>LR991022.1:20602052-23002052 GCA_905163495.3 Cosmia trapezina
CGTTACGCTTACGACCACTAGACTTACAAGGATGTCGTAGGACATCCGTATTTTCAAAGCTTTTCTAGATCTTAATTTCAATTCTACAGGCGAAACAAATAATATGTTACAGGTCATGTCATAATGCAGTGTCTGGAGCCAGTGCCAACAGTAGGACTGACCCTGGATGACGTGCCAGCCCTCGCCGAGCGGCTGCACCGAATCATAGCGAGTACTTACGAACAGCTGTCCAAAGAA
Organism: Cosmia trapezina; assembly: GCA_905163495.3. NCBI lineage: Eukaryota > Metazoa > Arthropoda > Insecta > Lepidoptera > Noctuidae > Cosmia > Cosmia trapezina. The sequence continues at coordinate 20,602,290 of LR991022.1, forward strand.
GTTCAGTCTCCAGCACCGAGTGATGGCTAATAAAAACCTATAAAAACTTTTTTTATCTTTTATCGGAGTGTTTAGGACACTCCGATAAAACACATACACATATTACTAGATCATGCTCGTATCATAGTTGTGATCCTAGTAAGATAGAACCGCTTTCATATTACGGTTATATAGCTGTATCCCTAGATATCGTTAGGGATATAACTTTCGATCATCTAATCGTAAGCGACGTGCGTCGGAGCTGACACACATTTTTTCTTTGTTTGTGAACGCGCTTATGTCTGGAACTACCCGTTCGATTTGAGAAAAAACATTTTTGCATTTGATAGCCCAATTCTTGAGGAAGACTTCACGGCTATAACCTTACTGCGACATATTCCATTTCAAACCGTCAAATTTCGAACGAACCTGTACAGCCTGCACTTACCGACAGGGTTCCCAATCTGTCCGATTTTAACACTCGTAGCTAATACATATTGTGACCCGTCCCTGGTTGGTAGGTCTTAGTGGTAAATTGGTCGCAGTATACCAGGGCACCCCGAACAAATGGGTTAGGTTAGTTTAGAACTGTGACCAACCGTCTTTCAAGTTGGTCGCAATTACTTGGCTTATGGCCATTTAGTATTACCTATGAAATTGCCGTTCTGCAGTACTGGCCATTTCAAATCAAAATAATTTTTGTGGGTGGCTAAGAATTCTAATTTCAAATTAATTTTATTTTAAAAACATGGATTTTTTTTCCAAAAGTAGTCATTTGTTTATTGATTAGTATTACATTTTCATCGCATTTCAATCTTTTTCGTCATCATGGATACGTTAAAAATTCGAGTAATATGGAATATGAGTACCGTCGTGGCAGCAACGCGGCACAAGCGGCACGCAACATCAACGATGTTTACGGAGCTAACACTACAAACCAACGCACCACCTGTTATTGGTTTGCTCGCTTCCGTTCTGGAAATTTCGACCTGAAAAATGAACCTCGCGGTCGTCCGAAGACTTTGGTCGACAATTACGAATTAAAGGCGATTGTGGAAGCTGATGATACACAATCTACGGCTGAATTAGCAGCAGCTTTCGACGTTAGCGTCAAAACAATATTGGTCCATTTGCGTCAAATTGGCAAGGTAAAAAAGCTTGACAAATGGGTGCCCCACGAACTCAATGATCGCCAGCACGAAGTACGCGTTGAGACGTGCCTTGCACTGCTCAACAGACACACAAATGAAGGAATTTTGAACCGCATTGTTACCTGCGATGAAAAATGGATTCTGTTTGATAACCGCAAGCGCTCAGCAAGTTGGTTGGATCCTGGTTCAGCACCTAAACAATGCCCTAAACGAAAACTTACCCCTAGAAAAGTGATGGTCACTGTTTGGCGGTCTAGCGCCGGTGTGATTCATCACAGCTTCTTACCAAACGGGGTGAACATTACTGCAGATGTGTACTTTGAAGAACTGAACACAATGATGGAGAAGCTGGCAAATCTCCAACCAGCATTGGTCAATCGCTCGTCTCCGCTGCTCCTGCACGACAACGCGCGACCTCATACTGCACAGCAGACGGTCTCCAAGTTGCAAGAACTGGGGTTGGAAGCTCTCGGATCCGTCATCCGCCCTACTCACCAGACCTTGCGCCTACAGACTACTACTTTTTCCAGAATTTGGATAACTTCTTGGCGGGAAAAAAATTAAATACCCGAGAGGCAGTACAAAATGCCTTTGAAGAATTTGTTGCCTCCCGACCAGCTGATTTCTTTAAGAAGGGCATCAATAAACTGCCACTGCGTTGGCAAAGATGCATTGATTGCATGGGTGATTACTTCGATTAATACAAATAAAAAATACATGAAAAAAAATCGTTTAAATTTTTTCATACAAAACGGCAATTTCATAGGTAAAGACCTATTATTAGCGCAAGGTGCGTTGGTCGCATGTACCTAAGTTTGATACAAGCTTACCACTTTATAATTTGTCGGTTTGCCATGGATAGATTATAAGCTATCGAAAAATAATGCGTTAAATTGTAAATGGTTTGATGCAGTTCACAATTTTTCGATAGTTTTTAATCTCGGGAGATTTATCTAATATTATAATGCGAAAGGTTTGTTTGTTACGCTTTTACGCTAAAACGGCTGAACGGATTTCGATGAAATTTAGCACATGGGTAGACTAGTAGAGGGTACCTGGATTAGGACATAAGATACCCCGGTTGTACGTTCCCGTGGGATATTTCCGACCTCCACGCGGCTGATGAACCAGGATTTGCTCCAGATGGGGGAACTCCTCAACGGTCAACAGTACAGACACGAAATTTTATATAAATACGCATTTAATTATGACAATCCGTTCAAAAGCTCACCATGATCTGGCTGCTGCACCCAGGATTGGCTCTAGACGAGGGAACTCCTCAACCGTCAACAGACACGACATTTTATACACGCTTTAATTATGATAGTCTGTTCTAAAGTTCACCATTACCTGATTCTACACCCAGCATTTGCTCCAGACGAAGGAACTCCTCAACGGTCAACAATACAGACATTAAATTTTATATATCTACGTATTCATACATCATGACTTGTCTGCTGCGCCCAGGATCTACATTATCATACCATACTGCAGCGCGCCACGCGCGCCATCCGAGTGGCTGACCGGGGAGCCCTAGCGCTCTGCTACCGCCACCGCGATGGTGGCGCCCCCGTCGTGTATATCGTGAAGTAGACTAATACTTGCTGAGCGAGCAGTGATTGGTATATTTAAACTGAGCTTAATGTTTTTTTAAGTTGCCCGCAACAGATTTTTTATTTGTAATAAAAAAACAGAATTAGATAAGTAGGTATTAGAGAAAAACGTAAGTAAGTACCTATTCTCTTGGAAAATACTTACACTTAAGTTTTTTTTTGTTTGGCCAGCACTTACATATTTAGCCCTTTAGCCCAAAAATGTATGGACGGTGCATGGTCGGTGAATGATCTCCTTTTCCAAGTGCACCAGATAATTCCCCAACCACTAATAATATAAGTCCCCCCGCTGCGCTGTCGCGTTGTCTGTCTGAACCTGAACGCGATAAACTCAAAAATTAACAGATTTTCATACAGTTTTCACTAATGGACGGAGTGATTCATGAGGAAGATTTCTACAGACCGATCAGGTTCACAGTTGTTTTACCTCTGATCTTGCATCACAGCAGTGGCGTAACTACAGGGTAACACCTATTCCTAAAACCCAAAACAAAAGTTCCGTTGAAGATTACCGCCCTATCGCAATTTTATCTTCCCCGGCTAAGGTCTTTGAGAACATCCTTCACAATGCCATATACGAGCAAGTTAACAAATATTTATGAAATGAGCAGTTTGTTGACACGAATCTCCTGACACTAGTTGATTATATCTCCTATAGCCAGGGGGTCTACTCCCTAAGCACGCAGTCCGTACCTTCGGCCTTCGTTACGGGCGTTTCCTACTCCGTATCACCTACGTACGTATGATTGGTTCGCAGCCCGAACGAAGTATGAATGGCAACACGATACGACAGTTGTCCCTACTCCCGATGTGTTTTTGGCCGTCCGAAAAATTTAACTTTTAAACTTGTTTTTAACCGACTTCCAAAAGGAGGAGGTTCTCAATTCGTCGGAACCTTTTTTTTTTGTTTTTTTTTTATGTTTTTTTTTATGTATGTTCCCCGATTACTCGAAAATGGCTAGACCGATTTGGATTTTTCTTGTTTTGTTCGAAAGGGTATACGTCCCAAGTGGTCCCATGATCATCAAGTCAGGATCTGATGATGGGATCCCATGGAAATCGAGGGAAACCCTCAAATTTTATGGGCACACCTAAATCGATTTCGGTATTTTTTATAGTAACTCGTGCATTTGCTCTCGGAAAGTACCATTCGGTGAGCTGGAACTGATGATGAAGACCACAGAGGGCCATCGGAAATACTCAATTATATCTTAGTATATAACAGGTTGCGATTAGATTACTTTAATATGGTTTATGCTCGTAAAAATAATGGTAATGGTGACTTCACCATGAGTTCCATTTCTCCTGGTTCTTACTAGGAGAACTCCTCAAAAATTAACGGCCCTGCATCGGGAAAAGCAACATTTTATAAAACGTGATGAGCAGCTGATATTGGGTTATTGTAACTTAGATAAATTACAAACTGAACCACTAAAAAGTGAAAAATAAAAACTTTTTTACAAAAACAAAAACCGACTTCCAAAAAAAACACTACAAAGTGAAAAATAACTTTAATTTCGGAAGTCGGTGGCAAAAAACTAAAATACAGATCCAAAGACACCGACTTCCGAAATTAAAGTTATTTTTCACTTTGTAGTGTTTTTTTTGGAAGTCGGTTTTTGTTTTTGTAAAAAAGTTTTTATGATGGATCGTTAAGTCAGACGGACGGATAAACGGACGGACGGACAAACGGACAGACTTAGGGAGTAGGCCCCCTGAACCGCAGGCGTCAGGTAGACGTAGGTACTTTATTTCTACTTTCGGAAGGCGTTCGATAGAGTTAAGAAGGACACGCTGCTGATGAAACTTAGCAAAATAGGTTTCGCACCATCTCTGCTTCCTTTCTTCGCAGACTATCTACGTGATCGCCAGCAGTTCGTTAGGCTTGGTATGTATGAGTCAGGCACTTGCCAAAAATAGATAAAATGAGTATTAATGAATTTATGCAATTCATTAATACTCATTTTATCTATTCTCCTCTGATTGCCATCCTTACTGGCACTTCATACTTAGAAATTGCTCCAAATATTCTTTCAGGCGCAGTATTACTTATCTTAAAAATATTTTACTTTCAATCATGCAATACCTAATACTCTAACGACCATAAAACAGTGGAATAACGATGACATAAAGATTAAACTAAAATGAACATCTGTGACATTCTAAATTCATTTGCTTTCTTGTTAAAAGGAAGCTGTGAAGAAATAAATAAAACTTATCTAAGTACTCCTGTTCTACATCTAGCAAAATATTATCTAAAAAATGCGCTGGGTGGCTAAAAACATCTTCATATCTCGCTCAACCAAAAATATACCCAGGTATTTGGTTTCTGTTGATAGGCTTAGGGTAGTTCCAAAGAAACGCGGTAGTTGTAATGTTGTCAGCTTCCTGTTTTTTGTAAAGCTCGGTTTTTGTGGGATTCACTGACAGTTGGTGTTTATTGCACCAGTCCTCTACTATTTTCAAAGCTTGGCGTATGAGGTTGCTTATGGTATTTTCATGGATGCCATTTATTATTATGGTTATGTCGTCGGCGTAGCCTACGGTGAAGTATCTTTTGTCATTGAGGGTTTTGATGAGGCTGTCTACGACCAGGTTCCGTAGCAGCGGAGAGAGGACGCACCCTTGCGGGCAGCCCTTTTTGTCACGAAGGCCCTTGTGGTGTCGTTAACTGTCGTACGGCTGTGTTGCACAGCTCACAGTTGTATGTTGTATGTTGGTGATCCAGCCTCTCAGTGTCGAGTCTATACTATGTCTGTCGAGGGCCATGCTATTGAACATGGTTTTGTCAATAAAGGCGGCCAGTGATGAGCACTTCTGGTCCACCGTGCATTCAATTCAGGAAACTACATTGTGCAGTGCAGATTCCGTTGATCTGCCAGTGGAGTATGCATGCTACAGTTTATGAATTGGTTTTACCCGAAGAGGTCTGTCACGGATGTGTCTATCACAGAGTCTCTCGAGAGTTTTCAGTAGAAATTATGTGAGGCTTATAGGCATGTAAGCCTTGGGTTGTGTATAGTCGGGTTTTCTATGTTTGGGTATAAAAATGACTTTCACTTCACGCCATGACAGAGGTATGTGCATAGCTCGATAAATCTCCACCAGCTATGGTGGCAAATGATCCACACCCACTGTAGGAGAGCTGGGAAGATACCATCCAGTCCTGCGGACTTATATAGCTGGAAGGAGTCTATAGCCCACTTTATCCGGTCTTCTGAATACTATATTGTGTGCTCTAGACTAATCTTGATCCGTTGGGGTCCATCCTGGTTCAGCCTCCCACCTACTGTCCTCTAGGAGTTTGCAATGTACGGTTTTTAACTACCTGAATGAGGCCGGGCCATTGTTAAATAGCCTTCCGTGTGTAATACCTGTTGTTCCTTGGTCATATGGTTTACTTTTGTTTGTAAGGACGTAGATGAATTCAAAGAGGTGTTGCATTATGTGTTTATTTCGATACTAGCTAGCTACTCGTTCATACAGAGTTTATAAGGATCGCTTCTTACACACACACATAGATATGAGTACACACATGCATACAGTATAGTTTTAAATGGTTCGAACACCTGTAATTATTTTACAAAATAAATAGAATATAATAGTCAGTAAATAGAGTAAGTCAAATAAATAGACTATAATAACTATTATCAAACAATCGCAAACGAGTTAATACAGTGTTTCATTGCTTTTTAATCCTATTCTAAAACTGAAATCAGAAGTTAGTATATTACAAGTACCTACTTATTTTGTTTTTTTTTTTTTTTTTGTGGATGGGAAATCATCAAATGACTTCTCCCGCTCTGGGTGGAGCGGAAAGGCATGTCAGACTTTTACGGACTAAATAAAACCCACCCGTGTTCCTTCAGTTGCCTATGCCAGGGCCACGGTATCTTTTCCAAACGACCCGCGACCCCAGCGGCATCAGCCCTATTGGACCCCATCTTTTTCTGACATCTCTTTGAGGCGCGCGTGGAACACAACGCGCCGTCGACCCGGGCCTGGGGGCCTACTCCCTAAGCACGAAGCCCGTAGTTTCGGCCTTCGTTACGGGCGTTTCTTACTCCGTATCACCCACGGGTGGATGATTGGTTCGGGGCCCGAACGAAGTATGAATGACAACATGATTTGCCAGTTGTCCCTACTCCCGGTGTGCTTTTGCCCGTCCGAAAAATTTAACTTTTACACTTGTTTTGATGGATCGTAATGTCAGACGGACGGATGAACGGACGGACGGAAACGCGGACGGACTTAGGGAGTAGGCCCCCTGGTCCTTACCGGACGGCGAGCTACAGCCCACGCCCACTACTCACCGTCCGCAAGCCCGCGCCTACGGTGGCCGGCAATCAGCTACCGATTACCGCCGCCCAGGGCGTCTCCTGCGGCGACTGAGGGCGTGAGGCTGCCTATCCCTCACGTGCTCCGCCTCCTCCTTCGCGAGCATTACTGCTTCGCAGAAGGAGGTGACGGCCTCCCATGCACTCGCGCTTGCACCATGGCCTGGACCAGGGGCTCGGACGCGAGAGATCGCCGCTGCCGATCGCTTCCGTGAGAACACGGCGGTGCTCTGCCCAAGCCGGGCAAACCTCCACTGTATGCTCCACCGTTTCCTCCGGGCGATCCACACAAAGGTGACCCTGGCGTTTCCTCCAGGCTGGAGGAAATATGCGAAACAGGAACCTCCCGAAACAACCGTGTCCGGTGAGGACCTGCGTCAGGCGGAAGGTGAGGACGCCGTGGCGCCTCTCTAACCAACCACTCCTCAAAGAGGGGACTTATCGCCGCAATTGTGGCGTGCCCAGCGCTGGGTTGCGACAGTCGCACTCTCCATGTCGCCATGAGATCCCGCCGGAGCTCTGTCCGCTGCACCGTGATTTCTCGCGGCAGCGGAGTTACGCCCCGGCGTTTCGCCTCCTCACGCCAGTCACACACGTGCGCGAGGGCTTTTGCCTCCAGATCCATGGTGGCAATCCGGCAAAGAGGCTCGCCGCCTCACCAGAGACCGTGCTATGACCCTCTGGGACGCGTTCAACCGTCGGGCTGCCCGTAAAGGGCCATGGACTGCACGACCCCCGCGTAACGCCTCCGGCAGGACGCGTTTGGACCCCCTAGATTGGGCAGGAGCCGCTTCAAGGCAGCCCCAGCCCGCTCCAATCTGGGAGCCAAAAGTATTCTGCCCCTGAACTAATATTCAGAGCAATTTTTTAATGTGTTAGCCAGTAAGGATGATCACCGGAAGTATACCATTAGCGATTTTTTGAGATACTTATCTTTGCAGTCGGAAGTGGGGCATTTTTGCAACTTCTTCTTTAAAGTCAAAAATATAAAATAGATTAATTGGAGATTTGCTGATGCTCGGGGAATCCCCGATTCAAGTTTGTATATAAGAAAGACTCAAACTCAAACTCAAACTCTTTATTGCATTCATGTGTAGTTAGTTGTTACAATTAAAATAGGTAAAATAGTTCCAATATGAAACCCGGTTAGGGCACGGCAACATAACAACAATTTTAAACAATTATGTAATACTAGTAGTAACATAAGATGTATGTAATTACTTACTTACTTTATGTTACCACTACCATTACCATTACTTTAAAATGCCATCGACATAATCTCGAGACCCTGGGGTCCCGGACCTTTGGAAGGCGTACGAGGGGCCGAAGCCAACTCGCAACTCGTCCTTAGACAATTTTAAATTTTGCACCTTAATTATTTATGTTATTACATAATTACCTAATTATCCTAACAACATTATAGACCGAGAGGTGACAGGATTTTTCGTAACGATCATGGATACGGTTAGATTTACTTCAATGGGTTGTAGAGTAGTCCCCTAATGTGAATGACGTCGGTCTGCCTGCTCTGAGTGGTTGCAACTTCGAGATATAGCGCTTACAAGAGGCGTCATTGTTGCGAAAAAAAAACGATCAGAGAAATGGTCAGTTTTGGTACACATTCAAAGTATGGCGTCTCCGCAGATGAAACAAGTTGGTCTGCCGGCTCTGAGTGGTTGCATTTCAGAGCTATGATGCGCGCAACATTGTTGCGAAAATAAAACGATAAGACAAATGGTCACTTTTAGTACATATTCGAAGTATGGTGTCTCCACAGGTGAAACGAGTTGGTCTGCCAGCTCTAAGTGGTTGTATTTCAGAGCAATCGTTGTGTATACAAACACGCTTATTTGTGGAGAAAGCCTAAAAATACATCGAAAAACGGGACAATAGGCGAATTATTCAAGTGCACGCCGGCCGGTGTCGTACCCCCACCCTACACCTGCGCCGAGCACCACCCGCTGCGCGACCGTCCCCCCTGTAAAGGAATAGGGAAAAAGCTAGTCGTTGTATTTCAGAGCATTGTTATACGCAAGGCGCTTAGTTATAGAAAAATTCAACTTAACGGTAATCAATAAAATAAAGAATGAAATCGAACCAATCTGATTTCTAATAATTCAACTTATTACTTTGGGTAAATCACAGATTAATAATTTTGTAGAATATAGCTAAGACTTAGAGTTAAATATTTACTTACTTCTAATATTCTATATTTTTTTAGTTGTATCATTAGCATTAGCGTATAACAGAGCTCTGAAATACAACCACTAAGAGCCGGCAGACCAACTCTTTTCACCTGTGGAGACACCATACTTCGAATAGGTACTAAAACTGACCATTTCTCTTATTGACACCTCTTGACACCTCTAGCTTTTTCCCTATTCCTTTAGAGGGGGGACGGTTGCGCAGCGGGTGGTGCTCGGCGCAGGTGTATGGTGGGGGTACGACACCAGCCGGCGTGCACTTGAAAAATTCGGCTATTGTCCCGTTTTTCGATTTATTTTTTAGACTTTCTGCACAAACAAGCGTCTTGCATAAACAACGATTGCTCTGAAATACAACCACTGAGAGCCGGCAGACCAACTCGTTTCACCTGTGGAGACACCATACTTCGAATGGGTACTAAAACTGACCATTTCTCTTATCTTTTTTTTTCGCAACAATGTTGCGCGCATCATAGCTCTGAAATGCAACCACTGAGAGCCGGCAGACCAACTTATTTCATCTGCGGAGACGCCATACTTTGAATGTGTACCAAAACTGACCATTTCTCTGATCGTTTTTTTTTCGCAACAATCACGCCTCTTGTAAGCGCTATATCTCGAAGTTGCAACCACTCAGAGCAGGCAGACCGACGTCATTCACATTAGGGGACTACTCTACAACCCATCGAAGTAAATCTAACCGTATCCATGATCGTTACGAAAAATCCTGTGACCTCTTAGTCTATTATCTTAGGTACTCCACTATTCTATTACGCAAGCACTCAAGCAGTTACATTGACTTATATAATTACTGCGTAAGGACTGGGCGGACGGCATGTTAAAATGACGCCACGAACGTGGTCCGAGAACGGTCTTCCCTAAACCGAAGTGAACTAGTCCGCGATCGGCTATCTTCGGGTGCGGTCGTTCTATTCCGGTATTTTACTTTTCAGCAAAAAATCGTAGTTCAATTCTTAAAATATAAATTATCCTACACAATTCAAAATGTTCTCAGCTTGCACCTTCGGGAACTTCGCGCGTTTACACATAGACGTATAAAAAAGAAGGACTCCACGCCACGCATATCGAAAGTGAAGCACCGTACCGATCATGTGTGCGTGATTTGAGTACCTGAAAAGACGCCGTCGCTCGTGTCACGTAATGTCGGCCGGTCGGCATAGTATGATGTAAATGTGTGCGTGAGGCGTGTTTGTACAAACGGTCCCGGCATACTTACTGTGCTTCACTTTCGATATGCGTGGCGCGGAGTCCTCCTTTTTTATAAGTCTATCCGTTTACATTAGAATATTCACAGGACAACCTCTGGGGGGGGAGAGGGGCTGGCATGGCATCCGCCACTGCATCACAGTCAAAATCACAATGATTTTTACTGTGCTTCACTTTCGATATGCGTGGCGCGGAGTCCTCCTTTTTTATAAGTCTATCCGTTTACATTAGAATATTCACAGGACAACCTCTGGGGGGGGAGAGGGGCTGGCATGGCATCCGCCACTGCATCACAGTCAAAATCACAATGATTTTTATTTATATCACTGTATGGTTGCTGTATGGTCGCTGTTGGGTTGCTGACTTGCTGCCACTGACAAGTCTGTCAAAGTCAAAATGACCTTTATTCTCTTTATATTAAGGTTGCTGTTGGATTGCTGCTGTCAGAGGTGAAATAACAGAACGGTCTGTAAACAGAATCGGTTCTCCAGTTCTCCTAGACCACAGATTCACATAGGTTCATCACCATCGTGTTTTCGTTTTTCATTCATACGGTCTGTCAAAACAGGCGGGCGGGCGCAAAGCTATATTATTAGGCAGGCAGTTGCCCGCTCATCGCGTCATGGCCTATTGAACCCAGCTCTCCAGAATGTTGCCATGATGACCAGTATAATATCTAGACCTGCTGCATGCGATAAACAGTGGATACAACCTGCACCCCCGGTATAATATTCTGTGACCTGCACACGGATTCAGATTAAAATACCTTAACTAGCGCTGCGGCGCTGCCGCAAGCCGTGGGAGTGGCCTATGTTTATTTGCAGACCTAGAGACTACCACGAGCAATTTCTATAGATAGAGCTTTCTTGAATAAAGAATAAAGTTTTGTAAAATAATTCATTGCTTATCGATTCTGTCTTTGTCTCTTTCTAGCAATCAATGTTTGCAACGTTCCAAGTACATTTAACTTCGACGCATTGGACGTCAAACTCACGCTCAAATACCAATAGAATTTAGTGAAGTGGCTGGAACGCTCTCTCGTAAAACAGTATTTCGTTTCTCATGATTGGTTGCGCGCTATAGGATTTCTTTCGGTTTTGTGTTTATTTTTGTTTTTAGAAGCTTGACGGTTTTATTGTTCAGTGAAATTATTAATGTTGTATTAAAAATGTGGGATAAAATCATTTATATGATAGTGATTATCATAGTAACGTACATTTTGAAACAATTGTTGTCGGAAACACCGAATTTCGTGAAATTTAAATCGAAATTTCTCGTGTTTTACATCTGGACTTCTGTGACCGCAGTGATATTGATGCCGTTTTTTGTGTTCAACCCGAAAAATGTAAAGAATTCCCTGTAAGTATACATTTTGTTTCCCATGTAAAAACGGATACTTCAGGACTTATGTCACAGCTTCAGCGCACTGTACGTTGATTCATAGAGGGATTTTACTGAATGGGTTAGTCCCACACATCATCAATTAAAGAACCCTTGAATGATACTACAACGTTAAGTCGAAGCTCAAGAAAGAGACATCATTATTACCTATCTCAAATCTTCCAATTCATCTCCCATTGTTTATTGTTTACAGATTTGGGTCTCAAATAGTAAAACATGTAACCAAAATAATAGAAGTGAAATGGCTATTGAGAAATGGAAGAGTATTAGCTGAAGACCGTGGAGCTGTGGTGGTGTCAAACCATCAGTCTTCAATTGACATTCTAGGTAAAATAATTGTTTTTATCTTCCTCTTACCTCATCCACTATGTTCTGTTATCTATTTTCCCATCGTGCGCCAATTAGCAGACACAACAGAAATTTTATTGTTATCTGCACACATGGTGTGCAATCAACATTTTAAGGTCCGTATTACAGAAGGAAACTCAATACTCAAGCACCACTTAAAACTAGTTTAAACCAATCAAATGCCTTGAATCTAGTTTTAAGTAATGCTTGAGTATTGAGTGACATTCTGGAATACGGGCCTAAGAGTTAAAGCCCACCTTGTGGTCATGTAGTTAACACATGATCACAAGGTGGGCAGTGGTGAGTTGTATGTGTGTGTGTGTGTTAGTTGGGTATGATTTAGTTTTAAGCCAATTTCGCCCAGACTGTGTGGGTTGCTCAACTAAAAGACACTGAATGAAAACTATTTTACATTGTTATTATAGTATAAAGTCACGCTTGAATCTGCCTAGAGTTATGCTAGCTGCAGTACAGTGGTTATGTAGAATTTATTATTGCTATGTTATCCCTGTTTATTAATCTCTATCCCTGTGGTTGGCAAACCGCAGCTCGCAAGTTGTATGAGGCTCTTTGGCCTATAGAGTGCGGCTCTGTATAAATGTCCATGAGTATGTTCCTATTTTTAGCAAGATATCCTTCTTATTGATACAAATTTATTGAATTTCCTTTCTCAAGGTTAGCTTGTTAATAAGTAAGTTGCCTTCATCATATTGTTATCTGCCGATGATATGATTATGATGAAGGCATCCAACTTCTTAGCAAGTTAATTTTAGGAAGCGTTGTGGAGTGAATGAATTTTGGAGTTTTAAGGGTTAAGAAAAGTGTATTGAGACAATTTGGACACACAGAAAGAATTGAACAGGCTGATACAGAAAGGATTGGCTCTCATAAGAAATCTTAGTTGTTATCGTATTGATATTTGGTTCTATTGACTAATGAGTTTGCCGACCACTGGTCTATCCTATTAATAGTGCAACATAAAATGATGTCACCTAATGATCCTGAGTTCAATTGGCAATTGTCATGCTTAGAATATCCAAGAAGACAATTGTCATGCCTCGTCCACACTGCACATATCGGCACTAGGATCTGAAATATTTTAATTTCATTAGGAGCTTCTTGTGTGCATTAAACATTTTGTGCAGCAACCTTAGGTAATACGGTCTGGTATCCGCAACTCCACGTCATTGCGCGTATTTTGCGTATGGAGTAATATTTGTGCATCAACCTTTTGCTACACAAATCATGCCCTTATGTGAATATGGCTTTAGCTGTGGCAATATCCAATCCTAACGCCTCAAATATTTATGACTAGAAACTGATTAAAACAATACACAAGTTAATTCATTTTTAAATGAACTTATTGAACTTGCAGTGTTATCACTTTTTGTGCAGATAAAAGATATCAATGTTCTGATAATGGATTTTATGACCATGAAATATGAAACATTCAATGATATTAGCAATGTGAAATCTGTGTAAAGTTATGTTTACTCATTTTCAAGCCTATATTACAAAAGGCATAAAAGATAAGAAGCTAGTCCTACAACAATGGCTATCACATAACAAATGTTTGCCCCATTGTACCCTTGTATAATCTAATCAACCTTAGATTGCAAAATGTAGTGCTGTTCCAAGCACAACGGGATTCTACCATCATGTACTGTTTGCGCTGATACCATATTACAGGAGTTAATAAATGCTACTCATAACATAATGCTTAATCCTTGTTAGTATTCCTGCTGTTGTTGATTCAGGAATATGAATTCGCGAAAAAAAATCAGCTGTTCAGTACATTTTGACGAATTATGCGAACATAAATGTACTGAACAGCTGATTTTTTTTCGCGATTTCAGGTTTGGTCCCATAGTAAAAGTTGTTCATAATGATGAGTACAATGACCTCTTAAGAGGTTTTGCGCATTTAACTTTACACGTTGTATACAAAGTATCAGAAAGGTGTGGTACAGATACAGACCATCAAACTAAACAACTTTCTCCATGGTACCAACATCGTAATTGTGAAAAAATTATCAACTGTCCCTTAGAAAACTTCAATACCTACGAGGGGTGTTCAACAGTGTTGCCAACTTAGTGGATTGTCCACTAAAACTGGTGGTTCTAACCCCCCTTTTAGTGGCGAAATATTGCTTTTAGTGGCTGGTGGATTTTCTAGTGGTCTATCAGACTTCAGTTTCAATTACAGAAAATGCTGTCACTGACCCACTAAGCCACTAACACTTTTCGACTGCCTCATTCTAATGCCGATGTTTAGAAACTATTAAAATTTAGCAGTAGGTATGTAACGAAAAACAAGAAGAGGAACAGAAAGAAGTTAGATCATTTAACTGATATATTAAGACTAGCTTCTGCCCGCGACTTCGTCCGCGTGAAATTTCACCCCGTCGCATCGCATTGCCTACCCGCGCTATTACTTCGTTTTCACTTAGCGTTCTTTCAGGCTTTTTTTCTTTTTGCTCGGCACCTAAGGATCCTAGAGTGATGTTAAATGTGCCTTCTATAAGATTTGGGCTATCATTAATGCAAAAAGATTTTTTAAAGTCCGACTGGTAGGGTAGTTCCAGAGATTAGGTCGTTCCTTCACCATATCCCCTTCCGCTACCTCTCCCTCCCCCTCTCACTCACTCTCACACCCCCTTCACCACTTCCCCTTCCCTCTCTCTCCCTCACCACGCCGTCCCCTCCCTCTCCCCCTATCCTCCACCTCCGGCTCACCAACCCCTACCGTCCCCCTCAGCCTTCACCACGTCTTCCTCCTATACTCACCAAGTCCTGCCCCTTTCTCCCTGCGTCCATCATCCTCCCCCTCACCCTCCTCACCACTCCTCCCCTTCCCTCTCCCCCTCTAACCCTCCCGCCGGGGTAGTTTTAAAAAACTAATAATGACAAACTTAGGCAAATATTTGTGCCAAGTTTCAAGTCAATTAAAACCAAATGAATAACATTTTTCATGTAAATTGTATTCCCTGTTTTCACCCCCACAGTGGAATTAAAAAAAATGGTGTGAGATATTTCCATAGCTTGACTCAAAGATTATTTACACCAATTTTCGAGTTAATCAAGCCACGCAGTAAAATCCTCCCCAGTGAAATTGACTACCCCTTTTCACCCCGTTAGAGGTAGATTTTCAAAAAACCCTGACACACATTATTCTTTATTTTTGGTTTTAAGTATAAATACTGAGTTTTGAGTTAATCGGATTGCGCGTTAAAATTTTTCCATACAAACTTTGAGACCCCCAATTCCCCTTTGGGGGTAATTTAGAAAAACAAAAAATCACAAACATCATAATTTACTTAGATAAATATTCGTGCCAAGTTTCAAGTTTACTCAAGGAATAAGATTTTTCATATAAACAATATCCCCCCTTTTTACCCCCTTAAAGGTCGAATTTCCAAAAACCCTTTCTTAGCGGATGCCTAGGTCATAATAGCTACCTGTGTTCCAAATTTCAGCCCAATCCATTCAGTAGTTTCAGCTGTATGTTGATAGATCAGTCAGTCAGTCAGTCAGTAACGCTTTCCTTTTATAGATATAGAATACCATGACTGTGGTTTGAGATTTGAAGGAAAATGTTGCAATTAACATGAAAATCCAATATCTTACGTTCTAAAATAAATCGGTATCAAAGAATGGGATCAATCTAAAACCGACGACAATGATGATGGTGCAGACAAAATGATTCATCTAAAGAAGATGAACTGTAATTTAGATAGAATAGCAGTTGTTATTGAATATTTTTTTTATTCTTGTCTTGTTGATTTGCTAATTGTTACCTAATATTTTATTAAGTACGTAAAAATAAAGAAAATAAAAAAATAAATAAAAAAATAAAGGAAATAAATTGAATTACTTTTAAATACTTACTGTTTTCTTTCGTAAAAATTTAAAAAATCTGTTTAGTGGACATTTTAGCGGTTATTAGAGTAGGGCCGTTTTTTGTTAGTGGTTTTCTGGTGGTTTTAGAAGCTGAATCTGGTGGAGAGCTAGATTAACTGTTGGCAACACTGGTGTTCAATAAATAGTGAGAATGAGTAAGACGCAATTATCTTTTATTATATGTTATTTTATTTTTCGACGTAGTCACCTTTCAGGTTTATACACTTTGTATATCTTTTCTCTAATCCTAAAATTCCCTTTCTAAAAAAATCTTCTTCCTGATCCCTTAAAAAATCATTTACGGCGGCGACTACTCCGTCATCATCTTCGAATTTCTGGCCCCTGAGATGTTCCTTTAAGCGCGGAAATAGGTAGAAATCACTAGGAGCAAGGTCCGGTGAATATGGAGGATGTTCCATCAATTCGAAGCCAGCTTCTTGAATGGCAGCCATCGCAACTCTGGACTTGTGCGCAGGGGCGTTATCTTGGTGAAACAAAACAACTTTAGCTAGTTTGCCACGCCGTTTCTTGCGTATTTCCTCACGCAACTTTGTTACTTGTCCTGCGTACATAGTCCCCGTAATAGTGGCTCCATGATTAAGATATTCGATCATTACCACCCCTTGGCTGTCCCAGAAAAGAGAGCCCATGATCTTTCCGGCGGATGGAATTGCCTTAAATTTCTTTGGAGTTGGAGATGACGGTCGCTTCCAAGTCATGGACTGTTGTTTCGTTTCCGGGTCATAATGGTGAAGCCATGTTTCGTCCATAGTTATGAATCGAGCCAAAAATCGGTCAGGATCTTGTTGTAACAAATCCAAACAGCTTTGTGAAATTCTCAGTCGAGTTTGTTTCTGCGCGTCAGGAAGCATTCTGGGCACCCAGCGCGCTGACACTTTTTCCATACCCAAATGGTCGTTTATAATATTATGGACACTTCCTATCGAAATCTTTACTTCTTCAGCTATAAAACGAACAGTAACACGACGATCCGCCAAGACAATATTTTCAACTTTTTTAATCATTTGTTCAGTCACTGCCGATATGGGGCGTTCGTGGGTCGTCGTTAGTGGAAGTTCTTCCTCGCTTGAACTCAGCACACCAACGCGCAACCGTAGAATATGGAGGAGCATGAACCCCTAATGTTGCTCTCAAGTCTTGATTTACCTGCTCCGTAGTAAAATTTTTCAAGCAGAGATATTTTATTACTGCGCGAACTTCAATTTTATCCATTTTTAAGAACACGTTCCGAAACGACGCAAACAATAGACTTCTACTTTTAAAAAACAAAAGAGAATTAATTGCTTTTTATTATTATCTTAACTAATGTCTGGGCTATGCCTGCCAGTATTTATTTATTTTCTTTCCAAGGAGAATGTATCGCATTCTCACTATTTATTGAACACCCCTCGTATTCGACGCAAATGTATGGGACGGCTGATTATTTTTTTGCGATTACGCGGTTGGTCCCATGGAGAAAGTTGTTCAGTTTGATGGTCATTGAGATTCATTTTCATACATCAATTCATTAAAAAAGAGATGAATGTTTATAAGGAAGTTCATAATTTTTGCAGATGGGAAATCCATCGGGCACACAGCTTGTTTTATGTATTAAAATTATAACAATAACTTTTGCCATCAACTAGAAAAGAAGAAGTAACAATAATATTAATTCTGAGTTTCTTGGTTGTGTTAATTTCAGGAATGTTCAATATTTGGCATGTAGCAGACAAAGTAGCTGCTATAGCAAGAAAAGAAATATTCTATGTATGGCCATTTGGACTGGCCGCATACCTTGCAGGAGTCGTGTTCATTGACAGAAATAACTCAAAAGATGCGTACAAGCAACTGAAAATTACGTCAGAAGTCATGATTAAAAATAAGGTAGGTGTTCAGTGGAACAATTTAAACAGTAAGTAGTACTTATATGAAACATTCAGTATTATCTATAATACTGAGAAAAAAAAAGAAAAAAGTCAGTCTAAGTTTGGTCTATATCCAAACTTAAGGATTGAGCTCTACAAACTTCGAATGCTCATCATTTTACGGTGGTGCCTTCAGATGGTAGGATCTACCTCCATTGACGATTACTATCATGGGTCATCCATGTAATTTTATTAGTATGTCCCCAAACGGATCCACCACATATGTTTTGCGACACTTTCCAGCAACGAAACATTGGACTAAGTATACCTATTACTCGAGTCTGATCAAATGTGTACCTACATGTCTGTATGAAGTCTTATCCTTACGATTGAGTAGCCTCAAGTGTATGTCCTACGTATTGGATATTTTTAGTTTTGTTGCTTGTATACTGATTACTATGGTGTGTTTACTTCCAGACGAAGATCTGGCTGTTCCCTGAGGGAACAAGAAACAAAGATTTCACAAAACTGCTGCCATTTAAAAAGGGCGCGTTCAACATTGCGGTTGCTGCTCAAGTGCCAATCATTCCTGTTGTGTTCTCGCCCTACTATTTTATCAATCGGAAGAAATACATTTTTAATAAAGGTATGATTTTCATCCGATATTATTAGTTTTCATCTGCAAACTTCCAGTTATCTAAATGCATCAACCTTCAAGTAAGTATAAGAATTGAGAAGATTAGTCATGGTCATTGTCGTGGACTTGTTTCTTAGATTTCAAACAAAGTGTTTTAAAAATACATTACGACGCACGTAAATACATTTTATAATAGCTTCCAATTGTAAAGACAAACATGGTGAGGAAAGGACTCACGCTCTAATAATACAGTCAAAGTGAAGTAATAGCAGCACAGTCGAGGCAGCCGTGTACTCGTGGCCTACAGTCACGAGTGTCGACACTATGGGCTAACGTTCATCAACACAGATAGATAAATAGAGCCCTCAATTATGAAGTTCTAAATAATGTACATAAATAAATGACAGTTGAAAGTGCCACTATTTCGTCGAAAATTACAAACCACTTATATTTTAATATACATAGGTACAATATAATATAAACAGTCATTAAAAATCATTGTAAAATGTAAGTACCACATGTACTTACATTTTTCTTAGATTATTGCTTTTACTTTCCAGGCCATGCAGTTATCCAGTGCTTAGAGCCAGTCCCAACAGTGGGATTGACTATGGAAGATGTACCAGAATTAATAATCAAAGTGCGCAACACTATGGATGCGGCTTACAAGGAACTCTCAAAAGAGGTGCTAAGCGCCTTGCCTCCCAACTACCCGCTGGCGACCGATTGAGCTGCCAGTGCCATCGACCCTCGGTACCACCTATTATGTATTAAATTTATAATCACTCTATTAATAAGCTTTTAGGTCGGCATAATAATGCTGATTCGTGAAATGTTTGTACTATATACCTATAGCGAACATTCCAATCACCAGAAATATGAATGTTTCCGTGATTTTGTAATAGTATTTACATCTTGTCTAATAATCTATACTAAATTTTTTAGGCACACTTTTGTGTTATTAACGGTCGCCGTGTTATTAACGACCGCCACGTTGATTAGTGAAATGACTTTTCTTAGATTTACATTTTATCAATCTAGGGAAAAATAAAATGACGGTTAGAAGGAGCAAGTCACATAATTGATAGCTGCACATTATAGCTTATATTTTATCTATGTAAAACTTTTTAAAAGTATTATTTTTATAAAATTTATATTAGTTCTATGTTTTCTTATCTATAATGGCTGATATCAACGCTTTATAAAGAGTCCAAAACATGTCATAATAAGTTTTACAATAAAAGAGAATGGAGGCTAGAAAAGGTTGAAGAAATTAGTACCAAATAGAGTATTGTAGAATGGGTGAATAGTGGTAGCCCGCGAAATTTTTTTTTTTTTTATGTTATGTTTATTTGTAATTTGCAGGTCAGTGTCAGGTTGTATCTTGAATCTTGGTCAAAACATAATTCGCGACTATAACAAATATTTAAGTACATAATATTATAACCATAAGAATCATCAATACATCTCCTTAAGTTAGATTTGTTCTCTATAAGTTTGATTTCGGAAATCATGACATTTTGGAACAAATATAACTTAGAGAGATGTATTGATGATTCATACGGTTAAAATTTTATAAATAAATGATATTTTTGGTATAGTCGCGAATTATATTTTGATCAACATAAAACCTGACACTGACCTGCAAATTGCAAAAAAACGTAAGAAAATTTTAAATTTGCGAGCTACCACTGCGCTTCATCTTATGAAACAATCAAGAATGTGAAGTTAATTAGCAATCAGGAGATGATTGAGTTGCGACAGGCGGCACACTGCGACTATGATTTGTACGTTGTTTACCTTTTATTTGTATTCAAATCACATTGCAGTGTAGCTGTTTGTTTCTGCACCACTGCAGTACGGAATTTTAATCACTCGTTAAGCAACATCGCACATTATGTTGACTAAAGCTATTACCATTTCAGTATTTGAACAATGTTCTACTAAAGAACTACTTTTTTATTGTTTAGTTATTAGTTACCGTAGAATTGTTGAGTTGAGAAATTCTTGTTATTTAACATTCGTCCCAAACATTATAGCGCACAATAGAAACATTATACAATTTCATTATTATGAATGAAAAAGAATGCAATAGTTTTTTTCAAAAACACAATATTGTTTTGATAAAAACAACATTATAAAAATAAATTTTGGTGCAATATAGTTTTAATTGATTTAATTTATTGTTTAATATTATTGAAATTATTTCGATCTTCATTACAATAATCCAAATTATGACATACTTGAATGAATAATTTTGTGCCATCCCGTTTTTCTCCGGGAAAATGGCGACAGAAACGATTTTCAAAATATTTTTCTTACGATCAGTACTTACGCTTGTAATATTCCAATGGTTTGTGTGCTAAACATATGCTTAGCGTTCACTTAAATAAATTTAGTGTATCAATAAACCACGAATATTATCTAACTAGGCTTTGTGAAACAAGGTAGATGTTTTCCCGCACACAATACAGCGTGTCCCGTAATTAATGGATAACCTTAAGGGGTAGTACTCAATTACTCATCATTATGAACAATTTACTGGGCCCAAACCCGCGAAAAAAAAAACAGCTGTTCCCTACATTTTGGCGAGTTATACGAACATGAATGTGGGGGAACAGCTGATTTCTTTTTCGCGATTTCATATTTGGTCCCATAGTAAAAGTTGTTCATAATGATGAGTGTAATGACCCCTTAGGAGGTTATCCATTAATTACGGGACAATGTGTTGTGTGTTCAATAATCAATAGCTTCTTAATTTATATTAAACCAGTATTATTTATTTTAATATTTACATTTTTGTCGCTTAAAAGGACATGATGAGCTTTCGACTCTTTTGTCGCTACTCAACATTTAGTTAAGTATAAGGAAATGTTCCTCTATCGTATGATACACTTAATTTTACTCTTTACTCTCTAGTCATGTAAACGACTAACTGTGGAGTCGATTCGATGTGCTTTGCATACCTCAGCGTCATCGCAATCACTACTACATTTGTAATAAATTACTCAAGCACGATTATAACTTATTATAAATTCTGTGTAGGTTGTAATCATTCTGTAATTCACTTCGTGAGAAAATTCCCAAAAAACATCTTCGTAGGGAAACTTTCACGGCTTCGAGGCAATTTATTGCATAATAACATCATTATGTAACCAAATGCGACGTCTAATTTATAAAATTTGCAATTCGTATTATTTTGTGTTGTTGCTCGTAAAAGTATTCAAGTTAAAATCCCATCAACGTGTATCGTTATCCTCGATTAATCTTCTAGTTTGTTATAAAAGTGAATTAAAATACGAGAAGTTACCAAAATTCGTTGCCGATGTTTTATCGATAATGTTTGAATTTTATTATGTAGATCGACTAACTTTAGAAATGTAGGTAATGTTTATTAAAATTACGGTGCCATTTAAAATTCTACTCAAACCTATTTCTAATTTATGATATCAAAATTATAATCGGACTACTTTTATAACGATTGTAAATGAAAAATTATGAACACCTTACCACACGCATGAAGCACTATCTTAATCCGGCTTTAACAATATTATCAAAGCAAATTAACAAATATTTTTTGTTAATTTTGTTGGTCGAATCGCGATTCGAGTAGCGGAACATTACGCGAGGCAGTTGAATTGAACTACTGCCGTTTGCTGCTATTGGTTCGCGGCGGAGATGTGATACCCGCCTCAAAGTAGTATGTAACTATCATACTTTGAAAATGATACGTACATTTTTTTTATGAGTGGTTGTGCTATAGTGAATTGGTTCTAATAAGCAATTTTAAGATATCCACCAAAGATATTAAGTTTTTAAAAAGCCTAAAAGTCTTGCATTTATTTATGTAAACTTCTCTTGCAATTGATAAAAAACTGCTTCCAGTTGCAATATTTGTTACAATTACCAAAGAAATTGTCAATAGTATCACAACTCTTATTAGTAATTAAATTATTCAAGTACATTTCCCGGCGAATAGCAATGGAGAGCGAAGAGAAGAACGATGTGGCAGAAGTACTACCTAGTCTATTTATAAGACAATGGAACAGCATTTTTGTTGATGAAATATAATGAGTTTAAGACTAATATTACACATTTTCGGGGTGCTGATTTTAGATCTGAAGACAGATTTTTTTTATCAGCTTTAGTTTTTGAGAAATAATGAAAACGTGACTTTCAAGAAAAAAACAACCACTACTTATCAAAAAAAAAAACTTTTATAAGATTTTCTTGCTTGACTTGGTTCACAAGGGCTGTTTTTAATGCTCCAACAGCATTGTAAAAAAGTAATGGAAAGTCGTGGACATTGTAAAAAGACTTTTATTTAAAACAGATCGGTCCAGCGGAATCAGTTTTTGGTGAATTTCTCCACAATGGTTGCGTGCACAAATTTTTTTTTACCATACACAATTATACGACGTCATACACTAAATATCTGCATAATTAAAATCTTTAAATTCAACAACATTCCGCTGCGCGTACGCACACAATATCTTTTGTTAATTTTGTTGGTCGAATCGCGATTCGAGTAGCGGAACATTACGCGAGGCAGTTGAATTGAACTACTGCCGTTTGCTGCTATTGGTTCGCGGCGGAGATGTGATACCCGCCTCAAAGTAGTATGTAACTATCATACTTTGAAAATGATACGTACATTTTTTTTATGAGTGGTTGTGCTATAGTGAATTGGTTCTAATAAGCAATTTTAAGATATCCACCAAAGATATTAAGTTTTTAAAAAGCCTAAAAGTCTTGCATTTATTTATGTAAACTTCTCTTGCAATTGATAAAAAACTGCTTCCAGTTGCAATATTTGTTACAATTACCAAAGAAATTGTCAATAGTATCACAACTCTTATTAGTAATTAAATTATTCAAGTACATTTCCCGGCGAATAGCAATGGAGAGCGAAGAGAAGAACGATGTGGCAGAAGTACTACCTAGTCTATTTATAAGACTATAATGAGTTTAAGACTAATATTACACATTTTCGGGGTGCTGATTTTAGATCTGAAGACAGATTTTTTTTTATCAGCTTTAGTTTTTGAGAAATAATGAAAACGTGACTTTCAAGAAAAAAACAACCACTACTTATTAAAAAAAAAACTTTTATAAGATTTTCTTGCTTGACTTGGTTCACAAGGGCTGTTTTTAATGCTCCAACAGCATTGTAAAAAAGTAATGGAAAGTCGTGGACATTGTAAAAGTAAAACAGATCGGTTTTATGAAAGTTAAGTGTAACTAGTACAAAAATATGGCCAATAGCTGTATCTCAAAAGTAGAGCTGTTAGAGATAAATTGAGGGTAGATTAGAAATCAGCGAACTCGAATTAGTAAACAACAGCCATAAAAACAAAAAAAGTCTAATTTTGTTCCCTTGTGTAATATATAAAATGTATTATGTGCTTCTTAAACAGGGAACCTCAGATGTGACACTTGCTACGTTAATTTGACTGCATTAGCATGTTTTGTGTAAATTGACTTTACTCCTGCTCCATTTCGGGTACTTTGCTAGCTCAACATCGTAAATTCGAAATAATTCCAATTATTTTTGTGTAAATGTGTAGGTTCTATGTCATTATTACTACATTATACTGTGTAAATGTATGTTTCGTGGCATAATTATTACTATGTGTATGTTTCATGTAATATATTTAATTTTGAATAAAATATTTCATATTATTTAGGGATGGCATAAAAGCAGTATTTTTTGAATGACAGATTAAGAACGCTATTTGATAGCCAAGCGTGAAGAAGAGATAAAACGTATCTGTCCGCTGCTCTCTTTAGTGCCATCACTAAATCATTTGTAAGCCAGTATATACTTAATGTAAATAAACGCTTTTATCATGCCATTCGATATTAATGTAGGTCATAGTACCAATAATATGTATTTTAGTGTATTACTATAGAATAGTTTACGCGTTTTCACTAAGCTTTTGAAAAAATGTAGTATTTTACCATTGTATCTAATCATTCGTGTGGATCTAAATATCCGCGAAATCTGTAAATAAACAAAAAATTCTCGTGGTCACTAAATATTTATGTGCTCTCACTTTTTAATCTACATCACAAGATAACCAGTAAGTTAAATATATTTTTGAAGAAACAAAAAAATTGAATAGTGCCGTCTATTCTCTAGTAAAACAAGCCACTAAAATTAAATGCTCTAATTGAACACAAGTATTTTTTGAAAAAACTTAATTAAGAATTAGTTTTTAAGTTATGTTAAACTCCACCTGCTATTACATATTATTGTAATCAAACGACGCAATCCGTTTAAATCTTAATACATTTCCAGCAATACTTCTGACCATAGCAGTATGCAATGAAACTTAGTTTATATCTTATTTTAAGTTTTTTATGCATAGAGATCGATGCTAATCATTAGTATAATTATATTTGTTACCGCCCGAACCCGATTTCAGGCCAAACCAGTTTATCCCACTCGTTATAATATATTAAATTATCACAATATTATTTATTATTCATATTTTTTCGCAGCCAACTAGCTTAATTAGCCGTTTAGCTAACAGCCTTTGGAGCTTAACCGCGGCACCGTTCGCTTCGCTCGGTCGGCTCCATTTGGTCGGAGTCCCCCGGTACTCTTAGTTATAGCCCGGTTTGACCTGAAATCGGGTTTAACACTTAATTTAGTACTATAAACAAACTGACAAAAATTTTATAACCCCTGGACTAAAGCTGTATCGGAATTCCTCGTTATCGTTTATAATGTTAATCGCAGATTAACTACAGATTAGCTAGCAACCTAAAGTTCCAACTGTAGTTTAATCTTGGTTTAACCACGGAGCAAAATCAAAGATATTAAATTAAATCAAAGGTATGCTTTCAAACATCAATACTGTCCATGATTCATTAGGTAGGTAATAAGAAAAAAAAAACATACAAATAAATAATCCATATCGAACATAGAAGGGGAAATCCAAAAGCAGAGGATGGAAACACTGATTATTTGTTTTTACTTTTTGCTTTTCTGTCACAGATTTGACGACGTAAGGCCGAGGTTCATCGACTTTTAAACGGCTGTTTAGCCAATCAGTTCTTTCCGTAGGAAATTTGTCAAAAAGCAACTTAACCGCGGAGGTTTAAATGTTGGTGGAACACAATCCTCTATGGATAATGATATCACTTGAGCCGCCATTACTGTGTGCCCCGATGTGCCCCGATTTAACTACGAAAATTAAACTTGAGTTTTATAAATGAAAAATTAGTATTGTTAATGTTAGTATTTTGATGAAATATTCATGTTTTAAGGAAAATAGCCCACAAGAAACATTTTTAATCGGTTTCCTAAAAACTGTCAACTAGGCAAATAGCAGGAAATATTACTAATCCTTGACATTTGAACTGTAATTTTCCATAATATCACTAACTGCATCGTGCTAATTATTATGACGGTGTCGGCTATCAGACTTCTGCTCTTTGATACTTTTGACGCTACAATCATGAAAGTTTGCATGATTTTTCCGACCTTCTTGCCAGGCAGTTGATTTAGCTTTACTGGGTATTTGGGTAAGGGTACTTGTGACTACGCTGGCGTAGTAGATTTATCTTGTTTGTGAAATTTCATTTTGAGGGAACTTATCGCAGTTTTATCAATGGGAATTTATTTAATTTCCTTAGGAATATACAATATTTGTCTGTTTGTTTAATTTATGCATATTTTATTTTTAAATAATTGACATTATTATTGATAGTACTATTACTTACTCGCTGATTACTTAGAGCTTCATATTATTATGATATTTTATGTGCCCCAAGTGCGGTATCCGCATAGGAGTACAAACTATAGTCGAACCTCGTGATAGACTTAAGTTTGTGGTCAACCAGTCTTTGACATTAATTATTAAACCATAATAACCATAGTCAAATCCAGGCTATACTAACTAAACATTTAGAAATACTTAATAGTTGCTAAATCAAAATCTTCTACTTAATTCCATGGGTTTTTAGCTCATTTAGTGTAAAGTTGGTTTTAGTTTGGTTTCAAGTTATTTCATGTCGGCCAATATTCAAGCAAGTTTGGCTTCAAGTTAATTCACGTCGGCCAATATTATGTAGTTTGACTTCAAGTTATTACATGTCGGCCAATATTCAAACAAGTTTGGCTTCAAGTTAATTCATGTCGGCCAATATTATGTAGTTTGACTTCAAGTTATTTCATGTCGGCCAATATTCAAGCAAGTTTGGCTTCAAGTTAATTCACGTCGGCCAATATTATGTAGTTTGACTTCAAGTTATTTCATGTCGGCCAATATTCAAGCAAGTTTGGCTTCAAGTTAATTCATGTCGGCCAATATTATGTAGTTTGACTTCAAGTTATTACATGTCGGCCAATATTCAAACAAGTTTGGCTTCAAGTTAATTCATGTCGGCCAATATTATGTAGTTTGACTTCAAGTTATTTCATGTCGGCCAATATTCTAACAAGTTTGGCTTCATATTATTTCATGCCGTTTGATAGCCTTTCAGAAACCGAGTGAATATAATGTAACTCACCAATTGAGCCTCTTTTAATTAATCAGGGTTGCTAGTCAGAATAAGCCGAGAAAAGGGTACCTGGCTTGCACTTAAACTGAATTACATTACTCAAATGTGATTCATTAATACAGTCAGAATAAAAGGATCTTAAATCGAAATTTTAAACCAAAATACTTATTGTATTTTAGCTACCAACGAACATATCACACTTGCTCGGTTCGTGCCATTTAACATTTCGATTGATCTTTACCTACTTTTAAATTCACTTTTCCAGAAAGTGTACCTTATTTGTTAATACTGTGTGTAGGTTTTTGTTATTATTTGAATGACGGTCAAAGTCATGACAATAATTTATGGACAATTTTACAAATATTATTGACAACGACAATTAAGCAAATATCTTGTAAGGTATACTCGTATTATACCATCATCAAACTTAACTTTTGTTCCTAAAATACCAAAATTTTACTAAATCTTTCAAACCATGTTTTCTAAGGTTTATTAACTATTAAGGCCATTTATCACGTTTGTATCTAATTGTATATCAGTGTACTCGTATCTGTGCAAATATTGTGATGTACCTATCTAAAATACCTACTATTAGATTAAAATATATTCGTGTGACAATTCTGTAGAAAAAAAACGACGATGAAATGTATATTTTTACATATTTTCGTATGTGAAATCTTTTAATAAAAAGAAATCACAGGGTAAACGCATTTTTAATGAAACATTCCTTTTTAATTAGTTAAATTTATTATATAAATACATATTCCTACAGAGAACAACAATGTAAACACCAACAATTAACTGTCAATTTTAGTAACTATTTCTTTATACGTTTGTTTATCACAGCTCTTTTTTCACGTCGATATGAAATCTAATTACCTGCAAAATGTAAGAAAAAAAAACACTTCAGTACCACTCGTGACTACTTCATGGTCAGAATTAATGGATTGGATTTCACAAAACCACATGACATCATGACATGACTGATATACTTCCTATAGTATAGTTAAAATCTCGCTGCAGACTCGGTCATAATAAATCATTCGAGTGTTTCGCTCTCTTTCCCACTCACGGGCCTTATGGGCAGGCCACGTCCACACGTAGTCCTGTGCATTACTGCAGTCGATGAGTGATATCGATAGTTTTATATATTTATAAATGGGTGATAGAAATAAATACACATTTTTGTTTATTTTATTACCAAATTTACTACAAAGCATATTAAATATATAAACAAAAGAACGTATATATAAAACTAAAAATAGAAAATTAAAATTCTTCGTCTGAGTCATCGTCATCATCTGTTATCGATAATGGCCTTGAGCGCGCACAACTAGCGCCCATCCCTACTCCGATTATGATTTATGACCAAGTCTGCAGCGAGATTTTAACTATACTATAACATATTAATACCAGCCTATTAGGAGTTTCTTGCCCGATCTTCTCCATAGATATCTAAGTTTTGGAATGGGCAACTAGCTTCAACTTTCTGACTTACCTGCTGACCGACCGGTTTAATTGAAATAAATGCTTTGACTTTGAGAATTATTATCCCACTGCAGGGCAAAAGCCTCTTCTGGCCTCTTCTCCTATAGAGAAGGCACGAGCATTAACCACGCTTGCTCAAGAAGGCGATTTCAGACTTAACTGACTATATAAGTCCAAGTTTCCTCACAACGCGAAGTATGAGGCCCAACATGACTAATATAATAATAAACTTGGTAATGTACCTTATGTACCTCATCTAATCAGCCTTAGTGCGCAGGTTGCGCCGTGCTAGCGTCTCCATCGAGATCTTTGTGAATTCTTCTTGCATGTTCATTTGTGTCTTCTCTATCAGCCCTGTGATGTCCTCTTTGGTCATACCTTCCGTCTCGATCATTGGGAGAATCGACACGATGAACTCGCCTGTAATGAGGTAAAATAACATTATTGTTGAGAGTTGGAATTTCCAAACGTTTGTTGTAAAGCTTTGATTTTACCGGTGAGGAAGGAAAAGTTGTTGTTTTCTACGTCTTACAATAATGGGATTATATCAAAGAAAATGTTGGAAAAACATATTTGTAAGTTAAATTTTTATTTACTGAGAGAAACATTAATTAAGAAGCATATTACATTTCGACCGTGATGTTTGCGTAAATTGGCCAAGTTAAGCGTTCTTATTCCGAGAAAAGACTTCGACAACGTTGACTTATTGAAAGGTGGAGAATAGTTATTAGTATAGTAGGTAGCACTTTTTCTTAATAAATAAAGAAAATTCCGAAGCAAGTTTTTCATAAAATGCGCAACTGCATTTTTTAAAAATATATAAAATAATAGGTATCTCTTAAATAGCGGTTTAGCTCATAGCAGCCTCAGAATTTTAAATATGTAGGTATGGAATAGCTACAAAAAAAAGCCCATTAAAACCATAAAAGTAATAAAAACTGTCAAAACGCAATTTTGTGATTGGGCTCATGAAACATTCTCACGGTGCCTTGTATTGTTTTTCCGTGGCACCACCTAGGTACTCAAAATGTAAAATAATTCAAAATCTAATCATCTCAAATTACTCAATTATAGCAAAAGTATATCTTCACAGAAGACATCCCAAGGCTAGTAGTGAAACCGGTTCTTCCAAACAAGTCCCTCCTGTCACTCACCTGAGCCGAATTTGTGTCGCTCCCCGTCCAAGTAATGATACTTGGAGATGACGACGGGTTGTATGGGCGCGGCTGCGTCCATGGCCACGTGGAACGCTCCCTTGCGGAGCGGGAGCAGCTTGTCACCAGAATGCCTCGTGCCCTCAGGAAATAGCAGCAGTTTTCGCTGAGGATAAGGAAAAAAATAACGGTAAATAATGTAATCATTCAATTTTGTCTTTATTTATTTATGTTACACGTCCGAGTTTGGGTCACAGTTAGTACCTAACTCATATAATATGTTCTACGAAATTTCAACTTAATCGGTCCATTAGATTCGGAGCAAACTGGCTATGACAGATGGACGGACAGACACACGAGTAATCCAATAAGGGTTCCGTTTTCTCATTCGGACGTACGGAACCCTAAAAATAAGTTAAATCAACAATTAGATAAATAAGTACATAAAGCACCAGCTGGAGTTCAAAGGGGTTCTCTTGATAAATGATAGTTAATAGGGCGAAGACCAATTTGATGACTAATTAGCGCTCTTACTATCGAAAATCCAACAAATCGCTTTTATTAGGTAAGTAATTTAGGTGTCGCGTCATCATGATCATTTCAGCCAAAAGACGTCACCGCCACTTCGACCGGTTCTGTGCTTCCCGCATCCAGCAGATTCCTGCGGCCTTTACAAGGTCAACGGTCCACCTTGTGGGAGGCCTTCCAACCCTACATCTTCCGGTTCACGGTCGCCACTCCAAAAACCTTTCGGCCCCATCGGCCACCTGTTGTTGTACGAGCAATGCCCATAAGTTTGGCAATTCTTCGGGCAATGTCGGTTACCTTGGTTTTCATGCGGGTCTCTTCATTTCTGATTCGATCACGTAGGGAAACTCCAAGCATTGCCCTTTGGGTGTCTTTTAGCCTGTGTCGCGGCGGACGGTGGTTGTCGCATAAAGTTAGTGAAAAAGCACTTAGGAATGTAGGAACTTCATATTTCGATAATATTTTTGGAGTAGGTACCTATAGGTACATTTGCCTATCTAAGCGATATTACCTTGAAGAGTTCGCAAGATATTACGAATTGACGATCAATGTTGATTGGAATACCTCACCTATTACGACTTTAATTCATTTGCTTATAGTGCTAACGAAATGGAGTTATGATACCTATGCTAATAAAATTATTTTTTTCCGTAACGTTAACGAGCGCTCAAACTCATTTGCAAACATTTGTATTGGGGTACCTAGCTACAAAAACTGTTTAGTTAATTTTCTTTGTCAACAATTTTTTATTTTGGAGAATAAGCCACATAATGTAAGTTTTATCGCTGCACAAAATCGCAGGAAAATTAACGGTTTCCTTTTTTGTTTTACCAAAAACGTTACTGAGTGGGTAGGTAGCTAAAACGTTGTCTTTGTAAGAGCGAGCGCGCACTGCGGTGCGTTCCGTTAGTTCTGCCGCACGGGCGGGGCCTGCAGTAACAAAACGCAAGACCGCAGTGCGCGCACTTCAAAGACATTCCATACTTCACAGATTATGCGTTAGAAAAACGCACCGCAGTGCGCGCTCGGCCTAAGCCCTGCAATTAACTACCGATAATATAATCCTTTACCGAAATTCTTAACACATACATTTTTAATGTTCATTTCGTGATTTTTAGGATAGGTACCTACCGTACCCAAAGGGTGCCAAGCGGAACCCTATCACCAAGCCTCCGCTGTCCGTCCTTCTGTCTGTCAGCGGGCTGTATCTCATAAACCGTAATTGGTAGACAGTTGAAATTTTCACAGAAACTAAAAATTTTTTTTTTTTATATGTAGGTAGTGTTAAATATTGTACGTACAGTGGTACGGAACCCTTCGTGTGCGAGTCCGACTCGCACTGGCCAGTTTTATTTCTCACAAATAGAACATGCTTTTTTTTTAACTCTCATAACAATGATACCAGTCCAGTCCAGCCTAATCCTTCGGATCAAACTTAAGGTAAACCTACACTAAGCTAAGCACGCTATCGAAGGAACCGAATTCGAAGCCGAAAGAGTCGAAATTTAAAATTAGGTACTTGTATGAAATCCTCTGAAACCTCGCAAGCCGCGCCGAATCAGACTTACACTAGGAACTTTTTTTCGTTCGGCGCGGACAAGTTTGCGTTCACCTTTCATACCTAGATAGGTACCTACTTTAGAAAACCATTTTGTTTTGGTATCACTAGATATTGATACCTACCACATCTGTGAAGTTCCGCTAGTTAATTTAATTGATCTTGTATTAGTAGGTATCTATAAACTAAAGTATATAGTGCAAGGTCACACACAACATGAACACCAGGGTTGACTGATGAACCGATAGCGGCCAGTGACTAACCTATAATTGACTTTTGGACTATGCCCCCATATTATGAATATGGCATAGCGAACATAGTACCTATGACTAATTATTAGGTAGTATGTAGCCGGGAAATACATTTGACTTTTGGACTATGCCCGATACGATACTTATTATGACTACTTATAGCATAGTGAATATCAATCAACTCAGCCTATCGCTGTCCACTGCCGGACATAGGCCTCTCCCAGTCTGCGTCACAACACCCTGTCCTCCGCCTTCCGCATGCAGTCTGTCCCAGCCACTTTCTTAAGGTCCATCTAGCTGGGTGGCTTCCTACGCTTGCCGATACGCGGTCTCGTCTGCTCTACCGGCCATCGGTCCTTCGACAAACATGACCAGCACACTGCCTCTTCAGTTTGCTGTCTCCACTCCAGGACTCGTCTGCAGTCTGCTCTACCGGCCAATCGGCCATCGGTCCTTCGACAAACATGACCAGCACACTGCCTCTTCAGTTTGCTTACTCTGCAAGCTATGTCGGTAACTCCGGTTCTTTTCCGGATAATTTCATTTCTGATTTTATCCTTCAAAGAAACACGGAGTATAGCCTGCTCCATAATGTGCTGAGCGACCTTGAATTTGTGAACTGTCAGTAACCATAAGTAACCGGGAAATACATCCAAAGTAAATAATTTGCTTTCATTTAGGTGCATAAGCATTCGAAAAGTAAAAGCCATTTATTTTGCTTATGTACGGAACAATCGATTTAGATTACGCTGGCTGGGACAATGAACTCTTGTTTTGAATACGACTTCAATAAAACTGGGTCTGCTTCAACATCGGTATCGAGAGCTATAAAATTATGTAGCATGACCTGTCTTGCGTAGGTACCTACTTATACTATTGTTTCGAAATTGCAACATCGATAAACAAAATAGAAACTATAAAAAGCCCAGTAAAGTGCTATTTTAAGGGGATACATCGATAAATTGTGTTTTTAAAATACCTATAAAACCAAATGTAGGTATACCTACGGTTAAATATGTAGCACCGTCTATTTTCTGTTTTATACGATTATACGTAAACAGTTCCATATTGCGCAGTAAAATTTGCTTTAAATCGAAGGTATTTAAATATGTTAAGAACTTACTAAGCTAAAAATTTATTTAAGTATATCATTTTGTCATAAATCTACATTTAAGTAAACGAAGCGCGTATAGTTGCGGTGCGCGTGAGTCTTCTATCCCGCGCGTTATACTGGACAGCCATAACGCCATTTCACTTACAGTGCGTTTCAACTAAGAATAGGAATGACCTTGTGCCATATTGTGAAGATTTAGCAAAATAGCATCTCGTTTACACATTTGCAAAGTCAGTGACATATTTTAACAAAAACAAATTCCAAAAACAGAACTAAAATGGATAAGGATAGCACTACAAAACTTTGCAAGCCTTAGATTTCTAGCTTCAGTTGACAGTTAAAGGTGATTGACTTTCCTATTCTTAGTTGAAACGCATTGTACACACCAAGCTAAACCACGCTTCGCTGTATCCCCTTAATACTCTGGTTTTATTAAATCTTCTTTCTTTGTCCAGGCACGTGAACGTAAGATCAACAAAATCATCCCAGCGCTGATTTGCTGGATTCGTTTTCTCCTCTACCTACCGTTATTTCTCCTGACAAAGTTTGTTCTGTTTATTTGTAAGGACCTATGTATTAGTATTTATTCTTTTGCGGGTTATCTATCCCATAAGTTGCACGTTGCACCCACCTGCCATGTTTTGTCTCTGAATCACCCTAAGGTTGACTGGTAGAAAATGCCTCGGGCAATAAGTCCGCCTTTGTAAAGTAGGTATTTTTTACTTGGGTATACAGTTTTAATAAAATAAAAATAAATAAGTAAATAATATTGTTCAGAAAGTGAGCAATGGTTATTACTTCGAAAAATCGTTTCGATTTCCGAAGAGAACGAATTGATTCAGCTGTTTCAAGAAAACTTTATCTACAATTCCTTCCTTGATTGCCTTTTCACCATAAGTTGTTACCTTATCATAGAATAACTTTGTTGATTTGTTCCTAGTAGAGGTAATGTAACCCTAGAAACAAAGTAGAAACACAATCATTGAAAGAACTATTGTGGTTACCTACGGCAAATTCACTGGTGTCGTCCGGCACCGACCAACCCAGGATATTTACTTAGGCAAATCAAACATTAACTCAGAAATGTACACGCTCTTAAAATTTAGCGGGAAGGTAGATAAGTACATTAAGTAGCATGCCAGCCAATGTACACGCTCGTAAAATTCAGCGGAAAAGTAGATAAGTATGTACCAGGCCAGCCCATTCCTATAAAGCGATTAGATCATACAGTATGACGAAATGCGACGTAAAACAAGGCAAGTACAAGGTCTTATTGTTTGCAGGACTAATGCACGTACCCACTCGTATATTTACTAGCGGGAAAACGCGTACGCTGAATACAATCATAATATTGACTGACTGCGACATGACTCGACTTTGACACTATTTCGGAAGGTGACCGGATATCAAAATCAATCAGTATAAGTATGATGAAAGGAAGGAACAGATGATACGGATAGTGAAGCTGTATATTTTTTTTACTAATTTCCATACTACGTGTGGTCAGTGTTTTGGATTACCTACCTACAGTAAAATATTTCAGTATACAAAGGCATCAAATGAAGCCAATTATTGTTTGCTTGTGTTTATACGTCTACCAGAAAAGTACCTACGAGTATTTTACTACCAAAAAATTCGAAGTACCTGCTAAAATGGATAAATGCTCACCAAAATTAAAACCATTTTATTGGAACCTAACCAACCAAACTTCGGGGTGCCCCTGACGTTGACCCTCTATAGGGTTAGGGTTTTCAGTAGGTCGACGCAGATTTGGTGAGCACTTAATTTTTTTGGTAGTCATTATATTAATCCCATTATTTTTATAAGAGTAACCGTGGAGTTTCTTGCCGGTTCTTCTCCGTAGGAAACGACCAATTTGGAACCGTGCACCTAGCTTCTGACGTTTCATAAGTAGATAACCTACCCAATGTAGGTTTATGTAAAATAAAATATTTTGATTTTGTAATTCTCTACACAAACGACAAACATGATTAGCTCTGATCTGTATCTCGTAGGTACAGTCAGCAACTAAAGTCGATTAACACTTGCAGTTTTTAAATCTTTATTATTAACCGAAATATTTAATTCGGGTTGACTTTAGTATCCGGTCGCACGAAAATGGGGGTGACAGTGGTTGAAGGTCGTTGGGGTTGGGTCCCTGATTGTAACGATATCACTCTTATTAAAAGAGATTGCAAAGAAATTTATACTAATTGTTTATAACCTCAAATTACAAAAATAGTGTAACGAAACGTTAAAATGGGCGATTGACAACCAAATCTGTACCAGTATATTGTCTGTGGTGCAAAATGTCGTGTAAAATTGATAAAACGGAACGTAAAAAGAACTGTGAGTACTTAGTAGAAATTGTGTTCAGTAGGAAGTTAGTGTTTCCCCACTTTATGATTAAAATAGGTCGAATCTGTCCCAAAACCGAATCGGGGCACCCCGACTCCACGTAGTCTTTTGGCTGGCACACTAGAGTGTATTTAAAAATCCGGAGGCGCGGAGGGAGAGCAGCCCCCGCCCGCTGTAACAAAGGTTAGGCAGCCGTGCGAGCCGCAGCGGCTGAGGCTGGTCGCCGGAGGCGACCAGTAAGCCGAAGCTGCGGAGGTGAGCTCGGGTGCCTGTCCTTTGTTACGTAAGGGCGAAGGGGCTGCACTTCCCGCAGCGCCGGAGACGTGCAGAAGCAACTTTGTGTTGACAAAAGTGTTTTTAGGTTAGGTTACAATAATTTGTTTTTCTCAGGAATGGTGCGTTCTCTTTTCATGGGAGTGGTACCTGGGGGGAGGGGACACCCCCCTTCCGCTACCCCTCCAACCCCCACCCTCATTTTCATGCGACCGAATACTAAAGTTTTACCTTTAATTCAAATCGGAGCAGAAGTAGGTACTTAAAATTTTAAGAACATTAACTCATTATCATTTAAACGAAAAAAAGCAGTTTATCGAATATTTTGTGTTAATTTAGATGATGTCAAAAAGTAGCAGTGTTAACAGAGTTCTGTTGCTGACCGTACGATGTTTAAATCAATGAGAGGGTAATAGCTGCCGTTAGTTAGATTTAGATACGACTGAAAAATCAACCAGATAAAAAAGTTGTGTCAAATGTTCTTACAAGTAACATTTTAATGCAACTTTACCTTTTGATTCTTAATAGCAGCGACTTGCTTGTTGAGGGCATCGCGTGCAGTTTGTGCGCCTCTGTCTATGAAAACGGTGCCCCACAGCCATGTCGCAGTGCCGAATGGTACAAGGTACTGCAGTGATCGCTTCGAAACCACCGTACACCGAGACATGAGCGGCCATATAATTGCCAGCGCTAAAAACAAAAATATTTGGGTCAGTACAGCCTTATTGGAAGTGAACATTTAATCCCACCCCTAGGTGGAGGACGAATCCAAAACCTATAAGTCATAGAGAAAGAAACCCCGTATGTATTGCATTTTGCATAACTGTCCCACAATCTACCTACCTACCTACTTTCTTTTACAGCGAGATAATATTATGTACTACCCATCGAAAATAAATATTGATTTCCTATAACAAAAATTACTCATTGTATAATTACCTAATGTTAGGTATGTACTTGTTTATTCTGAGAATTTGCTTTAGATATGCCAACGGCCTTGAGCTTGCGTGTTCTGTGCTGGGCTCATGCACCAACGCGTCATAAGTACGTCCACCCAGTAATAGGACTCGCCCATCAAGGGGCTAGCTGTCCCAAATTAGACGCATTACTTAGGTAAGTATTAATTTACTAAAGATATACATAAAACAAAAGGTAAAATAACACGGTACTACACGTAAGTAGGTATACTAAAAGATAAATACCTACCTAATTAAATTATCTTTAAAATTCTGAAGTTTTCATAAAAATACGCTTGATAGTTTTTGCGTGATTTTCAGTTTTTTAATCGCGTTAGACATAGGTACTTTACAAATTAATTACACTACTTAGACATGATATTAAGATAATAATAAAATGGTGTAATGTAACATATATTTTTCCCAAATCACAACCTAGGTACGTACTCGTTTAGACGTGATCTTCAGTTTAAAATCATTAAAAGTCCGTTATCGTCGCCTTAACCCACATAAAGACGTCATTATTTAACAGTAGGTAGTAATATAAATATCATTTAGTGGTAGTCACGGCAATATCTTGCAGGTGATTGCAGTTTTCATAGAAATGATAACAGTTAATGGATTTTCACGATAATATTAAAACGAATCGTACCTAGCAAGGGCATTCATATTAGGTATTATAAAAACTGTAAGTAATTCACTTTCTTTCCTGAGTCTGTGAACCATTAGGACAAAGTACCATGAGAAACTTCTCCTGGGCTGCGCAGATTGCAGGAACCTGAGGTCAAGGAGCAACATCGTGGAGTTTTAGTTGGTTGGAGAACCGATGGTGATGTCGGTCTCCTAGTCTAGGATACCGACATCACCATCGGTTCTCCCCAGGATATGGCGTAGGTACCTATAACTATGAGGACTTCCCTACAAGGAAAACAATAACGAGCAATTTTCCCGTCTCTTACCTGTCTCTATTTTTTAAAAGTGCAGGAATTTTAATAATACATAATGCATGGGCTAAGGGGTTCAGACCAAATAGGTTCATAATTTAGTGTAAGGGCCTAGGGCTCAAGATTGTCGGAGGCATCACAAGATCTTGGCTCGTCGCACTGTCGAAAAGTTAAGTTTTTAAAATTTTCAAAACCCCCGACACAAAACCCATATTTTTTTTACTACCTACTCTAACATCAGATCCTGATTGCCATCAAATATAATATATTCATTGCGACCATTCCAATGAGCCCAAACACGAGAGATACCTCTGCTATAAGTTGGTGAGGAAGTTGGGTATCCTGCAAATTACACGTGATGTTGCAGCATCAGTTCAAGGTTACTATGTTATTCTAATATCAGTGAAGTAACAGAACATAAAATTTCGACTCGATCAGACCTGCGGAAGTGCGGAAGATGCTCACATCCATTCATCAACTTAGAAAAGAGATGATAATCTTCAAAAGGCCGAATAGATTTTCTTCAAACATACTTATGAACACTCTTTCAAACAAAACAAAAAAATCTAAATCGGTTCAGCCGTTTGGGAGCTATGATGCCACAGATAGATACGCAGATAAACACGTTAATATTATAATACCCACTGTTTCTGTCGGGCGTTAAAAATACTCGAAATGACAAAGAAGTTTTCAAGGGCCACCCCGCCTCTTTTTCATAAAAACTTAGGTAGGTAGGTAAGATACATCGCTTAATTTATTAAGCCAAGATTATTATGTTTCTTCTTATTGCTTTTACGATAACAGTCATTAACATATTTCACGAAAAATATTTTATTATCTTAATGAGGACTGGGGGCAGATGCAGTAATGAAATCAACTTTTTATCTTTTTAATATCAATTTCCACCTGCTTTCATATCATTATCATATCAGAGATAAACATAGCGGAGTGATTATACAGCTCGTAATTATAAGATAATCCTACTAAGTAGGTAAAAGAGGGATTAGGTGATATGATGTAAATTAACATTATTGAACCTTGTATCTACAGTACAGTCAGCAACAAAAGTCGATTAACACTTGTGTTTTCTAAATCTTAATTATTGAGTAAAATACTTCATTAAAATCGGAACAGATGTAAATTTTAAAGAAAATTATATTATCTAATAAATGAAATGCTAAAAAGCAGGTTATCGTATCATTTTGTGTTAATTTAGATAATGTCAAAAAGTGGCAGTGTTAAACGACTTCTGTTGCTGACCGTACCCAGCTCAAAACAGCAAATGACTCGTGTGAATATTAGGTATCTCAAAAGAAAATAATTACTTAAGTATTATAAAAATTGTATCTTAACTTACCTATTTGTAAGATTTTAATCTACACAGAAATCTTGTTTGTTTAAAAATATTGAATACCTATTGTCAAATTACATGCATAAACAAAAATAAAGACGTAAGTAACATATTTTATATCATTCAGTTTTGAGTAGGTATGTAGGTACTCTAAAGGTTTATACCATAAAAGTTGTTCATAATTATGTGTACAATGACCCCTTAAAAGGTTGCCACTGTTTACACTTACACCCTGATAGTGATCAACATTGCTTCCTCTGCAACTAGCTTTTGCCCACGGCTTCGTCCGCGTGGAGGTCAGAAATTATCGTATTTAACTAACGTACATCCAGGTCATGACAAACATGACATGACATGGCAGGTCTACCCATGTGCCAAATTTCATCCAAATTTGTTCAGCCGTTTTAGCGTAAAAGCGTAACAAACAAAATCACTTTCGCATTTATACGTCGTAGTTGGGATTAGGTATTGCATACTTAATACGTATCTGTCATACTCATGGCCTATCTAAACAAATTACGTTTTTATACTGTGCTAATACTGCATTATCTGTCTTCCCAGTGTCATTTCAGTATGTATAGCAAAGCTGTACATCATCGTGCATTCACAATTATTAAATAGATAGGTTCAAAGAATGGTTCAAAGGTTCCATCGCTTACCTACCTGCTTTCGGAAAAACCGAACTTTGCCGAATTAAATATGGTACAATAATAATCCGCCAACCCGCGGTGGATTATGGCCCACTCTCTCTCACAGAGAGGAGGCCTGTGTCCCAGCAGTGGGAATGCTATAGGCTGATTATACTATGCTTACGCTAGTCCAATATGGGAGTGACGGAGTCAATATAATAATTTAGCTGGGTTTTTTTATTTTTATAAATCAATTCATATTGGTCGATAACTCGATAGTCACATTTTATTCGCCATGTTTCGATGATAAAGGATTAAACGATGGAACCTTTGATTGAACGTTGTCCCTCACAACCCCCCTCTCGACCCCGAGCGGTCCACAAGACGCGGCCATTTTAATAACTGTGATTGTTCCACTAATCAATGAAACTGTGAAAAAAACTCGAGGCCATTTCAAGAAAACATCAGTTATGTTTATGTACTCGTTACGTTACCAACCATAAAAGTCATAAATATCATAAACATTGCGTCGTAAATATCAAGTCCGATCAATGAAGCCCGCTGTTCATATTCAATGCCAGTCATATTTATTTCTCCGAGAGCAATTTATGGAGAAGATCACAGAACAGATAAAAGTACTGTTCTGTGGAGAAGATGTTCCATAAGTCAAATTCATATCAAATAAATTGCATAAGTAATACATGTAGTATTTTGTAAACATGCGGAACGTCGAACGTCACGTGTAGCGTAAGTAGGTAGGTACTTACCTACTTGTTTATGTAGGAGGACGACATATCGGTATGTTAATCATGCACACAAAATGGATGCATTTATTGTAGATACCTACAATTAGGTCAAATAGTAACTATGCGCTGATACTCAAGCCTAACTTCTCATGCATTGTTTACGTGAGTGGCTATATCCTACTACTACAACTACAGATAGGCAGGTACCTCTATAACTAGGTACCTATAGATACTCATGTCAGATTTAAATATACCTACCTAGCTTGTAGCTACAGTAAACATTACTACCTACCTAAGTATGATTGCGATGATCATTGCGATAATCGCAATCATGTAAATTACTATAGGTATCTATTTATCATTGTTCAAACAATTTTCAAAATGGCTAGTAAATATACGAAATTACTATAGTATAAGGACCGGAAAATTACGATATTTAAATGTAGGTGGGCAAGTATAATGGGCAAAATTAGAACTGTAAAAAATCTATGCTGAAAATTCCTAAATTACCTTCAGGGCCTGCTTACCAAGACATAATATTAATTCTACGTATCTATGCCCGGTTTCTGAAGAAGTCTTAAACGGAGTTTAAACTCTCAATAGCTATTGATTCGACAAAATTATC
Source organism: Cosmia trapezina (assembly GCA_905163495.3). NCBI lineage: Eukaryota > Metazoa > Arthropoda > Insecta > Lepidoptera > Noctuidae > Cosmia > Cosmia trapezina. The sequence goes on from LR991022.1 coordinate 20,643,437, forward strand.
TATTTAAAGTAATTCCTTCCATATGCTCGGTGTTTGAGGTCTTCAGATAAAACCTCGATAGTAATTCACTCCACTTTTAAGCTAAATTCTTCCATAGTTCAAAAACACGTTAGGTGCAACGCAGACGACACACCTTTTGTGCGATCGAGTCTGTGGCGCACAAAATGTCTGCATCGCAGACAAAAAGGCCGTCACGGATTGTACGCAGACTCAACACACACGACGTACATCTTCGATCATTCTGTCGGCCGAACTGCAGGAAAGTACTTAGACGCTATGTCCGCCACTTAAGGTGCAGCGAAGACGACAGACCTTATCGAATCACCTATTGATCATACATTGTTTCTATGGTATTGATCACAGATCATAGATCACTGTGTTTTTATGATCTGAGGTATTGATCCTACCCTAGCACTTACAAGTTCAATTAATTTGTTGAATCAAAATCAAACCACAGATCATACTTAACGAATTTCAGCTACGTATGAAAATCCCTAACGCAAAAAGAAAAACTGCGACACTATTTTTCCTTAGAATTTTCCATTTTCCCAGACTCAGTCTCCCTCTGACTCAGATTAAAATCAATTAGGGCTTATTAAGATTATGTGGAGAAACGAGTTACTTATACATTTTAAAGGAGCCTTCGACAAGCCAATGGTCGTTGGCCTGGTATAATGTCAATTTCTTGACACATAGACAATCCCTTTCAACAAAAAACTAGGCACAATAAATAGTACATACCGTAGAGATCCAGACAACTCTGGTGGTTTAGTAGTACAACCGCTCCCCGGCTATTATCAACATTCTCCAGTCCTCTTACTTTCCACCGAAGACCGAGTATCCTCGCGAAACATCTCAGGAAAAATGCTGGTATTCTGGAAAACAAATAAATATGCGGTCTAAAACGTTGGCACCTTATTAAGCTAATTAAGAGGAAATGGGGGCAGCCAGACTTTTGAAAATTAGGTATTTTAAGAAGGTATTGCTGTCGCTCTGCGAGCGCTCCGCCCTCGAATTCGTGCGATAAGGACAACTGCAGATCCGAATAAATAGCCTATGTAAAAAGACACATTTCGAGGTTTGGCTCTCGCCTATTTCCTCCTCCAATATTGGACCAATTTAAAAGATACTTCATAAACTGAATAAGAAGGATATATACTATGCCCCTATGTTTTTCTTTTTTCGTTAATAGTTGTCAAATTGGTACACTAGGCGTCTGTTGACAGCGGTCTGGATAGGCAATTTTGACCATTTTTTGAGGGTTCTAGTTCTTATAAAAATAATATATCATCAAAAAGGAAAACATAGGGGCATACAAGTAGATGATACTTATATTTCTGTAAAAAATCATTGCTGGTCATTAACCAGAAAGAAAACAGGCGAGAGCGTTTGTATCTTTTTGTATGGAGAAAAGAGCACCCACGTTTCCTCTTAAGACATGCGCTCTAATCTCATTACCATTTGTTGTCGCTGGCGTCATGTTTGTTTAATGAATTTCAATAATTGACATGAGAACGTTTGCTACAATTTGCATATCAGTTCCGGTTTACGATAATTTGTAACGTTAGTTTATAAGCATTGCTAGTGTTATGGGTACCTAGTTCATATCTAATTTACCATAAGTAGGTAACTACCTAATTAGCTCGTGTAGGTACAGTCAGCGTCACGATGATCGTGACGCTGACTGTACAAGTCGGTGTCTTGACCTTCTATCTTAAAGGGTCCACGAAACGATCAGTCGCAATTGTTAATTTTTACGTGATTGATACACATTTGACGCGCAAATTGATCGTCTACCAAGTGCAATTAAAGCGATTGACAATACCTATGACTACAATAAAAATTGATGGCAATTGACTAATTGCCATTGATGGTTTGCAAAATGCAATTCACTCAAAATACTTACCTCCAGGATCAATTATTATAAAACATCACCATTACTTAATTACCTGATTGCGCGACAGCAGACAGGGTTATGTTTTTACTTATTGTTAGTTAACAGCGTTGGAGGTGTTTCTTTAGTTTTTTTTTTCAGCTTACATAAACATTTTGATAACAATCGGTAAAATTAGGTACTTAAGGGCCCCTTTTCCCGAAAGTGACGTCCGGCAGGAAACTGGCGCGGAGTGGCGCGGTGCGCTCGAGCCGTTTTTCACGTATTCATTTAATATAAGAAAAGTAAGGGCCATATTATAAATCTATCCAAAAATATCCCTGTTAAACCCGATTAGTATATTAAATGTTAAATTTTCATAAAAATTGCGTTCCCCCAAGTCTCTTAAACAAATTAAAATACTTTCAAAATCGACTTTACTTCTGATTTTTTTTTATCGAGCAAAATGTTAAATATCGTGTTTTTAAACAAAAATGTCACTAGATCTTACGTGTATCTATACTGTATATTTTTTTACGAATTTAGATATGATGATTTCTCTGGAAACAACTCGATCTAGAAACGTAAATTTCGGAAAAGGGGCCCGTAATGATGATGTTTTGATAATGAGCAAAAATCTGTCATATTTTGGAGGTATTTTGAGTGCACCGAATTGCATTTTTCATAATCACTACTAGTCCACTCAACAAATGACCAAAAAGGGGGTGTAGAGTGCGTGAGCTGGGACGTAAGCGATTTCTTCAGAAAGTTGTTCAGGGTGCTTAGTAGCTTTTGTTGAATTTGTTGACTTTGCCGATTTAATTTGTAATTTATAATATAATTGTGTGTTGTGTTTTTGTCTGATTTTTATTTATTTTTCTAGTAATTTTTATTTTAATGTACCTAATACTATGATCCAGCTGTTGATTGAAATAAAATGATTTGAATGGAATTTAGGGAGTAAACATACTAAAAAGTCCCCGTGTCTGGGAGGTGCCGATGGAGTGGGTGGGGATAAAAGTTTCCACTTTTGAGTTTTTAAATATCGTCTATGTAATGAAAGCTCATAAGATTTTAACAACTTTTATCTTACATACTTTATCGAATTCCTACCCCTTTTCGAACTATACGTTCCGGAAAAGTGAAAATTATCAAAAAAACGACTTTTATCAAACACTAGCCGTTGCCTGTTCTTCGTTCGCGTTATTTCGGGATAAAAAGTAGCATATAACTGTTAATCCAGGTCCTAATCTATCTACCTACCAAATTTCATCCAAATCCGTTCAGCCGTTGAGTTATCGAAACTTTTATCTCTGTAATATATCGCCCGCGTGGATGTCGAATATTATCTTACGGAAACCTACTAACGGGATAAAAAGTATGTGTTAATCTAGGTTATAAACTATTTGTGTGCCAAATTTCATCCAAATCCGTTCAGCCGTTTTTGCGTGATTGAAAAACGTTCCTGAAAGTATGTAGATTACGTTTAGTGAAAAAATCATCAAATTTGGTTTAAAGTTTTTGAGAAAATCGCGGACATACAAACATACATACATACGGGTCGAATACAGAACCTCCTTTTTTGGAGTCGGTTAAAAAGAGAGAAAGTTTTGACCTACATATTATGCTAGTGATGGAACCTAATTACCCAACCGTAATCCAAATAGGTTCAAATTCTTTTTCTACTTACATGTCACGTCTAAGTACTTAGGTGTGCATTGTTTCAAAATACCAACCCGGACATATCGGACACTGACGCAATCACAACGACGCTATTACGAATATTCATAGATAGGTAAGTTAGCTATTATGAGCGCATATTATCTAATGCATTTATTGCAAGCCTTCTTACAATATGTAGGTATGAAGTATTATGTAAGTATACTAGCGGAACCGACAGACGTTGTCCTGTCTGGATGATCCTAGAACCCAACTGCAGCGCCACCTACCGGGTCAAATTGTGTTTTCAAACCAACCAGGAACCCATTGAAATATACACACAAAATTTCATCTAAATCGGTCCAGCCGTTTAGGAGAAGATAGTGTCAAATACACGTACATAAGAATTATATAATATTAAGATATATATTTTTATGTCTTTCATAACTTTAAAACATTTTTATAAACAGTAATCTGTTTACAGTACCTATATGTAACTAAAGTAACTAGCATAGTTACATAAACTTAATATAGTTAGTTTAAAATCTAGCACCAGTGTTTTACAATCCAAGTAGATAATTATATTTTTAGGGTTCCGCATCTCAAAAGGAAAAAACGTAAACCTTATAGGATCACTTCGTTGTCCGTCTGTCTGTCAGTCTATCAAGACCCTCTTTCTCAGGAACGCGTGGAGGAATCAAATTGAAATTAATATCCAATACGTTGTCTACGGTCCTATGGAGCTCTAAAAAAACAAGTAAAGGAAAACGTCCGAAAATTGTTAATTAGTTGTTTTAACACATAAAAAAAATAATGTTTTGCGATTACAAACTTTCTTATATTTGCAATTGGAGAATTGACCGTGACGTATATCGATGTATGGAAGAACTTTTTTTGAGCTATAAAGTTATGTTGTTATTGGTTGTTGTTTTCCCCAACAACGGGACCCTTCATTGTGCGTGGTCCGACACGCACTTGGCCGGTTTTTTGAAGTGAAAACTTCTATAAGCACGTTGAGTGATTTTTAGTAGAGGGTTCGCGTCACCGCATCACTGCGACACCGCGACACCGTGACATGCTATGCATAGTTTTTAGTAGAGGGTTCGCGTCACCGCATCACTGCGACACCGCGACACCGTGACATGCTATGCATAGTTTTTAGTAGAGGGTTCGCGTCACCGCATCACTGCGACACCGCGACACCGTGACATGCTATGCATAGTTTTTAGTAGAGGGTTCGCGTCACCGCATCACTGCGACACCGCGACACCGTGACATGCTATGCATAGTTTTTAGTAGAGGGTTCGCGTCACCGCATCACTGCGACACCGCGACACCGTGACATGCTATGCATAGTTTTCACTTCTGTCGGCCGTCTCCAGTTTTTTTTTTTTTTACTTACAATCTTTTTGATGTTAATTCCAGTGACGATAAGAATAATATTATGATCATATTCTTAATATTATTATATATTATTATTATTATATACAACGTTATAATGAAATAACCCAAAACCTCTTAAGGGGTCATTGTACTCATCATTATGAACAACTTTTACTATGGGACCAAACCTGGAATCGCGAAAAAAAAATCAGCTGTTCAATACATTTATGTTCGCATAATTCGTCAAAATGTACTGAACAGCTCATTTTTTTTTCGCGATTTCAGGTTTGGTCCCATAGTAAAAGTTGTTCATAATGATGAGTACAATGACCCCTTAAGAGGTTTTGGGTTATTTCATTAACACGTTGTATATTATTATATATATCTATATATATTACTTTATATTAAAATACTGGTATTCAGCTGCATCCGGTTAGACTGGAAGCCGACCCCAACATAGTTGGGAAAAGGCTAGGCAGATTGCAGATTGATTCTTAATATTATTCTTATCGAGTATGAAACTTAACCTTACGATATTTATGGGCTTTTAGAATCAAAGGGCTCTATATCAAGAGTGTTTTCGCATCGGGCGTTTGTTCTGAGTAATCATTCAAGTCGCTTCTCCGTAGAGCGTAGCGCCTACACAAGTCCTACGCCGCGCCGCGTAGACGCTGCGTCTACGGAAGCCTACGAAATCTCTACGCGGCGTCAATGCCTACGCAGAACAAATGACACTCTTTTATAAGTACCTATGTATAGGATTTGATCAAAGAGTTTCGGTGGCAAAAAACCGGGAAATATCCGATAAAATTACACGCAATACTAAGCCAATAATATTGGCTATTTACTTATCAATAATTATGAGAGACGTTATTTGTTTTCAGACTAATTAAACTTTAACCCATTAGATCTTCTCATAACTTGTTGTAGTAGAGTTTAAAGGTCATCATAGGAGAAAACATCCTCGTTTTAATCTTCATCTCCATATATAGACATATTATTGACTCAGTGAACTTGTTTTGATTAAGTATTATAATTATCTATACTAATATTATAAAGAGGTACAATTTGTTTGTAAGTTTGTATGTGGGGGGTAATCTTCGGAACTACTGATCCGATTCCGAAAATTCTTTCACTGATGGAAAGCTACAGTATTACCGAGTGTCATAGGATATATTTTACGCGCACGAAGTCGCGGTCAGATCCGCTAGTTATCTAATAAATAGTATTAATGCAAAATTTAACATCATTTCTTTATACAGCCAAGAGCATATTACCATAATAAATACTTTACTTTAAATAAAGTTAAAAGCTTTTTTTCACGTTAAATATTATAAATTGCAACTTTGAGAAACCCAGTATGGTAGATCTAGTAGATCTGGTTTCGATAATACACACTTGGATACATATTGTAGTTGTACGAAGTAGGTACTTTAGAAGAAAATCGCTTTGGAATCTTGCGTAAGAGTAAGGTAAGTATTTGTGCTTCTCAATGTACCTATAATAATAAAATGTTATATCTATATTTTTCAAAAATCTGAGATAGAATCTTATTAAGCTTGACCATACGTATTAAGGCTCCCGCAGGTAGACGCGAATTGTCGCACGACGATGTGCCGCATTGTGATTGTGACTGTTTTCTTAGAAATTTTTCTATGGATATTATGTATATAAGTTGTATCTATTAATAAACGAAATCTCTTAAGTGGTCATTGTACTCATCCTTACAAACAACTTTTACTATGGGACCATAGGTACCTGAAATCTCGAAAAAAAATCAGCTGTTCAGTACATTTATCAAATCAAACTCGTCAAAATGTAGGGAGCAGTTGATTTTTTTTTCGCGATGTCAGGTTTGATCTCATAGTAAAAGACCCCTTCGTGTATGAATAGACACACCTTATTTAAAGGGTGTATCAGAAAGGTGTGGTCAAATCTAAGGGTGTGTTACAGACCATCAAACTAAACAAATTTCTCCATGGGACCGTCAACGTAATCGAGAAAAAATTATCAGCCGTCCCACACATTTAGGTAGTAGATTGAAGCCTTGTATGGGACAGCCGATATTTTTTTCTCGATTACTATGTTGGTCCCAGGTAGGTATGGGCGTTATTTCACGTCACTAGTTACAATAACTGGCTACGGGGCATGTAACCGAATAACTAGTTTCGAGTGAAACGATAAACATGTGATTTTTGTAACTACTTACATTACAATGCAGTGACCGAATGAATGAGCCGAAATCCCGAGCGGTGACACGAATTAATCCGAACTAGTTAGGGCGTGTAACCGAATAGCTAGTTTCGAGTGCAACTATAAACACGTGATTTTGTAAGTAGTTACATTACAATGCAGTGACCGAGGAAGGAAAGATATCATTGATGGTTTATTTACCTACGTTTGGTTCAAATTAGTTCGCTCATGGTCAAGAATTATTAATTGCCTCATGCATGTTTTTGCAATACTTTGTTAAAACTCGTTAATTTTGTTATTTATGTAATTACATAGCCACAAAAACTAAACTTGTGATAAGTAACGTAAGTAAATTACATTAGGTAGGTACAATGTTTTCATTTCGTAAATAACTGTAATACTTCGATAGAATAACCATGTTGAATCACTGAACAGAATTTGAAAAATAACTAGTTACTAAAATCACGTGTTTTCAAAACTGGTGACGCCTTCGAAGTCACTAGTTACATTACGTTTCGCGAAAATCACGTAACGACCCACACCTAGTCCCAGGACTCCCAGGGAGAAAGTTTTTCAGTTTAATGGTCTGTACCACACCCCTAAAGACCCCACCTTTCTGATACACCCTGTATATCGCAGAATCCCGTCACATTGTCGCGTCGCCTGTCTGCCTTTAATCATAAGGACAATTAAACGATGGTAGGTGATAATTTAAATTGTCACCGTGTCCGTATCTTCGTTAACACTGATATGTAGGAAGATGACGTAGGTACTTATTTATGTTGAAGACGATTATCATTCTCACAATAGTTATATTTAGAGCAGTTTATTGGGTCTAAGATCACAGGGCCCAGGGTAACAAATACAAATAGGTAGGTATATGAATGAATGAATTAAGTAAATGCAATAATATATGTTAATACATTCTTTTAAAGAAGAGGTTTCTTTGAAAGACCTCGATTGTCAAGTCTATTAATGTTGCCTACTGAAAGAATTTGGGAACACTGTATACCTAAACGTCACACCCACGAAATACTAACAACAACAAAAAAATTATCTTATCAAGATGTATTTACATAAGACTTCTATAGATACCTATTGTTATACGTACTACATGTGTATTTAGGTATTACGTGAAATATGAATAACACACATTTTGAAGGTCTTACACCTAGACAATGACTAGATATTTTTACTAGGTACATAAGGCAAAGTTCAGTCGCTAGCACTAATATGTAGGTATTTTAGTCAAATCTAGCGATTTCATGAAATCATGAGGTTTGAGGTAAATGCTAACTTATGGAGTTGTATTGCTGATTCTAATGATTATGATTCTGTAAAGCCATATTAGCTACGGCCGCGAATCATATTTTAATCAATATACAAGCTCACACTGACCTACAAATTGCAAAAAAACGTAAGAAATTTTGAATTTCGCGGGTTACCCTGGCGCTTTCGCCTTAACCGCTAGGCGGCCTTTTAACTAAACGGCGGCCGTTCAACTAGCGGTCTGATCGATATTCAATTATAGGTTAGGTTGGAACTGTGACCAACTGCGTGCTTGCCGAGCGAGCGAAGCGAGTGAAGCTGCCGGCGAGCACTACTTAGAAAGGCTAGGCGGTTAACTAAACGGCTAATTAAACCTGTTCACAGTTGGCTGCGACATAACACTTAGCAACATTTAACTGTGATTTTCTCATACTATATTGATTGTAATTTTTAGGGTTCCGTACCAAAGTGGTAAAGAAGGAACCCTTATGGTGTCACTCAGTCTGTCTGTCTGTCACAGCCGGATATCTCAAGAACTACGTTGACGTTTACCCAACTATTTTGCAAATAACAAAGAAATAAAAACATTTATATTTTTTTTTTGTAACAGGTGCTGAAAGGCGGTCTTAAAAATTCCAACTGGGGCTACTAGGGCATGTGGGGTATCATATGAAAGAGCGCTGTTTGCACATTCTGAAACATTTTTTTAATTTTTTTTTAGGCCGCATAGTTTTTGACTTTTGATGACTTTGAATGTAAAAAAACTACCGCCCCCCCCCCCCCCCCCCCTATCACCGAAGTTTGCAAAGGGAAAAATCTGAAATTATTCTATGTGATAGAAGTTTATGTAAAGATTACAGGAAAAATAGACATTGTTGTCTCAGACAACAATGTCTATTTTTCCTGTAATCTTTACATAAACTTCTATCACATAGAATAATTTCAGATTTTTAAAGTGTGCTATTTAGAGACAACTTGTCTCTAAATAGCACACTTTTTCAGAAATCGGAACAGCAGTGCGATTCTGTAACCATCTCACCGTGAAAACTTAGGTGAAGTGAGCGTGGAGTGAGCTGTCAATAGTGTCAATTCCTAGCAAAAACAAACTCACTTCACCTAAGTTTTCACGGTGAGATTTTTACAGAATCGACCGGCGGAACCTCGGTGCGCGAGTCCGACTCGCTCTTGACTGGTTTTTTTATGTAAGAATTTAGGTATTTTGGAACCATGTATACTATTATGAAATATATCTTATCTCAAAGTCAGAATTTAGGTATTTTGGAACCCTGTATACTATTATGAAAAATATATTATCTCAAAATCAGAATTTAGGTATTTTGGAACCCTGTATACTATTATGAAATATGTCTTATCTCAAAGTCGCAATCGTTATTCGAGAAAATCGCTTTATTGTAACTGCAATGCGAAATTCAGTTTATTTTTTTTGTTTGTTACTCTTTCACGCTAAAACGGCTGAACAGATTTGGATGAAATTTAGCACATGGGTAGATAGGAACCGCGGGTGACAGTATCGAGACTTTGCGAGTAAAACCGCAGGGTGAAGCTAGTATTATTATAAAGAGGATGGAGATTGGAGAAAGAGGATGAGGAGATTTTATTTTTTGTATGTTTGTCTGTTAACATTTCACGGCTAAACGGCTGGACCGATTGTAATGAAATTTGTTATGATGGGGATACTTTGAACCCTGGCTGTGCCTGGGGAAAGAAATAGGCTACTTTTTATCGACATACGACGCGGGCGAAGCTGCGGGCGGAGACTAGTAAGTTCATATTTGTGCGCGTGACTGTATACATACTTATTATTATTTTAACACTTTCACTGACCAGTTAGGTAATTACGTACATAATTATTATACACGACGGTTAATGCGGCTAATGTGTCTGCTTCGCGGACAGTGAAAGTCTTAACCTACACAATTAAATGTTCCAGAATGTCGAGAACAGAATCATGGATTCAAATTCAAGAATCAATCATTTGATTCATACATAACTCATGAATTCATAATCATAGAAACAAAAACTTTTAAGAAATCACACTAATGTTATAAGAAAACGAATTTTGTGAGTTTGTGAGCGTGTGTGTGTGTATGTATGTTTGTTACTTCTTCATGCTCAAACGGCTGGACCAATTTTGATAAAATTTGGTATGGAGGTAGCTGATACCCTGGATTAACACATAGGCTACTTTTTATCCCGGTCTAAGTGGGTGAAACCGCGGGGTGCAGCTAGTAAATAATAAATATGCAAATAACTTACAGCGCATTTCTTGGGTCGAATGGTTTGATCAGCATTAGTGGCACTGGGGCTGTGGCGAATATTAACGACATAACCACAAACAGTGTGAACTGAAAAGAAAACAACAAATTAAAACAATTATCAACAGTATTTTAATAGTTATAGTAAGTAAGTACATACCTATACAACATTAGTTTTTGTTTCCACTAAACCCGAAAAGGGATCATTGTGCTCATCATTTTCAACAAGTTTTACTATGGGACCAAACCTGAAATCGCGAAAATAAATCCACTGTTCAGTACCTACATTTATCTACATCAAACTCGTCAAAATGTACCTACTGAACAGCTGATTTTTTTTTTCGCGATTTCAAGGTTTGTCCCATAGAAAAAATTGTTCAAAATGATGAGTACAATGACCCCTTTTCGGGTTTAGGGTAAACAAAAACTAATGTTGTCTAACGGGCTTGGGCTTGTTTTCTATCGGAACTGTTACCTATCGGATTCCACTTTCTCGATGGTCTGTCAGCCTCAATATAAAATAGTCGTATTTATTGACACTTCGGACATGTGTGGTCTGTCATCACTAGAGATCGGATAATCGGATGCATATTTTACGTAACTAAAGTTGAGGTTGCCTATTAGGGAATGCACATCTCGCGATATCAGAATTGATAAATTTTGTATTTTTTGACTATACAATTCAATGCTAGGTAATATTGTAAATTAGATTGCCAAACTGTCATAGCAAACGTCAGGATAAGTAATATTAAAAATGAATTTGAAGTAAACAAGCTTACGACTAATTACCTATGTGATCCAGATGTCCAGGTATTTTTTAAATAAATAATTCCACATAATATTTAGGAAATCATTTCCATACCATGTATCCGATTAGTTTTGTGCATTTCCAGATTTTCTGGAATCCCCGGATTTATATTAAGAAAAAAAAATGAAGAAGCCGCTTCCATAATTTCTAAGCAAACGTAACATTAACTTTAGGTACGTTAGTACTATTATTTATTCTGTGCTTTAGGTAAACATGCATCCAATTATCCGATCTCTAGCTCATCATATTCAAATTGTTGATTTATTCCGATCTAATACCAACAAAGTAATAATACCACTGGTATTTGTTTGAACTCATATTTATTTTCTATTCCACGGATACCAAAGTTGTTGGTATTCGTTCGCACATTAATTTTAATTATTTAAAAAGTGGTATCCGTTCGGAATAGAAAATAAATACAAGTTCAAACAAATAGCATTGGTATTACTTTGTTGGTATTAGATCGGAATAAATCAAATGGTTTCCGGCTCTTCCCTTTTTGAATATAATATACACTTCGGTACTTCAAATCAGATTATGAGGCATGACCATTGATGTATCAAAAGCCTTGAGCTTGACACAGTTTTTTATATATACCTAACACAGAATCGTACTTAAAAACCCATCAGTGTTCATAGTCCGTGGTGGTCCAAAGTCCAAACTCCAAGGTCCACAGATAGGTATAATATTTCATCGTTTATTATTGCGGATCTAATTTAATCATGTAGATAAACCTATCATAATCCTTCTTATAATTTCATATTTCAATAAATTATGATTAATTATCATTTATCAGTAAGAACTATATTTAGGTACAAAAGGTACCTTTGTACCGGTGTGTGTGGTCAGTGTACTCTAGACCAATATGTAACCAAAATTAAAAAAAAAAGTTATTTAAAAAAAAATTAAACAGACTTCAAAAGAAATGAACTCAAAATTGTGAAATAACTTTAATTTCGGGAGACACCGCGCCGCGGTGTCCTAACATAAGGTATCTTTAGGTATTTTAGTTCTTTGCGACAGACTTCCGAAATCAAAGTTATTTCATAATTTTGAGCTTTAACTTTAGTAAAAACTGGAATACTTGTTTGAACTTATAAGTAGGTTAGGTAGGTAGTTAATAGTTTTGTTGTAAATGCATTAGAATTTGACCAAGATTTTGAGAAATTTGACACCACACCCGTAGCTCGTATCATTATGCCAGGTCTTGAAAACTACCTGAACCGATTTTGATGAAACTTGCACTGTTCCCTAAGTTGAAGTAAGTAAATGTAAGCCAATAAAAAAAATGCTCGCAATCCGATTAATAGTTTCGGAGAAATGCGTGGTCAAACATACATACATAGCATAATAATCAGCCTATAATCTTCCCACTGCTGGGACACAAGCCAACTAGTGAATATACATGGTTTAAGTGTAAACAGTGGCAATCTTTTAAGGGGTCATTGTACTCATCATTATGAACAACTTTTACTATAGGACCAAACCTGATATCGCGAAAAAAAAATCTGCTGTTCCCTACATTTTGACGAATTATACGAACATAAATGTACTGAACAGCTGATTTTTTTTACGCGATTTTAGGTTTGGTCCTATAGTAAAAGTCGTTCATAATGATGAGTACAATGACCCGTTAAAAGATTGCCACTGTTTACACATACACCCTGTATTGCAGTTCCAATAATATTACATACGTGTGGAATTGATATCCTCCTTTTCGGTCGTCAAGTCGGTTAAGAATGAACAGTTACCTACCTTAATGTAATATCTGGCAATGGAACTGATTGTGAAGAGTATGACGAGCAGCGCCATCACGCACCCCAACACTACGTTGGCCGTCATTGTTGGAGCTGGAGACTCTGTGTATTCCTAAAAAAACACACACTACTTAAGTATAATATTGTAAGTAGATTATTTTCCCGCCACTGATTAAACACAACAAAATATTATGCGAATTATATCGGCAGCACAGTGCCACCCCGCTGTGATAAAAGACTCTGGGACAACTGAGCACTTAATTGATAAGAAACGGCGATATGGTCATTGCCCACTTCGTATGACGCAAAAATTGTCCTTATTTTGCATGTAGGTACTGTGACAATTAAGAGAAGTGATAGGTACCTATTCGCGATCCTTGTGGGGTCTACAAGTACCTAAATGGTGCCTAAAATACTAGTTAAGTATGATATGAGGCACCGCCAAAAGTGATTGTTACTCGATTGACACTGACCAATAACTTCTACGATGTACACAATGTGTGTTATCTGTAGGTTTACCTATACACATTGCTGAAATCTTGAAAAGCAAAGGTCAGCAATTAAAGTCGATTAGCACTTATTTTTTTTTTATTGGAACAGATGTTAAATTCAGATAGGTACTTAACACAAACTTTTAGCTGTGCCCTGGCCACACTTAAGTCAGCGTCAATGCCCATCATCGCCATAGACATCGCGGTAGATAAATTCGGTCAAATTATCGCGGTAAGTAATGGCTACAGTATTCCGTTAAGGCCCTGGTTCCAAGCTTGGTTTAGCTCGGTGTGTAAGTGAAATGGCGTTATGGCTGTCTAGTTTGACGCACGAGATAGAAGACTCTCACGCGCACCGGAATTATGTCGTAAAAATGCAAATAAAATCGTATAAAATTAGAAATTAACTATTTAATAAAAAGTAATCCATCACTGGATGCAGTTTGGAATTTGACATTTCATGGTATATTTTTAATTATAATTATAATTGTTAATGAAGGGATAAACTGCTTTTAAAGATTATTAGGAGGTATGTTTAAAGATTTTTTTGGTGCATTAAAATATGTATAATTATGTTTTGGCTTCCATCACTGTATGCGAAAAAGACTTGAAAATATCATATTTTTTTAACATGTCAAAATTATTTACGGTTTATGAGATACACTGCTTTAAAAAACCACCTTTTTGATCGTTTTCAGGAAATCTGGGCCTTAATGTGGCCGCGACATAACATGAACTGCTGTAGTGTTCTATCGAATTATATTGGGTCTATCTATTATTTAATGGTATTCTAAGCAACAGTAGGTATTTTACCAACAGCTTACATATGATCCACAGTATTAGCGTTGGTGGAAGCTTGTAATTGGCCATCTTTTACTCATTGTACTAGATATGGAAATACATTAGCTGCCTAAGCTTTCCTAAAATTAATAAAATAAAATTAGAAAGTTATAGATACCTACTGACAGTAATAGATTTAATTAAATATACGAGTTAATAGCCCTGAGATAATTATGATAATTGTGTAGGTAAGAATGACGGGTGTATTTCTGCAGAATTGAATATGTCATATATGAAAGGAATGTACCAGCAATGTACTAGAACGTACCTTTAATGAAATTCAATGTACCTCCATGAAACAAGAACTATTATAATAATAAAGTGAGCCGCAGTCCTGACAGTCTGAATGACGGGTGTATACTGATAAACAATGTTATAGATATCTTATGGTTACCTAATGTTTACCCGAGGAATGTACCTGCAACGTACCTCCTAAATACTGGATATTTTTTTAAGCAGTGCGCAAATTTTCACAGGGTGTTCTACCCATGAATATGAACAACTTTCACTATGGGACTAACTCTGAAATCGTGAAAAAAAATCAGCTGTTCAGTACATTTCTGTTCGCATAATTCGTCAAAATGTACTGAACAGCAGATTTTTTTTTTCGCGATTTCAGGTTTGGTCCCATAATAAAAGTTGTTCATATTCATGGGTAGAACACCCTGTGAAAATTTGCGCACTGCTTAAAAAATTATCCTGTATAGTCTGAAAATATAATGCGACTAATAAATAACGAGAAAATCAAGAAAATCATAGCAATATCGCACCTCCGCTCAATAAGTGTCGTAAGTCAAAAAATCAAACTTTCTAGGAAGGAGGTTTGTGCTAAAAAAAACTCCGTGGCAGCCCTAGCAGCATTCTACGCGCTATAGCCGGGAGACATGACAGCCCGTTGGTGAGGTCACTTGTCACCTTTTTTTTTTGTGGATGGGAAATCATCAAATGACTTCTACCGCTCTGGGTTGAGCGGAAGGGCGTGTCTGACTTTTACTGACTGAAACCCACCCGTGTTCCCTCAGTTGCCTGTGCCAGGGCCACGGTATCTCTTTCGAACAACCCACGACGCCGGCGGTATCGGCCCTATCGGACCCCATCTTTTGCTGACATCTCTTTGAGGCGCACGTGGAACACAACGCGCCGTCGACCCGGGCGTGGTCCTTACCGGACGCGTATATAGAAATGCTACTTCAGTAAGTCCCCTCAAGCGGAGACGATAGGTTCATTTCCAGGCATTAAACACACGTAAATGCTAGTAAATGCTAATTCCGCGTAAATGCTACTGAATACTAACATTTACGTGTGTTTAACGCCTGGAAATGCGCTAACTCTAGGTATTCGTCTCCGCCTGAGGGGACGCACTTTATTTGACAAAAATATAATTTAATGTATTGTGTTGCGTAAATTATTTTGCATAGGTACTATTGTATAGAATCTAGTTCTTCTAACTGAACAGACAGCTGTGCTGCTGGGGAGTTTGTTCCGCTACTTCTTCTTCCCAGCTAAAGCACTAGGAAGTGGTGAAGGGCGGGCGTTTTGTGGGGACTGTCTTACTGTAATTTTGACGTTCAAAAAGTGCTGATTCTCAGCCTAATTTGAATAAAGGACTTTTGATTTTGATTTTGATTTTGCACTGAATTAGCATTTCTATATACGCTTACCGGACGGCGAGCTACCCACTACTCGCCATCCGCAAGTCCGCGCTCACGGTGGCCGGGAATCGGCTCTCGATTCACGCCGCTCAGGTCGTCTCCTGCGGCGACTGAGGGCGTGAGGTTGTCTCTTCGTCACGCGTTCCGCCTCCTCCTTCGCGAGCATTACTGCTTCGCAGAAGGAGGTGACGGCCTCCCATGCACTCTCGCTCCGCACCATGGCCTGGACCAGGCTCGGACGCGAGAGATCGCCGCCGCCGATCGCCTCCGCCGATCGCCTCCGTGAGAACACGGCGTGCTCTGCCCAAGCCGGGCAGACCTCCACTGTATGCTCCACCGTGTCCTCCGGGCGATCCACACAATGGTGACACCCGGGCGTTTCCTCCCGCCTTCTGCGGAACAGGAACCTCCCGGAATAACCGTGTCCGGTGAGGACCTGCGTCAGGTGGAAGGAGAGGACGCCGTGGCGTCTCCAACCACTCCTCAAAGAGGGGACTTATCGCCGCAATTGTGGTTATACTGAGTGCAACAGCTAGGTCATGGTGGACTTTAAAACGGACTATCTTAA
Source organism: Cosmia trapezina (assembly GCA_905163495.3). Taxonomy (NCBI): domain Eukaryota; kingdom Metazoa; phylum Arthropoda; class Insecta; order Lepidoptera; family Noctuidae; genus Cosmia; species Cosmia trapezina. Next base: position 20,660,206 of record LR991022.1, read on the forward strand.
TTAAAGCCTGTAAACAATTTGGCACTGTATTTTTTATCTTTTCTATAGTATATTGTTCAAATATATATTTTTTTTTGCCCCTTTTATTAAAAAATTGCCAAACTTTAACAAATCTACTGGCCTAGTAAAGGCCAGTAGATTTGTTAAACTTTGGCAATTTTTTTGGTGTTGCTGCACCCAGGATTGGCTGCAGACGAGGGAACTCCGCAACGGTCAACAGTGCAGACACCTAAACACACCTACACCTACACCCCACCAGGTGGGTGTAGACACCTACGTAACTATAATGATTGCGCTAAATATTTATGTCGCATGCGATTTGAAATAATTATAATCAAAAGGCTGCGTGGTTTATTTGCGTTTTTATGTAGGTTTGTATTGTGTTTCGCAGGTCGCAAAACTCAAACTCACAGCATTTATTTCTTTTTCACTTTTGAATTGTCAAGGCGTCGGCCAGTCAGAAAGATGAAGCTAGTTTTCCTTTCCGGAAACGCCGCCGCCTGTAATGGAACAGCCTCGCAATCTCCTTATAGGTTCAGCAGTCGCACAAGCGCGGCTGTCAACCATGGGGTCACGTTTGATTCACCATTGAGAATCGTACAGTAGTTGTTTCGAGACGCTGTAGTCAGCTTGAGCTTTCGGGGTTAGGTGACTTAGGTGTTCCGGTTTGTATTAGACGATTTGATATGCATACACTGCCACAAAAGTAGTTTAGATATAGATAGATTGCGTTAGCCCTAAGTAGTTTCAGGTGTACCGATGATACTTTTGAACCAGTAGGACGGTACCGGGTACTATCTTGACTGATCTACAGCCTAGAGGTGTGTGTCACGCACCTATAGCTGAATCAAGGCAAGGAGTAAACAATGAATATGCAAATATATTGAAGGAAATATATAACAAAAGTAACGCTAGAATTAAAATCAATACTTATGGCTCAGCCTTTGAAATTGGAATAGGAGTAAAGCAAGCTGATCCCATGTCTCCAAAACTCTTCATTGCAGTACTCGAAGAAATCTCTAGAGCACTCGACTGGGAAAATAGAGTGATAAACATATATGGCAACCGCCTCTCGCATGTACGATTCGAAGATGACATAGTACTACTTTCAGAGGAACCAAAAGAAATGAAACACGTGATTGACTCAGAAAAGAGAGCAGAAAAGTAGGTCTAGAAATTAACCGGGAGAAAACTAAAGTAATGACAAATAGTCAAGCTATACCGCTAAAGTCAGATTCAATAGAGATATAATACGTCGAAGACTACATTTACTTGGGCCATTTAATATCTTTCAAGTCATGCAACGATAAAGAAGCAGAGCGAAGAATCAAAATCACATGGAACAAGTACTGGGCAATGAAAAAGGTATTCAAGAGTAGTCTCCCAGTCACACTGAAAACTAAAGCCACGCAGACGTGTTAAATACCATCACTTACGCTTCTCTAACATGGCCACTTTCAACAAAACAGACTCGCAAGGTTAAAGTATGCCAAAATAGCATGGAAAGGAGTCTCTTGAGCCTAAAACTAAAAGACAAAGTGAGAATTAAAGACATCAGAAAAATCACCAAAGTAAAAGACATAGTAAAAACCATAATGCCCGAAAAATGGAAATGGGCTGGGCATGTCCAAAGACCACCAAGGAACAAATCATCTCAATTGACAACGAAAATCTGCTTTAAACCATTCCATATACTTAATAACGCTCATGAGCAGTTCACCAGATTCGCAATTTACCTGATTCTCGATTTACCAGATTCTGAATTCACCAGATTCCCAACATACTGTATTCTCAACTCACCAGATTCTTAAATTATCAGACCCTCTAATCACCACATTCTCAATTTACCAAATGTTGTACAGTTAGGTAACAAAATTGTTTTCTATGTATTTGCAATATGCTGTCTCAAATGCAGATAATGTCATAGTTTAAATTTTTTTAGATAACGGGCTAGTTATTTTCCTTAATGACATGCGATAATTATCACGGAATAATCTTGGACGGACACTGACTTAATGAGATAAATACCTTCTTACCAGTAATAATATAGTGTAAAATTGATTTTATTTTAATTAAAGTTTTGGTTGGCTTCGTATTTTAATATGGACAAAAGCGATATAATAGTTATTTATGCAACTGACGTATAAGGGGTATTAAAATAGGAATGTGGGTGAATGCACAACGAGGCGAAGCCGACTGTGATAATAGTATCACATGAGTGTTTTAATACCTAATTATGTACAGTTGCATACAAGACTTTATCTACATCCATGTTATGAATCCTCTATAAAAGGTTCTGAAACGGTTTTTTGCAATACTAATACTCGTATCGAACATGGCGGCCGGCGTCATAGTATACGACGTGAATTCGAATAAGTTCTTTTTTTAAATTACGGCGCTGTTGTAGTGAAACGCACGTGCATTACAATGTTCTTTTTTTGAAAACGAGTTGCATTATGAAATTCAGTACAACATTAAAACACCCGTTTGGATGCTATTATGGTTACCATGGTTACTATGACACTGGCTGTTTTTATGTTGGCAATAAGCTAACTGTTTCAGAAACTTTTATAGAGGATTTATAGCATTGGTGTAGATAAAATATATAAAAGCGAAAGAGGCAAACCACTACTACTGCACGCAGGTTGCAAGCATAATTACAACTAAAAAAAACAAATTAGTACTACTAACTGAAGATGCTGCCATCAGAAAGAATGCACATGATGCACATATCAATTACCTTGGATGTCGTTAATTCAATAATAAGAATAGGACGGCATTCCTGTGCACCAGACCACGTCCGAAATGTAGTATACGCAATGGGGAGGAAAACTAACTTTTTATCACGCTAGGTGGCACATGATCGACTGTCCTTTTTTCATTGATTTGACGTAACGAACGATTGTCAAATTGTATGGATTTGTTTGTAAAACAATGTTCAGTCGTTCAGAGCGCCATCTACAAACAGCTTTGCGTGTGGCTCCCCATTACGGATGCTTGCAAAATTAAAGTTACAACTAATCTCGAATCTGTGCAAAAAATATAAGAAAAACACTTTTCTAATAATGCAACCAAATTTTAAATTCCAAGTCATGAGATTCCTGCGTTTTCCTCGAAGAAGGATACATTATATAGGGCCCGAGAGTAGTATTTGAAAAAAGGGCGAGGTATCATAATAACCATACCATTTTTTTTTTTTTTTTGAAGGTAGGAAATCATCAAATAACTCCTCCCGCTCTGGGTGGAGCGGAAGGGGGTGTCAGACTTTTACTGACTAAAACCCACCCGTGTTCCTTCAGCTGCCTATGCCAGGGCCGCGGTATCTTCTTAAAACTACCCGCGACCCCAGCGGCGTCGGCCCTATTGGACCCCATCATTTTCTGACATCTCTGAGGCGCGCGTGGAACACAACGCGCCGTCGACTCCTTACCGGACGGCGAGCTACCCGCTACTCACCGTCCGCAGGACCGCGCCTACGGTGGCCGGAAATCGCACCGCGATTCCCGCCGCCCAGGGTGTCTCCTGCGGCGACTGAGGGCGTGAGGCTACCTCTCCTTCTCGCGTTCCGCCTCCTCCTTCGCGAGCATTACTCCTTCGCAGAAGGAGGTGACGGCCTCCCATGCACTCTCGCTCCGCACCATGGCCTGGACCAGGCTCGGACGCGAGAGATCGCCGCCGCCGATCGCCTCCGTGAGAACACGGCGGTGCTCTGCCCAAGCCGGGCAGACCTCCACTGTATGCTCCACCGTGTCCTCCGGGCGATCCACACAATGGTGACACCCGGGCGTTTCCTCCCGCCTTATGCGAAACAGGAACCTCCCGAAACAACCGTGTCCGGTGAGGACCTGCGTCAGGCGGAAGGTGAGGACGCCTTGGCGACTCTCTAACCACTAAGCAGTGCGAGAAGATATTTGTCTAGCCGGACGTTCGCACGGCCGTAAAAATATCGCGGCGATTTTTTTCGCGCACTGCATTTTCATCGCTCTGCTTAGCCCCGAGAGTTAAACATCCAACAGTCTGTTTTTTCGTCGCGCTGGGATGCACTCTGTTGTTGTTAGGTTGGATTCTCGAAGCTCAGCTCAATACCAAACATCCACGCGGGCGAAGCCGCGGGCAAAAGCTAGTTATAATATAAAAAATGAAGCCCAGACAAAAAATCCAGACCAGAGACCAGACACAACAAAAGAAATCAAGGACATGAAAATTCAAAAACCTCATTATTATATTTCAAAGTGAATAAAATAAACATTAAAACATAACAGAAAAACGAGAATATAAATAACATTATTTTGGATTGTCTCAACGAAAAATATAGTGTAAATGAGTACCTACATGAAACACTAATTTTGGCTTCTTTGAATTACAAAAGCGAACTTCACATCTTCCATTAGATTTACGGTATTTTTTTTTAATATTTTACCATTTTATCATTGTGCATGTTTATCAAAATAGAAATATTGATTCTTTTTCATTGAACTAGCTTCAACTTTCTGACTTACCTACTGACCGACTCTTTGACAATTCATAAATGCCTGTAATTGGTTTAATTGAAATAAATGCTTTGAGTTTGAGTTTGAATAATTGATAGAAAATTTTGATTTTTGTTACATTCTCAAAATTTTCGTTTCATTGTACTTTTGAAGAATTGAGGATATGGTGAGTTGAGAATGTGATCAATTAAAAACCTGCTTGAGCAACAGGTAAATTGATAATCTGGTGGGTTAAAAATCTGGTGAATTGAGAATCTGGTAAACTGCTCATGAGCGCTTAGTAACTAAGACACAGAATAAGTAGCTAACTGCTAAGGGTCTGTTTCACCACCTACGATTAAGGTCCTAATAACTTACTTGTCAGATAATTTCATACAAATTCTATTCCATTTTTTAATTTATTCGGTAAGTAGTGACTATCGTGACATGATCGTGACATGGACAGTTTTAAATCATTCTTCAAACACTGACACTGACACTTGTGTTCCGATTTTAATTTTATATTTTGATCAATAAATAAGATTTAGAAAACTGAAGTGTTAATCGACTTCTGTTGCTAACTGTACCTACATACACCACCCCCGTCCAGCGCAGTTGTGTGTTAATAAGTTTGAGTTAGTTAATTAACTAATTGCTTCGTGTTTCAAGCCTGTCAAGTGTCAAAACTGCCGAAAGTTAAACCACTCGTTCGGATAACACGGTCAAGCTGCAGACCGAGTACCTATCTAGTCCCATCTCGGCATCCATTAATTTATTGGGATTTTTTTGAGGGCTTGCTAAATGAATTCATGCTGGGTGCCGAAATGGGACTTTAACTTTTTTCTTAGAAGATAGTAAGACCCAAGCGTCATGCATGACATGAGTCATCCATCATATCTCATATAGGTACTTACCTAACTATGACGTGGCGACGATTGCAGTTCCATGTATCTAATTAACGCCTTAGTAATACATTTGTGCAAACAAGTAATTAAGTACTTAGGGCCCTCGCTCACGGCGACTTTTTGTAGCGATGCAGTAGCGATGCTGTCGCGCGTCCGCATCGATACAGTCGCGAAGCGGTCGCTAGCTGTGTGCCCTCGCCCACGGGCCCAGATTCAGTCGCGATGCAAACGCGACACTAGTGCGCTTCTGTCGCGATGCAAACGCGATTCAGTAACGGCACAAAAATACCTGCGATCGCTACAGTTGCAAGATGGACTCCGTTGAGGCAACATTCGTCACGTTGTCTTTGGTGCTGCTTTTACGTAAGCAGCCGAAGCGTAGGCAACGAAAGCTCGGTTCTCCACTCACGCGCCACCCTAACTCTGAGGGGCAATTCTCGTATTTTTAACAACGTTCGCAATCTCATCTCAGTCTCCATCTGTCAAAAATTGTATAGCGTTTACCTATATTTTTGACATTTGATTGACGCTGGTATGAGATTGTGAACGTTTTTAGGTACGAGAATTGGCCACCTGTTCTCTGCCCGATGTCGTCCGACACGGTCGCGTTTGCATAGATACAGTCGCGATACTGTAGCGCGTTAGTAGCGCGTTGGCATCGCTTCTGTAGCGCGTAGCAAATGCGACTAACGCGCGTTAGTAGCGATGCAGTCGCGCATTTCGTAAACGCGTGACAGCATCGATGCAGTAGCGATGCTGTCGCGCGTCCGCATCGATAAAGTCGCGAAGCGGTCGCTAGCTGTGTGCCCTCGCCCACAGGCCCAGATTCAGTAGCGATGCAAACGCGATACTGGCGCGCTTCTGTCGCGATGCAAACGCGGTTCAGTAACGGCACAAAAATACCTGCGATCGCTACAGTTGCAAGATGGACTCCGTTGAGGCAACATTAGTCACGTTGTCTTTGGTGCTGCTTTTACGTAAGCAGCCGAAGCGTAGGCAACGAAAGCTCGGTTCTCCACTCACGCGCCACCCTCCCTCTGTTCTCTCCCCGATGTCGTCCGACACGGTCGCGCGTTTGCATCGATACAGTCGTGATACTGTAGCGCGTTAGTAGCGCGTTGGCATCGCTTCTGTAGCGCGTTGCAAATGCGACTAACGCGCGTTAGTAGCGATGCAGTCGCGCATTTCGTAAACGCGCGACAGCATCGCTACAAAAAGTCGCCGTGGGCGAGGGCCCTTATACTTACCACTAAAATTAATTTTAGTTTTATCATCTACATTATGTATCTAATTATTTATGCTAAAATTAATATACATAAGAATAATTTTGACCTTATAGTCAGCTTTTAACAATTGGATACGATCATGTCATACTAATTTAAAATTCAGATATTGATTGAGTAGATACCTAACTATTACTTTCGTAGTAAGATAGATAGAGCTGATTGGAAGTAATTATTTACAGTTTCGTTATCTTTACACGTGAGATCCGATAACCTGCTGACCACTAATCACGCAGCAATCATACAGCACCACTGATTAACTGCCACTTTTTCCAAAGACAAGGATTACTGTAATCTTTCCGATAGATTGTACGTACCTAACTATCTATTGTAAGTAATAGTTGAAGAATGCGATTGCTAACTCGACATACCTACCTAATAGGTTTATCTACTTATTATAACTCAGTAGGTACCTATGTTCAAAGTCCCTTCATAAATCTACGTTGGAACTTATCACTGTGAATACTGTGATAGCAGTATTTTGTTTGTTCATTATTGGTTAGTTTGCTGAGACCAGTATATTAATGAAATCTTTGTGCTAAATCAATTAAACGTTACACCTAAGTATACCTACCGACATAAGTAATACCAACTTATTAACTGATTGATGTTTGACATTTCTAATCAGACAGATAATCCTCACTCATAGAAATATTATATCAATGTCCCCACTCCTTTTGCTAACTCAGCAGTTATAAATTAACTCAGCCTATCGCAGTCCACTGGTGGATATAGGTCTCTCCCAGGCTGCGCCACAACACTTTGTCCTCTGCCTTTCGCATCCAGTCTGTCTCAGCCACCTCTTTAAGGACGTCCATCTAGCTGCTGTAGGGCGTCTCACGCTACTCTTGCGATACGCGGTCTACACGATATCACATCCCCCTGTGTCACCCCTCCGAGCAGGTGGATGCGGCTGATCTTCTTATCCTGGATCTGGACAGTCATCGACATAAAAACATCTGAACACTTCGATGTAGCGCCAGTCAATTCGACATAGTTGCAGAGGCCAGAACTGCCCATATTTCGAAGGAGTCGAATGCTTCTTTTGTAGTCCACAAATGCAATGTCTTCTGTACAATTTGCCGAAAAGTATGTACTTAGGTACATATGTGGTCTGCAGTACTTTCTAAAGCCTTTTCGATAACCGGTTGTTCTGGCTTCTGGAACATCATCAAGTCTCCAGGCGAGACGGTTCGTGACGGACGACCCTCGAGAACAGCTAATACACGTGCTCGTTCTCGCTCGCAAATTAGAAGGGTCGACGATGGGTGGGGTGGGTGACGGTAAATAAATACCTACGTTCGTAGCGTTTCCAATGCATAAAGGCCAGCATGCTTAGCGGTCTATGGCGGTCATCGCCATAGAAACGGGTTTTGTCGACGGAAGAATAGACAAAATGGAAGATAGTAGACATATTTGTACGCATTCTACGCGTCTAAGCATGGCAATGTGTAGTTTTGTCTATTCTTCCGTCGACAAAACGTCGCCATGCTAAGCGTGCTGATGGCCTTAATCCTTTATAAAGTCTTCAAAAGTAGAGAATGGAACAAAGTGTGGCAGCAAATTAGCAAGGATTGCTGCAGTCGCTTGTCAATAGCTACCTATGCCTTACAAACATATTGTGTGTATATGTAGAAAAAACCGGCCAAGTGCGTGTTGGACTACGCACAATAAAGGGTTCCGTAGTTGGCATGAAATTATCCCAAGAACTAACTTAACATACTTATATGTAGTTGAAAAACATGTTCCCCCATACATTCCATTCCATTGTAAGTTTAAACTGAACTGAACTAAATATTGAGAGATTTACTATGTTATTTTAAGACCACAAACTTCTTACTTATAGGTTTTCCTGTAATCTACAGGTATAGAGCTATTTTCTGTATTTTTTTTTAAATTTTAGGCTCAGTAGTTTCGGAGATAAGGAAAAAATAGATGAAAATTGACCATTCCGCCAATGGCGAAAATTTTCATCTATTTTCTTAAATATCTTTAAAACGATTATTTTAAAATTATAAAATAATATATTTGAGACTCCCCTTTCCTTTGATATGTCACACGGTACAGTTTTCAAAATTCTTTTAGTCACCGAAATCCATATGTGTACCTACCAAATTTCAACTTAATGGGTCTATTAGATTCGGAGCAAATTGGCTGTGACAGACGGACAGACAGACACACGAGTGATCCTTTAAGAGTTCCGTTTTTTTCCTTTTGAGGTACGGAACCCTAAAAATGCCTAAAAGTAAGTAAGTACCTATATGATCTACTGCAGTCATCAAAATCAGAAAAATACATGATATTCTTTAGGATTTAAAATGTAGTTATTTATAGAATGTGTTTAAAACATAATAAGTACCTATGTACAATGCGTTTCAACTAAGAATAGGAAAGTCAATGACCTCTAACTGTCAACTGAAGCTAGAAATATAGGGCTTGCAAAGTTTTGTAGTGTTATCCTTATCCATTCTAGTTCTGTTTTTGGAATTTGTTTTTGTTAAAATATGTCACTGACTTTGCAAATGTGTAAACAAGATGCTATTTTGCAAAATCTTCACAATATGGCGCAAGGTCATTCCTATTCTTAGTTGAAACGCATTGTACCTACAACTAATTTGATACGATAGAAAAAGTCACGAAGATACCTCTAAAAAATTATTTTAACGGTACCACTTCGTCACTACCCCGGCAACTAATTTTAAAGCGTAGATATTCCCACTTCGTCAGTGGATCAATTCCCGCAAAGTAGAGTCCTAACTTAACATCTATTTTTATTTGGGAAGTGAGCCTAGCCAGTGTCAGGGTTAGGGTAGGGCGAGTGATGCCCTAACCAGGGATTACCTACCTACTTAATCGCTTTTGAGAATGCTTGAATTTATTCCAAAACTTTTGTAAGTTTATCAAACAATTTATTTGCTCAGGCTTTGATTAACGCGACCTGTGGATTATTTTTATCTTCTAAGTAAGTAGGTACTTCTGTTTACTTTAGAATTCACTAATCATTATTTTGTGGGTGGTCAGTTAGGTTTTCCTAACAATGACCGCACCACCCACCCAAACCAAACAACATGACAGCTATTGAACAAGTAAAGCCTATTTTGTAGATTTTAATATGCATGCTATACCCTGGTTGGTAGGTATGTGTAGATTATCTACACATACCTGGGTATAGCATATGTGTTTTCTAAGAAATAAAACAAATTACCTAATTTATAACTTAGAATTGATATGTCTGTAACTTAAATACTATTTTACTTACTTTAAAACCGTGCCCGTTGATGAAATTCACACTCAAATAGACAATAACAAATTTTATTTCAAAAAACCCGGTATTCACGAAATAAGTGTTTTTGTGTTAGAGAATGTTATGGATCGCGTCGCGATGTGTGAAGCCGGTGCATTAGTCACGCGACCTCCCCGCGGCACTTCTACGACAACACTGGCTTGTGTTAGTTATCTAATACCTATAGTTAGTTGTGTTACTGAACTTCGTCAACATTCGGCCTAGACGCGTCAGCGTCGGACGATAACACGTACCAGATGATTGTAATGTAAAGGCTCGTACAGACAGAGGCGATATCGCGTCGCGACGTGTCGCGTAGCGGTGTTGCGACGCGATAATATCGCAATATCGCTCGCGATATCGCCTCTGTCTGTAAGAGCCTTAATGCTTTCGAATTACTAGCATTTCGCCCGCGACTACGTCCGCGCAGATTTCGCACTTCCCCTGCAAACTTCGACACTCCGTCCACCCAAGGGTAGTTTTGGAAAGTTATTCGTTACGATCTTTAAGTAAGTACGATATTTAAGTATATATACCTAGATATTTACGATATTTAAGTAGGTACTTGTATGAAAACCACTTATTATGAGTGTTGAAATTGGTTTATTAATATTCTAAGTACAAGTAATTTGTTTGCAGTAATATCTCTAGCCATCACTGCCGACTACCACAGATAATCTCAGACCTCCAAGTACAATAAATACGTTTGGATACTACAACACTTGAAGTTACAATTAATTCGGAAACAGTACTTAAATTACTATTTGTGCTAAGTTTCAAGTTTCTAAACCGTAGGTACCGGAGGAACAAAATTTTTCATAATTTTTCACACCGACAAGCGGCAAGGGTAGATTTTTGAAAAATTGGCCGAGCTATTCTTACTAATTTAGAATTGATAGTAGGTACACAAAAAGTATATCAGTGTAACTTAAATACTATTTTACTTACTTTATAACCATCCTCATTGATGCTGAAATTATTTGATACAACATTAGTTTTTGTTTATACTAAACCTCTTAAGGGGTCATTGTACTCATCATTTGAACATTATTTTCTATGGGACCAACCTTGAAATCGCGAAAAAAAATCAACTGTTCAGTACATTTTGACGAGTTTGATGCAGATAAATGTACTGAACAGCTGCTTTTTTTTCGCGATTTCAGGTTTGGTTCCATAGTAAAAGTTGTTCAAAATGAGTACCTACAATGACCCCTTAAGAGGTTTAGTATAAACAAAAACTAATGTAGTATAATTAGGTAGGTAGGAACCTACCTACAGTGTGTAACAGAAATGCGTAGGTAGTCATGTTAAAGGGTGTGGTAGGTACAGTGGTCTGCATCAATTGGGTACCCCAGTTGTACCTATTAAAATTTTAATACAACTGGGGTACCCAATTGATGCAGCCCACTGTACATACAGACCATCAAACTGAACAACTTTCTTCATGGGACCAACATCGCAATCGCGAAAAAGCAGAGTGTATGTCATTAGTGCGACAGGTCGTTAGTTCGACAAGCAATGTACATGACTAACAAATATGACTTCACCGTAGCGCCTAAATTACTGAACCGATTTTGATGAATGAGGTATCAGTAGATTCGAAATAATAAGTCCGGGTGACATAGGCTATATAAATTCTCCCTAAACCTAATACGGTGGACTTAACACGTAAATTTCAGACCTCGAAAAAAATTAAATTGAGATAATCATGACATGTATTGATATTAAAAGAAAGGTCTTGACGAGCACATTACAAATATGTCTATACCTATGTCATTATTGTTTAAGTAAATAAATATTTTGAACTTTTTAGATCAATTTTATTTTTCCGTAGTCGGGTTACAGTTTTTTAAACTTTATTAAGGAGCGACTGCCTATCTGACCTCCACGGAATTCTATGTGGGTTTTGCTATATTATAGTAATGCATGACCGCAGACTGCTACACAATCTTTATTTTTTATAAAGAGAACCAGTTGACATAAGTAAAACAAACAACAGATAATTATTAGAGTAATATGTTATATTATAATTATCATAATCTATAATCACATAACAAGTACAATAAGTAATAATAAGCACTATAAGTAAGTAAGTAAACTAGATTTGGTGTAGGTATAGAATTTATTACAAGAAATACTGTGTCCTATGCATATTAAAATAAAACATGAGTTTTACAAGACATTGCTATATTTTTGTATTTGATTGATGAGTTCCGAAAACAATATGAAAATCCATCAAAACATTTTTTTCTTCATAGCAGTGTATCTCTCAGTATACTCGTTATATCCCTCAACAGACACCAGCTGTTTTGGTTCAAACAAGTTACCATCCAAGTTAATTGTGTGCATTTTAGAGTCTCTAAGTAAACTTGGTCTGATGGAAACCAAACTTAAACAATTTTCTTCCAGTCTCAAAATTTTAAGTCTCGGAGCTTGATGCATATCTTCACTAATGACTGATATTTCATTTTGGCTTAAATTTAGTTCAGCGGCATATAGCTCTGACATTCCTTTAGGCACCTCCGTTATCTTATTGTGTGACATTTCCACAACTTCCAAGCTATGTAGTCCCAACAGTTGTTTTGGAAATTCTTTTAGCCTGTTGTTATTCAGATAGACTTGTTTCAAATTACTCAGTTTAGCAAAAGATTCTGGCAGGAATGTAACTAAATTATTAGATATATTGAACAACTCAAGTTTTTTCATATTACCTATGAATTCTGGAATGGTATCTATTTTATTTGTGTCTAGGTTGAGTTGTTTCATGAGCTTAAGTTTACAAATATCATCCGGCAACAATGTCAATCTGTTCTTGGATAGGTCTAAGTTTCTCAAAATATCACTTAGATTAATAGCTTCAATTGGTATTTCTTTCAGCTTGCAATCAGATAATTGTAAAACACCTGTTTTCGATGCAGTTTCATAGTGTTGTTTCACACCAGAATTACCCATTTTAATTAATTCACTTGTAATTTATTATTTTATAAAAATGTAAAACAGCTGAAGAATGTTAAATTCATGAGAAATAGAAAAGAATGTAGGTAGGTAGTGAGTGACTTGAATTTATTTTTGTGTTTTTTTTAGTGACTCAGCTTCAACTTCATTACTATTATCGTATTGTCGAGTTGGTTGACGTTGACATTACATTGACGTCTTGACGTTTTGAGATTGACAAATCAGAGACGTCAATGAGATTCGTTCATAAATAACCGTTTTATACCCATGGACCTAATATACTATATAAACAGGACTGAGCTCTCCAAAAATCGTATCATACAAAAATTAACCTTAATGACTGCAGTTTAGGTTTACTTTTGATAGGATATCTTAGCTGAGGCAAAACGAGCCGAGAGAGAGGCCCCGAGTTGTGGAGTGTGTCCCTTTTGCTCAATTGCCAACAGATAAAAATGATAAAGATGGTAGAAAATTTTACCAACTACAAGTAGGTAAAATAAGTTACGTATATTTTTTTTAGCATTTAGATTAGTTTTAAATAATTTTATTTATAGGTTTACAATCTGTATATCATAGTCAATAATTTTATAAGTAAGCTCCATGAGTAAAATAATCAAAATAATATAATTTTGATTAATGTTTGGTAGCTATCATATAATTACTCTGGTAACACTGAAATCTGACATCAATGGTTTCATGGCGGTTTCTTTCAATTTATATAGCGAAAATGGTGAGAAAGTGTTGCATCAAGAAATGTAAAAGTGAATGTTATGCTGGTTGTGGCATTTAATTTCACAGGTAAGGAACTTGTAAGGAATAACAAAGATTTAAATAAATCTCGATAAAAGACTTAAAATTGTTAGGTACTAAATAATAACAATTTTGAGTATAAGTAGTGTAACCATGCTCTAGACGTTTTGTAGACAGAAGACTTAGCGTCTTCTGTCTACAAAAGCTATAAGTAGTGTATTTCTGATTAAAACTATTAATATTAGGCGTATAATTATATAGATCGGACTAACTTACCTAGTGACGTCCGATCCTTAATTATGTGAAGTGATCTCGTCCTCATTGTATACTGTGTAGTTTGTACCTCGTACACACTCGTCAATCACATTATTTAAAGATGAAAGCCTTCATCATAGAAAAAATATTAAAAAATAAAAATATTTTATCTGTGGTCCGTCCGCCGGCGCGCACTGTCCTGACATCTGTCAATCATTCTTTCAAAGCATAAGAACGGGACTTCCCGATGACCGATACGGACATCGTATAGTCCCGGCATAGTGCATACAGCACAACACAACTTTTAGAAGGGGTTTAGATAATGCAATCCATTACACATAAGTAGGTTGATTATCTGGGAAGGGCTGGGATACAATGAGGACGAGATCACTTCACATAATTAAGGATCGGACGTCACTAGGTAAGTTAGTCCGATCTATATAATTATGCTTCGTGATCTCGTCCTCATTGTATACTGTGTAGATGTTCAAAGAACAAAGTTGTGTTGGTAATAAGTTCAGCATATCGTATAATAGTTGAACATTGTAACTTAACATGTTATTCTAAGTTTTTTACTTACTCATTCATTATAAATGTATTTCTATCTATGAACCAGTCTTCCAGTTACATTAACATAATTTAAAATTCTCTAAATGCTATTAGTTCCTGGAATTCTTATTCAGTCCTGAATCAACTAGTCTCATTAATAATCTAATATGGCACACATCAATTATCTACTTATAATCAGACATTTAACATTGACATTAAAATGTAACAACCACTGTGTATAGAGCACACAGCTTGTGCAAAAGCTCTAGCTTGCACAGGGATTACTAATGGTTGAGAATGTTGTGTTCCAACCAGCAGCTTTTCTTATGACTTCAATGTTGATACCTCCTTCAGAGGTCTTTTAAGTTGAAGTAGAGGCATGTCTGTTTATGTGAATTTGGAAATATCTATTCCACTACTACTTAAATTTTGTTTCATCCATCTACTAATGGTTGCAGTAGAGGTGGCATGAAAATTGTAATTACGGACAGATAGAATAGATTCGTTCAAATTCAAAACACTAAACAGTACTTCCAACCAGGGACTGATAGCAATATCTGAAATATACCGATATTTTAAAGAAAATACCGATAACAGAAGCGATAACCGGGATAGATACCGATATTTTGTATCAGTAATTTGAGTATCGGTATAAAATTATCGATAATTATATCGATACTCAGTACCGATATTATCAGGAAATGTATAGCTTGATATGTAGCCTACAGCTGTGTGTATAAAGGGCCTAAATGTCTAGAAACAAACGAAAAAATAAACTTAAAGGTAAAAAATACAAACCAGCCATCTTGATACCAATCACTAGAAACCAAAATTCACGTAGATACATACCACCATAGACTTATAAAAAAAGATGGACTCCGCACCACGCATATCGAAAGTGAAGCACCCTACCGATCTATGTGTGCGTGATTTGAGTACCTGCAAAGACGCCGTCGCTCGTGTAACGTAATGGCGGCCGGTAGACTTACTATGTTGTGAATGTGTGCGTGCTGGCTTGTAGACATTAGCGCACTGACTTACTATAGGTGCTTCAGTTATTGTTAAAGGAGACGGCGTCCGCCTTTTTTTTTAGGTCCATGCATACCACACGCACGACCATTACTAGACGGGCCGGAGGGCAAAAGAAATCGAAAAAATAACGCGGCCGCAGGTAATTGGTAATAAATTGGTATTTTAGTATCGGTGTCGATACTGATAAAGGCACATTAAACTATCGATATTAATAAAATAAAAATACTGGTATCAATATCGATAAAGAGATACCCAAATAGCGGTATTTATATCGATATTTTTATATCGACACCAAAATTATATTCGTATACAGACCCTGCTTAGAGGAGCTCGTGGCTAAGTAATAAGTGCCGCACGGGTCGATCCGTCAGGTTAAGCTACGCTTGCCGGGGTTGGTCAGTGGATGGGTGACCATCTTTACATACCGAGATTCCTCCGTGCCTCGGAAAGCACGTTAAGCTGTTGGTCCCGGCTGTTATTCGTGGATCTTTGACAGTCGTTACGGGTCGTCAGAAGCCCGAAAGTCTGACAACCAGTCTTACCAAGGGGTATCGTATTACCCAGGAACTGGGTTGTGGAGGTCAGATAGGCAGTCGCTCCATGTAAAATACTGGTATTCAGCTGCATCCGGTTAGACTGGAAGCCGACCCCAACATAGTTGGGAAAAGGCTAGGCAGATTGATACAGACCCTGCTTCAAACATTCCATTCCAATAGTGACGTGCATAGTACAGTGCTGTGCTTGCTTAGTGCTGTTAAGTTATATATGTTCTGTGGTGGCAGTGCATAGAGGGATTGATATCCGATTCATAGAAGAAATTCGAAAGGTTATTTTGTTTAATTTATAATGGATATTTAGTATGAATTTAGCAATAAAAGTGTTTATTTAATAGAAACGAAAGTGTAGTCAATTAAATAAAACGTTATCAATCAAGTTTACCCATGATTTTTATGTTAGATTTTGTTACCGCGGGAAAACTGTGAAACGTTTGACTAGTATAATGGCCGCAAAAGCGCCAATGCTTTACGTGTTTGGTTTGCTCGAGTATGAAATTTGAGTCCAAACTATGCTTCTCCAATGCTTTAAATGAGTTTAAAAAATCATAATTGAGATGGACATCAACGCTGGTAAGTAGCAATTAATTGTTACAATATGATTTTAACTTATTTATTCAAATGCTTTGATAAATTGTGATGATAGCTTTACTCGTAACTTTTCTTAGCGTGCGCCTTCATTAACAGCTCTATTTAATTGTTTATAGAATACAATTACACTAAAAATCAGTGTCCGAACAATATGTACACCGCTTTAAGAAAAAGTATCTGGTAAAATATACGTAGGCACGCTCGACGAGTAATATCCGAGACAAACGATAAATCTAATTGTAAGTAACACAGAAACATAAACTTACCATATTCTGTGAATCTGGAATCTTGTAAAATTATAATACTTGCGGTCCCATTTACAATTGTTGTCATTTTGAATGACTTACGCCCAACAAACAAAGCAAGAAGTTTTTAATTGTAAACTTGTTGGTACATATTTGCAGAAAGAAAAGTTTACAACTCATACTTTGCATGGTAAGCAAGCATTCGCTATGGACAAAGTTCCGAGTTTCAGAACAAAACAAAAATTGTAAAATGTAAATTCTAATCTGAACTTGTTGTTGTCAAAGTACTACCTTTTACAAATATAATATTGTGATTACGTGAGTTTTATAATATTTTGTATTCTTATCTAATTATAATTAAACTGGTTGTACCCTTTTCCATTCCAGTGAGCTCCAACATGCCTCTAAAATATTTTTTCCTTGTAAATGTTATAGGGAAAATATGTTGAAGTAAATGACCCCAATAAATCTGTTTCTACCTCCATTTGCTAAAGTCCAGAGTTACAGTTGTGATACAATTTGAGCTCTCTTTAATTATTGTTTTCGAAACAGATATTCAAGGAGTTTGTTTCCGAAATTGAACATGATATTAAATACTTAACAAAACATGTAATAACAACACAATTTTTGTGAGAATGTTTTAATAGCTTTTGCTGCTTGCATAGTTTTATGGGCTTTTAGTACAAGGCCAAAAGGTCTGCCCAAAAATCTTTCTTTACTCACTTTAAACAAAATTTCCTTGCTTTTATTTTAAACATCTACTGTATTATTATGTCATGTAAATATTCACTGATTATGTTATTTTTGCTTACCATGTGGACCAATAATATAATTAAAGTAAGTATTCCCCTATTTCTGTAGTATTTAGATCAAGACAAGCATTTAGTTCTTAAATACATGTTTACAGTTTATTTGCACACAGTAGTTAAATTCTTTGTTTACCTATAACTTTAGGGTCGAAAATCAAAAATGAAAACACAGATATTTATGCAATTAATTGGGAATGCTAAGGGCGTTCCCAATTAATTGTTTGCAGGTTTATAGCAATTAACTGCATAGATATCCGTGTTTATTAAAGTGTATTAAACACAACCCTTGCCTGATGGGAGATAAAGAAACATATTTTGCCCCATTAAGCATGACTGAATAATTTTAATAATAACATGATTTTTGGGATAAAATTCAACTATGTTTGCTTAAAAATAACTTCTTAATTCCCTTAGTTGCTGTTTATGATCTGATATTTTTCATTGCTGAACCACCTCGACTCAGTATTGCTATGAAAGTTAGGATTTAAATTACAGATTGGCAAAGATTTCAAGTGAAAGTTATACCTTTCACTTGAAATCTTTGCCAATCTGTAATTTACAACACAGAATCTGTTGCTGAATCTGTAACAGAACTCATATTTTTTAGAATTTAGACTTTAGGAGATACCTAACTAATGTTTTCTTATAAGAAAACATTAGCAAAGTATCTAATAAAGAAGCAAAGATTTTTAGAGTAGTTAAATTCTTTGTTTACCTATAACTTTAGGGTCGAAAATCAAAAATCAAAACACGGATATTTATGCAGTTAATTGCTTTTAACCTGCAAACAATAATTAATTGGGAACACATGGCCCTTAGTGTTCCCAATTAATTGTTTGCAGGTTTATAGCAATTAACTGCATAGATATCCTTGTTTATTAAAGTGTATTAAACACAACCCTTGCCTGATGGGAGATAAAGAAATGTATTTTGCCCCATTAAGCATGACTGAATATAGATTTTTGGGATGAAATTCAACTATGTTTGCTTAAAAATAACTTCATATTTCCCTTAGTTGCTGTTTATGATCTGATATTTTTCATTGTAGAACCACCTCGACTCAGTATTGCTATGAAAGTTAGGATTTAAATTACAGATTGGCAAAGATTTCAAGTGAAAGTTATAACAATACAGAATCCGATGCTGAATCTGTAACAGAATTCATATTTTTTAGAATTTAGACTTTAGTAGATACCTAACTAATGTTTACTTAAAGAAAACATTAGCAAAGTAACTAATAAAGAAGCAAAGATTTTTAGGGTAATTCTCACTAACTTAGAAAATTACCCATGTCAATATTGTCCGAGGCATGTTTTTACATTAAAATAAATTAACATTTTAAAAATTCACTAAAATAAATATTTTCAAAAATGCAAAATGTTTTTATTTTTCCAGTAAGGGACGAATTTTTGTAAAAATACGTGATATTTTTTTCAGCAGTCCCCCAAAAAATATCATTTATTTGAAAGAAAAACATCTTTTAACGCTATTAATATTAAACTAATAAATATTATATTTCTCATTTTTTTTATACCTTTAACAGAACTTATCACACATGATAAAAGCTCAGTGAACTTTGATACATGATTGACTATTTGAAGATATTTCGACACAGTGGTCCTAGAAAGAGCTTTCAATCAAATATGAAAATTAACCTGTTGTAGTGTTATAGATTTGTTACTAACAGTATATTGCCAGTACCAGAAACAGAAGTAACTGATATCAGTCAGTGCTAAGATGTCAAAACGTTCCCCTGTGCATTTTTCATACAAAATTAGGACTGGACTGGACCTGGACTGGACCTAGCAGGGCTGTTATTTTACCAAAGACAATACCTAGCATAACTTCAAATTTTTGAAAATATTTTTAGATGTAAAATCAACTAACTCACTATTCAAATCACTGGTGGTGAACTAAATACTATACTAGCCTATTTAGCGCACCATTCATACAAACTCCAGACCGTTTGCTTAATACAGGCGTGAATTTGTAAACTGATTTAAGGGACTATTCTAAAACCCTGGGTACAATATGAAGTGGCATATTTTCATATCAGAAAATAATCATTTTAAACAAACATAAACCTACATGGGCACTTATGAAACATCAGAAGCTAGGTGCACGGTTCCAATAAAATTGGTTGGTTCAATTTAAAGTTATGGTTGTTATTTAGAAACATTAGGTACCTAAACTTCAATACTGACAAGAAATACTTGTTGCTGAAGCTGTACTTTGGGGTGTTTGAAGTACAATTTTGAGATTTTACATTTTTATCAAATTATCAAGATGGTCCAGGCTAGAAGATATCATTCTATCATTTCTGGTATTAGATCTTAGTCATTATAATGTGTCATGCAATAAAGTGCCTGGGACAATTTTCAAAGTTGGTGAGAATTGCCCTTATAATATTTCCAAATAAATAATTTTTGATGTTGTTAGGTACCTTGGTAAATGTTGTACCTAAATAAATTATTTAGACCCTCAAAATTTTAAATTATAGACAAAGCTAAATTAAAATTAATTTGAGTTAAGCTCTGATCTTATTCTTAAACAAATTCTATGTGTATTATTTTCCTTAGGATTGGTTCCTTAAGATATAACCAATCTAATAAGGATAATTCATGTAGTATGTGTTGCTTACTATAAGTTAGTTTTGTGTATCCTTTTATTTTGACTGATTGTTATGTAGCTTCTCAATTCTCACTACACTTTTATGTTATACAATCAATACTAAGAAATGACGATTAGCAGAAATAATGTTTATTTTTAGCATACTTCCACCACTACGATGCAGTAAGATTAAAAAAATGTCATTGATTTTGTTGTTTGTTTCAAAGAGGTCTCAACGCAATTGTCTCTGATCGATGCCCTCCTGAGCGACCTTGACAAAACGATCACACCATGTGCTAGCAAAAAGAATGAAAAAAAAGAAGAAGAAACACAGGATGCCATGCCAGACTCTACAACCAACACGGAAAAAACTAATTATAATCCATTCCACTGTGGGGATGATGTTCTTGTACCAAACAAAGATGGACGGTATTATTTAGGTGTGTATTTATTTGAAATTGTGTATATATTACTTTAGCCCCTACTTTGCTATCACACCCTATCTTAGGTACAGATGCAGCAGATACAAAGTATTTACAACATACTTGTGTTTGCTAACCTGCACTCAGTGTATATTAATCTTCTAGTAAAATAATTATAAAGCTTTATTTTTGCCTAACTATCCTTTTGAATCGATTCCTTATCTTCGCTATGATACCTAGTTACTGCAAAAGTAGTAAGTTAGAACAGAATATTCATGCAGCGTTTCCTTCAAATCAGGAACAATAGTAGAGTTGAGTACCAGCAATGATAACGACTCGTGCGAGGTGGGAACGGGGACTGCGCGGTGCCTAGTGAAGTTCGGGGATGGCACGCAGGCGTGGGCGCCGGTGGCGTCGCTGAAGCTGCTGAGCGCCCCGCCGGCGGACGACGGGCGCATCATGTGCGTGGTGTGCAAACGGCGCGAGGGCCCGGCCGCCGGCCCCGCCACCAACGCCATCATCGCCTGCGACATGTGCGGCAGAGGCTACCACGCCAAGTGTCACTCGCCGCCCGTCGACGCGTGGATAAGCGGTTTGTAGTTTTTTAAACATCAGCGGCAACATATTTTCATGCCTTATCGCAAGAAACCAGTGAATTTATTGAAACTGGTTGTTATTATTACTTTAATATTTTATATTGTTCTCGTGTAAGAGACGATTGTCTTAATGGAAATTAAACTCCTTAAACTTGTAAAGAGCTGCTGCACACCCAAACAACCGTAGCATGAAACGAGATTAAGAACATGATAGTGTTGTGCTGTGAAGCAGATTGTGTGCCCCACCAACCACCAAGGGACACACGGCTACACATCAAGCTATACATTTCCAGTTTACACTGACCTCTCATTGTAAGGAAATCCTATACCATGCGAGATCAGCTTATCTATGTTTACTAACCAAATTCGTAGATGTATGAAGAAGTAGTCACATTCTCATGTTACTATTGATTCTGCAGAAACGTACCAAATTATAGTTTGTGGTAGAGTCTAATGAAAGTTTAATGGGATGATAATAAAACTTGAATTTCCTTAATACTGGATATCATCAGTGTCATGCATGATCTTTTTTGATTGAACTCCATTATATTGGTGACTGCATTACACAGCCGGTGCCAACTGGACCGTATTACTAGATAATTATTAGAATTCAGACATCAAGTTGGCAAGGAACATTACATAGCGTGGTTGTGTGCGTGCAACCCACGCATCAGCGAGTGGACTATCTCGCACAGCCATGCAACATACATAACGCAACTGAACTGTAAGGCTAGGTCTCTGAATATCTACTTCAACGTGTTATATACTGTAGGCCGACCGTTTAACTCGCGTATCGCCTGCGCGGTAAGAAGGGAGCGAGGGGGAATAAATAATAATAAGAAGCAGATGTAATTACCAAACTAGGAGCACTGAGTGTCGTTGAAAAACTTATCAAACATGTAACATCGATCTTTTTATCCTTTTTTTGCTAATTAGCTGCAGAATTATTTTTATCCGCACATTTTCCAGGTAGTACCAATAAGTCATCAAAATCGAGTACTACTGAGCATCTTCGGATTACCTCTTAGATGTGCGCCCTATCTGCTTCCTCACTGTAACAGTAGCATTACAAATGCGCGCATATTTTTGTTTTAAGTTATGTGGGTTCTTTTAAAGTTGTAAATCTTGGAAACCTCTTGGATCTTTTCTTGTAATCTTGTTTCACGTATCGTATTTAGAATACTGACATCACCCCAACTATACCGTTACCAACATAGCGCCGTATTCAAATTATCATCACGCGTGAAAAAAGTGCGCCATTTAATCTTAACTTTGTTTCTATATTACCACCTGTATTTAAAAAATACTGACTCCCGTCGATTTTTTTAACATACATCGTCTCTGCAAATGTATTTTTGACTGAATAACTTTTCGACGGCTTATCATTCGTTTCTAAATTTCAAAATTTGTAACAGGTGCATCATGGCACTGCAAAAGATGCGTGGACCAAAGGTATAGAGTGGCGGCGGCGGAGAACAGGGCGCTCAAGCGATCAGACATGTTTAGATTTAAGGGCGGACAGCAACGACGGCAACAACAGGAACTCACTCCACCCTGCGATGTAGGTTTATTACCATTTCAAACTACCAACTTACCTGACCAGAAAAGTTTAGGTAGTGAAATTAAGGTAAACAATCTTGATGTGTCTTTTATCATTTCTTATTTTAAAACCTCAGTTTAAAAATAAAATGCAACTAAAAACCAATGTAAATACAACAATAATGATTACTAAATCAATTGAACCATTAGTTTAAGCAGTAGTTTATTTGTTTAATATGTGTTTGTGTAAAAAGTCACATCAAGATTGTTTACATTTATTTCACTACCTAAACCTTTCTGGTATAGTCGTGTTCAATTGATAGATTTTATTAAATAACGTATGTTTTCAGACTGCTTCAACAACATCATCGGCTTCATTATCCGATGCTGGTAAAGATCAAAATGAAACACATTGTTACTGCGGCGAAAAAAGCGATTGGCTTGCACAGGTATGTTTAATTTACTGAGTTTGTACCTTAATAATTGTATCAAGATTTGTAACGAAACTTCTTACACTTCATGAAGCGAAAAATTGCCGGCTATTCGTATGCTACAGGCACTAGCGCCCGATTCAAATCGGCCAGATATTAGTTGCACAATAATGCTTCTCTGCAAAATCCTGAGTGGTCTGACAAAGTTGACCTCTATAAACTTTTTCGATAATAAAATCAAAAACATTCGCCCAATCTGCACTTAACTTGCAGATATGCCTTTGATCCTCCGTAAGTCGTCGCGGTGTTAATATCAAACCTTATTCTGACGTCAGTATTTGAAATTATTTTTTCTATTCACAGATGTTACTATGCTGTAGGTGTTCTCGTTGGTTTCACCAAAGATGCGTATCAAGTTTACAATATCCGTTGTATGCTGGCGATAAGTAAGTATGAGTGTTAAATTCATTTCACCGGCTTGGGACTTCGCCCACAACGCGGTCATGACTAATGGCTAGTTTACACAGTGCGAGCTAGGGTGCGAGTCGTTCTACCGAGCTGCAGCTACTCGCACTGTGTGTACGTATCGTACGAGTTACTCGCACTTGCGAGTTGGACAGCAGCTAGTAGTTGCGTAACTTCAACATTTTTTGTTTTCTTGCGAGCTAGCGTGCGAGTCGGCCTACGCAGCTACTCGCACTATGTGAACGTATCATACGAGTTAATCTCCTTTGCTAGTTGGACAGTAGCTTGCAGCCGAGTTCGACGATGGGGGACCATAGTCGCAAGAGGATCCTGTATAATCTTTCCAAACAACACTGTAAACATCCAAGGCAAGCCGAGCTACTGACATACGAATACGAGTAGCTGTCTACTGTCTAGTCAGCAGCTCGCACTGTGTAAACTAGCCATAAGTGCGCGATGTTACGACACTTTACTTGGACGCCGCGGCCACTGCCCGCGGTCGTGGTGCTCGCATATTTGCTCAATATTTGACGGATCGTTATTGACGCTCGATATGCTGTGTTTTGACGATCAATAACATCTGTCACCATTTTACAGATTTGCTCGATTTTATTGATCAATAAATACCAAAGTTAAAATCAAGCAGACAACACTTGTTGAAATCAATCGGCAAAAATGTACACAGAATTGTGTCTGAGAGCGAAAGATATGGGAGATTTTTGTGGTCCATATTGTTTTAATTATCAACATTTTTGGTGTGTTCACTGTTCACACACTAAATATCACAACATTACAACCCTGTCTACGATAGTCGAACTCTTCTAGGCACAGTAACTCAAGCGTAACGGGGTGTCTTGCGTGAGCGATGAATACGACGCGACGCGACACGACACGACGCGATGCTACATGCGAAGCTACATGCGAAAAATGTCCTACGTGTTTTGGTCATTACTTCTCGAATCATGGAGAAGTACATATTTAAAGTACAGACTTTAAAAAAATATCCTAAAAGACACAGAAAGAAAATAAATATAATATGTTTTACAAAGAAACACAATCGACCATTTCGTCTGGTCGCCCTCAAAACAAGTACGCGTTATGTCGCGTCTCAGACTGCCATATATGCCGCAAGCAGTGTATGCCGTTGCCGCTGAGTTGATCGCGTTCGCAGCGTCGCGTCGCGTCGTATTCGTTGCTCACGCAGGACACCCCGTAATCTGCACGGCTACCCGCTGTAATAAGAGCCTACTATTTCTAAATATAGATAAACATTTTTTTTTTTATTAAATGAATTTTTATTTTAGATTGTACATATTTGCGTGCGCTCACTGCAACGGAAATGCGGAATATCTGCGGCGACTGGAGCTTTGTTGGCTGGACCTGGCGCATCTTGCTCTGTATAACCTCACTGCCTACAATGCGCCGAATTATTTCGACCTAGATAGTGTTATTATGCCATACATCATGGACAATTGGCATGCACTTCAATTACCTGAGAAGGTTCGTTTATGGAAAAAAGTAAATAATAAAACAGGTTTCATTTCTAGAAATGTCGCTTCCTCATTTGTTTTTCTCTTTCTAGATGTGGCGAACCCCAGTAAAAGAGCGCCGAGAAAAAATCTTAACAGCGTTGACGTCTTCTCGTAAGCGATTCAAATGTGGTCGCGAAATGAAGAAACGTGCGACCATCTGGGGTCTGCGCTTACGACGACCGCCGCCGCCTCCACTCCAGCTTTCTGCTTTGGAACAGGTTTGTATACTTCTTATTAATTGACGTCTTTAACTACTGTATTATTCGATCATTAAGTATATTGATATTTTTTTACTAACAGATCAGGAAAGGGGAGCCATTGTCAGATGAGTTAGTGAGGGAATATGCACCGCGACTTAGGTTTCTGCCGCGAGCGCCGTCGCCACAGACAGTTCCAGCTGTTGATGACAGGTATTATTTCAGAATTTTATTCATACGGAAAGATATTAATTACCATGAAGCATCATTTCAAATGTATCAATTGTTTGTTTCAGTTCTCAACCTTCTAGTAGTAACAATGATAAAAGTTCCTATAAGCATCACAATCAACGTATGATTGTGCCCGTTGATGGTCATTGGTTAAACTTAATGATGGGCAAGCGGTTCCATGAAAATCTCAACTCTAACTCGAATTCAGAAAACGATTCTACTAGTTCATATGAGTCTGTTAAACCTTCTGAAATCGACGACCAACCGTCACCCCCCATTTGCACCTCTACTGCTAGAAATTCTGATGCCAAAGCCGATAAAATAGAGAAACTATCAGAGCTAATCGAAAACACTACTAATGAAGCAAAGTCGATCTGTGAAGAAAATCCTCCAGTGCCATCTCTCAACACTTCTTTAGTTCCATGTTCTGTAAAGTTAGATAAAATATCCAAAGAGAATATAGTTGATACGAATGTGAGTAAGAGTGACGTCACTAACGTCAGCATTAACACTCACACAACAAGAATAGCTACAATGAACTTAGAAGTATCTAAGTTGTCTACTAAAAACATTATCGAACATTCCAAAATAATGTCTCTGCAGCACATGGATAGCATACCTCCATACACTAGCAACTTCAGCCTTGACATGGAGTCGTCGGGCGACGAGACCTCCAGCAGGGGCACCCTAGACGTTATTATACCACCGCTGAAAGATTTCCAGGGGAAGAATAATCCATTTTTGATGTCTTACCCATCTAAAAAATCATTCTCATCAACAACAAACATATACAATAAACAAAATGGAAAGCAGAACCATCACCACTCACGATTCTCGTTACCGGTGAACTTGAATCCAACGATGGGTCCTCTAGTGAGGCCATTGAAAAGAAAGCTTAGCGAAAAGGACATCGTGATTGGGCCTAATGGGGAGGTAAAAAGAAGGAAATTCAGGAGGCCACGGAAATATCTACAGGCGCAGGTACATACGTCAAAAGTCAATATATTTGCTGACATTTGTTATCCATACAATAACAATGTGGTCAATTTTATTCCCTGATTCATAATAGCATTCCTTTTTACAGCTGAACAAATCATGTCCTCTGCCTGATGACAACAACAAACCTGCTCAAATCCCAAACGAAAACGGTGTAGTCACTGCACAAGGCGGGCACATCAATAACGTGAAATTTCACGGTAGAAGACTGAGACAGAGACAGGAAAAGAATTATTATGAGAATGCAAGAAGAAATACGAATAATAACACTAGTAATAATAACAGCGTGAAGAGTTTACAGCTGAGTCCTCATAAAGCTAATAGTACTGCCGCTGAGGTGGACGCGGAGCAGCTGTCTGCGCTGAAGTCGAGCGTGCAGTCGTACTTCCGCGCCGGCCAGACGTGCCACGTGCACGCGCGGCGCCTGGAGCCCGGCGCGCCGCCCGCGTACCTCATCGAGTGGGACACTAACGCCTCCTAATGAGTACCGTCAAATAGGGTAAATAAAGGGTAAACCTCCGAATGGAAGTCTGAAAGACAAGTTTTTGCATAGACCTTTTTTCTTGTGTTGTAAGAACTTTCATAAAGATCGATCATTGGGTCTCGTGTCAGCGAGTCAAAATTAAAGGTCAATCAAGTGTTTAGGATCTCGAAACTAAGACGTATGGAAAAAAAAAACATTAAAAAAATAAGCTGTCATGGGGACTGAAAACTTAAATGTAAAAAATTGCATAGCATGTCGCACGTCGGTAACGTGAACCCGTAAGATTTCCCCCTATCAAAAATCGTTCAACGCGCCAGAAGTTTCATTTAAAAAAAAAAACTTTTTGACTTTCATTCCAAGGTTTAACCCTTATTTGACTGGGCTAAATGTTTGGCAAACATGAATTTATTTAAATACCTATACATATTATTATTGTAATAATATATAAGTGCTTGTCTGTAGTCTAGTTGTACAGTAAGATCAAGGAATGTGATATATTATTATTCCAATTGGATTTCGATGTTTTATTGTAAATACTATTATAACTTACTGAAATTGTCCTTTATTATATAAAAAATACTTAAACGCACGGCTTTTTCTCATTGGGGTGCCTCACTAACTACAGAACGCTACGTTGCTACGATTCTTACTTCTTTTTGAATTTTCACAAAGTAGTATTTCTAATAATGATAAAAATAAGAGTGTGACTGACACTGGCATGACCACCATCAGGGATTTTAATTTACATAACACAAAATAATTGTTGGTCATTGGTTCAAAAGCGAGTTTATAGGTGGCCGATCTGGGGAGCATCTACTTAGCTTGGCCCAATTTAAATCTCAAAAGCTAGGACACCTAGCGAAGATCTGTTTTCTCTCAAATTTTGTAATTTTTGTTGTAAAAATTTAACTCATTATCTATACTAATATTATAGAGAGGTAAGATTTGATGGTTTGTTTGCATTGAATAGGCTCCGAAACTGCTGGCCCGATTTAAAAAAATATTTCACCGTTATGAAGCTACACTATCTCCGAGTGGCATATAGTGATATTATATTTTCAAAAAAATTAGGGATCCTTACTAAACTCCAACAATGTAACCCGAGGTGTAAAAAATACCTAAAAACTTCTTTACATCGCGTGCGCTGCGAAAACTATTGATGATAGAACAAAATAATGTACTACGACTTTACAGAACACATAATTATCTACAAAAAAGTGTCGCGTCAGCATATGTCTGGCTATAATAGCTACGCTAAGCGAAAACGAAGTAATAGCACGAGCAGGCAATGCGATGCGACGGAGTGGGTCGTGGGAACAAGAAATTTCACGCGGACGAAGTCGCGGGCAGAAACTATTATTATTATTTATAAATGCGAAAGTAACTCGGCCTGTTACCTTATGACGCCTTAACGGCTGAACGAATTTGGTTGAAAGAGATAGACCATTGACCTGGGTTAACACCTTAGCACATATGATACTTTTTATTCCGGTAGTACGTTCCCGTGAGACAATTTCCTACATCCACGCAGGCGATCTTCTAAACTAGGACTCGACTAAATCTGTGACTTGATGAAAAATTGCGACTAACTTTTGAGAGAAAACAGATCTTCGCTAGGTGTCCTAGCTTTTGAGATTCAAATTGGGCCAAGCTGTAGAGATACTCCCCAGATCGGCCACATAAAAACCCTTATAACTTTTGAACCAGTGACCGACAAATTCTGATATTTGGCGACAAATTTTTTGTATTATCAAAATTAAAATCCCTGATGGTGGCCCTGCCAGTGTCAGTCACACAAAAATAATAAGTACTACTTACTTCCAAAAAAGTGTACGTTAGCCCAGCAAGAAATTGTCTCCTAGAGTTATATGAGTATAGGGTTGCCATACGTCCGGAATTTTCCGGACATGTCCGGTAATATAAGTCTATGTCCGGCAAGTGGGGGGAATTGTAAGCCGTCCGGAATTTCTATAATTTTAGTTGTGTAAAAATAAAACAAAAAATTAACTGTGCGCGAGCGTGGGCGGAGAAAGGGCACTTGTTTACCTCTCCCCCGCTCGCCCCTCGTCGAGAATATTCGCGAAAACGTGAATTGCTTCGTTCATCACTCTCACTATACAGGGTGTAAGGGACAGCCCACCGCAAACTAACAGGGTGCATTCAGCTCTTCATTTTGAATCATATTCCATCGGAAATTTTCTGAGGAAAATTTGAATTAAAAAAAAAAAAATCAGTTACTTTTCTTTTTTTCAATGTAAAATTACATTGTGTTCGCAGCACTCCATTTATGTAAAAAAAAAACAGCAAAAAAACAAAACTAAAAACAAAAACCAGCAATGGATGTAGAAATACTCTAACGAACGACGCGTGAAATCAGCTGGTCACTTTCTGTCTAGCTACAGAGTTCATCGAACTCACCGCATACCTATTACCTACCCCTCCCAACCAGTAATAGACGCTCCGATTTGTGCACAAAAACACAAACAAATCAGGTTTATTGGATTGCCTTAAGGTTCCTGAAAAAATTTCATTTACCGGTCATCTTAGTATGACATACTGAATTCACCCTATCAGTTTGCGGAGGGCTGTCCCTTACACCCTGTATAACGAAAACAAGCATGAAACAACTCGACGTTAACTTATTATACCTATAAGTACTTATTTACAAAAAAGTCAGGAATTTTCTTGAAATGTCCGGAATTTAATATTTTTTATCTGGTAAGCCTATATGAGTAGAACGTAGTGCCTTATCTGCTGAAAATGTGCCCCCACATAAAAAATGTGTGGCCCCTGTCGTTTTGGAAAAAACGATTCTTGCTGGGGTAACGTTTTTCTAGCAGGAAAATTCTAAACGAATGATCGAAAAGGAGTGATGGTGAGGAAATTCTGTGTAAAGCCCCAGCCCTGCAACTTTCTAACCAGAGCCTCTTCTTTGAGTAGGCTGTGGCTCTTGGCTACGACCACTTACAACATGACATTATGACGACATCCTCATCTACTTATTTAAATTACTTTACTACGAATTAGAGTGCAGGGTTGGTAAATGTCCGCAAACGATGCGATCTTATGGAATCCTATAAAACAACGCACACGGCGGACAAAAGGGCCGCGTTGTTGCCTACTGGATGGCGTGTGGCTGACACTGGCTTGGCCACCATCAGGGATTTTACTTTTGATAACACAAAGATTTAGTCGTTAATTAGTCGTGTCGCCAAATATCAGAATTTGTCGGTCACTGGTTCAAAAGTTACAAGGGGTCATTGGTGGCCGATCTGGAGAGAGTCTCCCCAGCTTGGCCACCTTTATATCTCAAAAACTAGGGCACCTAGCGAAGATCTGTTTTCTCCCAGATTTAGTCGCTAATTAGTCGAAATTAGTCGCCAAGTCACAGATTTAGTCGGGTCTTAGTTTGGAAGATATAATGAGTTCAATGTTTAAGTATAGACCAAGAGCTAGATTGAAGAGTTTACGATAAAATCTTTGATCTAGCTATGTGTGTGTGTGTGTATGTGTGTTGTGTGTGTATTCAGAAGATATAATTAGGTACAGATGTTCTATGTCACAAAGTCCGTTTTGGCTATGAATGTTGTCAAGCGTGCACATGCACATTGTTTTTGTGTGCGTAACCTCGAGAGCGCTCAGTGTCGATCGGGACTATTCGGGACACGGTCCGGATCATAGTGTTTTTAGTTCGCGCCAAATTTTTTCACGGAGTAAGGTCAGCATGGCAACAAAACGAAGAAGAGTTGTCCATAGTGAGGTAATATTTTATTTATACGTTTTCAATTAAAATTTTATACAAAGATACTTAATATAGCAATAGAAGTATTTATAAAATCAATGTTTTTTTGTGTTATAAATGTTTATATTTCTTAATTATTTTGATTACATTTTGTTTTAGGGTCGAAACATGATAGCTAGTGTTTATCATTTTCTGCGAGAAGAATATGAATTTACAAAATCATTCATGAAACCCAACTGTGATTTGTGTCATTTACGAGACATTACACGGCGTACAGCTGAAGCTACGGGTGTTAGCCAAAAAACAGTTCAAAGAATATTAAAAGAAGAGAAGGAATTGCCATCCACTTCATCAAAATTCACTTCACCTATGAAGAAAAAGAGAAAGCGAGATAATAAAGAGGATATAGAAATACTGAATAGTCCTACTTGTTTCGTTTCCATTCTGTAATACCAATGCTTTATTAAATACCTACATGTTCTTAATATTTTTGTATTTATTGCAACCTAATCTAATTTATTTACAAAACCTATATACTTTTAAAACCAAAATTTTATTTCGATTTAAAATCTCGACTTGAATATATCGCCGGGTTAATTCAAAAACCAACTAACCCAGGGAATTGTAGTTTTGAGTTATTGCGTTTTGAAAGTTAGTGTTTGCTAATTATGTATTTAACAGAAGATTTGTTCTAGTCATTAAACATGTGTAGATTACCTGTTTAATTAGGTTTATAATAATGTATATTGCAGGCATAAAAAGCAATTGTAATTTACAAAAAAAAGCAAGTTTTTCTTACAGACCCCCTCATTTAGTTGGTTTTAGCTGTATATTGACAGAGTTACCATAACTCATGAAGTAAAGAATAACGGTAGGTACGGGTAAGCTCAAAATGATTTATTTAATTGTGAATTGGTGTCATTCAGTCATTGGTATTTATAGGCCTTCCAGTTTTTGAGAAAAAAGGGAAAAACCATAAAACTAGTTGCTTTTACCTCTCAAGTTATATGAAAATTAATACAAAAGTAACATTTAGAAGTTTAAAATCAATTGAAAACACATAATTACAGCTATTTTATAGGAAAATAACGATTAGATAGGTTACGATCAATGTTACGATAGTAAAACAACAGTTAGGGTAGGAGAGCCTGCCACTATTAATATTTTTGTTTGTAAAGTTTTTAGGACAATTTCGTTTTATATTTACGACTTGAACGGGCTCTTCTGAATACGTTAAGCCATTCAGCCATTGAATAGATCGCTGGGTGCTTTTTAGCCGACTCGATACTACTGTACATGCTGTCGACTTCCATATAAGTATGCCCGACTCTTAACGAAATGTGTTCTATAATTTGCAAATTATGGATGTTGTTCACAGCCCATAGCAAAAGTGAAGCGATAATTTTAGCCTCCACAGGTTTCGGTAAAAGAGTGCCCCTTCTTTCACATGTGCAGGAATACAGTTCGAAAGATAGTGCAAAAGAATTGACCCTATTTCCGCACTGTTTTTCTTGCCATTCACCTCCGATCATGCAAAGCAGTATTCCTCATCCGGCAATGCATTTTCGTAAACCGTCAAATTGTAAACAGTTTACGACAGTAGTATAGTAGACCGGTTTCGTCATTGGGAATTTGTAGAATAGCTTGAAGATCAAATGTGGCTGAAACACCTGCCCTTTCTTTATCATCTTTTTTTTCTATGTTACAAACTTCCTTTCTGGCAATATGGTTACTATATTCTTGTTCTAAGTCTGCTTTCTTCTCAGGACTTGCGCGTTCGTATCTGGTGGTAATAATTAATAGAATAATGGTAATAATAACCCCACCGCAGTATCTCTACGTTGACGTAGTGGTGGGGCTTGCACGCTCCGAATTCTAGGTCTACGCCGGTAGAGTTTACTTTGCCGGAACAGGTCTAGGATCAGGAGCCAGACCAAGAGAGATACAGAAACCCGCAGGGTAGCATGTGGCGAGCTGTTGGGCAGTAGCGACCCCACGGATTCTATCTCCCGGGAGAAGTCTTGTTCTCCACCTCTGGCTTACCTTTATTGGCCGGTTGGAGTGAATAATGACGAGGAACAGTGCTCCCACCTCTTTCTTGCCTTTATTGGCTGGTTTGAGCGGAGATTCGTAAGAGCAAACGTGCTCGGAGGAAGGAAGTATTCCAGTAAGTGTTTGGAAGGATCTTGACTATCTTCCAGGCTCTGGGATTGTTCTGAGAACCGTGGGATACCTCTCCTCTCCTCACAAGCACCTCAGGACATGTTGCCCTCTTACCGTTACGACACTATGTGCTAGCGACCGTTTTCGGGGGCCCATTATTAAGTGTGCAAGTCACCCCCTGCCATTTTATTTGTGTATCATACAAAACATTAGTCAGGCAGGGGCCATAGTGTTTCCATAGTTCTAGGTAACCAGTCCACAACCACCCAAATTCATAGCCCAATATGTTTTGTATCCATGTTCCCATTTCCAGATTACAGCACACTCTTGCATTGACTCAAATACTAGCACTTGCTCCTGTTCCGTTCTCCAAAAGACTAACTCTATTAAGTACCTTGGAATTATAATAGATAATAATTTAAGCTTCCAGCCACACATAGACTGTCTTACATCAAGAATTCGCAAGCTAATATTTCTGTTCAAAAGTCTTCGTCACGTAGCGGACACGGAGGTAATAAGATCTGTATATTATGCGATGTGTCAGTGTCTACTGACATACTGCATAACATCATGGGGGGGTGCTCCCAAATCGAATATTTTGAAGCTGGAAAGAGCCCAGCGGGTGGTTCTGAAAGTGGCCTGTTTTCTGCCATACATGTATCCTACTGTTGATCTATACAAACATTTCAAAGTCTTGTCAGTAAGGCAACTATTTGTTCTTTACACTGTTCTCAAGAAGCACTCCTCCTTAATATTTGATCCCAGCTCGATTTTGGGTAAACGCAGAAAATACTCTGTTTGCAATACAGCTAAGGGTCTAAAAACGAGCTTCTCTCATAGATTCTATGCATTCCTAGGTTCCCACCTATATAATAAAATTAATCGCGTTACCACGATTTATCACCTTACTAAAAGGGCATGTAAGAGTACCTTAGTTGAGTTGCTCCTTAACTTAGATTATGTAGCAACTGAGGAATTACTTACTCATCCAAAATAGTCCATCCCGTTCCCGTCTAATTTCCCATCTAATTTCCCCACACAGTAATTCACACATTTTTTCGCTTCCTTATTGTTTGTGTATTTTATTTCTGATTTGTTTTTTATCTTAATATGATTTAAATATTATTATGCTCAACTCGTTCACATTTACGATATAAAATTATGTTAACATTCCGTGTGGTGGGACCCTGGTGATCTGCTATACAGGTATTCCTAGTGCAGACACCAGTCTCTCACAAACTTTGTCCTGTAATTTTTAAGCTTGTTTTAATTAATTTGTCATTTCATCGTTTGTGAAGAGAAAATAAATTATAAAAAAAAAAAAAAAAAAAAAAAAAAAAAATGTTCTGCAATAGTCCTGCACCAACCGGGGGTTGTCCTTGGATGCACTTGCATAGTGCATACAGAGATAATTGTCGGTTGGTGCCTCCTCATAATTTAAAATTGTCTAAGGGGCCTCTGCAAGTTGGCTTCGGCCCCTCGTATGACTTCCAGAGGTCCGAGACCCCTGGGTCCGCAGATATGTAAACATATAAAAAGTAATAATAATATGTTTTGTTTCCATGTTCTGCAATAGTGTTGCACCAAGGGGGGGTTGTCCTTGGGTGCACCTGCATAGTGCATACAGGTATAATCGTCGGCTGGTCCCTTCTCGCCTTTTCAAACTGTCTAAGGGGCCTCTGCGAGTTGGCTTCGGCTCCTCGTATGCCTTCCAAAAGCCCGGGACCCCAGGGTCCCGAGATATGTCACAGACAAGAAAAATTATAATAATTAATATTTTTACGTCCGTGCTAACGTCAGCTAAAAGCGCGAGCGCCATGCAACTAACACGCATGCGAGACTTTAAAACCCTTACCACTAGCAACTACACCCGGATAGTTGCTTTTACCTCTAGATTTTTTAACCTACTAAACCTATTTATTGACAATTACTTCTTGATTTTGTGTCAAGTAATAATAAATAATCAGCAGGTAATAGCTATTATCTTTTAGTAACTGCTATTATCATTGAACGTTAACGCTATTTCCTGTTGTTTCTAAGTACTAAATCATATAATTGGATGTGATCGTTTTTCTTTCCCTAAATTCCGTATATTTTGGAAGTATTTTTTAATTTGAAAACTGATTAAATTTAAGTATCTTGTTTGACTTCGACACAAAACATAATTTTTCCGATTAACAAGGAATATTTGTTTCGCATATAAACGGTATGGTTAGATAGTTGGTTTCACCATTCAGTATCTCCGAAATAAAGCATCGCACGGCTTAGTATGTTTTACCAGTAGAAAGACAATAAAAAATTGAGTCGGTGGGTATATTTAACTCAATTTCCCAAAATCACCGAGTTAGTTGGTTTTTGAATTAACCCGGCGATATATCAGATTTCTTTGCTAACGTTACCCACTTTTACACACACAAGCGCGCTTGTCGGGATACGTCACTACTACAATCAAAGCCGAACGGACTTCGTGAAATAGAATATCTATACCATAACTTGAGCTTCGCTGCAGTTGGTTAAGACTTGTTGGGGGACCCCCTCCCCACCCCACCCCCCCCCAAAATCTTTGATACTGGGCCCTTTAGGACCAGCTACGCCATTGCATACAACTTGCTGTCTTACCAAGGGGAACGCGAGAGTCGGTTAGTCTCACTATGCTCGACTCGTAAAATACCTACTAAAAAGTTTCGCTATGCACGAAATCACATTCGCGGGCAGTGATGAAGAAAACTGTTAGTGTGTTCGTTTTTTGTGGGTCCAGTATTGACTTTTGTTATTGTTCTGAGATTGACTTACAGCTCTATTCATAAACATTTCGCTCTGAAATTCATCTGTCATTGATTGTCAGAACGAGACAAAATAAATTTTAACTTACAGACGCTTAGGCCGCGTTTCCACTGACGCGGAGCTGGGCGGAGCGGAGCGGAGACGTGCAGGAATCGTCCAATTACAGACGAGGCAAGAGACGCGATGAGGATTTCAACCATTATGATTGGTCGATTCCTGCACGGCTCCGCTCCGCTCCGCCCAGCTCTGCGTCAGTGGAAACGCACCCTTACACTTATACGAATAGCGCTATAAAAAATTTAACTTGAATTCAAACACTTTTCTTTCCAACTAACTGTACCTTTCATTGTTTACGTAGAATCTTTTTAGTAGGTATTTTACGAGTCGAGCATAGCGGGACTAACCGGCGAGAGTCGTAGATTGTTCTCGTGTGACCTGCCCCCATTTCGGTGTGGCTGACACTGGCTTGGCCACCATCAGGGATTTTACTTTTGATAACACAAAGATTTAGTCGTTAATTAGTCGAAATTTGTCGCCAAATACCAGAATTTGTCGGTCACTGGTTCAAAAGTTATAAGGGGTCATTGATGGCCGATCTGGAGAGTCTCCCCAGCTTGGCCACCTTTATATCTCAAAAACTAGGGCACCTAGCGAAGATCTGTTTTCTCCCAGATTTAGTCGCTAATTATTCGAATTAGTCGCCAAGTCACAGATTTATATAATGAGTTCAATTTTTAGGTATAGACCAAGAGCTAGATCAAAGATTTTATCGTAAACTCTTCAATCTAGCTATATGACCAAATTACTATCATCTACTCGGTAATTGTAAGTACTTTGTAAGTAGGTAGTTATGTTTATGTTAGTAACAAACAATAGATACGCAATGACGCACCCTCACCACCCTGGCTTATCGTAGTGCATTGTATGCATGACCTTGAAATAGCCAATCAGAGCACCGCAGTGTCGTTGATGCGCTTCTTGTTACTCGCAAATGGGTTTGTTGGGTTTTAGTTGGCAAAATTCGAACCCATTTGTTTGTTACTAACATCAACACTACTTACAATTACCGAGTAGATGATAGTAATTTGGTCTTAGAGAGCAGTACTGACTAGAGGTTTGCACCGGAGCAGTGAGTACCGGAGAATAACCGGTGATTGGTACCTACCGGTAAAAGTACTCGATTGAAATAATCGGTAATTAACCGATTGATCTCCGGTGATCGACGCATCTTGTTTTATATAATAAATTTACACAAATAAAAGACACATTCAACAATATTTTTTTTAAATAATTATTTAACATTCATGACAATAATTTACCAACTTGTTTCTTTCGAATTAGATTAATTATTTCAGTGATTAATTCAAAGGTGGTCTTGTCCGTTTATGTGATTCATTTCACTAGCAACTAACTGGCCAAATAATTTGTAGCAATGTTCGTGGCTATTTTTGTAATTTTCTGTTTGCATTCCTTTTTCATTGCTCATTATTATGGGTTGACGCTATGACTAGGGCATGCTATTCCGGAATTTCATAATTCCGGAATTCCGTAACAATTTTTCTAAAATTTCAATTCCGGAATTGAGAGGAATAATATCGTAATTCCGATATTCATAGTTTGTTGATACTTTGATCATTATTTTTTCTGAACGCACCCAATCTAACGTCTACGCGTCTGTGGAGCTTTCCAAGCCACTAGCGCCGACTTCTTTGCACAAGCAGAGGATGATACCTTTCCTAAACCCACTAATGAAGAAATTTCTGAGGTTATTGTCGATTTACTACGTCAACTAAAGTACAAAGCTCCTAGCGAACCCATCGACTCTACAACTGTGTGCAGTTGTAGAGTCGTTAGGCTCTCCGAACTGGATTCTTCTGATAATGACGTAACAATAATGTACCAACTTACAAGAGCAGCTCGATTTTATCCCAAGAACAAACTTAACATTATAGTTGAAAAACATGTTCTCCCATACATTACAACTGCAAATGTATGTTGGTCGACTATTACTCGATAAGCAGTAAAGCCTCCTTAGCTGTGATAGTTTTACTTTTAACTCCGTTACTACTGACACGAATTTTTTCACATATCCAAAAACAACCATTTAGCTTTAAAGCCTAATACTTATTACGCAAACGGATCTTGAATTAAAAAATTATTTTCACAATATTTTTGAATGGCCTATCCAATGATACCCCATACCATGGGATAAACGAGAAAAAAGTATCATCTCCACTTTAGGTATGTGCAAGGAAAATCCTGAAAAAAAAAAAAATTGTAGGGTATCTCACCTCACCCTACATTTTTCGAGATTTTATTTTACCATTTTGTCGGCGTGATTATTATGTATCATCGTGCCAAATAACAGCTTTCTAGTAGGTACTAAGAGTCTATGAGCTAAGCCGCGGACAGATAGACGGACATGGCGAAACTATAAGGGTTCCTTGTTGACTACTGAACCCTAAAAATGATTAAAAGACTGATATAATACTAAATCTCGTTTGATTTGAAACAAACATCTTTCTTTCAAATTCAATCGGTTGTTAAAATCTCGCTCCGGTGCAAACCTCTAGTACTGACTACCTAAATAGTGATTCAAATATTTTAATTAGTTGATTATCAGTGATACGCACCTTAAAACTGTAAGCATTTGTGTATCATGTTGACTATCTGTGATGCATAATTTTGAAAGAATTATTGTAAATTCGTTGATTACCTGTGATTCAATCTTTTTAAATTATTTTTAATCAAAAATGTTGTTCACTCTTGGTCAGAAAGTCATAACATTTTAACAATCCGTGAAATCTGTTATTGAAATCCCCATTACTACATTTTGACTCGGTCTATAACGGAACGAGTGGGAAATATAAAGTTCCAATCGTCACCACTGGGGAGGAACGAAACTTTTTTTTTCCCATTCGTACCCAGTGGGGACGACCGGGAATAACCCATAAGGGTTTATGTGAACAATTCCTTCTTCCCATCGCTGCATCGAATCAATGAAAGCAAAGCAGCACTGTTCTTTTAATCCAGCACGAGCATCCTTAAACCATCGAACTGGATAACTCTTAATAATAAGGGATCAACTTTGAAATCGCGAAAAAAATCAGCTGTTCCGTACCTACATTTTGACGAGTTATGCTAAACATAAATGTAGGCAACAGCAGATTTTTCGCGATTCCATCATTGTCAAATTATGATAAGTAGGTAGTTTAGAAGTTATGAGGGAACGGATGAACAAACATACATACATACAAAATCATAACCCTCTTATTTGCTTAGCCGTAGTCAGGTAAAAAAAGAGGACCTCGTGGCTAACTAATAACAGCCGCACGGGTCAATCCATCAGGTTAAGCTCCGCTTGTCGGGGTTGGTCAGTGGATGGGTGACCATCTTTACACACCGAGACTCCACCGTGCATCGGAAAGCACGTTAAGCCGTTGGTCCCGGTTTTCATTCGTGGATCTTTGACAGTCGTTACTGGTCGTCAGAAGCCCGACTGACAACCAGTCTTACCGAGGAATATCGTATTACTCTGTAATTGGGTTGTGGAGGTCAGATAGGCAGTCGCTCCATGCAAAATACTGGTATTCAGCTGCATCCGGTTAGACTAGAAGCCGTATTTGGGAAAAGGCCATCGTTGTCGCGTCGCCTGCCTTCTTACAAAGTGTTAGCCAATCAAAACTCGTTGTGTTATGACGTGGTCCTGAACAGATTCGTTAGCATCACGCGACACAGTAATGTGCTGGGCGATTGCAGAGGTAAAATGGCAATAACTGAGGCAAGAGTTGCCAATGCTTGTTAACTAAACATAAAAGGCAATTTACATTGATCCGATCTAGCGCTCGAGTCCAGTTACACTGGATCGATACTATACTAGACAAGTGTAAACACTTTTCAATCAAGTTCACCATTGGATCAGAATAGAGCAGGTGCTCTATTTTATCAATCTAGTGACCGCTTCCCGCACCCCGCTGTACCCGTTTAAACGCGCTGATCCAGTCCCTTTATTCCCATCTGCCCCCATCGAGCTTGCCACCGGGGCAGGGGGGGGGGGGGGGAACCCCACACTGAATTGGGTCGACAAGTCTTCACAACAACAACAACACGTCGACAAGATTCTTACCTAAAATGCGGAGTGCGCCTGGCCTGCTCCTACTGAAAAATTCCAGATA
Source organism: Cosmia trapezina (assembly GCA_905163495.3). NCBI lineage: Eukaryota > Metazoa > Arthropoda > Insecta > Lepidoptera > Noctuidae > Cosmia > Cosmia trapezina. Next base: position 20,700,253 of record LR991022.1, read on the forward strand.
GAAAAATAATTGAACCCCGGACCTGAAACTCGGCAGTAGCACTTGTGGCCACTAGACCAACGTACTTATAATTTAAATATTCATGTCGCTACACCGCTATTCATGCTACAAGTACGCGGCGGGCTCGACTTGTCGGCCCAATTCAGTGCACGCTGCCGCGTGCCGGGCGGTGCGCACGTTAGTTCGATACTCACTCACGCACCGCGTCATAAAAGAAGACAACCATAACGTGTCAGAAAGAATAAGAGTTACGCGATAGAAAGAGAAGCAACTTTTAGGAAAATATAACTGTAGACGTAATTAACGTTGTGCAACATGAATTGCATTTTATTGTGTCGTAGCATGAGTCGCTATTTATTTAAATGATTTTGCGGAGTGAATCTTCTGTACCTGTACTATTATGACATAATAGTACAGGTACAGAAGATTCACTCAAATCACATTCACGCAAATCCGGACTCCTACCACAGAATACATTGTATTCTGTGGTAGGAGTCCGGATTTGCGCCCGGTTGATGGATTAGTTTTACTTAATTTTTATTGCTATGATATCTAGCGATGTTTTATATCAATTTCTATTAATAATGTCCAGAGTACGTAATGAGAATCGACCACTTTACGATAATTACGAAGGGGGCTTAAGAAACTAAATAAGTGTCATTGACCACGGGGGTGGTAAACGACACTAGTTAGTGCCAGCCACCACCCCGGTGGCAAGCTCGAAGGGGGCAGATGGGAATAAAGCATCCAGTCGCTGGGAAGTAGTTGTAGAACAAAACAAAATTAAAATAACTACTGGACTGATGTAAACGGCGTAGATTTGAGCCAGCGTCACTGGATTTCAGTGCTGGAAATACTGGATCAATCTAAATCAGCCTTAATGTGTAGAAATATTTTTATATAAACCCTACACAATTACGTTTTTTTAGTGTCCTTGTTTGTTAAGGCACCGCTCACAGCATCCCACGGCCACGCTACGCAAGGATACGTTGCTGACAAACAAATGAACGCGCAGCTAACGATAATGTGGCGTGTGGCTGACACTGGCTTGGCCACCATCAGGGATTTTACTTTTGATAACACAAAAATTTAGTCGTTAATTAGTCGAAATTTGTCGCCAAATATCAGAATTTGTCAGTCACTGGTTCAAAAGTTATAAGGGGTCATTGGTGGCCGATCTGGAGAGTCTCCCCAGCTTGGCCACCTTTATATCTCAAAAACTAGGGCACCGAGCGAAGATCTGTTTTCTCCCAGATTTAGTCGCTAATTAGTCGAAATTAGTCGCCAAGTCACAGATTTAGTCGGGTCTTAGTTTAGAAGATATAATGAGTTCAATTTTTAAGTATAGTTCAAGAGCTAGATTGAAGAGTTTACGATAAAATCTTTGATCTAGCTCTTGGTCTATACTTAAAAATTGAACTCATTATATCTTCTAAACTAAGACCCGACTAAATCTGTGACTTGGCGACTAATTTCGACTAATTAGCGACTAAATCTGGGAGAAAACAGATCTTCGCTAGGTGCCCTAGTTTTTGAGATATAAAGGTGGCCAAGCTGGGGAGACTCTCCAGATCGGCCACCAATGACCCCTTATAACTTTTGAACCATTGACCGACAAATTCTGATATTTGGCGACAAATTTCGACTAATTAACGACTAAATCTTTGTGTTATCAAAAGTAAAATCCCTGATGGTGGCCAAGCCAGTGTCAGCCACACTAATGTGGCCTAACTGCTCCGTGCACATCGTACGTAACAGTGGACAGCACGATCAGCTGCGTGGGAACAAGACATTTTTATGTAACTAAGCACGAAAGAGGGTTCAATAGAACGAGATCCAAAAGAAATTAAAACAAAACTATACAGACTTCAAGAAAATAATTAGTACATTAAAACAGTTTAATTTGGTACGTTTATAAGAAACACTTAGCTGTGCTTATATTTTATATAAGCATAATTTACTATAGTGAACCTCTCATAACATTCAGTGACACAGTTATGTTTACTATGCCTTGTCAAAAATGTCCAAAGCTGCACAAATTGGCGAAAATAAAATATAAATAACAATTTAAACAACATATATACAATATGGAATGTCAATATATTTTACTTCATATCTACATTTGATTTCGAATTTGAGAAGTAAGTGGCTGAAATTAAAAAGTTGCTTAACAATATACAATGTTTTTGTTGAGATTTGTATTATTGGTATTATTATTTATATTCTCATTAATATTAATGAGTTTGTATGCAGAATTTGTTTAAAATTTACTACATTTGCACTGGAGTTATCTATCTACAAACACAAAAAGACATTATTCCAATGTAAAATAAATATATTTCAAATCAAATGTATGACATTTGATCTGTTTTCCATGACAGACTGATAAAAAATCTACTAACATTAAGCAATATTTATCGAAAATCGAATATGTAACAGAAATTCCATTTACTAATAAATATAAACCCACGCCGTCACCCATTGCACGTTGAATTAAAAGCGACATTCTAATATTATGGCATTATATACTTTAATTATTTTAATTTTATTTCTAAGCGTCAAAATTTACTGTTGTTTTCGGAACATTCAAATAATACAGCGATGCAATGAGAAATGGTGTGAAGTCGCGTAACAGATTTCATAGTTTATTTGATTGTTTATTACCAATTACATAAAACATGTTGATTTTCCAATTTCAATCTACCATTCTATCGTCATTAGTAGACACTATAAAACAATTATGGAAGGAAGAAGACGAATCTAAAACGAAATATAAATATAGACTTACGAATGTAAAGAGAGTTGTTTACCTTTAAGACCTTACATACAAACTTATAATACAAGTTAATTTTAATTAAAATGCAACCCTCTATTAAAGGCCCATAATATGTGACCACGAAATCAATAATGACGTTACAACAGTTTAAGTATACCTATTCACAGCACTTAACCACATGTTAGTCAACTGTTTCACGCACTAAACGATCACAAACTCACTTCGGTGTCATACTATCACCATAATTATCGATTGCATTGACGTAAAATTAATATTTATATACTCATATGTACAATTTATTAGTGTTCTCTTTAAAGCACATTACAGTGATTCTTCAAATGCGGCCATCAAATCACTTTGCATGTTCATGTCTATTTGACCCGCCATCTGAAACAATTAAAATTTTTATTTTATTATTTTATCCAGCTTTTGAGATGGGATATCGAGACTTTTGAAGGTCAGCTGGAACAATTCCCAACTTCTGTCAAAATACTTTGTGTAGTGATGGGGAAAAAAATCGGTTGCTTTAAAAACCGATTCTCGAGACACATGCATATCAATTTAAGAGTTTGTAATCGAGAATTTATCTACATTGTTTAAAACTGATTCTCGAGGCATATCGTTTTATTACACGTAGGAGTTTGTAATATTTAACAGTTATTACATAAGTCCCAAGCCAAATCAAGACCTAAACTAAAACCAAATATACTGCTTTCTTCCGGAAGGTTTATGTATAATAAATAATACATTGTATATTATGCGCCAGTGGCGTACCTAGTAGTTAATAAATATCAAAATAAAGCTAAAAATATATTTGATCAGATTTTATTTTTATGTCTAAACATTTAATAATGCAGTAATTATACGTTTCTCTCTTTTCTAAATTAACTTTTGTAAAAATATCGATTTTTTAAAACATCGATTTCATTCGGTTAAAAAACGGCTTAGAACGGTCACAACTCTACTGCCCCGAACCCAAAGACATGACATTGTAATAACGTCCTGTCGGAATATTATCAACGATTAATTCGTGTTTTGAGTGCTTTTTCCAATATAAAGTAAAACTTGGTGCTTACGAATAATGCCCATTGTTATTAGTCCGGTCAAAATAGACATAAAAGTAATATTAACAGTTGTTACATAAATCCCAACTAAGTTTAAAAGATAGTGGGCAATTGTGGTCCAAGCGTCGCCAAGCATGAATCATATATAGTCCAGTAAAAATAGTGTTTGAGATTGCATTAAAGACACTTTAGTAAATTGGTTTTGAAATAATAGTATAGTTATTTACGTATGCATTCGTAGCAATTTTGTGTTTATATGGTCGGAGGAACCTCAGAAATACCTAAAATTGTGTTTTTATTGTTTAACGTTAAACAAAAAACACACTTTAGGTGAAAAGTAAGATTATCGTCTACAGCCAGCCTAAAATTATAGTACATAAGAAATCCCTCGGTTTGGGTACAAAATTCTTAACATTACGAGATTTTTTCTTTCATGGTGTGATAAATGAGACTTAAAAAATCTCACTTTCGGGGATTTTTCTGTTTATACATTCCAAACGTTAGCCTCGAACCTATGTTCAGTTTTCACCTTGGTGACTTCTCAGGAACATAGTTAAAAAGTGTTTTATCATGTTTTGTATATTGTACATAAAAGACACTTGAAATATTTTTTAGGCTGTGCATTAACATTTTCATTCTTCATATGTAAGTGTCATAATCCCCTGATTAAGTGATAAGGATTCTTCGCAAAATGCATAAAACCTAAATTACATACACAATATAAAATGCCAACCTTGACCGAGCGCCTTACATCCCCCGCGTCGGTGTGCGAGAGGGACGAAGTTATCGGATGTGAAAAAGATGGAGCTATTGTTTAACTGCTCAAATAATTACTGAAAATTTTCTTCTCATTACGCAATGAGATTGTTTACTATGCGCCCGGATTTTTGGTACTTATTTATTATGTCTTGCGTAATATGCGGAAAGCCCTTAGATGGTGATTCTGTCACCGTTGGCAGTAAAGGTTTTAAAACTCTATGTTTTAGTGAGCTTCGGAAAGACAATTTATTTCATTTCTGGGATAATGTGCCAGTGATTTTACATACAAATTGCCGAAAACAGTACACAAATCAAAAATGCGAAAGGTATAATACCATGCCTACTCTGCAATCTACCCACTCGCGCGACAATTGCACGAAACTGTACCGGAACGAAAAGCCAGGATTGTCCGACTACACGAAACTGACGTTGTTGTTGTTACGTCAGCAAAGAGAAAAATCTGAAATTATTCTATTGTTAGGATTTTAATAAACTCAGTACACAGTTATACTTATGGGATATAATAAATGCGCTTTACATTCAAGATAAGCGCATTTTTTCTATAAACTAGCGGTACTTCTGGTTCGAATCATGTAAGGTAAACGCGGGTGAAGTCGACAGTGACCCAGTAGTCGTCTAATTATCTATAAACATCAATATCTTTTTCTACTAAACACAATGATGTTAATAGTACTAGATCAGTAGTGTACGGCGCCGAAGCGTTACTACATCGTATATGGGTCAAAACCAAAATTTTGTATCATTTCATCTGTGTTATTTTTATGTCACAATAACATAAAAGTAACATAAAGGAAAATAAGGGCTGTGTTCATGATGTAAGAGAAAAACAGTCAAGTATTTATTTTATAATTATTTTTATTCATGATAAAAATGTAACCATCTGAAAGATTGACATAACAAAAGTCTCACTTCGACGCCTAAAAGAATAACTACAATGCCGTTAAAAAAACATTTAAGTTTTTGGTCTAAGCTTTTACGTGATCTTAATTTTAAAATAACAGGTAGTCACTTCAATGTGGGCTACCGATGGTAGTACCGATTAATCTTTTCATTTTCTTTGGTTAATTTTCTGTATTTCTTCTGATATTTTCTTTGGTATTTTTTCGAGGTTCACACTTTCTACTTCTTGCTTGTTGTCAGTATTTTTTTTTAATTCCTCCAGTACTTTCGTCTGGTCTCCTTCTCTTTGTCTGATAGCTCTACTATATTTTTTTTTGTAGAATTTTTTGCTCTGGTCAAAATTTTTCTCCTGCATTCGATTCCATTTTTCGGGATCGTTATTTTTTAGCCGCTCTAGATACATTTTCTGCCTTTCTGCAACCGATAAAGGCATATTATATTATCTGTAAACCAAACACTTTGAGTTTAGCAGGTTTCGATAAATCCGATATTTCTGATAAACTAGCTGACCCGACGAACAAGACAAATCCAATCGGTCCAGCGGTTCTTAAGTTATAAATGTGAAACTGAACCGAATTTGTTTTATATACTTACAATGTGTTTGGTTAACGGTTACCGATACTAAAAGGGCATATTATATACTATTTTTTATCGACAAATCTAATTTTATAAAAAATCCTAACCCAACACCCCGCTAATGGCGGCCATTTTTAACGGCTGCATTAGGGAATGTGCAATAAAATGCTAATATCTTTGAATCCAAAAAACCTACAGACGTCCAAATGACTTAATTGTAAAGGTAGACGTTGAGGCTATGAAAAACTAAATAAAATAAAAAAATAGTCAAAAAACATACAAAAACAACTTTTTTTTTACATTTTATACTTTTTCGCAAAAACAACCCTTGAATTTTGCATGTGAAATTATGTTTAACCAAAAGTATTTGAGTCAGTCTACAAAATGATATCAAAATAATGACAACATAACAATTATTGATAACATAAGTAGGGAATATAAATCTTTGTATAAAAATCAAATTTTACTTAATTAACTTAACTGATTCCGTGCAGATTCCTCGAACGAACGAAATCTAACGAATCTGCACGAAATCTAACTTAGAGAGATGTATTGATGTATTTTATGGTTAAAATTATGGAAATACATAATTATGTTTTATTGCCGCGTATCATATTTTGATCAAGACACAACCTGACACGGACCTGCAAATTGCAAAAAACCCAAAAAAAAAAAATTTCGTGGGCTACCACTGCGCATCCTCCTTAATTTAAAGGTACCTATTTAGTTAATTTTCACTAAGTTTTCATTAGTTGCCACTTTGCCAGAGGTTTTCTTAAAATAAATGCATTAAGTATTATGAAATAAATGTTGTTAGTATCGGTAACCGGTAACCAAACATATTGTAAAGATAAAAATATTTATTAACCATTCTTACAAAAAGTACATGCCTGTGTTTGTGAATACACCTTAATGCAATTTTTAAATAACGTAACATAAAAATGTAACATAAAGGAAACATGGACGATGTTTTTGAAGTGTTTCATTTCAATTCAAGACACACTATTCACTTAATGATTACAGCTCCTAAGCTACTGAATAGCACAAACAAAATAGTTTTCAGATAATAAGATTAAGATCAAACATACTTACATGTTATTTTTTTATGAATTTTCAAGAGAAACCACTAAATGTTTATTTGTCACTCCACACGCACAACACCTTTCGACTTTCTTGACACAAGATTATGACTGCCGCGCAGAAATTGGTGGTGTAAATGGCGTGACATTTCCGTCAATGTTCCCAGTAGTAAGTTAAAAAAAAAAGTATTTTATTGGAAAATAACGCGTTACATAAAGGAATAACATAAATGAACTCTTTTTGAGACGCATTGTTTTTATTTTTTTTAATAATTACATATAATTGTTAGTACATATAAGTTGCCTAGATATTGAGTGATTTACGCACACTTCGTTATGCTGGATACTATGTTGAATAAATAAAACCCTTTTCGAAGTTTTTGCGGTTTCAAACATTGAAATCGATAGTTGGACACAGGTTTTTTGAGGGAGAATAATATGGTATTTTCCATTCCGTTTTATTATTTTCATAATATTTCGTAAAGTATAACTGAACCACCAACTAATAAATTAAATATGAATTTAAGGTAGTATTCCGCTATGAAATCCATTTTTTAAAATAGCATTACCATTACAGAATCTTTTGAGGAATAAGGAAAAGTCGGTGGACATGAAATTGTTATGAAATTGTACAAAATTTTGGTTTTGACCCATATGTCCACAGGCATATCCGAGTTCAGTTGTCAGCTTGACGTCAAGTGAGCAATTGCTTAGCGATAAAAATATCAAAATAGTGAAATGTGCGATTAAAATTTGTATGTCACGGTCTGAAAAGATTACTAAGGCAAGTGGTAATACATTTCACAAGTAACTTTGCTGCATTTTGTTCAGATTATCCAAAAATTTATCAAACATTGTTTTTGCCATCAGTGTTACCAGTAAAAACGATTTTGATTTTGCCCGACTTTTGGGAGTTTAGTGAATGACGAATGTATGTTCCTGTAAGTCTAAATTATTATTGTAGTCTGTTTGGATTAAACATACTGTACAGTACCCAAACACTCACTGAATGGAAAAGTACCCAAACAGTCACTGAATACAAAAGTAACACATGTCACGTGTAAGTATGTCAAAGGTTTTAAACCTAATATATCACTACATCGTCCACCAAAATTAATTTTATTAGCAATAAATAATCTTATACGTAATGACTAATGACTATGAGTTTATATTTTTAAATGAAAAATAATAGATTGTTTATGATCACATTGTGTTATATAGTAGTGTGCTGTGCGAAAATAAACCGGTTCATTTTCAATTAAAGTAAACTAGCTGCGCCCTGCGGTTTCACCCGCGTAGACCGGGATAAAAGTAGCCTATGTGTTAATCCGGGGTATAAGCTATCTACTTACCAAACATCCAAATCGGTCCAGCCGTTTGAGCGTAAAGAAGTAACAAACACACACACTTACAAACTTTCGCCTTTATAATATTAGTGTGATGTGATTACTGTGATTAGTAATCGATTATTAAATCGAATTGTTAAACTACGATCAAATACAAGTCAGTTTATAAATCCAAGATACCTTTCAGAATTTTTAAGATTGACATACTTATCTAACTCAGTAGCGAAACCCAGAACAGTCGTCGTAATTTCTTTTAAATGACGTACTTTTTTAGGGTTCCGTACCTCAAAAGGAAAAACGGAACCCTTATAGTATCACTTCGTTGTCCGTCTGTCTGTCTGACTGTCTGTCAAGACCTTTTTTATCAGGAACGCGTGGAGGTATCAAGTTAAAATGAATATCAAATACGTATGTCGTCTATGATCCTTTGGAGCTCTAAAAAAATCAAGCTTCTAAGTCTACACAGTAAAAAAATACGGCCATTTATGCAACATATTTTGATACTCGCAAGTAAATCAAAATCTATAGGGTACTTACCGTTGACCTAGAATCATGAAATTTGGCAAGAAGCAAGGTCTCACAGCACAAGTAAAGGAAAAAGTCCGAAAACCATTATTTTGTCATTTTATCGCATAAACATTTTTTTTGGGATTTCTTGTTTTTCAGCTACAAATGTTAAGTTTGTTTTTGGATACATTCTTTTCAATTACGGAGACCTTCATTTTGCGTGGCCCACACGCGCTTGTCCGGTTTTTATTACTATTAAAATGGATCGAAACAGATGAACTATAGTAATTTACGTTATTTAATTTTCATCGCAACGTATGTACATTCATCATAAACGCGTCAATAGGTGCAGTACTAGACAGAGTGATCTCTTATTTGTTTTCCAGGGTACCTAAAGATCAGAAGCACATGGAAATATTCCATATTACAATCTTTCATTATAATTGATTCAATGAAAACCTTCATTAAATTCTTGGGAAATGATGTTGATCGTTGGCAACTCTGGCCGTTTTTCGGGTAACAATGTCTTGTCTCATTCCAACGTAAATAGTTTGACGGTAGAAGAAGTGAGACAAACATAGATTATTTTGACAGATTGACATATTTATGTATCCGTTTCAAAGCTACGTGTTTAAACTCGTACAAGTCGGTAAGTCGGTACGTTTTTCTGAATTATTTTGTAGGACGCTGCGCCTCTAGTATTATAATACCTCATTGACTAAACATTAAACTTGCCGATTTTATGGCAAACTATTCTTGGTAACATATTGCAACGTCTGAAATATTTTACTTGAAAAGTGTGTCCGACAAAAATTTAATTTTTTTGCAAGTTCAGCTGCTAAATGTGAAGTCGGCACGTAGTTTTGTTTTTCGATTTGTGAAACTTCATTTGGGTCTACGGTAAGTCTGATTATTTGATGAATTAGTTAAGTTAATTTGCTAACGACAGGAATAACTTGAAATTTGGAACACTTTAATCACAAAAGTATTTTTTTTCGAACGTGACATCTATTGGTACCTAAAAATTCCGACTTGATCCAGATCTCGTCATTTTAAGTACTATTGTAACGATTACTGGGACACGCTTAATAGTTGCCTCTAAACCCGCCAAATTCTAGGTATTTTAGTGTTTTATGCCCCAAAATGCGAATAATAACTATTATTGTGACCGCAACATAGTTGTTAACGCTTTTGTACACACAACATTAATTAAATTTTTAGAAAATTATATTTTGCAATAGTAAACCACTTAATACATTTACGGTTTAGTTTAAGTCATAATGAATTTGCTTCCTAAGATAAATTTATGGGTAATAAAGGGTGTGCAAGTTGTTAGAATGATTAACACCACTGGGCCGAACTGGTCCACTGGATCCGGTGGGTCCTTCACATGCCCTAATCTTGTTGATTCTGGAAAGAAGCCAGTTGATTCCAAAGAGAAAATTATTAAGAACATGTCATGCGTTGAGCCACATTGTTCCAGCGTATATCTTCGGCAAAACCGAAATATAACAAATAAAATTGTTACCTATGTTGGAGGGCAACCCGGAAGGCACACAGACTGTCGCAAAAGCTTTGGCAAAAACAGAAGCGTCTGGCAAGGAAGCAAGTGAATTCTTAACACGTTTTTACGGTGTCCAGGTAAAATATTATTATATTATAACAGTAGGTCAAGTTACTACAAACTGTAAAATTTTCTCATTCAATTTTGAACTTAACCTTCAACAATTGCTCAGGTGCTGGTAAAACTGCAGGCATACCAGGCCTGGGCTTCGGCCCGTATACGTGATATGTCAGGGAATGCAATATTTTATCCAATTCTCTGACGTTCCACTTGGCAGCGAGCCTCAGCCCTGGTACAACGCGTCTTGTGCACAAGCAGATTTGCAAACAGAGCAGGCATACCAGGCCTGGGCTTCGGCCCGTAATATCGTAATGAGGTGCGACAGTCAACGTGCTCGCGCAATGTTAAAAGAGCGTTCAATTCTCCCGCCAAGTATTGCGAACGGGTGTTACGGAAGGCGCGTTTTGACCATGTTGGACGAATTGAGGCGAAGTTGGCATCCTATACCTTCCTGATAGCAAGGAGTTCTGATCGCTGTCTAAATCGGTCTAGACAAATTTCTGCCATTTGCTGCCTCTTATGCTTAAGTCTGATGGAACACTGGCTCATCCCGCGCAAGAGAGTGCAAACTTATTAGCCTTTATCTTTGCCGAAAATTCACGCCTTGATGCGGCCTCTAACATACCCCACTGTAGTTCCACAATGCCGGAGATGGCAATCTGGTCAAATTCAATGCTCTGAAAATAAAGGCGTGTCTTTTCACTGCCAAAAGGAGCCAGTTTCAGTTATCTCCTACTTTCCGAGGAGCATCTGTACTAGTTACCGACCACCTAGAGCTTTTGGGCATGGAGTTGACGACTGATCGGCTCAAAAATATGTTACAATTTAATTAACCTTGCTGTTTTTATTACCTCCTGCTCTGCTACAACCTTTAGTAAATCTTAGCATTCAGTCTTCTACCTACCTTGTTTCTTAGACTCTTAACAAACACGTACAGTATGTTCAAGGTCTGAGAGTTCACATTAACACAAAAAAATTAACACGACTGGGTCCTTTAGACGAGTAATAGTACAAATCCGACGGCTATTGGTACAAATCGCCCTTTTTTTTAACTATCTAAAGTACTAAAATTACCTATTAGTCTCTTTTTGCATGGAACATTTATTCCATTCTATATCTGAGAAGGACGTCGCGTTGTTAGCTGCGCTACAGTTTATACTTTTGCAGCTATCATCGTTTTACTTGTGTACCTACTTCTTGTGTTATTGTTCCAAAATATTTTTTTTTAAATTTTGCTGATATTAATATTTTGCCTAGAAGTGGGTACACGCGGCTACACATCAAGATATACATTTCCAGTTTACACTGACCACTCATTGTTAGGAAATCCTATACAATGCGAGATCAGCATATACTGGAAATGTATAGCTTGATCTGTAGCCGTGCGTACTATTTCATTTTAAAACACCACATATTTGTTTACTCATGTGGTCTAATTACACGAATCCAAAATAAAATTTATGTAATAGACGCGGCCGCTTGATGCATCGCGACGCCGCCGCCGCCACCCGTCCCCCGCGCGCCGCCCGCGCGCACCCTCTCGCGAGTGTTTGATTTTCATTTAATTATTAGAAATGCTTTACAGATATTCAGGGGATTTCTTCCAATTTGAGTAGACAAAAATTGTTGGTAGTAAGATTCATAAAAATATCCTGGGTGTCTTTAATGTACAAGGGTTAAATACAAATTTAACTTCACGAAAAAAAAAGTATAATAGTCACCTTGGTGATAATTTACCTAGTTATTTGTAGTAACTATTTAAATACTTTGACAAAATTTCACTCTCTAGGCAAGTACTGTTTTGAAGTTATCATTTATTTTATATAAAATAGTCAATATGGTACTAATATGTTGATTTTGACCGGGGATAATTATTTCCATAATTAAAACTTTTGAAAAGGAGCAGTCATGTACAAAATCACCAGTGGTCCATTTTTTGTTCCCACTTAAATTTAATGTTATTGCTTTATTTGCTAATAACTCAATATATATAAAAAAAATATCGGGGATTACTGTCAATTTATGTATTTCCGCTATTTATATATTTAATTCTGAATTATCACCCAAAGAGCATTTATTGCAATCTACTCCATACAAATCGATCTATTTTTACTGGACTAATACCAAATGAAAGGGTACAATGTACTGTTCAAACATGCAGAAGGGCATCAAAATCTGTCCGAGAGATTTCGAGAAATGATAAGCTTATTTTTGTCTTGGCAGTTATTACTGATTTTTATTTTTTTGTTTCACTGTCAATGTCTTTGACATTTCTCGGGACCCTGGGGTCCCGGACCTTTGGAAGGCGTACGAGGGGCCGAAGCCAAACGTACTGTGCGCTCGGCCCCTGGCCGGAACACACACAAAAAAAAAATATGCGCTCGGCCCTTTTGTTTGTCAGATCTGATTTTTAGAGTTATTTAGTTATACTAGGACATGTGGGGAAATCACTGACAGGACTATTGTTCCCAATGAACCTGACATAGTGGTGGTGATCGAATAGAGCGGCGCACAATGATTATTGACATAACGGTCCGAATGACGGGAACCTCGTGAAAGCCGAGAAAGAGGCAGCTGGATTAAGGGCCTGATTCAGAGAGCGGTACTTCTGGACACGGCGCGCATTTTTAGGAGGTTCCTCTCTCTGAAGCCCTGACTGCCGGTAGCTTGAACCCTGTTCCCGATACCGGTAAAAATATAAAAATAGTAGGTAGCCCTATTTTTATATTTTTTCTCCACTCCTCACAAGCGCCTCAGGACATGTTGCCCCCTTGCCGCTACGACACTATGTGCTAGCGACCGTTTTCGGGGGGCCATTATTGAGTGTGCAAGTCACCCCCTGCCATTTTATCTGTGTATTGTATACAAAACATTAGTGAAGCAGGGGCCATAGCGTTTCCATAGTTCTAGGTAACCAGTCCACAGCCACCCAAACCCATAGTCTAATATGTTTTGTTTCCATGTTCTGCAATAGTCCTGTAACGGCCGGGGGTTGGCCTTGGGTGCACTTGCATAGTGCATACGGGGATAATCGTCGGTTGGTGCCTCCTCATAATTTAAAATTGTCTAAGGGGCCTCTGCGAGTTGGCTTCGGCCCCTCGTTCGCTTTCCAAAGGTCCGGGGTCCCACGGTCCCGAGATATGTCAAAGACGTTTTGAAATAATAATAATAAACATCCGACAATGTCGCTAAATAAAATAAGTAATCTATTATAAGTACTCAATAATGATGATGATCAACAACGATGATTATAAAAATATGAAGATTTGTAACTATACATACCTACCTATAACAAATAATATACCGACGATGTAGCAAAATATAAAATCTATCATTACTCGATGATGACGAAAAATGATGATTATAAGAATGTAGTAAAGATTTTTAACTATAATTGACAAGAAAAAACTATAATAATACTCGTCAATGAAGCAAAATAAAAAATCCGTAGTATCTTCTGAGGCAAAAATAAGCTATCATTTCTCGAAATCTCTCGGACAGATTTTGGTGCCCTTCTGCATGTTTGAACAGTACATTGTACCCTTTCATTTGGTATATGATTCATCCTTGGCGACTCTTGGACCAACTCCCATACATGTTTGCCCACTATCTTTTGGGCGAGTTTCAAACCCCGATATAGGTACTGATTTCTTCCAGAAGGTTTATGTATAATAATACATTGTATATTATACGATGTTCTAAAAATCTATATTTTTACAAACAATTTTTCAATTTTTTTTTTTTTTTTTTTTTCAATTTTTCTTTTTTCAATTTTTTTTTTTTTTTTTTTTTTACAAAGAATTAATGTAGCAGTGGGCCTGGCAGCAATATTTGGGTAACATTTAGTTTCATTACACTAGTTTACATGGTTTTGATATTAATATATTAATATAATTGGCCAGACATAAATTTTGAAAGTTATTACACTGGGGACAGCCCAAAAGTGAGGTGTACAATTTGAAACAAGATATTTGATGTTTGAATCGAAGAAATGAATATTAAACTGAAGTCACCACATACGGTAGTTGAAAAAAAATATTTGCTGTAGAAAAAAATTTGACGTGATAGAATATTTCTGCTTTGAGGAAGGTAGGTTAACACATAAATTATTAGGTTAACACTACGAATAAGTTATAAGTCTGGAAATGTCACTCCGCTAGCAAAATGACCCAACAAAAGTCGTGCTGTAGTAGGCGGGGCTTAAAGTCGAGCGCGGCGCGTCATCAGTCGGACATTTGTCTTGTAAGCGAGCACAGTTTTCGTCTATAATATTGTGAACAGCTGTGAATCATCATGCCAGCATATGTTGTGAAGTGGCGTAGGAGCCATACAAGGTTAAAATATTAGAGTAATTAGACTTAGTGATAGTTTCATTCAAAATTCCGTTCAAAATTGAAGCTACAACACAATGAATGTGTGCTTTTGCGGCACGTAATTACATTCGCCAACACGCACACAAGCAAACGAGTAATGTTGCAAGTAAATGACATTTTCCCCAAAAAGTGGGGAAAATGGAACTGTTCGGTAGGCATAGGCATAGAATTATTATTTAAATTGCGTTTAGAAATTATTTATGTTATTAGTTTATTTTATTTATTTATTTTTATACATTTATTCATTGCACAATGTAGGTACACATAGTTACACATTTGTCTTAACTAATTAGTGGAGTCCGGCAAAAACGTCTAAAAACGGAACTAAATTTTTTATACTTGTCAGTGTTGTCTCAGTCCATGTTTTATCAGGCAATAAAAGTGCATAAAAACGATTAGATTAATTTAAAATTACTAAGACTATCTATAGTTCTGTAAGAAAATGGTTTTTAAAGTTTGAATTTCATAATGGCGCTCCCATTTTTTGTATTTTTCGTGTCGTGCTGTACATGACCATGGTAGGGTGTCGCTTGTTATGTTGTTATTAAATAATTAATATTACTAATGTAATATTAATTATTTAGATACGTATCTTGTATTATATTTTATTTATAAGTTATAACTTAATATATAATATTCACAAATGTATGTAATTACATTATTATGTTATAAGTTTTATATTTATTCTTTATATATCTATTATTTATCTTCCATAAAATCTTTAGTAGGTACAGATGTTTTACTTATCCACGTAATTATTATTATAGGAGAAAATTAAATGGCTCTATTTCTTTCACTTTTTACAATCCAACGCCACTTCCACGTGAATAGTTGTCAGATATTTTTTCATTAATTATTCATTACTAGCTGCCTGCGGCTTCAACCACGATAATCAGGATAAAAGCCTATACTGTACACTAATTGCGATTCTATCAATCCGAATCGGTTAAATTTTCACAGTTCACCAACATTCATTGCGTTATTTACGTTGTCGAGCAGACAAATTTTTCGAACATATGAAGCAATGTATTAACAATTTGCTACAAAATGATTACGCAATTAGGGTGCTGATTTCGCCAGTCTAAAGAATCTACGTGCGAAATTTCATTTGAATCGGTTTCGACTTGAAGTTATACACGGCTAAATATGAAGCTATACATTTCCAATATAAGCTGACCTCTCACTGTACGAAAATTAGCATATACAATGCGAGATCAGCTTATACTGGAATATATAGCTTGATATGTAGCCATGTATACACAAATACAACTTTTCAGTTTTATTTAATTAAGAATATACAGGGCTAGTTGTAAATGACCAGTCTAATTTTCATAGGGTGTTCTACCCAGTGAAAATTTGTCTAGTCATTGAAAACTAACCCTGTACATGAAAAGGTTTATTATTTTTACTATGAGCGTTCAGATTAAACCAGACTTTTGCATTCAAACGAAATAGGATTCTTAAGTAGAAAAACTATTCAAATAAAAACATGAAATTATTTTTTTTATTAAAATATTTATTAAATACGTAGACACCCAACCAATTACTTAACCCCTCAAGTGTCACCCCATGTGTGCATAAGGAAAAACCTTTACATTATAGGTATATAAGCTTATATCACATATATACAAACGTAAACAAAACATCATCCGATGGAAAACCAATCATCATCAGTAGTTGTGAACTTATGGAGTTCGCAACTAACACCACCTATAACCACACCGCGGGTGGAACCGTAATAATATTTGGAAAAAAATACCTACATTATCTTCTATCGGGTTAGATACTTAATTAACTAAAGGTAAACAAAAAAAAAAATGCTTGAGTGTCGTGGAACACTCGGCTGGAACAAATTCGACAACCATGATTTTCATTTTGACCTCATTATCATTTTCAGCGCCTTCGAAAACCACGGAAACGACACCCATGACGAAAAATTTGAAAATTTCCGCACCGCCATCTTGGACTCAAAAACCATGAAAATGACACCCATATCATTATTATTATTTCCTTTATTTCATTTTATAAATTTGTTACATTTTTAAATAATAATTATAATAAAATTCTTCTTCTTATTATTATTGATTAAAATAATAATAATTAAAAAATAATAATTATAATAGTAATTAAAAACAAAACAACATTTTTTTCTTATTCAAAATAAAGACGTCGTGACGGAATTTCATGATGGAATTTCATGGCGGAAAAATCTTAAATTTTTTTCACTTAGCCGGGGCCATCCGCCAAGTTCGAAAAGTCAGTTATGGAACTTCGTTCGAAAAACCACGTGACGTCGTTAACCGACTAAACCTAAAACCCGTCACTTCAGTTATAATGCTACGTCACAGTTGTGCTCTTTAATTTAGCAACGTTTTAATTCGTTGTACTTATATTTTTGGGTTCTTCACAATTTTTGTTTACCTTAATTAATTAATAATTCGTTAATTACCCAACCCGATGAAGTCTATGTGAGTTGAGATTATACAGTACATAATTATAATAACAAAAAATGGGGTAAAATATTTTCCTATGCCTAGCAACATTTTCATTGTAATGGCGTCTGTCAAATTTACGATTTATTATTATTGTTTTGGTGAATGTTTTATACAAAAACATAATATGCTAGGCAGTACCTACAAGTGGAATGGAATCTTTAAATGTTTTCCATGATTATGTGATGAGTTGTGCCCTTTCACTGCACAGTACGTCATTTTTTTGCAAAATTTCGCGAGCTCTTTACAGTAATACTCGGTCTTGAGTACTGACGGCCCGAAAGCCGTACGTAGCCTTTAAAGGCTAACTTGAAATGGCTTCACTTTGCGTGCGACTACTGCGGTTCTAAGCCTATTAATTCTATGGTTAAAATGTCCAGAGATCACTTTTCACTAGTAAGAGGTAGCAAAATTATAATTATATTCAAAGATGTTGAAGTACGTTGTCAAACCGAGATGGTCAATACTATGCAAAATGAAATCAGTAAATTTTTTGACTTATTTGAAAAGGTGTTTTTTTTCCTTCTTGATGAAATATTGAAATTATAATGACGGTGCTGAAGAAGAACCAAGAAATAGTACATACGGCTCGGGTGTTAATTCCACCTCGAATGCAATAACAAATGTCCACGTGTATCAAACGACGTTTTTCAATACACTTTTGAAGAAATAAAATAAAATACCGGAAAATATTTTTGTCATGAATTATTAATAAACTATGATTTGAATTTTCTTTTGTTGAAGGAGAAGCAAAGGTATAAAGCCGTTATACAGCCTAATATGAAAAATAGAAAATTCAAATGTTTTTGAGTTTAGAACACAAATAAATGTTAATTTGTTCATAAACGTTATTTTATTGTAATAATCATGGTTTTTGATGATATTCTATTTATAAACATTATTTAAATATTCAAAAAATATTAACGCCGTAAAGACGCATAACTCTTTGCCGAGATAAAATAAAAACATTCACCTCCGAATAGAGAGTTGTGAATAGATGCATTGAACCAATTTATAAATAAATAAATAAATATCCTTGGACATTTCACACAACGCCATCTAGTCCCAAGCTAAGCAACCTAATGCTTGTGTTATGGTAACGAGATGGCTGATAAACTACTTATATACATTTTTTTTTTTTTGTATATACATACATATTATAGGTAGAAAAACACCCAGACTCGAAACAAATACTTGTAGGTCGTACAAATATTTGTTCCGTGCGGGAATCGAACCCGCGACATGCTGCGCAGCAGTCAATCGCTCAACCACTGCGCCAACCGTGTCGTCAAATTTGGACTAAGTATAGGTGGTATAAGTTATCTGTGGCAATTTTTATTCCCACACACGTTGGAAAATGAAAAATCGCACGCGTGTTGAAATACATTGCGTTGTGAACCTAATCGTAGTGCGATATGAACCAGTTTTCGAGGAAGTGTATTGAAAAAAAAAATTGTTTCAAGTGAAGTCCATAGTTTTGAAGAAAGAGGATTGGCGTAACGCATAGTTACGCCAAAAAATATACCATCATCAGATATTGATCTGCTCTGAATGCACCTAAGGTGCAGCGCAGACGACACACTTTTTGTGCGATCGAGTCTGTAGCGCACAAAATGTCTGCATGGCATGCAAAAAGTCCATCGTGGATTTTACGCAGACTCAACGCACACGAGGCACATCTTCGACCATTCTGTCGGCAGAACTGTAGGCTGTAGATACGGACGTAGACGCTATAGAAATCCCCCACTAACAAGTGCAGATTGCATACTAAAAGGTGTGCGCCGTCTGCGTTAGCGCGCGTTGAAGCAAACGTTCTATTTTTTTCGCGCACTTTTGTGTGGCGCGGCACGATCTGCCTGAATTACAGATTTTCTGTGCGCCGGACTTTTTGCGCGTCGTATGCGTTACTGCATAAAATTGCTTAGGTTCTATTTTCACAGACTAAAAAGTGCGTCACGGATAGTCTGTCGTCTGCGCTGCACCTAAAACACACACATGTTAAACCAAAAACTAAGAAAAAAATCTATTTTGGCAGTAAAACGACTATCATAGATCAGAAATCTAGAACGCAGAAATAAAGATTAAACTAAAAAAATATTTCGCTTAAAAATATTTTATCCCAATTGAAGAAAAATGGATTTAAGGATACTATAGAAAATACTGCATTGAATTAGTTTTCTGATGAAAAACATTATATTTTTTTGATAAAATGTATAATCGTTGAAATTATCAGAATCCGTCTTCACTCATTGTGAAGTAAGATTCTCTTTGAATAAAATAATCATATTTCGCGGGACATGGAGTTCATTGAATTGTGAAATGTAACCAAAAAAAAAAATTTATAATAAAAACATAGTACAATAATAGTTTTATTTTTACTTGGTCCGGGGTCCACTTATTGCATAACATCGTCCACGCCGCTATGACTCAGCTGTCATAGCAGACATTGCAGCACGCGAGCGAACCAATCCCTGCTTTCGTTCTGAATTTAAACCAATCACCAAGGATTTCTATTTGTAACCTCGGAAGTGATTCGTAGTTTGAATCATCGTCGTTTTGGTTTCAAGTAGGGCCAATTTTTGTGTGGAATTTGTTCTGAGTTACGCTTCCTGACTTATAACTTATTCGTAGGGTTAACATACATCTTCCTCAAAGCAGAAATATTCTATCACGTCACTAGGTTAAACGAGGGACTGACTTTAACGGAGTGTAGTACAACTTTGACTATGAACAACTTTTACTATGGGATTAAACATGAAATCGCGAAAAAAAAATCAGATGTTCCTTACATTTTGACGAATTCTGCGAACATAAATGTACTGAACAGCTGATTTTATTTTCGCGATTTTGGGATTGGTCTCATATTAAAAGTTGTTCATAATTATGAGTACTACACTCCGATAAAGTAAGTCCCTCGTTTAACCTAACATCCTGTATACATTTCACAGTGTATTAGAGAGACTATTTTTCGGACGTCAGCTTTTTATTAGAAATGCAGATATAATATAGCCATTTAAAATGTGTGTAAAACCAAGCAGATTTTTTTCTCACAAAGGAGATGGTGTCATAGTTCACTCAAAAATCTAAGTGCAATCGATACGGACAAACTGTGTGCACAAAAAAACACTAGAGGGATCTAAGTAAACGTACCCAAGTTGCAACATCCTAATACGTGGGATATCGGAGACATAGGCTGTCAAAGTATGCGAATAATGCATTTTTTGTCTTAGGATTTTCACATCTTTTTTTTTTTTTTTGAGCTAATCTGCAATCAGTTTTCCACTATAAGCAGATAGTTTGTTAGGTTTAGGCAGGTTCAGTGCATCCTCCAGCGAGGACAGCTACTCTTTACAGGTACATATTTACACGATGACAATCGGTAATTTTCGCTAGAGTATGTCTTTTCTCTTAAGACGTTTTGGATAGCTGCGCGTGGTTAGACTCGCCGCAAGTACGTTCGGATGCTTTTCCAGCCGCTTTTGGTATTGATTTGAGGAGGCCTGAATTTCCTCTTTTATGGTGGTCATATTTAAGTGTGCGTGGATTTCGGAGTTAGTGATAAACCACGGAACATGCGCTGTTGTTCTTAATATTGCGTTCTGCATTCTTTGCAATATTGCGATGTTTGAATTGCTTGCACTGCCCCAAAGCTGGATGCCGTATGTCCAAGCCGGTTTCAATATGGACTTGTATATTAGGAGTTTGTTATCTATCGATAACTTGCTATTTCGACCCAGCATCCAATAGAGGTTTCTGTGCCGTATTTTGAGTTCTTCTCTCTTGCTTTTTATATGCTGGTTCCAAGTCAGACGGCGATCTAGGTGTATGCCCAGATACCTTACACTGTCTTTGTGTGGTAAAGTAGAGTTTTCAAGGCATACAGGTGGGCAGTTTTCTCTCCGAAGTGTGAAAGTGACCTGCACTGACTTAGTTGTGCTAGCTTTGATCCTCCATTTTTGGAGCCATTTTGTAATAGCGTCTAGGCCTTGTTGTAGTTGCTCTGTGGCCAGCTCAGGTTGCTTATTACTTGCCATTATGGCTGTGTCGTCAGCATAGGTAGCAGTCATGACTCCGTCCACCTGTGGTAAGTCCGAGGTGTATAAGGTATACAAGATCGGTCCCAACACCGAGCCTTGAGGAACGCCCGCTCCGATATTGTAGAATCCAGAGGTCGATTCAGATTCCTTTACTTGAAAGATTCTCCCTGTGAGATAAGATTTTAAAAGGATGTAGTAACTATGCGGAAGACTTGTTCTTATTTTACAGAGAAGACCCTCGTGCCAGACCCTATCAAATGCTTGCTGGATGTCCAAGAATGCGGATGCACAGTATTCTTTTTCCTCTAGGGATTTTCTTATTTTCTCAACTACTCTATGTACTTGTTCAATAGTGGAATGATGCTGCATAAAACCAAATTGATTTATTTATTTATTTAAAACTCTTACACTATCATTACAGGTTATAAACCTAATGCGACAGCTAAGACTACTTGTAATAATTATTATTTATTTAAAATAACCTTACATTACTAACAATTACACACTAGTACATTAATACAAAATTACTGATAACTAAAAGGATACCAGTAACCTTATACAAAATTAACTTAAATATGTTTAACAGTCAAAAATTAAAAAGTAAACAATAAAAGAAACATTAAACACAAAATGAACAATAAACCTAAAATTACACTAATTAATGCTTTCGTAACATATTATATTTAATGTTACCTTTGCAAGTTCACTAAAGCAACACGAAAAAATGTCCAACGTATTCTGAACTCCGTTAACAGTACGAATTGCTCGCGTGAGAGGTGCTTTAGCCAGCAGGTTAGTTCTGGCAGTTGGCACAGCCAGCAGTGGCGGGCGCCGCCGCCTCCACACGTAGCGGTCTGGAACAGAGAACCGCAAGCACTGAAGTACTCCTGGGTTGTGTTCCTTGCCCCGGAGTAATTTTATTAAATAGACGACAAGAGTGAACTGCCGTCGCACCCTCAATTCATTGTACCCGACCATGCCCAGTACAAACAGGGTGGGGTACATCAGCGGGTACAATGGATAAACTCCGTACAGTCTGCAGTACAATTGACGCGTGAACTTGTTTTGTACGCGCTCCAGCATGACAGAGTACTTGGCTTCATGTGGAGCCCATATGACAGCACCATACTCCAAGTGACTCCTGACTAAAGCGTCATATAATACCTTAATAGTCGTAATATTAGTGAACCCCTGCGATTGCCTGAGTACAAAGCCAAGGTTCCTGTACGCTTTCTTACATATCTTAATGATATGCTCGCGAAACGTAAGATCTGGAGTGAGATACACCCCTAGATCACGCACTTGCGTTACTCGCTGCATGGGTACCGCCTCTGTTTTGTACTCATAGCGGACAGGGGTGCGGAATAGTATTATTGTTTCCTAATAGAGGCAGAATTCGATTAAGGATCAATTTTTCACAGACCTTTGACAGGATAGGCAAGAGGCTGATAGGCCTATACGAGGTGGTTTGATTTGCTGGTTTCCCTGCCTTGTGTATCATAAGAATTTGTGACACCTTCCAAAGGTCTGGAAAGTATTGAACCCTTAGTATTCCATTATACAGCATGGTAAGGAAAACTACCGCCTTTCTTGGAAGTTCTCTCAAAATCTCCTTTGTAATGAGGTCATATCCTGGCGCCTTTCTGTCTTTCAGGCCAACAATAGTCCTCCACACTTCTTTTACTGTGACCGGAGCCGGTGGGAGCGACATTTGTATAGGCTGGGTTAAAATAGATTCGACTTCTAACTCAGAATCTGTGTCACTAGAGTGATTCGGGATAAACACATTTGATAAATGTTCTGCGAATAAATTTGCCTTTTCCTTCGATGTGCGTGCCCAGCCATTGTTGTTTCTCAGCGGGGGTTTTGTCAGCTGTGGTCTATCATACGACTTTGTAAATTTCCATAGTGAGTAATCAGTGGCTGCAGACGGTGTAAGCGATTCCAGTTGAGTCTCAAGAGTCTTATTGTGCCAACTCTGTAGAATTTCCTTTAGACGTGACGATTGCCTATTAAAATTAGTTTTATCAGATGCACGTCTGCTTAGTTGCCAGACTCGACGCAGTCTCCGTCTTTCCAAGACCTCTTTTTTTACATCAAGTGGGTAGTTATTTATCAGCTTTTTAGGGTTTAGTAAAGGTGTGCTCCTCCAGCAAGCCTCCTGAATGAGGTTAGTAAAGAATTTCGTAGCGTTTTCAATTTCATCAGGCGTCTTAAGGGCAACTTTCAGCTGGATGTTCTCGTCAATGTATTCTCTGAATGAGTTCCAGTCTGTTTTCTTGTTATATAGCCTTTCTGTGCTTTCGTGTTCTATAATCTCCGTGCTTAGAGTGAGCAGTACTGGCGTGTGGTCCGACGAGCTATCGTAACAGGACTCACACTTCACATAATGACTAGAAAAGCCTTTCATAACAAAGAAGTCGAGCAGATCTGGTATTTTAGAAGTATCCGCTGGCTAGTATGTAGGTTCACACGTGGAAGCTGCAGATAAATTATTAGCATCCATGCAGAGCTTCAGCTGTCTTCCCCTGGTGCTAGTTAATCGAGAACCCCAATGTGTGTTTTTGGAGTTCCAGTCTCCGCCCGCCAGGAACCGGTTGCCAAGTGTCTCAAAGAATTCTGTATACATGTCTTTGGATATATTATGTCTTGGTGGACAGTACACTGAAGAGATATTAAAATAGCCATTTTTGTCTTCGACTGCTATTGTTGTAGCCTGGATGTGGCAGGTTTTATATTCAGGCATTATGTGGTGTTTCAGTGATTTCCTGACAATAATCGCAGTACCAGCATGTCCCGTCCCATCAGGGTGTAGGGTGATATAACACTCATAGTTTTTGAATTTAAGATTTGAGGCAGAGGTGCAATGAGCTTCAGATATCAATAACAAGTCCAAATTTTGTTGAGTCATTAGGATTTCCGTATCATTTTTGTTTGGGGTCAGTCCATTTATGTTCCACGTTGCTATACGAAATGCAGTCATTTGGATAATTTGTCTACGAGTTGTGTTATGAGCACCATAGGGGTACTCATCTGTTGAAGGATAAAGTCGAATTTCTCAGTCTGTTTAATTAATATTTGTTCTAAGTTAAAAAGAGGTTGTGAGTTAGATATTTCATGAACTGGTTCTTTTTTGTTTCGTGTGACATCAGAGTACTTTCTTGTTGTGTTTTCAGGATTTTCAGCTGGCTTAACAGGAAAGTTTGGCACTGGTCTACCTTTTGTTTT
Source organism: Cosmia trapezina (assembly GCA_905163495.3). Taxonomy (NCBI): domain Eukaryota; kingdom Metazoa; phylum Arthropoda; class Insecta; order Lepidoptera; family Noctuidae; genus Cosmia; species Cosmia trapezina. The sequence goes on from LR991022.1 coordinate 20,725,035, forward strand.
TTCAGTTGTAGAGGTTTGCGTTTGATAGTTTCTTGCCGTATGATATGTTGGCTTCGAACGTCTTAGGAAGATTTCCCTGTATACTTCACAGCCTTTGTAATTCGCCGGGTGTGAACCGTTGCATAGTGCACACTGGGCGGGTGTTGTGCGATCTCGTTTTTGGCATTCCGATGTTTTATGTGACTGCCCACATTTTACGCAACGATATGGGCGCATACAATAATTTTTCGAGTGCCCATATTGCTGGCATCTTTGGCACTGAACTATCGATTCTCGTTTCTTCGGGTCCTCTATGACAACAGACTGATGGTATAAATGTATTTTAGTTCCTTCACAGCCTTGTTATTTGGTCCAGGTGCAAGATTCACAAAAAATGTGGATGTCGGTTTTTTGTCAGGCCCAAACTTTGCATTGATGATTTCTCCAGTGATTATGTTCCCTGTAGCTTCAATGTCTTCTTTGATAGCGGACATTGGTGTTGTTGGATGCAGGTTTCTAATTACCACTCTAAAGCACCTCTGGTCTTTTCGATTAAAGGTGTGACCGATCAGCCCATTTTCTCGTACTACTTTTATAATTTGTTTATAGCTTTCGATATCTGAGCTACTTATTCTCAATTGGCTTCGGTTGACAATTTTGAATGTAAACTGGTTCTTGTCAACAACAGCTTCAAGTAGTTCAGTGAGCTTATTGACGTCTTCTATACCATATAAGACTATTGGTGGCGGTTTAGTGGGTCGTTTATCTTTGGGTAACGCAATGCTTTCAGTGAGATCGATTGTTAGACCTGTGAATCTATTTGAGGTTTTTACTGGTTCGGGAGAGGGACTGCTTGAGGTTTTTTGTCTCTTTGGATTTCTGCTGACAGGAACTCTTTGCCATGCAGGAGGACAAATTGGTGTGGTCTCCATGTCTGTATCGGGAGTTAAGGGTTGGTTATCGGAGGTTGATGAATGAGCTCCAAATTGTTGATTATTCCCCAGGGACGAGGATCTTGGTCTCATAAACAAGCCTGGGTGGAAGGCTTGCTGGACAAGCTTTTTGCTGCTGCTGCTGCTACTGCTTCCAGGCACATTTACCAACACAGGGGCCTGGTCGCCTACCCCTGTGCGGTCTTCGGTAACATATTTCACACTCGCAGGCCCGGGTACCTGCGAGCGCCGGGCGTTAGCCGGATCGCATTCTCGTTATCAGACATTTTCATATTAAAAGGGTTGGGAGTATAAACATGATGCTTTCCCAAGGCATCATGACCACACTTTCAGAGGGTATTTGGTTCCTCTTGGCTAGTGGCAGGCCAGAAACAGGTTACTTGACCGCCGCCTGTGGCTCGGCGTTGCCATTCATTTGGCACGACCCAGGGGGCAGTACAGGGTGGATGTATTGATGGCTAAGATGATCATGCCTGCGGATGCGAGCAGTGTGACAGAGGATTGGAAATTGGAAAAGTGAAGATGAGGAGTGGGGATGTGAGTAGGATGGAGTGGGGAGGGATTGTGTGAATGGGATGGCAGGGATAAGACGGGAAAGAATGGGGTTAGGGGACTTGGGGAATGGATGAAATGGCGCCTGGTGGTTTTTGTTACATCTATTTCTTATGGAATTAGACCAAGAACATTTTCACATCTGTGGCGCTAAAATAGTTATGCTGTGGATTGTATTATGTACCAGCGACGTCATAGATGCTATTAACGTTATTACACTAAGAATAATATAGATAGACACTTAACAAAGTAATAGTAGAAATAAACTATTTGTAGTCCTACTATTAATTGTGCGGTATTTTGAAACCGCACACGTTTATCGCAAATACGCATTATTGACGCGTGACGTCATTTATGGCCCCGTACGTAAGCCAGGTGCGTTTGCGTTGAATACAGCAATATTTTATCTATTCTTCCTTTGTTTCCGAAATAAAAGAGACGAATAGAATGGTATCGCGTACTAGTGTAAAAGAGAAAGCAAGAGGAGGATAGGCCAAGCTGCAAGTGCAGACGACATGACACGAAATGGAATGAGACTTAGAATGCGTGCCACGAAAGATGAGCCTTGATACACCACGTGGTTTGACTTGCGCAGTACAGTAGTACCCAACTGATAAGGCGCGCCGTGAATCTTCGTTCGCACAGAAAAGAATGTATGGCCCCGAAGATTAACGAGAATGCTTTAAACTTACAATCAACCTTAGATCACTACTATAAGGTTCATAATACACTGCAGCTGTTAGTTCCGTCTCACTCGCAAGTATGGCGGCTGTCAAGCGGCGCACGCTAACATGGCGGCAGCTACCGACCAAAAGCAATACAGGAAAAAGCGTGGAGCGTTCCGATTGGTCAATAGCATTTCCCGCGCTTTGAAAATTCATCTTCTGCGCAGGTACATCGATAAGCCATATTAGTTGGGTACACGATTTTAGGATTCTTTAGCGGTATGAGGTCGGCGCGCGGGACGGGACCGGCCGTCAGCGGGGCGGTGGAATGGGTGCGGCAGGCGCGTTCAAGTCTCATCAAGACGAAGATTCATGTGATTTCGATGAAGAGACAGCTGATTCATCTTCATTTGAACAATTTATGAACATCAGCAAGAAGAAGAAATCGAAGAAGATACAGACTGTTGAAGTCGACTTTGAAGAATATGAATCAGATTGAAATACCAAAAGAAATCAGAACTACAGTTAGAGTCAATAACCAATATCAATAATCATAATGCAGTTAAAAGATTATTGTCTCTGAAAATTCCGTCATAACAGTTCGTGGAGTAGGCCTACCGGTGATACCACTTAAAAAAAAAACGCGCCAAAGTACACTACCTCCAGGTGGTGTGTGCATTATCTATCATGTAGAGCATGACTCCTTCAACCAACTACACACTGTATGTCAAGGGTTTTTTGTAAAGAAATAAGAAAGGCCTTTTGGACTTTCTCAAGAAGTAAGGCGTAAGTGCTCTCATGGGGATTCCAAATCACTGCAGCTGATTCTAGCTTACTGCTTACTAAGGCCATGTAAACTAGTTTAATGCCAGAAAGTCGTGAATGTTCCTAACAACAAAGCCTAGTTTCAGGCACGAATTAGTTGCGAATGCCCTCATGTGTTCGTGAAAAATATGTTTCGTATCAAATAGTACTCCGAGATCTTTGACAGAGTTGACACGAACTATTGGTTCCTCTCCTAAGAAGTATTGAATATGCCTGGGTTTATGTCTAGGATGTGATTTTTTTGTAAGTAATAGATCAGAATTTTACTATAAATATCTTTTCCTTTAACAGTGAATTACTTGAGAAAAAAAAAAACAAAAAAAATCTGTTCTGTAAGAAACTTACGCAATTCGTTAAAGCTCAATAAAATGAAGCTTAAAATACACTTAAACTACCTAACAAATTATGTTTATTGCAATTTGTTTATGGTGTAATTTTTTTTAAACTTTATCCAGATGAAAAATGAGATTTCAAAAAATAAATATACTTGAATAAGCATATGCATTAAATTATTAATTATATCCGTATTTCTAATAAAAAGCTGACGTCCGAAAAATGGTATCTAAATACACTGTGCATTATTTCTGTGGAGATAAATAAAAATATAAAAGCTTGTAAAAAGTTAAAATTTGTAAAGTGGTGTTAATGATTGATTTGTTTTAATCTTAGATAATTAATCATGAATTCATGACTAATTTAATTCTCGACTACCTACTGAAAAATTCCCATACACCTATATTCTAAGTCGTAGCCTCGAAGGATCCTCGACTCACAACTCAGTCGAGGCGACCTTAAGGCGTGCCTCGAAAGATCCTCAAAATTGGTATTCACAGACGTAAGATTAAGGAAATTATGAGGTGCCTCGAATGAGTGTGAGTCGAGGTGATACGGCATGAAATCGTCATTGTTTGGAGAAATATTCCGTATAAAACTTGCTTTTTTAACAGTCTGTGAGGGCGTTGTCTGTGGTTTTCAACTTGAAGGAAGTGTCACACTTGTCAAAGAAAGTGAGCGAAAATTTGAATAAATAAAAAACTGAACCTATATCCATGTCCTGGGTAAAAAATAAGGTAAATACTTGAGAATTGGATGGCTTAGGAACATAAAAATACTTCAATAATACGTATACTTTAGTATCAGTCAGTCAGTGCTGTGTATTGTGTCGTATTGTGTGTTTGTTGTACTTGTTCGCAATGTTTGGAACTGGAAGACAGTTTTTTAGTGAATCTGAAACGATTTGTCTTCAAAAGTAGATTGTAAAATATAAATTAAACTTGGTGGCAAGGACTGCGTTGAGCCCAGTAGTAAAAAAAGCTGCATGGGCTCGCCAAACGGAGGAATCTACTATCGAAGAAAATTCAATTACTGTGTGATTACACACCTTCTTTTGCAGGTAAATCTTATAATAAGTGGTTAACTTCTACTTTTTGACAGTGTCGGATTATTAATTACTGTTTTTGTATTTTACATAGGTGCAAATTTCTACAGAAATATTGCCAGACACACCACAGGTTCATCTAGAAATATACGGTCTCGAGTTATCCCAGAGGTATTCTCTATATACATAAAAAATCTTATGACAGATACCAAAAAAGGGAAGAGGAGCTGCACAAATTGAAATAAAAATGGCTGAGAAAGAGTGGATGGAGAAGGCAGCAGAACAGAACTACTACAAAGCTAAACCCGAGGGAAGCTGTAGAGGAACTTCTCCACTGCAATATAGGGAAGAGGCTATTGCATTTGGCAAAATTTAAAAATAAAAATTAGAACTTGGGTACTTATTTATTTCAATGTCCTTCACATACTTTTGTCAATATTATTTAACAAACATATTGGTGAAAAAATATATTGAAAACAAAGCTAGGTACATAGAATAGACGTGTCTGTTACCACCAATATCTTGAAACAATAGTGGTAACAAAAAGCTCACCACAATATCTTTAGTAAAACGAAATTTAAATTAATTTTCACCATAAAACTCAATTGGGTTTTCTGCATCTCGTAAATAGCTTCGCGATATACCTATATAATAATTGTAAGGATTATCGTACAAATATTCAAAAAACTCAATGAAAATGTATTAAAATACGCAGTTAATCTTCTTCAAGGTCCTTATATTTGACAGAAGATTTCTCAACTCAAACTCACCTCGATCCTCAAGGTAGATTCCGACGTACCTGATATTTGACAGTTGGTTCCTCAACTCAAACTCACCTCAACTGAGGAAACTATTTGAGTTGAGGAGTAAAATTGCAACTATGAATATCAAACTACCTAAGTGAGGTTGAGTCGAGTCGAGGAAATCATGAGGATTTGACTTAGAATATAGGTGTTAGTCTCAGTAGTTTGGTTCGGAAAGTAAACACTTACGCCACCTGTTATACGTTTAACAAGTGTCATAAGTGTTTACTTTCCAAAATTTCCAAATTCACGAACAACCGTACTGAGACTAAAGGAAAAAATCAAGTTATAAAATGAAACAAGAAAATTCACGCGCGTGTTGGATTATTAACAATTGTTCGTATTTAAGGAGAATAATTAGGTAATTGAATAAATTATTGATCAACAAGACTAATAAACTTATTACGGACGTCAGTGTCACTCTGCCAGAATGAAAGATGACAGTGACGTTCGGAAACGTTCCATTTCAATAATATTGTAATAAACGTAAATTAATAGTTCACAAATAGAAATGTTGTATTAATCTATAATATAATATAATATGTTATTTGCATTTGTTAGATTGTTAACAATATTGTTCTTAGTGATCTTATTGATTAAATCAAAGTCTCAGAACGACACCTATCACTCGTCAGAATGAGAGATGATAGTGGCGTTCGGGAACGTTTCATTTCAGTAGTATTTTATTAAACTTAAATTAATGTTTTACGAATACAAACTTACTTAGTTTATAATATATGTGATTTGCATTTCTTTCATTGATATTTCATAGACAGATGTATTTTATATTAATTCTTATTATTGTGACTTAAAAGACTGTGTTTCACAACAACGATTTTAGATTTGAAAAATAGTCAAGACCTGTGATTGGCAGACCTGTGATTGGTTGATAATGTTGAACACTAATATCCTATCAGAACTTACTTATAGATTATAAATTAACAATATCTGTATTTCTAAACTAGCTCTGTATGTTTCAAAACAGTCTCACAATAAATGATTTGTTAATTAATACCTATTGAAGTTATTTGGCAATTATGTATAACCGTCTGTGATTGGTCTAAAAGAGGCGACAGGAGGTGGGAATGGTATTGTAGTACCAGTAATATTTGAAAACTATAAAAGACGGGACTATTGTTAATTAGTCGGACTCGTTATGTAGAGATCCTAGCCACAAAGAGACGTACACTAGGTGGAAACTCTAGCTGGCAAGCCAAAGAGAGCTGGAACGCCGTAAGGCGGAAGCTCTGGCTAAAATCATCCAAGTCTTTTGGTTACAACTGTTAGACTGTACAGACAGACCATGAGTGGTGTCCCATGTCCGTAATATTAAGTTGATAAAAGCCAATGTACATAACTAAAACACCACGCTGCATAGCAGAAGTTCTGTGTAAAATGGATTCTCTTGGATCTCTATAAAAGATCCATCTACCATGTTCATGTAATTTAATTGATATTATATCTTGATTATTGTTGATAACTATGTTGTCCTGTATGTGTTCTATTAAGACTAATAAGTGTTGCTCATGATACTGTGTTAAGTACATAAATCGAATTATGTATTATTCATGTTCAGTTGTTATAGTTGCTAACTTTGAGAAATGATTTATGATAATAGGTAAAGGTACCTAACAATGATTTATCCTAACGTTGTACCTATGTAAAGATGTATTGACAAAATACTTTTAAAGATAAGTTTCTGTGGAGTTTCTTGTCCGTTCTTCTCCACAGACCTAGTTTTGGGAACGGACAAATAGCTTTCTTAGATAAATATTTACTGACAAGCCTGATTGAAATAATAAATGTCTTGTCTTTCTGTGCTTTTATTCAACAATCACTTTTCCTTACACACCATATTCATACTATGTTCAAACCTTAGGTTCAAACACAGAAAATAACTAATAACCACCCTGACATGCAAAGTCTATATATATCTACTATGTGGATATCTATATTTTTAAAGTTAGTGTACAATCCACTTTCTAACACGCGCGTCTTGTCAATTTTTAAAATAATTTAAATATTGCTTTTCCGCAAAACATAAAACCGTGGGAATGCTCGGCACGGGCCGCAACATGCTTCGACAGGCGTAGTAACGCCTGGTGCGGTCTGTCATTTATCAGGCCATGGGACCGCGGCTGGAGGCGACCGGCCTGTCGGTAGTAGTAGCCAGGTGTGTACTCACGGCCTCGCGGCGCCGGCGCTCCTGCTCGCGCTGACGCAGACGCTCGCGCTCGGACGCAGCCGGCTTGTCGGTAGTAGTAGCCACGTGTGTACTCACGGCCTCGCGACGCCGGCGCTCCTGCTCGCGCTGACGCAGGCGCTCGCGCTCGGACGCGGCCGGCTTGTCAGGCGCGGCGGCAGCGGCGGCGGCGGCGGCGGCAGGCGGCGAGGCGCGCGCCACGGGTGACACGCGCGGCGACGCCACCTCCGCGCTCTCCACCTTTCGCACGCCTGCTCCCACTCTGTGAATCGACACCGTATGCATTAAGCAGTGCATTATGAGAGTTGGCAAAGTTGCAAATGTACAGCATTTGCAACTTACAAATATTTTTCTGTTTTTATCTGTTACATAAGCGTGCGGTGTATTGTATGGATACCATAATTAAAATGATTGTTTCGATGTGACTCTTCCATAGTTTTTGAGATATTACGGTTACAACAGCAAAAATAACTTTGTTTTTCATAGTACATATTTTAGAAAATACTATGAAAACCAATTTTCACGGTTCATAAATTCAATACTGTGCATGCGTACCTAAATATTCATCCCCTACGAAACCAACAACTGACGACCGTCGGTGCGGTCCGACAAGCATTTGGCCGGTTTTTGTTAACAGTTTTAAAAGGCGACATGTTGCCGCGATGAGGGAACATGGCATGACATGTGTCGCATGGCATATTCGTATCAATCATAACAATCAGTAAAAGGCGTACGGTGAAAACCGTACAACGAATGTTTGAAAATTGTTCGAACTATTATAATCAACGCAATCTAAGAAGGCCGTTTGGACTGCTGGCAAAATACTTTGTGTAGTGATGGGTAAAAAAAAATCGGTTGCTTTAAAAACCGATTCTCGAGACATATCGTTTTATTACACGTACGAGTTTGTAATTTAACAGTTATTACATAAGTCCCAAGCCAAATCAAGACCTAAACTAAAACCAAATATACTGCTTTCTTCCGGAAGGTTTATGTATAATAAATAATACATTGTATATTATGCGCCAGTGGCGTACCTAGTAGTTAATAAATATCAAAATAAAGCTAAAAATATATTTGATCAGATTTTATTTTTATGTCTAAACATTTAATAATGCAGTAATTATATGTTTCTCTCTTTTCTAAATTAACATTTGTAAAAATATCGATTTCATTCGGTTAAAAAACGGCTTAGAACGGTCACAACTCTACTGCCCGGAACCCAAAGACATGACATTGTAATAACGTCCTGTCGGAATATTATCAACGATTAATTCGTGTTTTGAGTGCTTTTTCCAATATAAACATAAAAGTAGTGGTCAATTAACACAAATTCCGACAGAGCTAAATTTTGGTGGAGACCTTGGATATAACATTAGAAATAAAGTGTCAAAAGTCCCCATCGATCCCATGTGTGCTAAAAAAGTTATTGTGGTCAAATGTCAAAATTTCAGGTTTTTTGATTTTTTCTTGTAAACGGTAAGTTATATCAAAAAAATAGGTGATACAAAATTGAAGATCATAAAATTGTCTTCAAAAATTGTCTGTATACTTTTTTCTAAGAATCACCATTTCTGAGATATCGCGATTCTAAAAGTTGAAGGAGTCACGTTGTACATGATATGCACACATTTCCACATCACCTGGAGGTAGTGTACTTGGCGTGTTTTTTTTAAAGTGGTTTCCTCGGTAGGCCTACTCCACGAACTGTTATGACGGAATTTTCAGGGACAATAATCTTTTAACTGCATTATGATTATTGATATTGTTTACTATCTTTAACTGTAGTTCTGATTTCTTTTACTATTTCAATCTGATTCATATTCTTCAAAGTCGACTTCAACGGTCATGTCTTCTTCGATTTATTCTTCTTCTTGCTGGATGTTCATAAATTGTTCAAATGAAGATGAATCAGCTGTCTATTCATCGAAATCACATGAATCTTTGTCTGTTGTATTCAATTGGACATTTGAGCAAGACTGGCCTTGGTAATTAGTACCTACACGCTGGAGAACACAGTAACCGTATTCTTCTACAGCCACATTTCACACTACAACCTTTTTTGCAATAGCAAAAATAATGTTTAAAGTTTTTCCAGAGTAGGTGGGAGTAAAGTTTGAATCGGTTCCAAAGTATTATCTGTTAATTTCTAAGCCCAGTCTTCTGGGTTCAGTTGATATACACGAAACAAGAAACAAGTTTAACTATCTTGTCTTCCTCCAACATCGGCTTCTGCTAATCAACACTTGTATCGAGTATACTATGAAGTTCAGACATGGCTAGGCAATCAACTGAACCTGGAAGACTGGGGTTAGGAATTAACAGATAATACTTTGGAACCGATTAAAACTTTAGTTCCACCTGCTCTTGAAAAACTCTTAAACACTATTTTTTGCGATTGTAAAAAAGGTTGTTATGCGAAATGTGGCTGTAGAAGAATAGGGTTACTTTGTTCTCCAGCGTGTACTAATTGCCAAGGCCAGTCTTGCTCAAATGTCCAATTGAATACAACAGACGAAGATTCATGTGATTTTGATGAAGAGACAGCTGGTTCATCTTCATTTGAACAAATTATGAACATCCAGCAAGAAGAAGAGGAAGAAGAAGAAGAAGAAGAAGAAATCAAAGAAGACATGACTATTGAAGTCATCTTCAAAGAATATGAATCAGATTGAAATATCAAAAGAAATCAGAACTACAGTTAAAGTCAGTAACCAATATCAATAATCATAATGCAGTTAAAAGATTCCCCCCGTAAATTCCGTCATAACAGTTCGTGGAGTAGGCTTACCAAGGAAACCACTTAAAAAAAACGCGCCAAAGTACACTTCCTCCAGGTGGTGTGGAAATGTGTGCATATCATGTACAACGTGACTCCTTCAACTTTTAGAATCGCGATAGATAGAAAAAAAGTAAATAGACAATTTTATGATCTTCGATTTTCTCTCACATATTTTTTTGATATAACTTACCGTTTACGAGAAAAGTCCAAAAATCCTCAAATTTTGACATTTGACCCCCAATAACTTTTTTAGCACACATGGGATCGATGGGGACTTTTGACACTTTATTTCTAATGGTGTACCCAAGATCTCCGCCAAAATTTAGCTCTGTCGGAATTTTTGTTAATTGAAATTTCTATTTTGACCGGACTATTATAGTGTATGGATAACATAATAATTAATTAGGATTACGAATTTTATTTTTCGATTTCTTACGTACACGTTCATACAAAGTTATCGCGGCATGTATAATGAGAAACGTCCAAAGGGACTTCTTAGATTGCGTTGATTATAATACTATCACTGTACGTAAAGATAAAAAAGATAATCCAACCACTTTTTTTCAGAGGTTAAGTATCTCAAAATTTGATTTATTTTGGTACAAGTGGCATTTTAACAATAACCTACTTATCTTACTTACCTCAGTTTTTCTTCGTCTGGCTGTCGCCTTTCAGTTTCTTGCCGCTGTCTCTCTCTCTCAGCCTGTTCCTTTTTTCGTAACTCCTGCTGTTCTATAAGAGCTCTTTGCCGGTCAATTTTCTCTTTAGCTTGCTTTTTAAACGCCTACAAAAAATTACAACAATTTACATTTTACTGAGCAACATCTTGTGATATAATCTACAACTAAACAATAAAAATCTACAATTAAACTTACTTGAAAACTATCCATTACAGGTTTTTGTTTTACTTGATGATTGGTGCCCATGTTTGGTATACTCTGTGGACTTCCTGCCTGCGCGAGTGAAGACCACGAACTCGCATTTTTTAAGTTTTGTTCTTGTTTGAGTTTGAAAGCTTGAGCAAAGTTTGTATTTTTCGAGTCTTCCATTTTTTTTTCCATTTCATATTTAGCTCGGTCGGACATATTATTCGAAACCATGTTTGGAACTCCCATAAGGTCTTCGATTGGTTTTGGTGTGAGCAGAGGCTTCGCATCTTCTTTTTTGACAGCAGGTGTGATTAAACATGGTGCATTCTGTATGTTGTGATGGGACTGGGAGATTACGCTGTGTGGTACGGAAGGTAAGGGGTCAAATATAGACGACACGGGTGGTACACCGGTCATGCCAGGAATAATAGGATTTATATCGGATCGTAACATCTCGCGTTCATGCGGCATTTTGTCTACAAACCCATTGTGAGGTTGAAGGTACATTTCAGTTTTAATTTGTTCAGGTACACGGGCAACCTCTGTCATACCCCCTAACTGTGCCATCAAGTTCTGATGGGCAGCATCTGGCATCATTTGAGGTTTAGCTAGTGAAAACTCTTCCTCTAGACGCATCGACGACTCTGATACTCCAACGCTAACATCCATAGGCACATCTGCCTTAAGGCTTCTTTCGAGACTAGCCAAGGACCGTTCAATGGGATCAATGTATTGAGACGGATCAACTTTATCCAGACCGTTTCGAGGTTCAATTTTAGGAATAAGCTTCTGGTCCTCCGTGTCGCGAACAATGGGCGCGATGGACGAGTCGGGAATAATGTTAACAGGTACTGTGGGCGCAGGCGCGGGCACTGCGAGCGATACGGGCGGCGGCGCGACGGCTTCCTTGACGTCCAGGGCGGGTGCCGGCGCCGGCTCCGGGGCCGGCGGCGCGGGCTTCACCTCGGCCGGCGCGGGCGCCGCCAGCTCTGGCGCAGCTGGCGCGGCCACGGGCGCGGAAACAGTCGTCACTACTGTCACAGGAGGCACGGGTTTCTGCTACAAACGATTAACAAATATCATACAACAATTATTATGTACCAACATGTTTATATTAATATTCATTAGGGGTGCATCCGATATCGATAACGCTGCCGATAGATATACCGATAGGCGATACTTCGGGTTTGCCGACATCGGCATCGGCGATAATTTTATTGCCGGAACAACGATACTTTTCAAATTTCGCGATTTAAAAAAGTGAGATTTCGTTGCAAACGAGGCACGAAAAATGACGTGTTGTCCAAACTTGAGAAAAAAAATAGCGCAGAAATAATTTAATTTCCAAATGTGTTCTGTCGCATCTGAAGACCAGATCCACGGCAGGTTTCATTCAAACAGACTTGCGAAATCAAACTTAGGAATACTTTGTTTTTAAAACAAAAATCTTATTGATGTTAATTTTAGTTAAAATAAACCAACTTGCGTTTTATTTATTTTGCCTTCCATTTAAATTCAATAAGCGTATCGGCATCGCTATCGCCGATATTTTTATAAGAGTATCGGTTCGTATCGGCAAAAAGGCGTATCGATGCATCCCTAACATTCATATTTCATAGTAAAACTAATATTTACAGTTTGCGGTGGGTGTTGATGCTGCTTTTTCGCTTTCTTTTTTGGCGTCCTACTGGGGCCCGTACCTGAAATTAAATAAAGATGCACAAAATGGATTGCGGGCCACGAAATTAACCTACTACTGCACGAATGTATACTTAACTTGAGATACAGCATCACGATCCAGTAACCACACATTCTTCGAAGTAAAATAAAATAACGCGAGGAGAAGCCAAAGTGTACATAGTTTATGTTCACTGATACCACACGGTTGTATTAAAATATTATACAAACACTATTTGTAATAAATTCTCTAGTTTTCATCAAATATAACATGAATGACTAATTTACTGTTCAGATCTCAGGGCAGCCAAATGAAATTCAATATAAATTACTTAAGAGATTTACTTAAATCGTTATATATTGAAATATATACAAAGTTTATTTCCACTCACTCTTATATCTATTAATTTTAAGTCATGAGTTGATTAAATCAATCTTACATAAAATTTTCCACACATGGTGTTTCTGTTTACATGTCAACTCTCTACATTAACATTACAACAAAATGTTGCCTTCAAATAACTAATTGCACCAAGCGTACATACTATTTGCTTAAAATGATAGTTGAATTGGTTTGCTACACTTCAGAACCCATTAGATTAATCAAAACATTTCTGTATTGAATTTTAACTAGTAAGTTTTGTGTTTTATTTTAAATTCTAACTATACAATATTTTGTCTACAATATTGGTAAATATTAAACCAACTTTAACTAATGAGATTTATCCGTTTCTTATCTAACGGGCCCCAAAATAAGCATGTATTGATTACCAAGTCTTTTCAGATAATCTCGATTTTGACAAAATAAAACATCATTAAGTATACAGTAAACTTTTTGTTCATTTCCCTTCTTGTCTCTTTGTCGACAAAATAAGGGACTTCTAGATAAAATATTATGTTTACTACATACTAACTTATACTATAGATTTTTGAAGCAACCTGCAAATTGTACTTGTTAAAAATATATACTATGTAAGTATTGGACTATTGTTTATAATGATTTCATTAGGAAGTTATTCCACTTATACTCTCGCATTATCCAACAAAATTTTAAATACAAATTGTTCTAGTCTGATTCAATTGAGCTACTCAATGTGAATATATTATCTAAAATAAAACATAGGTACATATGCGTAGTGTAAAAACTTTCTAAATAAGAGGACAATAAAACATCAGTAAACAAGCAAAATGATCAACATTTTACCAAGCAGGTCAATCATAAAATGTGATGTTTTGACAAATAATAATTTATTTACAACATTTCAAAATCGGTTTAACATGCCTAGTAAAAAGTGTAATGTATACAGTATAAAATTTATTTTAGGCCTCTTTCAACCTAATAAATTACAAGATTTGACAAATACTAGTCTGTTTCTTTAAATTTGTAAAAATTTCGATTATACAAACAATTTGGACGAAAAAGAACCACTAATATTGTTTTGTTCCACAACGCGAACAAAGAGAAATATTTTCATTAAACCTTGATGAGTGAACTAAATCTTGTCATAAAAAAATAACTAAAATTACAAACGTAATGCAATCCAATCTTCAAGACTCTGGTTTACAGTGCGTTTTGCGTTACAGAAAATAATTATATACAAAGAATGATAGAAACATTATTTTGTTCAGATTTAGTTGAAGACTTTATGGCTAGAGTTTTTACAACTAAACATGAGACTACAACTTGGGATAAAATATTCGCATCCTTTACATCACTTATTCCTTACAATGCTCACAGTATTATTTTATATTGTAGTATGTTTATCTATTTTTTTTTAAATATCTATTGGGCAACCAAAAATAGTACTTACTGCAAACATTTTTACTCATTCTCTTATGTTTGATACACTAAAACTGGCTCATGTAACCAAAAGTCCAAAACATTTTGTTATAACAATTAAATTATAAAATCCCAAAGAGTGAATGCCAAATAGGTACAGATACTTAAGTCATATCGAAAAAAAATTATATGCTTGTCTTACAAATGTGCCGATATTGCACTGATAGATACAAGGAAGAATCCTGGTGCCCATAACATTTTGCTTACTATTATAAAAGTATGTTAATCCTCGACAATCAATAACAAAGTTTGCAAACAATTTGTGAAGGAAGGAGGCCAGCTTTAGGTATTTTTTATGTTTATGTAGACAATTTTGATTCACACGTCACATTAAATTTTTGAGAGCAAGCATCAAAGTGTATCAAGCATTAAACCAATAAAACATACCTTTTCAATCAAATAAATTTTTAACTACAACATGTCACAAAAATACATCCTCCATTGTAACAAAATGAGAACTGAGTCCATCTTGGGGCTAATTTTGCTTGCTAAGTTGGTATCCGTCCTTACACAATTGTTTGCAATAGTCCCTACGGCTGCGCTCGACTCGCCAGCTGCTTTCGGAGATCCTCTTCGCTTCGCAACACTGGACGTACCGACACTACTATCTATCCTTGTTCTTATTATACTTTTCAAGCCTCAATCAATATTAAGTGGGTTTAAATTTCACACTCAAAAGCAATTAGTAACCGTGAGATCTGAACTTTCCAATAATAATCCATAAAAAGAGATCGAAACTTCAAGGATGCAAATGAAATAACATCGCGTTTGAGGACATGATATAGTTAAAAAAATATTAATGTGAAAAGGTATTTCCTATTGGTTCATGAAAGCAAACCAAATAATATTACTCTTACCGGCACCAATATCATAGTATCAGTGAACACCAAAGCTGGCTTCTCCTCCTCACTAACAACTGTTTTTGTGCCTTTACCAACATTTCTTATATTTCGCAGCAGACTATAGACTCGAATTATATATTATTTGAATCAAACTTCAGGTGGTATCCCTCTCCAATATCACAGTTATGAAAATAATGTTTACTCAAAACTACTACCACAGTAATCACACTCATACTTTCAACACAAACAATATGTTACACAGTACTGGGGATATTAACTATTTTATTTTGTTTCCATTTATGGTGCCAAATGATCCCAATCTTTGTTGTCATCTTGTGGTTTTCTTTTAGCACCTGATATCCCCATTCAACAATTCAATTAGCTAACACAATCACACTATGGCTAACAATTATTTTCTTCATGCATAATGGCTAATTTAAGTGAAACAAAACAGAACATAATATTCACATCATCCTTTCACTACTGCCTATGGGCGCGTTTATTTGACGCGAACACTTTCGGTCGGCCACGCGATCTTAAGTACACTCATGGTGATGTAAATTAGAGGAACTAAGTTCACAAACGCCATATACATACACTAGGGCGCGGCAGACGTTCGTACGTAATCTAATAAAATACTTGATGGAGGCAAACTCCACTCATTAATAAACAAATCAGAGAAAAATAAAAAACTGCCAATAAAATAAAAAAATTGTTAAATCCTCAACAATGAGATTTTAATAAATAAATACTATAATATAAATATATTGTGGGTCACCCTTGGCCCCAAGATGTTGTTTCACAAAATTAACTTCAAGCTCACAACATAACACACCTACGCATAATTTCCCAGCAGATGCTAACTCACTCAAGCAACCTTCCCATGGTCATTCCATTATCGTTCATTCTGCCACTGACATCAATTTCAGACTAGAAACACATTTAACAGTTAAAATTGCATTTCACGTTTTAAATAAAAAAGGTTGTGTTCGGTCATATCTTTAAAAAATACTGGCAAAGGTAAAAAACTTATATTTCCGTCTTTGAAATCTTTAAGAAAAATTGCTAGTAACCTAAATCTATTTATATATCTCAAGCATTTGAACATATCCATACAAAGTGAAATATCCATCTTAATTTAAATGCAAGTATCATTAAAATCTATTACTAATAACTGTAATTTACATTATTTATGGTACAAATAGGGTACCACTCAGTGCTATACTTTGTGTCTGTCTGTGAACGAAATGATAGTATTGATTACGTAAGTCGTCGGCAATGTGGGCTAACCTGCTTCACTATCACTGCTGTCTGACGAACTGGTGTCCGTGCTCGACGACGAGTTGGACGAGTCGGATGAGCTTGACGACGACGACATGCCGCCGCCCAGCGCTTCCTTACAACCCTCTGCCGACAATAAACATACAGTTACACTCATTCAATATTTTATTACGACGAGAACGCCAATGCAATGGGTCTAATTATATTCCAGCTTTATCCTTTTTAGGATAAGTAGTAAATCAATGAACCCTTACCGTCTTATTACAAAACAAGGATCATCTTCAAACCCAGGTTTAAACCATGGATCCTTTTTTAAATTTCGAACTTTATTCCGACATATTTAAGTTGTCGGTTTTAGAAAACTGACAATTTAGTACCGGGCTAAGTTGTCAGTTTTGTATAAAGAACTGTATTTCTATCACAGCTAGGTTCTTATTACAAAAACTGGCTCAATGGTTTAAACCATGACAGAAGAAAAACCTCGTTTAGTAATAAGACCGTTATACTTTCCCCAAGTTCGTCTGTCTGTCTGTCCGCAGTTTAACTCGCAGGACTCTTTTTACTTACTAAAAAGCTGTAATGTTGCATGGTTATACATAGTAATCATGCCTTCAAAGTTGTTTTACGAATATATTTTTGTTTACGGTACCTCCCATACAGTGGGGATGACTTTTTTTTGTACTGGGGGTGTGTCACCCCCCAACTAGCTAAACCATTGTTTTTAGATTATGTGTAAACTGAAAGTATTTGTTAACGATTAATAGTGTATAAATAAAAAGTTTGTAGAAAATGGCTTAGATAATGTTTAGCCAATAAGTTAAAACATGCATTAGGGCGAAAATACAAATGCCTGTAGCTGGCATGCCGTGTGCCATAACAGCTTCTGATTGGTCAATGTCACAATGGCATGCTAGCTACTTGCATAGTTTTGTACCAGCTACAGGATTGTGTATTTTCGGCCTAATAATAACAAGGTGCATTTTAACTTTGTAATGTTATTGTAAAATGTAAAAAATAAACATTTATGATGAAAACTACATAATTCTCACGCCAATACATACTTGACAGTATTGTATTAAGAGTGCGAATTATGTAGTTTAAAAAGTTTACAAAATGTGGAATTATAAAAAATTATAGCTTTTATTATATTGGACCGTATTTAACACAGAAGACACATCGTCACCCAAAAAGGAGCCAAGCTTAACTGGGACTGGGCCGGACACGTTTGCAGTATGTCGAACGAGTCATAGGACAAATCTACCACTATGTGAGTACCAGAAAACGTCTGTCGACATCGAGGCAGACCCAGAAGATGGCGAGACGAGCTTGACGCCTACAGACAGGATTGATCCACACTAGCTCAAGACAGAGAGAAGTGGGACAAGACAGGCTAAAAATAGTAATATTTTAATTATTCTAATGTCACTAAGAAAAAAATAAATTCAAGAAAGGAAAAGTGTCACTTTAAAATAAATAAACAGAAAAAATACAAATATCACAATTTTTTTTTGGACTTTTCATTATAAAATGCATAGACGTTTATAAAAGGCAGGGCAGATTCTCACTAGCAAAAAAACTGTCTATCGGAGTCAGCCAGCTCGCTGTACCTACAGGCCCGGCACGCCCACATTTCACAAGACATGCTGTATTTTTACCTTATTTAGATACTTTACCATATTACGAATACGTTACCATATTACGAATGGTTGACTGATGTGTGAATGTGTGCCGGCCTGTAGGTACAGCGAGCTGGCCGACTCCGATATACAGCAGTTTTTTGTTTTTATCGATATATATTTTTTTACACTTAAGTAGATCATATTTCCCTTCCCTTGTGAAGTTGGATTTTATAACTCCATCTTCAGTTACATCGTCATATGGGCTATGTGGGCCCGGTCTTAGTATTTATTAGCCGTTAAACCGCGATCTCACATACCTAATACCCTCGTAATGTCAAAAAGCTCCCTTTAAGTACGCATATTGCGACGGGCAACTCCCCTACACTACACGTGGCCCGACACACACTTAGCCGGTTTTTTATGCTGACGTAAAGCTTGGGTTTCCCAGGAAAGCAATTCAGTCAAATTATAACGGTCGTCATCAAAATCTGTCATTTTCAATTTTTCAACAGTATTTGACATTAAAGTGTCAAAAACCCTCTGTATTCGAACAGCCTTTATTGTGTGACCGATCACCGCTTTCTTAGGAAACCAAAGCTTTCTACGGCGGAACCCACCGCTAATAAGTACAAATGGGTTTTAGAGTTAATTACTGACCTTTTTTCTGTTGCTGCTTTTTATTTGTTCCTAGTTGTCCAGATACATCTTGCAGCCTTTTTTCTAATTCCTGTTTCTTTTCTGCTATTTGTTCATCCTTTGATTTACCAGACACTTTTCGATCTGCAAGTGTAGTATCAACAATAAGTTTTCAATTTACTTTTATATTAATAGACATTTAATGGATAATTTTGGTATCACCAACATTATTCGCCAAAGGGTTTAAGGAGAGGGATTTTATTAGTAAGTAAGGAAGTTCGAAATAGGAGATCAAGTTCTACATTTTTTTTTTCTGTTTTGATCTGCAATCATTCAGTCATCTATGAGCAGATTTTTTAGGCATTTATCCACATGATTAAGTCCTTGGACAATTCCTACATAATTTTAATATAAGTACTGTTTTATTATGAAAACAAGTCTACAGGAATATTATCGATTGGTTTGCACTCACTCAGTTTCTGCACAGATAAATTACACATATTCTTTCTTAGGTTAATTATTTTACATACAATGAGAATATGTTAAGGTAAAGGAAAACAGAGGAGCAAGGAAAAGGTAAATAATGTTGGTTCAACTCACAATAAGGCTTACGTGTCTTTTTCCGAAGACATGATGCGACGTAATTTTCCAGTTCCCGAAGAGTAGACGGTTTTAGAGTTTCAAAATCTATTTCAATTTCGTCCGGATTAGAGTCTCGTAAAGAGGGTTCTCTACTTTGTATGATGTGGACTACTTTGCCAAGTTTGTCACCTGTTGAACAGAATAATTAAATACACAATCAGTATTGGTCAAAAAGTTTCCGTTCGATACAAATATTGAAACGGTAATAGCCTGTTGTATATAAAATTAAATGATTTTAAAAGCTCGCACAAGATACGTACCGGGCAGCTTATTGATATCGAGCGAGAGCTGCCGCTTCTCGTCGTAGGACATGGGCTTGGCCTGGTCCTCGTCGTCCGTGTCGGGGTGCGGCGCCACGTGCGGCGGCGGCGCGGCCACGGGCGCGGCGCTCTTCTTCTTGGGCGCAGCCGCGCGCGCGCCCGCCTTGCCGCCCGCGCCACCGCCGCCGCGCTTACTGCCCGCCTTGCCTCGAACGTTGCTGGGTGCTGCGATCAAACGGCACCTTTGAGCTTTGGCTCTTCTGTCTATGGACAATGTCCAGCAGTATTCAAAAATACATAATTTCCTTCGTAAATTGGCATTGAACTCGAAATCAGCTGAATTTTTCATTAAGAAATTTCTTAGCATCAGATCAGCTATACATCCGTGTCTACTTTTTGGAAAATACAGGCGTGATGAATATGTGTGTTATGTAGAAACCTAATAATACTTTTTATAAACGTCGATCTACAGTTACAATAAGAACCTTACTACCAATTGCTCCCGCTAGAGGGCACCACCACCATTGCACTAGCTAGATAACAAAAAGGTTCCAGTCAAGTTCTTAATAATTTTAACATTAAATGCATTTTACGAGACCAATCGCATTAGGTAATGCAACCTGTTAGTCTGTAGTTTTATGGGAAATAAATAAAATAAATAGAAAAACATGAAGTTTAGGTCTCCTCCGTCATCAATGGTTACAAAAAAAGTAAATATCTATAGTTAGGTGACAATTTTATGAGAAATCCGCTGTGTTTACAATCTACTGTTTAGTGATAGCCGTTTGTCAAGAATTATCTGTAATAATGCATCAGTCAGTGAATCAGTGTTGTGTCATTAGGTAGTTTAAGCAAGAACTAAAGAGTTATTCACCAAAAACTTAGCAAGTAATGGTAAATTGAAATGTTGCAAGCACTTTACAGTCACAAAACATTAAAGATGAAGACAGAATGAAGGATGTTTTACAGGTTCAGAGTACAAAACTAATTAGTGCTACTTACCTGAATGTAACATTTAAAGTAGTTCAATAACAAATTATGTTTGAAATTCTTATAGGCATGTTTTTAACCTTTTGGTATTATTTTAAGGTGATTGCACAGTAATAACTAGAGATCGGATAATCGGATGCATATTAACCTAAAGTTGAGGTGTTGGCTAAGTATGGAGTGGGCTTTTGGATTAAAAAATCCCAGAATTCCGGTATCGGCCAGTTTTGACTTCTGATTATAGAATCAAATGTATAATTTACAGATGTTAGTTAATATCGATTGCACTTAAAAAAAAAACCCGGGATTCCGGGACGAAAATTTTTGAGTTCTGGTTTTGGAATCGAATGTTTTAGTTAGGTACTTGAGTTCAGGTGTTGGCTAAAATGGATTGTACTTAATTAAAAAAATCCCGGGATTCCGGGATTCACAAATTTATAGTTCTGATTATAGAATCGAATGTATATTTACTTACGTTTAGGTTTTGGCTATTAAGGAATGCACTTTTGTGTCGATCGTCAAAATGTCGCGATTCCCGAATTGATAAATTAAGTATTTTTTTAAAGGGTGGGTACCTTTTTTATATAAAGAGTATCAAATCTCCGATATGCCGACGACACCGTTCTCCTTGCAACATCCATGGAAGATATGAGTGAGATATTCCAAAGACTCGAGAGTGAAAGCAACAGCATTGGTCTCGCAGTGAATAGAGCGAAAACCAAGGTAATGATTGTGGATCGAGCCGGGAAGCTAACAAATGTCACCTGCAACATTCCTGGCATTAATATCGTCGACCGCTACATCTACCTTGGGTCGCAAATCTGCAGTGATGGTAGCTGTGTCCCCGACATAAAGAGGCGTATTGGGATGGCCAAAGATGCTATGACCCGTCTAAACAACATTTGGAAGAAGAGAGGAATTGGTATCAAAACCAAGGTCAGATTGATACGAGCCCTAGTATTCCCTATCTTCCTGTATGGAGTAGAGACGTGGACGATTTTGGCCCGGGAAAGACAAAGGATTGATGCATTTGAGATGTGGTGCTGGAGAAGAATGTTGAGAATACCGTGGACTGCCAAACGCACCAATGCATCAATCTTAACCCAGCTTCAGATAAAAACCCGCTTGTCGACCATATGTCAACGACGCATTCTCTCTTATTTCGGCCACATAGTACGCAGAGGCGATGAAAGCTTGGAGAAACTGATTGTGGTTGGGAACACCGAAGGCAAACGATCGCGCGGTCGTTCACCAACACGATGGACCGATCAGGTGAAGGAATCATCGTCCTCTAAATTCTACACGGTGGTAAGGGATGCGCTGGACAGAAACCGGTGGAGGCGAATCATCCGCTCCAGGTGCAACTCCGTAGCTGACCACGATCCTCAGATATGAGGGACCGACTACAGAGAGAGAGAGAGACCTTTTTTATCACTAAATTTTCAAGGGTGTTCTACTCATGAGCAACTTTCATTAAGGGATCAACCCGTAAATCACGAAAAATAAGTCAGCTGTTTCATACATTTTGGTCGAGTAGGTATTGAACTTTTGTTTCAAACATAGTAATTTTTTTTGTGATTTCAGAGTTGGTCCCATAGTGAAAGCTGCTGAAAATTTAAATCCAGATGGCGGCTTCAAATATTTCGTTATGGGTAATATTAATAGTTTTCGAGGCTGTTACAGCTGACAGTGACATTAAAATGTAAATCCAAGATGGCGGCTGCGAAAATTTTCTAATTTTTCGTCATGGGCGTCGTTTTCATGGTTGTCAGGGGTGTTAAAGCTGATAGTGACTTTAAAATGTAAATCCAAGATGGCGGCTGCGAATATTATCTAAATTTTCGTCATGGGTGTCGTTTTATTGGTTTTCGAGGGTATTAAAGCCGATAGTGACACTAAATTGTAAATCCAAGATGGCGGATGCAAATATTTTTTTATTTTTCGTCATGGCTGTCGTTTTCATGGTTTTCGGGGGTATTAACGCCTCAAGTGTCGAATGCACCCCATGTGTGCATAAGAAAAAACCCTTTTTTTATTAGGTATATAAGCTTATATCACATATATATAAATGTAAAAAAACATCATCCGATGGAAAACCAATCATCATCATTACTTGTGAACCTATGGAGTTCGCAGCTAAGCTCCCCTCCCCCCCCCCCCCGCGTGTCAAATGCACCCCAAGTGTGCAAAAGGACAAAACTTTACCTAATAGGTATATAAGCTTAGATCACATATTGTATAAACGTAAAAAAACATCATCCGATGGAAAACATATCATCATCTGTAGTTGTGAACCTATGGGGTTCGCAACTAACCCCCAACCCTCCCCACTCGCGGGGGTTTCGTTTTCTTGTTTTTGGGGGGTATTAAAGCTGATAGTGACATTAAAATGTAAATCCAAGATGGCGGCTGCGAACATTTCGGTCGGTTTTACAACCCTCGAAAACCATGAAAACGACACCCATGACGAAAAATTCAAAAATATTTGCATCCGCCATCTTGGATTTACATTTTAGTGTCACTATCGGCTTTAACACCCTCGAAAACCAATAAAACGATACCCATGACGAAAAATTAGAAAATTTTCGAAGCCGCCATCTTGGATTTACATTTTAACGCCATTATCGGCTTTAAAACTCTCAAAAACCATGAAAACGACACCCATGACGAAAAATTAAAAATATTCGCATCCACCATCTTGGATTTACATTTTAGTGTCACTATCGGCTTTAACACCCTCGAAAACCAATAAAACGACACCCATGACGAAAAGTTAGAAAATTTAGCAGCCTCCATCTTGGATTTACATTTTAACGCCACTATCAGCTTTAATACGGGGGGTATAAAAACAAGAAAACGATACCCATCACAATTTTTTTTTAAATGTTCGCAGCCGCCATCTTGGATTTACATTTTAACATCACTATCGGATTTGAAACCCTCGAAAACCATGAAAACGACGCCCATGACGAAAAATTCGCAGCCGCCATCTTGGATTTACATTTTCACGTCACTATCGGATTTAAAATTCTCGAAACACATAAAAACAACCCCACCGATATAGTGACGGTACCTTCCAGGGACAACCATTTTAATTCGGCAGCTTTTTATTTCTCGCGGGGAACACGTGTAACAAACGGAATATTTATGTGATCCCGATTTCCCGGTTTTTCCAAATAAATAAAACCACGTTATTTATGAAGTTTCCATACCATGTATCTGATTAGTTGTGCATTCCCACATTTTCTGGAATCCCGGGATATAAAGTAAGAAAAAAATGCTAAGAAGCCGCTTCCATACTTTGTTAGCAAAATATTAACTTTAGGTTAATATGCATCCGATTATCTGATCTCTAGTAATAACCTACGGAATTCATATCTTCTTCCGTTTTTTGTAATTTGCAAGTCAGTATCAGGTTGTATGCTGATAAAAATATAATACGCGGTTTTAACAAATATGTATTTACATAATTTTAATTTTTTCTAAGTTAGATTTGTTCCAAAATGTCATGATTTCCGAAATCAAACTTAGAGAAAACAGAGCTAGCTTAGAGAGATGTATTGATGATTCTTATGGTTATAATTATTATTTAGTTTATTTTTATCAACATAAAACCTGATACTGACCTGCAAATTGCAAAAAAACGGAAGAAAATTTGAATTTCGCGGCTACTACTGCGGATCCCCCTTAACCTACAATTATAGTAACAAAGCATGAAATGAAAGCTGAAATAATATTGAATAACGGAGAATAATGCTGCCCGCGCGACTTTGACAGTTTGCTTTGTTTACCTCGTGTCAAAGTGGCGCCATCTGCTGTCACAGCTTTGCGTAATGAAATGAAATGAAATTGTTTATTCTGTAAATAGGATATCGAAATCACTTTTACACGTCATATTTTTTTTTTTTTTTTTTTAAATAAGCTAGATGAAGTCGACATTTCCTATCTGACTACCCTGAGAAGATAATAATTCCCTAATATTCCCTATTGCAACATAATAACACGCCATACATTCCGTTCAGATCAACGCCGATTTTTAACCACTACTGCAGATTCGAAACTAGTATGCAGATGCACTCTGCCACCAAACTTAATAGTTATTTCTGCAACTGACGTATAGTAAGGGGTATTAAAATACGAACGTGGGTTTATCACACGAGGCGAAGCCGAGTGTGATAATAGTATCACATGAGTGTTTTAATACCTAATTATGTACAGAGACTAGACTTATTACCTAATTATGTACAGAGACTAGACTTAAGACTTTATCTACATCCATGTTATCAATCCTCTATAAAAGGTTCTGAAACAGTTTTTTGCAATACTAATACTCGTATCGAACATGGCGGCCGGCGTCATAGTATACGACGTGAATTCGAATAAGTTCTTTTTTTAAATTACGGCGCTGTTGTAGTGAAACGCGCGTGCATTACAATGTTCTTTTTTTGAAAACGAGTTGCATTATGAAATTAAAACACCCGTTTGGATGCTATTATGGTTACCATGGTTACTATGACACTGGCTGTTTTAAGGCGCAGATTTCCTGAAAACGATCAAAAAGGTGTTTTTTTAAAGCAGTGTATCTCATAAACCGTAAATAATTTTGACATGTAAAAAAAATATGATATTTTCAAGTCCTTTTCGCATACAGTGATGGAAGCCAAAACATAATTAAACATACTTTAATGCACCAAAAAAATCTTTAAACATACCTCCTAATAATCTTTAAAAGCTGTTTATCCCTTCATTAGCAATTATAATTATAATTAAAAATATACCATGAAATGTCAAATTCCAAACTGCATCCAGTGATGGATTACTTTTTATTAAATAGTTAATTTCTAATTTTATACGATTTTATTTGCACTTTTACTACATAATTCCGGTGTGCGTGAGAATCTTCTATCTCGTGCGTCAAAGTAGACAGCCATAACGCCATTTCACTTACACACCGAGCTAAACCAAGCTAGGAACCTGGGCCTTAATGTTGGCAATAAACGTTTCAGAAACTTTTATAGAGGATTTATAGCATGGGTGTAGATAAAAGAAATAATGGGACCTGGTGGGGCACCAGGTCCCATTATTCCACAAACAAAATTGAAATGTCTTATGTGGCTGTAAGTGCAGATGGTAGTTTCCCCAGACCAGCACTTTCACAAACGGCTGTACAAACGTTCATCATAATTGTTGTTGTCTACTTTTGTATTGTAAAAGGAATGTAACTTACTTAAATTCTCAGCAATATTATTCGCCTTCGTCGCATATGCGGCTGCTGCATTAGTTTTAGGTACAGCATTGTTTGGTAATGGTTTTTTCGTCTTATCCTTAACTTTTTTCTTGGCTTTCTTTTTGTTATTAGATTCTTCTACTAATTTCCTCATTTTTTCTTGCAATGCAAGTAATTCTTTTTCTAGTAGCTTAACTTTGTTATTTCTCTCTTCTTCTGAATCATCGGATTCAGAGTC
The DNA here is from genome assembly GCA_905163495.3 of Cosmia trapezina. Classification (NCBI taxonomy): domain Eukaryota; kingdom Metazoa; phylum Arthropoda; class Insecta; order Lepidoptera; family Noctuidae; genus Cosmia; species Cosmia trapezina. Next base: position 20,751,293 of record LR991022.1, read on the forward strand.
GGATTCAGAGCCTGATTCCGAACTTGACGCTGAGCTTCCCTTATCCATGTGTGGCACGCCTGCATGGACGGGTTCGTCAGGAATCTTGGCGTATCTGTAAAACGACAAACAATATAATGATTTTGTTTTTTTTTTAACCAATCCACACATTCACACCTATTAAACATTTTTTTACCTCATTTCAAAGACGTCTTGTAGTTTTCGAGCCATTGCAACGACATCGTGGTCCGGCGGATTATATTTATAGCAATTTGTGAATATTAGACGTACATCGGCGGCAAATTCAGCTGCTGTTTTATATGCTCTATTGTCCATCTTTTGTTTCACGGTGCCAAGGTCCATGGGTTTCTTAATAATATCAAAATAATCATGAAGTCCAAGCAATTCAGCATCTACAGGTTTATAAAACGGCCAGGCATAACCCTGTCGAAAAAAATAAGTGTAGCAGAGGATTCGTTGAGAATCAGAAAAAGAGTAATATTGAGTTATTTGAAAAGTAACTTACTGAATGTTTTTTAGAGAACAGTTCTTTTAAAATTTCATTACAACTCTTGAGAGCATCAGAAAGTTTCTCTTTGCTTTTCGCAAGCTGAGGAGTCATAGCGGAGTGGTGAGAAGCGCCCGCCCCGCTCGGAGACAATCCGCCCATTTTGAAGCCATCGTCTGCTGTTCTGCTCGCCTGTTGGGAGTCGTTTATTTGTAATTACAACAAGTTTAAGATCTTACAAAATTAAGTAATGTTTTTGGAATATTGTAATAATCCAACACACCTTTTTCTGGCGACCACTTTCTCTCCTAGTGGAAATTTTTGCAGGTTTAGGACCACTCTGCTGATCAATGGTAGGTGTAGTATATCCTCCTTCAAAAGAACTCCCCATTGGTGTTGTAGTATCGGCTTTTCTCTTCACACCCTTTTTAACCTATTTGAATAAAAATTCGATGAGCAACGTAAAAACAGTCCTAGCGACGACACAATTAACAGGTTCGCGCGCGCTAAACGAGACAATAGAAGTTTTATTGTTTGACGTCAATACACGTCATGCGCACGCGAACTAGTTCATACAGTGCAATAATAACCTTAGCCGGCTGCGTTTGGGATAATGCTACCGCCGGTATCGTGGAGACGGGCGGAGCCGCCGGCTGGGCCACGTGGAAACTCGAAGGCTGTGTCGCCACCTGAGAAGAATCCACATTAATACTAATCTTATTAAGTCCGATTTCGTAAAGCTCTGTAATAGTAACGATTGAAATAAAAAGCTGCGGACCTGCTGCGGCAGGCCGGTGTGCGTGGCGGGCGGCGTGGCAGGCGGCGCGGGGATGGCGGGCGTGGTGGTAGTGTTGGTGGAGCCCACGAGCGCGGGATGCGGCGCGGCCGGCGTGGGCTTGGCGGCGCGCGCGGGCGTGGGCGCGGCGGGCGTTGCGGCCGGCGTGCCCGGGGCGGCCGCCGCTCCCGGCGTCGACGTACCGCGCTTTTTCACAACGCCCTTGCCTCCCTTCGAAGGTGCCTCGATCTCCTTTTCCTCCTTGTCCATCTGTGCTATCTGCGGATGACGGAATTTGTCGTTGAAATCTGAATAACTACAGAGTCAGGATCGAAATTGAGTGTTCTTTTCCTACGCAAAAGTTCCAACGAAACTGACGAAACTACTAGAGCAGATTTTTTGATAAGTAAATAATTATTTATTGCATTTAAATTGTTTCATAAACAATTTAAATGCAATAAATAATTATTTACTACGAAACAATTTTGAACCCAAAAGTCGCAAAATATAAAAACTTATTTTATTTAGTTGGCCACTTACCCGATTTAGGAATAATTTCTCCAAAGTTTGTGCCATGACCACCACATCCTCGCCAGGTTTATTGTAGACATAACAGTTGGTGAACATGGTGTTAAAGTCTTGAATACATTCCTGAGCTGAATAGTAATAGTTTGACTCAAGCCGCTTCTTTATTGTTCCTAAATCCATGGGTTTCTTAATTATCTTATGGTAGTCCTAAAATAGAAACAATGAGATGAGATTAAATAAATAATAATAATTAATTAAACACATTGATGAACATTATATATATGTGAGAACTATGTGGATAATTTTTTAACCAACTTCAAAAAAAAGAGGAGGTTCGCAATTTGTTACCTCAGTACTCCGTCATTTATGAACCAATTCGGAAAATTATGTTTTTATTTGAAAGGGTATACTTCCAGATTGGTGGCATTTTTATCCAGTTCTAATGATGGGATCCATGAGGAATCGAGGGAACTGCTCAAGTATTATAGGCATAGGTATTATAGCGATTTTGGTATTTTCATCAACAAATCAAGCGTTTGCATTCAGAAAGTATCATCTGGTGAAGTGGAACTGATGAAGAAGATCACAGATGGCCACGGGAACTCCTCAACAATGATAAGTATTTCACGGGTGGCGATAAGATATCTCGATTAAAACAGTTAAGCGACTATGACAAAGCTTTAAATAAATGGTTCTGATGAAAATGGTACCAACAAACCAATCTGATGAAGAAGCCGGAAGGTAGGCATCGGAACTCAGTAATACAACAATGTATCCTAGCCGTGTTTGGGCTTATTGGAATTGTCACTCTGGCTTTAAATGATTTAATGGTTACTACATGCCGCTTCAAATTGCGCTACTTGAGTTGTATGTTATGTGTGGCCTTGATTGTCAGAAGTCAGCAGGCCAATTCTCGTACTTAAAAAACGTTAAAATTCAAGTTGCGGTGTCATCTCAGCGACAATCAATGTCAAAAATGTAGGGAAATTAGAGGCTTTTTTGACAGATTGCGACTGGAGATTAGAATGCGAACGTTCTTAAAATTACGAGAATTGCCCCTCAGATTTCGTAACCTCGTTATCTCCGTCAAACTACGCCTACCAAACTTCTGACATGACTTAGAGCGACGTATTTGCCTTTTTGCAAAGTTTTTATTTGAAATGGTATACTCCTGAGATCAAAAAAAAAATGGTCATAAAATTACAAATTCACAATTTTCGGACTTTTTCCTTTACCTTGCTTCTTGCCAAATTTCGTTATTCTAGGTCAATGGTAGGTTTTGATTTACTTGCGACAGTTGCGAGTATCAAAAAATGTCGCAAAATGGCCGTATTTTTTTATTGCGTTGACTTTAAAAGTTTGATCTTTTTAGAACTCCAAGGGACCATAGACCTACGTATTTGATATTAATTTCAGCTTGATACCTTTACGCGTTCCTGAGAAAAACGGTCTTGACAGACTGACAGACAGACAGACGGACAAACAAGTGATCCTATAAGGGTTCAGTTTTTTGCTTTTGAGGTACGGAACCCTAAAAAACTTTACAAAGTGAAAAATTACTTTCATTTCGGAAGTCGGTGGCAAAAAAAAACGAAAGTAAATAAAAACCAAAGACACCGACTTCCGAAATTAAAGTTATTTTTCACTTCGTAGTGTTTCTTTGGGAGTCAGTTGTTTTTTTTTTTTTGTAAAAAGTTTTTTTTCTTTCTCAGTTAGTTTTAATTAGGGGTGCATCCAATACCGAAATTTTTATGTAAACGCGCCTGCTGTTTCGTTGCAAACGAGGCACAAACAATGCAATGACGTCGATATACCCAAACTTCCACCTCAGGTCTCAGACAAAACTTGAGAATGCTCCTATTAATGCAATATTATTCAGTGTAATCACTACATAGTATAAAACAAAGTCGCTTAAAATTAATAGATCTGCTAACTCTCAAAGATCGTTCAATTATACATGCCTATACTAGAAACGTTTAGGTTGTGGCTGCATCTACATCGCCACATATGAACCACGCATCAATGACATGACGTCACGCAAACCTGCATCGCGCAATTAGAGTTTACCACGCGATTAGCATAGATACAACGTCCCGACATCAACCGTCGGGCAGTAGCCCACCAGACACAACACCCGTCTGGTCGGAGGATCCTCCCTTTTCTATGGAGCATGAGTGAACTTTACACCCTGTTCCTCATGCCTCTAAAAGGTAGTAAAATAAAGGTAAACAATCTTGATGTGATTTTTTACACAAACACATATTAAACAAATACACTACTGCTTAAACTAATGGTTCAATTGATTTAGTAATCATTATTTTTGTAGGTATTTACATTGGTTTTTAGTTGCATTTTATTTTTAAACTGAGGTTTTATAATAAAAAAGATAAAAGTCACATCAAGATTGTTTACCTTTATTTCACTACCTAAACCTTTCTAGTACGTATAGTTAACTTTTTATCAACGACAAAGTTATCAAAAATACGGCAGACTTTTTTAGACGTTTTTAGTGATATCAATTTTTGGGGTTCCGTACCAAAATGGTAAAAAGGAACCCTTTTGATGCGACTCAGTTTGTCTGTCTGTCTGACGGACTGTCATAGCAGGATATCTCAAGAACTACTAATGCTATCAACTTGAAATTTGGAACAGTTTTAGATGATTTGATGACTTTGATGTTTGCCCAACTGTTTTGCAAATAAGAAAAATTTTTTTTTGCCACAGGGACTGAAAGGGGATCTTAAAAATTTGAAGTGCGGCTACTAGAACATGTGGGGCACATGAAAATGTAAAAAATACCGTGCCCTCTTAACTCCGAAGCTCCTTGTGATATATGTGGTTAAAATTACGTAAATACATATTTCTTACTGTCACAAATCATATTTTGATCAAGATACAACTGGATACTGACCTGCAATTTGCAAAAAACGCAAGAAGTTTGAATTTCGCGGGCTACCTTAATATAAATCCCGGGATTCCAGAAAATCCGGGAATGTACAACTAATCGGATAGGTATCGGTATGGAAAAGGCTTCTAAAATAATAGGTCGGGGAAAGTTTTTTCGTATTTTATAGGTATAAAGTTGAAATAAAATCTCTTTGGCTCTACTGTTTGTATCTGGCTGGTTTTGATACCATTAAATAGATGACATTTTAGAAAAGAAAAATAAAAAGTAAGAACGATTTCCCGCCATTTTTCAATTGTTTTTCTGCCCGCCGTATATAACTACACATTTGTAATGTTTATACACGCCGTGTATAACCATACATTTTCATAGGTTTAAACTTGGAATAACTTTATTCTGTGTTTATTAGTATGACGGTTTGTGTATTGTGTGTGTGTTAATAAATAATACAAAAGTACTTACAGGCAGGTTTAATTTTTTTGCATCTACTGGTTGGTGAAAAGGCCAAGCAAACTGATGCTTCCATACTGCCTTCATTACATTTTTTTGAAGAAATTGCAGCTGATTTGTCATCCGGCCCTGCCGCCGCGACGAGTCGTCGGGGGGCGCGCCATTAACTGGCTCCGCCGTTGGCTGTATGATATACATTCGGGTTAATTACTACGGCCACTGCACTGACTAAACTAACATCTTGTTTATAAGAATTAAGTAATACCAATTCTTCTAATTTATAGTGACATTTGTCTGTATAAATAACTCCAGAAATTTTCAATAATAAAAGACATTGCCAACTCTCTTTTAACTACTGTAACAACTTTGTGTGTGTAACTCAATAACAAAAAAAAAGTTTGGATGAAACTTACCGTGCTGGTGGTGGCGAGAGGATCGACTGCCTGCTGCATTGTGCTGGAGTCAGCAATCTACCTGCCAAAGTGACACCACAACTGTAGTAGATATTACAACCTAATATGAAAATTGTAAGGAGTATTCAACAAAGAACTCTCACCTCAATTGTAACAAGAGGCTCATCCAATTTCTGACTAAGAGGCATCAGCTATATCCTCTTATAACACTAAACCATTCTATCATAATAAAATATGTTGGTGCTTTTGCACCTAGAAGCAGGTCAGCCCATTCATAGACAAATAAAAATCCTACCTGAAATAAATATAGTGAAAGTTATAACTCCCTGCTAGCATATTTCTTTAGAGATGAAAAGGTGTTAAAAATGTTTCTTTCTTTTTAAATACTTAGCACATTTGTTAAACTTTCCTGCGACTAAGAAAACTTTGTATTTACTTATGCAATGAAAGCTTTGGATTAAAATTTCTTACCTTGCATCTGAATGCAGGGTAGGGAAATTTGAGAAATTGAAGCACCAAAGGCTCTCTGCTTATTGACAGCAGTGTCTTCGGATCTATAACAAAATACATATTACATTAATTAAAAATGCGACAAAGGAAAAAAAATTTCATCTTTAGAAATAAAAATCAATTGCAGAATGTATATATGTTTGTAATTGTCTGAATTGTTTGAAAATTGAAAATTTGGGAACATTGAAAGTGCATGGGAATTTTGAATTAATTATTGAAATTTTAACAGGACAACGTTTGTCGGGCAGCTAGTAGTTACATATAAACCAGTTGTGTCGCTACAGTCTATCATTGGGATTCTGGCGGCGATCCCACTGCGGTTTGCGGTTGCGTTCGGAATCATACCTTGTTACCTATCATACCAGAGTTTAAATTATATACTATTAGTATTACTCCTTAGGCTGAGCGTAAATAAAAGACAAAAAGCATAGGATTTTTTGACATTGAATAATAAACCAGTGTAACCAGTTTCAGTGTCATGAAGTCCAAACTAAAGGAAGTGCTGAAAACATACTGGAGAATTTTGTTTGATGTCTGGGACAGTTTCTACAAGCTGTGAAATTTATGTATCTGATGATAGTGTATTTAGTCATCACAAAATTATTTGCTCCTCTCTGGTCTACTCATAGCCTTACTGACAGGACAGCTGTATATACTTGATGATCACTTTTCTTAGCAAAACGTAATAAAATTGCCCAGATTAGCTGTTGCATTTTGCAAAAAACACATACTTTGTGTAGCAAAGTGGAATTACATTTACCAATGTGTAATTTAGTGCATTTTTATTTAATATCCTATTTCATCCAGCATTTAAATGATAACAGCTGTATTTATCATATTATTTCAAACAGCTAAGAGTCATTTCTTCAACTTCAAAGTTGCAATATTGTTTTCCTAGTAATGTAAGAGTTATTTAAACAAGATCGTAGATCAGTAAGCCATGCAGTAAAAAAATTAATAATAAGATACTGAGATCTGTAAGTTCATCCGTAGTACACTTCGATGGCATAGTTAATTTAAATTAGACCAAGATTTTCATTTTTAATTTGTTGAGGAGTTAACCAGTGCCAGTCCACATTTTTTTTTTTTGCTAGTATGAAGTATGGACATGGCACTCCATGATATCTGTTTCAACTTTACTAGTCATAAAAAAGTCTGGCAACATTTCATAGGTTTTATATTCTTGACTTTTAAAATTTCGAAGGACACTTGAATAAAATCTTATTATCCACTCATGGGTATTATTTTTAATTTCACCCACACATTGTTCATGATTATTATTTTTTTTACTTATGTTGGATAGAAAGGTTCAAGCAATAAGCATGTTGTTAAAAATTCACATCAATCAGTTGTCTAAATAAACAAAGAGGTAATAAACACACATTGCTTTAAAATAATAAACAGCATACAATGTGACATAGAATGTAACACCTTTCCGTGTCCAAGGTTAATATTGATAGAGACCAATGCAACAGAACCTTATATTTATATTGGTTATGATACATAGTTTCAAATGAATGTGTAGTGTTTAAAAAATAAAAATTGTATTGGAATCATCTGCACAAAAGCTAAAAGTTTTTGAGTGTTTACTAGAGACATCACTTAACCTACTTTTATATCAGGTAGGCTTTTGCAAATTGTTGTCATGCATGTGAGTAATTTTATCATGCATCTTTTTACATTATTGGAAGTTGTGTACCACTACCACTGTAAACTAAATCAAGCTTTTTTAAGGTGAATAATATGGAAAATTTAAACTGGTCAAATGAGTCATCAGCAACATACATAGCTGAATGACGCTTCAGAGAGCGTATAAACGTTCTAGAACATTCTTTGGGCTCAGCTTTAAAGTCAAGTGCTTTGCAGGTATCAGGTACAGAGGCAGAGACCTCAATAAAAAATAACAGATTTGGCACGAATATATATTTGAAAATATAGTTAGAGAGACAAATTATAACGTACAGCTTTGTTTCTTAACATCTATTTCATAAGATTATGATCAGGTACATTGAAACAACTATCTACAAAACAATGTTTGATTCTAATACAAACTGATTGTGGCCAATACTTTTGTCAAAATATATAAGGTTCTTCTATGCTAAATACCACTAAAATTACCTCAATTTCAGTAACTAGAAATGGGAGAAAATTGCTTGAAAGAGGCCATGAACAAAAAGTTTCAAATATTGCTCAATACAAGCAACATGCACTCTCTACTTGAACGAATTATGCAGCCCTATGAGAACAGCAACAAAATAGTACGAAAAATACATCAAAATAATACCAGTAAAGCTAAAAATTATGAAAAAAGACTTACGAAGAGATATTAACGCCAATATGGCGGATGAACTAAAAATACGATGTTAGAGTAACTTCTTCGAACGCAAAATGTATCGATTTGCTCCAGTCTAACAGTCACTCCACACAATAAACTAAATCATAGTTCTTTATTATTTGTATAAATTCATCGTCCTATAGTAACTAAATTCACTGAAATCTATAAACATTAAAGAGTAGCACAACACGACCTCCGAAGACACAACGAACTTCAGACATGGCGGCCAAACAAGACCCAAGAATGACGAGCGTCTCTAGGCATAGTAAAAATTTTCATTTTGCACTGGAAAGGAAAATTCTATAAAATCAGCATAAGAAAATGTAGAAAACGTGTGTATTTTAATTTCGCATAAGAATATTTTTCAGGATTCCATATTAATCATAGGATTGATTACGATAGCTCTGCTTGAGATTCTTTGGATTTTGTACGGATGTATAGAGCATAGAAAATACAGAAATTATTGTTTCTGATTTCTGATTCAATCAATTCAAAGTTGCAAGAACAAAAATTGTAATGGCTGCAAGCCTGCAAGCTCCCAGTATAGTGGATTATCTATGCTCCCAGTTGCAGCTGCAAGCTGTGGCTGCGGGTAAAATTTTGAAAATGATTTTTGATGGTCTTTTGTGTTTGCTGGTCCTAGGAAATTGAATCGCGCAAGCTACGCACTTTTTTCATCATCACACGCATACCATACGCTACGCATTTTTTTAGTCATCGTTCTCTCTGCTGATGTACTTATTTTTTTTATAGTAGACCTTTATACAAAATAGATCTGCCTATGTCTCATTTCTGGGAGAATTCGTTTTCTCTATTTTCAATCGAGCAAAGCTCGGTCGCCCAGGTACTACATATAAAGGGTTACTTGCATCATTGCATGTTACTTGTAATTCGACGTATTCCTTGCAGGACTTCATAGTAGGGTTAAAATGCAACAAAGTAAGCCACCAAATGTTCTACCGAAATTCAGTACTTTATTGTAATTTTTGTATACGAAAAATATAAATTACGAAAAATAAAATGTTTCATTAGTGATCTTTGCCAAAGTTTTAAGTATTTTTCAACTTTTAATTTTTAACAAAGATCTACGACGGCATCATTTAAGATAATGACTTAAATTCCAGCAAAGTCACGCCGTAAATCAATTTTGAATTGTATTTTTCAATAAAAAAAACTAAAAATGTAACTACTTAACTCAAAAACTATTGAATTTCGGTAGAACATTTGGTGGCTTAATTTGTTGCATTTTAACCCTATTATGACGTCCTGCAAGGAACCCTATACAGGGTTATTGGTAAAACACCAACAACCTCTTAAGGGGTCATTGTACTCATCATTATGAACAACTTTTACTATGGGACCAAACCTGAAATCGCGAAAAAAAAATCAGCTGCTCCCTACATTCTGCCGAGTTTGATGTTGATGAATGTACTGAACAGCTGATTTTTTTTCGCGATTTCAGATTTGGTCCCATAGTAGAAGTTGTTCATAATGATGAGTACAATGACCACTTAAGAGGTTGTGCGTCATTTATGTTACACCTTGTATAATATATACAAATATTGCTCATTTATTAGTATAGGATAGGACTGAGTTGCAAATTACAAAAATCGTAAGAAAATTTGAATTTCGCTACTTTACCCGTTGTTCGGGGTGAACGACGAACGCGGTAATTAATGCAACGCAACGCGACGCGAAAATCAAGTAGTCGTTGTATGTTGTTGACTTGTTGTTGTTGTTAATTGTGGCCTACGTTGTCGCCTTACTTGTTTTTTGCGCGACGAGACGCAACGTTCTTAGTTTCGGACATCAATGGTCGTTGTCCAAAAATAGGAGTAAAACTAATTTTCTGACGATTGGATATGACCATGAGCATTGATATAAAGTCAATGACTAATGCTGGGGCTAACCTATATGGACATCGCCGTTGAAGGACGATAACCGTAGTGTGCATCCACACTGCCGGCCTAGCGTGGTAGTGACGACGGGCGCGAAATATCAAACATTATGAAGCCGCCGTTTGCATCCGTGCGTGTGGATGCACACTATGTGAAGTGATCAAGTGACTGAGGCGGGCGCCTAGCGCAACGGGGAGATAGCGCGCGTAGTTTTCATACGTTCCTATCCGCACGTTATGGCCACACTACGGGCCTAGTCAGCAAGCGAGCGAATGCGTGGGTGGCGGGCAGTGATGCCAACTTAGTTCTTTCGGTAGCACTAGATCTGTTTCATTTTCTGTTAAATCAGTGCTTAAAAATAGATTTTAGTGCCCAGCGCACTAACTAGCTCATTTTCAATGCCGACGTAGAACGAGTGTCCAGCCAAATGAACACTGTAAAAACGAAGCAACGGAATAGAATGAGCCTTCAGTGTTGTATATTTGAACTGACCTATAGCTTGCTTCAGTTACGAAATTCCGAAGGAAGATAAAAAAAAATGTGGGTTCTAAAGACATGTAAAATAAGTCAGCAATAAACACCAAGCCCAGCATCCACTTCACAATTTTCTGTAACACCCAATCCACAAGCCCAGACTGCGATGATGATTCTGACTCCGATTGTAATGAAGACTATATACTATAAGGCACTACACTACACTATTCCATGTTTGGGTGTTACAGAAGATTGTTAAGAGTGGATGCTGGGCTTGGTGTTTGTTGCTGGTCAGTTCGAATATACAACAGTGAAAACTCATTCTATTCCGTTGCTTCGTTTTTACAATGTTCATTTGGCTGAACACTCGTTCTACGTCGGCATTAAAAATGTACTAGATAGCGCGCTAGGCACTAAATTCTATGTTTAAGCACTGATGAAGAAAATGCAACAGATCTCTTACTACCGAAAGCACTAAGTTGGCAACACTGCCCGCCACCAGCGCATTAGCTCGCTTGCTGACTAGGCCTGTAGTAGGGCCATGACGCGCGGATAGGTACAGAAAAAAAAGAAAAAGAATAAAATAGAAAATATTTAATATTTTATTTTTTCTGTACGTTTGAAAACTACGCACGCTATCTCGCTCGGGCCCGTCGGGCTAAGTGCCCGCCTCAGTCACTACGGACACAAACGGCGGTTTCATATGTTTGATATTTCGCGCCCGTCGTCGCTACCGCGCTAGGCCTTAGAGCATTTAACCTATGGAGATGGCAAGCAGCGAATCACCGAACAACATTTTCTGCCACTTTATGCGGGGGGCGAGGAAAACACATACAGCACACTACGAAAATTTGACAACCACACACAGATACATGCTTCGTATTGCTACGAACGCACACGAAAGAATAATAGCCACACAATAAAAAAACACATACACATTGACAAATTTGTGCGTATCTACGCAACTGTCCTATGACAACAAACACAAAATGCTAGTGATGGGACACAAACAATCAGTGGTATTTGATTACATGAATCAAAAATCAATCTGCCTAGCCTTTTCCCAACTATGTTGGGGTCGGCTTCCAGTCTAACCGGATTTTACCGGATGCAGCTGAATACCAGTATTTTACATGGAGCGACTGCCTATCTGACCTCCACAACCCAGTTACTTGGTAATACGATACCCCTTGGTAAGACTGGTTGTCAGACTTTCGGGCTTCTGACGACCCGTAACGACGTCAAAGAACCACGAATGACAGCCGGGACCAACGGCTAAACGTGCTTTCCGAGGCACGGAGGAGTCTCGGTATGTAAAAATGGTCACTCATTCACTGACCAACCCCGGCAAGCGGAGCTTAACCTGCTATTTCATTACATGAATGAATGAATAAATAAAATGTTCATTCGTTTTATTTTCTTGTATGTACAGGTCAAGCCACCCGAAACTGTCAAATTTTCCCAATCAACCTTGAACCTAATACTTTAGATTTATAAAGATTGTAGTAGCTTGACGTGCTGGCGTCTGTACCTACACAAAAATGCGCAATATGATTAATGCCTGCGAAACTACGTAGGTAGCCAGTAATGACAAAACAATAATTAATAGTGCTTTAGAAAAAGAACGATTGTATTTTTTTTTTTTCTTCTATATTTTTTTTTTCTCGGCACGTTTTCTCACAACACATCTGACATTGGCAGAATTGTCGACATCGGCACCATTGCCATAGAGAAAAATAGAATAGAATAGAATAGAACGATTGTATTTATTTTTATAGTGAAATATTTTTTTCAAATAACATTATTGATATTGTTGGACCTTCCTATCATTCTGCATTTAGGGTCGGCAATTCGGGAACCACTATACAAACGCACCCGGCGATTTTACATACTAGCTACGCTTAAAGCGTCACTGTTCTAACCTAACCCAACCTAACCAAAATGATTCTCAAGCAATACAGGTAATGGTCACTATTCTAACCTAACCCAAGTGATTCACCAATGTGAAGTTTCGGACGCGCGGTTGTGATAGTACAGTGGAGCCGCAATTCGGGATACATACTTGAGCCCCGTTTTATAATGCGGGCTTAACGTAGGTATACGTGTCAAAAAGTGGGAAGGGTAGAATATAAATAATAAAATAACACAGCCAATTTTATTATTTTGTTAAAAATAACACTTTTACACGTCCATTTTTTGTTTTTTAAAACTATTTAAGTTCGGTGTTTCCTAGCTAACTAATTAAAGATACTAAATGATGTGTTTGATATTTTAGTAGGAAAACATGCGGGTGTGGCTTCATAGCCAAAGCCATAGTTAGTTCATATTCATGTCTGAATAATGACGACTACAGTCGATTTTTAATTCGACGGAATTCTGACATTTCAGAAGTGTTGCCAATAATAAAACGGTCCTACTAAAATCTTTAATTTTGCAGGCGGTTCTTCCGTGCCAAGAATGTTTTTTTAAAGTGGGTATCGTACCCTCAATTAGTTTCCTTCTATTATTTGCAAGTTGTTTAAAACTACACCACATAAAATGTTCTGAACAGATTGCACTAGTACGCGTGGGTCCCCAAGTTTCTGTATTACCGCAAAATATCCTCCATTTTTGTCATAGTACAGGATCTTTTGAAAATCTGTTGAAGAAAAATATAGAATAGAAGTAATCAGTTTAAATAAGTGCCAACAGAATCAAACGAAAATCATATCTATTCATTTGATTGTGTACGTACTACGTTTTCATAACAGCCTTGAAAAAACCTACTAGTAAGTACCTACTACTTAAGGTCCGCGGTGGTAGTTATTAAATTATTCCACTGCGGATTATTTTTTTTTCAAATTGCATGAGCTGCAAAAACTCACATTCGAAACGAACAAACTGTTATTTTTTATTAGCCTAAAACTACAAAAGAAAAGAATTTAAATCGACTCACAAAGAACTGAAATTAATATTATGTAATATATATATTTTTTATTTCAACCTGACTTATCCAGATACATTACAAAAAAAAAACTGGTTACTGAACATAATGACTGAAAAAATCATTTATTTTATCAATCATTGATTCACGTTGTCCCTGCACTATGCAAATTCTTACCTGTACTACGTTTACGCTACCAACGTACCACTGTATTTTTCTATCGTAATGTCAACAACGATTATTTCGACATTATACTTAAATAAAACTGTTTGAATGTATAATTTATACTTGTATGTGGTAAGAAACACCATGGTTTCGCAAATTTGAAGTGGCAGATCACTTTTTGCACGAGGAAACTGCACAATTAACCATTTTTTGGGAGCACTTTCTTGCGACACAAAACGATACACAATTAGACATGGGTGATAAATAACGTCACAGTGAAAAAATCACCGTGATCTGCCACCTGAGAGTATCACAGTGACTTTTTGTATAATATCGTCGTTCCAAAATAACGTTGTTCCTTTCCGTCACATTTACTCCGTCTCACTCCCGTCACTGCGATGGTTAATGTTAAATATGGAACGAGAATAAATCGGAACGTGTACGCCCGCGCCTCGCCCGCGCCGCGGCTGTTCGGAGATAGTCGTATACTTTCGTGAAAAACGAGTATCGATGCAATTCTAGCGTGCATGACCTCGAACTTTGACAGGCAGTCAGTTGTTTGACTCAGTTTACTCATTGTAATTTGTCATATTTGTGCACCTATAAATTTGGCGCCATTTTTTTTTCTTTCATTTTGTTTGCGCGTTTATGCAAAGTAGGTACGTAGTGTTAGTACTTAGTTTGTTCGTGTTTATTCGTTGTGTAAATAACAATAATTAATAGTGATAGTTCAGTGTATTTAGTGTAGATATAGTATAAAAACTGGTCTCTGCCATTATGGCGGACTCACGTAAAATGAAAACTAGTAATTTATGGAATTGTTTTGAAGATTTTTAGACAGTGTAAATAAGATCGCAATTTGTATGTTATGTAAAGTTAAGTATAGCTACAAATCTTCAACTTCCAATTTAAAAAAAACACTTGGAGCGAAAACATCCTACTGTTCAGTTTGTTTCTACAAAACAGCAGTCAGTCCAATCTGTTCCTGTTGCACCAACTACGTCAGAATCAAACCCGCAATCACCGTCGGACTCTACGATGGCTTCCACCTCCAGCGCGAATGTGCAGCAACTACAAAATTCAAATGTGCCAACTACGTCAATGTCCAATTCTGATATTATGACAAATTGTATAAGTAATACCAACATACAAAACGTAAATTCCCGTATAGTATTACAGAATCAACCTATGACTAAATATCTAAAAAGAAAACTTACACCAAACGAAAAGTAACAAACATCCATACATCCTCACAAACTTTCGCATTTATAATACTATTATTAAGTACCTACTAATTATTAGGATATAATAACACCGAGATGTACTTTTTTCTTTATTCTGCATTACAGCTATAGGCGATAGTTTTTATTGATAATAGCGAATAAGCGAATTAATTATCAAATCGTGTAAGTCACATTACAATTATTACAAAACGTTCTAAATATCTATTACCTATCCGACGTGATCGATTACAAAACGTTCTAAATATCTATTACCTATCCGACGTGATCGACGTGACAAAGTCACGGTGATTTTTCACCGTTAAATTTTTATAACTGGAACAACAGTCACGGTGAATAAAATATAACGACTTTGCCCATGTCTATACACAATGACAGCAGTCGGCGAATGAATTAGTTTTATATAACGTGCATGGCCATATGGCCAATCGACTTTGGCAGAGGGGTTCGCTCAGCTATGCCATCTCCATAGGTTAAATGCTCTAAGCGCTAGGCCGGCAGTGTGGATGCACACTAAAATTTTCCAACTTTAGTTGACTGCGAGTCGACAGATGACTGGTGTGAGAAGAGGCTTTTGCCCTGCAGTGGGTCACGTCAGGCCACGTGGAACAATAAGACGACGTTCGCACGGACGTAAAAAAATCGCGGCAGGATTTTATCGCGCACTGGATTTTCAACTCTCGGTATTGAGCCGAGCGCTGAGAATCCAACCTAACTAAAAAAGAGTCCATCCCAGTGCGACGAAAAACAGACTGTTGGATTTTCAACTCCCGGAGCTAAGCAGAGAGTTGAAAATCCAGTGCGCGATAAAATCCGGCCGCGATTTTATTACGCTCGTGGAAACGCCGACTAATAGGATGTCTTTACTAATTCTGTTACGGTAGTACTTACTAACTCCGTGAAGGTCAATTTCAATTTTGTCGATACTATTGACATTGACAGTTTTGCGTGATAAAATCACTGACATGTCTGATTGACAATGACAGCACACAGACAAGTGGTCAGGCGACAGGCATCAATCAGGATTACAGCAGTTTGCTTTGCCAATGGCCAATGGTTTGAGATTTTTGGTGAGCTCGATCACCCCTAATGTATAATGACATAAAATTGCTATCTGTAATACGTAGAACCATAACATTTTATTTAATTCAGTCGTTTTATTTTTAAAATTGAATACTAATAAGTGCCACGTTAAAGTTTTAAATCGAGTAAGTGCCTGTGATATAATTATGTAAATGTTAATATTTCAATGTTATTTACGCTAACTTATAATAGAAACTCAATGTCTTCTGTAAGAGATACTATTATAGGTATTAACATAAATGACGAATTAATGCTGCATGCTGTACATTTTTGTGTTCAGGAACTCTGTTGCTTTTTTTGTTTTTTGATACCTCTCTACCTTTGATAGCCAAGGTATCGCACTTTTGAATTGAATAATAATAGCCTGTAAGAGTTTACACAGGTGTGTATGAATAATTATTTAGCACTATGTATTGTGGGTATTCATCAAGTATAAAGTAGCTCCAGTTTCAACTTTCACTAATTAAATAGGTACCTGTTGAGTTCACCAGTGAATGGTAAAAGATACTTTCTAATTGTACAGATATTCTTTTGCCTAAAATTTCCAAATTTAGAGGTTTATTATTTTCTTGTAATCATACATAAGTATATTGTATGCATACATTTATATCTTATAGATTATTATTTATCTTCAAGAGAAAGGCCTTGTCTTGTTGATATTAGTTTATTCATTCGAAATAGTTAAATATCAATAAGAGATCTATTTAGAAATGAAATCTGAAGTGATTCACTGCTGTAACTTTATACATTTATTTGTATTGCTTGCTATCATAAAGTGATAGATAGTGAGTAAGGTACCTAGATCATGAAGTATTAAAATTATGTTGTGTGCTCTATGCAAACATTGAATGCACACATTGATATTTGCGCAAGTAATAAACTCAATAAACTTATTCATATGAGTGTGTTGAGCCGCAGGTAAGCAATTACCTGTAACATAACATAGTTTGTTTTTAGTTTATTCACTTTGCTGTTTTATAAACTTGCCATTGCTTCAGTAGTTTGATGGCACAGTTTTAAAACATCTTATAGTTTATTCAACAGTCTGTTTGATCTATTTTGAATTACACTTAAAATTAAAACACCAAAAGAATAGGCTTGTATGATAATGTTATCTGCAGAAATCTCAAAGTAGCATAAGCACCAATGATCCCTCTAAAACTTTTCAAAAGTATGTTTCTCATCTATTGGCCATTAGTTTTATGTATATTTTCAGTATGCCCTTTAAGATTATTACACTTTCCATACTGATAGCACATGATCTTGTATGATAGTGTTATCTGCAGGAATCTCAAAGTAGCATAAGCACCAATGATACCTCTAAAACTCTTCAAAAGTGTGTTTCTCATCTATTGGCCATTAGTTTTATGTATATCTACAGTATGCTCGAGTATTACACTTTCTATAATGCTAAAACATGATTTAATTCTCTGAGATTGTTATTAAGTGGATATTTTTTTTATTTTATAGAAATGGATCATTCGAGAATGGGTCATGCAAATCATGAACATGGTAATCATATGAACATAGACCACATGATGCCAGCACCTGACCATGATATGACAATGAATGGTACATTTCAGGATGATATTATTCAAGTAAGTTATTATTGATATTGCCTGGCCCTACCGTCTGTCCTTCTGTCTGCCAGCGGGCTCGTGAACTGTAACAGGTAGACAAAGTGGTGTAAATACCAATATATTGATAAATCAGATTTGGCCCGGAACCCTGCGTGTCCGACTCGCACTTGGCTGGTTTTTATTTTTCCATTGATTCAGCTTAAGAAAACTAGATTGATTTGTTTGTTAAGTTTTTGTTTGTGGATTGGTTTATTTGTGCGTACCTGACGCATGGTACATTTTTAACGCTACGATTTTTCGTGTAGATCAATGAGAATCCAATAGAGTGCATCCCAGTGCGTCAAAAGTACCTACATTGTTGGATTATAAGCAGTGCGTTGAAAATTCAAAGCGCGATAAAAACTCGCCCGTGGGTCCGAGGTGTTATGGGTATTACAAAATTGCGAAGGTTAAAAAACCGGCCATGTGCGTGTCGAACTACGCACATTTCAAGGTTCCGTACCAAATCTGATTTATCAATATACCTACTAGCTTTTGCCCGCGGCTTCGCTCGCGTGGATGTCGGAAAATATTTCCCATGGGAACGTTCATGTGGAAAACATAGGGCCGTCCGATATAACTGTGCAAACTCAAATCGCTACGATATATCGTTACCGTGTATAGTAGGCATAAAGCTACCAGTCGGCATGATTTTTTCCGACATCTTCAATAGTCGTAGTCATATTTCAGCCAATTTACACAAAACCATAATGAATTACACTGTGATTCAGTGTAATTCATTATGGTTTTGTGTAAAGGTCCGTTAATTGGAGAAAACCGTATGAAAATCCGTTCGGTACTTTTTGACATTATCGCATTCAAACAGACAGACTTACGCGGCGGGGGGACTTTGTTAATTACTTAAAATTTATTATGCCAGTCACGCTCTAATAACAAATAACTTTTGTCCGAGTGTCCACTCGTTCAATTAATTTCCTCGTAAAAACGTCGAATGAAATAAAGACTAAATGTTACCTCAAGATTCGAACTATGACTACATTTCCAATCCCTTAAATCTCTTAAAAAGGTAGGTACACAAACATTTGTCAACCCCTATTGTACCCCTTAGCGGACGATTTTTAAAAAACGCTGTACCATATATATGTCTTTATTTCCTACCAAAAGCATAAATTTGAATTTTCATATCCCTAAGAAATGCTGGGTTTCCCATACAAAATTTCATCCCTTATATCACCCCTTGTAGGATTATGTTTTAAGACAAAAAGTAGCCCATGTCCTTTCCCAGGATGCTATCTATAGCCTTGCCAAATTTTATCGAAATCCGTGCATAAACCCCTATTTTACCCACTTAGGGGATGATTTTTAAAAAACGCTGAACCGCATATTTCTTAATTTCCTGCCAATAGCATAATTTTTTTAACCCTAACTTAAGAAATACTGGGTTTCCCTTACAAACTTTCATCCCCTATTTCACCCCCTGTAGTATTATTTTTGAAAAAATAGTATACTATGTCCTTCCCCACGATGCTATATAAAGCCTTGCCAAATTTTGTAGAAATCCGTGTAGTTTTGTAAATTTTAAAATCAACCCCTATTTTACCTCTTTAGGGGATGATTTTTCAAAAACGCTGAACTGTATATATTTGTTATCCCTAACTTAAGAAATACTGAGTTTCCCTTACAAACTTTCATCCCCTATATCACCCCCCGTAGTATTGTTTTTGAAAAAAATAGTATCTTATGTCCTTCCCCAGGATGCTATATGAAGCCTTGCCAAATTTTGTGGAAATCCGTCCAGTTTTGTAAATTTTAAAATCAACCCCTATTTTACGCCTTTAGGGGATGATTTTTCAAAAACGCTGAACCGCATTTTTCTTTATTTCCTATCAAAAGCATACATTTTCATTTTCACATCCCTAACTTAAGAAATACTGAGTTTCCCATACAAACTTTCATCCCTTAAATCACCCCCTGTAGGATTATTTTTGAAAAAAAAAGTAGCCTATGTCCGTCCCCAGGATACCATCTATAGCCTTGCCAAATTTTATCGAAATCCGTTCAGTGGTTTAGGCGTGAAAAGGTAACAGACAGACAGACAGAGTTACTTTCGAATTTATAATATTAGTATGGATTGGTATTTGTTAGTATACACTAAATACAATACATAATAATATACATTGATCACCAAATTTCAAGTTCCTAAGACAATGGGAAGTAAAAAATTCTTTGTAACAAAATTTTGTACTTAAAAAAAGTTTTGATGGCTTCTCATTCCTTTGTTTTCCAATATTTTTAAAAACAAAAACACAAATACAGTAAGTATTTATCTACTCAACGAGCTCTAAACAACGATACCCCACTCTACGACGACGGTGTAGGTCAACATTTTTTTTCCGCGCCCGCTTTTTCTTTATATGCCCCCCTTAAAACAATTAAAAATGTTTTTTGATAATTTGTACACACGGCTACACATCAAGTTATACTTTTCCAGTTTACACTGACCTCTCATTGTAAGGAAATCCTATGCAATACGAGATCAGCTTATACTGGAAATGTATAGCTTGATCTGTAGCCGTGCGTATGACTTTGGGTTAACAAGATAGGTAATACGGGCTGGTATCCGCAACTCCACGACAATGCGCGTATTTTGCGTAGGTATAATGGGTCAACAAGATGCCTAAACTTACTGTGAAAATTTGAAGATTGTAGCTCCAACCGTTTGGACACGTGAGTGACAACAATAGGGTTCCGTTTGGACTCTTCGGGTCCCCTAAAAAAGGACGTATGTACAGTATCCGGGCGTTAACCTATATGACCGCCTGTCGTCCCTGTCGACACCACACTGCATGGGACCGACGCGAAACGAAGCTAAGTTCGTTTAGCTTTACTCCGCGTCTTTTTATACTCCCGTTCATAGGGGTTAGGCGGCAACTCGTCCAACTTCGAAACTGGGACCTGGGACCAATTCCACCTTTTATAATTGCAAGGGGGCAACTCGTCCTACTTCGAAACTGGGACCTGGGACCAATTCCACCTTTTCTAATTTGATAATAGGCAACGGGCCCACGTTATTTAAGCTATTGGGACGATAGCACTACTGAATATTCTCTAGGGGTTTAGTCCCAATAAAGTGATACTGGCTGTAGCAAAGGGAAATAAAACAACATCGAAAACGGGTCTTATCGCGATATTCCTTTTTTTTTTCGTCCTCTTTTTTCCTTCTTTTTCTTCCTTTCTTTTTTTCCTTTATTTTTTTCCTTTCTGTTTTTCCTTTCTTTTTCCTTCTTCTTTTTTTTCCTTTTTTTTCTTTTTTTTTTCCTTTTATATTGTGTACAAATCGCGAAAGTTTAATAACTGAAGGTTAATTGATCTCATTTGTTTTATGTTATCATACCATAGATATAAAAAAGATGTGCCCAGTAGTCAAAAAAATATATTCAAGGTCATGATTAGTATGATTAATTGATTACATAAAACGAATGAGATCAATTACTAACCTGCAGTTATTAAACTTTTTAAACTTTCGCCATAAAAGGAAAAAGAAAAAGAAAAATAAAAGAAAAAAAAAGGAAAACAGAAAGGAAAAAAAAGAAAGGACAAAAAAGGAAAGAAAAAAGATGGAAAAAAAAAGGAATATCGCGATAAGACCGTTCTCGATGTCGTTTTATTTCCCTTTGCTACAGCCAGTATCACTTTATTGGGACTAAACCCCTATAGAATATTCAGTAGTTCTATCGCCCCAATAGCTTAACTAACGTGGGCCCAGTTGCCTATTATCAAATTAGAAAAGGTGGAATTGGTCCCAGGTCCCAGTTTCGAAGTAGGACGTGTTGCCCCCTAACAATTATAAAAGGTGGAATTGGTCCCAGGTCCCAGTTTCGAAGTTAGACGAGTTGCCGCCTTACCCGTTCATAGTATGCGGTGAGAAGCTGAGAAGGTGTGAACCGAAGTATGAAAAGATGCGGAAGAAAGCTAAACTAACTTAGTTCCCAACTTCCCAGTGCGGCCGAGAGAGAATCCTTCTTCGTCGTATCGATGACTCTCTTTTAAGCTTCGACCAGAACTCGGCTAATTCGACGGCGTTAGCGTTGGCATGGCAAAAGTCTTCCATAGTGCAGGTGTTTTAACCGACTTCAAAAAAGGAGGAGGTTCTCAATTCGGATGTTTTTTTTATGTAAGTACCCCATGGAAATTGAGGGAAACTCTAAAATTTTATAGGCACACCTATAGCGATTTGGGTATTTTTTGAAGTAACTCGTGCATTTGCTCTCTGAAAGCAACATTTGGTGAAGTGGAACTGATGATGAAGACCACAGATGGCCATCGGAACTACTCAATTATACCTAAGTTTTTCACGGATTGTGATTCGATTACTTTAATATGGTTGCTTAGCAATTTATGCTCGTCACAATGCTGACAGTGACATCACCATCAGCTCCACTTCTCCTGGTTCTTACTAGGAGAACTCCTCAACAATTAACGTTCCTGCATAGGGTACATTTTACAAAAGGTGATGAGCAGTTGATATTAGGCTATTGTAACTTAGATAAATTACAAACTGATCCACTAAAAAGTGAGAAATGAAAACTTTTTTACAAAAAAAAAACAACCGACTTACTAAAAAAAAAAACTACCTACAACGTGAAAAATAACTTTAATTTCGGATGTTGGTGGCAAAAAAACTAAAATACAGATCCAAAATACACCGATTTCCGAAATTAAAGTTATTTTTCACGTTGTAGTGGTTTTTTTTTTGGAAACCGGATGTTTTCTTTTTTGTAAAAAAGTTTTTGTTACACAAAGAACACGACAAGAGGTGAGGCATCGTTTATGATGTGGCTCCACAGTCGCACCGTAGCTTATCGGAGTATCCCCCACCTGGTTAAGTTGTACCTGCAGCGATCCACCTGACTTCTTAGTCGGTTAAGAGATTTCCCGGTCGGCCATGGTATAGCACTATTATACAGGTATGACGCTCTACAATACGAAGAAAAACTTTCCCTAAAACTCCAATTTGCCATATAAATAAGTAATTTATTAAACAAGTGTAAAACTTGTTTTAATCAGTTTGCCGTACTTACATACATAAAATGTTCATCGACCTTCAATAGTGGCCATTCACAGTCCTTGCGCATAATAAAATTCGACGGAACCTTGCAAGTCGCGCAAATCAGATAGTGGGCAGTCAGTATTTTAAATGGATACACTGTGGTTCGTATTCGTAAAAAGATGAAAACCGAGTTCTTACGCGGTGTCCTGCGTGAGCGACGAATACGACGCGACGCGACGCAACACGACGCGAAGTATTGCGACGCGACGCTACACGCGACACGACGCGAAATATTGCGACGCGACGCTACACGTGACAAATGTCCTACGTGATTTTGGTCGTTACTTCTCGAATCGATGGAGAAGTACAGTACAATTTTGCTTAAAAGTTCATATTTAAAGTACAGACTTTTAAAAAAATATCGTAAAACATCGTTTATGTTTTTTGTCCCACAACAATTTTTGCTGAAGCACTGCGGCGATCAACGTTCCTGAATCAACCATTTCGTAGTTCGTGGTGTCGCATCCGGTCGCCCTCAAAACAAGTACCTACGCGTTACGTCGCGTCTCGCCGCAGGCTGCCACATAGGCCGCAAGCAGGGTATGCCGTTGAGTTGATCGCGTTCGTCGCGTCGCGTCGTATTCGTCGCTCACGCAGGACACCCCGTTAGCCTATTAGTCGGCGTTCCCACGAGCGTAATAAAATCGCGGCGGGATTTTATCGCGCACTGGATCAACTCTCTGTTTAGCGCCGGGAGTAGAAAATCCAACAGTGTGTTTTTCGTCGAGCTGGGATGCACTCTGTTTTTGTTAGGTTGGATTCTCAACGCTCGGCTCAACAACGAGAATTGAAATCCAGTGCGCGATAAAATCCCGCCGCGATTTTATTACGCTCGTGGAAACGGGTGTTTAGGGCGGACGCGACGCAGACCTGGCGAAGGGCACCGCAAGGCAGTTTTCACTGGTAAAAAAAATCTTATCAACTTATTGTTTGTCGAAAATAAGTAAACTTCCATTATGTCGGGGCCACACCAACGGGATATTATGCCGTTGATAATGGCGATGAAGGACGTAGGCCGTAGGTGTAGCCACAACTTCTCGCGATAATTTGGCCGAATTTAACTACCGCGATGTTTATGGCGATGATGGGCATTGACGTTGACGTTGGTGTGGCCCGGGCATGAGCCCGCGTACAAAATACAATCCAACTTAAAATTATTTATTTTCGACATTATTCTATCAGACCAAAGTTCATATTTGTTTGGCAGAGAAACGATGCTTCGCCAGGTTTGCACTGCCATCGGCCATTAAGACGCAGATAAGTGCCAGCGGCCTTGAGTGGTTAGCTTGCGTGTTCTGTGCTGAGCTCACGCAACGCGTCTTACGTCCAGCTAGTAATAGGTATGACGCCCATCAAGGAGTGCTGTCTCAAAATAGACGCATTATTAATTTATTACACACTAACTTTTGCCCGCGGCTTCCGCCGCGTGGATGTCGGAAAATATCTCACGGGAACGAAAAAAAAAAAAAAACAGAATGAAAAAAAACAGTTTTCTAGGTTCAAGGGTTTAGGCTGGGTGTTGATGTGTCAGTCAGTCAGGACTTCTCTCTTTATCTAAATAGATAAAAAAACAAAAGGTTGTATATTAAAATACGTATACTAAAAGATTAATAGTTAAATTATCTTTAAAATGGTGAAGGTTTCATAAAAATAAGCTTGATAGTTTTTACACTATACAGGGTGGAATTTTGTAATGCCACCTGAAGGGAAAGTACTCTTAATACTGTAGATAGAAAATTTTACTCAAAGAAAACATTCCTTTATTTTTGAATAGAAAGAAAACTACATTCAAAGATTTTCAAAAATTCGCTTGAAATTTAAGATTTAAAAAATATTAAAAAAATAAAATTGAAGATTTCATGGTTCCCGGGTGTGCCAAACGAATTTTCGA
This sequence comes from Cosmia trapezina, assembly GCA_905163495.3. NCBI lineage: Eukaryota > Metazoa > Arthropoda > Insecta > Lepidoptera > Noctuidae > Cosmia > Cosmia trapezina. Next base: position 20,776,061 of record LR991022.1, read on the forward strand.
AAATCTTTGTATGTAGTTTTCTTTATATTAAAAAATAAAGGAATGTTTTCTTTGAGTAAAATTTTCTAACTACAGTATTAAGAGTACTTTCCCTTCAGGTGGCATTACAAAATTTCACCCTGTATAATGTAAACTTAATCTAAAATATTCACATATTAAGTTATTAAGAAAATGCCCTAATTTATCATACATTTTTTACAAATCATTAACACTACTCGTTTAGACGCGATCTTCAGTTTAAAATCATTAAAAGTCTGTTCGTCGCCTTAATTATAATTTTAATACGAACGTGTATCGTGCGCACGCCGTAGAACCTAGGTAGGTACCTACCTACTTACTGTTGTTTATCTATATGATGCTTGACTTTCTGCATACGTGCAGGTGCAGTAGTTGAGAAATTGAGACGTCAACTCGGAGTATTGATGTTTTATTGTAGGTAAACTAGGTAAAGTCAGTCGGGGCAAGTGCGCCATATTTTTTGCATAGATGATTACGATGCTATTATTTTTTTTAATGCAGACCTATGAGTGTACATTTATTAAATTAACAATATTTGGTATTTTGTAGTTGCAAGAAACGTCGATTCAATCAAATCTATCAATAATTTCATGATATTTTATAAGAAATTGTGAAACATGGATATAGGCGCACTTGCCCCTGGAAACGGGGCAAGTGCGCCTATGTAAAGAAAAACCGATAAAATCGTACGTTACCAGAAAAATAGATAATTTATTCAATAGGGCATAAACAACTCAACGAATTACTCTTGGTTTTTTTTTTTTATTTACTCGTCCTATAGGCTACTGCGGCTTCCATAAGAAATTTGGGGCAAGTGCGCCATAGATTAATAATAATTAGCAGGGGTTCTAAACCTTTATTGCTGTTTTTTATACAAAGTGAAAACTGTTGTATTTATATTAAAAAACGGTTAGTTTGGCTGGAATAATAGATATCTTTAATAATAAACCAAATTAGACTGTTATTATATTACTTTTATTTATTAAAAAAAAATGCAAAACTAGGTAACAGTTTTTCCATCGACGCGATAGGACGCAAATACTTACTTAGAATCTTGTGAATAACACTCAAGAACATCTGAAAAGACAATAATTTTAGGACTAATTAAGATAGCGCCAAAGCGCTTAGGTAGGCTGTAGGCGCCCATAAAGTAAAGAACAAAGGAAATGACAAATACGATGGTTTTACTGTAATTAAAATCAAATTAAGTATTTAAAAATCGTAGCACTACATACAAGTGTTTTACTACAAACCCATCACCCAACGACTTCTCATCCTCCGTCTCCATCACAAGATCCTAATAAGCACATCCAGACAGTAAGTTCTCAATAAAAAAACCATTACCCTTATTCAGGGGCAGTCGGGTAAGAAAACATCTTAATAATAAAAGTTGACGACTTCTGTCTCGGGGGAAGTGCGCCATACTACCAACAACTTAGGCGCACTTGCCTCACTTGACTTTTTAGAGGTTAAGATTTTAAATTCTATAAAAAAAAAACATTAATTTCAATATCTAGGAGTAAAATACAAACATAGATTTAAAGAAAAACATCTAAATTCTGTACTCACATCATTGGTTTGCCGCAACACGTAAAATATTTTAAGATTTAAGGGGATTTTATAACACGTGTTCATCTCTGATAACAGCTTTAAATGACGCTAAAATTAAAATGGCGGATATATCAAGTTATGGTGAACAGAGGCATCTGTGATTGTGAAGTGGAACTGTGTTTTAGTTTGTTGCATGGATGTAAGATGTCAGTTGTATACTATCTGTAGTTTTCGATATTTTAATGGTAGATGCACTTACCCCGTCGGCGCACTTGCCCCGACTGACCTTATGCTATTAATTGTTAGGTACTGTAACTGGCGAGGAGAGGAGAGAGAGGCGCAACAGGCAAATTAATTAAGCTATAAAGAATTTTAAGTCGATTTGAGAGTCTACAAATGTGTGTGGCAAAAAAGAAAAGACAGAAAAAAAAATACTATCATTAACCAAAGAACTCCAGGTCGAATTATGTAAAAAAGTGAATTTCGTAAAAAAATGGACTCTTTCTACTTTCTTACCTTCTCAGTCTTTACGGAAACGTCATTTTTGTCTGTTCTTCCGTCGACAAAATCCCTTTCTATGGTGGTCATGCATGCTACGGGCTAATATTTTCATACGTGCGGAGACCGCATACGAGCTGCCGGAATGTCAGCACCCCTTCATGCCTGCAGATACGCCTAATTTAGCAGGAATTTATATTTCTAATAAATAGGATTAATTATTTATTCTGTTTTCAGAACACCTTTAATGCCAGTGAAGACAGTATAGATTACAGATCCGAGTTAAGAGCACATGCACAACATGGACATGACGGACATGCCTTACATGGCGGACACGGAGCGCACGGGGATCATGCTGGAGGTCATGATATGGCTATGACTGTAATAATCATATGACTTCTTTTCTTTCAACCATCTGCTCTTGCTTTACTAATTGCTTAGGCACGTACCAATAAACTAATGTCCACATAGCTACATAAACCGGAATCTACCGGAGGTACTGGCTTAACGTGCGTTCATCATGAAACTTGCTAATTCTAATGAAATAATGACTTTACTTTATTAGAAGTTTCATGATGATAATACTATATATATTTAACGTCATAATTATGTGATGTCACACGCTGGAGCGCTGGCGCCGCGCCGCGTGTAATGAAATTTATTCTTGCAAGCGCAACTTCAAAGTCCCATAACTTTTTCATTTCTAGAGATATTATAATGATTCTTTCATATTTTTGTTTTAAGTAAGTATAAGTATTACTTATTTTTTTACAATTAATCGATAAAAAATTGTATACTTATAGGTACATACATGCCTAAGGCCCATCATTTTGCTTTATATTCTGAGCCAAATCGCTTAACATCATCATCCGCAGCACTAGGTACTTTTTGAGGAACCTTTTCTCAAACTTGTCCTTGATATAAATATTCAGCAGGATGCCCTAGCTAGAAGGTCCAATGTGGTTAATATGACACGTCTTAGGACGAATTTCACCAAAAAACTTAACGCGATCAGCACATAAACTACGTTTAATGGCTGTCAGTGTAATTATTATCTGTGGAATATTGACACTGCCAGCTCTTAAACGCGGTTTAGATGTGCTGATCGAGTTCAGTTTCATTGGTGAGATTCGCACTAAGGGCTCTAGAAACAGACTGTCTCACAAGACAAGGTATGAGTGACATAATTTTATGTAGATGAAGCTCTACAAAGCCGAACATTTTCTAAGTGCTAATTTCACTAATGACACTGAACGCGATTAGCACATCTAAACTGCGTTCCAGAGCTGTGACAATATTCCACAACAATGATGACACTGATAGGTCTTGAAAGCGCGGTTTGGATGTACTGACATCGCATTCAGTTTCATTGGTGAAATCCGCCCTAGAATTCAATGTGCCAAATTAACGACCCCCATACCTACTGCAATAGATTTTGCTAATTTATATATGAATTTAAAGTTGATACACAAAATATTTCTTATAAATCTGTATTCCCATTTTATTTTTAGTTTCACGGGGGTTTCGATGAAGTCATTCTCTTTTCTTGGTGGAAAGTAACGGACATGGGAGAATTTATTGGATCTTTCCTTGCAGTATTCTTAATGGCTTTACTATATGAAGGGTAAGATTTATGTTTAACGCTTTGAAAGACACACAATAAAACGAGACACAATAGAAGTTTTGTTGTTATTACTGCTATAGCCCTATAGTGTCCTTCAAAGCGTTAATAATACTTGTTTTTTGCATAAATTATCTTTGGCGATCTTATAGATAAGCGAGAGGTATACGTACATTTTGTCCGTGATCCCGGGGATTCCCAGCCTAAAACAAGCCTTCCGTAGTTCATCTGCCAAGCGTGATTGTTGGACCGTGGGGATTATGGAAATATTTTCCTATGAACGAATTGACATAATGTTATGTCTTGGAATCTTGTTCTAATCGGTTTTGTACTCCTGACTTTTTTCTATGGTTCAGGTCTTGCATTTGACTTCTATATTTCACCATTTAGCATTTAATATTGGTCCTTTAAAAAGTTCCGAATTTCACAAATTTCCTTTTGCCAGCCCTATGCTTTATTAAACACACTCATAATGATCGAATTTTGCTAACAAATTTTAAGTACTTCGTCATTTTTAATATCACTATAGTAACACCCGCATCCTGGACCTAGCCACTAACAGCCAGTTTCTTCATCAAATTAACAGCCAAAGTAACGTCACAACGGAGGACACGGTGGAGCATACAGTGGAGGTCTGCCCGGCTTGGGCAGAGCACCGCCGTGTTCTCACGGAGGCGATCGGCGGCGGCGATCTCTCGCGTCCGAGCCTGGTTCAGGCCATGGTGCGGAGCGAGAGTGCATGGGAGGTCGTCACCTCCTTCTGCGAAGCAGTGATGCTCGCGAAGGAGGAGGCGGAACGCGTGAGGGAGAGGCAGCCTCACGCGCTCAGTCGCCGCAGGAGATGCCCTGGGCGGCGGGAATCGCGAGGCGATTTCCGGCCACCGTAGGCGCGGGCTTGCGGACGGTGAGTAGCGGGTAGCTCGCCGTCCGTTAAGGACCAGGCCCGAGTCGACGGCGCGTTGTGTTCCACGCGCGCCTCAAAGAGATGTCAGCTAATGATGGGGTCCAATAGGGCCGATGCCGCTGGGGTCGCGGGTAGTTTAAAAAAGGTACCGCGGCCCTGGCATAGGCAACTGAAGGAACACGGGTGGGTTTTAGTCACTAAAAGTCTGACACGCCCTTCCGCTCCACCCTGAGCGGGAGAAGTTATTTGATGATTTCCCACCCTCAAGAAAAAAAAAGTCAAAGTAACGGTTAATTTTGTTTCTTCACAATTTTAGCTGTTGCTTTTATTGTCACTTTTGCCTCTGACTTTTACTGATTACTTTAGTTGTTGTTGAAGAAACTGACTGTTAGAGAGCATGAAAACAAAGTTCCCCAAGTAAAACAATAGGTTGTAAAAAAAATAGGTAAAGCAGGTAGACTCCTACAGCTTCCTGCTTCGGGGTGTATCATAAGCTCATATTTGCTTTTAAACGATTTTTTTTTTAATAAGGTAATATCCAGTTATACGTAACTAACCTGTTTTGAAGTTTCTTAGGTTTTTAATCATTATCATAATTTAAAATCTAATCTAACTAGCCTGTATAGTCCCACTGCAGGGCAAAGGACTCCGTCTCCCTTTTCCACACAATTCTTTCTCTTGCTAGTGCTAGTCCTGTTGGTAGGAGCCAAGCTCGAAATAATTTAAAATGATTATTTAATATAAAATCTGTGGCCGGGAATCATAACTCATCATGAATGAGGTCACGAAATAATGAATAATAACGTTGTAATACAAAAAATATAATTTAACTATTCTTTGTTTCAGCCTAAAATACTACAGAAAACATCTATTGTGGAAAACGTATACGGGCCTCCAATATTGTGCAGTAGCACCTCCAGATAAAGGTGTCTCAAATCTATGTGCTCCAGATGAGCCGCAAGTTATACAGTGAGTAAAATTTTGTAGCCTGGGAAATTAATTGTTAAGCGAATTGACTACCAACTTAAATTGTCTGTATATTCTAAACTACTATAACATGGCTAGTGTCAATTTGCTTTACAATTAATTTCCCTGACTGTGCCTACCAATGGGTACAGTAGACTTACATACATAGGTCCTATAATCTTAATTCCAACCATTTATTTTGCTTTTGACAGCTCGAGTACTAATTAATTAGTGATGTCCATTAGGACTTCAGTAAATTGATTAGTATTCGTTAGTTAGCATCTACCGATTCGATTTCTTATAACAATCTACTTCATTTAAGAAGATGTTTTAGCCGATTTAAAACATTGATATTTTATTTTAAAGAAATAAGTGTGTATGAAGTATGCATTGTTTTCGTCTATGGTTGGCTGGTTGCCCGTCAATAAATAAGGAACTTCATAGGCGTGCTTATTTCAAAAGTAAAATAAATGGTTGGATAGATTATAAGTAGTTGGGGTTTAATTTACTTTAATTCCATAGGGCGTTTTTAATGCTATTCGCTTTGCTGCACGCGGGATTGGCCCGCATGCGCGGCACTCTCACTCGCTATACACCCTAAGAGCTTTATAAGGTCCTATTAAAATAGATGGACAAATTTTGACAGCGTGTTCTACCCATGAATATGATACTATAAGATCACATATGAAATCGCGAAAAAAAAAATCAGCTGCTCCCTACATTTTGACGAGTTTGGTGTAGATAAATGTAGGTACTGAACAGCTGATTTTTTTTTCGCGATTTCAGAGTTAATCCCACAGTGAAAGTTGTTCATATTCATGGGAAGAACACCCTGTCAAAATTTGTCCATCTATTTTAATGGGACCTATAACACTAAAAACACTCTTATCTATAGACTATCATGTTTGATATTTGATCGCTAGTATATGAATCACCATGTTCAACAAAATCTAAGAAAACAATAATTTAGATACGCCAATTTCCGCTAATACAAACTTAAACATTATTTTACGAATGATTTACCGTATCTTGATGACCGTATCGAAACAGAGCAAGGTATCGTTAAAATGCATTAGAATTTACATGGTTTGTTTCATGTTATTTTAAAACTTTCTAATGTAACATTACAATCAGGGACCATTTTAGTTACCCATTTAAAGCGTTTTCGATAGGGTTTTTCTAAGCAGTTAATCAAAAACCCATACGATGTAGGTACCCCTTTTGAATGGCTTTAAAGGACCATTTTGGGTATCTATTGAAAGGTATTTCGATATGGTTTCTCTAAGCAGTTAAACAAATACCCATACGATGTGGGGTAACCCTTTTGAACGGCTTAATTTAAGACGCTAAGCTTCAACTCTCTTTAAAACGATAACAGCGTAACATTCCGACTCGGAGCAAAGTAATATGATCTCTCGATGATGGACATACTTTGCAAATTGCTAATATGGTTAACCGTACAAAACGCTTATAGGATAACCCATTCAATGGGTTATCCGTATTGAAGGGATAACCCTTTTACTCGGTTTCAAGGCTACACATGATAACGGTAACCTCATAAACGGCTTACTCCTTCGAAAGACTTAACTCTTAACCGGGGTTGTTGTTGTCTCGGATTACAATAATAAATAAGCGGTTTTTAAATACCTATCTAAGAGTTTAGTAGACTCTCAGAAAGGCACATTTTTTATAGATCTTGTTAGTAGAAATAAAATACAGACCAACAACACAAAAAGTGATTTGGCAGAACAGGTATTTTTCGTTGCCATTCCATTTAGCTAGACGAATAATTATTAATTTTTTTTTAATAAGTGTACAGATTGTTCTTGTTTGTTTTTTTTTAATCTCCTCGCATTAGTGATGAAAAGTAGAGTGATCAATTACACCCTCGCTATAAGCACCCTCACTCGCTTCGCTCGCTCGTGTGCCTAAATATCTCAGGTCAACTCAGGTGTAATTGATTACCTACTTACATCCCATGTTTAACGTTAGCGTCAGGTTGACTGGACCAAACGAGATATGTACATGAGACCGTGTCCACTATTTACTACCTATTTGCTACTATTTACTACCTATAATGAAATAATTGCTACCTTTGCGTTATTAAAGGTATCAAAGAAATAAAGTGGTCAGCCATTCTGACGTCAGGTTGGCTGACCACTTCCAAGCTCTCATAGTTTTAGCGTTGTATTAACCGCGTTGTTAATGTAAATATTTACTACCTATTATTTGCTACCTTAACATATATTTTTTACACAACTTCAAAAAGCTCCTATAAAAAGTTATTAATAAAAGCCATTAAAACGCCTGTACATCTATTATTTACGTCTTTCTCAGAATAATTGCTAACAATGCTATTGCAGGCGCTTAGTGGATTATGAACAACTTGTTTCTGGATACCCTTAGTAAAGTTAAATCCATTTATAAAATTGTAGGTATAATTATTTACCGTAGACGTATAAAAAAGCAGGACTCCGCGCCACGCGTATCGAAAGTGAAGCACCGTACCGATCTATGTGTGCGTGATTAGAGTACCCGCAAAGATGCCATCGCTCGTGTCACGTAATGGCGGCCGGTCGGCATTCAAACATCATGTAAATGTGTGCGTGAGGCGTGATAGTACAAACGGTCCGGCATACTTACTGTGCTTCACTTTCGATAGGCGTGGCGTCACATTGTAATAACGTCCTGTCGGAATATTATTCAACAATTAATTCGTGTTTTTGAGTGCATTTTTCCAATTTAAAGTAAAACTTGGTGCTTACGAATGATACTCATTGTTATAGTGTATGGATAACATAGTAATTAATTAGGATTACGAAATTGATTTTTCGATTTCTTACGTAGACGTTCATACAAAGTTATCGCGGCATGTATAATGAGAAACGTCCAAACGGACTTCTTAGATTACGTTGATTTACAAGTGAAGTTATATAGGGAAACATGAAAAGATGTGAGGCGCTCACTTGAGAGAGTGAGCTCGAACATTTCAGGAGGTACTTAAGGAGAACTGATACAAACGGAAGACAGGAGATACCAGACGTCCAAAGAAGAAGGCAGGTCAGATAGGAGTTAGCAGAGTGGCAGCGTTTTTGCCGTATTTGAAAGGAGTGACTGATAAAGTTGGAACAGTACATAAAAATACTCCATCAAGACTGTATATAGTCCACGCTCCAGCATTTCACAGTGCCTACGTTCTCCGAAAGACGTAGTTACCCTTCAGACACCTGGCGTATTTGCAGCTGTGGTAGTTCATATATAGGGCAGACAAAACGAACAATCGACGAAAGGATCAAGGAACATATTGCAGCCGCTGGGGTCGCGGGTTGTTTGAAGAAGATACCGCGGCCCTGGCATAGGTAGCTGAAGGAACACGGGTGGGTTTTAGTCAGTAAAAGTCTGACACGCCCTTCCGCTCCACCCAGAGCGGGAGAAGTTATTTGATGAATTCCCACACTCAAAAAAAAAAAAAAAAAAACATTGCAGCTGTAAAAAACTGTCAAAACAAGAAGTCCGCGATAGCTGAGCATTTGCTGGAGGCTGGTCGTACACTGGTGGTACGTACGGCCCACGCACGGTCTGCGTACGGACGCCGCCCGCGCCGCATAGTGGATCGAAACTGCTATATGGGGGACATTGGGATTTTTTTTACAAATTCGTTTTTTTTTAATACCTATCGATAGATCTGTCATTCTGATGAAAACTTTTTTTTAATTTAGTTTAGTTTCAATGATAAAGTCAAGGGCGGGGGAGAAGGGTGGAGATATTTTACAGATAGGTACAAAACAGTTGTTATATACACAGAATTCCCAGTTAATTTTGTTCAATAATAAAATTCAATAATTAAACAAAATTCCTATGAATTTAAATATGATTTAGTTCATAACATTACAGTTTCTACAAAATTCTCAGGAAGCTCTCTGACGAAGTTATCTATAAATTTTGCGATGTTTACTTCAGCCACGGCCCTGCAGGTACGGGAGGCCTGCTTATTTTCGTAGAATCTGATTTTATGCTGCGTTATATTCCTAAGAATAAATGTGATATGTAAATAAAATAGACTTAAAAAATAAGGAGGACTCCGCGCCACGCATATCGAAAGTGAAGCACAGTAAGTATTCCGGACCGTTTGTACTATCAAGCCTCACGCACACATTTTGTATGTAATTACATGAAGTTTGTATGCCGTTCGGCCGCCATTACATAAAACGAGCGATGGCATCTTTGCAGGTACTCAAATCACGCGCACATAGATCGGTACGGTGCTTCACTTTCGATATGCGTGGCGCGGAGTCCTGCTTTTTTATACGTCTACGGTAAATAATTATACAATTTTATAAATGGATTTAACTTTACTAAGGGTATCCAGAAACAAGTTTTTCATAATCCACTAAGCGCCTGCAAAAACATTGTTAGCAATTATTCTGAGAAAGACGTAAATAATAGATGTACAGGCGTTTTAATGACTTTTATTAATAACTTTTTATAGGAGCTTTTTGAAGTTGTGTAAAAAATATATGTTAAGGTAGCAAATAGGTAGTAAATATTTACATTAAGAAGCCGGCGAAGGCCCCTCGCAAATGCAATTCGAGGCGACGGCAAAATTCGTTCGGAATACTGCTATCTCTGTTTCACAAAAGTAGGCGAGTGTTCGACACGGTGCGCAGCCGTGTGTGAGTGTATCCATTCATAACGACCCGAAGGCACAAAGCATTTCTATTTATTAGTAGGTAGGTAATTATAATTAGATATGTTCATTGTTTGCTTTATTTTTGTTGACTACTTTGGGGAATCGTTAGTGAATGTACAGACTAGTAATGCGTTTTTTGGAAATTTCGTTACAAAGCCATATCTCAACATATTAGAATAATTATCTCGAAATTTAGGGCTTGTAGAAAAAATGTAGTAGATACGTCATACGTGCACAAGATACTTGACAGCTTTTTCAATTATCCTAAATCTTTATACTAAGAAAACATTGACTACTTGATTAAGTGATGTGTGATTAAACAAAAATATGTAATATTTTTTTTTTAATTGAAATAAAAAGTATTAATTTTTTTTTTTACTTCAGTGGTATCAATAATGTACCTACATGTAACTGATAAGGAATGTATGGTCCAATTGGCAATATATCGTTATCGCGCGTGATCTTAGAGGCAAACCGCCCGACCGACCGACGCGACGCGTGTTCGTTATATTTTTACAAATTGTTTACAAATTGAATCTGTTATTTACCAAAATTTCAGGTCTGTGCAACGCTTAGTTTCTGAGATCTCCGTGGCCGCGCGGTTCTCCACATTTTGATGGCGCGGCCACGTTCAAATCCTTCTAAATTTTTAACCATAGCTTTACTTTTACAAATTGTTACAAAATGTTGGCAGTTTTTTTTTTTTTTAACGCCATGGCCGCGCGGTTGAAACGAACACCGATGCGACGAACGGCGCCGCGGCGCTAGAGTTGTCACACGCTGCACGCATGTCGCATAAACATAAATTATTGGCATATTTATTATTACCTATCTTTATTTATTTAGAACCGGTTTATTTTTTTAGTAGTCTCAACTTTAAAAAACTAACGCTCCTTAGAAATCTGCCAACCCGCACTGGGCCCGCGTGGTGGATTACGGCCCAGTCCCTTTCACTGAGAGGAGGCCTGTGTCCCAGCAGTGGGAACATTATAGGCTGATTGTGTAAGGTTATGCAAAGTATTAGTAAACGACAAATACCTACTCCAATAATTTAATATTTACGCAATGTGCGTATACCACCTAAAAGTAAATAACAACGTTCTGGGGTATGAATAAAAGTCACAAATCACAAGGCAAATCTAAATCCAAGTCCGTAGCATAGGTCAATAGTGTCAGAAATATTACAACCTACCTACCTAATTATTATTTATCAAACAATTATGGACGCACGCACAAAGTAATCGACTAACACTGACATCAAACAAAAGTCCCGAACGAACCCCACCGCCCCGCGCGGGGTGTCGCGTGTCGGTGTCGGCGAGTACATGCACACACACTAGCGCATCGTGAGTGAGCAGTGCCGCCCCGCGTTCTCCCAATTGCTTGACGCGAAAGTACTCAATCCTTAATCCTAAAAATGTTGAATGAAAACTTAATATTTTTCTATTTTTTTTTTATAATTTGTAACTTGATTATGTTAGCTATGTTTCCGCTCGAACAATATTACAAATATTGTTGTTTTTAATACAGAAAAAATAAGCAGAAAACATGTAGTTTACGCTGTCAATATGTGCGAAATTCAATTCGTTTAAATTTCATTTTGGACAAGTATTTTGGAAAAAAAATTGTCAAGAACCTAGATAAATACTGTGAAAAACCGAATATCAGCATAATATGGTGGAAATATGCTCGAATTGCAAATGATTTAAGAACTCCGTTTGTATGGAGAATTCATCCTCCGCCGGCCCCTTAACAACGCGGTTAATGCAACGCTAAAACTATGAGAACTTGAAAGTGGTCAGCCAACCTGACGTCAGAATGGCTGACCACTTTATTTCTTTGATATCTTTAATAACGCAAAGGTAGCAATTATTTCATTATAGGTAGTAAATAGTGGACACGATCTCATGTACATATCTCGTTTGGTCCAGTCAACCTGACGCTAACTATTTAACAAACTATTGTTTCGTTGTCCATTATGTGCATTCAAAAATCTAACTCAGTAATCTATCTGACTGACTCTTGAACTGACGGAATGACGGGTGAACGATTGGGAAAAAAAAATTCGTTCTTCAACACTGTTAACAACAAAACATTCCCAGTCGTTATTAGCACAGTTAACATTATCTGAGTCTGCACCACTGCATACTTATTACAATAAGGGTCAGTTTAGACAGACGAGAGTGGTGGCGAAATGAACAATCCTATATACCTATGCTCGCGTTAAAAAATCTGCTATTATGATGATGTAGGTAGAGAACCATTCTAAAAAAACCGGTCAAGAGCGAGTCGGACTCGCGCACCGAGGGTTCCGTTCCGATTTCTGAAAAAGAGTGCTATTTAGAGACATCGTTTTATTTTTCCTGTAATCTTTACAAAAACTTATATCATATAGAATAATTTCAGATTTTTCTCTTTGCAAACTTCGGAGATAAGGGGGAGGGGACGGTTTTTTTTTTACATTTTTCATCAAAATCGAAAACTATGCGGCCTATAAATAAATAAATGTTTAAGAATGTGCAAACAGCGCTCTTTCATATGATACCCCACGTGCCCTAGTAACCCCACTTTGAATTTTTAAGACCCTTTCAATCCCTGTTGCAAAAAAAATTTTTTTTTTTAATTTCTTTCTTATTTGCAAAATTGTTGGGTAAATGTCATTTAAAACTGTTCCAAATTTCAAGTTGATAGCATTAGTAGTTCTTGAGATATCCAGCTGTGACAGACAGACAGACAGTGGAGTCACACCATAAAGGTTCCTTTTTTACCATTTTGGTACGGAACCCTAGTGAACGCCCCTCCACTAAACGTGATTATTAGGGTTCCGTACCAAAATGGTAAAAAAGAAACCCATAAGGTGTCACTCAGTCTGTCTGTCTGACTGTCACAGCTGGATATCTCAAGAACTACTAATGCTATCAACTTGAAATTTGGAACAGTTTAAGATGACGTCTGCCCAACTATTTTTGCAAATATGGAAGAAATAAAAATACATATGATTTTTTTGCAACAGGGACTTCAAAATTCGAAGTGGGGTTACTAGGGCATGTGGGGTATCATTATGAAAGAGCTCACATTCTCAAACATTTTTTTTTCTTTTTTTTAGGCCGCATAGTTTTCGACTTTTGATGAAAAATGTTAAAAAAAATACCGTTCCCCCCCCCCCCCCCCCCCCGTATTCTCCGAAGTTTGCATAGAGAAAAATCTGAAATTATTCTGTGTGATAGAAGTTTATGTATAGATTACAGGTTAAAATAAAACGATGTCTCTAAATAGCACAGTTTTTCAGATATGATCAACAAAAATTACATGGTACGGAACCGTCGATGCGGGAGTCCGACTAGCTCTTGACCGGTTTTTTTTCAATGTGGGAGAGGAAATTATTGCAACACTTGTGTACGTTCGGCGACTTTACTGTAAACATGGACTCGCCGCACTTAAAGGTCAACTAGTCATGCGATCAGTCCAGGTACTAGCATTATACAGCGGGGAGCGCGGAGATCGCGCTTTGTATGGAACGACACGTTCGCTCTGTCGTGAGTTCTTGTCATTTATACACTTGTTGGCCAACAAATCTGGCTGTTCGGCGTTCGGGTATGTCGGCTAGGTACCTACCGTTTGCATAAAAAAAACAGTGTTATGGTGTATATTTTTATGTATTTTAGTCTGTAAAGTATTTATTTAGTTTAGTTGTTGACCGTACTCGCTGGTGACTGAGCAACCAATGACAAAGACCAAATTATTATTATTATGTGTATTGGGCCTATACACCTTCTTTGCATGTGACCGTAGAGGGGTGTCCAGTTTTAGAATGGTTTATCTCTACCTACATTTATGTTCGCATAACTCGTCAAAATGTAGGGAACAGCAGATTTTTTTTCGCGAGTCCAGGTTTTGATCTCTTATTAAAAAGTTGTTTATAATGATGAGTACAATGACCCCTTAAGAGGTTATAGGCTGTTGTTCTTTTTGCAAAACGTAAAATGTAGTTTTTGTTTTTCGCAAAATCGATCTCATCAATCCATCTGGTTCCTTTGACTATGTTGCTCTATTAATCGTAGTTTCTCGGTAGTCGCCTAGACGTGTCATCTCAAAAATTGACCAGTATCACAAACACATCATCACCATTCATTATCATTATTTACATTGATAGCGCAGCAGGGTGGGTATGTTAAAGAAAAGGCTTGCTATTTTCCTCTTTCGTCCTGCAGTTCTATTCATTTATGCTGAAACCATTTTTTCTATATAAATAAGTACCTTCCCGGACATGGTGAACCACTTTTCGATCATATTATTAAGGTAATAAAATTGAAAAATGGTTAATTAAAAAGTGGTTCACTGCAAATGTCTGCGATGGTACCTACCTATTGTTGTTAAATTAGGTAATTCTTTTTTTTTGGGTTTTGATTAACTTGTATCTTTTTTACTAACACATGTGTGTACTTTTTAAGGCCGGTGCCCCATGTTCTTGAAAGAAATGTGTAAGTACTTAAACACTCAATACAATAATAATTATGTAAGTACGTAGCTTTTATTTCCAATCGTCATGTTTTTAAATGTAATTTCAGTCCTACCATGTTGAGTACAGCGCATGCGTGGCAGACAGTGCTTCATGGGATGCAAGTTTTAGTGAGTTATATGTTGATGCTGGTATTCATGACATACAATACATGGTTATGTGCTGCCGTGGTCCTGGGGTCAGCAACTGGTTATTTCCTCTTTGGATGGCGTGAATCCGTTGTAGTGGACTTTACAGAACATTGCCACTGATACACACTGAATACCTATGAATTGTGAACCAGATTAGTATTATTTTATTAATTTTATTTTTATTATTCATGTAACCTCGCTATTTGAGCTCAAAATATTTTACAAGTATCATGGAATATTTTATCATGTGTGAAGAGGAACGCCTTGATATAAGTACTTTGGGCAACATTTATACCAGTTATTATATACTTTTTAGGATCATGTATCTATATACTTAGGTAAATGTAAAAAATACAATAATTTGGACATGACTTTGTTTATTTCTTATTTTACTCATTTAAGATGAACAGCAACAGTACTTAAGTACAGATAATTATTTATCAGACCATCATCACTGCCATTATCCCACTTTCTACTATTTTTAAAATGCTTTTCCAAAATTTAAATAAAATACAGTCTTTATTGAACTAACTTTCCACGATGTATGGACAGTTTATGTGTTTAATAGATCACTTATAAAGTGTGTCTTAATAATGCACACATATCGAAATGGGGGAAACTATGCTTAATTTTATCAATGGATTTTTAAAAAAAATCTTATATTTTTAAGTGTCTACCTGCTGAAGTATTGTAGGTACATAGCATTGTGCTGTGCAAGGGTGCAAGGCCTTTTTTTACCAGTTGATAGGAAATGTCGTGATTGAGTTATAAATGTGGTATTTTTACTTTTAGCAAGGTAATATGATATAGAATAATTTAAAGTAATAAAAAACCGGCTAAGTGCGAGTGGAACTCGCACACGAAGGATTGCGCACCATATCGTACAAGATTTTTAAGACTGTATTTTAAATACTTTCGTAAAAGAAACAACAAAAATATGTAAAGATTTCTACAGTAATTGTCTAATTTAATTACATCGGTCAATGCAGGTATATTTATTTAGGTTTTGACAGTCATACGGGAATGTTTAATTCTTATGTTTATTATTTTTTAAGGTCGAGCAAAAAACGCTGAACAAAACATCATGTTTCTTGTATGGAAAATATTTTTTTTATTTTTAATATATTAGGTACCTACTTATGTTGTTTGTGTTTAACAATTGCAAAGATAACTTTGTACAGGACAGAGTCCATAATTGATACTAAAATTATTACTTACCACCTGTACCATATTATGGATTTCAATAGAGATTATTTGATTTTTTTTTATTTGTATTTCACAATGATACTGTGAATTACAAGGTAATTCTTTGCATTTGCAGAAAATCGTCCTTATTTAAACAAAATACCTTATGAATCTGCGTTTTTAGTATTTGTTGATTAAATACAGTATATGATACACAGAAGTTTCAAATTCCTAACTAGTTTAATTGTTGCGATAGAGCTCCTACAAAAATGGTCTAAAATTTCAACTGTCTACCTATTACGGTTTATGAGACAGACAGATGGACAGCGGAGGCTTAGTAATAGGGTTCCATTTGGTACGGAAAGGTAGGTACCTAATAAGAGGTTTTATTGATAAATTTTACAATGATTTTAAAAATTGATGAAATTAGATACCAGATTTAGATTGTTTAGTTTAAAAGTTATACACAGAGCTCGCCGTCCGGTAAGGACCAGGCCCGGGTCGACGGCGCGTTGTGTTCTACACGCGCCTCAAAGAGATGTCAGCAAAAGATGGGGTCCAATAGGGCCGATGCCGCTGGGGTCGCGGGTTGTTTAAAAAAGATACCGTGGCCCTGGCATAGGCAACTGAAGGAACACGGGTGGGTTTTAGTCAGTAAAAGTCTGACACACCCTTCCGCTCCACCCAGAGTGAGATAAGTTATTTAATGATTTCCCATACACAAAAAAAGAAAAAAAGGTGTCACAGCAGCAAATGAGAATTAAAAAAAGTACTGCTGTATTTTAAGCATAGTAGGTACCTTTTGATATGTGCACATTATGAAGACACACTGTATTAGTATTTATTTCCATCAGGATGCCTTAGGTGAAAGTGCTTTTTAAGATTTGAACTACTGTTACATCTATAGCTGCATTGATCACATTGGTAAGGTTTCTCAGCTGTATGTATTCTTTTGTGAGTTTTCAAAGAATTCACAAAATTGGTCCTAAAGGAGCATTTTTCACAAAGATAGGGCTTTTCATTTGTGTGCACCCTTTTGTGTTTTATGAGGTTTGATGA
This sequence comes from Cosmia trapezina, assembly GCA_905163495.3. Lineage (NCBI taxonomy): Eukaryota > Metazoa > Arthropoda > Insecta > Lepidoptera > Noctuidae > Cosmia > Cosmia trapezina. The sequence goes on from LR991022.1 coordinate 20,793,203, forward strand.
CAATTTACAAGAATAACTACAGTTAGGATAGTCACATAACACTTGCTGATGTGAAGACTGATGCTTTTTGTGTTCTGCAACACTACAGCTCCTAGAAAACAGTGAATAGGTTAATGTATAGCAACAACATCTTAATGGAGAGTAGGAATAGGTAGGTACACAAGTTAGGTACCTATTCAAGCAAGTTTGACACACATGCTCTTTAGAATGATTTGTTTCAATAAACTCTTGTGATTGCTCATTTTGGCTTGTTGGTTCATCTTCAGTAACAATAGTTTTGGATTTCATTTCTGACAGCATCTGAGCTATTATAGATCGTGGTTGAGGGCCAAATTTTATAATACTTTCCGTAGCAGGTCTTCCTCCTTTGTTTAAATCCTCACCGTTGCTTACTGACGACGGTTTTGGCCAAATTTGCAATGGGTTTATCTCATCCATTATGCTAGGAGGACTAAAACGAGACCTTTTCGAACAAGACAAGCTGTTTTGTTGTTTATTATGATAAACTAAACATTCTTATAATGTAACTTGGTTTCATTTACAGTCTCACAGATTTAATGTCCTCGGGTTTAATTTGATCTTTCACTGTAAATCTGTAATGTTTTTTTTTGTGAGATTTAAATTATTTATATCAATCATTAATTCAAATTATTTCAAATTCATTGACATTGACAACTGAACTGTCAATTGACATTTTATTCTGTCTCACTTTTGGCAGTCAGCAACATAGATAATACACTATACAGGGTGTAAGGGACAGCTCTCCGCAAACTGATAGGGTGAATTCAGTATGTCTTACTAAGATGACTGGTACATGAAATTTTTTCAGGAACGTTAAGGGAATCCAATAAACCGAATAAACCTGATTTGTTTGTGTTTTTGTGCACAAATCGGAACGTCTATTACTGGTTGGGAGGGGTAGGTAATAGGTATGCGGTGAGTTCGATGAACTCTGTAGCTAGACAGAAAGTGAACAGCTGATTACTCGCGTCGTTGGTTAGAGTATTTCAACATCCATTGCTGGTTTTTTTTTTTGCTTTTTTTTGGCAGTTTTTTTTACATAAATGGAATGCTGCGAACACAATGCAATTTTACATTGAAATAATGAAAATGTGACTGAAAAAATAAATTAAAAAATGAAAATTTTCCTGAGAAAGTTTCCGGTAGAATATGATTCAAAATTAGGAGCTGAATGCATCCTGTTAGTTTGCGGAGGGCTGTCCCTTACACCCTGTATAAATATACAGTCTGCTCGAATGTAGAACACTGAAGGCTCATTCTAGGTATTCCGTTCCTTCGTTTTTACAATGTTCATTTGCATGAACACTCCTTCTACGTCGGCATTAAAAATGTACTAGACAGCGCGCTAGGGACTAAAATCTATTTTTTTAACAGAAAATGCAAAAAATGGTGGTTAAATCAATTTGTGACTTCTAACTTCTTTCTAACTTGCACGTTGCATAAAAAAAATAAGCTAGATTTCATTGTTAATTGGGCTATTACAAGAATCATTCATAGTTGGTGCACAGGTGTGAACAGAATTTTATCTGGAAAATTACCCCATAAACAATGGGGAAGAAATCGCAAAGCTATGAACAGGTGGCGCTGCTAACGCTCGACTCATAACTCTCAATTTATCTCTCAATGTTTTTCGGTTTAAATAATTATAACATAAACTAGCGTGTGTTTTTTGTTAAAACAACGACCAATGTATTCAATGTGGACAGTACCTCAGTTAAAAGCTGAACTGAAGATCTGCTTCATTATGAGGCCGAAAAGCGGATCTGGGCAGCAGGTATTTACAGCCTATTTTATTTCTTGTTAACACTTGAAGAAAATAACCCAATTTTTTATTAGCAACATGTCGTTCATTAATTAACTGTCGTAGTAATTACAAACTTTTACGTACTTAGACAGTAGTTTAGTTTTATAACATATTCGATGTTTCATGAGCTACAAACATAACCTAGAAATTAAATCTGAATTTTAATTAAACCTGAATCGAATCATTTGATCGTAATTTGAACTGTGGGATATCTCAGCAGCATGAAACTGCTGATACCAAGATGGATATGAACATATCCTCGAATTTTCGAAAGCTGTAAAATTGCGTATCTTAGTGCTCCTTTCCCATATTTTTTCAATCGTAAGTCTAGAGGAAATTAATGATTTTCATTGTTATTCTAACAGATTACGCGCAAAGGCAGCAATTTTTTTGTCAGATGCCGTCCAAAGTTTTTTGTAAACAAGACTTTTAGGTAATTTGACAGCTAATGTAATTTTCTGTGAGTCGAGCGTTACCAGCGATACCTCGCGGAAAAAGTTGTCAGTTTTCTTCCCAAGGCAACTGACAACACTGAAGTTAGCAGCAGAGAATAAATACAGATTAAAAATTTTATTGTAGTCTGTGCAACCTGTGCTGTGCCTATGCGTTCAACTTCAACATTATATTTGATTTCTTTGATTTTCCGCGAGACTCCAGTGAGGAGGAAGATTTCGCTATGTCGCAGCAAGAAATTTCTTGCGGCTTGGAATATACATCTATTCCAGATTTACAAGCTTGTTTAACAGAGGCTTTGCGTTGCAATTACTCCTTTATAGTTTCACCAATAGTTCACCCACGTTTCCGAAGACCATGCTCAAGTGCTAGGGTTGGAGGATTTACAAGATCTGATATGATATTATCTCCTCAAGACTGGACGAATAGGATGGTAGGAAGGTTGTCTCCTTATCTTAACGTTGACTCTCCGTCTCCCGGCGTCCGGCAGCGTCATGAGGATTGCTTGAACGAAGAACTAAGTTACTGCCGAGGCCTTGGTCTTCCTGCTATCATGTTATCGGTGCATGGTAGAGAATCCAATAATTTGGCAAGAATTCTCAATTCATATTATGAAACCAGGTTAGTAAATTTATATTTCCGTGAAAGTAAGGATGTGACACTATTAAACTGGCTATAATATTGTGTTTTCTGTATTTTAGCCACCTCCCATCTCTGATATGGGTTCATGTGCCTATGACATGCACCAAAACAATGAAAAACTGTGATAGTGAAACAGATGATTCTGCTTGGAATGAGACTTGGTTATGGTGGTCAAAGTTCCACGAGCGCCTGGAGTGGGATAAGCGAGTTGGTGTAGCTCTGGAACTGTCTGCAGATTTGCCCACAGAAGAAGTGATTCAAAGATGGTTGGGAGAGCCTGTGAAAGCTATTATTGTGCCCACATCTATTTTCCATAACAATAAAAAAGGGTATGCTTTTCTTGTTTCTCAAATGGTTGATTAATTTACTGTGCCACATTATGTCCATACTTTATATAATATTCTGCTTCACACAACACTTTACAATTTGTCTAACATAGTCGCTGTGCAAGTTAATATGTAGCCTTTATGTTGTCACTCACATATTGTTGTAATCATTGTAGATTTCCAGTGCTCTCTCGTGCTCATCAGCATTTAGTGGTGAGCTTGGTTGAGCATGAAGCTCAGGTCATTGTGAGTGGAGCTAGGAGGTCCAATGTGGAGTTCTATCTGCAGTACTTGTACAGGATTTGGAAAAGGCGACCCTATCTAGGTGATGATCCAATGCTGAGTTATGCTAGAGGGTATGTAATTTTTTTTTAAAATTATAATATTGATAAGTTCAATGTTACATAGTAATAATAATTGTCCAGTCCAAAAGATTAATTAAATACTTTTACTATGCATTATAAAATAGGTAGAGTGACTGCCATTAAAGATTGCTGAAATGTGATTTTTAGGTGGGAAGATTATCTACAGACTCCTCTGCAACCTTTGGCAGATAACTTGGACACACATACTTACAATGTGTTTGAAAAAGACCCAATTAAATATGACCAGTACCAAAAAGCCATTGCTCAAGCCTTGACTGACCTGCAGAAAGGACCATCTCAAGTGGTAACTTTTTATCCAGCTACTTCCTTTATATTTTCTAGATTGACCTAGAGTGCATCAACAATCCAACAAGTTTAACAATACGCATAGCTTTAATTTCTTGCTGAAACATCAGCAGTATCATTATCAAGCACACATTAATAGCTCTCATAATTAAACTTATCCCTCAAGAATCTTTAGCCAGACTATTTATTTATTTCTAATAACCCATAGCTACATTACACTTTATTTTCAGATTAATACTGATATTTCTACAGCAAATGCACAAGAGCTAGGACAGGGAGATAGTACAGAAAAAAAAAAGAAAACTATTACAGTAATGGTGCTGGGAGCTGGTAGAGGACCACTGGTCAGGGCTACACTAAATGCTGCTGATATAACTGACAGCAAAGTCAAGGTGAAAATTAAAGTTTTATTATTTTTATGTATTATCATTAACACACTAATATTATAAAGGCGAAAGTTTGTGAGTGTGTGTGTGTGTTACTTCTTCACGCTCAAACGGCTGGACCGATTTGAATGAAATTTGGTATGTAGATGGCTTATACCGTGGATTAACACATAGGCACACATAATAAAAAAGTTATATTGCAACAGGTGGTGGCAGTAGAAAAGAATCCTTGTGCTGTGGTTGTACTGGCGGCTCAAGTTCGTGAAGTATGGCGTGACCGCGATGTGGTCGTCATACCCGGCGACATGCGGCAGATCAACCTATCCCCCAAGGCAGATATTATTGTGTCAGAGTTACTAGGTAAAGCTAAATATTAAGCCACCAGCAGTCCAACAACCGTGCTATTTCTAATCCCTAAATACTGCAAGCTCATTGGAATACTAGTGTAGTGAGCGTATGAATGACTGATTGTTGTTTTCAGGGTCTTGGGGTGACAATGAATTGTCCCCAGAATGTTTAGATGGGGCTGCTGGTCTCTTGAAGCCAGGTGGTATATCCATACCATGTGAATACAATTCTTATGTCGCACCAATTTCTTCGCCCCGATTATGGGCGGCAGCAAAAGCAGCCTCCTCCATTACTCAAACAAACCAAAAGGATAAAAATCTAGAGACATTGTGGGTTGTTTACATGCAAAATAAACACGACATAGCTGAAACAAAGGTAATATCAAAGAGATGGCCTATAAAAAATTATTACAATTACAACAACAAAGAAACCACCTGGTTAAAATTTAATGTTGATTATATTTTTTCAGCTTGTTTTCACATTTGAACATCCAGCAAAAGGCTCAAAGGATCATGAGGGTCAAGAAATGACAGATTACAGGCGACTGCCTTTGACAGACAATAGAAGATCAGAAATATTAACTTGGGAGGTCCAGCAAGACAATGTCATGCATGGATTTGGTGGATATTTTGATTGTACCTTATATGGGAAAGAAATGATCAGCATAGTTCCTTCTACACACAGCCCAGGAATGATATCATGGTTCCCAGTTTTCATTCCAATAAAGGTAGTTTAAACTCGCAACACATAATAATAAGACTAAAATATAAACCTTTAAATCCAAGACATTTAAATATAATACCTATTTGTTAAATTAAATATAAAACTTAAACTAAACCTTAAAAATCTAACAAAAGTGTCCATGAGGCATGGTGCCAAGAACACTGGCTGCATTTCCGCGTTGAAAATTTTTAAATATGCTGTTAACTGATAGTTATACTAATGGCTTCACATTTCTAATTTGCAGACACCTCTTCGAGTGCACAAAGGTGAAATAATTACTGCAAGATTTTGGCGTTGCAAAGATTCACGCAGAGTTTGGTATGAATGGATAGTGGAAGTTGGTAATCGCACTACAACACTTCATAACCCTAATGGAAGAAGTTCGGAAATGTTGTTATGATTATTTTTTTACAAAATATTGATAAGAAATTTTCTATTTGGCAATAAAATTGCTGGAAGTTATTTTATGTTTTTTATTTCCAAACTTCAACTTAAATATAGACAATAAAATTATGTACACCACATTCACAACATACTATCCTTTATGAGTTTTCATACAAACTAACAGACTAATACCTACTAACAGAACAAATTCATTCATTTACACAAAATATGGGAAGAACTACTTCTTCACTAATCTGACAATATTCATTTCTTTGTGAAAGTCGTCTATATCTTGCTCCCATCTTTTTTCAAAGTAAATTCCTGAAATAGACATAAATAAATAAATTATCAATTTGTTTTTAATAAGTAACAATAATATTTAAATCTCACAAGTGAGATCAATCAAACGCTTCTCTGACTGACAATTTTGTATTCTTCATTTACCTTGTAAAAACTTGGCATCATTTCCAGTTCTGATTGCCCAGGGTAAGTAATACTTCAAATACATCTGGCGATGCTTTGGCTTCAGTCTGCCTGCTCCCCAGATTCCACCACTGATGCACATGGGTAGTCTTGTTTGAATGCCTTCAACCCATTTAACTGTAACCTTTAAAAACAGGTTTATCCAAATTGTAAAAAAGATATAAAGAACTACAGATGTGTGACTAGTAGAATATTCACCTCTCCTAACATGGTTGTTCTCATGAATAGTGTGGCGTGCACTAAATCATGTACTTCTCTGTAGCGTTGCATTACATAAGCCAGCTCTGGATCTTCAATAAATTGAACTGGCAGACGTGAATCAGCTGTAATATTGTTATCTGTCATAAAATCTGCGTACACTCTACCCAGGGTGTTTTCCGGCATTTGGGAGAGTTGTTCAAAAGAAACCGTTACAGAATTTATGCGCGGTTTTTCTTTCAGTATTTCAGCACCCTCCTCAGTTTCAATCATCTTTTGTCGCATGTGCTTTATAGCACCCTCTCCAGTAACTTCGCCTAAACAAGCGATCATGTCACCACGATGAGGATTTAGAAGAGCGATAGCTGCTGAACCACATGATAATAACGTTTTTTGAAAAGAATTTGTAGCAATAAAGTTTTTTTTCATTTCTTCCTGAAAATGATTACTTTTGGGCGCAGTAGTGCAATGTTTTCTAATTAATACGAAAGGAAGACGCATTTTTAATATAATTCGTTATTTAATTCTCCTGCAAAATTATCAAAAAAAAACTAGGTTTTTGTCGACGAACGAATGTTGACTTTGTTGACAAATATTTATTATGTCACTGTCAGCAGATTTATTTCCAGATATTATTAGTGTATAGTCTATGACTGTCAGAAGTGTTAGAGTGCGTTTCATCCTCAGAACAATAACAAAGCATAGAAGGAAGGCTAAAAACAGAATTCTGTAACTACCTTTATTCCCGTTCTATTATTAGGTACGATAAAGGATGTGGGAAAGAGATAAATGTTTTACTCTTTGTTTTACTTTCTTGGCATGGTCACAAGATCAATTGTCATTTGGTTAAAAAAGTTATAGTATGACGCGGCCAAATTTGATAGTACTTTGTTTCAATGTCTGACAGTTCGTTCATTGAACTAGCTGACTTATTCGCGTGTTCATTGTTTACGTGTCTGTCGTAATATTCCATGGTTTTGCGATGTTTTAATAATATTTCTACTGTTAGATTGCATGAATTCTTTGTTTAACTACAAATAGTGAGTGTGTGGACGCTGTGGAGCAATTTCTTGTGTGGTTGGGGGCTGCAAGTCCCATTCATAGCGAAAATAAAATGAACAACAAATATTGACCTTCCATCGGTAAGTTTTTGCTCAATTTCTTGTTGCCTAAGATCTGATAAACGAATATAAATACATAACAAATATTGCTGTGTCACTATATAGCTGAAACCAGTCGTAATATTTATTCCAATAGAAGTTATTAGCGAATATTCGGAAATTGTTTTGGGGTTATCTTGATCAGCCATAGTGACGTAAATAATGTTGTCGATACTTTTCTTTTACAGATTTCCTAGACGATGTGAAAAAAAAATGGATAAATTGTATTGGTAGACGAAATTGGACTCCAAACAGCACAGCCACATAATATGCTCCAAACATTTTACTTTGTATTCATTTGGTAATGAACCTATGAAATGGATGTAGCATGTTCTTTAAGTCGTCACTTAGAGTACATGCTGTTCCTACATTATTTGTTATGGATAGAACAGATGAAATGGTCTTGATATATTATGATATAATTAAGGTATTTTATTGGCAATAAATAGTATCCCGTTCAAATTAAAACTTGATTTATTACATTACAGGAAATACTTATGGAAGTCTGCGAAGAAGGACATAGCGCAATACTGCAAATAAAAAAAACCGCTCACCATCAACAGTAATCTAACATGAAGACAGGTATAACATTCAGAAATATGTTCACTTGATATTTGCGATACAATGATATTATATTAAAAATATCATTGATGCGATATCATTCTTCTAATTATCCCAGTCGGAAATATAATCGAGTGCAAATTTATTTATTTATTTTTAATACAAAATACGTAATTGTAGGATCCCGTAGCAATGGAAGTTGAAACAGGACCTAGTACATCGGTACAAATTAATGAATCGCCACTGATCTTGACATCTCGTGAAATCATCTCACATCAGTCAGGTAAGACATACAAATAAAACTATTTACCTAAATAAAAATGTTGATAAAAAATCTTACATAAATTTTATTGAGAACTGTTTGTTTTAGGAATCCTTGACACAGATGACAATAACAAATTCAGAAATAATTGGATTCCATCCCGATTCAAGAAGACTGCGCTGCCGACTCCAGAATCCTCAGGAAGTTCATCCGTACCAGGGCGGAATGATTATGGTGTGGGCTGGAATTCGACTAACAGATTATTAAAGTGGCTAGGCATTTTATTTTTTTATTTAAAATATTATCTTTTATTTAAAATATTATCTGGTCGTTATTTATTTTTTTATGTACGAAAAGTTTTTGTCGCTTTGGTACCATTTTAAATTTTCATAATAAATTTTATTTTTTCACTAACAACCATTTTATTTAATGAAATAATTCAAATCTCTATTAAATTACGCTTCTACTGATTTACAATAATATATGTTACATAAAAAGTATTAAAATAAAAATTATTAGGTACTTTGAATACCCTTTTTCCCTAGACTTTGTTGAGTAGTCTATGATGTAATCTAAAATTCAAATAAATATGAGAGAAAGTAAGTTGCTAAAAACATTTGCAAAACCGAATGTCTCCCACTTCTTTTCAATAAACTCATCAGTTATTATGGCAACTAAATACATTCTGGTTTAGCCGGGTCAGATTTAATACATGAAGAGCTGTCGGGAACCAAGGAAGACTTTGGTGATGATGATGACGAACTATTTAGTTCATACTTAAAGTATTGTTTCATTTTGAACGAATATATTAAGTATTGGTATCATAAGTATGCTTAGTTACTTTAAAATTTTTGGTACGCACGGCTACAGATCAACTACACATTTCCAGTATAAGCTGATCTCGCATTGTATAGGATTTCCTTACATTGAGCGGTCAGTGTAAACTGGAAATGTATAGCTTGATGTGTAGCCGTGTGTACCTACGGTTATTATTCTTGGCAGTGTAAGAATGTCATTGTAAATTCTATCGACGTTGAAATTTAGTGGGTACATCACTAGTCAGAATAAAATGAATGACAACCTACAAAATTTCGAAACTTCTTCTGTATACGTGTCCTTCTTTAACATCATAGCGGCTCCATAAGTCAAAATGAAACAAATATATTGAGTTCAGTTGCTATTTTAACACTACTTCTATGCTTTGTTATTGTTCTGAGGTTTCATCAAATAGTTCCTATGCCGTAATGTTGGCTCCACTGTTTTAGGACGAACACGATACGCTACTGTTGGAATGGATGGACCTGATAGGTCCATGTGTTAAAGTTTAACAGTGGACCAACATTACGGCATAGGAACTATTTGATGAAATGCACTCTAACACAGAGGTTCCATGTGTCGGACAGACTGATGATGAGCGGACATTAAGGCTCCTGCAGACAATCGGCGATCATAGATTATTACCCGCGAGCACGATTGTGTGGAGGCGTGTGGAGGGTATATTCGTCTGTCAATCTGCCTAGCCTTTTCCCAACTATGTTGGGGTCGGCTTCCAGTCTAACCGGATGCAGCTGAATACCAGTATTTTACATGGAGCGACTGCCTATCTGACCTCCACAACCCAGTTACTGGGTAATACGATACCCCTTGGTAAGACTGGTTGTCAGACTTTCGGGCTTCTGACGACCCGTAACGACTGTCAAAGATCCACGAATAACAGCCGGGACCAACGGCTTAACGTGCTTTCCGAGGCACGGAGGAATCTCGCTATGTAAAGATGGTCACCCATCCACTGACCAACCCCGGCAAGCGTAGCTTAACCTGACGGATCGACCCGTGCGACCCGTCATCCCTCTCTAGCAAGTACTCATCACCAAAAACTTCACCCTTCTCCTTTTTTCTACATCCACTGACGAAATAGAAATTAGCCCCTAGTCACCGCGCGTTCACTGTGAACGCACAGGCAGAGCAACTGACCGAGCGACCGAGCGTGCGTGTTTGACAGTGACCATAGAGTATAGTAATAGATTGACAGTGACTTTGACTTACTTGACAGATCACGACACCAGTCACCAAGCAAGAAGTAATTCGTAATAATTATCATCGTAAGGCAAGACTGGAAAGAGGTTATGTTTACTCGTGTGGTCTTTAATTGTAATATTTTCATGAGATAGAAGTGATACCTTCAATAACTCTAAGAAGGTAAGTTATTAATTTATATTTTGTGGTATTCAAGTTTAATTGGTTAAAATTAACCGCGTAGCGTCGTAGCGTAGTAATGATTTGTTTAGTTGAATTGAGTAGAATTTCCTACGGAGATAGGATTGCTATTGCTAACTCTTAACTCTTGTATTGTCTTGATATTGGTTTGAATGGATAAATGGTTAACTTTAGTGCTCAGCTCGCACCCGCTTTGCTACGCCTGTGGTTACTTTAAAATCCATATGAGGTAACCTGTACACCAATGTTTTTCACACTCTATTTATTTACAAAGCAAATGGAATTACTTTTATCAGTTTAAAAATAAATTTGATCAGCTGTACAAATAAAGACATGAGGACAAAGAAGTAGAAAGCGAATCCTAACTACTTAATGTTATAAATGCCAAAGTGAGTTTGAATGTTACGCTTTCACGCTAAAACTGCTGAAAGGATTTGAATGAAATGGCACATGGGTGGACCAAGACCTGGATTAGGACATAATATACTTTTTATCCCGGTAGTATATTGCAGTGGGATAATTTCCAACCTCCACGCTGGCGAAGCTGCGGTCAAAACCTAGTAGCTTACAAAATTTATAAGTGAGGTTTTGACCGCAGCTTCGACGGAATATTTAATGTGGAAACTTAAGTATGACTAAGTTCACTCACCATACGGTGGTAACAATATTAAAATTTCAGTTTCAGTATATTTAACGACAATGACGCAACAGAAGAAAATAATGATTAAAAAAATCAAAGCTGATCTAAGCAAAGAATTCACTTTTCTGAAAAATGTTTTTTCAGTTATGTCTCTACCACTGCAGATGAAAGGTAATAACTTTTAATATCTGTCTTTGAAGGAAGTAAATTTTAGAATAGTATAATGTTTAAGAATCTACATTGTCTTATTAATTGCAGGTGAAAATGATGATAGTATGGATATTGAAATAGTAAATGAGAATCAAAAGAGTAATGAAGATGTTGAAGTGCCAAAGCGAGCCCGCAGTATAGCAGAACTTGAAGAAAAATTAGAGAAGATCAAATCACAAAACAAGTTCAGCTTCAAAAATAAACTACAAAAGAAAAGCTTGAGTAGTAAAATGAAAAAGAAAATAAAGAAAACAGAGAGAGGAAATAAAACGAAAGTTAAACCTGTAGTAGATGCACCTTTTGCAGAAATGTTGAAGTCCAGCACAGAGGAGAAACCAAAAGTAAATATTGCCAAACCAGTGTTCAATAATGAAGGCAAACTTGTGTTCTCTAAGTTTGACTTTGCCAATGTCGGCAAGAAAGGTAAGAAGAATCAAAATCAAAAGTCATTTATACAAACTAGGTTGAGAATCAGCACTTTCCCAACATCAAAATTACATAAGACAGTCCCCCGAAACGCCCAGCTGTCTCAGGGGACTGTCATAAGTAACTTTCACTACTTCCTAGTCAGAAAATGTTGAATTTATGATTGAATCATATTTTGGGACAGTATTATAAATGTACTTAAAGAAATAATGTCATACAACATAATAGAAAACTTCTAGGAATTACTGAAACTTACTGGAATACATTATTTTTTATAGAAAGAGTCAAGAAAGCAGAGAGAGACCCTAAACGGATTTTAGAAAATCTTAAACAACAAGAAGATAGGTTCAAACAGTTAGAAGAAAAAGAAGATACAAGTAAAGTAAAAGAAATAAAAGAAAAACTAGCTTGGAAAAATGTGCTGCAAAAAGCTGAAGGACAGAAAGTTAAAGATGACCCCATATTGCTGAAGAAGTCAATAAAGAAAATGGTAAGTACTTAAGAATTCGTGTTCTATTTTAATTTTAACTTGATAGCACTTATTTTCATGCATAATATTCAAAATATTTAATTTAGCAAAACTTGACAATATTGAAATGCCCTTATAAAAAATGAGTAGGTACTAGGATGTCATTTTCTAATTGATTTCATCTTCTGTTATAAAGGATCAAAAGAAGAAACAAAGTAAGAAACAGTGGGACACCAGAGTACAGAATGTAGAACAGAAGAAAGACGAGAGACAAAAGAAGAGGACAGAAAATATTGCCAAGAAAAAGAAAGAGAAGAAATCTAAAATTATCAAAACATCAGTCAAAAGAGGGCGTGTCGTGATATAATATCAACGAGGAGCATTCTTGATCTTTGTGTTTAAAGAATACATAATTTTAGAGTATGTTTTTTTTTTTTAACATTGGTTCATAGACTTATAAAAAAAGGAGGACTCCGCGCCACGCATATCGAAAGTGAAGCACCGTACCGATCTATGTGTGCGTGATTTGAGTACCTGCAAAGACGCCCTCGTGTCACGTAATGGCGTCTGTACAAAAAATTAAAATTGAATTAGTCGAATCTTAATGTATGTATATAGATAGAACGTGTTTCTATTGATATCCCATAACTCTAGGGGGGTATTAATAAGACACCATTTTGAAAAACTTTTAAGTACTTAATAAAGAATCAAACTTATCGTATATGTTGTATAAAAAGAAAAGCCTGACTGACTAACCGACTCATCAACGCCCGGCCCAAACCATTGGACTTATAAAGCTGAAATTTTGCACAGAGGTTCCCTTTTTATTGTAGACAAGGTTTATGGAAGGATTTTTGTTCCCGTGGAATATTTTCCGACATACACGCGGGCGAAGCCGTACTAGTATTAAATATTTCTTTAAAAAAATAAAGAAAATGGCTCTAATAATGGTCATATTTTTGGGGTCCTTAATATACCCAAAATCTAGTCTTATTTATATTATACCAAACTGTTAAATTTCTCCAAATGATTTTAAACCTTAAAATGTTGACGGCTAAGTTCAAAATCGAATGAGATTTCATGTGACTTCGTTTTCATGCACCTCACATTCTGATAAAAAATCGAAATACTATCCAATACACTAAAAAAAGAGAAAATATGACTAATAGGAACCAAATTAACAATTCAAATAAAATTATACAACTACAATTTTTTCTAAACACTGCTCATCTTTAATTAGAATAGTACCCGAATTGTCACTTTAGTACTATTATTTATTCTGTGCTTTTACATACAAAAATTTTACCGTAGCGAACCCAGATAAACTTGTAAGATTTTTCTTTAGCCTTAAGACGTGCAGCAGCATGTAAAGATTTATAAGTCGGAGAAAGGTGCTCGGATACATAAACTGGCTCCTTGCTACCACCATAACCCAAAAGACTTGTATTCAATTTATCATCAACGTGAGATTTATTGTATCTAGTTATTGCAGAATACAATTCGTCGCGACATCTAGGACTACGCAGCTTCACTATTACAGAGCGCGGGCGAGACTTGTTGTTGTTCATACTGGCCACTCGAACGCACTTCATAATATCGCAGTCTTTTAGCGCATAAGACACAACATTAGCCAATTGTGATACGATGGTTGGCAACACTTCATTCTTATTTTCCGGTAAGCCGTTGATTTCGAGATTCGCCTCACGCATATTCTGATCAAGGGTGTTTAATTGCGTTTTTAACTGAGCCATAGTCTTCTGCATATCAGAGTTCTGTGAACGAAGTTCAGTGTTCTCACGTTGCACAAGCCTGAGTTCAGTTTTTAAGTCATTAACTTGAGAGATATCAAAGGATCCAGATAACTTCAACTCGTCAATCTGTTTCTTTAAATCATCCATTTCAAATCTAAGCTCGCTAATCATAGTCTTTACCTCAATACGTAATGTATTCCGAATTTCCTCCCGTATAACAAGTCGTATATCGCTGACCTTATCATCCTCGCATTCAGAGTTATCTTCAATTGTCTCAGACGTCGATTTATCAGGTTCATGCTGAGATAAACAGCTTGGACAATTCCACTTAGAACGTGCAGTTTTATTTAGCCTTTTAAACGCAGTAGCACTCAGGTTAGCGCACAGGTGATGATATAATTTATCGCATTTAGAACATATTATTTTTTCAATTTTTTTAACTGGTAATCCACAAGTATCACAGTTAGACATTTTCTAAATACACAAACAATCTTCCAAACAGTAGGTACAAAATATACAAAAAGACGCCCTGTGAACGTATGACAGATGTTAGCGCTTAGAGCCAACAGGTCTTTAGTGTAACACACGAAATTATGTGATTACTGTGGTGTATAGCCAGTCAGCCAGCTGTAGTGCTGTGTTACTGTGGAGTGTGTGGTGTGGTGTTTAGCCTTGGGGCTAATCCCCCCCAATTCCTGCCGAGCAGTTGCTTGCACTGCCACAGGGATATGCTGGATTTTGTGGTAATGTAGTTGGTATGTTTCGCTCAATTCAGCTGTTTGTCCAGGTATTTGGTTTCAATTGATAGGCTTAGGGTAGTTCCAAAGAAACGCGGTAGTTGTAATGTTGTCAACTTCCTCTTTTTTGTAAAGAGAATCAGCTCAGTTTTTGTAGGGTTCACTGATATTTGATGTTTGTTGTACCAGTCATCTACTATTTTCAAAGCTTGGCGCATGCGGTCGCATGAGGTATTTTCATGGATGCCATTTATTATTATGGTTATGTCGTCGGCGTAGCCTACGGTGAAGTATCCTTTGTCATTGAGGGTTTTGATGAGGCTGTCTATGATCAGGTTCCATAGCAGCGGAGAGAGCCCCCTTGCGTGCCCCGTTGATCTACCAGTGGATACGGAATCTGGAACAACAGTTTATGAAGTGGTTTTACCCGAAGAGGTCTGTCACGGATATGTCTATCACAGAGTCTCGCGAGGGTTTTCAGTAGAAATTATGTGAGGCTTGTGTGCCTATTAGCCTTGGGTTGTGTATAGTCGCGTTTTCTAGGTTTGGGTATAAAAATGACTCTCACTTCACGCCATGCGAGAGGTATTGTATCTGAGTGCTATGCAGGCTAGATAGATCTCCACCAGTCATGGTGTCAAAAGATCCACCCTCTACTGCAGTAGGGCTGGGAAGATGCCATACAGTCCTGCGGACTTAAGTGCTGGAAGGACCCCACTTTAACCGGTCTTCTGTTACTATATTGTGTGCTCTAGACCAGGCTTGGTCCATTGGGGTCCATCCTGGTTCAGCCTCCCACGTCCTGTCCTCTAGGGTTTTACAATGTACGGTTTTTACCTACCATAGCCGTCCGCGTGTAATACCCGTAATTATTTTACAAAATATATAGATTATTCAGTCAGTAAGCGTTACTACTAAATAATAATATAATACTTTTAAATATGTTATTATTAACATATTATAATAACTGTTATCAAACAATCGCAAATGAGTTAATAGTGTTTAATTGCTTTTTAATCCTATTCTAAAACTAAATCACAAGTTAGTACGTATAGGTAATTATTACAGGTATTCTGCCCCTGAATATTGATATTCAGAGCAATTTTTAATGTGTTCGCCAGTAAGGATGATCACCGGAAGTAGGTATATCATTTTTTTATACAATTTTTTTTAGCGATTTTTTGAGATACTTATCTTTGAAGTCGGAAGTGGGGGGCATTTTTGCTACTTCTTCTTTAGTCACAATTTTCGCAACAGATCTTCGCTAGATGGCCTAGTTTTCGAGATACCTTTAGATATGGCAAAGCTGGAGAGATGCTCTCCAGATCGGCCACCTATAAACCCTTTTATCTTTTGAACCAGTGACAGACAAATTTCGTAATTTTTTTAAAAATTAAAATCCCTGATGGTAGCCAAGCCAGTGTCAGTTACACGTTATGGGAGAACATGTTTAGTTTTTGTAGCGCAAATGCCACTTTAGTTGACTATGCAAATGGGGAAAATAATAAAACATTTTAACAGAAAGGAAATGTCATTTATTCGTGATATTTAGTAACGGTATGTTAGGTACGCTATTTTTTAACTTGCGTTGAATAACTATGTTCTACATTCGGGTAGGTTAGGTACAGAATAAATAAAGGGGGCAATGTTAACGAAGGCAGCATTGTTTTCACAACAGCATTATGATAATATTACCTTACTGTAAAAAAACGAATTTGGCTTATTATAGGTAATACGCAATGGAAGGCTTAGTCGGAAAATAATGCGTTCGTACAGTAATTCACATTACACTGTTTTACAGTCTACGTCACTAATCAAATAGATGAACTATATTCTATGTACCTAACTAAATTCATATGAACACATTTTTTCTTAAACCTAGGTGCATTAAAAGTTACACACCATGCTAAAAAACTACAAAGACAAAATATTTAGGTACCTAATGGTATATATTTTCTGTATAATATCAATCCAAACAAATGGCAGAATCAGTCACAAAGTCGGCGGTATAAACGATAATTTTAGTTTAGAAACAGCTGTCTAGGGTGTAACATCGACGCAACATCAACAACTTATTAATTAATTTAGGGTCTACGCAAATCAAATAATTGATTTTTATCTTCTTCAGTGATTCGAATTTTGTTACCTACTTAACACTTTGAGAACCGGCTCCAGAAGTTTGGCAATTGAAGCGGCTTTGCCGTACCTACTAGACGACATGATTCTAAAACTTTCATTTATGAACACCGAACGTAACGTAACTGTTACCATTAATGCAATAAAAAAAATAACTTCAACATTGAGTACATTAAGCCGAAAGTACACTGGTACATAAATTTTCAATAATGCTGTCTAGCTCAAGCTCAGCTTAATAATTTATTGTTCTTTCATCGACTGAATACATTCAAAACTAGGTATAGTTAGTGCAATCCACGAAGATGCGCCCCGATCTTCTTCCTAATCGCTTACAGTGCAAGTATGGAACATTGTACAAGTGTACGCACTAATTACCTATACCTACTTTTAACACTAGCGGAATGGTGCACACTTGCACTGTAAGCGGTTAGGAAGAAGAGTGGGGCGCGTCTCCGTGGATTGCACTAACTGAAAAATCCTCAAAATCAGCGTAGACAATAATAATTACGGAAATATTCAAGTTGAGAATGTTGAGACCACGCCCACAACGTGGTGAGACCTAAATTTTTAATATTCTAAACTTGAATCTTCTATGGCGTCTGCGCAGATTTTTTTATGAATTTAAATAATAACCCTTATCCTTAGTGACATAAGGTGCAACCATCAGTAGGAGCTTTGCAGTTTGGCAGAGATAATATAGCCTGTAAAAAAATATTCGTGCGAGCGCTTTTAAATGCCTTAGGGTCCATTTCATGATTGCCTTGATGGTCGTACAACAAAGCCCTTTATATACCTAATTTTAAACTGCATTATTTAAATTCATACAATTTATTGAGTTAACTTCACCAGACAAATGGCAAGTGTTACAAAAAAAGATTGATAATCATGATCATCACGAATCGTAAGTACATTATTTTACATGTAGGTAAGTATATATTTTTGAAACAAAGTGTAGGTAATTATGATCGTGGCGGCGATACAAAAGAGAATATGACTGTTTCTGTAATAGATTACACAATATTATTGTCATTTTCCGCCGCCCGCAGATTTAAATTCAGTACCCGATGGTGGATTCTACACTAAACTTATGAATATTTCATAATAAAATATATTCTTTACATTACATTTTCTTACAGGTTAGTGCCATTAACAAGACGACTGACAACTTTATGGTGTTTCAATAGTTATTTGGAGCTGTGCTGTGAAAATTATTTCCGAACGAGTCTGTAATTATTCAGATTATTTAAAGAATAATGTACCACACGTTACATCGGCCTATATCGCATCAAAATCACCGAAGGCACAGATCGCGGCACGTTAGTTGTACACTACAGATCGCCGACGCCCGGCATTTTGGTTCAACTTAGCCGACGTTCGCACGGACGTACAAATATCGCTTTTATCGTGCACTGGATTTTCAACTCTCCTTGTTGAGCCGAGCATTGAGAATCCAACATAACAACAACATAGTGCATTCTAGCGCGTCGAAAAAACACACTGTTGGATTTTCAACTCCCGGCGCTAAGCAGAGCGTTGAAAATCTAGTGAGCGAAACAAAATCGCCGCGATATTTTTACGTCCGTGCGAACGTCGACTTACGTGTCGCGATCTGTACTTACCACAAATGTTCGTCGCGCCCATGTTCATAGTAAATAGGTAGGGACGGAACCCTCGCCGTGCTGTTACAATTCCCACTTATTATTTAAATCAGTGTAGCTCGAAATAGCTTCTATAATTTTACTTTACTGAAATATATTTCGAAAATGTGTTCTATAGAACACATTTTCGGTATTCACCGACTTTTAACTTTCAAAGTGACCATCTCATACGCTGTATCTATGTATCGTATGATCAACGGGTTTCAGTGGCGCATTCCGACAAGCAGGGCAACTAACTTACCTACTCTACAAAACTGAATATTTTTTTATGAAGAATGCCTCAGTAAAGCTGACAATTCAATAGTTTTGCCCAATGATGTTAATAATACTTCATTGGTTTTGCCTGTTAACAGACTGCAAAAAGGTTTTGGGCCGATGGCGGATGGCGTTAAGAGCGTGAACTCGGTACGGCATTTCATACAAACTTTCAAGTCCTTTTTTATCGAAATGAATGAACCGATTTTAATGAAACTTCATACGCATAAGTAGGATACATAGGTCTAAAAAGTTAAGAACATTTTCTAAATGTCTTATTTAAAAAAAGATAAATGGAAATCTCTGTTTCTATGGAATATTTAAAATCGGTCTAATTTAGCTGCAACACTATTTTTCGAAAATGTTCTTAACTAACTTTTTAGACCTATGTATTCTGCTTATGCGTATGAAGTTTCATTAAAATCGGTTCATTCATTTCGATAAAAAAGGACTTGAAAGTTTGTATGAAATGCCGTACCGAGCCAACGCTCTTAAGCTTACGTTACCGTAGGTACGTGGTGTAGTTAGTAAACAAGTGTTGCCTTGCTCCTCGAAGTGTGATGATTATGGTTATAAAAGCAAAAAATTAAATACAAATGTTAAAACTATATCATAATCAACCAAGACGCCATTTATAAAGTAACCAGTTAGGTAACACAATATAATATTATGTATTATCTTTATAAAACGAATTTGGTATAATAAACCCAATAATTTTTTCGGTGGCTAGTAAAAGCAAGATCCCAGAATGGAACTTACATAGTTAAAATTCTTCAAAATATAAACTACGTAACTAAGCGATAAAGATATTAAAAATAAACTAAGCTATTATTATTAAAAACAATTGTAAATAGCAACAACTGATTATGAATAAAAAGCCTCCAAATAGAAGTACTCTTCCTTCCACATAACATGAACAAAATAAATAAAATTAGAAATAATAAGGTTTAAAAAAATATAAGTAAGTATACAAGATAAAATTTGAGAGTATAGTTATAAACTACTATGACATATTAGCATATTAAAGGCTGATTAGCTTTAGATATTATAGCCTCGAATCTTATAATTAAGGTGTGTGTACACATATTGTGTTTAAATATTTAATAAAACATTACACTTATATAATTTTTATAAATTGCAGCAATAATTTTTTCAGTGTATAACACTTCAAGAATAAATATTATGGGTAGGGAGAACACAACAAACACTTCCAATAACCATAACATGCACAAGGCTTCGCCATCGGTACATTGCACTTGACCAAGTTTAACTTACCCTACAGGTGTCACAATAAGAAACAAATTTAATGTCCCATAACTATGTGTATAAAAGTTGTCTTTAGAAAATATTCGAAATACATGTTTACATAATGTATACGAAACTACACACATCTACATAATAATTATGTCTTTGGAGAAAAAAGTACATCAGAGCAATGGAAAATATATCATGCTCCTCATACGTCTCCACTGACTGTTTACAACATACAACTTAGGTACATAACGTAAAACTAAAATATTATGTTCTAAAAATTATAAAAATAACATACTCTTATAACTTCTCTGAAATAGAAAAATAAAAATTGTTTTAATGTTTGTAATACTGCACTTTCACATTTACTCTAAATCAGTCAAAAGCATTGATAAAGAAAAGATATCAAATAAGTAATAAAAAAATATATCTGATAAACATACAGTAATTGTTGCATGCATGATCTGGTTCTATATCACTGTCAACTGAACAGCTATGAATTATTTTTAGTTAAAAATAAAAGGTGGTTATAACAATTTCAGCATATTCAAATATATTCAACCTCTTCTCTGTAAATATATAAGAACATGTTCAAACGGCTATGTTACTTACTCTAACTGTATTAACCTACTAACTAAAGCCTAAATTTAAATGGTAATAATAAAGCAAGTCGTGAGGCGGGATATTTGCATCAGTCTTGTGAAATTCTCAATTGTGAAAATTATTACTGTCATTTATTTATCTATTTGGTAATCTTGTAAAAAAAGAAACTGTTTAATTTATATGTATTAATTAGTTACTTTGTAAGCCATTGCGGCATGTGTCATCAGTTCATCTCTGATTTCAAAGAGGAAATAGTGGCATCAAGCACTCTGCCAGCCGCATATCCAGGTATGTTCAGATAGGCCGGTTTGTCATGTTCACATATCCCTGGCTGAGTACAGCAGCGGCCCATTGAGGGGCCACCAGCATGCCCTGGGCCAATGTGGGCGTGACTGCCGCTTGCTTCTGATGTTGTTCCTTGACAAATCATTCTATGATTTGTAAACTGCTCTAATGAACGTAACTGTTCCCCACAGTTGTCACACTTCAATTCCCTTGCATGCACTTTTTTGTGGCTGTTGAGTGATCTTGAATTATCAAAAACTTTAGTGCACATGTCGCAGTATTTCAATACTTTTTCACCTGTGCACACCACCTTATGATTGTTAAGTCTGTCTAACGACATGTAACGTTTGTTATTGCACAGATCACACTTGAATTGTTTCTGAGGTACACGACCAGTGTGTACTTGCATGTGTTTGCGTAAGTTGCTCTTATCTTTTATATATTTGGAACACACAGAACACTTGTTGACATCTTTCCGTGTATGATTGGCATCTAAATGTCTTCGTAAATGTGATTTCTTGTGAAATGGTTCCAAACATATCTGACATCTGAAGGGCTTTTGTGCTGGATGTACTCCTGTCAAGTGTGTGTTAAACTCTAAAATTGTGGGATAGCTCTTTCTGCAATGAGGGCAGTGAAAAAGTTTGCGACAGATTGCTCCACTTGAGTCACAAAACGGGTCTGAGCAGTCATCACAAAACGAATCTAACCCAACTGGAGGTGTTACTGTTTCTGCTTGAAACTGTTCCAATTCAGTATGTAATGGATCCCTGTCTGGAGTGCCAGCACCAGGGGGCTCCTGTTTCACTTTAGTTTGATCACTGTGTTCTGAGTAGTCATCCTGAGACGGCAGGTTCCGTGACGTGCTGGCCAGCATCCACCACGGGTTGTAATGCCAAGCACCTAGACCAGAGTGTACCGCCTGTTCTTTTATGTCGCTAGTTTTTGTTTGTGTTTCAGCATTCGAAAATCCGGGGAAACTGGGCAATTCTTGATGTTTTGATCGAGACGATTCAAATAAATTGTGTTGAGATATTAAGTTTTCGTAGTCACTCGAATCCAACTTTCTTTCATTTCGGTCGCCTTGATCTCTTTTAGACATTATTTTAGAACAATATCTGGAAACGAAATTTGTGTTTACACTACATTACAATTTCATTTTGGGGGATTTATTGTTTAAACTGCAACATCATGAAACGTAAACAAACAACGCAATTACGCGCCCAAGTAAACACAAGCACAACTATATTAATATAAACACTGCATGAATATAAATAATGTTTGTGAACAAAACGGAATTAGCTTCAAATTCTTTTTAATCCAAATGAAACTAAAACTTATCTATATTTATCAAAGAATAAATAAACAAGGAACACTGCTTCCCTTGTTATTTGCGTAAATGATTAGTGTAAACGGTTTTTTCAAACAGAATAGGGACATATTTTACACTGTTGTATTAAACGAAATTAATAAGCAATAACTTGATAAATGTAATACGTACTATATTAAGCCTTTCCATAAAATTCTCAATATTCTCATAAAACTATTTTTATAGAACATCGGCCATTTTGTTTGATTAGTTTCTTTGTTTTTTTTTTTGTACATTTGCTTGAAAGCTTCGAAACATAGGCTTTTAAGTGAAGGAGGTTTTATTTTTCCAGATTATGTTGCTCTGCAGCCTTAGAGCATTTAATCTGCAGCAGACATATGATGAGATTATAACAGGAGGTTGCATCGTTGTTCCGGCCGCCGGCCGTTCGGACTCGTACAGACAGACTGACAGATAAATGTACTCTGTGCTGACAGATCACAGAGGTGGTCTGAGGTGGCAGGTGTGGCGGGTGGCGGACAGTTGTAATGTATTTACCATCCTACAACATACGTGGAGTATATGTCCGATAATACTACGTACACACGCAGCGACTTCAAAATATCACGTCCACACAAACATTTTGACAGTCGATTTGTCGCTCGCTAAAGCTCGCTAGCGATGTCAAAAATCTGTATGGACGTGAGATTTTGAAATCGCCTCCGAGTCTCTGGCTAACTAAAGTCACTGCTGCGTATGTTTTTAGCATTACAACTGCCCGCCACCACTATCGCCTCTGTGCTGTGAGTCACTCTGTCTGATTATTATTTTCATTACATTACAATATTTCCAACTTTAAATAATACCTATTAACAGAAATCGAAAAATTCAACCACATCACAGTCGAGTCAACTGGCAAAGTGCCGAAGAGGCTGGGAGCATTGCTACCTTTTAAATAATGTCAATCCTATGATTATATGATTATATTAATGATTATGATTATGATATTATTTATTTTTATTGCTGATGGTTCTATGAAAAGATGTTCCGGAAAGGTAGGTAAGTGAGCAGTTTAACTAACTCCGAAGTTTTGTGTTTTTTCAGTGTGGTTATGTGGCCAATATAGATCGTCGTAGATCGAACACGAAGTTTTATCGCGAAAACGCGACACGAAATCTTGTTCAAGCCACAACAATGTGGCTGTAGAATCCGATAATTAAAAACTGCTTTTCCCTTTTTCCCGCTTGTTCCATGCTTGTTCCTCTCTTCGTTGTCTCTGTCAGTCTGACACTGACTGACTGTCAAGTACTCAAGTCAAAAGTCAATGTCGCTGCGCTGGCTGTGACGCTGTCAATGCTGTCATACGTGAACGTGAACGTCCGTCCGTCATCGAAGTCGGGCAGGCAGGAAACAAGTCAGCTGGATTCAGGATTTAAAAAGGATTTATGCATATAATATAATAAATTGAAATTGGTGTACTGTACTTAAATAATACAAAAAATAAAAAACAGCTGATGATACAATTTCAATAAAATGGCGTGGTTGGGAACTACTGTATTGAATATTTTTTGGAAACCCACTGTAAATATCGTGAGGTTAGGAATGGTGCCAGTACTTTAACATGTACAATACTATGTATAAGTAGTCTCACATTTTTATTTATTGTAGAACACGGTATCATGCTGATAAGACGCGCCTAATTAAAAGATACGGATATGAAGAAAAGCTTTGGTGTGGTGGTGTACTTCCTCGGACATTAGGAAAACCTTTACCTTTACCTGAGTACAGGTAAACTATTAATTTTAAATATTTAACACTTTAAAGTAAAACTCATCAGTTACTTACCTACATTAACATTTCAATGTGTAACTGTGACTTGATCTCTATTTTGTGGCCAAACTATTCCTGGGTGGTAATAATATTTCTGTGGTTGTTGCAAAAGGCATCTGAAATAAATCAGTTGTTGCTTAGGGCATTTCGATTTCAGCAGCATTATTTCATGCATTATCAACCTTATATCTTGACTACCTGTAAAGATGAAAATACCTCTATTTTCGAGCACTATCATTAAAAAGTTTTGTTTCAGGCCAGCAAATGCTTGGACAGAGCGTAAAGCTCTATTTGGTCAAAATGATTATATTGATATACTTGGATCTGGAGATTTGCACCCAGTAAAGACTCTGTACACTGTGCCATCATGGATAAGAGGAGTAAACGGCAATGAATATCAAGTAAGTACATACTTCCCAAATATAAGACCTAAAATATTGGAAAGAAAAGATAAGGTTCAGAGGACACTTTAAGTGTTAAATGAAACAATTTATTATGATTCAGTCAATATATTTATTGCACTCACAATATTTATGTACAAAGTATTTATATCTATCATGAAATAATCAATTTTTATCTTAATAATGTTAAAGATGTTGCTGAGAAAAAGAAAAATGTGGGTTCATACTGGTTCTCGTCAAACCAGACCAACTAAATGGAAGGACATGGAGAGGAGAATATCCTTCTTGTACAGAAAGCTGAACAGGAAAACAAAGACAGGACCATCTCCTGATTAATTTTTATTTTTTTATTTGATAGGTTTAGTGTTGTAGTATTGTAATAATTTTAGGAATAAAGTGTTTAAAAACTATTCTTAATTATTTATTTACTTAAAATTATTATCTACACGGGGCCAATACAAAGAGGAGATGGCCTAAGTAACTGCACTGTGATTCTCTTCTCAACCAGGCCCTGACGTCATCATGTAGGCGTGGCTTTAGTCAGTGTATGTCCTGTGCACAACTTTGTAAACATTCCTATTTTCCAAACATAATTCTACCCAACATTAGATGGCGACACTTCCATGGGAACTAAAAATATTTAGGCACATAGAGCAGAGAGCTCAGTACTAACATATTTATTTTAATAATCACAATGTACTGATATTTGTTCAACATTCATTCTTATAGACCCTTTATTGGACAAAATGTTATTTTTGTAGTTTTTATATCATTTTGTAAACATTTTCTGAATACGATCCTGTTGCATCCTTTACTTAGTGACATCTAGTGTGAGATAGTTACGTAACTACAAAGTAAACAAGCAAATAGTTTGGCTATTGATCGGTAGATGGAAAATAAAGAAGTGGGCGGGATCTAACACCCCCTCACCCCGCAAATTGTCACGCGTTGTTTCAGGGAAATCCTCAGGGGAAATCTAATTACAAAGTAAAACATGTTCGTTTCAACCGCGCGGCCATGGCGTTAAAAAAAAAAAAAAACTATTCCAACATTTTGTAACAATTTGTAAAAGTTGACTCCCAAAACCACAAATTTGTCAAAGCTATGGTTAAAAAGTTAGAAGGGTTTGAACGTGGCCGCGCCATCGAAACGCGGAGAACCGCGCGGCCACGGAGATCTCAGAAACTAAGCGTTGCACAGACCTGAAATTTTGGTAAATAACAGATTCAATTTGTAAACAATTTGTAAAAATATAGAAAAAAAATCCTAGGTTAATATTTTAGGAGCTGTGAGACTAAAACCCCGTGGCCGCGCCATCGAAACGGTGACAAAATCGTGATAGCCGATATCTCGCTGAAAAAGCATCGCAGACGTCTAGAGTTTTTTTGTAAAACCCAGATTTGAATTTGTCAAAACTTACAAAAATGCAACAAAAAATACTAGGTCAATATTTTAGGAGCTGTGAGACTAAAACCTCGTGGCCGCGCCATCGAAACGGTGACAAAATCGTTATCACCGATATCTCGCTGAAAAAGCATCGCAGAGGTCTGAAGTTTTTTGTAAAACCGAGATTTGAATTTGTCAAAACTTGTAAAAATACAACAAAAAATCCTAGTTTTATATTTCAGGAGCTATAAGACTAAAACCCCGTGGCCGCGCCATCGAAACGGTGACAAAAACGTGATAGCCGATATCTCGCTGAAAAAGCATCGCAGACGTCTAGAGTTTTTTGTAAAACCCAGATTTGAATTTGTCAAAACTTACAAAAATGCAACAAAAAATACTAGATTAATATTTTAGGAGCTGTGAGACTAAAACCCCGTGGCCGCGCCATCGAAACGGTGACAAAAACGTTATCACCGATATCTCGCTGAAAAAGCATCGCAGAGGTCTGAAGTTTTTTGTAAAACCTAGATTTGAATTTGTCAAAATTTGTAAAAATACAACAAAAAGTCCTAGGTTTATATTTCAGGAGCTGTAAGACTAGAACCTCATGGCTGCGCCATTGAAACGGTGAAAAACACGTTATCGCCGATATCTGACTGAAAAAGCATCGCAGTGGTCTGAAGTTTTTTGTAAAACCTGGATTTGAATTTGTCAAAATTTGTAAAAATACAACAAAAAATCCTAGGTTTATATTTCAGGAGCTGTAAGACTAGAACCTCATGGCTGCGCCATTCAAACGGTGAAAAATATGTTATCGCCGATATCTCACTGAAAAAGCATCGCAGAGGTCTGAAGTTTTTTGTAAAACCTAGATTTGAATTTGTCAAAACTTGTAAAAATACAACAAAAAGTCCTAGGCTTATAGTTCAGGAGCTGTAAGACTAGAACCCCATGGCTGCGCCATTCAAACGGTGAAAAATATGTTATTTTATTTTATTTATTTTATTTTATTATCGCCGATATCTCACTGAAAAAGCATCGCAGAGGTCTGAAGTTTTTTGTAAAACCTAGATTTGAATTTGTCAAAACTTGTAAAAATACAACAAAAAATCCTAGGTTTATAGTTCACTTTCTCCTGTGGCAACACTACAGCTAACAGCTGATTTGAATTTGTTCTTGATAATTTAGCTTAAATATTTAAATTTTATGTTTGTAAGGCCTATCTCCAATTACTCATCAAGTAAATAGGATAATAATGTGTATTTTGTATTAGATTCACATACTAAGTGCAAAATAAGTGATATTTTATCAATGTGAATCGGTGACAGTTGCCGGCACAAGTGAATTTTGCATTGTCATCTTGTTAACAGGTACAATACTGAACAATTTACTTTCTTTCAGTTTGTTTACGTGTTATAATTACAGTCAGCAACATAGTTCACTTTTATACGGCTACTTGTTGATGCCCAATGACCTTTGTAGATACGTAAACATAACCTTAATTTGGTTTGGTGACAGAACTCCTTGCTAGTCATCTAATCTAATTTTTCTTAAAAATTCATTTTCTTTTTAAACTAATCATCATAAACTGCTGCCACAACTACCTATTCTCTTCTAATTTGTTTTTTCTTTGCCTTATAAATCATGATGACTCGCAGCGCCCGTGCTCGCCTTGAAGAGTCCAAACTCAGCCAGGCTTTGAGCGAATTAAAGGCGTTAAAGGAGTACTGTGACCAACTAAATAAGGAAATAAATGACAATGAAAGAGTGCTCTTTGATGCCCATGAAATGAATAGGAAGTTGAAAACCGAAATGGCACAGATATATATTCAATACAACGATGCCATAGAAGCCCGGGATAGACTCCAAATTGTTGTGGACGGGTTCAGCCAGTGTAGCATAGAGTATGAACAAGCTCTTAGTCACAAACATTTACTTCAACAGCAGCTGCATGAGGCTCAAAGTCAGATTACGGAACTTGAGACCACAAATCTAAACATCACTGCCTCGCTGAATCAAAGTCTGTTCAGCGAATTGGTGTCTATTGCCCCGTCAATGGTTTCTGCCATAAACTCCACATGCAATATTGATTTGACAGGTGATGATGAATCAGATTCAAGTAATTCAGTGAGGTTAGTCACCAGTAGAAACAAACTAAAAAAATACATTAAAATTAATAAATACATTGTTAAAACAAAAAAAATGGTAAAAAGACAAAGATTCTTTACCAAAAATGTTAAACTTCATAGAGATAGGTTAAATTTAATTAAACAATTAGATATTTTTTCTTTTAATTTGTAGCAAAGCACTAGGAAATACAACATTGACACACAGGACTTGCAATCTCAACTTGACCATCTACAAGAGAAACTTAGTTTATTGACTGATAAATATAATACCTCCGAAGATCTGTTGAGGGAATCTGTGTTGGCAATGAATGAGCTGGTTAACTCACAAACAAACAACTGTGAGCATTGTCAGACACCGTCCAATGTCCCTATACCGGACCATTCATTGACAACTTGCAATACCACCTTACCGCAGCCCTGTGTTAATTTGACATTTCCTGCTATTGATAGTTGCAATAAGAAACATTGTAAACAAATTATAAATAATGATATTATATTATTTTGTGATGAGATTGGAAAGGACTTAGGCCACTTGTTGTCAGATGAATATCCAGGACACTCCATAATAAACTACTGTATGCCTGGTTGTTCTTTGTTTGATATTATGAAACAAATTATTAAATGTAACTTTAACCAGGATACTACTTTATTAATTTTTATGGGTAATAGGAGAAATGTGAACAAAGGAGAATTGCTAAAATATTATAGAACATTGTGTAATCTTAGTTTAAGAAAAATTGTATTGTTTACATTCCCATATAGTAACAGTTTGCCACAGGAAGAAAATGAGTTAAGATTTGAAATAAACATGACACTACATAATTTGACATTCAATAATAATCTATTCCATTTAGTTGATACTAACAATTATGTTGGTAATAATTTGTATTTGACAAGAGATAGATATAATATTGTTATGTACTATCTTCCTAACTACTTCAAAAGACAGATAGCTGTGTCGCTATCATATTTTTTTTCTATTTCAGCCAAAAATTTGGCTAAACAACTTGCTTCTTTTGAGCAATGCAATGACATTTTAAATAATTCTGCCAATAATTTGGCAGCAACTAATGACATTGATTATCATTTAAATTAGAAATTAGGACAATAGAGGAAACCTCTTGCTTAATAAATGAAGAAAATTTAAATACTGATTTAAATCATGTAAATGTTACAAAAAGTCCTTCTTTAATAGCACACCCATCAATTTATAGTACCTTAAATAAATGTGATAATAATACTCTAAAAATAGTTCATCAAAATATACAGGGAGTGATAGGTAAGGAATTAGAATTGGAGCTGTTCATGAACTGTAGTTATATTGATATCCTTTGTGTAACTGAACATTGGTTAAAAGACCACCAGTTCATGTTCAGCTTTAACAACCACCAGGTTGCCAGCTCATTCAGCAGGGTTAATATGATACGTGGTGGATCTCTAATAATTGTTCGTAACAATATGAAATTTAAAGAACGTAAGGATATAGTGAGCCTCTCTGTTGAGCGAGTTATTGAAATAGCTTGCATTGAGCTTGAGCAGTTCATTGTAATGAGCGTGTACAGGCCCCCATGTGCTTCATATGATGTTTTTGAGAAATATATGGAAGAAGTATTATTAAAGACTTGTAACAGTAATAAAACAGTTGTTGTCTGTGGAGATTTCAATATTAATATACTGGAAACATCACCTTCTGTAAATAAGTTTATAACCTTATTAAAGTCATATAATTTGTTCAATACATTCTTTGAGCCGACTAGAATAACTGCCACTAGTGCTACCTGTATTGACAATATTTTTTCAAACTCAAGACCTTCTACCCATTTAATTATAAATGAGTTGGACTCTGATCACTGTGGCCAGTTAGTCACTTTCCCTCAGAAAATAGTCAGAGCTCAAAGAAAACTTGTTAGTTTTGTTCCGGTAAACAAAAGTCGCTTAGAACAATTTAAAAAGAATTTAATAGAAAAACTACCAGATTTGCCTTATCACACCAACCCCGATCAAGCTTATACTATACTATTTAACCTCATCAATTGTGAGTTTAGGAAGGTATTCACATCAAAAACATTACCTGTTTGTGACCGCGTTATATTTAGTGATTGGGCAACACCAGGTATTTATAAAAGTAGGCAGAAATTATATGAATTGTACCATGAAAAAACCTATAACTATGATGAAACATTTAAAGAATTTGTTAAAAATTACTCTAAAACTTTTAAAAAAGCATGTTCGTCAGCAAAAGCCATACACATTAAAAATAAAATAAAATGTTCTGGAAATAAAATTAAAACAACTTGGAATATTATTAATTCAGAAACGGGAAGAACGACAGTTCGGAATCGTGACTTCCATCTAAAAATCAATGATGTAGATATTAAGGCAGACGTGGAGGTGGCTACTGAGTTTGAAAATTTCTTCACTAATATTCCCATTTTAACAACCAAAGCTCTGTCATCGTCGTCCTCCACTTCTGCTTACTCAATACTAAAAGAATGTGTACCAGAATGTGATAAACACTTTAAATTCGCAATTGTTACTGCTAAAGACGTTATAGATTCTTTTAAAGATCTCGAGGTAAAAAAAACTGCTGACCTTTGGGGGTTATCAGTACATACCATGTCTTCAATAATTGATATTATTGCACCCTTTTTATCAATTGTTTTTAATTCTTGTATTGCATCTGGTGTATTTCCTGATCTGATGAAACTTAGCAAAGTGATTCCACTGTTCAAATCTGGCAGCCCGACTGATCCCACTAATTTTCGGCCTATTTCGATATTACCTACATTGAGCAAAATCTTTGAAAAAATAATTTTAAAACAAATGTTAGGACATTTCAATACACATAATTTACTTCATCTGAAACAGTTTGGTTTTACAAAGGGTCGTTCAACTACAGACGCGGGCGTGGAATTACTGAAGAGCATATTCGAGGCCTGGGAGGAGTCGCAGGATGCTCTTGGCATTTTCTGTGACTTGTCCAAGGCCTTCGATTGCGTAAATCATGATACACTCATCAGGAAGCTGTACCACTATGGTATAAGGGACAGGGCTCTCGAACTTCTGACTTCTTATCTGAACAACAGAATTCAAAGGGTAGATGTTAATGGCAAGAGATCTGCAGGATCTGCGGTCACTATGGGCGTTCCACAGGGTTCAGTTCTGGGTCCTTTCTTGTTTCTTATTTATATAAATGACTTACCTTATCACATAAGGGACAATCACAAGATTGTATTATTCGCAGATGACACTTCCCTCATTTTTAAAATCAAACGTCAGTTAGTCAACTTTGAACAAGTTAACGATGCACTGTCTAGGGTTGTCCATTGGTTTAATGTAAATAATCTTCTCCTGAATGAAAAAAAGACTAAACTAATCAAATTTTCAACGCCAAATGTCAGGCAGCTAACTACCAATGTTCAACTTAATGGAATAGAGTTGGACCCTGTTGAGTCGACGGTTTTTCTTGGAATAACCATTGACGGTAAATTGCAATGGGGCCCACACATAGAAAAATTGTCAGGAAGGCTTAGTTCGGCCGCCTATGCTGTTAAAAAAATTCGACAGATAACTGATGTGGATACAGCCAGAATTGTTTATTTTAGTTATTTTCATAGCCTTATGTCTTATGGGATTCTTCTCTGGGGAACCTGTGCGGGCATTAATACTATCTTTGTTTTACAGAAAAGGGCTGTTCGAGCCATTTACAATCTAGGTCCAAGGGATTCCCTTCGAGAGAAGTTCAAGGAAATAAATATTCTGACTGTAGCCTCTCAATATATATTTGAAAATCTATTGTATGTACACAAAAATATATCCATTTTTAAGAAGATGTCCGATATTCATAGTTTAAATACTAGGAATAAACACAATCTTGCTGTACATCGCACTCGTCTCCACAGAGTAGGCAACTCGTTCATGGGTCAATGTATATGCTTTTACAACAAACTTCCCATTGACATTCGAAACTTGCCCATTAAACGATTTAAAAGCTGCATTAAAACCAAACTTTGTAAAAAGGGCTACTATAAAATTTCTGATTATTTAGAAGACAAAAAAGCTTGGGTTTGAGCTATTCAATCAACTTTGTAATATATATAATACCAAAACTCATTATAATAAATAAAATGACAAACCTTTGTTAAAAAATCAATGTAAATTGTTAAAAAATTAAAATTATTGTAAATGTGAGCACTATGTGGATCTTTTTTTTTTCTTTTTTAGTATTATTGATGGTCTGATATTTTTGAGTACTTTATGCGACCTACCCAAACGTCCTTTCTTTGGTATTGTTCGTCGAGTTATTGAGCTCCTGAAATCCTGAGTTGAGCTGCACGATTGTTGACAAATGCTTGCACTGACTGGACAGGTCCACTCAAATTTTTATGGTTCTTTCCTCAAAAGACCATTTCAGACTGGATCTACATGGTCCTCACATGATCTGACCAAGATTATGTCTGGACTTTAAAAGAGACTTTGACCCCTGAGTTTGTTTCGCCATTTCTTCTCAGGGTAGTCAGATAGGAAATGTCGACTTCATCTAGCTTATTTAAAAAAAAAAAAAAATATGACGTGTAAAAGTGATTTCGATATCCTATTTACAGAATAAACAATTTCATTTCATTTCATTTCATTTCATTTCATTTCATTTCATTTCATTTCATTTCATTTCAGGAGCTGTAAGACTAGAACCCCATGGCCGCGCCATTCAAACGGTGAAAAATATGTTATCGCCGATATCTCACTGAAAAAGCATCGCAGAGGTCCGAAGTTTTTTGTAAAACCTAGATTTGAATTTGTCAAAACTTGTAAAAATATAACAAAAAATCCTAGGTTTATATTTCAGGAGCTGTAAGACTAAAACCCCGTGGCCGCGCCATCGAAACGGTGACAAAAACGTGATAGCCGATATCTCGCTGAAAAAGCATCGCAGACGTCTAGAGTTTTTTGTAAAACCCAGATTTGAATTTGTCAAAACTTACAAAAATGCAACAAAAAATACTAGGTTAATATTTTAGGAGCTGTGAGACTAAAACCCCGTGGCCGCGCCATCGAAACGGTGACAAAAACGTTATCACCGATATCTCGTTGAAAAAGCATCGAAGAGGTCTGAAGTTTTTTGTAAAACCTAGATTAGAATTTGTCAAAACTTGTAAAAATACAACGAAAAATCCTAGTTTTATATTTCAGGAGACGCGCCATGGAAACGGTGAAAAACACGTTATCGCCGATATCTCACTGAAAAAGTGTCGCAATGGTCTGAAGTTTTTTGTAAAACCTAGATGTGAATTTGTCAAAATTTGCTAAAAATACAAAAAAAATCCTAGGTTTACATTTCAGGAGCCGCGCCATTGAAACGGTGAAATACGGTTTTTTGTAAACCTACGATTTTTGTTGTATTTGTAAAAAAATTAACTAATTCAAATCTAGGTTTTACAAAAAACTTCAGACCTCTGCTATGCTTTTTCAGTGAGATATCGGCGATAACGTGTTTTTCTCTGTTTCAATGGCGCGGCTCCTGAAATTAAACCTAGGATTTTTTTTTGTATTTTTACAAATTTTGACAAATTCACATCTAGGTTTTACAAAAAACTTCAGACCTTTGCGACACTTTTTCAGTGAGATATCGGCGATAACGTGTTTTTCACCGTTTCAATGGCGCGTCTCCTGAAATATAAACCTAGGATTTTTCGTTGTATTTTTACAAGTTTTGACAAATTCAAATCTAGGTTTTACAAAAAACTTCAGACCTCTGCGATGCTTTTTCAGCGAGATATCGGTGACAACGTTTTTGTCACCGTTTCGATGGCGCGGCCACGGGGTTTTAGTCTCACAGCTCCTAAAATATTAACCTAGTATTTTTTGTTGCATTTTTGTAAGTTTTAACAAATTCAAATCTGGGTTTTACAAAAAACTCTAGACGTCTGCGATGCTTTTTCAGCGAGATATCGGCTATCACGTTTTTGTCACCGTTTCGATGGCGCGGCCACGGGGTTTTAGTCTTACAGCTCCTGAAATACAAACCTAGGATTTTTTGTTGTATTTTTACAAGTTTTGACAAATTCAAATCTGGGTTTTACAAAAAACTTCAGACCTCTGCGATGCTTTTTCAGCGAGATATCGGCGATAACATAATTTTCACCGTTTGAATGGCGCGGCCATGGGGTTCTAGTCTTACAGCTCCTGAAATATAAACCTAGGATTTATTGTTGTATTTTTACAAATTTTGACAAATTCAAATCTAGGTTTTACAAAAAACTTCAGACCTCTGGGATGCTTTTTCAGTCAGATATCGGCGATAACGTGTTTTTCACCGTTTCAATGGCGCGGCTCCTGAAATATAAACCTAGGATTTTTGATATATTTTTACAAATTTTGACAAATTTAAATCTAGGTTTTACACATAATTTCAGACCTCTGCGATGCTTTTTCAGTGGGATATCGGTGATAACGTGTTTTTCACCGTTTCTATGGCGCGGGTCCTGAAATATAAACCTAGGGTTTTTTGTTGTATTTTTACAAGTTTTGACAAATTCAAATCTAGGTTTTACAAAAAACTTCAGACCTCTGCGATGCTTTTTCAGCGAGCTATCGGTGATAACGTTTTTGTCACCGTTTCGATGGCGCGGCCACGGGGTTTTAGTCTCACAGCTCCTAAGGGTTTTAGTCTCACAGCTCCTAAAATATTAACCTAGTATTTTTTGTTGCATTTTTGTAAGTTTTGACAAATTCAAATCTGGGTTTTACAAAAAACTCTAGACGTCTGCGATGCTTTTTCAGCGAGATATCGGCTATCACGTTTTTGTCACCGTTTCTATGGCGCGGCCACGGGGTTTTAGTCTCACAGCTCCTAAAATATTAATCTAGGATTTTTTTCTATATTTTTACAAATTGTTTACAAATTGAATCTGTTATTTACCAAAATTTCAGGTCTGTGCAACGCTTAGTTTCTGAGATCTCCGTGGCCGCGCGGTTCTCCGCGTTTCGATGGCGCGGCCACGTTCAAACCCTTCTAACTTTTTAACCATAGCTTTGACAAATTTGTGGTTTTGGGAGTCAACTTTTACAAATTGTTACAAAATGTTGGCATAGTTTTTTTTTTTTTAACGCCATGGCCGCGCGGTTGAAACGAACATAGTAAAACAGATCTAAATAAGAGAGAGAGAGACGAGACAGATATGTATTGAGTACAAACTCAGAAGAATAACTAAAGCATTCTTCTGAGAGTACAAAGGTACCTACCTACTGCTTATTTCTTGAGAATAATAATTGTGTTACAATCCTCCACATAGAAAACATGAGTAAATTCAGATAATTGTGGTATCCAAAAAAAATCCTACATTTTCTTTCAAGCAACCACAAAATAATTTTCCTTTGCAGGAATTGGTTTTTAATTTATGTTTGACATTATGGAGAGAGCCCTGTGCCACATTATCGCATGGTGCAGCAATAATACAGGCTGGTGTTTTTTTCCAAAACATAAAAATGCATTTTTAGATTTCCAAGCTCACAATTTCTATAAACCACTATGAACTTCTTATAGGTTTAGATTTTGCCTTGAGTTCCTATCTCAAAAATTCAACTTGTTTAGAGGTATAATATTATTATAATAAAGTCTACCATAAATAAACTCATTCACTCACATTTCGTTGGTTTGTTACTGTAACTATCTTCTATACCTACTATTATTTGCTATATGTACTTTTCTAATAAGTACCTATTGCACTTGGAAATATTATTAAGATTGGTATCTGTCGGATACCTACATGCTCAGCTTTAGGGGCGATGCGCTAAGGTAGCCAGCGAAATTGACATTGATGCAAAATTAGAATTAAAAAATTACGTAAAAGTACGGAAATCCTATACAATGCGAGATCGGCCTAGCGCCACCATTGAGAAAAACCGGTCAAGAGCGAGTCGGACTCGCGCACTGAGGGTTCCGTTCCGATTTCTGAAACGTGTGCTATTTAGAGACATCGTTTTATTTTTCCTGTAATCTTTACATAAACTTCTATCACATAGAATAATTTCAGATTTTTCTCTTTGCAAACTTCGGAGATAAGGGGGAGGACCGGTATTTTTTTTTACATTTTTCATCAAAAGTCGACAACTATGCGGCTTAAAAAAAAGAAAAAAAAAATGTTTGAGAGTGTGCAAACAGCGCTCTTTCATTTGATACCCCACATGCCCTAGTAGCCCCACTTTTAATTTTTAAGACCCCCTTTCAGTCACTGTTGCAAAAAAAAATATAAATATTTTTATTTCTTTCTTATTTGCAAAATAATTGGGTAAACGTCATCTAAAACTGTTCCAAATTTCAAGTTGATAGCATTAGTAGTTCTTGAGATATCCAGCTGTGACAGACAGACAGACAGACAGACAGACAGACAGACAGACTGAGTGACATCATGGGTTCCTTTTTTACCATTTTGGTACGGAACCCTAAAAAAATCATAAGTCTGGAGATAAGGATCATTTTGGAATTTCCTGTTTACATTTTTAGTCAGATGAGGTACTTAGAATGTTTTGTATCAAGAAAAATCAACAATAAACCTCCTAGGTTCGAAGCCTTAGCATTAACTGCTAAGGCTTCGAAAAAACATTCTTCCATTATCTCCAGACTCCTTAATTATGTTTTTTTTCTCAATGGTGGTGCTAGATGGCGTTACTACTCGCCTTAAGACGCGGACTGATTACGATTTTAAACGGCACACAACCGCGTAATCTATTGTCACCATTAGCTGGCTTGAAATAAGGTTGAAAATTTAAACTAATATTTGTGTTGCCGACATGTGACTAAGCTGCGAATTTGCATTTATTTTCCCGACAAACAAACATGCGACAAAATTTAAAGGGGTGTTCTACCCATCATTATGAACAACTTTTACTATGGGACCAAACCTGAAATCGCGAAAAAAAAATCAGCTGTTCAGTACATTTTGACGAATTATGCGAACATAAATGTACTGAACAGCTGATTTTTTTTTCGCGATTTCAGGTTTGGTCCCATAGTAAAAGTTGTTCATAATGATGGGTAGAACACCCCTTTAAATTTTGTCGCATGTTTTCAAAGTCACCCTGTATATTATTCAGAATATCCATACTAATATTATAAATTCGAAAGTAACTCTGTCTGTCTGTCTGTCTGTCTGTCTGTCTGTTACCTTTTCACGCCTAAACCACTGAACGGATTTCGATAAAATTTGGCAAGGCTATAGATGGTATCCTGGGGATGGACATAGGCTACTTTTTTTTTCAAAAATAATCCCACAGGGGGTGATATAGGGGATGAAAGTTTGTATGGGAAACTCGGTATTTCTTAAGTTAGGGATGTGAAAATTAAAATGTATGCTTTTGATAGGAAATAAAGAAATATGCGGTTCAGCGTTTTTGAAAAATCATCCCCTAAGGGGGTAAAATAGGGGTTGATTTTAAAATTTACAAAACTGCATGGATTTCGACATTATTTGGCAAGGCTTTATATAGCATCCTGGGGAAGGCCATAGGATACTATTTTTTTCAAAAATAATACTACAGGGGGTGATATAGGGGATGAAAGTTTGTAAGGGAAACCCAGTATTTCTTAAGTTAGGGATAACAAATTTATGCTATTGGTAGGAAATTAAGAAATATGCGGTTCAGCATTTTTGAAAAATCATTCCCTAAGGGGGTAAAATAGGGGTTGATTTTAAAATTTACAAAACTGCACGGATTTCGATAAAATTTGGCAAGGCTTTATATAGCATCCTGGGGAAGGACACAGGCTACTTTTGGTCTTAAAAAATAATCCTTCAGGGGGTGATATAGGGGATAAAAGTTTGTATGGGAAACTCAGTATTTCTTAAGTTAGGGATGTGAAAATTAAAATGTATGCTTTTGATAGAAAATAAAGAAATATGCGGTTCAACGTTTTTGAAAAATCATCCCCTAAGGGGGCAAAATAGGGGTTGATTTTAAAATTTACAAAACTGCACGGATTTCGACAAAATTTGGCAAGGCTTTATATAGCATCCTGAGAAAGAACATAGGATACTTTCAAAAACAATACTACAGGGGGTGATATAGGGGATGAAAGTTTGTAAGGGAAACCCAGTATTTCTTAAGTTAGGGATAACAAATTTATGCTATTGGTAGGAAATGAAGAAATATGCGGTTCAGCATTTTTGAAAAATCATCGCCTAAGGGGGTA
This sequence comes from Cosmia trapezina, assembly GCA_905163495.3. Classification (NCBI taxonomy): domain Eukaryota; kingdom Metazoa; phylum Arthropoda; class Insecta; order Lepidoptera; family Noctuidae; genus Cosmia; species Cosmia trapezina. The sequence goes on from LR991022.1 coordinate 20,831,507, forward strand.
AAATAGGGGTTATTTTAAAATTTACAAAACTGTACGGATTTCGATCAAATTTGGCAAGGCTTTATATAGCATCCTGAGGAAGGACACAGGCTACTTTTGGTCTTAAAAAATAATCCTACAGGGGTTGATATAGGGGATGAAAGTTTGTATGGCAAAACTCAGTATTTCTTAAGTTAGGGATGTGAAAATTAAAATGTATGCTTTTGATAGGAAATAAAGAAATATGCGGTTCAACGTTTTTGTAAAAATCATCCCCTAAGGGGGTAAAATAGGGGTTGATTTTAAAATTTACAAAACTGCACGGATTTCGACAAAATTTGGCAAGGCTTTATATAGCATCCTGAGAAAGAACATAGGATACTTTCAAAAACAATACTACAGGGGGTGATATAGGGGATGAAAGTTTGTAAGGGAAACCCAGTATTTCTTAAGTTAGGGATAACAAATTTATGCTATTGGTAGGAAATTAAGAAATATGCGGTTCAGCATTTTTGAAAAATCATCGCCAAAGGGGGTAAAATAGGGGTTGATTTTAAAATTTACAAAACTGTACGGATTTCGATCAAATTTGGCAAGGCTTTATATAGCATCCTGGGGAAGGACACAGGCTACTTTTGGTCTTAAAAAATAATCCTTCAGGGGGTGATATAGTGGATAAAAGTTTGTATGGGAAACTCAGTATTTCTTAAGTTAGGGATGTGAAAATTAAAATGTATGCTTTTGATAGGAAATATATAAATATGTTGTTCAGCGTTTTTGAAAAATCATCCCCTAAGGGGGTAAAATAGGGGTTGATTTTAAAATTTACAAAACTGCACGACAAAATTTGGCAAGGCTTTATATTTATATAGCATCCTGGTAAAGGACATAGGATACTTTCAAAAACAATACTACAGAGTGTGATATAGGGGATGAAAGTTTGTAAGGGAAACCCAGCATTTCTTAAGTTAGGGATATGATATGTTTTCCACATGAACGTTCCCATGGGATATTTTCCGACATCCACGCGGGCGAAGCCGCGGGCAAAAGCTAGTACACAATAAATTAAATAATTATCCGGTTAAAGTTTAAAAAAAATGCTAATTCTATTAAATTCTTAATAAAATGAATGTCGTTATCCCTGAAAATAAAGAGATGTTCAACGCCAAAGCTTATTTTTGTAGAGCAACTTCCAAAACTTTTATTGGGAATATCAAACTATTTTTTACTATTCTATTTTTTAGTTTACGTCATACTCGACAATCAAAGAAACCAATTTTTATGATTATTAAGCTAACACCGCGCCTTAAACTGGGAATGTATAGCTTGTTTTGGAGCCGTGTGTACAATCTTTTGGTTTTTGTTGTTTTCTCGGAGTACCAAGACAGTAAAGCGTTTGCCGATAGTCAAGATTGGCAATTTATTGGCTTTCAAAAAAGTATACGCGTTGTAAGTGGAAGTCGCGTGGAAGTCAACGATTTCGCTAAGTTTAGCGAAATTGTTGACTTCCACTAAAACGCGTAGACTTTTTACAGCTACTACATATGTCATAACAAGTAGCTGTAGCAATTAACCTAAACTAAACCTTAGCTACAATTATAGCCCTGCTACATTAATTTACAGCTCCTTCTACATTCTTAATTAATAACTAGAAGTCTAGAAGTGTGTTTTATTTGGTACATTGACTTGACTAGACTGACCATATTCACAAACATTAATTTTGTATAGGTAGGTACTAGGGTAGTGCCTACCTACTTAATTCTGGTAGGCCATTTCTTGTTATGCGGCTTGATCTACCTACAATTAATTACTGTTTCGTTTTTAAAGGCTCCCCCACACATTTACAGTTCACTAATGTGTTGGTCCTTTAAAGATTAAGAGGAAATGCGGGTGCTCTTTTCTCCATACAAACGCTCTCGCCTGTTTTCTTTTTGGTAAATGACCAATGATTTTTACAGAAATATAAATATTAGCTAGGTACTTGTAGGTATGCCCTATGTTTTCCTTTTAGATGATACATTATTTTTATAAGAACTAGAACCCTCAAAATTGCCTATTCAGACCGCTGTCAACTGTACACTAGGCCTCTGGCCTAGTGAATTTGACAAATTTGACAACTTTTTTTTCTAAAAACATAGGGCACTGTACCTATATGTATATCCTTCTTATTCAGTTTATAAAATATCTTTTAAATTGGTCTAATATTGGAGGAGGAAATATGCGAGAGCCAAACCTCGAAATGTGACTTTTTACATAGGTGGGCTATTTAGTCGGATTTGCAGTTGTCCTTATCGCACGAATCTGAGGGTGGAGCGCTGGCAGAGCGACAGCAATAGTTTCTTCAAATACCTAATTTTCAAAAGTCTGGCCGCCCGCATTTCCTCTTAAATAGGTATTCCCCAATCTTCTTTGATGAGGTCTGCGGCCTTTTCTGCGATCATGAGAACGGCAGCGTGCGTGTGAGCAGCAGGGATCCGTGGCATGATGGAGGCGTCAGCGATGCGCAGTCCCCGGATGCCATGCACCTGCAGCCTCGGAGATACCACGCCTGTAGGGTCGCCCGCTGGTGCCATTTTGCACGTTCCCACCTGCAACCACAGAGAGATTAATTGGTCATGGAATATAGGGTGATCCGTTGAGATAAGTCAGTAAGTAGGTACCTATGGGGGTGGGGTTCTAAGTTAGAACTTAAAAAATTGACGACATGGTTCGTTACAACGAACCATCTCGTCAATTTTTCATGACTGCCCAAAAAATGGAGTGTTATGTTTTTAGGTTGCAAGTATCTCTAAATGTACCTATTTTAAGTGATGTGTGTGTTTCTTTATTCTACCATATGTATGTACCTACTATCGACAAAACGGACGCCTTTACACTTTAAAGTTGATTTTTGTATACACTGATTCATTGAAGAAACCCTGCCTATGGTCTTTTGTTCTCGTAAAACAATAGAAAGTCGGAACGGCACAAAACATTTGCAAGCAAAATTGTTTCAAAATTGGATAGGCCTGACTTTTGTCGATGGTACCTAACTTGTAAATGCCTTGACCGATTTTTTTAAAGCTGGGAAAAACTGAATTCAAATATTTTCTACACAGTAGGTACTTAAGTACCTACTTAGTTAGTCACTTACTTGATGGTCTAATGTGATGGAAGTCTGCATAATAGCGCACTCCCAGTATTCATCCGAGTCGAACAACAAAGACTCGCAGCCGGGGAACGGCGTTGTGTGTAATTTAGTATCATAACGCTGGAACGCTTTGGTACCAATTACTTTCTCTACCTGGAAATGAAAAACGGTCATTCATATTTTTAACTGGTTTAGGCGCATTGTAGAGGAAATTATTAATTAGACCATCTAAGTACGTAGGTATCTTAGATAGGTGAAGATAGGATATCTACTGTCTCTACTTACCATTCGAACTCCTTCGATCAGAGTTCGCAAATCGTTAAGATCAGCGAAATAGTTTAAATGGATTTTGGGATGGTCGTCAAAGTTTGGGCTTCGGAGCATCAGTCGGCCAACGCTGTTCGGTCGAATTAGCACCGGGTTCATAGCAAAAGTGCGCTGTCTCACAGTGAATGGGAGAGAATTATACACCTTCCGGTACCACTCGTCTGTTACTCCTGCAATAACAACAAACTCAAGTTATTCATTAAAAGTTGGAGTGGTTCTCCTGTAATCCTGTTCTCGGAAGAGGTTATTTTCCGGATCACTGATAGTGTTCAACTTTCATGTCTTTTCATTAAAGTTTTAATGAAATAAACAAAGCTGTTTAGAATAAAGCTTTTCTACTTTGAAAAATATGGTGCAGTGTTGCGATTATGCTCGTTGGCTGGTTGTGTTTGGTAACCTTACCAAGTATAGATCGTAACACTCCAACAGCATCGCCGGCCAAGGAGCCAGCTCCCATGACGAGCTCGATGTCTGGTCTGGTCTTGTCGAGGTCATGGGAGAACTTAGTATGTACGAAGGCAAGTCCAGTAGCTCCACCGGGCAGGGTCAGCGGACCTCGTCCTGCCATGTATTCTGCTGCCACGAATGGGGATGCAGCAGATAGCTGCAAGATAGAAAAATATTTCAAATGATAATTTATCAGCGAATTAGGTACAGAGATTTTGCATAAAAGTAGCATGTGACTTTTGTATAATTAGGTATAACTTTTTAATCACAGTTACAGCTCTAGGTATCATGACTACTTTCTTTAGAGAGTTTAATAGTTAGCTGTGTGTGCAGCAAGTTCCTTGAAGAAGTCGGAAGTAGCCACTACTTTGTGATGCGAAGAAGAACATTTCATCAGTACGAAGTACTTCTTCTAATCAATCAAAGTAGGTACCTTTTTAAAAATAGTTCCGTATACGAAATTTTGCCGATTTAGCTGATTTGCATGATTTTACAGTTAAAATACTGTATTTCTATAAGTTTTAATGCACATTTCTATAAGTTTTAATCCCTGTAACAGATAGAGTAATAGTAGGTACCTACTTAATCCAATGTTATATTTACGTCATTGACTTGATTGAATTTTAAATCTTTATTTTTTTGTCTCTTCACAAAGGTTCACTTAGTTTTATTTTATAAATAGAGACAAGTATCATAACGTTGTTACAAAAATCAAAAATATGATCCTTTGTGAGAAACTGGGGCGTCCATACTAGGAGACCCTGTGACAGATCAGGCTCTCCTCACCCCCCCACAGTGACAGTGGTTGTATTGTATTTGTACTGGTAGGTACGTAGGTGTTACATAAAAGTTGGTGTTGTCGGAGTTTTGTAACTACACTAGCTTTGTATGATTACCTATTATGCAGAAAAACTGGTGCGAAAATTGGAAAACAATGGTCAGCAGCGCACAAATCGGGTCAGCGTTTAACTTCCACTTGTTTAGTTTATGATGGGTGGTCGTAAAAATAATTGACTGCTAAACAAATGTTAATTTGTTCATTAACCACAATAGCTTTTGTACCAAAAACAAGACGTATTGAAATGAATAAGTAATTAGGTAGGTAAGTCATAGGTAAGTAGAATTTTTTGCCAAGCAAAGTATTTTTCAGCTCAGCAGCGGCAATAGGATTAGGAATATTTTCTACAAATTGGTTTTAAAACGTATTTCAGATGCGGTTTTTTCCAGTCAGCTGGCTGAGATCGGGGCCGCCCCCTTAGGGCATTTGTCCACCGCAGCCGTCACCGGGACGTGACGAGAAACGACATTATTCGAACCGAACGTGACGTCCCAGTGACGGCGGTTCAGTAAGTTATGATAGACGAAACAAAAGCCGGGCGATCGGCTATAGTCGGTGCGACCAGTATTAGATAGAGCTCTGTGCGGCAGTGTGTGGACATTATCAAACGTGTCTTGTATTGCCGGAACATCGGCCCGTCACAATTTCGGGCCGAGTTCAAGCGGTCGCGCCGAGCTACTTGAAACTTCGGCAGCCGGGATGACGGCATCGGCATTCGGGTGACGGGCTTGCGGTGGACACGCGGCCACAGTAAATGTATGTGTCGCTAACTCGCTACGTCAGCACCGAGTCGTCTCGTTCTCGGTGACGTCCCGGTGATGACTGCGGTGGACAAACGAACTGAGGCGTCACTTAAGGATCTGGCAAGGGAAAAATTCACCGAAATGATTTGATCATACAACCATTTTGGCTTTTAAGTTTCTTTTAAATATATTTTTTATGATAGAGTCTAGAATCTAGAGGGAACGCTTATACACTATAAATACACAGCTTGTCATATTCTAGTATTCGTATCCTATGCCTGGACCGTATTATACCGTATACCCCATATATATAAGAAATAATTTTTTTTAGGGTTCCGTAGTCTCAACAAGGAACCCTTTATAGTTTCGCTATGTCATGTCCGTCTGTCCGCAGCTTAGCTCAGAGGCTCTTAGTACCTACTAGAAAGATATAATTTGGCATGGATATACATATTCATCACGCCGACAAAGTGGTAGGTAAAATATTTGTTTTTAGGATACCTTCTGTACCTACACTACTCCTCCTAACCGCTGCATACATATACTATAAACGGTTAGGAGCAGTAGTGGGGCGCGTCTTCGTGGATTGCACTATCTGTAAAGTGGGGATGTTTTTTTTTCTCGTCTACCCCATGTAAGTGTGGGGTATCATTGGATGGGTCTTTCAATAAATATTGCGGCCTGCGGGTCTGTGAAAACAATTTTTCGATTTAGGGATCCGTTTCTGAAATATTAAGCTTTAAAGTGCAAATTTTTGTTAGAGTCAAGTGTCTCCCACCCCGCCAGCTAAACGGTTAGTTTTGGCTGGCTGAAAAAAATCACGGTAGTAGCACAGTATAAAAACATACAGTAGAACGACGCCTTTGATCTCGTGGTAAATGCCGACAACGTCTAGACATTGTCGCAACAGCAAGGGTTGTCCCAAGTAAACGATATTAATTAATTTATTTGTTTATTGTTGATTACGATATTGATCTCAAATCAATATAGTCATCAACATTATTATTAATAAACGACATTTGAGTGCCTGCTTATTTCTTAAGTTTTTTTTTCTAATTATTTTATTATTTTTCTTTTAAGTTAATTTTTTTCGACATGAATGTCATTCTCATGGTCTGAGGTCGCTGCTGATGACGATAACGGGGTTAAAATCAAAATTCAAGATGGCGGCTGCGAAAATTTTGAAATTTTTCGTCATGGGTAAGTATCGTTTCTATGGTTTTCTAGGACGGCAAAGCCGATAGTGAAGTCAAAATGAAAATCCAACATGGCGGCTGCGTAAATTTTCAAATTTTTCGTCATGACTTCATTATCGTTTTCAGCGAGCTCAAAAACCATGAAAATGACACCCATGACGGAAAATTAGAACATTTTCGCAACCGCCATCTTGGATTTTCATTTTGACCTCAATACCGTTTTCAGCGAGCTCAAAAACCATGAAAATGACACCCATGACGAAAAATTTGAAAAATTTGCATCCGCCATCTCGGACTCAAAAACCATGAAAATGATACCCATGTCATTATTATTATTTCCTTTATTTCATTTTATACATAATATAAGTTACATTTTTAAATATTACAATACAGGGTGTAAGGGAAAGCCCTCCGTAAACTGATAGGGTGAATTCAGTATGTCATACTAAGATGACCGGTACATGAAATTTTTTCAGGAACGTTAAGGGAATCCAATAAACCTGATTTGTTTGTGTTTTTGTGCACAAATCGGAGCGTCTATTACTGGTTGGGAGGCGTAGGTAATAGGTATGCGGTGAGTTCGATGAACTCTGTAGCTAGACAGAAAGTGAACAGCTGATTTCACGCGTCGTTGGGTATAGTATTTTAACATCCATTGCTGGTTTTTTTTTGCAGTTTTTTTTTTACATAAATGGAGTGCTGCGAACACACAATGCAATTTTACATTGAAATAATGAAAATGTAACTGAAAAAAAAAATTGAAAAAATGAAAATTTTCCTGAGAAAATTTCCGGTGGAATATGATTCAAAATGAGGAGCTGAATGCACCCTGTTAGTTTGCGGAGGGCTGTCCCTTACACCCTGTATAAAAACAAAACACACAAGGGTCGTGGTCGTGACGGAATTTCGTGACGGAAAAATCTTAAATTTTTTTTTCGCCTAGCCCCATCAGCCAAGTTCGTACCGTCCGTTCCAAAAAAACTTAAGGAATAAGCAAGCAAGTAATCAAATGATACTGTGTCGTATCTCGGTATTTTTCTATGTACATAAATTAAATAATAATAATAAATTAAAACAATAATAAAATCAACACGATAGCCCTGAAAATCGTGTCCCGAGCTACGAACATGGTGGAAGTATGCAGCTCGGGCTCGCACCTCCCGCGTCTCAACCCTCACAGCCCGCACGATTGCCCTGTCTAGACGGCTTCGTCGGACGACTGTAATACTGTATGATGTATAGACTGTGGTAGTAGTATATATATCGCAGGCAATTTGTATGATTCCGCGTTTTACAAACGGCGTCGTCCGTTTAAAAACGCTCGCTGTTTTAAAATATGCCGAAGGCAAAATGTAAATTACCTAGTCAATTTATAATATGCCACATCATTTGATATACAATTCAATCTCCGTTTACAAAATGCCGCGGCAAATTGAAATATTTAGTGATTTTCTTACCACGCGTGGCGCTGCTAATCAAAACAAGAAAAATGGCGTCGAGTAGTGGTTTTGTGACACAGAAAAACATTGAAAACAGTGCAAATTCTACGTGTTCAAAGGACTTTTCACAAAAAAAGTATTGTTTTAAAGACATTTATTATAGGGAATTAAGTAAAAAAGCCGTGGACAAATGATAAAGTTTTTGAGGTTATCCGGCACGTAAAAAACGCTAAGGTGTCCATGGAATCTGGTGGTCGGAGGAACAACGTTATTATTCAATTGTGAAAATTTGACAGATTGGGTTAGCTTGATGCTGGCCTCTGTACACCTACCTATCCGGGCTCCACTGTACTATCACACCCGCGCGTCCGAAACTTCACATTGGTGAATCATTTGGGTTAGGTTAGAATAGTGACCATTACCTCTATTGCTGGTGAATCATTTGGGTTAGGTTAGGTTAGGTTAGAACAGTGACCTTTAACGCGCGACGGCGAGCGAGCGAAGCGAGCGGTGCCGCGGCAGCGGCCGCCGAGCGCCATATCCCCTCCATATTATTCATAAAAGTTGCATTATTGTTACGTACGTCATCAGTTTAAATTAGATTAGTGTTGTTTTTGTTACTTAATTAATTTAATTACTTTAGGAGTGCCGGTATTTTAAGTTAGTCCTATTTGAATAGGTACCTACCTGATTTCTGAAATAAAGTCTGATTTGTCCAACCCGTGTTTTATGATGGTCACCCCACTATAACAATCAATGTCGAAATTTTAACAATTGAACAATTCGCCAATTTGCCTTCGGCATATTTTAAAACAGCGAGCGTTTTTAAACGGACGACGCCGTTTGTAAAATGCGGAATCATACAAATTGCCTGCGACATATATATCGCAGGCAATTTGTATGATTCCGCGTTTTACAAACGGCGTCGTCCGTTTAAAAACGCTCGCTGTTTTAAAATATGCCGAAGGCAAAATGTAAATTACCTAGTCAATTTATAATATGCCACATCATTTGATATACAATTCAATCTCCGTTTACAAAATGCCGCGGCAAATTGAAATATTTAGTAATTTTTCTTACCACGCGTGGCGCTGCTAATCAAAACAAGAAAAATGGCGTCGAGTAGTGGTTTTGTGACACAGAAAAACATTGAAAACAGTGCAAATTGTACGTGTTCAAAGGACTTTTCACAAAAAAAGTATTGTTTTAAAGACATTTATTATAGGGAATTAAGTAAAAAAGCCGTGGACAAATGATAAAGTTTTTGAGGTTATCCGGCACGTAAAAAACGCTAAGGTGTCCATGGAATCTGGTGGTCGGAGGAACAACGTTATTATTCAATTGTGAAAATTTGACAGATTGGGTTAGCTTGATGCTGGCCTCTGTACACCTACCTATCCGGGCTCCACTGTACTATCACACCCGCGCGTCCGAAACTTCACATTGGTGAATCATTTGGGTTAGGTTAGAATAGTGACCATTACCTCTATTGCTGGTGAATCATTTGGGTTAGGTTAGGTTAGGTTAGAACAGTGACCTTTAACGCGCGACGGCGACCGAGCGAAGCGAGCGGTGCCGCGGCAGCGGCCGCCGAGCGCCATATCCCCTCCATATTATTCATAAAAGTTGCATTATTGTTACGTACGTCATCAGTTTAAATTAGATTAGTGTTGTTTTTGTTACTTAATTAATTTAATTACTTTAGGAGTGCCGGTATTTTAAGTTAGTCCTATTTGAATAGGTACCTACCTGATTTCTGAAATAAAGTCTGATTTGTCCAACCCGTGTTTTATGATGGTCACCCCACTATAACAATCAATGTCGAAATTTTAACAATTGAACAATTCGCCAATTTGCCTTCGGCATATTTTAAAACAGCGAGCGTTTTTAAACGGACGACGCCGTTTGTAAAATGCGGAATCATACAAATTGCCTGCGACATATATAACAAAGTTAAAAGGAAAACTATCACAGCTAATTAGGCTTTTCAAGTTTACGAGTAATAGTCAAATATTCATGAAACAACAAAAAGCCCTCTTCTTAGTCCGCATTATAGTGCAACTACGGAACCCCTATTACTGCGCGTGTCCCGACACGCACTTGGCCGGTTTTTGGTTATTATATTTCTATGGTACCTACGCCTAGCACACACAGCCCAGGCAATATAGATACCTACGTACCTACCCACCCACTTACGATGATAGTTAAGATTATGGATGTTAAAGAAGATGAAGTTCAAAGAAAGGAGCCGTTAACTTAGGTACTGCTTGCGGCGGTGGGCAGACACTATAGCACAGAGATACATAATTCAAATAACCAGGGCCCAACGTGCATAATCGGCGCTTCTCTGAAATTGCCGAATTAATTAATTTATATGCTGACGAGCACTGATCTTGCAATTTGAACTTGAACTTTGGAAAGGTTTTTAATTTCAGTATAAAAACGTGATCCGAATTATATTAGCACTTAATTAAAGTAGATACTAGGTAGGGACTTATCTAATATTTAAAGTTTAGTGAATAAAATTAATTAATTAATTTTTTAACCGGCAAGGTTACAAAATTGCTGATGGGCGCTGTTTATTTCTGCATGTAATTAATTAATTTTAACCTCACTATTGTACCAACCCAATATTGGGGAATGGGGATATCACTTTTACAGGGATTTAAATACAATAATTCCCCATCCATAATCATATTAATCTTTAAATCAAGGCTAAGTAGGTAATTAGGTTAAAGTTTAGGTAGGTAGCTATACCTACCAGTACCTAAACTTTTCGCTGTTGACAGACATTGCGAGAGTCTATTATCAGTTTGAAAGTAAAACGAGGAGCTAAACTAAGCATACTTTCGACCTCCTTTAGACGAAAAAATCAAATTACCTAATATAAAAAAAATATTTGTTGTTATAAACTACCCATGAGTTCCTACCTACTGACCTTTTCTCATTTATGGAGAAAAGGAAGCGGTTTTCCCCCTTGTAACCTACTTGATAAAATATACTTTGCACATTCGAATGCGATGCGCCCCGTCGAGTGTACTTCGTAGGTCAAGTACAAGAATACTTTTGGAAAGGGAACCGGGTTCGCACTCATCGGGTTTTGTTGTTCTATTTTTCTCATGTGAGTTTATTTTCAATACCTACTTACGACATTCATGGTCATTCCAGTTTGGTTAACAATGAAGGCGTTGCCAGAAAACGTGACGTGGTCTTGGAGATTGTAGCCAACGGGGAGGTCAGCGACCGCAGGGATCCCAAACTCTGAGAGATGCTCCTTTGGTCCTATTCCTGACACCATCAGCAGCTGAGCGGAGCCTATAGCCCCTGCAGATGAGATGACTTCACGACGAGCTCGCACTTGCAAACTGTAAAATATTAGCTATGTGTAGTGTACCATTTTCGTCCAGCTAATTTAACTTGAAGAAAACATAAACTTAATATAAGGGGTTCTGCCAAAAGTGACTGTTACCTTATATTCCACTTTCTAAATTCTACGCCGGTGGCTATTTTCGTGTGTGGATCTATTATAATTTTTGAGACAGTAGAGAATTTCGTAACTTTTAAGTTAGGCCTAAAGCGTATTGGTTCCAAAAACGCTTTCGAGGAACTGCATCTTCTTCCTTTCCTCATGGTTGCCTGTGGTTTAGAAAATCCGAGCACTTTTTCTCCATTCGCGTCTCTCCATTTATATCCGAGTTCCTCACCAGCCTGCTTAAATGGTTTCTCAAGAGGTGAGTGGTACGGTGAATATTCAATATCTAAATATCCGCCAACGCCATGGTATGACGAGTTCCTTAATTCTTTGATACCAATGTTTTCTGATTTCTTGAAATACGGTAATATTTCGTCGTAGCTCCAGCCCTCATTACCCATTCTAGCCCAGTCATTGTAATCTTCCGGATGTCCTCGTTGATAAATTAAAAAGTTGAGCACACTACTACCGCCGAGCACTTTACCTCGGGGCAGGAAGCACACTTTGCCTCTTAAGTCCTTGCATGCTCTCGGCTCTGGCATTGAATGGTAACCCCAGTTCATAGGTGTGAGGGAAAGAAATGCAGCGAATATGGGAATGTCGGAAAAGAAGTTTTCATTTCCTCCGGATTCTATGAGTAACACTTTCCATTGTGAAACTTCAGTTAAGCGGTTGGCAAGTACAGAACCCGCTGATCCAGCTCCTATGACTATGAAATCAAATTCTTCCTGGTCTTTTGGTGTATAGTCAGGTATGAAACCTTCTCTTGGGTTTCGAGGTAGAGGTCGAAATAAGTCGGTCCAGTAGTCCACAAATCTCCGGCTGTCAAATGCTTTGACCGCTGTGATGCAGAGTAAGTAGAAGAACCATTGCATGATGTGTTCTTATATTCTTCATTCCTGAAACAAATAAAATTACTAATCAGTAACATGACTTTTACTTGTCTAGAGAGCCATCGCGCCATTGCTAGGCACTCATTCGGATGCGAAGTTAATTTAGTCTGCTTAGTTGTTGATCGTAGCCTCGTAATAGCCTGGGTATCTCAGGAATACTAGTGGATGATCTACACGCTGTCATTGTTTAATTTAACAATCTAAATTCTCTTGACAGTCAGATGGTACTTAACCACGTCCACATATTTGAAGGTTAACGATGATCGTTCAGTAGGTGTAGAGTTTTTTTGTAGAATACAAATGACCACCTAAGGACTTATATCACCGATTTTCATTAATCATTTCAATTCAATCAGGTAGTCGATCGCAAAATACTATAATTTTTTTTTGATGTTAGGATGGTGAGTGAGCATAAGCTTAGACCCTGTTTCTCTTAACTTTCAAATGAACGTAAAATTGCTTGTAAATTTTGCAAATGCTGCTGAAATCGGTTTTATATTGTGCAAATTACCTACGTCTGCCTTCTGAAATTAGTTTTTTCTTCAATGCCGTCGCCAGAACATTCTTCCGAAATCCAATTACGTTTCGCGATCTTAAATTTCCATATCATGTACAAGTGCTATAAGAAGAAATTTACTCTCCTTTTTTAAATGTAAAATATTGAATAGGTACCTAGCAAGTAGATAAGTTTGTTTGTTTGTAAAGGTTTCTTTCAGGAATAAATAACTAGGCTAGCACATAGGTGACTCTCCTATAAAACTTTTTGTTAATTGATACAAACATTCAAAGAATCTATATAGCCTATATTTGCTACACTACCATCCTTGTTACTAGAATTGAAATTGATTTCAAATTCAAATTCAAACCGTGACCTTGTTAGTTTGTCTGGGGATTTTTGCTAAAGAACGAATTTGCCGTATTAACTAATGTGACCGTAGTCAGGGTCGACTCGGAGCTATATAGGGTCATGAGCGCCTCTGGTAAGATGTGAATTTTGCGCCCCCCAATTCTTATTTTCTAGGAATAGTAACGACGCAATAACTTTGGAAGTGTAATTACGTATTTACAAACTAATCGTAAACTTAATACGTTAGTAAGCAGTCACAATTTATCGACAGTATACAATCTCACAAGTTAGATTATAAACTAACGAAATTCATAATTATACGCTGACATAATTATACTTCCTACATATTCATATAAGCATTAAAATAGTTCTTACTATTATGGACGTTCTTACTATTACAGGAACGGAAACAATAGAACGTGAGTTCATTAATCTATACTTCTATACTAATATTATAAAGAGGTAAAATTTGTTTGTAAGTTTGTATGTAGGGGTAATCTCCGGAACTAATAATCCAATTCTAAAAATTTTTTCATTGGTAGAAAGCTACATTATTCCTGTTAAATTATAGGTATTCATATCATGCATATTAGCCGAGCTATCACAATTTTTGTCTAGGAAGTCGGAAAGAAATACTTAAAACAGAATTATTTGCATGCGCTGCCTAAACAGTTTTCTGCCTAAACGGGCAGAAGCTAGTGCATTATAAATACTCTCGAAAGTTTACTTTTCTGGTTTTTTCTGGCGCCAGTTTGTCAATAATTAATATGGTGTGAAAGAAAGAATGAATGAAATGCACCGACCTCGGCGTGGTTTGACCAGACTGGATTACTCGAATGAACCCAAAGACAACCTAGACCCCCCCCTTGATGCCTCATGTTACATGTTGTAACAGAGACCATTGCATATCAAGGAGTAGACCGGGGGGCGCGATAATGGTAGGGACGACGTGAATTATGGATAAGGACTAGAGCCTACCCAGTATTAGGTACTGGGTAGGCTGGGTCTGTGGCTGGGTATACATCGTATGTATAGCAAGCAATGGAATTGTGCAGAGACGGGTGACATTTATCAATGGATGGGCATCTTATAACGAGAGAATGGATGGGCGTTTTGTCAATAATATGGTCTATACTAATAATTTTTGTTACAATGTAATACTCAAGCGATAATAAAGTAAGATTGCTGAAACGTTCTTGACCATATCTGCGATCGGAAATATTTTTTCAATTCACTTCCTCGAAAACTGGTTCATATCGCACTACGATTAGGTTCACAATGTAATGTATTTCACACGCGTGCGATTTTTCATTTTCCCGCTCGTGTGCGGGAATAAAAATTGCCACAGATAACTTATACCTATACTTAGTCCAAATTGGTTCAATGCCTCTATTCACAACTTTCTATTCGGAGGAGAATGTTTTTTTTAAATCTCGGCAAAGAGGTATGCGTCTTTACGTCGTTAATATTTTTTGAATATTGAAATAATGTTTATAAATAGAATATCATCAAAAACTATGATTATTACAATTTAAAAAAACGTTTATGAACAAATTAACATTTATTTGTGTTCTAAACTCGAAAATATTTGAATTTTCAATTTTTCTTATTAGGCTGTTTATCGGCTTTAAACCTTTGCTTCTTCTTCAACCTGGCGAAAGCAAAGCGCGAAAAAAAAAAGAAAATTTAAATCATAGTTTCATAATAATTTATGACAAAAATATTTTCCGTTATTTTATTTTATTTCTTCAAAAGTGTATTGAAAAACGTCGTTTGATACACGTGGACATTCATTGATTTTGATTTTTAAAGGTCTTTATTTACAGAAAGGTAAACACAAGTTAACAAAAAGATCTTATTCTAAATGTAAACTGACATAAGCGAGCGAACACTACTGTGTAATGTGAGCGAGCGAAGCGAGCTCGAACATTTTAGCACCCCGCCTCGGATATCCGAGATGATAGTATAATTTTCGAGCTATATTCGCCTCGGATAGGCAAATATAGCTCGAAATTGCAATTCATATAGAAATGGGGCTGTGAGTTTGTAAAGTGTGCCCCAATGATATATTACCTTAAGATGCGTTACCCGGGCTCAAAAATGGGAAATTAAATGAAGGGTAATTGCCCGGCGTGATATCAGTCACACCAGGTATCGGCATGCGTCTTTCCTTTTCTTTGCGGCCAGTATATACTGGTATGTTGGTACATCATGGCTTACGCTGTTTTTGAAAGCACTGATGTTCGTGTATGACGCGTCTATCTATAATACGTCATTGGTGTGCCCCCCCAAACGTTGCACCCCTGGCAGCCGCCCGCCTGGCCAGCCCCTAACTACGACCCTGTATGCCATAACCCAAATTGCAAATGAGGATGGTTGACCATCACCTAATAATCGAAGGATCAAGTCATTATCAGTCACGCTAGCAGACAGGCATAATGGGCGACATCCGAAGGCACACAACTCTTTGAATTTTTTAATAAAATTGTGTGTGAAATGTTTATTCACCAATCATGATAATTTTGTTAAATATGCGTGACGCGTAGAGCAACAGAATCATGCCTTGTTAGTTGTTATTTTATTCATGGTTATTGATTTAAATATTTGTTTTGTGACCCAATTCTTTTGGCAACATGAGTATTATTATTTCGTAATACACACAGGTTACTATTACGAGGATAGTTTTGTTCACTTGTTAGTGTGTTTGTTACCATAGCCTGATTCTGACAAAACGTTTGCACTGCTTGGAAAACAAATCATTTGTGCAAATTGGTTTCGCAACTAAATGTTTATTTATGCAGGCACACTGTTTGTTTTGTTAAATGATACGGATAAGAGCGACACTAGGGTACCCCACGAAGTAGCTGAACACTTCTTCATTCACAACGAGTGCCGTTTTAAGTCATAGTAAGTTCGTTGAACTTGCTGTGCATTCTGTTGTCATTGAGGCATATTATAAGGTACAGAGTAAGATGAACGAACTATCCTCCCTCCCAACGGGAAGGATAAGCAAACTTATGACTCAATAGCAAATAAAGAACCTTATTGTTTCAGAATTTTGTTCTGCATACCCTTATTAATATACAACGTGTTCCTTTTGATATCTCATAAGCATAACTCTAGGGTATTAATGAGACGATCATTTTGATCAACTTGTACTTTGGGACCAAACCTGAAATCGCGAAAAAAAATCAGCTGCTACCCTACATTTATGTTCGCATGTAGGGAACAGCAGATTTCTTTTTTCGCGATATGGGATACCAAAAGGGACACGTTGTATAACCGTGTAGGACGTAGGTAAGTACTGGGTTGATTTAAATAAGCCAGTAACACAGTCAAGTCAAAGAATGCCCGGTGCGATACTATTTAGCTCAGCGAGTCACGTATAAACCGCGATTATCTACGTGAACAGAATTAGGACCAATCGCACTTGTAATCACAGCTATTTATATACGATTACTTGCCAATAAGGTTCTGTAGCCCAGGCAGCATTATAGTGCATCCTTAAAATATTATTAAGAGTGCATCCAACCACAGAAATGAAGCGCTCTGTACTGTATGCCATGTAAGTTTTGCAAAATATTTGAACACAAACCTAAACTAAACCGAGTACTAAAACAAAAATCGATTTTCCGAAAAATAATAATGAACGAATAAGTACACTTAACGAAATGATTAAGGTGCCCTATTGATCTGTTCATTAATTTTTAATGAAAAAAGCTCGACTATACGTACGTCCTACAGTTTAGATTAATGTTTGAGTGACATAGTGTAAAAAGCGCTTTAGAAATTGCTAGAGTGGAGCCCACCGTCACTGCAGGAAAATGGAAAACGATAGTAGACCATTTTCGGCTCATCAGTGACGCTTTAGCACATAAATCTGTGCATTTACCCGTCGTCGCATGTCGTCGTAGCATGTATAAGAACGGTGTGGTCAAATTGAAGGGTGAGGTACAGATAGGGTTGCCAACCATACTGTTATACTGTTTTCACTCTAAAATACTGTTTGCTGTTCACCAAAAATAAAGTACATATAGGGTGTATCTATTCATATACGAAATATCTTAAGGGGTCATTGTACTCATCATTATGAACAACTTTTACTATAGCATAAAAACCTAGCAAAAGTTGTTCCTAATTATGAGTACAATGACCCTCTAAGAGATTTCGTGTATGAATAGATACCCCTTATGTATGAATATTTATGTATGAACTTTTGAAATCATGTATGCACCTCTTCTGGGCATGCGCGCGGTGGTTCAGATAGCCTTAATTTCAGAATACAACTGCTAATGTGTCGAATTTTCAGGACGTAGTAAATCGATCATTGTTATCAGAATACCTTTGATAAATGATATATTTTAGTTAGTTCTGCCACCTCAGTATTCACAGAATGAGTGTTTGCAGTGATGAATGCTAAGTGGTGGGACGATAGAAATAGAGCTACAATACATTTAATAAAAAAAAGACTGCTCCTCTATAATTAATATAATTATACACTAATGAATTATGTATCTATTTAAAACATTAAAAAAAAACTTAAAATACTGTTTTTTTTCCGATATAAGTTTATTTTCCCACTTAGACCACAATAATATATTTTATTTTTTGGGCAAAAAGTTGGTAACCCTAACCACACACTGTGGTAGTTGGAACAGACGATCAGACTGAACAATTTTCTCCATGGGATTAAAATTCTCCGTCGTAATACCGAAACAATTATCAACTGTCCCAAACTTCACTTCCTACTCGACCCAAATGTATGGGACGGCTGATTACTTTTTCGCGATTACGAATCCGGTCCAGTTTTTTCGGTCCCATGGAGAAAGTTGTTCAGTTTTATGGTCTGTACCTACCACAACCTTAAATATGACCATAGCTTTCTGATTCATGCTGTAGTGTATAATATATTATTATGTTTTGTACCTATGACTGGTATTGTTTTAGTATATTTAAAACAATGGAAATACATATTTTGCCTTTTTAATAGACAGCTTGGAGAACTTCTTTTGTTATAGTAGGTAAGACTTCAAATAGTTGAATGTATTTCTATGCACGGTGAGTTTTGTTCGTACATCGAGAACTGTGGCCTTAGTGCGAGTTTTGACACTTACTCGATCACGTTAACGTAAACTTCAATTTGTACTGAAACTGAATAAGCGCCGTCTAGTGACTATAATGGGAAACACAATTATTACATACAAATTGACGTACGTCAACGTTAACGTAAACGCGATCGAGTAAGTATAAAAACTCGCACTAAGGCCACTGTTAGCGAGGTGTTGTTAATAGTGAGTGCACACAAACGATATAGATAGGTGTGTGATATAATATATGTGTCGAAGGTAGGTCGTCATTCGTCCCTGCAGTGTGCACTGTGCATTGCGTGCCACCGTGCCATATGCAAATACTTTGCCTAGGTACTTACTTCAAGCAATATTTGAAATCTATTGCGAAACATGATTATTCTAACGCAATTTTGTAATCCCGAATCGTTAGGTAGAAGTGTACCTATAGTACACCTACATATCGGCAGTTATATTTAATTAAGTCCTTCGATAAATGCTATTATTGATCGAAGATTAAGTCCAATGTATTAGTGGCGCGAGCCTATTACCATCAACCGGGTACAGACAGACTGGGCTGCTACTGAAAAATTCCTGAAGGAAGAACCCGGTAACAACCTCCAACCTCCTGCTCTTTGTTCAACCTGGGAATCGAACCCAGGAGCTGAATGCTCAGCAGTAGTGCTTGCGAACCCTAGACCAGCGCGGCAGTCTTTGTACTTTTTTAACCGACTTCAAAAAAGGAAGTTCTGTATTCGACCCGTATTAGCTATGTTTGTATGTCCGCGATTTTCTCAAAAACTAATGAACCAATTTAGATGATTCTGTCATTAGCGTGATCTACATACTTTTGGGAAGGTTTTTGTTAGTAAGTATATAGTACATTATGTTACTATTTTTATACAGGGTGTAAGGGTAAACAGTGGCAATATTTTAAGGGGTCATTGTACTCATCATCAACTTTTACTAAGTTATTCATAATGATGAGTACAATGACCCCTTAAAATATTGCCACTGTTTACACTTACACGCTGTATACGAAATTATATGCATAAATGTACTGTATCTCCGGCATTTCTAAACCGATTTTGATGATTCTTCTTTTAGTTAGTCTTGGTC
This sequence comes from Cosmia trapezina, assembly GCA_905163495.3. NCBI lineage: Eukaryota > Metazoa > Arthropoda > Insecta > Lepidoptera > Noctuidae > Cosmia > Cosmia trapezina. The sequence goes on from LR991022.1 coordinate 20,851,003, forward strand.
TTACTTAAGTAATTGTGTATGTATTTAACTAAAAATGGAAAATAAATTTACTATAAAAAATTAAAAACCGACTTCAAAAACGAATAAAATATCTTTCATAAAAAACTTAACAGCTTCTGAAGTCGGTGTCTTCAATTCTTCAATGCACCTTAGCTTGGCACCGACTTCAGAAACTGTTAAGTTTTTTTATGAAAGTTATTTTATTCGTTTTTGATTTTTGAAGTCGGTTTTTACTATTTTTAAAGTAAATTTTTAGAATATGTAGAATTTATTTATCTACGTCATACTACGTTTACTCAAGATCTTGGATCGTTTAGAAAGGAATAATAGTAAAGCTTATGTCTTGGAAAGAAATAGTTTTCAGTTCAGCGAGTTTCAAATAGACTTGTTTAAAATGGAGTAAATTAATGTAACACTTATAAAGATAAAATTATGTTTTAGAATTACATTGTAGCTTTAGTAAGTAGGTAGGTAGGTACTAACATTTTCTTGCAATTTTTATAAAGCAAAAATAAAACAACTTTAAGAAGAAAATGTAAGAGAAAATGTAATATTTTGGTGTTAACGACAATCCATAAATTCCTTATCTTTTTGTGCTAAGTGATTTATGAATGTCAAAAACCCGTTTTGCGGGAAAATTATTCCCTATTACTTAGATCTACTCAATTAAATATTTTTATTAAGACCGATTCTTTTTCCTGGAAAACTTTATGCACAAGTAAAAATACTTTACAAAGCGGACTTATGCTTGAGGCATTTTCTACCAATTAACCTTAGGGTGATGCAGAGATAGCACGAAAATAACTATACTATTTTGAAGTAGGTAGGTACTGTAGAGGTTATGTTTGTAATCAAGCCTTAGCATGGTTAACTGGCTGACATTCCGATCATTCAAACATCGAATATGCGTATAAAAAAGTGATACTTACTTTTGAAATCATTGGATGCTGGCTTTTTTAGAAGGTTTGACATATAGATTTTAGCTAGGGCTCCGCATAGTGTGTGAATTATAATTTTATTCTGATTTAATATAGCGGGCTTCAGCCCCATTTCTTCTGTGCACTACTGTGTATTTATTTTATCGTAGATGGCTTCCCACTGTTTAGGTTCGAGCCCTCACAGTACATACTAAACTTTCGAACGTTTCCACATCAACGGTCAATATCAATGCCCATCATCGCCATAAACAACGCGGTAATAATTATCGCGATAAATTGAGTGGCCACAGTCGTTGTGTTGTTGTTAGTTGAGTGGTCAACGTCAATGCTCATTAAATTTGGCGAACGTCAATCGGCAATGTGAATGCTGTTGTTAAATTATCGCGATAAGTTGTGGCTACACCTACGGCCTAATTCTATCATCGCGATAATCAACAGCGCTCCCGTTGGTATAGCCCCAGCATAAAAAAATGTCATAATCACAAATTCAGCGAGTGACCTCTGTATAAGAACCAAAGGAAGTCGAGTATCCATAGATAGTTAAATGGAATAAGATTATCATTTAAAACGATGTTATTGTAAAATCATTCACGTAATGTCACACACATAAGTCTTTAATGCCGTATCGTCCTTGATAGGCGCAGGCGCGAGGCACTCCGTTGATGAAACTATCAGTAGGCTGGCCACAACAGAACCTATTATATTATTTACCTACGTAGTTACAATACTACTTAGGTATTATAATATCATCTTCCTTTATTTTACTTGTAACAATAAATCTCAATAAAAAAAAATTGTTTAAAAAAAACAACTTCCGAGATGTCATTCTAAACGCGTGGGTCATAAATTAACGACACACTTGACGCATTTGGTATTTTGCGTATTGATTGTTTTAATTTTTTTAAATTGTTTGTAATGGTTTTTTTTATCCACACGGATATGCCAACTTTGTCAACCCCATCGTACCTTATTAACAATTACTTAACAATTTTTTTTTTTGATATCTGTCTAATTTATTTATTTATTTATTCATAACAGTTTATGCACTGTGTCGAATATCAAACACGATTTTATAACTTAAAAAATACAAAAAAAAAATACATGCCACTTAATTACTATGAGGAAGAGTATTGTATATAAGTATTGAAATAACTACAAACTATGTAAGATGTAACGGAAATAGAATCATTGACTAGGCATCTTCACCAGGCCACACAACCTCTTTGCAATCGCCGACCTATGGGTAGAGTTTGCTAATAGTTTTGAGTGTTTTAAATTTTAATATTCTCTCCTTTTTACCTTATCCCTCCTCATCTGTGAAACGTGAATGTGGAAAATAGTTAAGTACTAGGTAGGTAACAAGGTAGGTACCTATAAGTGCCAAATAATGGCAGAAACCTGCTGATTTCCCATATTTTTAAGTTAAGTTAAGTCCGTATAAAAGTAGGGCCTATTATTTCTGAAGAATTCGTATTCCTATTTACGATGAACTCAGTGCTAGTTACGAGTGTTACCACATCACGATTTATGTGCCTACGGTTGTGATCTTTAAGAGTATAGTCGTTATGGATGCTCAAGACTTCAGGCGATAGTATCGGGCCTTATGTTTATATACTATTCTCGGAATCTTGCTTAACTTGAGTACGAAGAGGAGGCGGCGCGACGTTACATATTTCACACAAGCTTTCACAGATATTTGCAATGAAGTAGATAGCGAGATTCCTTTTGCGAATAAAACAAGCTCGACGCCATATCTTTTTCGACGTAAGATTTTGATAGTAACTTGGAATATCTCTACATTTTTTTTTGTGATAAATGCTTTCTTAGCTCATGGAATTTGATTTGAAAGTTCATAGAAATCAAAATGCTGTACCCAAAAAAAAGATATTTGAGTGTTGATCATTTGGCAGCATTACCGGTTTGGTACCTACACCTAACAATTCTTAATTTAAACTTCAAGAGTTGCTGGCTGCACAAACAACTGCACAACTTTTAAAAATAAAATGTCAATGCAAGTCTATATTTGCTGTCTTTTATTCGCAACTTTCAAAACAGCTAATTCTATTTTAATCTTGAATCTTTTGTATGACGAGTGATTTGTTGCAAGGTCAGGAAAGTTGCTATTTGATATGGTTTGTGAGGCAAAAAAAAATCAATAAGATATCTTGTGTCGCAGTAGAGATTTTATATAAAACTAAAACACCATTTTTAGTTTTCTCCAAAATTGAGCTCATGGATCCTTTGAGTACTTTGCTCTATTATGGATTTTATCATAGTGCAGTTTTTCTAATTGAAGTCCCATCTCAAAAAAAATCACCTGAATTTTAGTTAGGTACTTAGTTACCAAAGAAATTTAAAAAACAACTTCTTTGTTATATCTATGGTGGGTGCCTAGGCCATGCAGGTTGTCTGCCCCTAGAACTAGACTAGTCTAGACTTCAGACACTGTTGTTACGTCATAAGATCGCTGTGACCGAAATAAAATCGTTCACTATGTGTATGTAACTTTGTCAGTTTGTCCATAAAATAGACTTCGAGAAACTGGTGGTTATTTTTGAACTGAATTGCTGAAGTAAGATTATCATTTATTATCGGTTTGTTCGTTATGGAAGAAATCTGATATAATACCTTGTCGATTCAACTTATACCTAGATTTCATTGATGTACCTAATTGAATAACCAAAATTAGTTAAAGGAATTGATGAAATGATTTTGACCCTGTCGATGCCTGCCTAAATTCGTGTGACCTCAATTTGCACTAAAAATCGTCGGGTTTGACAAATTTTGCCGATGGAAGTTGAAGAATGACACAAAGGAAAAAGTTGTATCGTCCTTTCTGATAAATAATATAAAAAGATGTTTCGAGACGAAGCTCTTCAACTTGTCCAACATCGTTGTCTGGGAAGTCAGTCAAATGTTTTACGCGTCAAGTTCCAGAATTCTAAAAGGGAATCGCAGCGGGAACCCAACGGGATGGGGTTGTAAGCCGCGCCACTCCACAAACAGATTCCTAACTTTGAGGACGTTGGGATTTGTTGTTTGCTTTTGTTTTCCACCATCAAAAACGAAATATTTTTGAAATTAAAGGTGGGGCATAATTTCCTATCAAATCGTTCATTCTGTACATACGTACAGAGATACTGTACTTATGGAGTTACAAAATAAAGTGAACATTAAGCATGTATGTTCGTCAAACGGGTTTATTTGTTGCAAAACTGAGGCCGGATAGTTTAGAAACTGGAAGTCAAATGGCCCATCTGTTTTGTAAAGGTCTAGTTAAGGAGAAACACAATACTGCACTTAATTGTAGCGTTGTAAACACAGGTTAAGAAAAACCTGTGTACAAAAACAAAATATTGAAAGAATGTGCGTAACTGCGGTCAGCATGGAATCTGTTACATCAGAGGTCAGGTGATCAATAATCCTGTTTTATATTAAGATGCATTGTAAACATGTTTATTAATTTAAAATATTTATTAAATCGCTTTGTCCATCGGACATGGAAATTTTATACTTAAGACGTTTAAGTATGCAAGTTACATAACTACGTTATCTACAAGCGACAAAAACAATGTAACAGCAAGTTTTTGTTCAGAGCTGTTATCATTGCAGAATATTCGTGCATATCTACACAGCTTAATCAAGGGTTTAAATTTTATACCTACTTAAGACGTTTAAGTATGCAAGTTACATAACTACGTTATCTACAAGCGACAAAAACAATGTAACAGCAAGTTTTTGTCCAGAGCTGTTATCTTTGCAGAATATTCGTGCATATCTACACAGCTTAATCAAGGGTTTAAATTTTATACCTACTTAAGACGTTTAAGTATGCAAGTTACATAACTACGTTATCTACAAGCGACAAAAACAATGTAACAGCAAGTTTTTGTCCAGAGCTGTTATCTTTGCAGAATATTCGTGCATATCTACACAGCTTAATCAAGGGTTTACTTTTTATTTGTATCAAATTTAGGCTACCATCGTTAACGAGCACCAGGGGCTCACATGGCATCGTGCCAAAAGCAGAATCGTGAAAAACTTCAACACAAAAGTCTATGTTCATATAATTTTTATTCGACTGGTTTAATAAGGTCACATCAAAATGGAATGGACGTAAAATTTTTTTGTTAGAGTTTCTTTCCCTCTATGTATGTGTAAGTAGGTAACTTGTAAGTTGGTAAGCTGTAAGAGTTTTTAATTTTGAATTTCTCCTAGAGGGACTTTAGAAATGGGTTGCACTCTCTATACTATAAAAAACCCGGGCAAGTGCGTGTCGGACCACGCACAATGAAGGGTTGCGTAGTTGAAAAGAATTTATCCCAAAAACAAACTTAACGTTATAGTTGGAAAACATGTTCTCCCATGTTACATTGATATAAATAAAAATTCAAAATTGGTCACGTTCAATTCTCTGCTTTAAGTTTGTAATCACAATTTTTTTTATGTAGTAAAATTACAAATTTTCGGACCTTTTCCTTTTCGGATTTGTCGGACTTGTGCTGTGAGACCTTGCTTCTTGCTATATTTCACTAGGTCAACGGTAAGTATCTAATATAGGTTTTGATTTACAAGCGAGTATCAAAATAAGTCGCATAAATAAATGACAGTATTTTTTTATTGCGTCGACTTTTTTTAGAACTCCAAGGGACCATAGCCCTACGTATTGGGTATTAATTTCAACTTGATACCTCCACGCTTCCTGAGAAAATGGATTTTGACAGACAGACAGACGGATAACGAAGTGATCCTATAAGGATTCCGTTTTTTTTCCTTTTAAGGTACGGAACCCGGAAGTGATTTTTTTTATTTTTAATAAAAAAAACAAATAAATAAATAAAAACAAATTGAATTAAAAACAAAATCTTATGGATTTATCAAACCGTGCAATGCGCATGCGCTCGTATTAACTATTACGCAAGCGGTTGGAATCGGACGGGAAACACGTCACTAATCAATTAGCTGGTTTGTGCAATTTATTAACACGAACTGTATAATTTACTTCAATACGCTTATAAAATGTTGTTTCTACGTAAATCGCTAAACATCTGTTTATTTATGGTATTTAAAGGAATATGACTTTGTTATTCTCTGCTATTGATGTATGACTTCATAAGGTGTCATTAGGTACTAAGATGTACTTTAGATATCTTTACATTCTAAGTTATTGAATGGATTAATAGTAGAGGTAAACATATCTCTATCATTAGACCGCATTGTATATGTAGGTATGACGTTGCCTTTTCAATTTTCAATGGTGTTAGCGATATGTTTTCAAGGATGAGTCTCAGCATAGGTACAGTCAGCCACAACATTAGCTGACCCACCTTGCATGGTTGAGATTTTTTAGAAAACGAATCGATAGAATTTTATAATTCTTTTATATTTTATTAAAATACCTTTAATAAATAATAAAAAGAGAATAAATAAAAAGAGAAGTCCTGACTGAGTGACTGATTGACTGAGTCATCAACGCCCAGCCCAAACCCTTGGACCTAGAAAGCTGAAATTTTTCACAGAGGTTCCCTTTATAATGTAGACAAGGAATAAGGAAGGAATTCCCGGTAGCAGGTTCCCTTGGGATATTTTGCGACATCCACGCGGGCGAAGCCGCGGGCAAAAGCTAGTAAAAGAATTATAAAACTCTATCGATTCGTTTTCTAAAAAATCTCAACCATTTATGCAAGATGGGTCAGCTAATGCTGTGGCTGACTGTACCTACACTACCTGATAACTAGGTAGTTAAAAAAAGTAAAAGTTTTTTATTTGGAACAAAAACACATTGAGATAAGAACAATGGAAACGATGATAGCTGCAAATTAAGTATGAACCAGTTATTTACTGTGTGAGTAAAAGTTCCATGTTCTCTTCCCTTATGAGATTATGAGTTACTCTTACCAGTTACCACTATAAAGAATATACAGGGTGTATCAGAAAGTTGTGGTCAAATTTAAGGGTATGAGGGTGACATGGTCATACTGATGAAACCCTCTATAAATTAATAAAGATTAAAAAATTATATTGTACTCACTACTCATCATTATTAATAAATAACTTTTACTATTGCCACAAACACGAAATCGCGAAAAAAAAATCTGCTGTTTCATACATTTTGAAGAGTTATGCGAGCATAATAAATGTAGTTACTTAGTCTAAGTGTAGTAGTAATGATTTTTTTTTTCGCGATTTCAGGTTTGGTTATCTGTCTGTCTGTCACAGCTGGATATCTCAAGAACTACTAATGCTATCAACTTGAAATTTGGGACAGTTTTAAATGACGTTTACCCAACTATTTTGCAAATAAGAAAGTAATAAAAATATTTATGTTTTTTTTTGCAACAGGGACTGGAAGGGGGTCTTAAAAATTCAAAGTGGGGCTACTAGGGCATGTGGGGTATCATATAAAAGAGCGTCTAGTTTTCGACTTTTGATGAAAAATGTAAAAAAAAAAATACCGTTCCCTCCCCCTTATCTCCGAAGTTTGCAATGAGAAAAATCTAAAATTATTCTATGTGATAGAAGTTTATGTAAAGATTACAGGAAAAATAAAACGATGTCTCTAAATAGCACACTTTTTCAGAAATCGGAACGGAACCCTCGGTGCGCGAGTCCGACTCGCTCTTGACCGGTTTTTTCTCATGGTGGCGCTAGTTAGCAGCACTACTCGCCTTAAGAGGTTGTGCGTTAATTCTGGGAAAGTTTTCTAATTTTCAAACATCGAAAGACCCTAGAAGATTCTCTATCTTATTGAGTGAAATATTTTAGAGAGGATTTTCAGTCACTCTTTCAATTTAAATTCAGGTCATGCTGAAGAGCAAAAATTAAAACCGATACCACAGATATAATTTGATCCTACTTACTTAATCCATATTGACAAACGTAAGGTGCGGTAGGTAGCGATTGAAATAATTACAATTACGTGTATCATGTACCTACTTACGTACTGTACTACTTTACTTAAAATTTCGCAGATATTACAAATCCGATTCATGCTTTCGTTATTTTTAAGCAATAACAACATTTCTTAAGGTGTAAACGTTTGTACAATATTGTGTCGCGAAAACTGCAAGAGGCGTAAGGTGCTATTCTAGTTTGTATCAAAATAGAAGATTTCCGATACTTAGTAGATATTTAAGCGAGTAGAGCTGCTAACAGCCAGTACCACCATTGAGAATTTTTTTTAATAAGTCTGGAGTTTTGGCACATTACACATTTTTAGTCAGATGAAGTAGAATTTTTTGTATTAAAAAATCAACACTACGGACTTTCCGTATTACAGAAGGAAACTCAAGCACTGATCTTTGTTTAAATCTAGTTTAAAACTAGTTTCAACCAATCAAATGGCTTGAATCTAGTTTTAAGTAAGTACTGCTTGAGTATTGAGTGACGTTCTGTAATACGGACCTAAATCTCCTAGGTTTGAAGTTAAAGCAGTTAAGCCGTTTTTGACAGACTTAGATATCTATTAATTTTTCAATGGTGGCGCCACAGTGGCGCTGCCGGTTAGCAGCTATACTCGCCTTAAAGGAAAGTTAAGCAATACATATAATATGTACCTTATTACAGTCAGCATAGTTATGTAAGTAGGCGTGTTAATAAAATGTTTATGTTTTTTGTAAAAGGACGTCATATTAATTATTTAATTTAGTTCCATCTAGATAATTAATTTAAGTAATTTAAGTAACTGGTAGTTTTTTTAAATTAATAGGTGTTGTCTGATAATTTTTAAATGCTTTGAGTTTTGTTATGTTTGAGGATTATTAACACGTTAGATAATAGTAGATTCAATAGAAAATTAATTATTGTTCGCCGGTCCCCGGTGACCGGTGTGGCAAAAGTTGCCTACAATCTTATGTAGGTAGGTAAGTAGGTATTTTATATTTCTAAAACTAACTAACATGTACATAGTTATATTTAAGAATATTTTTATTATTTAAAATAATTATTTTTCTAAAGTACCGGAATAAAATATTCATCTAATCTAAAAACTATTACTTAAGCATTAAAAAAAAAAACTAAAACTCACCCATTCAAAAAGTGCAATCACAACACTTCATTCATGAAAAGCTAAATTACAAATCACTGCACTGACACCGTTCTACATACAAATTATGTAATTTAACGAGCACATCTGATAATTGTGTGTAATAGTAGCTTCGCATGTTCATAGATGAATGGTATTGGTATCCGATGCAGCACGCATGCGCGCACCGGCCTACGACGAATACGAAGCGAGGATTGGTCAGGCGCGCCCGCAACGACACGCAATTTAAACTACTGTCCGTAGAGACGCGGCCTTGCCACTGGACCAGTAAATGTATCTCTGTAACAACAATCGATATATATTTTGCCACTATAAATGCTGCCACTGGAGTCCAAGTTCGACTTGCGACATCTGTAAGAATTCAACCGTGATGGAATTTTGCGAGAATTTGGCATGTGCGTACCTGCCTAATCTTTACGCTATGGCTTGTCCTCCCTAAAATACGTCGAAAATACTTATTTTCGCCGTATTGTACTTATTATACTTTGTTTCCATTTTTTACAGTAACTATAGCACCTTTTTGATAGAAAAAAATACACAATAATCTAGAATACATAAGAAGTGATTTCATGTGTCCTGAAATCTATTTTAGTTTGTAGAACTGAAGAAAAAAAAGGCTAAACCCAGGTCTATTTCTGTCTATTAATAATAAGGAATGATTTCATGTGATTACTTTTTTAGTCCAATCCCTAGATTTTTGGTAAATCGGTAATTACTTCATAATTATTTTGCAAGCGTTGTTCTCTTTCTTCTCTATGCAGTCCGACAGTGACCGCGCTTTTTACGGCGGACAAGCCTTAAATGATCGATTGGTTATCCAATAACCGCGTTGCAATAAACATGACTAAATCTTAGTGTATTTTTTCAGAAGCAACAACTTACACACCTTGCTTAGCATTCGACTAACACCTAACTTGACCTACTTAGGTAAAAACTCGCAACTGAAAGCCTAAATACATCTCGGCTAGACAGTAGTGTCTCGCAGACATCGATGCTTGCGGAAAGACCACCATTTCACTTTTGTATAGCTTCGTTCTGTTTGCATATCTCTTGGACTTGGTGTACAATAAACAGTTTCTTATCTTTATCTATTCATGTAGTAGCAGGCAGTATAATTATGTTACAGCCACGTTACTGATGCGGTGCAACTTGATTAGCAGGACACAAAAGAAAGACCACTATTTCTAAGTCACCCTAATTAATGTCCATATGTTATGTTAGTTACAAAAGGTCTTAAAAACTATGTTAGTATTGCATCATTCAAATAAAATAAAATTAAAATAAATAATTCACATTCACATTCACAATATCATCTCGTCACATGAAGCTGGATGAATCTCCCCAGCACAACAGACTCCGGCAAGGCACTCCGTTCAGATAGACAGGTGGTATATGCTCCGGTTGTTTGTATTTTGAAGCAAATTGCTAATCCATCGCTTCATATGTTCGATGAGTTTCTCTCCTTGACAACCGTAGGTCAATAACGCAGTGAATATTGTTGAACTGTCAGAAGGTAACCGATTCCGATTGATAGTATGTTACGCAATTAGGTGAATTTCATTACCTACGTGAAAATAAAGCTTTGTTTGATGTTCTGCTTACTTCATAAGCAACGGTTTTGTGAAAACGAAGAAAAATCATTAGTAACACGCTTCTGAAATGCGGCTGCAAGAGATTCTGCAAATCCTCAGCTTCTCAAACACTTTTATTTTAAATACATCAAACCATTTACAGAACCAACCTAAGCTTTCAAAGCAGAAGGTTTCGTGATTGAAGAAAACAGGTAAAATTTCTCAATTACTTTATTATTGTCAACAGCCCCGGACAGCACGGCCTGTCTTGCAGAAGAAGTGCGGGTTGCGTAGCGCGGCGCGTCCGACGAGCTTTTGTCACCGTCGACGTTCCAGCTGCTGCTGCTGGCTTGGCACGCGACGATGGCAAGAGACCGGACGGCATGTCTTTATTTCCTTGGAACAGACCTTAAGGCTGCCTGTCCACCGGAGCGGAGCGAGGCTGCGGAGCGGAGAAACGGGGAAATATTAACCAATAGAATCTTAAGTCGGCTCCACTCCGCCGTCCGCTAGCGCTCCTATTGGTTAATATTTCTCTGTTTCTCCGCTCCGCAGCCTCGCTCCGCTCCGGTGGACAGGCAGCCTTAAGGTCTGTTCCAAGGAAATAAAGACATGCCGTCCGGTCTCTTGCCATCGTCGCGTGCCAAGCCAGCAGCAGCAGCTGGAACGTCGACGGTGACAAAAGCTCGTCGGACGCGCCGCGCTACGCAACCCGCACTTCTTCTGCAAGACAGGCCGTGCTGTCCGGGGCTGTTGACAATAATAAAGTAATTGAGAAATTTTACCTGTTTTCTTGTTTTTTGTTTTGCCTTAGAGTGGGACGCAACGTGTATCGATACTGTTCGCGCGCCATCCTATCTTTGCAGCTCAGTCTGCTGCGCTGGTGCTGCTGCTGTGGCTGCGAAAACCTCAAGCGGCGAAAGTATAATAACCTTATCGGTAGTTATACTTTCGGGACCTTTATGGTTAAAACCCTCGGGCCGTGGGGTCCGAGTGCTCATGGTTTGTTCATCGAAATCTCCAAACAGCTAGTTGGCACTGCCCGTAACCCAACCTTGGCTAGAAGCTAAGAATTGCCATACAACGTGGCAACGCCGCCAGTTTCTTGGGTACGTTACTAGTCGACTGCGATGAGGAGGAATTTTTCGAGTTTGAATAGTTTTAGTTAGGTTAGTTTGTTATATATTTTCATTTTAATAGATTATTATCACTTTAACAGCTAATCGTTGTTAGAAACTTTAGCAAAAGTTGAACAAGAGTCGGTCAAGTAACACTCTGCTAAGTTTGAAGTTCGACCTATCATTGATTTCAAAGTTCGCCCGCGTTCCCATAAAATAATACTTGTGCAGAACTTACTAATCGTAGTTTAAATAATTCTCAAGTCCTTAACTACAGTTATGGCCGTTTATTGGTAAACAGGTGCTGCGAATACTTTATTTTTGGAATATCCTGCGGAATATTTTAATATCATCTTCATGGGCACGCTCGTTCCATCATAGACCTCGTCCATCGCTTTCCATCAGGCGTCATCAAAATCAAAAGCGCCCATTCAGCAATAAAAAATAAAAAAGGTGTTTGCAGGTAAGATTTATGTATAAAAAAAAAACTATAAGTACCTACCCTTTGGAATTCGTCGTCTAGTCGGGTAAAATAAAATAGAAATCCTTTGTTTTCAACCTGTCAATATTTCTTATTCAGTTCAATGAGTCTTGAATATTGTTAAGGTTGATGCGCCAGGGTAGCCCGCGAAATTCAAAATTTCTTACGTTTTTTTGCAATTTGTAGGTCAGTGTGAGCTTGTATGTTGATTAAAATATGATTCGCGGTGGTAGCTAATATGGCTTTACAGAATTATAATCATTAGAATCAGTAATACAACTCCATAAGTTAGCATTTATCTCAAATCTAGCGATTTCATGAAATCATGAGGTTTGAGATAAATGCTAACTTATGGAGTTGTATTGCTGATTCTAATGATTATAATTCTGTAAAGCCATGTTCGTTACGGCCGCGAATCATATTTTAATCAACATACAAGCTCACACTGACCTACAAATTGGTAAAAACGTAAGAAATTTTGAATTTCGCGGGCTACCCTGGCGCTTTCGCCTTAAGTTATTTTCGAACAAACCCTCAGGATCACAAATATTTGGTCGGTTAGAAATGTTAGACAGATGACAGAATAAGGAAGACCTGTCAAACCTTTTAGTTGCCCGAGGCGGGCCACACTAGGGCTACGGTCGAGAGACATATAAAACCTTTCACGTCTAGAGACCGGTCATGTAAATATTATGATATTTGTACCTACATATGTATAATGTTCTCTTTTTTATTTGTATTTTATCGCTTGAATATGTCTGAAAATAAAATAAGAAAATATCAACCTGTAATACCGGTAACCCTTCCAATGCTGTACTTATTATTACACATTTGTGACTATAGGTATTTAAAAAAACAACCGACTTAAAAAAAAATACTACAAAGTGAAAAATAACTTTAATTTCTTAAGTCGGTACCTATCTTTTGATCTGCATTTTAGTGTTGGCCATCGACTGCCCAAATTAAAGTTTTTTTTTTGTGTTTGTAAGTACTTAGTTTTTTTTTGGAAGTCGGTTTTTTTTTTGTAATTTAAAAAAAAAAAAATCTTTTTAGTTATGGTAGGTAAGTAGCTTACTCGATACCAATTCGTATACCAATACTTGCTATGAAAACAACAGTGACAGGAAGTATTACTTACCTATAACATTATCAAGATATAGAAAGTGGATTAAAAATACGTATTATCGAAGCTAACTCAAAAACTACCTACTCAATATGAGACCTCCGCGCAAGGTTCTTCTTTCAAATGAAAAAAAAATTACAAAGTCAGTCCACAATAGTTAATAAACTGACGAACATAACCTCCTACTTTTTTGGCGTCGGTTAAAAACAGGTAGGTGTAATTCTACCACTTTTTACTTATTAATATCAATTGTTAACCCCGAATCGGTGGCACGGTTGAAGGGTCAACTGCTGTGGTTTCCACTTCCTCTATAGAGTTCTAACAGATGCGATGTCATTTATCAGTGTATAGTTGGGGTCGTCTCAACACAAACATATCGCCTCACTTACGACTTGTTACGATGTCATTCAATTACTCTCTGATCATGCGTCTATTTACTTGGGATTCAGTTAAATCTATTTATTTATTTAAGAATTACCAACGATCTTTAAGTATTTTTAACCGACTTAAAAAAAAGAGGATATCAATTCAACATGTGTGTATGTAATATTATTGGAACTGCAATATATTCACATAATTATGATAATCTATAAGGGTTTCCAAAGAAAATGTTACTATAGGTGTATGTATGTTTGTCCACACATTTCTCCGAAACTATTAAGGCTCTTACAGACAGAGGTGATATCGCGTTGCTACGCGATATGGTTCTACGGATATAATCTTTAATCGGATCGTGACCATTTTAGGGTTCCGTACCAAAATGGTAAAAAGGAACCCTTATGGTGCGACTCCGTCTGTCTGTCACAGCTGGATATCTCAAGAACGACTAATGCTATGAACTTGAAATTTGGAACAGTTTTAGATGACGTTTGCCCAACTATTTTGCAAATAAGAAAGAAATAATTTTTTTTTTTTTGCAACAGGGACTGAAAGGTGGTGTTAAAATTCAAAGTGGGCTACTAGGGCATGTGGGGTATCATATGAAAGAGCGCTGATTGCACATTCTCAAACATTTTTTGATTTTTTTAGGCCGCATAGTTTTCGACTTTTGATAAAAAATGTAAAAAAAAATACCGTGCCCATACCTTATCTCCGAAGTTTGCATAGAGAAAAATCTGGAATTATTCTACGTGATAGAAATTTATGTAAAGACTAGCGGACCCCACAGACGTTGTCCTGTCTGAACGATCCTAGAACACGTCTGCAGCGCCACCTACCGGGTCCAATTGTGTTTTCAAACCACCCAGGAACCCATTCAAATATACACACAAAATTTAATCTAAATCTCTCCAGCCGTTGTTGTACCACCTTTTCTTTTTTATCCTATGTCCGTCTCCTGGTTCTAAGCTACCTCCCCACCAATTTTCAGCCAAATCAGTTCAGCCGTTCTTGAGTTATAAATAGTGTAACTAACACGACTTTCTTTTATATTTATAGATTGCAGGAAAAATAAAACGATGTCTTTAAATAACACAGTTTTTCAGAAATCATCAACAAAAAAACAGAACGGAACCCTCGGTGCGCGAATCTGACTCGCTCTTGACTGGTTTTTTTAATTGGCTTACATTTACTTCAACTCAGGGAAGAATGCAAGTTTCATCATAATCGACTCAGTAGTTTTCAAGATATGGACTAATACGTGAAAGTGTGTTGGCTTGGCTTATTGATACCAGCTACGGGTATGTGGTGTAAAAGGGTAAACATCTCAAAACCTTGGTTAAATTCTAGTGCAATATTTACAACAAAACTATTATCTACTTATTGCAAACAAATAGGTACTCCAGTTTTTTCACACAACAAAAAATTCACAACAACAAATCGTTCATCAATAAAAAGTAATTTAAACAAATTAAATCGACTTCAAAAAGAAATTTACTCAAAATTATGAATCAACTTTAATTTCGGTGGCAAAAAACTAAAATACCATTATTTTGAGCTAATTTCTTTTTGAAGTCATTTTAATTTTTTTAATTTAATTTTTTTATTACTTTTTATTGATGAACGATTTGTTGATGTATAGTCACCCGAGCGATGTGGCCAACATCAGAGAATAGGAAATTGGAGACCCAATTTAGAATAATTTGTTCACCAATGCAGTGCCCTTTGTACTCACTGGTATAGGTACCAACATTAATGTCCATATTACATAAGTCACATAGGTAATATTGACAATTGGACATGAATGTAGGTAGGGGTCAAAGCACGTATTTTGCGTACAAGACACAGGATAAGTGTCCCGTACGCAAAATACGCTCTTTGACGTGGAGTCTCCACGGCGTGGAGTTGTGGACACCAGCCCCTATTGCTAGGAATTGGTGTGAGGGGTAGCTTGTACAGATGGTTTGTATCATATGTTGAAAATAGATGCCAGACTGTAGTCCTCAAAGGTTATACCTCGAGAGCGATGTACATTCCCTCGGGGGTTCCCCAAGGATCTTTATTGGGACCTCTTTTATTCAATATTTTTTTTAATGACATCGCCTCTTGTTTCTTTAATTCTAAAATTTAATTATACGCGGGTGACATGAAAATTCTGAGTCAAGTGTCAACCATTGAGGATGCACACCTATTGCAGGAAGATCTGGACCGGTTCCATGATTACTGTGATCGAAATAGGTTGGATTTAAATATTTCAAAGTGTCATGTGTGTACATTTACTCGTAAGCCAACCCTATTATTTATGATTATAAATTATCGAATACCCTACGAATAAGTTATAACTTATTCGTAGCGAATACCTCAATTGCCAGAGATAACGTTATCAAGGATCTTGGTGTAATTTTTGACTCAAAGCTTTTGTTTGATGCGCACATTGACAATATAATCAACAAGGCTTCCAAAGCGTTGGATTTTATTTTTAGGGTCTCCTCCGAGTTTAAGAATGTCAAAACCATGAAAATTCTATATTGTGCTTTTGTCCGTAGCCATCTCGAATATGCTTCTCAAATTTGGAATCCTAATTACAATGTTTATATTAATCGCCTTGAAAGTATACAAAGGCGATTTTTAAGGTACACTCAATATCGTTCAAATACTTATCTTCCTAACTATACTAGTCGGTGTAAGAAATTTCACATTCTTCCCTTACACGAGCGAAGGAAAATTGCAGATCTTGCTTTCCTATTCAATATAATGAACGGGTCTTCTGATGTCCCTGAGCTGGTTGCCAAGATTGGA
Organism: Cosmia trapezina; assembly: GCA_905163495.3. NCBI lineage: Eukaryota > Metazoa > Arthropoda > Insecta > Lepidoptera > Noctuidae > Cosmia > Cosmia trapezina. Next base: position 20,867,455 of record LR991022.1, read on the forward strand.
CTTCGTGTACCGTCTGTGTTTCGTCGTAGACCTCATCTCCTTCATGTACCTATTGCGATTACTATTTACAGGCAAAATACGTATATTTTAAGAGCTTGTCAAATGTTTAATATTGTGTGACAGGATGTTGAGCTTGATTTATTCACAAATAGTGTTCAGAAATTAAAAAAAAACAATTATGTAACTTTTTCTTTGAAATGTAAATTTGTTGTGTTTAATGTATTTTATTTTTGTTTCTTCTCTTCAGTTGTTTCTAGTTTTAATTCTCACGCTGTTTGTACCGTTTTGTAAATTTTTACATAATTTTATATAAGTGGAAACTTGTAATTGGCCTTCTTCTTCATATTTGTTCTGACTACTTGAATGTTTTAGCTGTAAGTTTTCTTAAAAGTAATAAAATAAAATAAAATAAATAAAATATTACTTGGGTTTGCAAAACTTGCAAGCACGTTCCAAAGGGTAATTTACTGACGATCATAAAACTTATTTATAATTAATATACTGCTCTCCAATTAATTTTCAGGTTTTAGAATGTAGTTGCAAGGTATACCTACTTATAGCACAGCTTATAGTTTTTTTTTTTTTACATAAAGCTGCCCGCCCCCACACCAAACGCTAACGAAATTGGATGACTGACGGCAGGCTCCACCAATGTGGCGTAATATTAAAAAAATCTTCTATCTTCTATACATATAAAATTCAAAGTCCTTACTGACTGATATATCAACGCACAGCCCAAACCGCTGTACCTAGAGACTTAAAATTTTGCACATAGCTACCTTATATAGTGTAGGCATCCACTAAGGAAGGATTTTTGGAAATTCCAATCCTAAGGGGGTAAAATAGGGGATGAAAGTTTGTATGAAAAATGTTATTCCTTGAGTTAATAGACTTGAAACTTTGCACAAATATTTATCTAAGTAAATTATAAAGTTTGTCATTTTTAGTTTTCCTAAACTAAATGAGGGATTGGGGGATGTCTAAGTTTGTATGGAAGAATTTTAACGCGCGGTCCGATTAAAGGCTCTTACAGACAGAGGCGATATCGCGAGCGACGTTAAATACAAAATACAAATTGCGATGCGACGATTGCGACGTTGCGATATTATCGCGTCGCAACACCGCTACGCGACACGTCGCGACGCGATATCGCCTCTGTCTGTAAGAGCCTTAACTCGAGACTCGGTATTCATACTTGAAACTAAAAATTAAGAATAATGTGTATCAGGGTTTTCCGAAAATGTACCCCTAACTAAGGGTTGAAAACGGGTAGTCAATTTTACATGACTTTACTGGGGGGCTTGATTAACTCGAAAATTGGTGTAAATAATCTTTGCGTCAAGTTATGGAAATATCCCAAATGATATTTAAAATTCCACCCCTTTTTTTTTTTTTTTTTTGAGGGTGGGAAATCATCAAATAACTTCTCCCGCTCTGGGTGGAGCGGAAGAGCGTGTCAGATTTTACTGACTAAAACCCACCCGTGTTCCTTCAGTTGCCTATGCCAGGGCCACGGTATCTTCTTAAAACAAGCCGCGACCCCAGCGGCGCCGGCCCTATTGGACCCCATCACTTGCTGACATCTCTTTGAGGCGCGCGTGGAACACAACGCGCCGTCGACTCGGGCCAGCAGTGCGATTCTGTAACCATCGCACCGTGAAAACTTAGTTGAAGTGAGCGTGGAGTGAGCTGTCAATAGTGTCAATTCCTAGCAAAAACAAACTCACTTCACCTAAGTTTTCACGGTGAGATTTTTACAGAATCGACCGGCTGGTCCTTACCGGACGGCGAGCTACCCGCTACTCACCGTCCGCAGGCCCGCGCCTACGGTGGCCGGAAATCGCCACGCAATTCCCGCCGCCCAGGGCGTCTCCTGCGGCGACTGAGGGCGTGAGGCTGCCTCTCCCTCACGCGTTCCGCCTCCTCCTTCGCGAGCATCACTGCTTCGCAGAAGGAGGTGACGGCCTCCCATGCACTCTCGCTCCGCACCATGGCCTGAACCAGGCTCGGACGCGAGAGATCGCCGCCGCCGATCGCCTCCGTGAGAACACGGCGGTGCTCTGCCCAAGCCGGGCAAACCTCCACTGTATGCTCCACCGTGTCCTCCGGGCGATCCACACAATGGTGACACCCGGGCGTTTCCTCCCGCTTTATGCGAAACAGGTACCTCCCGAAACAGGCGTGTCCGGTGAGGATCTGCGTCAGGCGGAAGGTGAGGACGCCGTGGCGCCGCTCTAACCACTCCTCAAAGAGGGGACTTATCGCCGCAATTGTGGCGTGCCCAGCGCTGGGTTGCAATAGTCGCGCTCTCCATGTCGCCATGAGATCCCGCCGGAGCTCTGTCCGCTGTACCGTGATTTCTCGCGGCAGCGGAGTTACGCCCCGGCGTTTCGCCTCCTCGCGCCACTCCCACACGTGCGCGAGGACCTTTGCCTCCAGATCCCACGGCGGCAATCCGGCAAGGAGGCTCGCCGCCTCCCGGGAGACCGTGCGGTATCCCCGGACTAGCCGGATGGCCATGACCCTCTGGGACGCGTTCAACCGTTGGGCTGGCCGCAGCCTTAGGGAACGCGCCCATACTGGTGCCCCGTAAAGGGCCATGGACCGCACGACCCCCGCGTAGAACCTCCGGCAGGAGGCGTTTGGACCCCCCAGATGGGCAGGAGCCGCCTCAAAGCAGCCCCAGCCCGCTCCAGTCTGGGAGCCAAACATCGGAAATGCTCCACGAAGTTCCACCGGCTGTCGAGGAATTCCACCCCTGTGGTCTTGAAAACAGGGAATACAGTTTTATATTAAAAATCTTATTAATTTAGTTAATTAACTTGAAACGTAGCACAAATACCGTTTTTGGGTTTTTCGACAGTCGATCCCTGAAGGACCAAGAAGGGATACTTAATTAAATTTTTAAGGGGAGGTTTTTACTGCGTGGCTTGATTAACTCAAAAAATGGTATAAGTAATCTTTGAGTGAAATTATGGAAACTTCCCAAACGAATTTTCAAAATTGTACCCCTGTGGGAAAAGAGGGGAATACAGTTTAAAATTGTGAAAAGTATTATTATTTTGGTTAACTTGAATTTTTGGCTAAATTTGCCTCAGTAAATGATAAAGATTGACCCTTTAAGTTTTTTAAAATGAAGGAATCATTTTAAAAAACTTAAAGGGTCAATCACAGAGGATTTAGGGGGTGTCGCAGTTAGTACGGAAACGGAACGGTGGTGAGGGAGGGGGAGGGGTGGTGAGGGGTAAGGGGAGGGGTGAGGATAGAAGGGACAGGGGAAAGTTGGTGAGGGGAGAGGGTGGGGAGAGCGGATGGAGGAGCATGAGGGGCTGTGAGGAGATGAAAGGGGATGATGAGAGGGGAGGTAGAGGGTGTGCGGTGAGAGGTGATTAAATGGGAGGGGTTAGAGGTGGGTTAAAAGCGGGGGGAGACGAGCGCCTTTATACTATAGGCATATTTAATATCACGCTAGAGCCCTTAGGTGCCGAGCAAAAAGAAAAAAAGTCGAAAAGAACGGTAAGCGAAAACGAAGTATTAGCGCGGGCAGGCAATACTATGCGACCGGGTGGTTCGTGGGGAAGAAGAAATTTCACGCGGACGAAGTCGCAGGCAGAAGCTATCTATATGTATATTATATACACAAATATTACATACAACTATATAAACTTGAAGTGTCTGTTTGTAATGTCAAAATAACAGCTTTTTACTGAATGCATAATTATGAAAGTATTACAGTACAAAAAAACTATTTTCAAATATTTTGTCTGTCTGTCTGTTTGTTTGTTTGTTCCGGCTAATCTCCGAAACGGCTGGACTGATTTTGACGGCATTAACTGATGTTATAAGGAGTAACCTAAGCTACTTTTATTCTAGAAAAACAATTAGGGTTCCGCGCAAGAAAACTAAAACCCAGGAAATCCGACATCCACGCGGGTGAAGCCGCGGGCAGCAGCCAGTTGTCTATAAAGTGCTTGCAAGTTTTTTTCGCTCGCCTCCCCGGCTATATTACCTACCTATGTGTCTCAATCAATTAATTTAACCTTGCAATACTTATTTTAAGAGTCAAACTTATTGATTATTTTTTTTCCACATATTTATTTGCAAAATCCATTGTGTATAAGACTACTTTCAACGTTTTGCTATTCAATCGGTTTAAAAGTAGCAGTGCAGCAGTGTGATCATAAAAAAAAAAAACTAGTAGGAACAAAGTAATTCTCATGGATATACATATTGTTTTTAAAAAAAGCGTACTTACCTTATTTAAATCGCGTTAAATTAAAATTTAAAGCGTTTTAAAATATCGGCAGGCGTATTAAAAGCAGCGATCACATGGTGTTGACCTAATTTGAGCTGAAATAACTTTGTCTTATAGGTTAGCCGACCTCCACACTGTTTTACGTAGAAAGTGCTAAACAATATGACGCAGGAAAATAATGCATAGTCATGTTGATAGGGGGAACATTAAATTATAATATAAACACACTAATATGTTGAGTAATACAGACCTTCGGATATTAGAATCTCTATGATAAGTAAGAACAGAACAGATCAAGGCAATTTTTGTGACTTATTATTTTTATGGGTTAATTATGGATAGAGTTCATGGGTGTGCTATGCAGTAATTTGGTAATAATAGTCACGATGCCGTTTTCGCGAATCGCGCTTTGCAATATTTTGCCCAATTTACTAGAATTCGTTTTGAGAAGTTGATAATACATCCCCCTGTTACATGGGACCTAAACATAACAAATATAAACATAAGCGAAATGTTTGTGTACTATAAGTGTACCTCTGCCTAACCCTTCGGGGAAGTCAGCAGTGGTGTTATGTTATGTTGATAAATTTTGGTCAAATGTTATTTGTTATTGGCAGAATACAATTCGGATTCCTTTGTCACTGCTTTCAGTTTTCATGTTTTTACCTATACCTACATATCTAATCAGTACTGTGATTAATTATATTTAACTAATTAGACCGTCATAACTTTCAAATAATGTCAGTAATAGATACGGCCTTGCTTTTTTTATTTCCAAAAGTAAGTACCTTCCAAAAATGGCAAGCTAGTAGCTACATATTATGGCATAAGTCATTTTGTATGATTTGTTTACGACCCATTCTTTATAATTAACTGGCTCCCGCCCGCGGCTTCGCCCGCGTGGTGTGTCGCTGAAAAGTAGCCTTTAGACTTTCCTAGGGTTCAAAGTATCCCCATACCAAACATCAAGATCGGATACGGCCTTCCTTTTTTATTAACCCCCGACGCAAAAAGAGGGGTGTTATAAGTTTGACCGCTATGTGTGTGTGTGTGTGTGTGTGTGTGTGTGTGTGTCTGTGTGTCTGTCTGTGGCACCGTAGCGCTTAAACGGGTGGACTGATTTGGATGCGGTTTTTTTTATTTGAAAGCAGGTTTTCCAGCGATGGTTCTTAGACATGTTTTATCAAAATCGGTTCAGCCGTTTCAAAGTTATTCGCTCTTTTGTTAGCTGCGGTAGGGATCTTAGACGCGTAATGGGTATTTACTTTACTTTCAAACCTTAGTGTTACCTAAAATTTGAAACATCCATGTATGCTATCTATCTATGCAAGATTATGGAATTCTTGGTCTGATGCTGCAGCCAGGATATCCAGCACTAGTGTTCTGGATACACTCTTGAAAAATTAATAGCAGAAATGTCGTGTTTGGATTCATTTACATCAGTATTTGATTCTATATACAATGCAATGGTGGCAACAGGATGAGCTGATGCTGCAGCCAGGATGTCCAGCACACTAGAACACTCTTGAAAAAGTAATAGCAGATATGTCGTGTTTGGATTCATTTACATCAGTATTTGATTCTACATACAATGCAATGGCGGTAACACGATGAACTGATGCTGCAGCCAGGATGTCCAGCACACTAGAAGACTCTTGAAAAAGTAATAGCAGATATGTCGTGTTTAAACGGATTCGTTTTGATCAAAATTTTATTCTTCATACAATGCAATGGTGGCAACACGATGAGCTGATGCTGCAGCCAGGATATCCAGCACACTAGAATACTCTTGGTAAAATAATATAGCAGATATGTCGTGTTTGGGTTCGTTTTGATCAGTATTTGATTCTACATACAATGCAATGGTGGCTACACGATGAGCTGATGTTGCAGTCAGGATATCCAGCACACTAGTACACTCTTGAAAAAAAAATAGCAGATAGTAGTGTTTGTATTCGTTTTTTTATCAGTATTTAATTCTATTTGCAGTACGATGGTGCCATCATTATAAGTTAATGTTATGTGCAGAGAAACTTAACATTCTGCAGTAATAAAAATGCATTTCTGTATTGTTAAATTGTTTAAAAAGTTTAAAATAAAAATTAAATTAAAAATTTAAAAAACCCCCAACGCAAAAAAGAAAAGAGAACATTTAAAAAGTCAAAAATAATACCTATCGTTGAGCCATCAAATTCGATTGAGTAATACCTATATAATTATATTTTAATTACAGAAATTGATGGATGGCACGATAAGGTTTGCTCATTGAATTGGCGTTATAATGTCACGGCGGGGTACCGTATAAGTAAGTCAGACCCTTCACTTGATTGACTATGTACATATGCGGTACCCCGCCGCGAAATTATAGCGCCAATTCAATGAGCAAACCTTATCGTGCCATCCATCAATTTCTGTTATTAAAATATATATAGGTATTACTCAATCGAATTTGATGGCTCAACGATAGGTATTATTTTTGACTTTTTAAATGTTCTCTTTTCTTTTTTGCGTTGGGGGTTTTTTAAATTTTTAATTTAATTTTTTTCCAAAAGTACCAAAAATGGCAAGCTAGTAGCTAAATGGCACAAGTCATTTTGTATGATTTGTTTACGATCCATTCTTTATAATTAACTGGCTCCCGCCCGCGGCTTCGCCCGCGTGGTGTGTCGATAAAAAGTAGCCTATATACTTTCCTAGGGTTCAAAGTATCCCCCTACCAAATTTCATCAAGATCGGCCGTTTTGTCGTGAAAGGGTAACAAACAAACTCACATTTGCATTTATAATATTAGTTAGGATTATTTGAACTTTACATTGAAAACTGGAATGACATCATTCAATTAAGACTTAGATAAGTGCCAACGGCCTTGAGTGGTTAGCTTGCGTGTTCACCCAGTATAAGACTCACCAATCAAGGAGCGCTGCCCAAATTATATGCATTATTAATTTATTACACATAAAATAAAAGGTATTATACTAAAACACGTATAGGTACTAAACGACAAATAATTAAATTATCTTTAAAATGGTTAAGGTTTCGTTCATAATGCGTGATTCTCAGTTTTTAGGGCCATGGAGGAGTCTATCGTCGGAGTTTTAATTAGCTGCAGTAAAATGACACTAATTGTACTGTCATTTCTACTGTTATTTAATTAGCTGCAGTAAAATGACACTAATTGTACTGTCATTTCTACTGTTATTTCGTTATAAAATGACAGATAAGAAGTGTAATTTTACTGCAGCTAATTAAAAGTCGAAGCATATAATAGGGGTTAAAGTATGAAATTGCCGTTTTATTGTATTAGGTACTTCGAATTGACATAGAACCTTCATGGTTTGAGATTTTTGAGTGAATCTTTTTTCACATGGTACCTACGAAGTTCTTTTAAAAAATGTGCAACATTCGATTATCGACGTTCAGTTGTTTTTTTTATTCAGCTTAGACAAAAAGATAGATACAAAATTCGAGTTATTAGGGTTCCGTACCTCAAAAGGAAAAAACGGAACCCTTATAGGATCACTCGTGTGTCTGTCTGTCCGTCTGTCCGTCTGTCACAGCCAATTTGCTCCGAATCTAATGGACGGATTAAGTTAAAATTTGGTACACATATGGATTTCTGTGACCCAAACACGTACAGTTAAAATAAATATATGCATTTTGAATATGACAGTCACTTTTATGGGGAAAATAAGAAAATTTAAAAAAAAAGTTTTGTAAACTGTACCGTGTGACATATCAAATGAAAGAGCTTACTATGAGGGTCTCAAATATATTTTTTTTTATAATTTTAAAATATATTTTTTTAAAGTTATTTAAGAAAATAGACGAAAACCCCCCTTATCTCCGAAACTACTAAGCCTAAAATTTTGAAAAAAATATAAAAATAGTTCTATACCTTTAAATTATAGGAAAACCTATAAGAAGTCTGTGGTCTTAAAATAACATGGTAAATCTATATACATAAAAAAATCAAAGTCCTGACTGAGTCACTGACTAATATATCAACGTAAAGCCCAAACCAATAGACCTAGAGACTTGAAATTTTGCACATAGATACCTTATATAGTGTAAACATAACAGGAAGGATTTTTGGAAATTCCATCCCTAAGGGGGTAAAATAGGGGATGAAGGTTTGTATGAAAAATCCTATCCCTTGAGTTAATAGACTTGAAACTTAGCACGAATATTCATCTAAGTAAATTATAAAGTTTATCATTTTGAGTTTTCCTAAACTACCCCCTAAAGAGGGATTGGGGTGTCAAAGTTTGTATGGAGGAATTTTAACACGCGGTCCGATTAACTATAAACTCAGTTTTTATACTTGAGACCAAAAATGAAGACTAACGTGTATCAGGGTTTTTCCAAAAATCTACCCCTAAGGGGTGAAAAGTTAATTTTATAGCGGAGGATTTTATTGGGGGCTTGATTAACTCTAAAATTGGTGTAAATAATGTTTGAGTCAAGTTATGGAAACATACCAGACGATTTTTGAAATTCTATATCTGTGTTCGTGAAAACAGAGATACAGTTTATATGAAAAATCTTATTAATTTGGTTAATAAACTTGAAACTTAGCACAAATACTTGCATAAGTAAGTAATAATGTTTGTCATTACTAGTTTTTCAAAACTACGCCTCAAATGAGGTTTAGGGATGTTAAAGTTTGTATAGAAGAATTTTAAAGCGCAGTCCGATTAAAAAAATGGTACTTTGAGTCAAGTTAGGAAACTTGCCAAACGAATTTTCACCGATTTTGACGGCATATAGCTGATGTTTTAAGGAGTAACTAAGGCTATTTTTATTTTAGAAAAATAATTAGGGTTCCGCGCAATAAAATTAAAATCCATGAAATCAGACAACCACGTACAGTCCAGTACAAACTTACTAAGCCTCCGCTGTCTATTACGGCTGTTAACAACAAATAATAAAAATAAAGCAAAGTTAAAATTTTAAGGGGTCGGTCCCCATACAATAAACTTTTCATTTTGAAAAAAAAAATTAATCTAGCATGTGTCATCGACTAGAACTCATTGAGTAGAGTACAAACGTATTTTTTTTTATCTTCTAAAATTAAGAAATAGGGGGCCGCAAAAGTTGTAAATTTTCGACCATTTTTGTACGAGCTCTAGCGCAACAATTCAACAAATTAGGAATTTGAAACTTCTTTATACCATGTAGGTACCATAAATACTGTATTTAAGCAACAATACTGAAAACGGCGATTCATAAGGTATTTTGTTTAAACATAGGTGATTTTCTGCAACTGCAAAAATAACCTTGTAATTCACAGTATCATTATAAAATAAGTAAAAAGTTATCTTTGCGATTGTTAAACATATAATATGGTACGGAACCCTTCGTGCGCGAGTCTGACTCGCACTTGACCGGTTTTTTTATCCGCGTTAGCCATAACTTTACAAATTAATTACACTATGTAATATAAACATAATCTAAAATAGTATTATGTTACTAAGAAAATGCTCTAATTTAACTTAAATTTTATCTAAATCATTAACACTACTCGTTTAGAAATAATCTTCAGTTTAAAATCATTAATCGTCGCCTTAAGCTGCATACTTACGACCGTACTGACCGGGCGACCGTCCGAAACGGTTTCATAACCCGGCCCTCACCTTGATTGATCATTTATGCCATTCTAAGATATGCAACGAAGGCAGCACGTGTTACATAAAATAAGCGGCCAATTGCGAGTCGGACTCGCACACGAACGGGTCCGTACCACCCGTACAATATATTTGACAATATTTTCTAAAAACACAAAAAACTGGCTTCTTGTATGGAAAAATAAAGTTAAAAATCCCCCGTCCCTTTAATTTTTAACTCTATTCAATTTTTATTATTTGTTGTTATAGCGGCCATTAGTACACTGTACTTAAAGTATTACGGTTGAAAAAAGTTTAAAATAAAAATTAAATTAAAAATTTAAAAAACCCCCAACGCAAAAAAGAAAAGAGAACATTTAAAAAGTCAAAAATAATACCTATCGTTGAGCCATCAAATTCGATTGAGTAATACCTATATATATTTTAATAACAGAAATTGATGGATGGCACGATAAGGTTTGCTCATTGAATTGGCGCTATAATTTCGCGGCGGGGTACCGCATATGTACATAGTCAATCAAGTGAAGGGTCTGACTTACTTATACGGTACCCCGCCGTGACATTATAACGCCAATTCAATGAGCAAACCTTATCGTGCCATCCATCAATTTCTGTAATTAAAATATAATTATATAGGTATTACTCAATCGAATTTGATGGCTCAACGATAGGTATTATTTTTGACTTTTTAAATGTTCTCTTTTCTTTTTTGCGTTGGGGGTTTTTTAAATTTTTAATTTAATTTTTATTTTAAACTTTTTAAACAATTTAACAATACAGAAATGCATTTTTATTACTGCAGAATGTTAAGTTTCTCTGCACATAACATTAACTTATAATGATGGCACCATCGTACTGCAAATAGAATTAAATACTGATAAAAAAACGAATACAAACACTACTATCTGCTATTTTTTTTTCAAGAGTGTACTAGTGTGCTGGATATCCTGACTGCAACATCAGCTCATCGTGTAGCCACCATTGCATTGTATGTAGAATCAAATACTGATCAAAACGAACCCAAACACGACATATCTGCTATATTATTTTACCAAGAGTATTCTAGTGTGCTGGATATCCTGGCTGCAGCATCAGCTCATCGTGTTGCCACCATTGCATTGTATGAAGAATAAAATTTTGATCAAAACGAATCCGTTTAAACACGACATATCTGCTATTACTTTTTCAAGAGTCTTCTAGTGTGCTGGACATCCTGGCTGCAGCATCAGTTCATCGTGTTACCGCCATTGCATTGTATGTAGAATCAAATACTGATGTAAATGAATCCAAACACGACATATCTGCTATTACTTTTTCAAGAGTGTTCTAGTGTGCTGGACATCCTGGCTGCAGCATCAGCTCATCCTGTTGCCACCATTGCATTGTATATAGAATCAAATACTGATGTAAATGAATCCAAACACGACATTTCTGCTATTAATTTTTCAAGAGTGTATCCAGAACACTAGTGCTGGATATCCTGGCTGCAGCATCAGACCAAGAATTCCATAATCTTGCATAGATAGATAGCATACATGGATGTTTCAAATTTTAGGTAACACTAAGGTTTGAAAGTAAAGTAAATACCCATTACGCGTCTAAGATCCCTACCGCAGCTAACAAAAGAGCGAATAACTTTGAAACGGCTGAACCGATTTTGATAAAACATGTCTAAGAACCATCGCTGGAAAACCTGCTTTCAAATAAAAAAAACCGCATCCAAATCAGTCCACCCGTTTAAGCGCTACGGTGCCACAGACAGACACACAGACACACACACACACACACACACACACACATAGCGGTCAAACTTATAACACCCCTCTTTTTGCGTCGGGGGTTAAAAAGATACAACCCTGTGATAGACGGACGGACAGCGGAGCCTAATAGGCATGAAATTTATAAAAACAGACAACTTCTTTCTTATATCTATGGTAATAGATTGGAAAATAAAGACTAGTTTTGGCAAAGCTAGTTCTAGAGGCCAATGAATGGAGCAGGTTTTTGGTTTTATGTAGGTCATTGTAATATTGTAACATATTGCGGATTGCACACCTAATAGTCGAATTTTTTAAGAACCGGAAATCAAAGCCAGGGACTCAGTGACCCAGAAATAGGGGAAAGCTCGGTCGGGCAAAGCTAATTGTAGATGGCGTGATCATAGCTAGGTCCCTAAGGCCTATAATAAATTTGACATTTCGCTCATTCATGAGTTTGATTCACTAATTCGTTATTTTCGGTTGTTTCAATATTTTTAATCAAGTGTTTGACATGGAAAGTGTCGGAATTTAAAACCTTAAATACTCCGTCGCGTCGTACCTAATCACTTTCTTCAAAATGTTTCGTACTCTGTTTATTTTTTACAAAATCTTTACGTATAGCTTCAATCCACAATCTTCTAATTTTAGGGTCTCTCGGAAAATGGTGGACTCCAATTTCGGAGTATTTAAGAACACAACGACGCGTCATTTTCGCAAAAATAAAATAAAACCACCTCACGTCTTGTACTATTAGTTACGAGTAGCTGGAACTAGCGACGACACCGCCATTTTGACAATTGCCTTCCCCATTGCTAATAAGACTGAACATTTTGAGCTGAAAACTCATGCTGAAAACTAAGGTCGTACCTCAGAACAATAACAAAGCATAGAAGGAAGGTTAAAAACAGAATTCTGTAACTACCTTTAGTCCCGTTCTATTATTAGGTACGATAAAGGTACGATAAAGGATGTGGGAAAGAGATAAATGTTTTACTCTTTGTTTTACTTTCTTGGCATGGTCACAAGATCAATTGTCATTTGGTTAAAAAAGTTATAGTATGACACGGCCAAATTTGATAGTACTTTGTTTCAATGCCTGACAGTTCGTTTATTGAACTACCTGACTTATTCGCGTGTTCATTGTTTACGTGTTTGTCGTAATCTTCCATGGTTTTGCAATGTTTTAATAATATTTCTACTGTTAGATTGCATGAATTCTTTGTTTAACTACAAATAGTGAGTGTGTGGACGCTGTGGAGCAATTTCTTGTGTGGTTGGGGGCTGCAAGTCCCATTCATAGCGAAAATAAAATGAACAATAAATATTGACCTTCCATCGGTAAGTTTTTGCTCAATTTCTTGTTGCATATGATCTGATAAACGAATATAAATACATAACAAATATTGCTGTGTCACTATATAGCTGAAACCAGTCGTAATATTTATTCCAATAGAAGTTATTAGCGAATATTCGGAAATTATTTTGGGGTTATCTTGATCAGCCATAGTGACGTAAATAATGTTGTCGATACTTTTCTTTTACAAATTTCCTAGACGATGTGAAAAAAAAATGGATAAATTGTATTGGTAGACGAAATTGGACTCCAAAAAGCACAGCCACATAATATGCTCCAAGCATTTTACTTTGTATTCATTTGGTAATGAACCTATGAAATGGATGTAGCATGTTCTTTAAGTCGTCACATTATTTGCTTACTCATCATTATGAACAACTTTTACTATGGGACCAAACCTGAAATCGCGAAAAAAAAATCAGCTGTTCAGTACATTTTGACGAGTTTGATGTAGATAACTGTACTGAACAGCTGATTTTTTTTTCGCGATTTCAGGTTTGTTCCCATAGTAAAAGTTGTTCATAATGATGAGTACAATCTCTCATTTCGATTTGGTGCATGATAAAAAATTCATCCAGTATTATGATATAATTAAGGTATTTTATTGGCAATAAATAGTATCCCGTTCAAATTAAAACTTTATTTATTACATTACAGGAAATACTTATGGAAGTCTGCGAAGAAGGACATAGCGCAGTACTGCAAATTAAAAGAACCGCTCACCATCAACAGCAATCTAACATGAAGACAGGTATAACATTTCAGAAATATGTTCACTTGATATATGCGATACAATGATATTATATTAAAAATATCATTGATGCGATATCATTCTTCTAATAATTAGAAGAATGATATCGCATCAATGATATTTATTTATTTATTTTTAATAAAAAATACGTAATTGTAAGATCCCGTAGCAATGGAAGTTGAAACAGGACATAGTACATCGATACAGATTAATGAATCGCCACTGATCTTGACATCTCGTGAAATCATCTCACATCAGTCAGGTAAGACATACAAATAAAACTTAGTTTAAAGATTTAAGATTTTTTTATCAACATTTTTATTTAGGTAAATACCTAAATAAAAATGTTGATAAAAAATCTTACATAAATTTTATTGAGAACTGTTTGTTTTAGGAATCCTTGACACAGATGACAATAACAAATTCAGAAATAATTGGATTCCATCCCGATTCAAGAAGACTGCGCTTTTGGCGAGTTCCTGGTCGCCAGAGCCGACTCCAGAATCCTCAGGAAGTTCATTCGTACCAGGGCGGAATGATTATGGTGTGGGCTGGAATTCGCCTAACAGATTATTAAAGTTGCTAGGCATTTTATTTTTTTTATTTAAAATATTATCTGGTCGTTATTTATTTTTTTATATACAAAAATTTGAATTTTCATAATAAATTTTATTTTTTCACTAACAACCATTTTATTTAATCAAATAATTCAAATCTCTATTAAATTACGCTTATACCGATTTAAAATAATGTGTTAAATAAAAAGTATTAAAATAAAAATTATTAGGTACTTTGAATACCCTTGTTCCCTAGACTTTGTTGAGTAGTCTATGATGTAATCTAAAATTCAAATAAATATGAGAAAGTAAGTTGCTAAAAACATTTGCAAAACCGAATGTCTCCCACTTGTTTTCAATAAACTCATCAGTTATTATGGCAATTAAATACATTCTGGTTTAGCCGGGTCAGATTTAATAGGTACATGAAGAGCTGTCGGGAACCAAGGAAGACTTTGGTGATGATGATGACGAACTATTTAGTTCATACTTAAAGTATTGTTTCATTTTGAACGAATGTATTAAGTATTGGGATCATAAGGATGCTTAGTTAATTCAAAATTTTAGGTACGCACGGCTACAGATCAAGCTATACATTTCCAGTATAAGCTGATCTCGCATTGCATAGGATTTCCTTACAATGAGCGGTCAGTGTAAACTGGAAATGTATAGTTTGATGTGTAGCCGGGTGTACCTACGGTTATTATTCTTGGCAGTATAAGAAAGAATGTCATTGTAAATTCTATCGACGTTGAAATTTAGTGGGTACATCACTAGTCAGAATAAAATGAATGACAACCTACAAAATTTCGAAACGTCTTCTGTATATGTGTCCTTCTTTTACATCATAGCGGCTCCATAAGTCAAAATGAAACAAATATATTGAGTTCAGTTGCTATTTAATCACTACTTCTATGCTTGTTGTTCTTCTGAGGGTCGTACTATTAATTAGCTGCAGTAAAATGACATTTCTACTGTCATTTCGTTTTAAAATGGGAACATTTTATAACGAAATGACAGATAAGAAGTGCTAGTTGGTGCTAGATCAGTTTAGTCAGTGCTCCGATAGGTACCTTTACAGATTTACAAGTATACTATCGCAGTAGGTCACCCTGTAACGAATGTAACGATAGATGTAAGAGGGAATGTAAATAAAGCTTAGACATAGTCACTTTTCGTGTCTGTCTGTGTAGCCGCGTTGTTCTTCTAAACCACGCAACGGATTGTGATGCGGTTTTCACTAACATTTAGACAATTTATTCCGGTAGGTTTATGTGCAATATTTAACTTAAGTACATGTAATGTAGTAGGAGCTCCTGGCTGAGTTATAACAGCCGCACGGGTCGATCCATCAGGTTAAGCTACGCTTGCTGGGGTTGGTCAGTGGATGGGTAATTTTCTTTACATACCGAGACTCCTCCGTGTCTCGGAAAGCATGTTAAGCCGTTGGTCACGGCTGTCATTTGTGGATCTTTGACAGCCGTTACGGGTCGTCAGAAGCCCGAAAGTCTGACAACCAGTCTTACCAAGGGGTATCGTATTGCCCAGTTACTGGGTTGTGGAGGTCAGATAGGCAGTCGCTTCATGTAAAATACTGGTATTCAGCTGCATCCGGTTAGACTGGAAGCCGACCCCAACGTAGTTGGGAAAAGGCTAGGGAGATTGACATAATAATATAATGTAGACACCTTCACGTTTTGTCAAGTCGTAAAACCGTGCGAAGCAGGGCCGGGTCATTAGTTAATGTAAATAACACAAAACAATATTGGAAGAACACAAACATAATTTTATTCATATATTGATATACATTCGTTTCGATTGTTCCATACGTACTCGTACATTTATAATAATTGTTACACGGGTGATACTTTTTACACAACAACTTTTACGGATGTAATTTTTGCCCGTGTTGATTTGATGGATCAACAAAAAAATTGCTGTAGACAAGCATACATTGTTTTACCTACATTTTTGAATTTTTTCCTTCTCTTAAAGGACACCAAATTTTAGAGTTGTTAGTTATTATCTCATGGTGCTTTACAATGGTAGAGTAATCGATCTGTCTAGTATAGTAGAGCGCTGAAAATTTAATTTCAAGCATCACCCTTTCGGTTGACTAGTAGTCTGGCCTGTAGACCACTTAGGGCGGGTTTCTCGAACAAAAATTATCGCAAAATTAATCTGAAAAATTGTCAGGCGATTAGTTGAATGATTTATCAACAGCCAATCGCAGCACGACAATTTATCACTTTAGTTGTGTGACAATTTTCGTTGGAGAAACTGGCCCTTACACTATCAATGTACATTGTACAGGCTAGTAAATGAGCTCTTATGGCTGGTTTACACAGTGTGAGCTACTGACTAGACCGTAAACAGCTGCACGCACTGTGTACTCGCATGGCAGTAGCTCGGCTTGTCTTAGGCTGTTTGCACAGTGCGAGTTGCTGACTAGACAGTATAGACAGCTGCTGGCACTGTGTACTCGCATGTCAGTAGCTCATGTGACTGGCGAGCTACTGCCGATAGCGTCCGAACGATGTTAATGATATGCAAGCTGCTGCCATGCTAGTGATGGTAACCCATCAGCGAGTGAACACAAAAAATGTTGAAGTTCCTCGGCTGCAAGCTACTGTCCAACTCGCAAGTACAAGTAAAGGCTCTTACAGACAGCGGCGATATCGCGTCGCGACGCGATATTTTTCTACGGATATAATATCGAAATATCGCGTCGCGACCGCGATATCGCCTCTGTCTGTAAGAGCCTTAACTCGTATGACACGTCCACACAGTGCGAGTTGCTGCACTGCAGCTACTCGGCAGGCCGATTCGCACTGTGTAAACTATATTAGCCATTAATATTGTGATTCTTACAATGCTTCCATCAGGTAAGGCCCTAATGTTCTGCACTTCGGCGAGGAAAGGGTTAATTCATCTAGTTGAACAATTATGCCAAAATTACGCACCTTTATCAGCCTGATTAGACAGTGATATTGTTAAGTCATCCATGGTTGAGGTTGTTTTCCATGCCTTTTTTCAGAGATGCCGTAGTAGGTATTTTGTAGGTGTTGTCGTATGATGGTTACTCATCCGTAGGTATTATTTTTATACTAGACTGTGTATAAAGAGTATTTATTTTGAAAATCCGCTGAAACGCGACGACTAAAGTACGAGTACGTATTCCTCGTATTTTTATTTACATTGACTACAAAGCTGAAACTACGAATACAAAATTCGGTTTTTCATTATTTTACACAAAATGTAAATCGCATACTAAGTATTAGTACTTTAATATGTAACGTTTATATTTATCTAATGTTGGCTGAATTCACAATTGGTCTCCTTTCATCGTACTTACATGTCTACTGTCTTCTCCTGATCATTTAGTGCTATACTTTGTCTATGTTTTAAATACTGGTATTCAGCTGCATCCGGTTAGACTGGAAGCCGACCCCAACATAGTTGGGAAAAGGCTAGGCAGATTGATTTTGACTTTGTCTATGTTTCTCTAATGGCTCTAATCATCTCCCTTAATTTTTGCCTAACTTCAACTTCTTCGAATAAATAACTTCAATTCACCTTATACCATAGGTAATCTTAATTTTTTGGTTTTTAAATTCATCATCCTGCACATAATATATGCAAGGGCCTACTTAATAGTTTTATGTGATATTGTGCTATGCACAAGGGTCAAACCTAATAGCTTCGTGCAATGTTAAAGTTAGTGCACGATAATATTTAAATTACTGAATTTCTTAGTGGGTATATTATGTACAATTGTACAATATTCAACTAGATCTCTTCTTTACAAAAGTTATCAAGAATTACCATATATGTATGTATTAGTAATTTAAAATGAATCGAAATATTTCTACAGCTGCTTCGTTGTGTAGTCACTACACTTTCAACTAATAGATACAATCTCAATCATAAATATATTACTTTATACAGCTTGGCAATAATATCTGTTTTCATGATTCATAAATTAATATAATTATAACGGCAAATAATATATGTGATCAGTGGCAGCACAAATAAATGTGATATCGAAGGAACACCGAAACTATCTGGCGAGACAAGCGACGCCAAAATATAGGATGCTGCATGGGCTTAAAAATATGTGTCAATGACAGACAGACATGTCTTGCGTCATAAATATCTGCCTACTCATTTAAATTCAGATGAAATTGATAGCTCGTTGTGATCGAAAATATCTGACATCACTTAGGCAGCATAAAAATCTGACATACGAGCTGTCCATATTAACATATTTATGCTCATGACTGTACCATTATAACAGGGCATTACGTTAGATCGAAAACTATGTACCATTGCCGGTACCTACTACTTAAATTTTAAACGAAACGAAGAGGGAGAATTAATAATTAAACATTTCAAAATTTACTCGAATATAATAAATGTTTCGCGTGACTTTCAGAATAGAGATTCTGCGCAATAAATGAATTGCAGCTCAAAAGAGCTTTCTTGGATAAAATTATTATTCAGCCTCGTCATTACTTTCCGTTTATTAATTGATGTACATAATCTACGTAGGCCTTTTCAAGTCTAAGATTACGATTGTGCCTTAAGACCCTACCTTGAAAATGAATAGTAGTTTGATGGGCGTGAATTATTTTCCCCCAACCCGAGTGGCGGTTCCATCTTCCGTGGTCGGTCGGTTGCCGCGCCGCGCGCCGCCACAAACTTATCTGATCCAGTGTCCAAAAGTGGAACTAAAGGTGGTCACGGTCAGTCCATCGCGTCAAATGGCGTGGTGTACTTACCTACATCCAAAATTTAATCGTGAATCCGTTGGCGTGATATAAAACTCTGGATTTCTAATCGTTCCATTTGATTTTAGTCGTTTGGAGCCTCGCCAAATTGCGCTATCGTGAATGCCCAACTTTACTTTTTGGTATTAAATACCTACTTGATCGCCGTTCTTAGGGGCGAATTTCACCAATGAAACTAAATGGGATTAGCACATCTAAACCGCGTTCAAGAGTATCTTCATCCGCCAGGGTTGCGGGTTGTTCGAAAGAGATACCGTGGCCCTGGCACAGACAACTGAAGGAATACGGGTGGGTTTTAGTCAGTAATAAAAGTCTGATACGCCATTTGATGTTTTCCCTTCCACAAAAAAAAAGAGTATCTTCATTGCTCTGGAATATTGGACAATGACTGCTCTTGAACGCGGTTTAGCATGAAAACTGTCATTGGTGAAATTCGCTTTTAGTGAAGTCCGCAACGAGACCGCAACGCTTCATTGTCCGAGGCCTATACTGAAACTAGTTCAATGTTCAGTTATTTTCTATGCCAGATGTGACCAGCACGTTGCTACTTTAGCTTGCTACACGTACACAATAGAGTGCACACATTGTAGGCATGTAAGAAGTATTGTAAGAGAAATCGATTCGCGAAACACTAAATTTCAATATTCGGAAACATGTAGATAATGAATCCAGACGGAATTGATTAAAGTCGGATTTCCCTAGTGAATCTATTTACATCGTTTAGAAATCAGATAACAATCGATTAATTGTTCAAGTATTTGAAGTCATGATGGACACTGTTTGTTTGTTTACAATTCACTGATTCAGAATCTGAGTGGAATGTCCAGGAAAAGTTTCATGCGCTCGCCGATGTCGACAATGGAGCGCTCGTCCAATTGCTAGCTGTCTTCGCCAGCAGTTTCGTCGTCATCGGGGTCGTCTTCGTCGAGCGGCTGGCTCGTGAGTGCGGCCCACAGCGGCGAGCGCGCGCCGGGCTGCACCGAGCCGCGCCGCTAGCTGTCCCGGTTGCACACCGCTGCAGCCGCTGCCGTACCCATTGCGCCCACGGCTCCGAACAGTATCGTGCCCACTTCACGATCTGGTGTGATCTCCACCTTCAAATAGAGATCCTTGTTAAGATAAGTAATCCTTAGAATAGCAGACATACGTAAGATCTCCTTGTTCCCCTGGCTCCAAGCTACTTAATCTGGATTACGATGGTTTGGGGCAGATTTTTAACCTATTGAGTTTTATATTCAGTTAAAATTAATTGCTCTTTTTAACAGATAAATTATCTACTTATTAGATTTAGTGGTCTATCGTCAATGAGAACAGAAGGATTATGTAAGGTCGTGGGATGGACCCACGACCTTTGTCAAAATTACAATGGAGCCGTACAAATATTATTTGCGAATTTATCATACATTCATTTCAATGATAAAACAAATGAAGATTTCTTAGAAACGATAGACTATTATAGCACTAATAGCTTGGATATGAAAATTACATCGAACTTATCGAGAAAATGACTGGAAAAGCTGTTTTTTATGGACGACTCCTTTAAAACAACAGCTAAGCTCATAATTAAGTCAATTCGGGAGAACAATACAAAGCGTTCAATAAATAATATCAAGCATCACATAAAAGTCACGTTTCATTGTTTTATTTCAGATCACGATAAACCGCGGCAGTGAAATAAATTCTATTTCCCAGAGCTTTAGTAATCTCTTTTGTTCCAGGTTCAATTTACCTACAGTATGTAGGTATGTATAGTTACAACATATCAAAATGTAAATATATATGTAAGTATAACGTGGGGTTAAAGTGGCAGTACAGTCAACCGGACATTCATGGTAACTATTTTGAATGTGTTACCGCCTTTATTTTGAAGGTGAGTTTGACCGCTCAAGTGTTACTACTACGTGCTGTAGACCGTACTTGTGACAATGTGGTTTGTTCAGGGTCGGATCGTTCTTCCAGCACGGTGTCCAGTTCCAGCGTGGGTGGTGGCCGCGGCGACCGGATCAGGCTGACGGCTCGAGGCTTCGATCTCACTGGAGACATCTTGACTACTGACAGCTCCCCGCGGTCCAGCTCGCAATTTCTCCGTCTCGCACGTTCCCTGAAAATATCTTGTGTTCTGAACACTTGAAGGAAAGTGACGCTACTGGGATATCTGGATTTAAAGAGGCTTGGTTTTGTATCGAGACTCTTTACTGGATGGCATACCAGTGATGGCGCTATTTTATCCTGAGAAGTGAGTTGGCAGTACTTTTGAGGAGGTGCTTTAAATCTTACACGATTTAAATAGTACCTACAGTGTTCTGCCAAACTAAGAGATTCCACAAAATCTCTTAGTTTATATAATTTAGATATCTAATTGATTTTGTGGATACAAGAATGCTTTCCTACTCTTTGTCTATCCACGTGGCTATTAGGCACAACAACTCCCTCTTTTGCAGTACTGTGCGATAAAATATTCACTTTATTAGTCTGCAGTGCGCAAAATTGCTTCACATAATCCGTAGGAACATTGAAGCTGAATTTAACTACAGCCATATACGATCTCATAGGAATCAATCATCATTATCACACACATTACGTGTAACTGCTTCCCCTGCGAAACGCATATATGGGGTGTTAGCGTAACTCTACGGTGAAAGGCAAAATCATTTACCAAAATCATATGCGTCAAAGCTTTCTTTATTATGTAAGTACGCTTAGTAAAATTTGGCCTCATTTGCCCAGCTTATCTTTTACCTACTCGATCGAACAAGTAGTGGCAAAAGAGGCCCAGAATCAAGTAGCACGTGAAAAGGTCTTGCGATGTCCTAAATCAACTAAATCTGACCTAAAAACGAACGAGCCATCCCTGAAGGGTTTATCGTGGAGAACATTACGTTATCGGGCCGGCCAAGTATACGACCATAGTGGTTCAGTAAATGGCCTGTGATTTCATTACGTGCTTGTCATTACCGGCATGCTCGTAACTCACCTCGCCATTTTGGCTCTCCTCCTCAAACAGCAGATAACGGTGAGCGCTAACAATGGAAAGCCGAATATGCACGATACAATCGGCACTACTATCGATTCCGGCGTCACTGGAACAATAAAAAGTACGTTTATAGTCTAATTCCGTCGGCAATTTCCCGTAAACAAAGGGCGGCGAAAAGTGGGGCCAAATATACATGTACCAAGTAAGGTATACCTAAAGCAACAGACTTTCAACAATGTTCGGAGTTGAGGAGGACAATAAAAACATGGCGTGTCATTTTCGTTTCGCTATTTGTATTTATGTTTTATCTACATATTTATGTTTCATCCACAGGTGTGTGTCACATGCACCTTGGCTGAAAAACAACACTTTGTTTAATTGCACATTTGGGTACGTAAAAATTCAGATGTTTTGACGACACACACCACACGTTGGATGGAATACAGGACTAGTATTTATTATACAACCAGAAGCAAAGTGCTAGTATTTATATAAAATGTAAATTTTTAGTCGTGTTTTTCGTGTCTCGGATAAATTACCTACTATTTTAAATATGGCTAAAAGTTCGTGGAAATGGGAGCAGAGTGAAATGAAGCCTAGAGATAAGCATTTTTCCGAACACTTTGTGGCAGCTAAATAAGTGAGCAAACGCGCTGACGATGCGATAGTGAGCTACAAAAAAATAGTTAATATTTTTGTATATTTTAAACTTTTTTGAAGCTTTTTGTTCATATTTTCAACTTATAGCTTCATGAGATTAGGTAGGTAGGTACGTCTGCCTAGCCTATTTATTCCCAACGATGTAGGGGTCGGCTTTTATATAGAGCGACTGCCTATCGGACCTCCACAACCCAGTTACTGGGTAATACGATACTCCTTGGTAAGACTGGTTGTCAGACTTTCGGGCTTCTGTCGACCCGTAACGACTGTCAAAGATCCACGAATGACAGTCGGGAGCGAGAGTCGCTTAATGTGCTTTCCGAGGCACGGAGGCGTCTTGGTGTAGCAAGCGTAGCATAACCTGATCGATCGACCCGTGCGGCTGTTATTACTTAGCCACAAGCCTTCATACAGCAAACATTTTTTGCGGTTTTAATAATTATTTGCAGGCCGATTTTTCAATCGTCATATAACTTCAGTTTTGAAATAAATTATGATATTTCGTCATTGACTTATATATAAATTACTTAGTTTTTATATCAATGTATTTCGTATAATTTCTTTGGAAACATAATCATGTAACGTAAGTAATACAGAGCATGAATTTGAAATTGCTGATCTTTAATTCATACTCAACCCTAGTTTTACCTAAGTTGAGAAATATTTATTAATTTATAAACAATTCAATAACTTGTCTAGCTCTGCAAGTTAAACTGTCAAAAATGAATTACGAATTGCTTAAATGTTTAATTTAAAACAGACAGTTTTAATTCTACCTCATAATTCGTTGTCAAAAACAGCTGATCGATAGACAGCGTTCAAAGTTTCAAACATGTAGGTTACTAAAACCAGCGTTACCAATTTTCACAAATTGGTAACGCTGGTTTTAGTAACCTACATGAAAAACTAGTTTTAATTAATTTAATCTTAGTGGAAAGATATATTTAATTGAATATGCCTGATGAACTTATTGCAATGTTAGCTCAGTACCTACCTATTAAAGTAATTTTCTAATTTTGAAAAACATTTATAATGAATACACATTTATAATGGTAATGGCTGCTATTTAATGTGTTTTGTTTACTCACTTGAACGAATAGGTACCTATTTAAATTGTAACAAAGTACTAGGGGGTTAAATGGCATACGTTCAGATCTTGTTATTATTAAGTTATATTTCAACGAATTTCATAACATCAATTCCAAAGAAAGAGAGCGAATTTTTAATCTTCTTCTTTCGCCGTTGGGCTAAAAATACTCTTTTATTATCTAAAGCCATCATGGCGGCTTTAAACGGTTTCCACTTATGATGTTGGAAGCTCGAGGTAGAGGCAGCTAAGTGCGCAGCCTTGTCAACGACAAATGAGACCAATATTAAACAAGACACCGGCTGTTTGTTCTAGCAGTACGGGCTACACGAGATGTTACGAGTACGACATATTGCTTTTATGGGTGTAGGGAATTATGCTGCAAAGGCAATCTAATACCTAATGTCGGGACCACACCAAGCGGGAAATGCCGTTGATTATCGCGGTGATGGATATAGGCCGTAGATGTAGCCACAACTTATCGCGATAATTTGACAACGGCATACACATTGCCGGTTGACGTTCGCCAAATTAAATGAGCATTGACGTAAGTGTGGCCACTCAATTTATCGCGGTAATAATCGGAACAATTACCGCGATGTTTATGGCGATGATGGTCATTGACGTTGACGTTTGTGTGGCCCCAGCATAACAGTGTTAGAAATAGCTGCCTCTTTCGAGCGAAACTAATGAGGTGGCTAATTTGAGACTAAAGCGAAAAACATCTTTCGTTTTATTTCATAAATAAATCTGACACTGATCTCGGTAGGTATCTAATTAAATCAACCTTTTCCAGCCTGAAAATGGAGAATATTTCATGAGAACGTAACTTAGCTTCCCCTTCCATCCCTAATTACTTTTTCATTTTTTTCACTTTCCTTCTAAAATGGCATAATGACGACGTCGGCAACCCAAACTGCCGCCCCAGTTCGTGATAATAATACGGCAAATTTTAAACCTTCAGGATATTATGTTGCAATAATGGCGCTATTTAAAATATCAGGATAACAGCTTCAAGCTTAATGAAAAACAAATGACTTTCAACATTAATTTTTGGCTTTCCTAATCTGACTCCCATTGTGGACCATTTCTTGGTATTATTTATATGACGGGACCTTTGTTTTATGTAATTAAGTTGTTATCTTTAGAAGCATTAAGTGCCATTATGGCTGAATTTGTTCACAATGTCCGTGATGTATCGATTGGCCCACACAGTCTAATCAATGGCATGTAAGAGCCGTTAACTTGGTTTATCACATTGGAACGTCAAGTAGAAACAGATTCCGATTACCATTGAACTTACACGATTAAGCTGCTGCAAATTACCCATTTAATCACTCTTGTAGTCAGTCATTAGACACGCTACTAACTGTACCTCAGTCTACTAGAGATGTTAGGTATTAGTTTCGACACGCTCGAATCGGCAACATTTAAGACTCTACCTATTTATGTACGGTCAGCAACAGAAGTCGGTTAACACTGCTACTTTTTGACATCATATAAATTAACACAAAATGATTCGATAAACTGCTTTTTTTTCGTTTAACTGTTAAGAGTTAGTTAGTTCTTAAAATTTTGAGTACTTTTTTTCCGACTTGAATTAAATATTTCGCTTAATAATTAAGATTATAAAACTGCAAGTGTTAATCGACTTTTGTTGCTGACTGTACCTAGATAGCGATACTGAATTGGTGGCTAATCTGTTTCTACGAGAACAATTAGTTAAATAATATACTTCAATACTTTTGCCTTATGTAGGATTAAATATGTAGGTAACATTTAGGTTTTTTGATAACATTAGGTAGGCAAGTATGTGTTTCACTATTTCAGATTCAGACCCACACTCTCTTAAATCCCTGCCTGTAT
The DNA here is from genome assembly GCA_905163495.3 of Cosmia trapezina. Taxonomy (NCBI): domain Eukaryota; kingdom Metazoa; phylum Arthropoda; class Insecta; order Lepidoptera; family Noctuidae; genus Cosmia; species Cosmia trapezina. The sequence continues at coordinate 20,893,133 of LR991022.1, forward strand.
CAACGGAAATTACAGTCATTATGGTATGTTTGAAAACTACGTGTAACATACAAAACTAAAATAACTTTAGAAAGGGACGGATGGGACTGTTTGCTTGACATTTTACCCCTTCTCAAACTGAACTAACTAAATATGTTAAGCTGTCAAATTTGGTATACTTACACGTGACAATATAATATACAAGTTTAAATATACAGAAGCCCCTAAGGTGCGCCCAGAAAGTTGAAAGGTCGCGTGAAATATAACGAGGCAATTCACACTGTGCCATATCTTCTATTGTGCGAAAACCAGGCTTCGGTCCTCTATTATCGTGTATTTGCGTTGCAGATAACCCAAACAGAAACGTAAATACATGTCCCACTCACATATCAGTCCGGAAAAATTACCCTCGCGTTTATAAATATCGGAGCTTAATAAAAAGATTGGAGATCGGGGAAGTTCAATACGTTTTTAATTAATTCGTATCAACGCACAGTGTGTTTTATACCCCAAAAAAGTAACATCCTCTTTTTATTGAATAATTCAATTCATAGATTTTTAGTGAGATGAGGTAGAATTTTTTTGACCTCACCTTACCTACCTCATCTGACTAAAAATGTGAGAGCATAGGAAATTTCAAAATGTCCCTTATCTCCAGACTTATGATTTTTTTCTTAATGGTGGCCCTAGTTGGCGGCACTACTCGCCTTAGAATAGAATAGAATAGAAAGCGTTTATTTCGACCAACAAAGGATCATAGTCTTAAATATAAAACAAAAGAAATAAAATAAAGCACACACAACTAAATTACAAATCTCGATTGCTCAGTGTGTGAACCATACAGCAATGGTTCAGGTACTGACAATCGAACCTCTGCGTGAATGCCCTCAGGATGCCGTTGGAGCTGGCCCGAACCCTGCGCACCAGAGATGTGCATCGTTTTCGCATAGTAGAATAAAAACGGTCTACTTGCGACCCGGCGAACATCCCTGATGCGCTGCAGAATCGGGGCAGCCCCACAAGCACCCTGAATGCATTATTATATTGCACACGCAAGACGTTGTACTGTCCGCGCGTGTATGAGACCCACAGGCTACTCGTGTAAAAAGATGTACAATATGCTCTGAAAAATGTTATTTTTACTTCAGTGGTACAACGAGCAAACCTGCCGGCCATCATATTCGCCCTTACAGACAATGCCCTGCGTTCTCTCTCTATGTCAGCATCGTCCTTCAGATCAGAGGACATCATATGTCCAAGATATTTAAAATGTTCCACCCTCTTCAGTGGTGTTCCACATAGTTTTATGGCAGGTATTGTTGCTGGACATTTTCCTCTGGCCTGAAAGACCATGCATTCACTTTTTTGGACATTATAAATTAAGCCATGGCTGTGAGCGTAGTTTTCACAGATCCCCAACAACTTGGAAAGGCCACCATGTTGTCCGCGTATCTGATAATATTATTGAGACATACATCATCAATATGGCAGCCGACATGAGTGCTGCTGAGTTCCTCTATCAGCGCGTTGACGTACAGGTTGAAAAGTTTAGGTGAAGCTAGTCCCCCCTGCCTCACCCCACATTCCAACCTGTGCGGCTCGGAATATGCACTCGAGCATCGCACGATATTGACCTGGTTATGATACCAAAATTTAAAGATCCTGCTGGGTTCTGTTGGCAAGGATATATCTTTCAGTTTCTGCCACAGGATATCGTAATTGACCAGGTCAAATGCCCTCGATAAGTCGAGAAAATAAGCATAAATGGGCGTTCGTCTTTGTGTGTTTCTTTCTTAAGAACACAAAAACTTGAATAAAAGTAGCAGGGAGTATAGTTTCCTAGAAGAGCGGTGGCCGCCACTAACGGCCGCACTGATGGCAGTGGCAAAGATTTAAATCGTTAGATTCGCCCTACCGCGTTGTCTTGACACCTCTGAGGCTCTGACACACAATGACGCAGTGACTACACTAGGTTCTCAGTATGGACACTTTTTCTTGTGACTAAGTACGGTGAGGGCAAATCTAGCAAATTAAATCTTTTACGGCGGAATTAATTTTAACGAGATTTACCCGCTGCCCAAAGATTTAAATCGCTGGATTATCGCTAGACTTAATGTCAAATAATGGTGAAAATGACAGATTTTCATGGCGGCCGTTATAATATGACAGAACCGCTTTCCTGGAAACCAAACCCTTAGCTGCTTAGGTTACGTTATCTTACCCGTGGGATATATAATGATGGGCGTGGGCCTCTTGTTGTTGGCGCTGGGCTTGGGCACTGGTGGGCCAACATTGTTGGCAGCGGTGGTAGCGGCCGGCGCTGGCGTGCTGTTGGCGAAGCGCTCCAGCAGGCGCAGTGGCGGCGACGTCGATGCTCGCGTCATCTTCACACCTGCACGTGGACAAGATAATAAGTCTATGGCCTGTTTCAAGTAAAATGTTCCGGAAACGAAGTGTCTTTCGGATATATAAAAAAATGCAATAAGTCAAAAAGAAACATCGACGTAACTGCTACTGTTCAAACCTACCGATAAATTGACTGAAATGATTTACCTACGTCTTTGTACGTTTTTGTACGTTTTTGTTTTGTGTTTTTTTTTCGTTTTTTCCTAACGTAAATACATTTTCTAACTAAGTGGTTTCTCATATTTAACAAAATTTTGGAAAAAATACATTTAGGTTGTACATGTTTCTCCAAATGAGCGAATTGTAACCTGCGTAAGACATCTTCATGATAATAATAATAATAATAATAATAAATAATAATATGGCAACACCAACGTCAACACGTCACGAAATTTTCATTTATATTTATTTTCAGTTTTATTAATTTTAGTCGCAGTTTTTATAGTTTATGAGAAACCTTACAACAAACCTGAAGCAATAATAAGCAAGACATAATTTAAAAATACTAAAATGCACCAGAATCCTACAGATTTATTTCAAAAACTGCCAAACCGGGAGTGACAACTGTCATGTTACCTCCGACAAAACACAATAAAAACCTACGAATGAAAATTGAAAAATGTTGACGAGATCAGCTGCACGAGCACGCCCACCACCTCCGGATTCTTCGCTCAGCCCCGCCTCGCCCCCGCCGGTATCCAGCCCCATTGTGGGCGCTGTGATAACACCGGCCGCGGCAGTTGCGTCGAGCTCGAGCGACGAGTATTTTTCCCCGCCGACGTCGCCAACACCTGTACGTCGGCAGGGGAGAGGCCGGCCACCGAGGAGCTTGGGACTTAGGGGCCAACCGGCCCCGAGCCGGGTCCCCGCTGCCGGTGGTTGTGTGCAGCGCATGAGATGGACTCAGTCTATGAACGAGAACGTCATGCGCGCATATTACGGGTCTACAGAGGGGGGAACTAACCTCACTGCGTACCGTGTTAGGATGCTGTCTCTGTTTCAGGAACTGGAACCAACCGTCAACGTTTCGGCCCAACGAATATCGGATCAGGTGCGAGTCATCCAACGCAATCATAGGTTGGACGATGCCGCACTTGATAAGCTGCGCTCAGAGGTACTGAGCAACCATATCATCTCAAATCCGACACAAACCGCGGTACAACCTTCAATTATTGATGCACTCCCGCCGCGGTCCAATCATGTTGTCGAAGAGGAGGATGATAGGGTCGCCACAGTAAGTAGCCAGTGCAACGACCGATTGAGGGACGCACTGGAGGATGCATTTTGCGAGTATAGGTCCACTCCGACCGAACTTAGACCCCGACTACCACGCCTTCCCATGCACAAGAAAAATAGGGCGCTGATGTGTGCCTTGGACTCGCTGCTTAAGGATTTTTTCGAGAGCAGCGAGAATCTCGTTGATACACACTCGATCCTGTATTGTGCGGCTGTTGCGGCATGTCGTTTAGCTAACGTCAAGTTTCCAAACTGTGACGGAGCTACTCGACCAAAACCAGCAGTTCCAGCCTGGCAGTGCAGGATCGAGCGTCGTATCGATGGGGCCAGGGTACTCATCGGCAAACTATACTGCTTCAGGCAGGGCAATACACGTCCACGTGTGATGCGCTTTGTGAGGCGGGCATTCTCGGGGACTGGAATCAGTCCTCCAGAATACATGTCCCGTGTCACAGAGCGCATCGACTTCCTGAAGCAGAAAGTTTGTGCATGGGCGAGCCGTATTCGGCGGTATAAGCGGCGGGTTGATCGGTACACGCAGAATCGCATGTTCCAGAGCGATGAGAGGTGGGTTTATAGAGCTTGGGAGCGACCTGAACAAAATGTGACGGACGTGTGCCGCCCGGATGATGCTGCCACTAGTGCATTCTGGCGCAGCATATGGTCGGTACCCGTCTGTCACGCTGAGGCTGGCTGGATGAAGGATGTTGAGGGAGTGTGTGAAGCTATACCAGAAATGGAACCGGTTTTAATTACGCCATTAGATGTGGCCAGAGCAGTCCGTCCGTTACCGAATTGGAAATCACCGGGACCGGACGGACTACATAATTTTTGGTTAAAATGGCTAATTAGTTCGCACACTCGCCTAGCATCTCAATTCCAGTCATCCTTAGAATCTGGGTCGCTACCGCAGTTTCTAACAACAGGCGTTACCCACCTGCTCCATAAATCAGGTAGTCCCGCGGAACCCAAAAATTATAGGCCGATCACGTGTTTGTCGACGATCTATAAACTTCTTACATCCATTTTGAGAGCAAAAATTAATATGCATATTGACAGTAACTCGATTATGTCTACCTCTCAAAATGGATGTAGGAACGGGTCCCGCGGTACTAAGGAGCTACTCCTCATCGACATGGCCATTAGCCAACAGGTTCGTCGATCCCGCAAGGATCTGTCGACATGTTGGATAGATTACAAGAAGGCCTATGACTCGGTGTCACATGCATGGCTCATGAGGGTGCTGGAGTTGTACAAAATTGATGCAACTCTACGCACCTTCCTTGAGTCGTGTATGGGGCAATGGAGGACGGTCCTTCGCTATCCAGGGTGTCGACGGATTCGGGGGAATGATGAGCCTGTAAGGATTAAACGGGGAATATTTCAGGGCGACAGTTTGAGTCCACTCTGGTTCTGCTTAGCCCTGAATCCACTAAGCACACTGCTGGAGGATTCAGGTCTAGGCTACCGGCTGAGGAGAGGTGGTCAGGTCATATCTCACCTCCTCTACATGGATGATTTGAAACTCTTTGCCCCCAACAAATTGCGACTGATGGAGCTACTGAAGGTAACTGAATCTTTCAGTAGCGCCATCAGGATGGAATTTGGTGTGGACAAATGTGCAGTCATGCATGTAAAACGAGGAGAGATTATGGAATCCGAGGGAATTCAACTTTCGGATTCCATACACCTTAGATCCCTCTCCTCATCCGAAACCTACAAATATTTGGGTATGTCGGAAGCGTTAGGTATCAACGTTGCTGACATGAAGCAATCGTTGAGGGAGCGCTTCTTTGGTCGCCTGAAGAAGGTATTAATTAGCCTTCTTTCGGGCGGGAACAAGGTGCGCGCCTTCAACGGTTGGGTCATGCCGGTCTTGATGTACTCTTTCGGCATACTCAAATGGACTCAAACTGAACTTGACGCCCTGGATAGGAGGGTCCGTACACTGCTGACCGCAAACCGGATGCATCACCCACGATCGTCGGTGATGAGACTGTACATCCCGCGGAAGTGCGGGGGTCGAGGCTTTTTAAATGCGAAGACCCTCCACAACCGCGAGGTGTGCAGCCTCAGAGAATATTTTTTAAAATCCGATGTGGGTATGCACCGTGATGTGGTCGCAGTGGACAAGGGACTCACCCCGCTCTCCATGGCTAAAGAGAACTGGCGCAAACCTGTAGTACTTACTACCGATGACCGCAAGAAGGTATGGCAAAGCAAGGAGCTTCACGGACGCTTCTATCGGGCTCTTCATGAGCCCAGTGTAGATTTCTTAGCGTCCGTATCCTGGCTACGTTTCGGTGACCTTTTCGGGGAAACTGAAGGTTTCGTTTGTGCAATTATGGACGAAGTTATCTTGACGAATAACTACCGGAGATATATTATGAAGGACGGGACGGTTGACGTGTGTCGGGCATGCCACCGTCCGGGTGAGTCCATCAGACATATTATATCGGGTTGTTCTCGTCTGGCTAACGGCGAGTACTTGCACAGACATAACCAAGTCGCCAGGATTATTCACCAGCAACTTGCTTTGAAATATAAGCTTGTGGACTCTGAGGTACCGTATTACAAGTATGTGCCCGACCCAGTTCTCGAAAATGACCATGTCACGTTGTACTGGGATCGATCTATCATTACTGACAGGACTATTGTAGCCAATAAGCCTGATATAGTGGTGATAGATCGATTAGCGCGCCGCGCAATGATTGTCGATGTTACCATTCCACATGACGGGAACCTCGTGAAAGCTGAGAAAGAGAAACAAATAAAATATCTCGACTTAGCTCACGAGGTTGTTGACATGTGGAATGTGGACTCGGCTGTCATTGTGCCGATTGTAGTAACGGCCAACGGCCTGATAGCCGATAGCCTCGACCAACATCTTTCGAGGCTCTCGTTAGGCGGTTGGATCAAGGGCCAGATTCAGAAGGCAGTACTCCTCGATACGGCTCGTATTGTGAGGAGGTTCCTATCTCTGCAGCCCTAACCACCGGTAGCTTGGACCCTGCTCCCGACACCGGCGGACCACTATTTTTTATATTTTTAAATGTTTTTTATTTATTTTTTAAGAAATATTTAAAAATGTATTTTATAAGGAAAAAATATGAATAAACGAAATAATAATAATTTATTACGTCCTTTTACAAAGTAAAACATTTACAAACTTATAAATACTTAGTAGTACCAAGTTCTTCAACAGATTAGCTTAAATACTTATAAACAAAGTAGTTCAATTTAATTTACACATGTTGTTACCTATGATAATTATTGGTAGGTAATAGTTTTACAAATTATGATCACTATCAGAATCAAACACGCGAGTTTTAGGAAATTCTGGGTTGCGGTGAGGTCAAAGTCGCACAATTCCCAGTTCAAGTTGCGACCCAATTGATAAATTATGTAGTAAGGAAATCGAGAAATCCCAAAACAAACCTGAGTAAAACCGAAAACATTAATAATTTAGTTTCCATGTTTATGCATAATTTATGGTGAACCAGCTGTTACAACGCCAGGTTGCAAGAGGCATTTGATGGAGACGAATCAGGTGTCGTTAACCTGTAGGCTCTAAACATAAAGTAATTAATACCTGTACTTTCAACTTAATTCATCACGAGGCAGCAGGTACACTGCTACAGTACGACAACGTTGAAAAGTTCCATCTTCGGAAAAACCGAACTTTGCCGAATTCAATGTGACTTATGGGACCATTATGGGAATTACGGAATTAGTGCGTCAATTGGTCAAAAATTGGTCAATAATCACAATTTATTCGCTATATTTCGGTTTTTCCGAAATTATGCGAAGGAACCTTTGAACGTTGTCGTACTATACAAGGATGTTTTGATGCTCTATTGTCTGAAACGTATGCAAAAAACAAGATGGCGGAGTTAGTTCCGATTTTGGCCACGTGCCAAAGGAAACTTGTAGCGCTATAGAGTGCTTATAATATATCTGGAATGTAGAGTACAGACCGTTTAGTTATTTTACCTCTGACAGCAGAAATCCAACAGCAACGTTATTACAACGAGAATAAAGATCACTTTGATTTTGACAGATTTGTCAGTGGCAGCAACCCAACAGCGACCTTATTGTAATGAACATAAAGGTCATTGTGATTTTGACCGTGTTGCAGATCAGAGATAAAGTAACTGTGAACGGCCTGCAGATAGAACCTAGTTAGATTCTTTTTGTTTGTCTATAAAACCGCTTCACTGATTTAAGAGGATGGAATGAAACGTAACAAAAAAGGTTGAGTATCGCTGAACACTTGAGGTGTTCGTAGCAATACGTAGCTGCGGTGCTCGTAGCTACTTCAATATTCGCTGGATTCTCGTGTAGCCAATTTGTTCTTTATTGCAACACGTAACATAATTGTATTATGTTGTTGTTACAAAGGAAATACAATCCCATATGTAAGTTCGTTTCTTATTTTACGGTTTTTAATAACGCGTACTTAGGGCTTACTGTGCCCCAGTTAAGTTATTGTTTAGTGGTTAAGTATAGGTTTACAGTGTAGGCTAGCTTTGACTTTAAAAGTCAACTTAAGTAAAGTTTATTCCCTACCATTTTATTAGTTTTACGGATTACCTTTAAATTTTAGGAATATTTAACTGAAGACAAAATAAAGGCCCTACCAATGTTATAATTTCAAATTAAATTTTCATCTTTGCAGCCCCAAGTTTACCTTCGACTTGACAAGCGTCAATCAATTCTATTTTAATATCAAATATTGAATCAGAACCGCCAATTTGATTTCGTTATTATTGTTGGTCGGCCGAATCCGATGAGTTGTTTGGAAATGTATTTGTTACTCGACGTTTGGGAATAATAATGGTTCTTGATTTATTTATTTATTCGGAGTTAAATTTCGATGGCTGGTCCCCCAATATTTGAAGGAAAACGCTGGATTTTTTTGAATACCTATCTAAACGCCTTGATATATTGAGGAAGATGTTGACGATTGATTTATTAATTCATTACAATTTGCCATGGACGATCCCAATAATCGTTTGGGAAAGCGTCGATATTTTTCCTAATAACTATTTAGATACTTACGTGTTACAAAAAAGACGCAGTTTAACATGCTGTAGGGCCTTTAACCTGCATGGTTTTACCATTCAACCTTTATGAATCTATACTAATATTATAAAGAGGTAAAATTTGTTTGTATGTAGGGGGTAATATCAGGAACTACCAGTAGGATTTGAAAAAATATTTTAGCATTTGATGGGCCAATTCTTGAGGAAAGTTATAGGCTTTAACATCACGCTATGACCCTTAGGAGCCGAGCAAAAAGAAAAAAAGTGGTAAACGAAGTAGTATCACAGGTGGGCGATGCGATGCGACGCGGTGGGTCGGGAGAGCAAGAAATTTCACGCGGACGAAGTTGCGGGCAAAAGCTAGTAGTTTAAAAGTTGATGGTATAATATGAGACGAACGCTAAGTGCCTAATTCGTATTAAGAATATTATGAAACAATTAGGGATCAGCTTGAAGAGTTGATAACGAATGTCATGATAAAAATATTATAAATTAAGTATAATAGTTAATTTGATTTGATTTAAATAATTATGCAAGTCGCAAGTAGGTACTTTTATACACTCGTTTCATTTCATCCCGGTACTTAGTGCTTATTTTGGCCTAACTTTGCGTAAATAATCTAAACCAGTTGAAACTTCACTCAAATTTTTAGCAACAAATGAAATTCGGATTCTTTTTAACGGATGCCATGTGAGGGTGGAGTCGGCGATACCTAGGAAAACGTAGGACAGTCACTAGACGTCTATTGAAAAAGTTTGGCAGTTGCCTCACAAGATTAATTTGGTTTCAAACGTAAAAGTTGGATGGTTCTAATGGAATGTTATTTATAGTTGATATTGATTGCTGATTGATAGACTCTAATCTCACTACTATTATATGGTAAAATTAGTTACTTATTTTAATTATAGTAATTATAACTATTATGGGCTATTTCACGATGTCCGAATAGCCATTACTCACCGAATAACACTTTTTCTCCTGTGGCAACACTACAGCTAACAGCTGATTTGAATTTGTTCTTGATAATTTAGCTTAAATATTTAAATTTTATGTTTGTAAGGCCTATTTCCAATTACTCATCAAGTAAATAGGATAATAATGTGTATTTTGTATTAGATTCACATACTAAGTGCAAAATAAGTGATATTTTATCAATGTGAATCGGTGACAGTTGCCGGCACAAGTGAATTTTGCATTGTCATCTTGTTAACAGGTACAATACTGAACAATTTACTTTCTTTCAGTTTGTTTACGTGTTATAATTACAGTCAGCAACATAGTTCACTTTTATACGGCTACTTGTTGATGCCCAATGACCTTTGTAGATACGTAAACATAACCTTAATTTGGTTTGGTGACAGAACTCCTTGCTAGTCATCTAATCTAATTTTTCTTAAAAATTCATTTTCTTTTTAAACTAATCATCATAAACTGCTGCCACAACTACCTATTCTCTTCTAATTTGTTTTTTCTTTGCCTTATAAATCATGATGACTCGCAGCGCCCGTGCTCGCCTTGAAGAGTCCAAACTCAGCCAGGCTTTGAGCGAATTAAAGGCGTTAAAGGAGTACTGTGACCAACTAAATAAGGAAATAAATGACAATGAAAGAGTACTCTTTGATGCCCATGAAATGAATAGGAAGTTGAAAACCGAAATGGCACAGATATATATTCAATACAACGATGCCATAGAAGCCCGGGATAGACTCCAAATTGTTGTGGACGGGTTCAGCCAGTGTAGCATAGAGTATGAACAAGCTCTTAGTCACAAACATTTACTTCAACAGCAGCTGCATGAGGCTCAAAGTCAGATTACGGAACTTGAGACCACAAATCTAAACATCACTGCCTCGCTGAATCAAAGTCTGTTCAGCGAATTGGTGTCTATTGCCCCGTCAATGGTTTCTGCCATAAACTCCACATGCAATATTGATTTGACAGGTGATGATGAATCAGATTCAAGTAATTCAGTGAGGTTAGTCACCAGTAGAAACAAACTAAAAAAATACATTAAAATTAATAAATACATTGTTAAAACAAAAAAAATGGTAAAAAGACAAAGATTCTTTACCAAAAATGTTAAACTTCATAGAGATAGGTTAAATTTAATTAAACAATTAGATATTTTTTCTTTTAATTTGGAGCAAAGCACTAGGAAATACAACATTGACACACAGGACTTGCAATCTCAACTTGACCATCTACAAGAGAAACTTAGTTTATTGACTGATAAATATAATACCTCCGAAGATCTGTTGAGGGAATCTGTGTTGGCAATGAATGAGCTGGTTAACTCACAAACAAACAACTGTGAGCATTGTCAGACACCGTCCAATGTCCCTATACCGGACCATTCATTGACAACTTGCAATACCACCTTACCGCAGCCCTGTGTTAATTTGACATTTCCTGCTATTGATAGTTGCAATAAGAAACATTGTAAACAAATTATAAATAATGATATTATATTATTTTGTGATGAGATTGGAAAGGACTTAGGCCACTTGTTGTCAGATGAATATCCAGGACACTCCGTAATAAACTACTGTATGCCTGGTTGTTCTTTGTTTGATATTATGAAACAAATTATTAAATGTAACTTTAACCAGGATACTACTTTATTAATTTTTATGGGTAATAGGAGAAATGTGAACAAAGGAGAATTGCTAAAATATTATAGAACATTGTGTAATCTTAGTTTAAGAAAAATTGTATTGTTTACATTCCCCTATAGTAACAGTTTGCCACAGGAAGAAAATGAGTTAAGATTTGAAATAAACATGACACTACATAATTTGACATTCAATAATAATCTATTCCATTTAGTTGATACTAACAATTATGTTGGTAATAATTTGTATTTGACAAGAGATAGATATAATATTGTTATGTACTATCTTCCTAACTACTTCAAAAGACAGATAGCTGTGTCGCTATCATATTTTTTTTCTATTTCAGCCAAAAATTTGGCTAAACAACTTGCTTCTTTTGAGCAATGCAATGACATTTTAAATAATTCTGCCAATAATTTGGCAGCAACTAATGACATTGATTATCATTTAAATTAGAAATTAGGACAATAGAGGAAACCTCTTGCTTAATAAATGAAGAAAATTTAAATACTGATTTAAATCATGTAAATGTTACAAAAAGTCCTTCTTTAATAGCACACCCATCAATTTATAGTACCTTAAATAAATGTGTTAATAATACTCTAAAAATAGTTCATCAAAATATACAGGGAGTGATAGGTAAGGAATTAGAATTGGAGCTGTTCATGAACTGTAGTTATATTGATATCCTTTGTGTAACTGAACATTGGTTAAAAGACCACCAGTTCATGTTCAGCTTTAACAACCACCAGGTTGCCAGCTCATTCAGCAGGGTTAATATGATACGTGGTGGATCTCTAATAATTGTTCGTAACAATATGAAATTTAAAGAACGTAAGGATATAGTGAGCCTCTCTGTTGAGCGAGTTATTGAAATAGCTTGCATTGAGCTTGAGCAGTTCATTGTAATGAGCGTGTACAGGCCCCCATGTGCTTCATATGATGTTTTTGAGAAATATATGGAAGAAGTATTATTAAAGACTTGTAACAGTAATAAAACAGTTGTTGTCTGTGGAGATTTCAATATTAATATACTGGAAACATCACCTTCTGTAAATAAGTTTATAACCTTATTAAAGTCATATAATTTGTTCAATACATTCTTTGAGCCGACTAGAATAACTGCCACTAGTGCTACCTGTATTGACAATATTTTTTCAAACTCAAGACCTTCTACCCATTTAATTATAAATGAGTTGGACTCTGATCACTGTGGCCAGTTAGTCACTTTCCCTCAGAAAATAGTCAGAGCTCAAAGAAAACTTGTTAGTTTTGTTCCGGTAAACAAAAGTCGCTTAGAACAATTTAAAAAGAATTTAATAGAAAAACTACCAGATTTGCCTTATCACACCAACCCCGATCAAGCTTATACTATACTATTTAACCTCATCAATTGTGAGTTTAGGAAGGTATTCACATCAAAAACATTACCTGTTTGTGACCGCGTTATATTTAGTGATTGGGCAACACCAGGTATTTATAAAAGTAGGCAGAAATTATATGAATTGTACCATGAAAAAACCTATAACTATGATGAAACATTTAAAGAATTTGTTAAAAATTACTCTAAAACTTTTAAAAAAGCCTGTTCGTCAGCAAAAGCCATACATATTAAAAATAAAATAAAATGTTCTGGAAATAAAATTAAAACAACTTGGAATATTATTAATTCAGAAACGGGAAGAACGACAGTTCGGAATCGTGACTTCCATCTAAAAATCAATGATGTAGATATTAAGGCAGACGTGGAGGTGGCTACTGAGTTTGAAAATTTCTTCACTAATATTCCCATTTTAACAACCAAAGCTCTGTCATCGTCGTCCTCCACTTCTGCTTACTCAATACTAAAAGAATGTGTACCAGAATGTGATAAACACTTTAAATTCGCAATTGTTACTGCTAAAGACGTTATAGATTCTTTTAAAGATCTCGAGGTAAAAAAAACTGCTGACCTTTGGGGGTTATCAGTACATACCATGTCTTCAATAATTGATATTATTGCACCCTTTTTATCAATTGTTTTTAATTCTTGTATTGCATCTGGTGTATTTCCTGATCTGATGAAACTTAGCAAAGTGATTCCACTGTTCAAATCTGGCAGCCCGACTGATCCCACTAATTTTCGGCCTATTTCGATATTACCTACATTGAGCAAAATCTTTGAAAAAATAATTTTAAAACAAATGTTAGGACATTTCAATACACATAATTTACTTCATCTGAAACAGTTTGGTTTTACAAAGGGTCGTTCAACTACAGACGCGGGCGTGGAATTACTGAAGAGCATATTCGAGGCCTGGGAGGAGTCGCAGGATGCTCTTGGCATTTTCTGTGACTTGTCCAAGGCCTTCGATTGCGTAAATCATGATACACTCATCAGGAAGCTGTACCACTATGGTATAAGGGACAGGGCTCTCGAACTTCTGACTTCTTATCTGAACAACAGAATTCAAAGGGTAGATGTTAATGGCAAGAGATCTGCAGGATCTGCGGTCACTATGGGCGTTCCACAGGGTTCAATTCTGGGTCCTTTCTTGTTTCTTATTTATATAAATGACTTACCTTATCACATAAGGGACAATCACAAGATTGTATTATTCGCAGATGACACTTCCCTCATTTTTAAAATCAAACGTCAGTTAGTCAACTTTGAACAAGTTAACGATGCACTCTCTAGGGTTGTCCATTGGTTTAATGTAAATAATCTTCTCCTGAATGAAAAAAAGACTAAACTAATCAAATTTTCAACGCCAAATGTCAGGCAGCTAACTACCAATGTTCAACTTAATGGAATAGAGTTGGACCCTGTTGAGTCGACGGTTTTTCTTGGAATAACCATTGACGGTAAATTGCAATGGGGCCCACACATAGAAAAATTGTCAGGAAGGCTTAGTTCGGCTGCCTATGCTGTTAAAAAAATTCGACAGATAACTGATGTGGATACAGCCAGAATTGTTTATTTTAGTTATTTTCATAGCCTTATGTCTTATGGGATTCTTCTCTGGGGAACCTGTGCGGGCATTAATACTATCTTTGTTTTACAGAAAAGGGCTGTTCGAGCCATTTACAATCTAGGTCCAAGGGATTCCCTTCGAGAGAAGTTCAAGGAAATAAATATTCTGACTGTAGCCTCTCAATATATATTTGAAAATCTATTGTATGTACACAAAAATATATCCAATTTTAAGAAGATGTCCGATATTCATAGTTTAAATACTAGGAATAAACACAATCTTGCTGTACATCGCACTCGTCTCCACAGAGTAGGCAACTCGTTCATGGGTCAATGTATATGCTTTTACAACAAACTTCCCATTGACATTCGAAACTTGCCCATTAAACGATTTAAAAGCTGCATTAAAACCAAACTTTGTAAAAAGGGCTACTATAAAATTTCTGATTATTTAGAAGACAAAAAAGCTTGGGTTTGAGCTATTCAATCAACTTTGTAATATATATAATACCAAAACTCATTATAATAAATAAAATGACAAACCTTTGTTAAAAAATCAATGTAAATTGTTAAAAAATTAAAATTATTGTAAATGTGAGCACTATGTGGATCGATCTTTTTTTTTTTTTTTTCTTTTTTAGTATTATTGATGGTCTGATATTTTTGAGTACTTTATGCGACCTACCCAAACGTCCTTTCTTTGGTATTGTTCGTCGAGTTATTGAGCTCCTGAAATCCTGAGTTGAGCTGCACGATTGTTGACAAATGCTTGCACTGACTGGACAGGTCCACTCAAATTTTTATGGTTCTTTCCTCAAAAGACCATTTCAGACTGGATCTACATGGTCCTCACATGATCTGACCAAGATTATGTCTGGACTTTAAAAGAGACTTTGACCCCTGAGTTTGTTTCGCCATTTCTTCTCAGGGTAGTCAGATAGGAAATGTCGACTTCATCTAGCTTATTTAAAAAAAAAAAAAAAAATATGACGTGTAAAAGTGATTTCGATATCCTATTTACAGAATAAACAATTTCATTTCATTTCATTTCATTTCATTTCATTTCATAATAAATTCAAAAATGGAACAGAATTTGTATGAAATTATCTGCCAAGTAAGTTAATAGGAACTTAATCGTAGGTGGTGAGACAGGCGCTAATTACATACTTAATTTCCTTAAAGACTTTATTATCAATTATCTATTTAATTTAAAAGAAATCTCTACACGACCAATAAACAAATCAGAGAAGTTTGCCATTTATTTAGGTACCTAATGCATTGATATCATCATTTGCCTAGCCTTTTCTCTACTATGTTGGGGTCAGCTTCCAGTCTAACCGGATGCAGCTAAATACCGGTATGCATGGAGTGACTGCCTATCTGGCCTCCACAACTGGGTAATACGATACTTACCTCTTAGTAAGACTGGTTGTCAGACTTTCGGGCTTCTGACGACCCATAACGACTGTCACAGATCCACGAATGATAGGCGGGACCAAGTGCCGTTCTCGGTATGTAAAGATGGTCACCCATCCACGGACCAACTGCGGCAAGCGTAGCTTAACCTGACCTATCGACTCGTTCGGCTGACTTAGCCACGAGCATAATAGAAAGAGAAGCGAGCGTAAAAGAAATGTATCGCTTTATCGCTTTACATTTTCCTTGCACGTGCAGTCATGTACATTTACATCTTTACATTTGAACGTGGAACGTAGCTGTAATCGAATGGAACGCCATGAAATGAAAATCCGTTGCTTATCATCCCGTGACAGCAGACTGTAAACAAACAGACTGTCAGTGCTATACGATTACCTACCTTATTTGAGACACACGCGCTTCTACTGAACGTCTTGCCTGAAGTTTTCAGCTCGAAGTTTTGTTAACAATCATACAAATGAGATTTAGTTTAACAATATGTGTGTTGATAGAATTTGAAATAGGTTTATGTAATCTTCTCATATTCAGGTAAGTAAGTGCCTACCTATGTTGAGGACTTATGGTGATAGCGCTGTAGTAGCCCACGAAATTCAAATTTTCTTGCGTTTTTTGCTATTTGCAAGTTTTGTAATGATGTGTATCATGATTATTGTAATTCATCTTGACGAATCCGGGGGAAATCTAATTTAGAGACATGTATTGATGATTTTTGTGGTTAAAATTATGTGAATACATATTTTTTATTGTCGCAAATCATATTTTGACAATATACAACCTGAAATTGACCTGCAAATAGCAAAAAACGCAAGAAAATTTGAATTTCACGGGCTACCTTAGTGCATTGCCCATAAGTTTAAGTCAATGATGGATTTTAATACCAATAATAAAAAATATAATGAGGGTTTAGAATTTTAGATTTGCAAAATGTTAACGGAACTACGTAACTAACATGGCTCACATATACCTATTTATTATACTTTTTAATAGGTAAGTACTTTTTCCTGAAAAATAACTTATTTGCCTTAGTAGATGGAACATCCAAATAGGGTTGAATATACGATGTTGTGTAAAAATAAAATTACATTACGTAGAGCGTGGGAAACATCGAAAAATTCAAACTTATTCATTTACTTTTAAAATAAATCTCGTATTCATTAAATGAAAAACCGAGGTAGGTAATTAAATCAAACATGTATCCATTTGAATCAGTAAACAATAATTAATCTAAATCGAGAGGCGAGAAGATCTATATCGTTTCATGTACTTAATTAATAAAATCTAACAAATCATAATTTCAGGGTTCGAAATTTTTTCTAAAAACACAATTAAGCCCAGAATCATTTATGAAGAAGCAATCGAAATGTTCAATTCTACGTGATTAGTTAGTTTAGTCAGAAATGTAGATACAGTCTAACTAATTATTATTTTACTAATTAAAAAAATTTTGCTAGTGAAATTATTTTCACCGTCGAACGACCGGAGCAAGGTCAATTGTACCATTTGTGGAAATTAGCAGCAACGTTAATGTAAATCAAGTTCTCTTAATTCCAGCTGGTCCATTATTGCTCTGCCTGGCAACAATTCCGTACCCTTTATCTTTCTACTTTCTTGATGAGGAGTAATGGACTCTTACTTAGGAGATTAACCATAAAATCGAAGAGTAAATATTATTTATTTTGGCCCTACTAACAGTATTGATCGTGTTTTGTGGCTAATTTCTGTAATAATTTATCCAGAAACAACTTATAGTTAGAGCAATCCAATTGTAATCGATACGAAGGAAAGCTTTTAACCAAATGATTTCCAAAGTTATGCTTCGGAAGAAACTCTTAATTAGTTTAGCTTCCATCAAAATTCTCGTCACATAATTTGACCAAAATAGCGCCTCGTGTTGAACACGGTACGTAATTGCTATAATGTTCTGAAGCTAGTGAGCTGGTAGCTGGTACACATGTCGGTCTGCACTCACCGATGCAGCGCGTTGTTATGCACTTATCGAAGTCATCCTCGCTAGACTCGCTACATGCATCGCTGACACTTCAAAACTTGTTTCAGAAAACTTTTAAATACTATGTTCGAGAATTCTCTTGAACATCGGTGTTCGTGTGTTTCGTGTTGGTACGGTTTACGCGGAGAGGTTTAGGGAGCGTGCGACAAGCGGCCGGCCCGGAGCTCTCCCGCCGTTACACTGGAAACGCGAGCCCGAATGAAACCGAAACATTAGGGAGTCGGTGCATTTCGTCGGACGACCCGGTTCGCAGCACTTCAGTAACGCCGCCGATCCAGACAATCCCTTTTGAATCAAACAAAACTTACCTAACGGAAACTCATCGCCTGAATGGGTAAAAGCTTTGTCCGGAAGGGTTGGACGTTCATTATGTATAAAAGGATTGATAATTAACACGCCCGACGTAACGTCTAATGACGCTTCTGAAAATGTACAGTAGGTACTTGTGTATCTGTTGTACATTTTCAGGAGCTGAAAAATGAGCTTCCAGTAATTTATTACTTGTTTTAAGTTCAAATAGTCTTTTCACGACGGTTATAAAATAAATGTAGCGCATAATTTATCAGTCTACTTTCTATTTAATTGTCAAAGTTGAACATTGAATCATTGTTCACGGTACAAGAGAGGATAGTAATTTGCTTTAATAATTCAGTAGGGTTTCATTTTGAACGGCCATTACGACCGTTTTTCTCCCTTGTCTCAAGACAACTTGAGTACAACAAACAGTTCCGAACAGACAGTCCCCGAACATAATGGATTTTTACCACAAGTCTCAACTTTGTTTTATTTTATTTTTCTCTGTCGCTAATGATAGGGCTCACTAAGCCTTTTCATTTTCCTTAAAGCTCCCGCAGACTGGCGCGACTCTAAGCCGACGTTCGCACGGACGCAAAAATATCGCGGCGGGATTTTCAACTCTCGATGTTGAGCCGAGCTTCGACAATCAAACCTAACAACAACAGAGCGCATCCCAGCGGGTCGAAAAAACACACTGTTGGATTTTCAACTCTCGGCGCTAAGCAGAGCGTTGAAAATCCACTGCGCGAAATAAAATCGCCGCGATATTATTACGAGTACGTCCGTGCGAACGTCGCCGTCGGCTAATAGGTATATCAATTTCAATGAAAACAAAGTTGAGACTTGTGGTAAAAATCCATTATGTTCGGGGAACAGTCCCCGAACATAATGGATTTTTACCACAAGTCTCAACTTTGTTTTATTTTATTTTTCTCTGTCGCTAATGATAGGGCTCACTAAGCCTTTTCATTTTCCTTAAAGCTCCCGCAGACTGGCGCGACTCTAAGCTGACGTTCGCACGGACGCAAAAATATCGCGGCGGGATTTTCAACTCTCGATGTTGAGCCGAGCTTCGACAATCAAACCTAACAACAACAGAGCGCATCCCAGCGGGTCGAAAAAACACACTGTTGGATTTTCAACTCTCGGCGCTAAGCAGAGCGTTGAAAATCCACTGCGCGAAATAAAATCGCCGCGATATTATTACGAGTACGTCCGTGCGAACGTCGCCGTCGGCTAATAGGTATATCAATTTCAATGAAAACTTCATGGCAATGCTTGAACTACCAGAATTGCGTCGCACCGCCGCGTCGCGCCTGTCTGCGGGAGGCTTTACCAACTGTAATCCTAAGATCAACTAATTTGTATAAATGGCTCCTAATTTCGTAAAGCTTTAGTAAAAGAGTTAGTTTAATAAGCAATTATGACTACTTACTTAAGCCACTTTTTAACGGTAGGTACAGTTCACCAGCACTTGGCTCAAAGGCTTTTATTTAATTAGAGTTGGTAATATCGTTATTTTTTAATGTTAATTTTATGTTTTGCTGAAAAGTGTCGTTAAAGACTTTAATTTTAATTTACTTTCAAGTTTCTGACGGCCTGAAAAAAAAATAAGTAGATGTCACTTATTTCTATTACCTACTAAATTTTTTAAAGTAAGTTGTTAAGTTACTTTACTTAATATGTGATTCACAATTAGAGAGATATTCAGAAACTTCACTATTTATTAAGTTGTTGTAACAATTACAATAATTATTACCTACTACTAGCTTTTGCCGGCGGGATCGCCAGCATGGATGTCGGATAATGTCCCATGGGAACACTAAGTATAGAGAATTCCTTCTTTATTCCTTGTCCACATTATAAAGAGAACCTCTGTGCAAAATATCAGCTTTCTAGGTCCAAGGGTTTGGGCTGGGCGTTGTCAGTCAGGACTTCTCTTTTTACCCGACAGCTCGACTGCGGAGAAGCCCATAATTACCCGACTGCGGAGAAGCCCATAAGGAGGGTTATGTGTTTGACCTGTATGTATGTATGTCCGTTTCTTTGTTCCCTCATAACTCCTAAACGAATGAACGGATTTGGATAAATTATATGTCTTTAGATTTGTCTTGGTGGTGCGAGTGTCACTGGCTACATTAACATCAAAACCCGACTGCGGCGAAGCCCAATAGGCTAAAAAGCTGGAAATAAAAAAAGTAATTAAAAAGACTAAAAAACCCGACTGCAGTAAAAAACTAAAACTGAAAAGCTAAAAACAGGCCCATTTTAAATTTAATAAAAGTTGGAAAAAGGCGGGAGGGACCCATTCCATTTTATATTTTCTAACTCAAACGGGTCCCGCCTGCTTCCAACTTTTATTAAATTTAAAATGGGCTTGTTTTTAGCTTCTCAGTTTTTTACTGCAGTCGGGTTTTTAGTTTTTTTAATTACTTTTTTTTTATTTATAGAGATTTAATAAGAAGTTGGCACGCCTCATTGCTGTCGTAGCGGCGTAGACTGTTTCGTAGACTTATCGCGTAGACCTTTTTGTCTGATTTCATTGCACACGCTCAACCTCATAGCGAGTGTTATTTCTCTGAGTGAATTCTTATGCATTCCTTGTGGAATGCATTGTTTGTAATTTGTTATAAGTGCATATATGTTAGTATCGATTAGAATTAGACTAACTAATCCATACTAATATTATAAATTCGAAAGTAACTCTGTCTGTCTGTCTGTCTGTCTGTCTGTCTGTCTGTTACCTTTTCACGCCTAAACCACTGAACGGATTTCGATAAAATTTGGCAAGGCTATAGATGATACCCTGGGGACGGACATAGGCTACTTTTTTTTTCAAAAATAATCCTACAGGGGGTGATATAGGGGATGAAAGTTTGTATGGGAAACTCAGTATTTCTTAAGTTAGGGATGTGAAAATTAAAATGTATGCCTTTGATAGGAAATAAAGAAATATGTGGTTCAGCGTTTTTGAAAAATCATCCCCTAAGGGGGTAAAATAGGGGTTGATTTTAAAATTTACAAAACTGCATGGATTTCGACAAAATTTGGCAAGGCTTTATAAAGCATCCAGAGGAAGGCCATAGGATACTATTTTTTTCAAAAATAATACTACAGGGGGTGATATAGGGGATGAAAGTTTGTAAGGGAAACCCAGTATTTCTTAAGTTAGGGATAACAAATTTATGCTATTGGTAGGAAATTAAGAAATATGCGATTCAGCGTTTTTGAAAAATCATCCCCTAAGGGGGTAAAATAGGGGTTGATTTTAAAATTTACAAAACTGCATGGATTTCGACAAAATTTGGCAAGGCTTTATATAGCATCCTGGGGAAGGACACAGGCTACTTTTGGTCTTAAAAAATAATCCTACAGGGGGTGATATAGGGGATGAAAGTTTGTATGGGAAACTCAGTATTTCTTAAGTTAGGGATGTGAAAATTAAAATGTATGCTTTTGATAGGAAATAAAGAAATATTCGGTTCAGCGTTTTTGAAAAATCATCCCCTAAGGGGGTAAAATCGGGGTTGATTTTAAAATTTACAAAACTGCACGGATTTCGACAAAATTTGGCAAGGCTTTATATAGCATCCTGGGAAAGGACATAGGATACTTTCAAAAACAATACTACAGGGGGTGATATAGGGGATGAAAGTTTATAAGGAAACCCAGTATTTCTTAAGTTAGGGATAAAAAATTTATGCTATTGGTAGGAAATTAAGAAATATGCGATTCAGCATTTTTGAAAAATCATCCCCTAAGGGGTAAAATAGGGGTTGATTTTAAAATTTACAAAACTGCACGGATTTCGATAAAATTTGGCAAGGCTTTATATAACATCCTGGGGAAGGACACAGGCTACTTTTGGTCTTAAAAAATAATCTTACAGGGGGTGATATAGGGGATGAAAGTTTGTATGGGAAACTCAGTATTTCTTAAGTTAGGGATGTGAACATTAAAATGTATGCTTTTGATAGGAAATAAAGAAATATGCGGTTCAGCGTTTTTGAAAAATCATCCCCTAAGGGGGTAAAATCGGGGTTGATTTTAAAATTTACAAAACTGCACGGATTTCGACAAAATTTGGCAAGGCTTTATATAGCATCCTGTTAAAGGACATAGGATACATTCAAAAACAATACTACAGGGGTGATATAGGGGATGAAAGTTTGTAAGGAAACCCAGTATTTCTTAAGTTAGGGATAAAAAATTTATGCTATTGGTAGGAAATTAAGAAATATGCGATTCAGCATTTTTGAGAAATCATCCCCTAAGGGGTAAAATAGGGGTTGATTTTAAAATTTACAAAACTACACGGATTTCGATAAAATTTGTCAAGGCTTTATATAACATCCTGGGGAAGGACACAGGCTACTTTTGGTCTTAAAAAAATATCTTACAGGGTGATATAGAGGATGAAAGTTTGTATGGGAAACTCAGTATTAAGTTAGGGATGTGAAAATTAAAATGTATGCTTTTGATAGGAAATAAAGAAACATTCGGTTCAGCATTTTTGAAAAATCATCCCCTAAGGGGGTAAAATCGGGGTTGATTTTAAAATTTACAAAACTGCACGGATTTCGACAAAATTTGGCAAGGCTTTATACAACGTGTAATGCTAAATGCGCAAAACCTCTTAAGGGGTCATTGTACTCATCATTATGAACAACTTTTACTATGGGGCCAAACCTGAAATCGCGAAAAAAAAATCAGCTGTTCAGTACATTTTGACGAAATTTGCGAACATAAATGTACTGAACAGCTGATTTTTTTTTCGCGATTTCAGGTTTGGTCCCATAGTAAAAGTTGTTCATAATGATGAGTACAATGACCCCTTAAGAGGTTTTGCGCATTTAGCATTACACGTTGTATAGCATCCTGGGAAAGGACATAGGATACTTTCAAAAACAATACTACGGGGTTGATATAGGGGATGAAAGTTTGTAAGGAAACCCAGTATTTCTTAAGTTAGGGATAAAAAAATTATGCTATTGGTAGGAAATTAAGAAACATTCGGTTCAGCATTTTTGAAAAATCATCCCCTAAGGGGGTAAAATCGGGGTTGATTTTAAAATTTACAAAACTGCAAGGATTTCGACAAAATTTGACAAGGCTTTATATAGCATCCTGGGAAAGGACATAGGATACTATTTTTTTCAAAAATAATACTAGGGGGGGTGATATAGGGGATGACAGTTTGTAAGGGAAACCCAGTATTTCTTAAGTTAGGGATAACAAATTTATGCTATTGGTAAGAAGTTAAGAAATATGCGGGTCAGCGTTTTTTTAAAAATCATCCCCTAAGTGGATAAAACAGGGGTTGATTTTAAAATTTACAAAACTGCACGGATTTCGATAAAATTTGGCAAGGCTTTATATAACATCCTGGGGAAGGACACAGGCTACTATTTTTTTCAAAAATAATACTACAGGGGGTGATATAGGGGATGAAAGTTTGTAAGGGAAACCCAGTATTTCTTAAGTTAGGGATAACAAATTTATGCTATTGGTAGGAAATTAAGAAATATGCGATTCAGCGTTTTTGAAAAATCATCCCCTAAGGGGGTAAAATAGGGGTTGATTTTAAAATTTACAAAACTGCATGGATTTCGACAAAATTTGGCAAGGCTTTATATAGCATCCTGGGGAAGGACACAGGCTACTTTTGGTCTTAAAAAATAATCCTACAGGGGGTGATATAGGGGATGAAAGTTTGTATGGGAAACTCAGTATTTCTTAAGTTAGGGATGTGAAAATTAAAATGTATGCTTTTGATAGGAAATAAAGAAATATTCGGTTCAGCGTTTTTGAAAAATCATCCCCTAAGGGGGTAAAATCGGGGTTGATTTTAAAATTTACAAAACTGCACGGATTTCGACAAAATTTGGCAAGGCTTTATATAGCATCCTGGGAAAGGACATAGGATACTTTCAAAAACAATACTACAGGGGGTGATATAGGGGATGAAAGTTTATAAGGAAACCCAGTATTTCTTAAGTTAGGGATAAAAAATTTATGCTATTGGTAGGAAATTAAGAAATATGCGATTCAGCATTTTTGAAAAATCATCCCCTAAGGGGTAAAATAGGGGTTGATTTTAAAATTTACAAAACTGCACGGATTTCGATAAAATTTGGCAAGGCTTTATATAACATCCTGGGGAAGGACACAGGCTACTTTTGGTCTTAAAAAATAATCTTACAGGGGGTGATATAGGGGATGAAAGTTTGTATGGGAAACTCAGTATTTCTTAAGTTAGGGATGTGAACATTAAAATGTATGCTTTTGATAGGAAATAAAGAAATATGCGGTTCAGCGTTTTTGAAAAATCATCCCCTAAGGGGGTAAAATCGGGGTTGATTTTAAAATTTACAAAACTGCACGGATTTCGACAAAATTTGGCAAGGCTTTATATAGCATCCTGTTAAAGGACATAGGATACATTCAAAAACAATACTACAGGGGTGATATAGGGGATGAAAGTTTGTAAGGAAACCCAGTATTTCTTAAGTTAGGGATAAAAAATTTATGCTATTGGTAGGAAATTAAGAAATATGCGATTCAGCATTTTTGAGAAATCATCCCCTAAGGGGTAAAATAGGGGTTGATTTTAAAATTTACAAAACTACACGGATTTCGATAAAATTTGTCAAGGCTTTATATAACATCCTGGGGAAGGACACAGGCTACTTTTGGTCTTAAAAAAATATCTTACAGGGTGATATAGAGGATGAAAGTTTGTATGGGAAACTCAGTATTAAGTTAGGGATGTGAAAATTAAAATGTATGCTTTTGATAGGAAATAAAGAAACATTCGGTTCAGCATTTTTGAAAAATCATCCCCTAAGGGGGTAAAATCGGGGTTGATTTTAAAATTTACAAAACTGCACGGATTTCGACAAAATTTGGCAAGGCTTTATATAGCATCCTGGGAAAGGACATAGGATACTTTCAAAAACAATACTACGGGGTTGATATAGGGGATGAAAGTTTGTAAGGAAACCCAGTATTTCTTAAGTTAGGGATAAAAAAATTATGCTATTGGTAGGAAATTAAGAAACATTCGGTTCAGCATTTTTGAAAAATCATCCCCTAAGGGGGTAAAATCGGGGTTGATTTTAAAATTTACAAAACTGCAAGGATTTCGACAAAATTTGACAAGGCTTTATATAGCATCCTGGGAAAGGACATAGGATACTATTTTTTTCAAAAATAATACTAGGGGGGGTGATATAGGGGATGACAGTTTGTAAGGGAAACCCAGTATTTCTTAAGTTAGGGATAACAAATTTATGCTATTGGTAAGAAGTTAAGAAATATGCGGGTCAGCGTTTTTTTAAAAATCATCCCCTAAGTGGATAAAACAGGGGTTGATTTTAAAATTTACAAAACTGCACGGATTTCGATAAAATTTGGCAAGGCTTTATATAACATCCTGGGGAAGGACACAGGCTACTTTTGGTCTTAAAAAAATATCTTACAGGGGGTGATATAGAGGATGAAAGTTTGTATGGGAAACTCAGTATTAAGTTAGGAATGTGAAAATTAAAATGTATGCTTTTGATAGGAAATAAAGAAATATGCGGTTCAGCGTTTTTGAAAAATCATCCCCTAAGGGGTAAAATAGGGGTTGATTTTAAAATTTACAAAACTGCAAGGATTTCGACAAAATTTGGCAAGGCTTTATATAGCATCCTGGGAAAGGACATAGGATACTATTTTTTTCAAAAATAATACTAGGGGGGGTGATATAGGGGATGAAAGTTTGTAAGGGAAACCCAGTATTTCTTAAGTTAGGGATAACAAATTTATGCTATTGGTAAGAAGTTAAGAAATATGCGGGTCAGCGTTTTTTTAAAAATCATCCCCTAAGTGGATAAAACAGGGGTTGATTTTAAAATTTACAAAACTGCACGGATTTCGATAAAATTTGGCAAGGCTATAGATAGCATCCTGGGAAAGGACATGGGCTACTTTTTGTCTTAAAACATAATCCTACAAGGGGTGATAAAAGGGATGAAAGTTTGTATGGGAAACCCAGCATTTCTTAAGTTAGGGATATGCCCTATGTTTTCCACATGAACGTCCCCATGGGATATTTTCCGACATCCACGCGGGCGAAGCCGCGGGCAAAAGCTAGTATTATAATATTATTATAAGATGGAATAGGCGCATTTGTAGCATTGCGGTTACCCTTTTTTTTTTTTTTTTTTTTTTTTTTTTTTTTTTGAGGGTGGGAAATCATCAAATAACTTCTCCCGCTCTGGGTGGAGCGGAAGGGCGTGTCAGACTTTTACTGACTAAAACCCACCCGTGTTCCTTCAGTTGCCTATGCCAGGGCCGCGGTAACCCCTTCGGACAATCCGCGACCCCAGCGGCGTCGGCCCTATTGGACCCCGTCACTTGCTGACATCTCTTTGAGGCGCGCGTGGAACACAACGCGCCGTCGACTCGGGCCTGGTCCTTACCGGACGGCGAGCTACCCGCTGCTCACCGTCCGCAGGCCCGCGCCTACGGTGGCCGGAAATCGCCCCGCGATTCCCGCCGCCCAGGGCGTCTCCTGCGGCGACTGAGGGCGTGAGGCTGCCTCTCCCTCACGCGTTCCGCCTCCTCCTTCGCGAGCATCACTGCTTCGCAGAAGGAGGTGACGGCCTCCCATGCACTCTCGCTCCGCACCATGGCCTGGACCAGGCTCGGACGCGAGAGATCGCCGCCGCCGATCGCCTCCGTGAGAACACGGCGGTGCTCTGCCCAAGCCGGGCAGACCTCCACTGTATGCTCCACCGTGTCCTCCGGGCGATCCACACAATGATAACACCCGGGCGTTTCCTCCCGCCTTATGCGAAACAGGTACCTCCCGAAACAACCATGTCCGGTGAGGACCTGCGTCAGGCGGAAGGTGAGGACGCCGTGGCGCCTCTCTAACCACTCCTCAAAGAGGGGACTTATCGCCGCAATTGTGGCGTGCCCAGCGCTGGGTTGCGACAGTCGCGCTCTCCATGCCGCCATGAGATCCCGCCGGAGCTCTGTCCGCTGTACCGTGATTTCTCGCGGCAGCGGAGTTACGCCCCGGCGCTTCGCCTCCTCGCGCCACTCCCACACGTGCGCGAGATTGCGGTTACCCTGAAATGGTAAATGTAAGTAGAATGTAGATATAAACTCCTTTGCAAAAAAAACGGGCACCTTACAGTAATTGGCTTTTCTATGGATAATATTAATATTTTTAGTATGTCATTAGCATAAATGACTAGAAATTTCTTATTATCATTGAGAGTATAGTTTTTAACCCTTAAATCCTGGAATCGGTGTTTTAGTCAATGTAAACAGAGAGTCGTGGTACAATGGAAATTTTTAGGGTATAATTAAATTAAGACTACGAGTATTTTTATGGTATTTTAATAAAAAAAAGACATTAAAAAATACAAATTAATAACGAGTATGACCTCCCCTTGCAACGATAACGGCATGTAATCGTCTTGGCATGCTTTCCACCAGGCTTTTGATGGTGTCCTGTGGAATGTGTTCCCACTCAGCCGAAATCACACGTTTAAGCTCTCTGATGTTTTGTGGAAGGGGTTGGACAGATCGTACTTGCCTTTTTAGGAGGTCCCAGACGTGCTCAATGGGGTTAAGGTCGGGCTCCGCGCTAGCCAATCCAGACGACGAATAACGACCACTTGCATATAAGCATCTACGTCGCCAGAACGGTGGTGGAAGATGCCATTTACATGGATGATAATGCTCGGGGCATTATCATCCATGTAAATGGCATCTTCACCAATTACAGTCAGTGCAGGCTGTGCATGTCGACAAATTATTCCTCTTATATACCTTTGCGCATTTAGTGAGCCATTTTCAGCGAACACTATCTCGGTACGATAGCTGGAAGTTACGCCCACCCAAAACATAACGGACCTTCCACCATAAGGGGAGATTTCTTCAAAACGCACGCCGGCATAACGTTCCCCTTGTCTTCGTAACACTCGCCGACGTCGGTCCTTACCATTCAGACAAATTCGAGCCACATCGGAGAAGAGTACGCTACTCCAGTTACCTAGTGTTAAGATAGACAATTTCTAGTGAACCTCAGTCGAGCAATCCGGTGCTCACGGAGTAACTTGGGGTCCCGCGCTGGTCGTCGACTGCGTATATCAACTGCTAAAAGCCTCCTCCTCACTGTCCATAGGCTAACTTGTGCTCCTCGTACCTCTTCAAGGTTTCTTTTGAGGTCTATGTAACTGCATTTGCGGTTCCTCAGCGCCTGAGTCACTAAAAAGCGGTTGTCTCGTGGTTATGTGCAACGTTTTCTCCCAGAACCTTGCCTTCTTTGAACGGAACCTGTCTCTTGGTATCGAGTCCAGGTTCTTTGGATGGTTGGACGACTCACGTTTAACCGCTGTGAGCCGTAACATTGGCTACACCCCACTTCCAGCAGCGCTATAATTTTACTAGCTCTTATTGTTTTTTCTGCCATTACAATCGACAAAAAGATATCTGTTTTAAGTCACAATAAGGCAGGATTATGCGATGAACATAAATTATTCTAATAAAAATAATGAGAAGTTAGTTTTAGTTGCCTGATAACCTTTTAACCGCAAACCCGCGAATAGTAAGTAAAAAGTCATAAACTGAAAAAGGGATTATTATTTTTAAAAATAACAGTTTCGAATTAAAAATTAACTTTTTTTTCATACCCAGACTCTATAATAAGTGCCAGTAACATAGTTTAGCTATTAAAACCTCTTTAGAACTAAATGATTACCAATAATGTAGAAAAATCCAAACCGCCCGTTTTTTTTTGCAAAAGAGTGTATAAACGAATAAAGTTTTTGTATTTGTTTTGGCAGTGTTCTATAAACTGTTTTATTGTGTAAGGACACAGTCATTTAATAATAGCAGCCTGGATGTGTTTCTTGTTAGATGATCAGCAATAAGCACTTTTTGGTAGATCATAATATATTAGGCATCAGCTGTGTCAAGGGTACCTATACAGGTTCTTCAAGCTACACGATATATGTAAGTATGTTTCCGCAAAATACTATCCAAAATCTCAAATTCTTATTTTAAACCAATATTGTTTTGACGCTAACGTCGAAAGCTGCTGCTAATTCAGCCGTAGATTGTGTATCATCAGCTTCCACAATCGCCTTTAATTCGTTATTGTCGACCAAAGTCTTCGGACGACCGCGAGGTTCATTTTTCAGGTCGAAATTTCCAGAACGGAAGCGAGCAAACCAATAACAGGTGTTGCGTTGATTTGTAGTGTTAGCTCCGTAAACGTCGTTGATGTTGCGTGCCGCTTGTGCCGCGTTGCTGCCACGACGGTACTCATATTCCATAATTACTCGAATTTTTAACGTATCCATGATGACGAAAAAGATTAGATGAAAATGTAACACTAATCAATAAACAAATGACTACTTTTGAAAAAAAAATCCATGTTTTTAAAATAAAATTAATTTGAAATTAGAATTCTTAGCCAAACAAAAATTATTTTGATTTGAAATGGCCAGTACTGCAGAACGGCAATTTCATAGGTAAAGACCTAATATATATATACACTAGCTTTTGCCCGCGGCTTCGCCCGCGTGGATGTCGGAAACAAACTCAAATCGCTACGATATATCGTTACCGCGTATAGTAGGCATAAAGCTACCAGTCGGCATGATTTTTTCCGACATCTTCAACAGCCGTCATCATATTTCAGCCAATTTACTCAAAACCATAATGAATTACACTGAATCACTCCGTTCATTGGAGAAAACCGTATGAAACCGTATGCATACGCGGCGGGGGCGGGGGGACTTTGTTAATTACTTAAAATTTACTATGCCAGTCACGCTCTAATAACAAATAACTTTTGTCCGAGTATCCACTCGTTCAAATAATTTTTCTCGTAAAAACGTCGAATGAAATAAAGACTAAATGTTACCTCAAGATTCGAACTATGACTACATTTCCAATCCCTTAAATCTCTTAAAAAGAGGTAGGTACACAAACATTTGTCAACCCTTATTGTACCCCTTAGGGGATGATTTTTCAAAAACGCTGAACCGCATATTTCTTTACTTCCTATCAAAAGTATACATTTTAATTTTCACATCCCTAACTTAAGAAATACTGAGTTTCCCATACAAACTTTCATACCCTATATCACCCCCTGTAGGATTATTTTTAAGACAAAAAGTAGCCTATGTCCTTCCCCAGGATGCTATATAAAGCCTTGCCAAATTTTATCGAAATCCGTGCAGTTTTATAAATTTTAAAATCAACCCCTATTTTACCCGCTTAGGGGATGATTTTTCAGAAACGCTGCACCGCATATTTCTTAATTTCCTACCAATAGCATAAATTTGTTATCGCTAACTTAAGAAATACTGGGTTTCCCTTACAAACTGTCATCCCCTATATCAACCCCTGTAGTATTATTTTTGAAAAAAAAAATAGTATCCTATGTCCTTCCCCAGGATGCCATATAAAGCCTTGCCAAATTTTGTCGAAATCCGTGCAGTTTTGTAAATTTTAAAATCAACCCCTATTTTACCCCCTTTGGGGATGATTTTTCAAAAACGCTGAACTGCATATTTCTTTATTTCCTATCAAAAGCATACATTTTAATTTTCACATCCCTAACTTAAGAAATACTGAGTTTCCCATACAAACTTTCATCCCCTGTATCACCCCCCGTAGTATTATTCTTGAAAAAAAAAGTAGCCTATGTCCGTCCCCAGGATACCATCTATAGCATTGCCAAATTTTATCGAAATCCGTTCAGTGGTTTAGGCGTGAAAAGGTAACAGACAGACAGACAGACAGAGTTACTTTCGAATTTATAATATTAGTATGGATACATACATGAATAGACTGCTAAAATCATAATCCTACCCATTGGCTTTGCCGTAGTCGAGTAAAATACATACTTATATACTTACATACATACATACATTCATACTTACATAGACTGCTAAAATCATAACCCTTCCTTTTGGCTTTGCTGTAGTCGGGTAAATAAACACACCCAACGCGTACTCCAACTTTCCGTCCGGCGTAAAAAAAAGACCCCAACGTATATAGAACCAACCCCCGCCCCTTTAGGACTAGCTACAGCACTGACTACTGAGGCATCAACATATTATTGCAATATAAAAGAACCAATCCTATACAGACCTTATTGTGTTATCACCATACATCACACTAGTAATCCGCACCTAAGCTTGTCATCTGTTTTGCAGTGAGATGAGCACATATTTCGAAACACGATCGCACCCCCTGGGGATGAAAGTATAAGAAAGCTTTTATACCGTGTATATTATGATGCGAACAATCTGTCAAAGATAAAGTAAATGTTATTCAGATATAATGACAGAGTGTACCTATCTGTTACTCTTGACTTGGGCATTATAAATTTTGTTTTTAGGAATTCACTGAAAATATGTTATGTACAGTAATTTCACGAAAGCGGGCGAGCCATACTTGTATGTGTAAATGTTACATGCACATTGTTTTTTGTGTGCGTAAGCTCGGGAGCAGTTACCTACCTGCAGTTACGCACACAAGAGCATGTGTCTATACGCATTACATCTACAAGTATGGTTCACCCGCTTTCGTGAGATAAAACAGTCTGTATTCATTTAGTACTTTTAGAGAAACAGTACGCGGCCATTTAGACACGTTGACTTTAAGACGCAGCTTTATGCCAATGGCCTTGAGTGGTTAGCTTGCCTGTTCTGTGCTGAGTTCACACAACGCGTCGTACGTCCAGCCAGTAATAGGACTCGCCCATCAAGGAGACTATATAAATAAAAATCAATTCCGAATGTACCAACGAAGACAGAAGTGTATGGAGAATTCCAAACCAAAATCGTTTGTACAGGTTTTCAGAATTTTATTAGGTTGAGATGGCTTAGAGCTAGTTTCTTATTGTTTAGTAATTTACTATCAAAATTTAAAATGCTGGTATATTAACAGCTTTAAGAAATCGAATTGGAGATGTTCTTATTTTGATAGTCTCTTGAAAAGTAATGAAACGTAATGCAAAAACTCACAGTCAAAAGTCGACCTTAGGCTCTCCATGCACTTTTGTCTTCAATAGTATGTACACGCATCACTTCAGAACGGTTGCATATATTTGGCTAATTCTTTTTTTGTTGTGTTTGTAGTACATTTTCAGTGACGTAGTTTACTTTCACGTGTGGTTTACTATCTAAGAATAGGTTACCTCATTACGATTTCTGTCGTAAGGTCGTAACTCATAAGCGTCGAGTCGATCGATTGCAGTATAAATCATATCTGATAGCGATTGCGCCATAATCCTATGCCTATAGGTAGCTACCAACATCACACACGGTTGATTACGGATACCTGTGATTATAGCTTTAAACGGACCTAAGGGTTAAGAAAACGTAAAGATGGAACTTATTTGTTGCTTTTTCTTATGTTGTCTAAGTAATGCTATTTCTATGGTTAGTGAAGGTCTTCAATCGTCAGTGCGCCAGCCTCAACCTTTTGTGCATTTTTTGTTTTTTTTTTCGCTAGATGCTCTGAAAATCAAATTGCGCATCGACTGCAAAAACAACTACTTATGTGTTATTTCCCTCTAGAAATCGATTTGACAAAATCGATATGTGCACCTCATTTTCATTTCTGGCAATGAAAAATTGGTTATGAGTATTACTTCTGATTTGACAAAATCTTTAGGGGCACCTAATTTTCATTTCTAGCACTGAAAAATTGGTTATATGTTTCTTCTTATTGATTATCGCAAGACAATTCTGATAATACAGGGTGATTTTTTAATGACCGGCCAAATTTTCACAGGGTGTTCTACCCATGAATATGAACAACTTTCACTATGGGACCAACTTTGAAATCGCAAAAAAAATATCAGCTGTTTCATACATTTTGATCGAGTAGGTATTGAACTTTTGTAGGAAACCGCTGGTTTTTTTTTCGTGATTTCAAAGTTGGTCCCATAGTGAAAGTTGTTCATATTCATGGGTAGAACACCCTGTGAAAATTTGGCTGGTCATTAAAAAATCACCCAGTATGTGTATTATAATGGCTAAAAAAATATTGTGGATGAACAGCATTTTATCAATTTCTCAGTTCATAGATATTTTTTGCCACCATACTGCATTTTTAGGATTCCGTACCTCAAAAGGAAAAATTTAAAAAACCCCCAACGCAAAAAAGAAAAGAGAACATTTAAAAAGTCAAAAATAATACCTATCGTTGAGCCATCAAATTCGATTGAGTAATACCTATATATATTTTAATTACAGAAATTGATGGATGGCACGATAAGGTTTGCTCATTGAATTGGCGCTATAATTTCGCGGCGGGGTACCGCATATGTACATAGTCAATCAAGTGAAGGGTCTGACTTACTTATGCGGTACCCCGCCGTGACATTATAGCGCCAATTCAATGAGCAAACCTTATCCATCAAATTCTGTAATTAAAATATATATAGGTATTACTCAATCGAATTT
Organism: Cosmia trapezina; assembly: GCA_905163495.3. NCBI lineage: Eukaryota > Metazoa > Arthropoda > Insecta > Lepidoptera > Noctuidae > Cosmia > Cosmia trapezina. The sequence continues at coordinate 20,926,597 of LR991022.1, forward strand.
GATGGCTCAACGATAGGTATTATTTTTGACTTTTTAAATGTTCTCTTTTCTTTTTTGCGTTGGGGGTTTTTTAAATTTTTAATTTAATTTTTATTTTAACCTTTTTAAACTTTTTAAACAATTTAACAGTACAGAAATTCATTTTTATTACTGCAGAATGTTAAGTTTCTCTGCACATAACATTAACTTATAATGATGCCACCATCGTACTGCAAATAGAATTAAATACTGATAGAAAAACGAATACAAACACTACTATCTGCTATTTTTTTTTCAAGAGTGTACTAGTGTGCTGGATATCCTGACTGCAACATCAGCTCATCGTGTAGCCACCATTGCATTGTATGTAGAATCAAATACTGATCAAAACGAACCCAAACACGACATATCTGCTATATTATTTTACCAAGAGTATTCTAGTGTGCTGGATATCCTGGCTGCAGCATCAGCTCATCGTGTTGCCACCATTGCATTGTATGTAGAATAAAATTCTGATCAAAACGAATCCAAACACGACATATCTGCTATTACTTTTTCAAGAGTCTTCTAGTGTGCTGGACATCCTGGCTGCAGCATCAGTTCATCGTGTTGCCACCATTGCATTGTATGTAGAATCAAATACTGATGTAAATGAATCCAAACACGACATATCTGCTATTACTTTTTCAAGAGTGTTCTAGTGTGCTGGACATCCTGGCTGCAGCATCAGCTCATCCTGTTGCCACCATTGCATTGTATATAGAATCAAATACTGATGTAAATGAATCCAAACACGACATTTCTGCTATTAATTTTTCAAGAGTGTATCCAGCACACTAGTGCTGGATATCCTGGCTGCAGCATCAGACCAAGAATTCCATAATCTTGCATAGATAGATAGCATACATGGATGTTTCAAATTTTAGGTCATACTAAGGTTTGAAAGTAAAGTAAATACCCATTACGCGTCTAAGATCCCTACCGCAGCTAACAAAAGAGCGAATAACTTTGAAACGGCTGAACCGATTTTGATAAAACATGTCTAAGAACCATCGCTGGAAAACCTGCTTTCAAATAAAAAAAACCGCATCCAAATCAGTCCACCCGTTTAAGCGCTACGGTGCCACAGACAGACACACAGACACACACACACACACACACACATAGCGGTCAAACTTATAACACCCCTCTTTTTGCGTCGGGGGTTAAAAAACGGAACCCTTATAGGATCACTCGTGTGTCTGTATGTCTGTCTGTCCGTCTGTCACAGCCAATTTGTTCCGAATCTAATGGACCGATTAAGTTACAATTTGGTACACATATGGATTTCTGTGACCCAAACACGTACAGCTAAAGTAAATATATGAATTTTGAATATGAGAGTCACTTTTAGGGGGAAAATAAGAAAATTTAAAAAAAAAGTTTTGTAAACTGTACCGAATGACATATTAAATGAAAGGGCTTACTATGAGAGTCTCAAATATACTTTTTTTAGAATTTTAGGATTTAATGTTTTAAAGTTATTTAAGAAAATAGACGAAAATTGACCATTCCCCCCCCCCCCCCTATCTCCGAAAATACTGAGCCTAAAATTTTGAAAAAAATATAGAAATTAGTTCTATACCTGTAGATTACAGGAAAACCTATAAGAAGTCTGTGGTCTTAAAATAACATGGTAAATCTATATATATAAAAAAAATCAAAGTCCTGACTGAGTCGCTGACTAATATACCAACGCACAGCCCAAACCAATAGACCTAGAGACTTGAAATTTTGCACATAGATACCTTATAAATAGTGTAAACATCCACTAAGGAAGGATTTTTGAAAATTCCATCCCTAAGGGGGTAAAACAGGGGATGAAAGTTTGTATGAAAAATCCTATCCCTTGAGTTAATAGACTTGAAACTTAGCACGAATATTCATCTAAGTAAATTATAAAGTTTATCATTTTTAGTTTTCCTAAACTACCCCCTAAGGAGGGATTGGGGGTGTCAAAGTTTGTATGGAGGAACTTTAACACGCGGTCCGATTAACTCAAAACTCAGTTTTTATACTTGAGACCAGAAATTAAGACTAACGTGTACCTATCAGGGTTTTCCAAAAATCTACCCCTAAGGGGTGAAAAGTTAATTTTATAGCGGAGGATTTTATTGGGGGCTTGATTAACTCTAAAATTGGTGTAAATAATGTTTGAGTCAAGTTATGGAAACATACCAGACGATTTTTGAAATTCTTTAGGTATCTGTGTTCGTGAAAACAGAAATACAGTTTATATGAAAAATCTTATTAATTTGGTTAATGAACTTGAAACTTAGCACAAATACTTTTGCATAAGTAAGTAATAATGTTTGTCATTATAGTCTGGGCGGCGGCTGCATGATCACTTACGTCATAGAGTTACTGGAAAATACCACATTCCACGAAAAGTAGACTTAAAATAGGTAGGAAAAAATTTGGTCTGCCGGGGCTCAGCTTGGAGGATCCGTGGCAGTGAGGAGTTATGCTACCCACTTTGGACCATCATTTTACCTCATGTGGTTACTGAACGAAACCTTTTCGTTGGTTTTAGTGTCTATTAGTAGAGTCTAAAAAACTTTGTCGGCCGAGCGTGGTGTTGGAGGGTTTCGGAGTTCAACCATTTTTATGGCCACATCGGGTGGTCTATTTTACCTCATCGAGTTACAGGGTGCAACCAAGTTCTCCTAGTAGCTAAAATGATGCCCTTTAAAAAATCATTGGTCTGCCAGTTCGCAACCTGGCAGTTTTTGCAGTCCAACCAAATTTATACAGGGTGGAATTTTTAACCACACTTGAATGGAAAGTACTCTAAATACTGGAGATAGCAAATTTTACTCAAAGGAATCATTCCTTTATTTTTAAAAAGAAACAAATCCGCATTCAAAGATTTTCGAAAATACGCTTGCCACACTCAGGAATCGAACCGACTAAAATCCGAAAAAATAACACCCTGTACTTTTATGGCATCAATCGATAGGGTCAATCATAAGGATCAAATCTCTCTAACAAACATGATAAATTAAATGAAAGGAAAACCATGAAATCGAAACTTTATATTCAATGGGACAAGATAAAGCACTTTTACGCAAAGGTCCATCAGATTACTTATGTTAACACCTAATCAACTAACAATTAACAATTACCCGTGACATCAGTTATATAAAATGACGACCATTGCCTATATTAATAACCATTTCAATACCTGGATTGGTACAAATGGCACAATCAGATGGCCTGCAAGATCAGCCAACCTCACATTTTAAGATTTTTATGGGGATATGTTTTAAATCTAATTTACCAAAAATCCGTCCTAAATAGGTAATTGCGAAGTTGCCGTGCTTCAAGTACGCGTGTACAGAGTGTTTCTTTTACGTATCAATTTAACATTTTTAGTGAATATTTTAATATTAAAAAAAATAAAAACATTTTGTTTTCGAATGGTAATATTTTTTTTAGCATGTATGCATGCTATACTATTGCAGGTTAACGGAAACGCCCTCTGTTAGTTAACATACTGTATATAAAACAAAGTCGTGTTAGTTACACCACTTATAAGTCAAGAACAGCTGGACCAATTTTTATGATTTTTGTGTCTTTGGATTTGTCTTCGTCCGGAATAGCATAATAAGTATTAAAACATAGAAAAATTCACAAAAAAATATGAAGAAAATTCATTTTCTCATACATAAAATTTAGACAGGGTAACAACGTCTGTCAAGTCAGCTAGTACGATATAAAAAGACAAATTCCAAAAAAATATATCATAAAAAATAGCGAAACAATTAATCTAATCTTCATCAGAGGAGCTATCTATATTGATTGGGAATTGGGAACTCTAGTTCCCAGACGTTTTATGCCGCCATTATAAAAGTCGCCGCTCGCCATTCAGCGCGGCGCGCGGCGGCCGGTTCGCTCGGCTTCGTGAGTATTCGTGAGACGCTCGGCATCGTGCGTATTGCAACGTTGCCGGTTTGGGCAATGCTACTACGCTAGGTACTATTCCGCGCTACTATTTTGATTTTAAACAGGATGTTTCGAATTTATTGTCAATTAATTATTTTTTTGAATTCGGATTATTTTATGCTTATTTTTCTATGCTGATATTTTTATTTTAATCTATTATTGATATAGATTAACGAGTTTAGGGGAACGCCCTCTGTTATTTAACATACTGTATAGACTTTTTGTTTAATTCAAATTATGTAATTTTAGTTTAATTATTTTGTATAGTTTAATAAAAAATTGTGTTATGTGTGAATCATTTGTATTAAAAAAAAACTATTTTATATTTCAGTTTGCAAATAAAAAAACATAAATCCAGCAAACAAAAAAAAATAAAATTTGGTCTATAGACGGAAAATTTAACTAAGTCAAATAATATTTTACATAGGATTTTTGGTAAATTAGATTTTTATTAAAACATATCCCCATAAAAATCTAAAAAGGTGAGGTCGGCTGATCTTGCAGGCCATCAGATGATTGTGCCATTTGTACCAATCCAGGTATTGAAATGGTTATTAATATAGGCAGTGGTCGTCATTTTATATAACTGATGTCACAGATAATTGTTAATAGTTAGTTGATTAGGTGTTAACATAAGTAATCTGATGGACCTTTGCGTAAAAGTGCTTTATCTTGTCCCGTTGAATATAAAGTTTCGATTTCATGGTTTTCCTTTCATTTAATTTATCATGTTTGTTAGAGAGATTTGATCCTTATGATTGACCCTATCGATTGATGCCATAAAAGTACAGGGTGTTATTTTTTCGGATTTTAGTCGGTTCGATTCCTGAGTGTGGCAAGCGAATTTTCGAAAATCTTTGAATGCGGATTTGTTTCTTTTTAAAAATAAAGGAATGTTTCCTTTGAGTAAAATTTGCTATCTCCGGTATTTAGAGTACTTTCCATTCAAGTGTGGTTCAAAATTCCACCCTGTATAAATTTGGTTGGACTGCAAAAACTGCCAGGTTGCGAACTGGCAGACCAATGAATTTTTAAAGGGCATCATTTTAGCTACTAGGAGAACTTGGTTTCACCCTGTAACTCGATGAGGTAAAATAGACCACCCGATGTGGCCATAAAAATGGTTGGACTCCGAAACCCTCCAACACCACGCTCGGCCGACAAAGTTTTTTAGACTCTACTAATAGACACTAAAACCAACGAAAAGGTTTCGTTCAGTAACCACATGAGGTAAAATGATGGTCCAAAGTGGCTAGCATAACTTCTCACTGCCACGGATCCTCCAAGCTGAGCCCCGGCAGACCAAATTTTTTCCTACCTATTTTAAGTCTACTTTTCGTGGAATGTGGTACTTTCCAGTAACTCTATGACGTAAGTGATCGTGCAGCCGCCGCCCGGACTATTATTAGTTTTTCAAAACTACGCCTCAAATGAGGTTTAGGGAAGTTAAAGTTTGTATAGAAGAATTTTAAAGGGCAGTCCGATTAAAAAAATGGTACTTTGAGTCAAGTTAGGAATCTTGCCAAACGAATTTTCACCGATTTTGACGGCATATAGCTGTTGTTTTAAGGAGTAACTTAGGCTATTTTTATTTTAGAAAAATAATTAGGGTTCCGCGCAAGAAAATTAAAATCCATGAAATCAGACAACCACGTACAGTCCAGTACAAACTTACTAAGCCTCCGCTGTCTATTACGGCTATAACAACAAATAATAAAAATATAGCAAAGTTAAAAATTTAAGGGGCCGGTCCCCATACAATAAACTTTTCATTTTGAAAAAAAAATAAAATTTTTAATCTAGCATGTGGGGTGTCATGTCATTATTTCATTACCGCTGCTCTCAAAACGGTGAAGGAAAACATCGTGAGGAAACCGGCATGTCCTAGAACCAAAAATTCGAAGACATGTGACATCTACCAACCCGCACTGAGCCCGCGTGGGATTACGGCCCACTCCCTCTCACCGAGAGGAGGCCTGTATCCCAGCAGTGGGAACATTATAGGCTGATTATGTGTTATGTGGGGTGTCATCGTCTAGAATTCATTGAGTAGAGTACAAACATATTTTTTTTTATCTTTTAAAATTAAGAAATAGGGGGCCGCAAAAGTTGTAAATTTTAGACCATTTTTGTACGAGCTCTAGCGCAACAATTCAACAAATTAGGAATTTGAAACTTCTTTATACCATGTAAGTACCATGAATACTGTATTTAATCAACAATACTGAAAACGGCGATTCATAAGGTATTTTGTTTAAACATGGGTGATTTTCTGCAACTGCAAAAAATAACCTTGTAATTCACAGTATCATTATAAAATAAGTAAAAAGTTATCTTTGCGATTGTTAAACATATAATATGGTACGGAACCCTTCGTGCGCGAGTCCAACTCGCACTTGACCGGTTTTAATTTATTGATGCAGATCAATCATTAAACAATAGTACATTTTGATACAAGTGGAGAACGTTTGTTATTGCATTCGAGGCGGAATGAACACCCGAGCCGTAGGCGAGGTTGTTTTTGAGCCGAGAACTGCAATAACAATTAATGTCCACGAGTCTCAAACGACGTTTTTCAATGCACTTTTGAAGAAATAAAATAAAATAACGTATTTTTTAGGGTTCCGTACCTCAAAAGGAAAAAACGGAACCCTTATAGGATCACTCGTGTGTCTGTCTGTCTGTCCGTCTGTCCGTCTGTCACAGCCAATTTGCTCCGATTCCGATCTAATGGACCGATTAAGTTAAAATTTGGTACACATATGGATGTCTGTGACCCAAACACGTACAGCTAAAGTAAATAGTGAATTTTGAATATGAGAGTCACTTTTAGGGGGAAAATAAGAAAATTAAAAAAAAAAGTTTTGTAAATTGTACCGTGTGACATATCAAATGAAAGGGCTTACTATGAGGATCTCAAATATATTTTTTTTATAATTTTAAAATATATTGTTTTAAAGTTATTTAAGAAAATTGACGAAAATTGACCATTCCCCCCCCCTTATCTCCGAAACTACTGAGCCTAAAATTTTGAAAAAAATATACAAAATAGTTCTATGCCTGTAGATTACAGGAAAACCTATAAGAAGTCTGTGGTCTTAAAATAACATGGTAAATCTATATATATGACGGCGGGAACGTGGGCACAGAGATATCGCTCCGACCCTGTGGTAAGGGTTCCATTGCGTGGGTTACTCAGGCAAACCAATATGATGCTGTGGCAGGACTATTACTGAAGAGTATACAGAAGTAATGACTAGGTACAGGTACTGTGAACTTGATGGGTTCGATGGTAGCGTGTGCCTCTTTCGAGCTCTCGATCCAGTCTCTCCACAGAGAATGCTCGCACAGCCCCAACGACCCCGTCCACGTGCGGCGACCGAACGATTCTCGCGCCACACGGCGTTCACCGTACGTACTAAACGAACAACCAATCAGAGCTAAGCTTGACTTGTACTAAGAAATCAACTGAGTGACGTACTATCGCTAAACTTCCGTTCGCGACGACACGGCCAGAACTGACAGTCACAAGTCCTCGTGTGTACTTGTAACAAAATAAGGCTACTGTATACTACAAGCTCGGCCTCTCCTGACTATAGCCAGGTTAATTACGGACAGGATTAGAACAGATGCCTCAAAGTCAAGATAACCAGACCATAGTATAGTAAACACAATTAACTTCACACACACGCACAACATGGCCCAGCTGCTCGGCAGCGTATTCAACATTAATTGCAGCATTGCAAAGTAGTCTCCACGAGACCCAGGCCTCAACCCTACACCTTCAGCCGCGCATCGCGCCCTGAACGACCCACCAGTGAATCGCAGTTACGACTACGACTGAAGCGTGCAGTGCGGCCGAATACGTAGCCATGGCGTGTGTGTCTAGCGTGCCTTCACCAGCGCTTTCTACATCAGACTCGGTCACAAATAAGGTCAGATGGTACTTTGCTCTGAGACATCCCCCCAATTCGATCATGAGCGTATTTATAGTACGCTTCTTAACTAGAGATTTCAAAACATAAGGATCGCCATCTAACACATCAAAAATTTGAAATGGCCTTACAGACAACACTAATATGACCCGGCTGCTCGGCAGCGTAGTCTCATTGAGACCCAAACAGTAGTCTTATTCAGACCCAAACAATAGACTTACAGACCCGAACAGTAGTCTCACAGAGACCCATTAGTAGTCTCACAGGGACCCATTAGTAGTCTCACAGAGACCCATTAGTAGTCTCACAGAGACCCAAACAATAGTCTTACAGACCCAAACAGTAGTCTCACAGAGACCCATTAGTAGTCTTATTCAGACCCAAATAATAGTCTTACAGACCCAAACAGTAGTCTCACAGAGACCCATTAGTAGTCTTATTCAGACCCAAACAATAGTCTTACAGACCCGAACAGTAGTCTCACAGAGACCCAGCCACCATACATCTAGCCGCGTATTGCACCCTGAACGACTCATAGAATCGCAGTTACAACTACGACCAGACTGTACAGTTTGATTATAGTCTCACAGAGACCCATTAGTAGTCTTATTCAGACCCAAACAATAGTCTTACAGACCCGAACAGTAGTCTCACAGAGACCCAGCCACCATACATCTAGCCGCGCATTGCACCCTGAACGACTCATAGAATCGCAGTTACAACTACGACCAGACTGCACAGTTTGATTATAGTCTCACAGAGACCCATTAGTAGTCTTATTCAGACCCAAACAATAGTCTTACAGACCCGAACAGTAGTCTCACAGAGACCCAGCCACCATACATCTAGCCGCGCATTGCACCCTGAACGACTCATAGAATCGCAGTTACAACTACGACCAGATTCGCCACAGAAGAAACAGGTCACCGGCGTCGATGCTTTCTCCAACATACTGTCCTTGGCTGGTTGCGATACACTATTTCCTTAATGAGGGTAGCCGCAAAAGTTTCGACGCACACGAACTTGACCATCATGATCGCGCATCGGAATCGGGTTTATTGTAACTACTTAGTTTGTAAAAAAAAAGTTACCGCCACTGATTTTATTGTCACTATCACTATCGTGTGATCTCATTAGCACAATATGATAACAGTTCATCGTCATCGGTTAAATCCGGATTGAATTCAGGCAACGTAATTGCAGCACTTGTTTTTGACGGTACTTGCATAGCCTGAATCAGTTGTTCCATGTTCTGGTTCTGCTGTTCCAGTAGCTTACGCCAATATGCATCAGACGTAGATGGTGCCTGAGCTGATCCCAGTTCTGATGACGGCGGGAACGTGGGCACAGAGATATCGCTCCGACCCTGTGGTAAGGGTTCCATTGCGTGGGTTACTCAGGCAAACCAATATGATGCTGTGGCAGGACTATTACTGAAGAGTATACAGAAGTAATGACTAGGTACAGGTACTGTGAACTTGATGGGTTCGATGGTAGCGTGTGCCTCTTTCGAGCTCTCGATCCAGTCTCTCCACAGAGAATGCTCGCACAGCCCCAACGACCCCGTCCACGTGCGGCGACCGAACGATTCTCGCGCCACACGGCGTTCACCGTACGTACTAAACGAACAACCAATCAGAGCTAAGCTTGACTTGTACTAAGAAATCAACTGAGTGACGTACTATCGCTAAACTTCCGTTCGCGACGACATATATAAAAAAATCAAAGTCCTGACTGAGTCACTGAATAATATATCAACGCACAGCCCAAACCAATGGACCTAGAGACTTGAAATTTTGCACATAGCTACCTTATATAGTGTTAACATCCACTAAGGAAGGATTTTTGAAAATTCCATCCCTAAGGGGGTAAAATAGGGTATGAAAGTTTGTATGAAAAATCCTATCCCTTGAGTTAATAGACTTGAAACTTAGCACGAATATTCATCTAAGTAAATTATAAAGTTTATCATTTTTAGTTTTCCTAAACTACCCCCTAAGGAGGGATTGGGGGTGTCAAAGTTTGTATGGAAGAACTTTAACACGCGGTCCGATTAACTCAAAACTCAGTTTTTATACTTGAGACCAAAAATTATGACTAACGTGTATCAGGGTTTTCCAGAAATCTACCTCTAAGGGGTGAAAAGTTGATTTTATAGCGGAGGATTTTATTGGGGGCTTGATTAACTCTAAAATTGGTGTAAATAATGTTTGAGTCAAGTTATGGAAACATACCAGACGATTTTTGAAATTCTTTATTTGTGTTCGTGAAAACAGAGATACCTACAGTTTATATGAAAAATCTTATTAATTTGGTTAATGAACTTGAAACTTAGCACAAATACTTGCATAAGTAATTAATAATGTTTGTCATTATTAGTTTTTCAAAACTACGCCTCAAATGAGGTTAGGGATGTTAAAGTTTGTATAGAAGTATTTTAAAGCGCAGTCCGATTAAAAAAACGTTGAAACGTTGACAGCGGTCTGAATAGGCAATTTTGAGCATTTTTGGAGGGTTCTAGTTCCTATAAAAATAATATATCATCAAAAAGGAAAACATAGGGGCATACAAGTAACTGATATTTATATTTCTGTAAAAAATCATTGCTTTATGGTCATTAACCAGAAAGAAAACAGGCGAGAGCGTTTGTATCTTTTTGTATGGAGAAAAGAGCACCCACGTTTCCTCTTAAGGAGTAACTTAGGCTATTTTTATTTTAGAAAAATAATTAGGGTTCCGCGCAAGAAAATTAAAATCCATGAAATCAGACAACCACGTACAGTCCAGTACAAACTTACTAAGCCTCCGCTGTCTATTACGGCTATAACAATAAATAATAAAAATAAAGCAAAGTTAAAAATGTAAGGGGTCGATCCCCATACAATAAACTTTTCATTTTGAAAAAAAAAAATAAAATTTTTAATCTAGCATGTATGTCATCGTCTAGAACTCATTGGGTAGAGTACAAACATATATTTTTTAATCTTTTAAAATTAAGAAATAGGGGGCCGCAAAAGTTGTAAATTTTAGACCATTTTTGTACGTGCTCTAGCGCAACAATTCTACAAATTAGGAATTTGAAACTTCTTTATACCATGTAGGTACCACGAATACTGTATTTAATCAACAATACTGAAAACGGCGATTCATAAGGTATTTTGTTTAAACATGGGTGATTTTCTGCAACTGCAAAAAATAACCTTGTAATTCACAGTATAGATAGAAGATAGATAGAATACTCTTTATTATGCACACCATAAAAATTACAGATATAAATGTTGAAATTTTACATAGGGTGACACAATGACACAACACAGTATCATTATAAAATAAGTAAAAAGTTATCTTTGCGATTGTTAAACATATAATATGGTACGGAACCCTTCGTGCGCGAGTCTGACTCGCACTTGACCGGTTTTTTTTTGTCATGAATTATTATGAAACTATGATTTAAATTTTCTTTTTTTTCCGCGCTTTGCTTTCGCCAGGTTGAAGGAGAAGCAAAGGTATAAAGCCGATAAACAGCCTAATATGAAAAATAGAAAATCCAAATATTTTCGAGTTTAGAAAACAAATAAATGTTAATTTGTTCATAAACGTTTTTTTATTGTAATAATCATAGTTTTTGATGATATTCTATTTATAAACAATATTTAAATATTCAAAAAATATTAACGCCGTTAAGACGCATAGGTACCTCTTTGCCGAGATTAAAAAATACATTCACCTCCGAATAGAGAGTTGTGAATAGAGGCATTGAACCAATTTGGACTAAGTATAGATATAAGTTATCTGTGGCAATTTTTATTCCCGCACACGTGCGTGGAAAATGAAAAATCGCACGCGTGCGACATACATTGCATTGTGAACCTAATCGTAGTGCGATATGAACCAGTTTTCGAGGAAGTGTATTGAAAAATAGTTTATTGTCTCCACTTTTTTTTTGTGGATGGGAAACTATCAAAATAAATGAGTTCGCGCTCAGACTTTTACTGACTAAAACCCACCCGTGTTCCTTCAGTTGCCTGTGCCATGTGGCCACGGTATCTCTTTCAAACAAACCGCGACCCCGGCGGCGTTATGGTCTCCCCTGAAAACTTGACTAAAGAACAGAGGTTTTGGCAAGCGCAACGACGCAATATTTTTCGACTTCTTATATTTTTAAGACAGCGTCAACCGTTGTATTGCTATTGAAGTTCGTTAGCCTTCTATTACTTCTTAAATTGTATCATAGCTATAAACAAATGGAAGCACATAAGTCAGTGTTGTTTTTATTAGTAAATCGTTTTCAACGGCCATAAATATTAGTGTTATTTATAAATAGTCTGCTCCTGCTATTAACTGCCAAAATTATTAGTCAGAATTCCTTAAGTAAATATGTTACATCTCATGGTGGCATGTTTATTACATGTGTTCAGAAGAATTTTGCACACGGTACGTTTAATACATGTCCGTTGACGAGACCCGACGTTCGCGAACGAGAGTGGTGATACTTTTACAGTCGAAACCAATCCGGCGCCCACTGAATACCTTTACAAATTCCAAGAGAATACCAGCTAATTTACTAATTTTGTATTTAATCAGATAAGGAATGTAATTGTATTCATGTTCCAACAAAAACTCGTTGAGAGGTGAAGCTTGTTTTGCAAGAAAACATACATTCTATGAAAAATCCAGTGTGTTATTTTTACCTAGTTCCTTTTTACTTTTTGAACCTGACGTGGCGTTTGTGAGTTTTAATTGGATTTTCTGTTTACAGTTCAAAAAGATCTACCTTATCGAGATCTTGTAAATCTGCTTGGCAAAAAAAAAACATAGCATAACATAATCAGCCTCTAGTGTTCCCACTGCTGGGACACAGGGCTCCTCTCAGTGAGAGGGAGCGGGCCGTAATCCACCACGCGGGCCCAGTGCGGGTTGGTAGATGTCACATGTCTCCGAATAATTGGTTCTAGGACATGCCGGTTTCCTCACGATGTTTACCTTCACCGTTTTGAGAGCAGTAGTGATGAAGTTATTTACACAAAGTAAAGCGTCTGTCTGGGTTCGAACCTACGACCAACAACTTGTAAGTCACGGCCGTTACCACTGGGCCACCACTACTCTAAAAATATTGTTATCAAATTCCGTGACCGACTGAATTAATGGCATAGTGAGGTAGTACAAAAGTTATAGTTGACGTGTGATTTGACCCTTTCAGATGACTGACTTCACCAGCTGCGGTTAACCTTCCTGCAAACTAAAAGCCAGGAGATTTTAACTTCAGCCGCGTATTATATAGCGGTAATTTTATGCTGAAAACTATTTGAACAGTTCAAGTAGGTACCTACATGCTTCAACATTGTTTTCAGTTATTGAGTTCTGGTATATTCAGACAACGCCAAAGACGTTGCCTTTAAGTATTTATATTTATAACTATTATTATTATTTACTTATTTTATTATTTATTTATTCTATTATAACATTTTACAAATAAATCTTAAGCTAAGAGCTAAGAACTAGCTGACCTGACAGACGTTGTCCTATCCTTTAGGGTAGGTAAAAGTACAGATGGAGCAGTTACCTCTTTAGTAGATTATATTACAGCTTGTCTAGATAATAAACAAAAGTGTGTCGGAGTCTTTATTGATCTAGCAAAGGCCTTTGACACTGTCTCGATCTCTGCTCTTGTTCACAAGCTGGAAAGGTGTGGAATAAGGGGAACTGTACTTAAAATCTACAAAGACTTTCTTATTGGCCGTCTGCAGAGGGTTAAAGTGGGTAGTGCTGTTAGTTCGGATGCTGCAGTAATTTATGGAGTCCCACAGGGTAGCATTCTCGGTCCCAGTCTCTTCCTGATTTATATAAACGACTTATGTCAAATGACACTGACTAAAGGCAAAATATTTACTTATGCCGATGACACGGCCTTGGTATTTCAGGGAGAGACTTGGGATGTAGTCCAACAAAATGTGGAGACGGGGCTCCATAAAGTCTGCTTGTGGCTGAAGCATAACCTGTTAATACTTAACATATCGAAAACCTCATTTGTACAGTTCACTAATGCTCGCATTGAACAGCCCAATGTATCTGTCAGGATTCACACATGCAAATCTCCTTTCACTCAGCAGTGCTCGTGTACAACTCTGAGCAAATCTAAGACGGTCAGATACCTTGGGGTTCTCTTAGACGAGAAAATATCCTGGCAACCACACATCGAGATGGTTTCGTCACGGGTCAGGAAGCTTACATGGGTGTTTAAAAATCTGAGGCATATAGCTGACAGCGATCTCCTCCGTACAGTTTATTATGCATTGGTACAATCGGTGATTGGTTACTGTATTGCGGTTTGGGGAGGTGTATGTAAAACGCATCTCTTACGCCTGGAAAGAGCACAACGGTCCTTGCTAAAAACAATGTCATTTAAACCATACAGATTTCCCACGAAGTCATTATACCAGTTGTGCCGGGTATTTACAGTAAGACAACTTTTTATTTTCCAGATTATTACTAAAAAACACGTATCTACCCCCTATGATCCAGTTAAACTTCGATATAAGCGAACAACTCCAAACGTAATTGAATCTGATAAATGTCGCACGGCTTTTGCAAGACGACAATACGCTTTTCTTTCTGTATACTTATACAACAAAATTAATAGAATCATAAATCTTTATCCGCTAACGCTACTTGATTGTAAACTTAGAGTAAAAAACTGGCTCTTTACACTTGATTATGAGGATGTAGAGAAAATAATCAATAATTAATCTTATTCAATAAAGGAACACATACATAAACATACCTTTCTTTCGTACACCTACTCATACACAAAAACACGAACGGGAACCCACCCACACGCACACATACACACATATGCTAACTTTTAGGACAATTGCGAACATTTGAAACAAAAAATAGCCCAATCGGTCGACTTCTCAAGTGATGTACTTACCAACGAACAGCATTTAATTTTTATTTAGGTACTAGGTACTAATTCGAAGTAGATTTTTTCTTGCCAATCATTTTATAATTGAGTAAGAAAAATGTTCTGTTCCTTATTATATATAAGGAATTATAACATCAAAATACCAATAAACTTATTATGGACTAATAGGGACTTATTATCGTTTACGATAGTAGGTACGGTACTCGTTATAAAATATCTTGTAGCGTAGCAACCCTCCGGCTATTTCAGCCGGGGAAAATACACGGCGTTTCCTAGTAAATATTTTTTTTAATAAGGAAAACATGCTGTCAAAGCAGTACTGACTGTTTGGATAGTGTAGTGTATCTGTCGCAGCCAACTGCACTGGCCTGCAAAAATAAGTACCTATCACACTTTTAAAATTGCAATAACTTTTTAATTAAGTACACAAGATATACTTTCGAAACAAAAAGGACTCGAAAAAGAGTTTAATTTTGTAAATAAAAACTGGCAAGCCTGGGATGAGCTAGGGAGGCTAGTCAGAAGCCGCAGACCACCACCTACCAGCCTCAGCGCACTAAAACAGGCCCTTTTTTTTTTTTTTTTTGAGGGTGGGAAATCATCAAATAACTTCTCCCGCTCTGGGTGGAGCGGAAGGGCGTGTCAGACTTTTACTGACTAAAACCCACCCGTGTTCCTTCAGTTGCCTATGCCAGGGCCACGGTATCTTCTTAAAACAACCCGCGACCCCAGCGGCGCCGGCCCTATTGGACCCCATCACTTGCTGACATCTCTTTGAGGCGCGCGTGGAACACAACGCGCCGTCGACTCGGGCCTGGTCCTTACCGGACGGCGAGCTACCCGCTGCTCACCGTCCGCAGGCCCGCGCCTACGGTGGCCGGAAATCGCCTCGCGATTCCCCCCGCCCAGGGCGTCTCCTGCGGCGACTGAGGGCGTGAGGCTGCCTCTCCCTCACGCGTTCCGCCTCCTCCTTCGCGAGCATCACTGCTTCGCAGAAGTAGGTGACGGCCTCCCATGCACTCTCGCTCCGCACCATGGCCTGAACCAGGCTCGGACGCGAGAGATCGCCGCCGCCGATCGCCTCCGTGAGAACACGGCGGTGCTCTGCCCAAGCCGGGCAGACCTCCACTGTATGCTCCACCGTGTCCTCCGGGCGATCCACACAATGGTGACACCCGGGCGTTTCCTCCCGCCTTATGCGAAACAGGAACCTCCCGAAACAGCCGTGTCCGGTGAGGACCTGCGTCAGGCGGAAGGTGAGGACGCCGTGGCGCCTCTCTAACCACTCCTCAAAGAGGGGACTTATCGCCGCAATTGTGGCGTGCCCAGCGCTGGGTTGTGACAGTCGCGCTCTCCATGTCGCCATGAGATCCCGCCGGAGCTGTGTCCGCTGTACCGTGATTTCTCGCGGCAGCGGAGTTACGCCCCGGCGTTTCGCCTCCTCCCGCCACTCCCACACGTGCGCGGGGACCTTTACCTCCAGATCCCACGGCGGCAATCCGGCAAGGAGGCTCGCCGCCTCCCGGGAGACCGTGCGGTATCCCCGGACTAGCCGGATAGCCATGACCCTCTGGGACGCGTTCAACCGTTGGGTTGGCCGCAGCCTTAGGGAACGCGCCCACACCGGTGCCCCGTAAAGGGCCATGGACCGCACGACCCCCGCGTAAAGCCTCCGGCAGGAGGCATTTGGACCCCCCAGATTAGGCAGGAGCCGCCTCAAAGCAGCCCCAGCCCGCTCCAGTCTGGGAGCCAAACGTCGGAAATGCTCCACGAAGTTCCACCGGCTGTCGAGGACGAGTCCCAGGTACTTCATCGTCGACCCGACTCCGATGTGAACCCCTCCTACCGCTATTTGGGAACCCGACGGTGGCGCATTCCGAGGACCATGAAAACACATGGCCTCGGACTTGTGCAGGGCCACCTCGAGTCCCAACTGCCGGATCCTCTCCACGACTATCGCAACCCCGCGTGTCCCTAATTCGGCCGCCGCCTGGTGCGACCTCCCCTGCGCCAGGACCAGCGTGTCGTCAGCGTAACATACCACGCTGACGCCGCTATAGGTCGGCGCGCAGCACCCAGTCGTAACCGATGTCCCACAAATGCGGCCCCAAGACCGATCCCTGTGGGACACCGCACGTCATCTCTCGCCGGTTCCACTCTCCTTGATGACCGGGGTAGATGACGGCCCTGTCCGTCAGATAGGCCTCGACCACTCGACAGAGGACTAAAACAGGCCCTGATACGAGAATGGGAGAATATTCCCCAACATCGGCTCCGAAACCTCGTGTTCAGTGTGCCAAATCGACTCGAAGCTGTAAACAGAGCCCTAGTAGGACCACAGGATACCAGTTATTAAAAAAAAACTTTTTTACAAAAACAAAAACCGACTTCCAAATAAAACACTACAAAGTGAAAAATAACTTTAATTTCGGAAGTCGGTGTCTTTGGATCTGTATTTTAGTTTTTTGCCACCGACTTCCGAAATTAAAGTTATTTTTCACTTTGTAGTGTTTTATTTTTGGAAGTCGGTTTTTGTTTTTGTAAAAAAGTTTTTATTTTTCACTTTTTAGTGGTTCAGTTTGTAATTTATCTAAGTTACAATAACCCAATGTCAACTGCTCATCACATTTTACAAAATGTTGCTTTTCCCGATGCAGGGACGTTAATTGTTGAGGAGTTCTCCTAGTAAGAACCAAGAGAAATGGAGCTCATGGTGAAGTCACCATTACCATTATTTTGACGAGCATAAACCATATTAAAGTAATCGAATCGCAACCTAACCTGTTATATACTTAGATATAATTGAGTATTTCCGATGGCCCTCTGTGGTCTTTATCATCAGTTCCAGTTCACCGAATGTTACTTTCCGAGAGCAAATGCACGAGTTACTATAAAAAATACCGAAATCGATATAGGTGTGCCCATAAAATTTGAGGGTTTCCCTCGATTTCCACGGGATCCCATCATTAGATCCTGACTTGATGATCATGGGACCACTTGGGACGTATACCCTTTCGAACAAAAAAAGAAAAATCCAAATCGGTCTAGCCATTTTCGAGTAATCGGGGAACATACATATAAAAAAAAAAAAAAAAAAAGTTTCCGATGAATTGAGAACCTCCTCCTTTTGGAAGTCGGTTAAAAATAAATAACATGTAAAACATACGTGTAAATGTTAATTGAGTTTTATGACACTAAGCTAAAAATGCCTATTTTTATTGTTTTATCTTGTTTTAGACTTAAAAATATTCCAATAAAACGTTTTTAGGGTTCCGTACCAAAATGGTAAAAAAGGAACCCTTATGGTGTGACTCAGTCTGTCTGTCTGTGTGTCTGTCTGTCTGTCTGTCTGTCTGTCACAGCTGGATATCTCGAGAACTACTAATGCTATCAACTTGAAATTTTGAATAGTTTTAGATGACGTTTATACCCAACTATTTTGCAAATAAGAAAGACTAAAAATATTTATATTTTTTTTGTAACAGGGACTGAAAGGGGGTCTTAAAAATTCAAAGTGGGGCTACTAGGGCATGTGGGGTATCATATGAAAGAGCGCTGTTTGCACATTCTCAAACATATTTTTTCTTTTTTTTAGCCCGCATAGTTTTCGACTTTTGGTGAAAAATGTAAAAAAAAATACAGTTCCCCCCCCTTATCTCCGAAGTTTGCAAAGCGAAAAATCTGAAATTATTCTATGTGATAGAAGTTTAAGTAAAGATTACAGGAAAAATAAAATGATGTCTTTAAATAGTACAGTTTTTCAGAAATCATCAACAAAAATTACATATAAATGATGTTACGGAACCCTCGGTGCGCGGGTCCAACTCGCTCTTGACCGGTTTTTTTATTTTATTTTAAATCTCTAACTTCTATATTTTAGAAAAAAAAAATTAAAAGTGTAGTACTTAGTCTTTCAGGCCAGTGTAGCTTTATTAGCCGTTTAGTCACAGTTCTAATCGAACCTAACCGTGAACCTTACCCATTTGATTGGGGGGCCCTAGTTTATAAATTACTGCGACCAGTTCGGCTCGCGCGTGGTTGGTCGCAGTTCCAACCTAACCTATAATTGAATATTATTCAGGCCGCTAGATGAACGGCGCCGTTTAGTTAAAAGGCTATAGGTGGTTAACTAAACGGCTAATTAAAACAGTTGGCTGCGACATATCTAGATATGTACACACTGTCTCATTCACACAAGTAGTGAGGTAGCTGCTGTCACTGTCATCTGTCATCTGTCACTCACCACGAATGTCGGGAGAATGTTGAAAGGTAGGTGGCCCTAAGAAGCTTGCTGTGGTAGTGAGCCAGTGTAGTGATAGAATCAATTTAAATACGGAATCAACAGGATTCTACAGATGGCAGTGAAGTCTTTTGTAACCAGAGTGATATTTATCGTTCGCTAGATGTGGTGTAACGTGCGACTGAAGGACGAAAATTCCCGTGGAAAGGTTTGGGACCCCTGACACGCGGGGACTAAGGGATTTATTGCATTAGTTCGGGTCTCTCACCGCTCCAATGATTGACGCCCTACGGTTGTCCAATCGGGAGATTCTTTGTCTGATGTTTTTAATTTCTAAATTGTTAGCGATAGGTATTTGGAGGACATTTATTATTATAAAGTTAGAGCGAGCGCGCACTGCGGTGCGTTTCCGGTAGTTCTGCCGCACTGGGCGGGGCCTACGGTAACAAAACGCATGACCGCAGTGCGCGCACTTCAAAGACATTCCATACTTCACAGATTATGCGGTAGAAAAACGCACCGCAATGCGCGCTCGCCCTAACTGATTACTAGTTGTGCAAAATGTTTTCTATCTCACAATGTCTATCTTAATTTATCGAAAGATCTTTGAACGTACCTATTCTGTAAAATTCTAGTTAGTTTTTTTTATAATTAGTTCTAATTAAGTATATCATACCAGAGATTAATTAACAAAAAATAACTTTATCAATTATATTTTTAATTAAAAGAGTTATCAATGTATTTCACTGCATAGTAACATTTCAAATTAATTAAATGCAACGTGTTAAGTCATTTTAGTACAAATTTTAATAAAATTACCAAATCGGTTGATTGTATTCAATTAATAAGATTTTAGGCTATTATAATTTCTTAGAAAAGGAAGCAAATTAAATTCTATAGTAAACAAGAACCAACCAAGAACCAAGTTTATAAATCTCAAGTGTAAAGAAAGATAAAAATATAAGTTTTGTAAAGTAGAGTGCTGGATAAAAGTCCACGCTGCTGGATTTTTGTTCTAGGATAAAACATTGCGAGTTAAAAGTGAATTGCTTTCAAGAAATAGTGCTTTCTTAACTTAGTCGAGTTTTAAAGAATTACTACAAGGATTTAGTTGCAATAGGTACCTACATATCAGAACTATTATTAACAATATTATTAATTAGTAAATTTAGCACCAAGCTAAAATTGTGAATAAAAGCATTAGAAGCTTAGAAGTATTTCATACTATAAGTTGTAATACCTACGTTCACGCGAACGATGTGGTGTGAAACAGAAATAATTCGTTCTAAAAAGTCTTACAAAAAACTTACAAAACAAACAAGTTGCATACCTACAATTATGAACTAAAATGTTTGTTAGCAAAGCCCTTTTATCATGAAACTTAGTCTGCTTTCTTAAAGCAGACTAAGTTTCATATTTCCCGCGAATACCTACAATTACCGTCGTGAACTACATACTTAAGACGCAGATATATGCCAACGACCTTGAGTGGTTAGCTTGCGCGTTCTGTTCTGAGCTCACGCAACGCGTCATACGTCCACCCAGTAATAGGACTCGCCCATCAAGGTGCGATGTCCCAAATTATTAATTTATTATGCATAAAACAAAAAGTATTATATTAAAACACGTTTAATAAAAGGTAAATAATTAAATTAGCTTTAAAATGGTAACAATAACGCTTGACAGTATTTGCGTGATTCTCAGTTTTTATCCGCGTTAGCAGATCAATTACACTATACCTACCTACATAGCCACCTAAACTAAAATATTCACATATTAAGTTGGTAAGAAAATGCTCTCATTTAGCACAATATTATTAATTATATTTTCCAAATCGTTTAGACGTGACCTTTAGTTTAAAAACATTAAAAGTCGTTTATCGATGCCTTAATGAGTTTCCGTAATTTCACAAACGTTGAATTACCTACCCAGTAAATTGGTAATAAAACTTCAGTTTAACAAAGTTGCGTGCATATTAGCTCATAGGCGCTTAACTTATAATATATAAGTAATTGCACAGAGCAAGTTCATGTCTTAAAGTCACGTGTTTCTGAAACATGTGCGGTTTTATTTATTTCACTCGAGCGGGAAATCTTGACTGATAGCCGTTAATCTGTTTATCTGACGTAAGTACTTAGGTACCCTATATCACAATTTTTAACGGTTGACTTCTATAAAAAGATAGGTAATATGGCTCAGCTAGACTATTTTCGGATTTCTTATACCGATAACGTAACATACAACATTGTGGAATGCAAATAAATATATTGAGTATTGAGTATTGATTTAATATTAAAAAATATTGGATTTTTAACCAGTGAAAACGCTCAAAAAATGTTCTGAAGTTAAGAATAGTTTTTTTCAAAGGGATATTTTATAAAAGAAAAACCAGAAAGTTTCAAAGAAACAATTACAAGGAATTTCAGCAAAACAAAGTTTCAAGAACTTTATGCAGTGTTAACTCTCCAACATTCCTAATATTTTTCCAGGCATTTATATTAATTTGGCTCTTTTTAATTTTCATAAAGAAATTACTTTTAATTTATATAGAAGTTGTTTTTGCTTTTATGAAGGGTAAGATACCTCTATTTATGTTAAGCATGAAATTTCATTCATTCATTTAAATTTTTCCTAGAAATGTAAATGTAGCGTTAATTGGAAAGTCCTTGACATTCGTGGGCTGATAAGTATCTTATTTTACTAATATTAATATTTTTCATTTTCTGAAATGGAAGAGAATTTTCGTTGACTGATTCGAACTCTGAACTTTCGAATTCTGAACTATGAAATCTGAATTTGAAATCTGAAATTCGAACTCTGAACTGAAAATTCGAATTCTGAACTGATTCGAATTAACATACGTTTTCCTTCCCATTTTCACATTAAAGCTTTCCCTAAAAAAACAAATTCTATAAGAGTCCGTATCCTTTTCATTGAGTTAAAGTAGTCTTGTTATCCCTCGGCCCTTCTTTCCCTCCATCTCCCATTGTATCTGTTTCACGTTCCTGGGTTTATCTCGACGTGATCACGTGACTATTAGGCGTCTGTTCCCAATTCCTCCGACATACGTATTTAAACATACGTGGTTTCATCTCGTTATTTTACGAGCGGCACACAAGCGTGTGACGGTACAATTTCCGAATGTTCGCACTTCGACACGCATTGTTTAAGGCGAGTATAGTCTTGAAATGGTCGTTTTTGAGAGCCTAAAACTTTTAAATGAGCCTACAGAAAATTCCAGAAAAAAAAAATGTAAGCAACATTAAATATTGAAATGAGGTTGTTTTCAACTTTAAATTTGCTACTGCTTTTAGACTACAAGTGATATTTTCACGGCGATAATATTGGTAAATCACTTATCTTACAACTGTGCATTTCTTATTTTAAAATAATAATTAATTTTTACAAAACGCAACTTTAACAGCAGAAATTTAGAAATATTCGCTAGCGGGTCCGTGGGACGGCTGTATGAGACTACGGGTCGACGACTATACTCACCTTAAGAGTTGTCATCGAGAGACAAATTCGTCGTTGTTTAATAATACCCATTCTATATCAGAATTATTATTATGCCTGTTCCTTACGTGAAGGTATTAGTTGCCAGGTCGATATAAACTTCTTACCAGTTTATTCCTTTACTACATGGCGAGTATATGCAATTGCCGCTTGATCACCGATATCCTCAGGGAAATCAGGCTTTTCCCAGTTTGAAGACTAGTGAGATGGATGGTACAGCCCATCTGCCTAATACACTTCTCACCAAATAAATAAAAACAGTACCTACTGCAATAACTATTTAGGCGACATTTAAATAAAAAAGAGGAATTATATTGTTAAAAAAATACGGTAATAAATAGCTGGCAGTTTAGTCTACACAATTCCAAATTTGAATTTAAATTTTCAAATTATCTTATTCCAGTAGATGAATGTAGAGATTGTTTTCAATGTGTATTCCGTCGGAATTTCGAGGTATTCCACTTAGGTCACTGATTTGAACGGCACTTCCTCGAACGTCACCTAACTAAACACTTCCACTAAGGGCACTGAAACAAAATTTTGTAAAGTTCCGTTCGGTGGAATATTTTATTGATATGCATTTAATCACATTTTTTTTTTGCAAAAAATATCGTTTTTTTATAGTGATTGTTAACTAAGCTTTGTGGCATCCTACCAAAGAGATTTTTTCCTTACAAATATGTAACCTCGCTCGCGGAAGCCGCCCAAGTCGTGGCGTTTGCTGGATTCGGGACATACAGGGTGTCCCGTAAATAATGGATCAAACGTAACGGGTAGGTAGCTTACCTAATTTCCAACAACTAATTTGAATATTAAAAAAAAAACCGTTACAGTAACCAGGATATTAATTTTTTTTCGAATTTTACGATTTTGTCTTCCAGAATTAAGCTTTTTTAATGCTGTCGCTGCAAATGATGACATTTTTAGGTATGATTTTTATTTAACATTTCTGAATAGCTTACTAATGTTATAAGATACCATTTTTTTGAATACCGTTTTATTTGCCTAAGAAAAAAAATCTTGAGTTGAAAAGTTTTTTCTTTACGATGTTAGGACCAAAATTGAAAAAATTCTCCTGTAAAAAAAATGTATGACACCGAAGACCACCATTATTTTAAAAACTTGTACATTTAATAAGGTTTGCAAATTGGTATAAAACTTACGTCTAGTCCTTATCGTTACAAAGATATTGCTATGAATGTGATGAAGAAGACAGAAAATAAATTAAATTGGTACTATTCCATTTTTTCCTTTTCGTAATGGCTTATGCTTGAATGCTTGTAATCGAAGCAGGTAGTTAAGCGGATAGCATAATTCCGACCCGATGACGTCATCTGTCCGGAATTTGGGACCGCTACCTGTGGCGGAGTTGCACCTCAGTCAGTGTGAAAGGGATAGATAGCGCCGCTTTTTGGTAAATCGGTTAAATCGGTATGAAGTTGCGCAGGTTCTTTTGTTCTTTCCTGCGCCCTTCACTCGTACAGGCTTCATTGTTGCTTGATTTTATTAGTTTAGTTGTAACTAGTCTCTCTTCGAGTTGCTACGTCAGACAACTTTCGCTCCCGGTCAGTGGCTCGGTGTTTTCTTCTGTAAAATTTGACTTGTGCTGTGTTTTTGGACTTTGCTTTGCCTATCGATTTGGAACTCTTTGCGTATTGGACAAACGACTTGGCGATCCTACGGACTCCGAAAACATTCGTTTGTGTGTGCTTGTACGTGTGTGCAGTAGCGCTGAAACCTTATTCAGCCCAATGCCTCGTTATGAGTACACGCCACGGCAGTACGCCGAAATGCATTTTATCTACGGAGAAGCAAGAGGTAATGCCAGGGCGGCTGCAAGATTGTACCGTGAAAGATACCCGAACCTGGTTCGTTATCCCGATTATCGCGTCTTTATTAGAGTGCATAACGCGCTTCTTGAGGGAAGAATTCTTGGCACCGGAGTTGGTGGTACCCGTGAAGGACGACCGCGACAAGTTAATGACGAAGTCATTCTTCGAGAAATCGAGGAAGATCCGTCAGTCTCCGTTCGCGTCATAGCGCGACGCGTAGGAATTTCTAGATCGACGGTGCATCGAGTGCTACAACGGTGCCGATTGCACCCATATCACGTGCAACGTGTTCAAACGCTGACGTCGCGTGATTACCAGCCAAGAATAGAATTTTGCCAAAGGATGCTTAGAATGATTCGGGCGGACCCGCAGTTTTTTAACAAGATTTTATGGAGTGACGAGTCTTCATGCCGCCGAGATGGATATTTAAATTTGCATAATTTGCACAGTTGGCAGCTGATAAACCCACATTTGATGCGAGAGGACAGGAGCCAACATCAATTTAAAATAAATTTATGGGCGGGAATAATCAATGGGCAAATAATAGGGCCCTTCGAACTACCAGCTACTCTAAACGCCGAATATTATCTCCATTTTTTAAGGAATGAGTTGCCAAGGTTATTAGAAAACGTTCCAGAAGACGTACGGCAAGCAATGTGGTTGCAAAATGATGGGTGCCCCGCTCACTATGCGACGGCAGTAAGGGCGCACCTTGATGAAAGTTATCCGGACAGATGGATCGGCCGATTAGGACCAATTTTGTGGCCTCCGCGATCTCCGGATTTAAATCCCCTAGATTTTTTTTACTGGGGATGTTTAAAAGACAGGGTCTACAAGAATCCAATAACGTCGGAAGAAGAATTACGACAGCGCATCCAATCTGCTGCATCAGAAATAAACCAAAGCCGTTTTGTCCGTCGGATAAGAGCTTCCTTTATTAGGAGATGCAGACTTTGCATTCTTGTAGAGGGAAGGCAATTCGAACATTTATTGTAAAAACCAAATAAAACGATTTATTTGAACTAACTGTTTTTTTTAGTACGGCCTCCTAATTCTTTTCATACGCCTCAATAATTCAATGAACATTGCTTCTGAAATACTACAGTTACACATTTTAAAGAAAAAGTTTAAATGTACACACTTTTTTATTTTTTTTATTAACGTTGATTTGGAGCACCTCTCAGATTCATAGCAATTATCTTTGTAACGACAAGGACTAGAATGTACAACTTCATACCAATTTACCAAAAATACAAAAGCGGCGCTATCTATCCCCTTCACGCTGACTGAGGTGCAACTCCGCCACAGGTAGCGGTCCCAAATTCCGGACAGATGACGTCATCGGGTCGGAATATGCTAGCCGCTTAACTACCTGCTTCGATTACAAGCATTCAAGCATAAGCCATTACGAAAATGAAAAAATGGAATAGTACCAATTTAATTTATTTTCTGTCTTCATCACATTCATAGCAATATCTTTGTAACGATAAAGACTAGACGTAAGTTTTATACCAATTTGCAAACCTTATTAAATGTACAAGTTTTTAAAATAATGGTGGTTTTCGGTGTCATACATTTTTTTTACAGGAGAATTTTTTCAATTTTGGTCCTAACATCGTAAAGAAAAAACTTTTCAACTCAAGATTTTTTTTCTAAGGCAAATAAAACGGTATTAAAAAAAATGGTATCTTATAACATTAGTAAGCTATTCAGAAATGTTAAATAAAAATCATACCTAAAAATGTCATCATTTGCAGCGACAGCATTAAAAAAGCTTAATTCTGGAAGACAAAATCGTAAAATTCGAAAAAAAATTAATATCCTGGTTACTGTAACGGTTTTTTTTTTTATATTCAAATTAGTTGTTGGAAATTAGGTAAGCTACCTACCCGTTACGTTTGATCCATTATTTACGGGACACCCTGTATAGTCAGCGTGTTGTGGCTGCACGATTGCATCTTAGCGTCTCTGCTGTCAATAGAGTGTATCAGCGTAAATGCTCTTACAGGTAAGGTCGCGCGCGATTCCATAGAAATTGTTCTACGGATATTATATCGCAATATCGCGTCGCGACGCGATATCGGCTCTGTCTGTAAGAGCCTTTATCGGGCGACTGGTATGTTTACTCGCCGTCCAGGATCTGGTTGATATCGAGTCACGTCTGAGCAAGATGACCGGTTTATTGCGTCAGTTTCTCTAAGAAATCGTCACTTATAACTCTATTTAACTGCAGCAGTGGTTCCGTGAGGTTCGAGGATTGACTGTGAGCGATTCTACCATATATCTTCTTCTAAGATTAGCGGAGCGTGGCATGAAACCTCATAAACTAGCTAATTGTCCAAAATTGACGGTAGACCACCGGAGAGCCCGTCTTAACTTTGCACGTGAGCACTTAAATTGGTCATACCTTCAGTGGAGCAATGGTCTCTTTTCTGACAAGAGTAAGATCATGTTGTATGGAGACGACGGAAGAAAGAAGCTGTATCGAAGAGAGTGAGAGCGTTTTGCACACTGCTACATTGAAGAAAGAGTCAGTTAGGTACTGTGGTGGTTCATGAACGGTTTGTGGAGGCATAAGCGCCGATGGAGAAACTGAACTTGCTTTTGTATCTGGACCTCGCTTACCGTCAATAAATGGGTCAAGTTACATCGAAGAGTGTCTGGAGCCCCATGCCATGGCTCATACCGCAGGCATTGTAAATTAATATTACCTGAGATTGATTGAAGAAAGAGTCAGTTACTGTGGCCGTTCATGGACGGTTTGGGGAGGCATAAGCGCCGATGGAAAAACAGAACTGGTTTTTGTATCTGGACCTCGCTTACCGTCATTAAATGGGTCACGTTACATCGAAGAGTGTCTGGAGCCCCATGCCAGGGCTCATACCACAGACATTGTAAATTAATACCTGAGCGAAGTCGGTATTACGGTTATGGGCTGGCCAGCAAGAAGCCCGGATATGAACCCCATAGAACACCTATGGGATGACTCGCATGGTTGTTGCATGGTTGTGTGGTTGTATGGGTTGAGTAGTGTTCCGATACAAGAAGAGTGGGATAACCTCCCACAACACAAGATTGTGACTCTCATCCGTTCTATGAGGAACTGCATGGAAGCAGTCATTACAGCCCGGGGAGGAAATACGAGATATTTAATAAACATTAATATTCTTTTCACACCACCTGCTCGAAAATGTCAAATTATATGTCAAGCAACCTTAACCTAAAGTGAGTCATTAGTGGCCGGGGGCACAGCCGGTCAATAATGTTGTACTGGATTTCATTATGACCCGCTGGTCAATAATGTGATTTGAATTTGGAATCTCACATGCTCAGCTAAATTGGCAGTATAGTACTAACAAACACCTTTTGGTGCCAGAAAGAGGAAAGCTATTCTCGAAACCCTTACTACGCGTGGATGATATTCTCGATTTCCTACAAAATCATAACGACTGCTTCTTCATATCGTTGCCATGTTTTCGAAGACATAATATTGTAAGAATAATTAGATAACTACGAACCATTTTTCATTTTTTTTTTTTAATTTTGGAACGAAGTTCCTTATCGCGCGTTGTGAAAGGGGGCTAGACGGAAAAAAGTCTCACGAAAAGTTGTCACGACACTTTTTGCTATAGGTAGCTATTGTAAGCCGTGCGGCGTGCGCATGTTTCTCTGTCTGTCTCTCTCTTATAGAAAGCAAGCCAGATATTTTCATTTCTATTTCGCATTGAACAGTGTGGTGTCGCGATGATGATGATGATGATGATGGTGATGATGATGATGATGGTGATGATGATGATGGTGATGATGATGATGGTGATGATGATGATAATGATGATGATGATGGTGATGATGATGATGATGATGGTGATGATGATGATGATGATGATGATGATGATGATGATGATGATGATGATGATGATGATGATGATGATGATGATGATGATGATGATGATGGTGATGATGATGATGATGATGATGATGATGATGGTGGTGATGATGATGATGATGATGATGATGATGATGATGATGATGATGATGATGATGATGATGATGATGATGATGATGATGATGATGATGATGATGATGATGATGATGATGATGATGATAAGTATAAAAATAAAATTTTGTTACAATTCCTTCACTAATTAATCGAAAGGAACTTCGTTCCATCCGGGTGTCCCTTGACACCTCTCAAGTTTTTTTTTTTTTAAATTACACATCAACATCTATAAACGTACCAAATAAAACTTAACTTTATCTTTGCACAACTGGACTAATGTCTCAAATGTTACCATTAACTTCAATTAATATGTAAGTGCATATAACTAACTAGTTCTAAATATGTTATTCTTACTGTTTGTTTATTTAATAAATACTTTGTTTTTCGTACTATGGCTATTATTTTCTCACAGTAGGTGTAAAAAGTAGAGTATCCTCCTCTGGGCTAAAGGTGTCTTTGCCTTGGGCTAGCTTGAATCCCTCGCTGCATTCAGGATTCTTGTATTAACTCCCTCGCTTCGCTCGTGAGTTAAACTCTTAACTACCTCGCTGCGCTCGGGAGTTAAATCCCGAATCCTTCATTGCGCTCGAGATTCAATATGACGCCCGTGACATAAGACACAACTTTAGCCCCTCGGTGCATAATCTACTATTAAACGATACCTTATCCGCAATTAACTGGCATTATTTAATTTTTTTGTTTAATGTAAAAACCAAACTTCAGAGGTGTTTCGATTTTTTTGATGAGAAGTGTATAATTCATTATCTATGTGCATGCATTCATGCTAACTGAAGCCGCGAGGTCATCACTGCTATATACTTTCATGTCATTTACATAGTAACAACCAGATCTCCTCAACTCAGCTAAAACTTCTAGCATTACGTGACCTACCATTACTGGCGCATGTATTCGTTACCCTCCAAACAAACTGTGCAGTATGCAGTGTAAATGGCAAGATGGCGCGTGAAAAATGCTTTTAATGGCGCTGATTCACCGCCGCCTCTACACAGAGAGGGTGTGCCACTTTTTCAATTAATTTCTTCGCCAATCCTATTCTTTGTAAGGTAAGCGATTTACTAGATTAGTTAATCAGCATAATCGTGTAGATTAAAATCACTGGCCGGCCGTGGTATTAACAAGGGTATTATTAGCAAGTGATATTAAAAATGATTTTGGGTTCTTATCAGTTAATTTTCATCGTCATCGTGTAGGCACGTAGTATCTACTGTTTGTCGTGGATCTTACTCATTATATTTTAAAATTCATGCTCAAGGTAAACACATTATGTATGGTGCGGTCGTATATAATACGAATCTAGCTTTTGCCCGCGGCTTCGCCCGCGTGGGTGTCGGTAAATATCTCACGGGAATGTACTACCGGAAAATCCTTCCTTATTCCTTGTCTAAGTACATTATAAAGGGAACCTCTATGCAAAATTTCAGCTTTTTAGGTTCAAGGCTGGGCGTTGATGAGTCAATCGATCAGTCAGTCAGTCAGTCAGGACTTCTCTTTTTATTTATATGATGAAGATAAATATTTATATAGGTAGGTGAGACGGTCATTAGTTTGGGCACTAAACGAAGCGCAGCACGAGTTCCGAGAAGGTCGCAATGACGTGATGCTCGGCTATCTTCGTGCTATGACAGACCCTGGCTGATGGAGGAGCACTGGGACGAGAGACACTTACCATTCTGCCGTCGAGGAGACAAGTACCTCCAACCTAGGAACTGTCATTCGTTTCGTTTGCTCGGTGTGGTTATCATTTTGATGCTTAAATTAATTGTTAAACATACAACAGTAATAAAAACCGGTCAAGAGTGAGTCGGACTCACGCACCGAGGGTTTCGTTCCGATTTCTGAAAAGGTGTGCTATTTAGAGACATCATTTTATTTTTGCTGTAATCTTTACATAAATTTCTATCACATAGAATCATTTCAGATTTTTCGCTGTGCAAACTTCCGAGATAAGGGGGGAAAATTATGCGGCTTAAAAAAAAAGAAAATAAATGTTTGAGAATGTGCAAACAGCGCTCTTTTATATGATACCCCACATGCCCTAGTAGCCCCACTTTGAATTTTTAAGACCCCCTTTCAGTCCCAGTTGTAAAAAAATATAAATATTTTTATTTCTTTCTTATTTGCAAAATAGTTTAGTAAACGTCATCTAAAACTGTTCCAAATTTCAAGTTGATAGCATTAGTAATTCTTGAGATATCCAGCTGTGACAGACAGACAGACTGAGTCACACCATAAGGGTTCCTTTTTTACCATTTTGGTACGGAACCCTAAAAACGTGACTGTAGTGTATTCGCTGTTTCTCTGGTTCGAGCACAAAAACTAAACGCCCGCATGATGTCGGACGAGATGATGCTAATAATACTGTCTGTAATAGATAGATGGTGTGTCTCATAAACTCATCCAGTGCACATCATGAGTAATGCCTTCTCGCAATGCTTAAGAGGCCGTACACGAAATTTTACCGATTTCGCTGATTTACGTGATTTTACAGACGAGATTTTGCAGTTATAATAAAGTATTTGTATAAGTTTTAATGCACAACATGAAAGATCATTTCAATTATGATCTAATGTATGTGCTACTTTTCTATTTTTATTGTTTAATTTTAATTAATCGACCTAAACCGGCGACTGTTTTGTGAATTTTTGCTGTGAGAGGTTTAGAATATGACATATTTACGAATCGTTTTGACGTCTAAGGGTATGGAAAAATTACAATGTACTCTTGTGAAAGTTGTACATACAATGTATGAATCACTTTTTACGATTGTCATATAAAATTTTTGACTAAAAAAGTAATCAACTTAGTCAATTTTTGAGAAAATTGGCAAAGAATTGCTTTTGATATCGGCTACTTAGAACTCTCGTTCATAAAATAAAAACAACAGAAATAAACTTCAATTCAAAATCAATCCATTTCCTGAAAAATAATTGCAAAAAATTAAAAAAATTTGCCATTAAAAAATCTTTTAAAACAACCTAATTCTCGCATAAAAAACTCGACGCAAAATAAAAATGTAGGTTAGATTAATTATCATCGAAATGATCTTTTATGTTGTGCATCAAAACTTATAGAAATACAGTATTTTGACTGTAAAATTACGTCTCTAAAATCACGCAAATTAGCGAAATCGGCAAAATTTCGTATACGGCCCCTTAAATAATTTAATATAAAAAAGGCATTTTTCTACTATATGGGTGCTGAAGTAGAGTAGCACCACATTGCCGCTATAAGCTCTATTTCAATTAAGAAGGTTCAATTAGAAGGTTTTCTCCGGGATAGTCTCTTGCGGTGGTAACCTTATTGATGGGTGTCGGGTATTGCGGTGTGCACGGTCTTAATGGGTTTTATTTGTTCAAGTGTTGTTAATTTAAAGTGTCTTCTTACTACTGACAGCAGTAAAAGGTATGGTACGATAACTTTCTTGGACGAGCTCCATAGGGTAAAATAACCCTGTCTTCAATATATTATGAGATAAGGATTGTCTCTAGGATGACCACTCACCTGCAATTTCTCTGGTTATGTAGACGCCCAAAGGCGTTGGTAACCACTGAACTTCAGGTGGTTCGAATACCATGCTTGTATGACGACAGATAAAAAAAAAAAATCCCGACCGCAACTTCTCTCATTTCTTCTCGTAGACGTAGACAGTACATTAATGTTGCTTTACTGTTTGGGCCCAATAGGTGGACATATTTATTGCGACTGATTGATTTTTGACTGCAACTATAAAGTTCGAAACAAGTGCACTTTTCTAGCAGTATAATGGTAGTTGGTGGCAATAATTTTAGTTCAATCTCAGATTTATCAAAGTGATGTTGTTTCCAACTTTTCAGTTGCAGTCGAGTTTTTGTTTGTTTTTCAACCTTTTAGTGTTTTATATTTTTGGAATTGTCTCTTCAAGCCTGTTGATACCCCATAAAGTCATGGTACTATTTTTTTTTTCTAATAATCTGCCAACATGGGATAAGGGCAGGAAGATGATGAATCAGCCATTTTGATTTTATAAAAAACAAAACCTAGCCCATAACCATCGCGCGACCTAGACTAGACGAGTCGCCTCAGTCGTTAGGATGCTTCGAGGGTTTAGAATCCCATATACAAAGATACGAGATCATAGACATCTACGTATGAAAACCATAACCCTGTCTTTGTTGTCGCGCAGTTGGGTAGAAACAGATAAATACCTACAGGGGCGGCAATTCGAAACAATATAGGCCTTTTAGGCCGTGCGCTGCGTTAGGCGTGCGCACGGCGCGGGCGCCCGCGTGGCGTGCTGTTTCATGTGTGCTGCGCTGCGCTGATCTATGGGATTACATGAAACAGCACGCCACGCGGGCGCCCGCGCCGTGCGCACGCCTAACGCAGCGCACGGCCTTATTGTCATGATTAGGTAGTCGCTGACGTGTGGCATTCAATCGTATGTTCAAAGCTGTTCGTAACACTTTGGCAAGTCATGCGCAGGTCAAAAGGCCAAGATGCCATTGACATTAAATTCCGCAATGTTGATTATAATATTAAAAACCGGCCAATTGCGTGTCGGACCACGCACAATGAAGGGTTCCTTAGTTGAAAAGAATTTATCTCAAAAACAAAAATAAAATTGTAATCCCATATTTTTTTATGTGATAAAATTACAAATTAATAATTTTCGGACTTTTTCCTTTACTGCTGTGCTGCAACCTTGCTTCCTTCCTTCCTTTACCTTGCTTCTTCCCAAACATGATTCTAGGTCAACGGGAAGTACCATACAGGTTTTGATTTACTTATTTTGAGTATCAAATGTGTCGTAGGCCGTTTTTTATTGAGTTGACTTAGAAGCTTGATTTTTTAGAACTCCAGGGGTCCTACGTATTTGATATTAATTTCAACTTGATACCTTCACGCGTTCCTGAGAAAAAGGGTCTTGACAGACTGACAGACAGACAGACGGACAATGACGTGATCCTATAAGGGTTCCGTTTTTTCCTTTTGAGGTACGGGCCCTAAAAATTACTACAATCAAGACTTTTGTCAATAAAAGTCGTGTTGCTAAGGTTGAGATGAATTGTCTAAAACTATGTCTATGTGTGTAGTTATTACATAATAGTAGGTACACAGATACGCGCAATAAAGAGGTTTAGGTGGCAAAAGATTATAAATAAAATATAAAATATAAATATCCTTGGAAATTTCACACAACGCCATCTAGTCCCAAGCTAAGCAACCTAATGCTTGTGTTATGGTAACGAGATGGCTGATAAACTACTTATATACATTTTTTTTTTTTTTGTATATACATACATATTATAGATAGAAAAACACCCAGACTCGGAACAAATACTTGTAGGTCGTACAAATATTTGTTCCGTGCGGGAATCGAACCCGCGACATGCTGCGCAGCAGTCAATCGCTCAACCACTGCGCCAACCGTGTCGTCAACTGATTACTCGTCAGATTAACTGATTCTTGCAGGATATGGTTGACAGGTTTTCCTCTGAGGACGTTGGTTCAGTCTAGTAGGTAATGATGCTCGTTGCGGTAGCTACTAGGTAACATGAGGCCACAATAGATGATGAGCAATATCTGGTCGGCTATGAACTGTGCAGTGTGCACCGATGTGCTGCTGCACACACATTTAAGTCCACCACATCTAAAGAGTCTTAGATAAAAATCTGAAGAGATATAAAAAAGCATTAAGTAGTTACTATTATCATTGCTGATAGTTGAATATAAATCTTATTCATAGTTTAAACTTTCAACTAGATACTGAACTCCTGAAATCGCAACATTGAATAATATATCATGATCGACAGGTTTCACTTTTCCCGCTCTTTTAAGCCGTCATTTATAGCCACATAAACTTTTGTTCAATAAAGAAATTCTTCAGATTCGTAACCCTATGTAGGGCTACTGAAAAGAATAAGTTGTGACACAATGGTTTCTGTTATTCTGAAGATAAGTCCGTTAGAATACAAATAGGCCTTGTGTTACAACATCGTCCATTAGGGGACGATCGATCGACATCTTGTTTGGGTGGTGATATCAGTTAAATGCAGTACATACATCCTTAGGTACAGTCAACGGCCAGAAGTCCACTTACACCGCAACGACCATTATCGCCTGCGCTATACGGGCTGCGGTGCCAAAGAAGGTCATAAGTAAACTAATATTGCCATGCCATGGTTTTGTGAGATTGCTAGTCGACTTCTGGCTGTTACTGTGCATACAAACGCCTCGTATGCCTAACTTGGAGTATCCATCGACATCCCTACCTACCTATATAGGCCTGTAGGCTCCTACACGAAATTGGGAAAGCTTTATTAAAAGCTAAAAGCTAAATTCCTTGATTAAAGTGCTTTGAGCTTTATTCTATCGTATGCAGATAAAAGGCAAAGGTTTCATGAAAAAAATACGACCATCCAGTGTCTTCATAAATTAGGTAGGTAGGCTACCAAGCTCTCTATATTTTCAAACACTAGTTTTTATCGTTATATTCTTAAACATGCCCTATGTCATTATCTGCCTAGCTTTTTCCCAAATATCTTCTAGTCTAACCAGAAGCGACAGCCTATCTGATCTCCATAACCCAGTTACTGGGTAATACGATAATCCTTGGTAAGACTGGTTTTCAGACATTCGGGCTTCTGACGAACATGAAAAAATAAACATATATCGGAGCTGAAATTATAAACTTCAGCTTCAGATGCATCCGCATGATGACGATTCGGATTACAGTGATTCACGAGAGTTTCGCAGCGGGTGACGTGCTTCGTCAATCCACTGCAATCAATCAATGTTTGCATATCCTAAATGAACTCGCCACTCAATTAACACGGTTGCTGCGGACACGGCGCGCTAGGCGGCTACCGCAAAAAGAATAGTGAATATAGCGTGCCGTTTTAAGCCCATTTGTGTTTGTGTAAAGAAGAAATGGGACTCGGAAAATGGTTGTTCTTTGAGCTATTCTCAGGAAAAATATTAAAAAATAGAGAGAGAGTAATTCTGGCTGGGAGCCATTGAGAACAAAAGAAATTGCTTTCTTTACGTTGTACGGTGCAAGATGTAAATTAAAAGTTGACTAAAAAAGGGCGTCATTATTTAATAAGTACATAAATTGTGTTAAATAGTTAGGTTAAATTATTCTAGAAAACGTTAAAATAATTATTAAATAGAAAATACAAATATTTTACAAAATTATCAATTTTCAAAAAACCCGCCCCTAACTGTTCCGGGCGCAAAGGTGCCCATAACGCTTGCAGCATTGCCACGTTGGATGGCAATAGCCAACCTTTGCACCAAGAACGAGCCGGAGCGGGAGTCACCCGTTTTTTCACGGAGTTTGTGCCCTATCTCACCAATGAGCTTCCTGGCCTCAGTTCCCCAA
Source organism: Cosmia trapezina (assembly GCA_905163495.3). Lineage (NCBI taxonomy): Eukaryota > Metazoa > Arthropoda > Insecta > Lepidoptera > Noctuidae > Cosmia > Cosmia trapezina. The sequence goes on from LR991022.1 coordinate 20,962,392, forward strand.
CAACCCATGGTCTCAACTGCTATCGGCACAAAATGATAACGGCTCGCCAATGGAGCGTACTTTACCCTCTTCCTTTCGGCAGCGTCTTCCGCTGCTGCCGACGGCGAGACTCTAGTAGTTTAATTAATTTCTTTAAGATTCATTTCATTTTAAAACAAGGTAAAATTACAAAATTTTTCGTAAAAATAATATAACTTAGACATAACAGCACGCCTGTATTCCCCGAAGGGTTAGCCAGAGGTGTAGGTACTGTAAGAGGTTGGTTGTAATCAAGCCTTAGCTATATTACTGGCTGACATTTCAATCATTCAAACATCGAATATGCTCATGGAAAAGAGAAAAGTGATGCTCGCTTTTCTATGAGGATTGACAGTTAGTTTTAGCTAGGGCCGGAGCCCTAGCTAAAACGTAGGGCCTAGGCAGTGTGAATTATAATTTATTCGGATTTAATATAGCGGGGTTCAGCCTCATTTCTCCTGTGCACTACTGTGTTTTCATTTTATAGCCTCTCAATGTGAGGTTCGTGCCCTCACAGTACCTATATAGTACACTGACATTTTGCTGTCACATGTTATAGGGAGCGAGCCTATGGGGGAGTTCGGTAAAAATATGACATCATTAATCTCGTTTAAAGTTGTACCGGGAATTATCAATAGTTTCCATGGGAAGGCTTATTTTAGCGAATTTTCTGTTACCTACAAGAATGTACGATATTAAAATAAAATTGAGTTCTATGTCTACTCTTTTGTTCTATACAATAGCTTTGTAATAAGTAGGTACGTAGGACGTATGATTGGTGCTCAGGTGTACGAATAGCAACTGTTTGATGTATTAGAAACCTTCATCTTTGACCTGCGAATCGTTTGACAGTAAATTAATGTGCTTGAATATTGGTATTTATACCCAAAATAGACATTGTTGAACGTTCCCTCTCTCTACCCATTTTAACGTCAACTTGCAATATATTCGATAAGTGTCAACAATAAAATACACTCACCACAATAACTTCACTTTCATATTATAACTATATGTTGTCAAAAATATCCTCTAAGTAAAGGGAATCGAAGCTATCAATACAAAATATACACTCTCGGCGATGTTGTGAAGTTGACACTTATCGATGTCCAATTTTATTTCCCCTTTTCCTCTCGTGTTCGACTTGAAACGAATTTCTTGTATATTCAAACACTATTTATTAGATGTTTGTTGGAGTGAAACATTCTAGCTGAATAAAAATGCTTTTTAAGTAAAATAATATAACTGATTCTTTGGTTTTGCTTTTTTTTGTGAAAGGTTTATTAAATGTAGGTACCATTCCTAGGGTAGGTAAGTACGCTTGAAGTTGTAATTTCGTAAATGTCCTAATGTGATCAAAACACTCATTCCTAGAAGTTCTAACTTCGTGTTATCAATAAACGGTGTTCGTTAGAAGTGAACAATGATAACGAAGCATACTTCGGTTCGACCGTCCGTAGCTGTCATGTCATATGGGTCGTCAATGTTTGGTTACTTGTAGCTATCGAGCACTTTTAGCATCACAATTTTCTGTTCAAAATTCATACTCCTTTAAAGCTGGTACGTACCCTCTCAGTTGCCTCTCAGTGAGTACTTAGATACTATATCTACTACTCTTAGGTATTCTATCATTGACGAAGAAGGAAGAAATATAAATAGCATCTCATCTTCTATTCTTATAAATATTGTCAGTGCCAGAATTAGTCGCGAGCCGTCCGAAGAACCAATATCTTTCTCTTAGTAACACTAGACTTCTAGGTAGACATTTTATGGTACTTGGCATTTGTTCTCATAATGGATTAGGTAGTAAAACTACTCTCACAAAATGGCTTGTCTCATAACATATTTAGCCAATGTTCAAAAATAACTATTAAATATTCTTTGCAATTCTCTCAGGTTCGAGGCACCGGTTTTTGTCAATCTATAATTTTCTGCTAAGAAAAAAATCGAAGGCGTTTTTGTTATTATACTGCCAAGTAGGAAATTGTATTAGATATCTCCAAATGCCTTTGAGTCATTTTCGATATCCCTTCGATTAGGTATATCGCATAATTGGCTGAGGGCACTAACTCGTTGATTAGAGTGCCTCGGAGAGGAAGCTACAAAAATAATGTTTATTTTTTTTTCACAAACTGCGCGCAGTTATTTGTAGGGTAGGTACTTAAGTAAAATAAAATGTTTTTAGTTTTCTTAAATTTACTTTAAAAAAAGTAAGAACTGACTTCTAAAACCTAAAACGAATAAAATAACTTTCACTAAAACTTAACAGCTTCTGAAGTCGCCGACTTCAGAAGCTCTTAGGTTTTTTATGAAAGTCGTTTCGAAAGCTCTTAAGTTCTTCTTCAGAAGCTGTTAAGTTATTTATGAAAGTCGTTTCAAAATTTTATTAGTTTTTTTACTTTTTTTTTAATAAATTTATTTTCCATTTTTATTATTAGTTGATTATACAATCAATTACTTAAGGCCAAGACGAACTAAAAGAAGAATCATCAAAATCCTAAATATAGTACATTTATGCATATAATTTCGTACATAGGAATAATTACCTAATGTATTATATACTTAAACCTTCCTAAAAATATATAGATAACGTTAGTGAAAGAATAATCAAAATTGGTTCATTAGTTTTTGAGAAAATCGCGGACATGCAAACATATATATACATATACATACATGCATACATACCTACACCTATCACCTATACCTACGGGTCGAATACAGAACCTCCTTTTTGAAGTCGGTTAAAAGGACTAAGTTTACCCATGGTGCTTAGAACAAACAAGACCTTATCACTAAAACTAATGTTAGTACATTTTTATTAAATCATGGTATTTTATTTTATGTTCGTGGAATGAATTTGACTTTGCCACCATTCGTGGGCCCCAAAATAACGCTGTAAGGGTCAGTTTCCCAGTGCCGTGGTCCATCAGGCTCGAATCTGTACTTCATAATCATCTGAGCGATTGCTGTACGTATCTGCATCATTCCGTAGCGTTTGCCTGAAGATTTAACAAAAAAAAAAAACTCAGATTATGCCAACTTACTTCAAGTAAAAAATAATCAGGTTCATAATAGGCAACTGACTAGACATTCATCCATTCTCCTGCCCTTATGCCATTTTCTATCGGGTTGGCACAAGTCTCTTTTTTCCCATACTTCTCTATTAGTCGTTATCTCGGTATAGTCACTCCCTTTCTAGACATATCATCTTTTATACCGTCCATCCATCGTTTCTTTGGTCTTCCGCTACCCATAGAACCATCCACATTCATACTCAAAACTTTCCTGGTGACATTTTCCTCATTCCTCCGCATCACATGCCCAACCAATTGACTTGAAAATGTAGCATAAATACATATTTTTGTAGCACGTTTACGTGGGATGTGCTTTTATTAAAAACGGCCAAAGGCCACCTTAGTTCCATAATAATATTATGGAATCACTTCTCGTGACTACATACCGATACAGAACCTCGGCCCTTCACCAAACGGCAAGAACGCGAAGTCATGATTATCGCTGTCAGTGGAGTTGATGAACCTCTCGGGACGCCACTGCTCGGGTTCAGGGTACGACTCCTCGTTGTAGTGGATGGCCACCACGTTCACGAACACCGGTGTGCCGGCTTCCACCGTCAGCTCGTCGGTCAATTGGTATGCCTTGTTGCACATCCTGTCCAAGTGAGGCACTGGAGGATACTTCCTCAGTGTCTCTGGAAAATGAATTAACATTAAAATTCCACAAAAAATCTAAATCTAAATAAAATCTGTCTAAATATCCGGTACGCACCATGCATGCACGCAGTAACATATTTAACTTTCAACAAATCGTCGTACTCCAGAACGTCTTTCCCGCTTTCTTTTAACGCTTCGCTGACTTCCTTATAAAGTTTTTCCTGGAAGAAATCGGTCCTTTGTATTACACGGTAAATGTTAGTAAGAAACTGTAGCAACGGTTTGTGGAGATAAGGAAACGTGACATTTTGTATTTCACCAACTTTGGGAAGAGAAAGGGAAAGTAGACTCGTGGCTGATAAATAAAAGCACAATGGGAGCTTGTGGATGGATGCGAGTCATGTCTAAATGCATTGCTATGTTTCTAACGGACAAGTAATAAAGTATTAGAGAAGTAGAAGAGAGGGGAGAGAATGGAGGAGGAGGTGTAGAGGAGTAGTTGAGTAGTAGTAGTAGTATAGTTTGTTTTATAATGTGACATGTAATCTTCGATGGCCCAACACTAATCCTCCATAACACACACTGTTTGTAACACATAATGTTGACCAAATAATTTAATGAACAAAGATTTAGCTAACGATGTTTTGATACCTGTTCGTAAGGGTGGTATGCCAGCTCTTGGAGCAAATAGGTTAATGTTGTAGATGATGTTTCAATAGATCCCAATATGAATATAGCCGCCTGGGCCATCATTAGGTTATCAGCTAATTCTGAAAGATAAGAAGGTACAGCGATAAAATTGTAATTAAATATATAGGTACTGTCTCTCTAAGAGACAGTATCAATTTGATTGATCATACTATTTATTAGTGATAAGATATTTTCATCTGTCCCACGATTACATCATTATCGTTGATTTGATAGTAGATTGTGTCTGATTTGTGTTTTATCAAATACTTTTTGCCCACTGTAATTAAAAGTAAGTTGGATTGACATTTTTTATTTTTGAATTATTATCTTTAGTAGTGACATCTTAGATACTATTCCTGATGGTCCGTGGATGAATAACCATCTTTATATAACGAGCCCCCGTGCCTTGGAATGCACGTTAAGCCGTGCGTTGGTCTCGGCTGTCATTCTTGGATCTTTGAGAAGGCGTTTTTTGAAAGTAGGATAATAATGCTATAACGTACAGGTTGGGACTGCTCACGTATAGTTTCAAATTGTAAACGTTGTTTTCAAAGTTTTTGGAAAGTAAGTATACATGGTTATTACCATAGATATAAGAATATTTCTATGGTTATATATCTAAGTGAAATATTAATATGTTGTTGTACGCACGGCTACAGATCAAGCTATACATTTCCAGTATAAGCTGATCTCGGATAGGATTTCCTTACAATGAGAGGTCAGTGTAAACGGGAAATGTATAGCTTGATGTGTAGCCGTGTGTACATATCAACCTTCAGGAATAAATTTTCTAAATGATTTTGAAAACCGCATCACAATCCGTTGCGTAGTTTAGAAGAACAACGCGGCCACACAGACAGACACGAAAAGCGACTTTATTTATAATAAATATAGATATTGATTCCCAAAGGTGAACTTACGTGAGTCGGATCCAGCAGGTAGTTTCAAGTTCGCCTTTAACTTCAACAAATGATTAACGAGATCCTTGTCGCTAGTCTGGCCAGTTTTTTGTCGTTCGGTGGCAACTTCCGTGAACAACTTTTTTATATACTCTGTTGCAGGTTGCGAGAAGAACTTCAATCTGTAAATATTCGCCTGCTTTTAATGCAAATTCTTCTTACCGTTATAATTTTGTAGAAAACTAGATTTAGTTTAAGACTTATTACTTATTCGTACGTTTAAGATAATTATTGATAAGTCTTGTATATCACACAACAAGATAAGTTTTTAAATAAAAATTTCTCATCATTCAGTAGGCGGATGCAGTTTTTCAATACCTACGCCACAATATTCATCCCATTAAAAAAACAATAATTACATAAAAACTTTTTTACAAAAAAAACCGACTTCCAAAAAAATACTACAAAGAGAAAAATAACTTTAATTTCTGAAGTCGGTGTCTTTGGATCTATATTTTAGTTTTTTGCCACCGGCTTCCGAAATTAAAGTTATTTTTCACTTTGTAGTGGGTACGTACTTAATTTTTTTTGGAAGTCAGTTGTATTTTTTTTGTAAAAAAAGTTCACTTTTTAGTGGATCAGTTTGTAATTTATCTAAGTTACAATAGCCTAATGTCAACTGCTCATCGCCTAATACAAAATATTCCTTTTCCCGATACAGGGACGTTAATTGTTGAGGAGTTCTTCTAGTAAGGAACCCGGAGAACTGGAACTCATGGTGAAGTCAACATCAGCTCCACTTCACCATATGCATAGTGACGAGCATAAGTTGCTTAGCAACCATATTAAAGGGTAAGTAAGTAATCGAATTGCAACCCGTCAAAAACGTATTATTGAGTAGTTCCGATGGCCATTTGTGGTCTCCCTCATCACTTCACCAAATAATGCTTTCTGGGAGCAAATGCAATGCAAGAATTACTATAAAAATACCCAAATCGCTATAGGTGTGCCTATAAAATTTGAAGGTTTCCCTCGATTTCATGAGATGTCCTCATCAAATTCTGACTTGGTGACAGTGGGACCACTTCGAGGGCACACCCTTTCAAACAAAAAAAGAATTTTCAAAATCGGTCCACAATTGACGGAGGAATCGGTGTACCGTAGATACATAAAAAATATATACTGGGTGTTGTACGAGTCATGTATCGTACATGGCACGCGCCATAGCGTCAGCACTTTCCGTCGCCTTGCACAAATTATAGTGCAGCGCGACAGTACTAAATCAGCCTTCATATTCAGCTGTACTCATTTCACATAGCAACAATATTCATAATTAGCATTAGTTACGTGGTAGTTAATTATACACAATAAACCATCATCTTTGACTATCCGTGACTCATTCAGTTAACATCCAAGGTGTGTGCGACCCAATCAGCAGCGCAAACATCTTTATGGTCCTTCGAGCATCTCGTCGTAGGCCAAAAAAATCTTTTTGGTCCTTCGAACTTCAAGATTATAAGTGATCCGCGATCCTTTGCGCGGTGGCGATTCGGTTGGCCTGGCAGACCAGAAGCAGCATCTCACCAGCTCAACAGAGGAAGCATCACCTGGACAGAGGGTACGGACCACGGAGATCATTGCACCAGCAGCAGCAAATACAAGAGATCACCGAAGCACATCAACAGTATCGTCAGAATCAGATTTGGTGAATCGAAGTACTTATTTATCATTAATTTTTCCATCATGGAGGGAGTTATTCAAACTCAATATCAAATCATGGAGGCAATGCATCAACTTCTGATCAATTTCAAAAAAGACGGAGCAAGCCGTAAGACTCCCGACAGTGTGCAGAAGAAAATTGACCTTCTCGACAAGTATTGGGCAGAATTTCAAAATAACCACGAGAAGATTCGTGAGCGCGAAGATCCTTCTCATCAATACTTTGTGCAAGATTCCTATGAACAGACAAAGCAATTTTACAGAAGCACTAGGGAATTCTTTATCAAGTATTTAACTCAAGAACAAAAACCAGGTTCACCCGTAATCAAGCCGTCAGCCTTTACATTCGAGCTGGCACCATCGACCTCGAAGTCATCAGAGCCAAAACGCATTCAAGAGCAAGGTGCAGGTGGAGTTGAACGAGGTAACCAGTCACCCATTTCAATAAATGTGCCTGAAATAGCCGAGATCGCGAGCAACAGCAAAGCAGACGAGATGTTACGCAAACAAAGGAGCAACATCAAAGCGTTCCAAAGAACCGCGTCGAACATCAATGTGGACCTCCTCAAAGAAAAGTGGCAGTTTGAAGACGCCTTGAAGATGTTAGACTCAAGATGGATAGCAGTTGATTCGCTCTATTGGGACCTTGACAGTTTGCCCAATGAAACCAACGTGCAATATGAGATGTCTTACAATACGTGCGAACTCGTGTACAACCAAATGAAAGCAAACATCAACTCCAAAATGTGGTCAGTTACTCACCGAGAAAGGTCGACGCCGAAGATCGAAATTCCAGCCTTTAGTGGTAACTACGAAGACTGGACAGCATTCAAAGATTTATTTGTTGAGACCATCCATTCTAGTCCGTCTCTTTCTAACGCACAGAGAATGCAGTTTCTGAAAAGCAAAGTGAAAGGCGAAGCAGAGAAACTCATACAGCATCTATCAATCAGCTCGGAAAATTATGAGACTGCGTGGGAGACCCTCAACCGCAGATACAACAACAGAAAATTGATCTTTACGTCGCATCTCAATTCATTGCTCGGTGTTCCTATCACTCAACATTTATCTGCAGCATCAGTCAAAAAACTCCACGATACGACGAAAGAATGTATCAATGCAATCAAGAACCTAGGTGTAGACACGTCATCATGGGACCCAATAGTGGTACACTTGCTTTCACAAAAGTTGGATACGGTGACTCATAACGACTACCTAGAGTCGCTGGCAGAGCCGCGCGAGCTACCCAACATAGAAGATTTTCTCGGTTTTCTGGAAGGAAAATTTACAGCATGGGAATCATCTCGCCGTAGGCCCGAAACATCAAAAACATCGCAGTCGGAGCCTGCACAGACAAACAAGAAATATCATTCATATAAAGCATTCAGCGTGAATCAGAACAAAAATAATGAGAATAAATCAAATTCATTGACAAAAGACAATGAAGGTACAAAAAACTGCCCACATTGCAATCAAGAGCACAAGTTGTTTTCGTGCAAAACATTTCTCGAATTACCGCCTGACGCAAAACGGAAAGCAGTTTCGAAATACAATTTATGCAAAAACTGCCTAAACGTACATACGAATGGCAAGGAATGTTCGTCGAGAAAAACATGCCGCGTCTGCAACTCAGATCATAATACACTGCTTCACGACGCTTACGCCAAATGGGCTGGACAGAAATCAAACAGCAACTCAGTGCAACAAACTACAGCTGACACTGATAGCAAGAAAACAACAAGTGACAGCAGCAATCACGTGTCTCAAGAAGATGTGTCAGAAACTCTGCTTACCACAGCATTAATCAAAGTGCAAGCATACGATGGGTCCCTGATAACTTTACGAGCGCTCCTTGATCAGGGTTCACAAACATCCCTGATAACGGAAAAAGCAGCACAGAAACTACGATTACCGCGTGGCCACTGCAAAGGGGTCATATTCGGTGTCGGGGCGAAAGAAAATAATTGCAAAGGCGTCATACGAATCACGTGCAGTGCCATTCACGGTGATTATACATTTGACACCGATGTTTTCATAATGCGGAATTTTATCAACAATTTGCCAAACAAATCGTTCAGAAAACCAAAATCATGGACATTTATAGAAAATATCAAGATGGCTGATCCACATTTTTATGAGAGTCGTCCTGTAGACATTTTACTCGGGACCGAGATATACTCCAACATAATCCAAGAAGGTATCATCAGGCACAACGAATCGCAACCAGTCGCACAGCAAACACGTTTGGGCTGGATTTTATGCGGAAAAGTGCAATTGTTTGCACTTTTCCGCATAAAATCCAGCCCATTTCAATGCAACGTTGTAATGAATAACATCGAAGACATTCAACAATTTCGGGCAGCAGAAGACATAACAGAAACCTCGGGAATGTCACAGGATGATCTGGATTGCTTGCAGCACCACAAGAACACAACAACTCGCGACGAAGAAGATCGTTCCATTGTTGAGCTACCGTTCGAACCAAACTTTCAAGAAAAGCTAGGAGCTACGAAACCCATGGCTTTGGCACAATTCAGGCAGCTTGAGATAAAATTTAGCAAACAGCCACAATTAGCAGAAGCATACAAACAGTTAATTCATGAATATAAAGCAATGAATCATGTGGTCGAGTGTACTAGTAACGTGACACCGACTTGCTACTTACCTCACCATTGTGTTCAGCGCGCCGATTCCACAACTACGGCATTAGGAGTAGTATTCAACGCATCGGCGAAAACATCCATGGGCCATACTATAAACGACCTCATGAAGCGTGGCCCGAACTTACAGCAAGACCTCATGTCATTGATCTTGCGATGGAGGCAATATCAGTTCGCGTATACGGCAGATATAGAAAGAAAGAAAAGAAAGAAAGAAAATAGATTTATTTAGCACAGACTAAAAGGCACACACCATAATAGGTATAACAATAGGTACCTACTTAATAAAAAAATAAAAAAATAAAAATAACACAAAATAACACAGCGATGAGTGTGTGCCCGACGGCTGCGCCAAAAAGGCCCAGTTCAGCAAAAATGCCAGACAACTAGTGCCTGACGCTGGTTTTCAACTGGACCAAGTGTGAGGTAACGGATGTAAATCAGTTTTAATAAATAAATAAATAAATATACTGCAACGTGTGTAATAAAAAATAATAATAAGTTTGTGTCAGATAATAATAAATAATATCGTGTACGTACATAATATAGTAGTGTGATTTTGAGTAAAAAAATTAACAGGTCTCACATACGCAAATGGGACCAAGCGATGCCGCGGATATCGCAACAACAATCTTCGGGCTGAGCCTTATGAGACATGACTGGCTCGCTGGCTCATGTCACATGAGCCAGCGAGCCAAGCCGAGCGTTAACATGAGCGAGAGCAATTCCCAGAAACAGCAGCTATTTACATTTCCGTGCAACATTCACCGACAGAAACACTGATACATACATACATTATATAATTGACACATTTAGTGTGACCATATCCAGCTTCTGTTGCTCTTCTATGAGGTACTGCCGTAAGCGTCGTCTAAAAGCACCTATCGTGTTCATTTCTCTAATCGGTGGTGGCAGGTTATTCCATATTTTGGAAGCCGCATAACGAAAACTGCCCCTAAAAGCGGCTGTACCCTGAGACCGAGTCGTGAGTTGTTGCGAGCAATGCCTTCTCCCGCATTCCCGTCTACTCGCCACCCAACTTAGCTTGTTGTATAGATAGTCCGGTTTCTGATATTTAATCACACCGAACAGAAGGCAAGCCAAGTGCAGTTTGCGTCTGGACTTCATTTTTAGGGTAAAGTGCCTGTTCAGAAATGGTGTTACATGGCTTCTGCGAGGAATATTGTAACAAAACCGAGCACAGGCGTTTTGTACCCTTTGGATGAGGCGGTCTGTACGAGCTAATAGGCGCGGGCCGTAAACCGTGTCAGCATAGTTCAACCTAGACAGAACCAGGGTTTCCACTAGCTGTTCCCGTAGCCTTTCAGATAGATAAGGCCTCATATTGTATAAAATCTTTAGGCGATAAAAACAGTTCCTAACCGAGTCTGCTACGTGTTTCTCAAAACGAAGGTCTTTGTCCATAATAACACCCAGATTCCGCGCTTCATACACTCGCTCAATTGGTTCGCCCATAAGTTCCAAGTCAAGAATCATAGGTATTCGAGCCAGCTGTTGTCTAGTGCCAACTACCATATATTTGGTTTTTGAAGGATTTAATGACAGGCAGTTCTCCTCTGACCAGGCAGCGATTCTCTTAAGATCGTCGTTTAGATCCTTAATGGCTATATCGTACTCGTCTGGTCTAAATGATATATAAAGTTGGACATCATCGGCGTAAATATGAAACTTGCATCTTTGGAGACATTTAATAATATCCGCACAATACAGAATAAAGAGAATCGGGCCCAATATAGAGCCCTGTGGGACTCCTCTTTCTACAGAAATAAGTGTCGACCTACGGGTAGTGCCGTCACCCAAACGCAAGTCAACTAGTTGCTCCCTATTACTAAGATAGCTGCGGAACCATTGCGTAGCGCTGGGGTCGAAACCATAATATTTTAACTTAGATAGTAATAGCGGGATATTTATTGCATCAAATGCACGCGAAAAATCGAGTAAAACCAGTATTGAGCACATTCCCCCATCTTGGGCAGATAATATATTATCAGTAACATCCAGTAAAGCAGTAGATGTACTGTGCTGTTTCCTGAAACCCGATTGTAAGTCAGGTAGAACGTTACTTTGTTCCAAAAATAATGTTAGCTGGCGGCTAACAATTTTTTCTAATACTTTGGATAGACATATAGAAAAACTGTACTGGACATCATTCGTAGCGAACAGAGTCAAACAAATCAAAGACGTTACACCATCAGACAATTAGTATTACATAAAATCAGCTGACAACCCATGTGATTTTGCCAGCCCTGGCATCACAACAGAGCAATTGAAGCAACATAATCTGTGGTGGAGCGGCCCGCAATTTCTCCCTGGATTCAATGAGTCATCAGCAGCAGAGAAGTGCATCTACGTCACGGATCAAGAGGAGCGAAAATCAAAACAAAGCAACGTCACAATTCGTCAACCTCATAGCGATGATATCATACAATCCACACTGCAAAGAAACAGTAACTTGATAAGCGCGGTGCGCGTACTTGCATGGGTGCTACGTATCACACGACGTCACAGCGAGCGCACTGCTTACACGAACGGAAATGAATTAGAAACCGCAAAACATATGATTATAAAATATGTACAAGAAACAGAATTTTCTGAAGAAACAAGCAAGTTACAAAATCAGGAGCAAGTACATAACAAAAGCAAAACGTTGTCCCTCAACCCGTGATATGGAGCATCCACTGATCATACCACACAGCAGCCTCGTTACTGACCTTATTATCGACCAAGCCCACCGCCGCACGTTTCATGCGGGAGCTCGGACGACGCTCGCTAGTATCAAACAAAACTACGGGATATTAGGCGGAAGCAGAGCTGTAAAGAAGCGCTTACATGCATGCACTACGAATAAGAAGCAAATGATGGCGGACTTACCTGAATCTCGGAGCAATCCTTCGCGTCCTTTTCAGCACACCGGCGTAGACAAAACAGAATACGTTGACGTGAAAATCAATAAAGGGCGAGGAGTCAAAACCAAGGACAACCAATCACAACGACGACCTGGAATGGCGTCTAATCTGAGAGCAACTCTAGTTACACTATTTCTCTTCATGACATCTGTCTTTGGCCACAAACAGTCAGCATCTCCATATACTTTAACAACAATACACAAAGCACTCTATTTTGACCGAATCTCAAACATGCAGTTCATTCGCGACGAATGGAAACTCATCGTGTATTACGACATGAACCCTTATTGGGACGGTTCGGCAACCTTCGACAAATACCTAAAACAAATAAACAGCGTCTGCGAAAGAGAAACAAACAAAGCTCTATGTGACATCATCTTACTGCAACTACGTCACTCACATGACGAACTGAAGTACTACAATGGAATGTTACTGAATCAGCATTTCGGAGAACGCTCACGACGGCGGCGAGGCCTCATCGACGGTGTGGGCTACGTTGCCAACAGTTTATTTGGAGTTTTAGACCAACGTTTCGCCGACCAATACAAGCAAGATATTTCTCTTATAAAAGGAAATGAAAATCATTTGGCACTCTTGTGGAAAAACCAGACCTCAGTAGTAGAAGCAGAATATAATTTACTCAAGAGAACTGAAGAGTCAATCAATCGGCAACACAAGGTCATCAATCAACATTTAAACAATCTAGCGAAGGCCACCAATATGTTGAACAAAAATTTGCAAGAACAAGAAGTGATGAACGAGCTAGCATTGTCCACCATCATAGCTACAAATATGCTCACGAAGCTTAAATCGATACAAGACAGAATAATCGATACAATAACAGATATCCATCATGGAATGTTCAGCGTCCATTTACTATCGCCGAAGCAATTACGAGACCAACTCAGCATAATCTCAGGACAATTATCGCGAGAGTTATCCTTACCGATAGAAAACATACAGACTGAACTACCAAAAATCTACCACCTTCTGAAGGTCAAAACAAGGGTAACACAGCAGTACCTAATATTTGAAATTAGAATACCACTGGTCAACAGAGAGAGTGGAAACACTACAGTCGCCGTCGTGCCGATATCAGATTACATCGCGATTAACTTACGCAAAGACACCTATCTGGCAATGATGGCGAGAGACATACAGCAATGTGTCCAGTACGACGAGTCTACTCGCCTCTGTCACTCCCGAAAACCCATTTTCCAGTTTAAGTCAGAAGACAGCATGTGTACCAAAGCTAAGGGCACAAACAGATGTCTTACAAACATAGCAGCATGCCGCAATAATTGGATAGAATTGAACAAAATAAATACTTATCTTTATTATTGTTGCAGTGTGCACTACGTATCATATGCGAGCATCAGATTACCGCAATACAAATCGCTAAGGCCGGGGTCATAGCACTGGATTCAGATTGCGTAATTAAAGGAGAAGACTTTACCGTTTTTACACACAAACTGGGATACTCAGAAATTAAAACTACTGTTGACCTGGAATCACAGCAAATCGCACCTATCAATCATATCATCAACGTCACCTTGCCACAAGTGGAGATCAACATCACTGATCACGAAACCTCATTGCGGCACATCAAAGAACAGATCGAGCAGATGAAATCAGAAAACGCCTTGAACTCAGGAATTTCAAGCCACGATATCCATCAATATTCAGTAATCTACGTGTTGGTGGCGGGCACTGCACTAGTCGTCGCAGTTTATCTGTGTCGGTGGATTTGTCATCGTCGTCGGCAGAGGAGCGCCAACTTACATTCAGACCCCGAGGCACAGCCTCCGGCGCCGCCGGCGCGTAGACAGCACGTGGCCCCCGTCGTCAATCCGACGCCACGCACTAGAGGTTCAAATCAGCCACGAGAAGAGGCCGTTGAATTAAGAAACTTTTCTAACTTACTCAGCAGTATCAAGCGCCACAAGAAGGCAGCTGCTTTCGTCATACCGGTGTCTGGTGACAGTGACTAATTCAAGTTATGGCTCGAATAGATTTAAGTCATGTATTGTAACTTGGGTGAAATTTATAAGTTTAGCATTTAAGCACTCTGTAAACTCATTCTCATCATCCACTCTCATCTCTCTCGCCGGGGAATATGTACGAGTCATGTATCGTACATGGCACGCGCCATAGCGTCAGCACTTTCCGTCGCCTTGCACAAATTATAGTGCAGCGCGACAGTACTAAATCAGCCTTCATATTCAGCTGTACTCATTTCACATAGCAACAATATTCATAATTAGCATTAGTTACGTGGTAGTTAATTATACACAATAAACCATCATCTTTGACTATCCGTGACTCATTCAGTTAACATCCAAGGTGTGTGCGACCCAATCAGCAGCGCATACATCTTTATGGTCTTTTTTTTTTTTTTTTTGTCATAGATGAATTTTAATCACCGTTATCCTCTTAAGGGGTAATTGTACTCATCATTATGAACAACTTTTACTATGGGACCAAACATGAAATCGCGAAAAAAAATCTGTTGTTCATTACATTTTGCCGAATTATGCGAACATAAATAAATAAATAAATCAATTTATTGACACACACAAGTTACAAATTATACAAACAAGAAAACAAAAAAAAACAGTGAGCATAGTTGGAACAAAACTAGAAGAAGCCAAAAGCCCAAGAAATGTACTGAACAGCTGATTTTTTTTTCGCGATTTCAGGTTTGGTCCCATAGTAAAAGTTGTTCATAATGATGAGTACAATGACCCCTTAAGAGGATAACGGTGATTAAAATTACACCCTGTATATACCGGATGACTTTTTTTACCGTCTCGAGGTGAACGCAGTAGAAGCCTATGGCAAACCTAACTTTAAAAAAAAAAAAAAAAAATCAAGAATTCAAATCATATGCAGGCTGCATAATGATTTGAATTTCGATATTTTTAAACGATTTATTTAATTTTTTTCAAAATTTCTGTTTTATGGTACAAAAATGAAAAGTTTACATCGAATTTGTAGTATTTATTGGTACTTAGATAATTTTTTCTGTCTAAGATATTAAAAAAAAAAAAAAAACTAGGTATGCCATAGGCTTCTACTCTGTTCACCTAATATACCCAATTTTTTTCGAGACGGTACACACGGACGGGAGACGGTATACAGGATGAAATTTTAATGGTTGTTTTCCTCTTAAAGGGTCATTGTACTCATCATTATGAACAACTTTTACTATGGAACCAAACTTGAAAACGCGAAAAAAAAGTCAGCTGTTCAGTACATTTTTCTGCATCAAACTCGCAGCACTCTTTAAAAGGAAAACAACCATTTAAATATCACCCTGTATGCGGCGAATTGAGAACCTCCTCCTATTTTTTGGAAAATACCTTAGAAGTTCAGCGATACCGGGGACGAAGAAGATCATGGTGAACTCGAAGCCACGCCAGAAGGTCCACTTGACCATGTGGCGGGTGATGAACCAGAGGGGCGACGTCAGCTCCTTCAGCGCACTCACGCGAATGCCGAACACGGTGTAAGCCACCGTGTCAGAGGTGTACATTGAGAACAGTTGCTGAAAACGCAAAGATGAACTAATGAGTAATTTTTTGCTTGACTTTGTGATTCTAGCTACTATTCCATAAAGCATAACGGAATGTACCTAACGTAAATTCGATGACTCACTTGAGCGGTGTAAATTACGCGGGCAGCTTTCCTACATCCTACCTAGCTTTATAAATTTAGATAAAACAGTCCTAAATTGAGAAAAATTGGACTAAGTGGTATGAAAAAAGTCACTAGGTACAGCCAGCGTCCAAAATACCGGGACGAACAGACTTTTTTAAATGATCTCAACAAGTAAGAAAATTAATCTTTATCTCAATTGGGTAAAGTTCTTGTCAGAATGACAGTTGTCGTGTACAGTCTTCATTCTGAGACATTCATTGTGTCATTGAGTTAAAATTTCATTTTCATATTTGTTTAGATAATTTTGAACAGTCTGTTCGCCCCGATGTTATTGACGCTGACTGTACAATTTTAATTAAAATTTTTGTTCTTAGTTGGAACTTGGAACACACACTATAAACACTATAAAATATCTCATAATTCATTTACAAATAATTTCATTTTGAAACGAAAGGTTTCCTGAAAATAATTACCAAATGGAACAGAAGTAGTGTGAGCTGTGGTGTGAGTAATAAGAAGTGTGAGCGAGCGATGTTTAGTGCCCTGACCGGGTATTGATATCCAATATGATTTTATTTTTAGCTGGCTGTTACAGCTACGTCTTCAAGCCTTCGTGATATTTATTTTTTACTTTAACAGATCCCTTTCTGTATTTAATTTTTCTGATATAGTATATCCTCGAAAAGACACTGACTTCTGACTTCTTGATACGGGAACATAACCTACACCTATATGAAATTTAAGTAGTATATAAGTTATTATTCCACTTCCACCAACGGTTTGTGAGTCTGGAGGATGGAAGTCAAACGAAAAAAACATCGGTAGTCAATCTGCCTAGCCTTTTCCCAACTGTGTTGGGGTCGGCTTCCAGTCTAACCGGATGCAGCTGAATACCAGCATTTTACATGAAAAAAACATAGTAATTAAGGAAAATGTTTGATAATTATGATGTTCATTTTTTTTCAGACCGTACCAAAAGACTTTAGTGCTATATTTTGAAGGTTTTCTCTAATTTGGGTAACTGAGAACATTTTTAATATAAGGGGTGTACTTTAAGAAGATGCTTAACGAAGTCGAGAGTCTGTAGGTATAAGTGTATGCGGGATTGTGAGAGAGGTAATCCCGCTCGGAGGAGAAGGCGTCGGGGAGGCAACCACCTCGATGCCTAACACGCCGAAACCCCACCAGCATCCTTTAAGGCAGGCGAGAATTTGGGGTCACGGGCGCTCAGAGTGGGGACTCTGTCCGTCCACTGAGTGAAGACGACGCACAGTGGTCATGTGCTACCTTGCACATTTGCATAGTTAGGTTTCGGGGAGACCCCTTTACAGTCTCCCTAGAGATGTGCCCTAACAGGCGTTGCACAAAGGGGGTTCCGGATTGGTCTTTTGAGAGGTAACGGTGCCCCTTCCATGTGCAGATGATGACCACCGGGGTGGTTTTAGTGAGGTAAAAATCCCACACTCCCCGGTCTTTTCCCCAAAGCCCGGGCGCCTTTTGAAGGTTTCACCCCGACAACAAAAAAAAAAAAAAAAAAAGGTATAAGTGTATATTATTTAACAACTAGCTGACCCGAAAAACGTTGTCCTGTCAAAATTTCAGTGATTCATTCAAAATTCCCATAGAAAATGCACTTTCAGTTTTCCCAATTTTTTCAGTTTTCTCGGCAACTTTTCGAACATTTTCTTTTATACAAAGTTTGTCCTGAAAATTAATGTACAAAAACAACAAAAACAGTATTAGCCAAATAGGTGCAACCGTTCTGAAGTGATGCGCGTACATTCAGCAGTTGATTTTTATTTATATGTATAAAGATATAAGATAATGTCGGTACCTTCGCGTCTGTAAATGTATCACGTCAACCTTTCGAAAAAAAATGGCGCTCCGCCATCTTGGTCACTCATAATTGAAGCTCGACGTGCCATATTGACACCTCGGATACTAATAAGGTCTACGGTGCAATTACCTTAAGATCAACAGGTTCTTTGCTATCGACGTAGTCCTTCTGTATCCTGCGCACGAGTTCGGTGGAGTTGATGTTCATCAGTTCAGTGATGCCCCTCAGCCGCATGCTGGTGAACATGGGTGAGATCTCGTTCCTCATCTGCACCCACATTGGACTCTGAAAATACATACTATCTATACTAATATCCATACTAATATTATAAATTCGAAAGTAACTCTGTCTGTCTGTCTGTTACCTTTTCACGCCTAAACGACTGAATGGATTTCGATAAAATTTGGCAAGGCTATAAATGGAATTCTAGGGAAGGACATAGGCTATTTTTTTCTCAAAAACAATCTCACAGGGTGTGATATAGGCAACGACCATATAGCCCATGGGCTATATGGTCGTTGGATATAGGGGATGAAAGTTTGTATGGGAAACCCAGCATTTCTTAAGTTACTGATATTAAAATTCAAATTTATGCTTTTGGTAGAAAATAAAATATGACGTGGTGAACCGCGTTTTTGAAGATGTCAGAAAAAATCATGCCGACTGGGGGGAGCGCCGCGTAAACCAATAGAGATATATTAAAAAAATATGTTACGCTATTAATACCTGCATTGTTTACCTGGATTAGCTCGTGGCTAAGTAATAACTGCCGCACGGGACGATCCATCAGGTTAAGCTACGCTTGCCGGGGTTGGTCAGTGGATGGGTGACCATCTTTACACACCGAGACTCCTCCGTGCCTCGGAAAGCACGTTAAGCCGTTGGTCCCGGCTGTCATTCGTGGATCTTTGACAGTCGTTACGGGTCGTCAGAAGCCCGAAAGTCTGACAACCAGTCTTACCAAGGGGTATCGTATTACCCAGTTACTGGGTTGTGGAGGTCAGACAGGCAGTCGCTCCATGTAAAATACTGGTATTCAGCTGCATCCGGTTAGACTGGAAGCCGACCCCAACATAGTTGGGAAAAGGCTAGGCAGATTGATTTTTGTTTACCTGGATTAACTCATAGGGTATGCTGTGGGTGTACTTGTAATCCCGTTAGTACGTTCCCGTGGGATATTTTCCGACATGGACGCGGGCGAAGCCGCGGGAAAAAGCTAGTATATTTATATATACATGCTAGTATATATTATATATATATTTTGTTGTAGGTACAAAATTACAAACAGATTATTTAAAGGAGGGTCGAATGTTGGCACTTTGTATGGGTACATTATTGACAGCATAATATAACATCACTTTTGTATTCCCCCAAGACCTCTCCTCCCAGGCGGAATATCCGGA
Organism: Cosmia trapezina; assembly: GCA_905163495.3. Taxonomy (NCBI): domain Eukaryota; kingdom Metazoa; phylum Arthropoda; class Insecta; order Lepidoptera; family Noctuidae; genus Cosmia; species Cosmia trapezina. The sequence goes on from LR991022.1 coordinate 20,981,873, forward strand.
TATCCAGGAAGTTCCATATATGTACGGGTTTACGTTTTTTATTTAAGTTACACCTTTGTAACTTAATAAAAAACGTAAACCCCAGCTCAAAAAAAAATCAGAGCTTCCCCACATTTTGACGAGTTAAGGCTCTTACAGACAGAGGCGATATCGCGAGCGATATTGCTATATTATCGCGTCGCAACACCGCTACGCGACACGTCGCAACGCGATATCGCCTCTGTCTGTAAGAGCCTTTATGCGAACATAAATGTATCATATTTTCGCTACTTCTGGTTTGGTATGAGTACAATGACCCCTTAAGAGGTTGTGCGTAGGTACACCTTGTATAGGGGGAGGTTTTGCTATTGTTATTAGGCACCTGGGCACTAATCTAATCCTTGATAAATAAATTATGACATACCTACACAATATGTAAATAGAGATGCTAGACAGACAGTGACTCATACGGCGATTTTAAATACTTAAATCTTACATTATTACTTCCTAACCATATTACTTGGCACGAAATAAATCATAATTTTAAAGTCTTAGGGTCAGCGCAGACAGAACGGAGCGCAGCGGAGAGGATTTTAGTAACGCACTTGAAAATAAACTTTAAAATTATTAGAATAAAGTGCATAAATGCTTGAACCTGACAAAAAATGCTCGCGCGTCCTCGAAGATACACAGGAATCCCCGCGCGGCGTTCGTAAAGAAAAAAAAATCCGTAAAGAAAATGCCCGAGACCGCGCGTGGATTATTCCTCTCTGTCTGTGCTGGCCCTTAGATCTGTAGTTATTAATTAAAGCTATCTTCACCACAAATGTATTCTTAATTAAAGAAGGATTTCAATTCAACAAAATTTTTGGATGCATTTTCCAACAGAAAACGGCTCTGAAAACGGTGAAGGGAAGCATCGTGAGGAAACCGGCATGTCCTAGAATCAAAAACTCGAAGACATGACATCATCTACCAAACCGCACTGGGCCTGCGTGGTAGATTACAGCCCACTCCCTCTCGAAGAGGATGCATGTGTCCCAGCCATAATTATAAAACAGAACTATTTTTTATATTTCTATGGTCCCAGCAGTGGGAACATTACCTATAGGATGATTATTATTATGTTCAATAGGCTGACAATGAACATTTGTTTATGTTATAAAGTAAACGTCTAGTTTTCCCCAAAATACCAAGTGGCACCCGGTATCTTAGGGTCAATTGGTAAATTATCTTAATCATATGAAAAAGGGAGTGGAACTATTTAATGAATGGCAGAAGATATTCATCCATGGCATAATATATCCCATAGCTGCAAATGATGTCTGCATGCAAAATACTGTTTGCATATACCTACATAATTATGTGTATTGTATGCATGCAAAATCAATCTCCCTAGCCTTTTCCTAACTATGTTGGGGTCGGCTTCCTGTCTAACGAGATGCTGCTGAATACCAGTATTTTACATAGAGCGATTGCCTATCTGACCTCCACAACCCAGTAACTTGGTAATACGATAGCGATACCCCTTGGTAAGAGTGGTTGTCAGACTTTCGGGCTTCTGACGACCCGTAACGACTGTCAAAGATCCACGAATGACAACCGGGACCAACGGCTTAACGTGCTTTCTGAAGCACGGACCAACTTCGGGAAGCGTAGTTTAACCTGATGGATCGACCCGTGTGGCTGTTATTACTTAGCCATCACGAGCTCCTGTATGCATGCATTTAAATTTTTGTATGCATGCAAAATATAGGTACTACTAAATTCGGAAGATGCGAGATCAATTAACATAAATTAATATCACCGGCATCCAAAACTACTATTATTTAACATTTAGTCACTACTGGGTTTTACTTGGCATTTACATGTCTTTTTAAAGATTCTATGGTCGAGTTTATAATATTATTGCTGCCGTAACTCCAGTGTTCCATGACATTCGAAATACGCGACGTTACACTTGACTTGAATTTATTAATACAGGATTAAGATTTGATAAACTAGTTTATCGTGAAATTATTATCTCAATCAGTCTCGTACATACCTTTATTGAAAATAAATTCAACGAACCCAACGGGTCGCCATTGGCTCCTGAGTAACTGTATCTGTCTTGAAACCTGTCACTGTCTTTCACTAGGATTTTCTTTGCAAGCTCCTTCGAATTTAGTATAAGAGTTGGTTTCCACGATAGAAATATTCCGAAATAATCACTCGTCTTGTACTTCTTGCTTAAGTCATAGAAGACATCCCAGAAACTTCTCCTCATCAGGAACGAAAGGTTCCCGAAGAATAGTGTCGGTTCCTCGTAAGGAACGCCTCGTTTCTTCCAATACCCATAGTTACTCCGGGAAAATAGATAGAATATCGTTAAAGAAGATATAACAAAAACAAGAAACAATTGAATGATAAGACCGAGCATGTCGACGTCCGGTCCGTTTGCGTGTTCGACTTAGAATATCATTAGGTGTCTACATGGATTTAGCTAGATACTGAATGAGTTTAAACAAGTGTTTTTGGGTATTTAAAACGCGGTATTTTGTAGATAAAAAGTTATCAACCAATTACGTATAGGTTTACTTATTGGTGTGCATAGGACCATTACACACGTCGCGTCGAGTAGCGCTTAGATAGCGTTTCAAAAACGCGCGACTACTCTATTAACATGGCCCATTGTGACCATAATTATGTAGCCATGTAGGTTGTTTTAGGGTTTTTTTTAGACTGAAATCGCAAGAGTAACTTTGCTTTTGCACGCGTGAGCGAGTGGGAGTGCTCTACTCTCAATAGACCGCTATGTGACGATTTTACAAGAAAAAATCGTTCTTATATCCCAAGTTAGATACCAAATCAATAAAAAAGGGATGTTTTGAAAACTAATAGACATATTAAACTATAAAGTCAGCGTATTTGACTACTTAAATTTATTAATAACAAAAAATATAGTTAAAAAAATATTAGTACGGCTGTCCGTCTGTCTGTGCACTTGTTTGTTTTCACGTTTTAGAAAAAAATACTTACGCATTTTATAGTGATAAAACCTTTGAATAATTTTTAATTTATCTTTATGATGAACCCTATTTCTTATCGTGATGAATGAACTGATAACCGTTTCAAAGATATTTATAAAATTCAATGGAATTTCTGGGTTTCTTTCGTGAAAATTATCACCGACGATTTCATCTCTCTCATATTACATGAACATTTATGTACTTCTTTCCCTTTCTTACAAATTTTTCATGCTTAGCAGTAGCACCACTTGCAACTACTCAATCTACGAGGCGGAGGATTATGTAGGAAGTGTTAGTATAACCTTGCTTTTTACAATAGAACAGCGGTCTTTCTAGAACCGAGTTCACCAAAAACCAACAGCTAAGTTTGTTAGTAACAAGCGCAAAATCATTAGAATTTATTAAGGTGTAGGTACCTACCTATTGGACAATGAAGCCATGTATCTTGTATGTGTCAGAATAAATAATGATGTCTGGACTATGTAAGTACTGGTCACGCATTTTAATATTGCCTAAGTACTACCTATTAAAAGATCTCTTTATCAACATGCCTAATTTTTTCATTTAATTTCTTTATTTATTCCCAAATTACATCTATCATTACAGAGTAATCTATTGTGATAGTGTAGGTACCTACATATCTAAAACTCTTATCCTAAGTTATTAATAACTTATTATTTTAATTAAATTTTGTAACTTATTACAAACAATACATTCGTTGTGAACTCACTCAGAGAACAATAAATACATGCGTCATTTTCGTGAACGGGCGCCGTCAGTTGGGACTGGTCATCTCTTAGCTGCCACGGCTTATTTTAATTATTTTATTTTTGAATTATTATTTTTATTTTGTTTATTTATTTATTTATAAAGGCTTACCAACTAAACACATACACAGCATTAACCCAGCGTCTTTGTCATACATAAAGATCTCGCATGTATCTAAATTATAGGAAGGCACGGCAAAACAAATTAAAACAATTAAAAAAATAATTTGATTAGGTACATACTATGAAAGTTTGGGTTTTTTTTATACTTAATACAATTTACATTTTATCCAAGATACTTTTCCTAAATATACATAATTTACCACCGAAAACATCAAGATCGCAACTGTGGAACAAGTCATTGCATCTTCTGAGCATATAGGAAAGGGGCGCATTGTATCCGTATTTGTTTCTACTGGACTTGATCGAGAAAGGTCTATAATTTTGAACTCTGGCGGACGGTCTAGGTACACTCATGCTCAGCTGACTCACCAAATCTGGGCAGTCCACGCCTTGATTTACAACTTTATATAAAAAAGTTAAACCTAAGAAGTCTCTACGCCATTGTAACGATTTCATTTTAAAGTGAATCAGTCTATCATCATAGTGATAAATCGTTCGTTGAACACCAGCGATTGCCGAGAGCCTCCTAACCAACGACCATATAGCCCATGGCCCAGGGCTATATGGTCGTTGCTCCTAACAAACCTCTTTTGTATACTTTCTAGGCGTTGAATATTGTTTTGGTAGGTAGGATACCAGACGATTGAGCAGTATTCAATGTGGCTGCGTACTAATGCAAAATAGAGGGATTTTAATGCGGGCAGAGACCTAAACTGCTTTGTGTTGCGATTAATAAAATACCACATTCTTAATGATTTATTAATAGTTTTGTCTACATGTTTATTGAATCGCATTTCCGAGTCAATCAAGACTCCCAAGTCCCTAATCTCTGTCACGATATTCAATGTCTGGCCCTCCATCGTATAGGTAGTAGGGAAATTGCATTTTTTACGGGAGAACTTAATGTGAAAGCACTTGCGAATATTAAGCTCCATGGCATTACTTTTACACCAATTACAAAGGTTATTAATATCGTCTTGCAAAAGCTGTTGATCCCTTTCTGAGTTAACAATCCTAGATAATTTCAGGTCATCAGCATACATTTCGAAATGAGAATTGTGTATAGAATATTTTATGTCATCAGCGAACATTATAAACAGCACTGGGCCGACATGCGATCCCTGGGGCACTCCGGAACTAGGAGTAAAAATGTCAGAGGAATATCCATTAACTACTACCCTAGCCCTTCGCTGGGACAAATATGACTCAAACCAGTCTAACAAGGGTCCCTGGACACCGTATACAGCCCTTAGCTTCTGCAAAAGAATGTTGTGGTTTACTTTATCAAAAGCTTTGCTAAAGTCACTATACACAGCGTCAACCTCATTGCCTCTGCTTATATCAGTAATAGTCCTGTCGACAAAGCTGGTAAGGTTTGTGGCCGTTGAACGATTTTTAAAGAATCCGTGCGTCCGTTGTTTCGTTTATCTTTTAGGTACCTATGTCTTTTTTACATCGTTCTCACATTTAATTATAAATTCAACATAATGATGTAACCAACATCTAGATTCAAGTCAGGTCAGGGAGGTTTTTTGTTCCGTTTCTTCATCTTTCCTCGGTATGCATTTATTTCATCGATATTTTTGTATATTTTACTAACAATTTGATTTACTTAATATTAACAGAAAAAAACAGTGACAGTGAATTATTTATATCCGACAGCCAGACAGATTTATAAAAGTCAAGCTGCGCCCTCATAACTCTCAATCCCACGGAAATATCAAGATAAAAAGTATTTTATGTACTAAACCAGGTCATGATCTACCCATGTGCCAAATTTCATCCAAATACGTTCAGCTGTTTTAGCGTGATAGCGTAACAAACAATCAAACCCATTTACGCATTTATAGTATTATTAGCTTTTGCCAGCGGCTTCGCCCGCGTGGATGTCGGAAATTATCCCACGGGAACCGTACATTTTTCCGGGATAAAAAGTAGCCTATATGTTATTCCAGACTATAGTCTATCCCTGTGCCAACTGTCATTTAGATCCGTTCAGCCGTTCTGGAGTGTTTGAGTAACAAACATCCATACAAGCTTTCGCATTTATAATAATAAGTAAAGGATTAAGTAGGTAATCTTGTATAAATCTTGACTTTTTTTGATTGGTCTAGTGGTCGCAAGCTCTACTGCTGAGCATGAGGTCCTGGGTTTGATTCCCAAGACGGGCAAAGTGTTATTGGGTTTTTCTATCTGGGATTTGTCAGTAGCAGCCCGGAGTCTGGATTTGTGCTGGTTGATGGCAATAGGCTCGCCCCCTACTTTAAATAGCGAAATGTAGTTGCCCCAACTCTTCGCGGAAACAAGGTGTGATGTTATGTTACAAGTATGACAAGTAGTGTCATACCTATTTTAGATACCTACATGTTGAGTAAAAAAAAAAATTAAGTCTAGAAGTTTCTAGAATAGATAATAACTAATATACATTTTTAATAATAAATAATAAATAACTTATAAAAAATATAGTTCAAGTGAATGCACAGTGCTAGCCCGCGAAATTCAAATTTTCAGTGTCAGGTTGTATGTTGTTCAAAATATGATTCGCGACCATTGACTTATACAGGGTGTAAGGGACAGGCCTCCGCAAACTAACAGGGTGCATTCAGCTCCTCATTTTGAATCATATTCCACCGGAAATTTTCTCAGGAAAATTTTCATTTTTTCAATTTTTTTTTCATTTACATTTTCATTATTTCAATGTAAAATTGCGTTGTGTGTTCGCAGCACTCCATTTGTGTAAAAAAAAAACTGCAAAAAAAACAACCAAAAAAAACCAGCAATGGATGTTGAAATACTCTAACCAACGATGCGTGAAATCAGCTGTTCACTTTCTGTCTAGCTACAGAGTTCATCGAACTCACCGCATATGTATTACCTACTCCTCCCAACCAGTAATAGACGCTCCAATTTGTGCACAAAAACACAAACAAATCAGGTTTATTGGATTCCCATAGCGTTCCTGAAAAAATTTCATGTACCGGTCATCTTAGAATGACATACTGAATTCACCCTATCAGTTTGCGGAGGGCTGTCCCTTACACCTTGTATATTACTTATATCAATGTTCGCGACTATAGTCAATATGTATTTACATTAACCATAAGAATCAATAATACATCTATCTAAGTTAGACTTGTTCCAAGAGGTATGTCATGATTTGCGAGATCAAACTTAGAGATAACATTGAATTTCGCGGGCTGCCACTGCGCATTCACCTGAACTATAATGTTTATAAGTTATTTATTATTATAAATGTTTATTATTTATTAGCATTCTAGAAACTTCTAGACTACCTATTTTTTTTTCATATATAACTTTGTGAAATAAAAAAATAAATTCGTGGAAATGCTTTCCCAGACGAACAACGAACGAAATGCTCTCGCTGAAATACTGAAATGTCCTTTCTTTCTGTCTGGTTGGTTGAATAATCAACAGAACGCGTTTTGTGGCATTAATAATCACCATTCATTTAAGTTCAGCATCTACAAAAGCACTAAGTACTTGAATGCACCTTTTGTCCGCAATGCTTTCTGTTGTCTAAGTATACGTATTTTTTGGTTGCTGGACTCCAACTCTTAACCAAAAAAAAAAACTTTAGCAAAAAGTGTCTTTGCATCTGTAGTTTAATTTTTTTGCCATAGACTTTTTCTCTTTTTGCTACCCACCCGTACCCCACAGCAATTCGTATACTACTACTTGCTATGTCAACAACAGTGACAGGAAGTATAATATTTAACTCAAAAATTACCTAAGTACCTAAAGTTAATACATTTATTTACACCAGTGCTATAAATTCTCTATAAAAGTTTCTGAAACAGTTAGCTTATTGCCAACATTAAAACAGCCAGTGTCATAGTAACCATGGTAACCATAATAGCATCCAAACGGGTGCTATAATGTTGTACTGAATTTCATAATGCAACTCGTTTTCAAAAACCGGTCAAGTGCGAGTCGGACTCGCGCACGAAGGGTTCCGTACCATATTATATGTTTAACAATCGCAAAGATAACTTTTTACTTATTTTATAATGATACTGTGAATTACAAGGTTATTTTTGCAGTTGCAGAAAATCACCCATGTTTAAACAAAATACCTTATGAATCGCCGTTTTCAGTATTGTTGCTTAAATACAGTATTTATGGTACCTACATGGTATAAAGAAGTTTCAAATTCCTAATTTGTTGAATTGTTGCGCTAGAGCTCGTACAAAAATGGTCTAAAATTTACAACTTTTGCGGCCCCCTATTTCTTAATTTTAGAAGATAAAAAAAAATACGTTTGTACTCTACTCAATGAGTTCTAGTCGATGACACATGCTAGATTATTTTTTTTTTTTCAAAATGAAAAGTTTATTGTATGGGGACCAACCCCTTAAAATTTTAACTTTGCTTTATTTTTATTATTTGTTGTTAATAGCCGTAATAGACAGCGGAGGCTTAGTAAGTTTGTACTGGACTGTACGTGGTTGTCTGATTTCATGGATTTTAATTTTATTGCGCGGAACCCTAATTATTTTTCTAAAATAAAAATAGCCTTAGTTACTCCTTAAAACATCAGCTATATGCCGTCAAAATCGGTGAAAATTCGATTGGCAAGTTTCCTAACTTGACTCAAAGTACCATTTTTTTAATCGGACTGCGCTTTAAAATTCTTCTATACAAACTTTAACATCCCTAAACCTCATTTGAGGCGTAGTTTTGAAAAACTAGTAATGACAAACATTATTACTTACTTATGCAAGTATTTGTGCTAAGTTTCAAGTTCATTAACCAAATTAATAAGATTTTTCATATAAACTGTATCTCTGTTTTCACGAACACAGATATAGAATTTCAAAAATCGTCTGGTATGTTTCCATAACTTGACTCAAACATTATTTACACCAATTTTAGAGTTAATCAAGCCCCCAATAAAATCCTCCGCTATAAAATTAACTTTTCACTCCTTAGGGGTAGATTTTTGGAAAACCCTGATAAACGTTAGTCTTCATTTTTGGTCTCAAGTATAAAAACTGAGTTTATAGTTAATCGGACCGCGTGTTAAAATTCCTCCATACAAACTTTGACACCCCAATCCCTCTTTAGGGGGTAGTTTAGGAAAACTCAAAATGATAAACTTTATAATTTACTTAGATGAATATTCGTGCTAAGTTTCAAGTCTATTAACTCAAGGGATAGGATTTTTCATACAAACCTTCATCCCCTATTTTACCCCCTTAGGGATGGAATTTCCAAAAATCCTTCCTGTTATGTTTACACTATATAAGGTATCTATGTGCAAAATTTCAAGTCTCTAGGTCTATTGGTTTGGGCTTTACGTTGATATATTAGTCAGTGACTGAGTCAGGACTTTGTTTTTTTTATGTATATAGATTTATCATGTTATTTTAAGACCACAGACTTCTTATAGGTTTTCCTGTAATTTAAAGGTATAGAACTATTTTCTACATTTTTTTCAAAATTTTAGGCTCAGTAGTTTCGGAGATAAGGGGGGGGAATGGTCAATTTTCGTCTATTTTCTTAAATAACTTTAAAAAAATATATTTTAAAATTATAAAAAAATATATTTGAGACCCTCATAGTAAGCTCTTTCATTTGATATGTCACACGGTACAGTTTACAAAACTTTTTTTTTAAATTTTCTTATTTTCCCCCTAAAAGTGACTCTCATATTCAAATTCATATATTTGTTTTAGCTGTACGTGTTTGGGTCACAGAAATCCATATGTGTACCAAATTTTAACTTAATCCGTCCATTAGATTCGGAGCAAATTGGCTGTGACAGACGGACAGACGGACAGACAGACAGACAGACACACGAGTGATCCTATAAGGGTTCCGTTTTTTCCTTTTGAGGTACGGAACCCTAAAAAAGAACATTGTAATGCACGCGCGTTTCACTACAACAGCGCCGTAATTTAAAAAAAGAAATTATTCGAATTCACGTCGTATACTATGACGCCGGCCGCCATGTTCGATACGAGTAAGTATTAGTATTGCAAAAAACTGTTTCAGAAGATTCAGAACCTTTTATAGAGGATTGATAACATGGATGTAGATAAAGTCTTGTATGCAACTGTACATAATTAGGTATTAAAACACTCATGTGATACTATTATCACACTCGGCTTCGCCTCGTGTGATAAACCCACATTCGTGTTTTAATACCCCTTATTATACGTCAGTTGCATAAATAACTATTAATAAGAGGCCAACGCGCAAGCTTCCTCTACCAAAAGTAAAAAAAAAACATATTTTGAAAACCTCCTCCTTTTTTGAAGTCGGTTAAAAAGGTTTAGTTGCAGGAACTATGGCTCGAGAGGAGCTCGTGGCTAAGTAGTAACAGCTTCACGGGTCGATCCATCATGTTAAGCTACGCTTGCCGGGGTTGGCCCGTGGATGGGTGACCATCTTTACATACCGATACTCCTCCGTGCCTCGGAAAATACGCTAAGCCGTTGGTCCCGGCTGGTCATTCGTGGATCTTTGACAGTCGTTACGGGTCGTCAGAAGCCCGAAAGTCTGACAACCAGTCTTACCAAGGGGTATCGTATTACCCAGTCACTGGGTTGTGGAGGTCCAGATAGGCAGTCGCTCCATGTAAAATACTGGTACTCAGCTGCATCCGGTTAGACTGGAAGCCAACCCCAACATAGTTGGGAAAAGGCTAGACAGATTGAGTTGCAGGAACACAACAGTTACACTTCACTCACTCACTCACACTTCACTCTGGGTTCGCAGTTCGGTTCAGGTTCAGGGATATGATATGGAGCTTTCATAATAGCTTGAAGTTATACTTTCCCACCATTTCTTTGATTGTAGCGCGACAGTTTGCCAACTAGACTGCGTTACGATTACCTGACGATTAATGTAAAAATGTGTTTTGATTATCTACTTTTTCAAACATTTTTAGATTTTGTTAGATATCATTGTTCTAGAATATTATGTAGGTACCTACTGTGCAGTTATCGTTTAGGTAAATAATGGGACAATTTTTTAGAATGATTGTTTAAGTGTGCAAAATTTCGAATTAATCTGGCCATTTAAACTGTGTAAAAATCGAGTTCAAAGATTCCGTTACCTACATACAAACATACATACAGGTGAAGCTAATAAAAGCGAGTTAAAAACCACCGTTGTTTATTAGCGAGAACAATAAATAATTGAAGAGCTAAACCAGTGTGGGAAAGGTCGTAGGAAAGGTCAAATGATTGCGATATTACATCATCAATATTTAAGTGCAGAACGTACTGGTACAGTAGAGTCCTCCCTGTCTGAACGGCAAGAAAGTGAACTAGAGATTATCACTATCGGACGTGGTGACGACTCTGGGGATATCCACTAAGCTATCGTCCCCGGACGCTCGGGCAATACTCGTATAGCTAGTTGGAATGGCTCGCTATCAAAGTCATGAACACTGAGTGCCGTAGAATAGAATAGAATAGAATGCATTCAGAATATTGTACAAAGCTGTTAAGTGGAGTATTATGATCATAATATTCTGCCGTTTCCGGCGTAAAAATAATTATAGTTTGTAAAATTATGGGTCATCATTACATTAAAATTAAATTATTAATCATTAGAATAATGTGCCGGACGGGCGTGATCGTTGGACACGGTGAAGTGAAGGGAGTGTGTAAGCCTATCCAGGTGAATGCCTATGTGTGAGGTTAGGCCTCCCAGTCCATACGGCGCTGACGTCCGGTTTCTATAGGTTCGGATTGTCTGCAACCGATGACCAGCAGCTATGTTCGTGTGAGGTTCTGAAGGGTTATTTTCAATGAAACAGCATCTTGATAAGTCTTCAGCGGATTTCAGGAGACGACTGGCGGACTCTTCAGGCAAAGATTGGTACCATGCCGATGGCTACGATTTGCTATTTTTTCTTGTGTGCTTAGGTACCTCAAAACTTTACCTTACTGAGGACCGCGAATCGTCTCCTGATTTTGGTTTTATTTTCGACTATTTTTTATTTAAAAAATTTCACAAAATTGCTTATTTCTATCTTAAATATTTCATTAAATATAACATGTGACATGTTGTTAGAATCGTCATTAGACCGCGCATCGATTGAGATATCTGTTATTCCTGTAAGTCTATGTTCTGAAAAGATATTAGTGTGTAAACACTGAAAATTCGATTATTTTGATCAAAAAATATTTTGCAAGTTAAATTACTCGAAAACTACTGAAGCTATTTCAATGGTCTATACAGATATCTGAAGCCGGTCTAATGACCTAGAACAATACAATAGTTTAAATATCGGCACTATGTTTTTCAGGGCGTGACGCGCCCTGAAAACCTAAAACAATAAAATCTATTAACAAAAGTACGGTTGCAACTTCTATAAACACAATTAAGTGGGTTCTGCAGTCAAACCACAGGTCTAATTTTTATGCCCAGGGCTAGGTCTTAATCTAGGGTACCTGGGCACACTATCAAAACTATAAAAAACAGCTATATAACCCACTCAATGGTAGTTTATAGGGTGGCGTTCACAGTTTCAACCTCTGTAAACTCAACTAAGTGGGTTTTGTAGGTAAACTACAAGTCTAATACTACGCCCAGACCTAGGTCTTAAGCTAGGGTACCTGGGCGCACCAACAAAAACTATAAAACGGCTATATAGCCCACTCAGTTGCTATTTATAGAGGTTGTACTTACAGTTTTCCTTAGGAAACTTCACTATTTCACTATCACAGAGTTTTAGAACACTTTAGCGTTTTGAATTAACTTTAAATTACACTTTAACGCGTTGAATTTACTTTAAATTCACTAAATAAAATGATAAAAACAAAAGTCTTTGATTTCCTAACTTAGAAACACCGTTTGATTCGCGATTACACTGTACGTGAACTATGACGGTCCCCCGCTACTTGCGCCTATGTGCACAGATAGGGTCTCGTCGCCTACTATGAATCTACGTTAAGTTAGAACAAAATAAAAAACCTATGTATCTATTGTTTGGTGACGCTTCGTCGCGAACATTTCTCCCGCCGTGCAGTGCAGTGATGACTCATAGCGATGTCGGCGCGGCGCTGCATTCTCTCCGGTGAGCGACGTCTGTAGGCGCGACGCTCGTAGCTATACTGCGACGCTCGCCGCCGCGACGCTCGTAGTCTCGACGCTCGCCGTCGCGACGCTCGTCGCCGCGACGCTCGTCGCCGCGACGCTCTGCTATTACTTCGGTAATGGGACGAGTTTCTTCACCGGACGCTTCAAGGTGCCGCCGGCAGTGCGCACCTCAGCGGTCCGGACTTCTCCGTCGGCTCCGGGGAATACGGCGATTATGCGGCCTCGCGGCCACGTGTTGCGAGGCAGCTGGCCGTCTGCGATGAGCACGGGATCGCCCACCTGTAGTCCGGGCCCGCGGCTATGCGGCTCCCGCCGGTTTTGAAGCTCCGGCAGGTACTCTCGGACCCAGCGACGCCAGAACATGTCGGCGAGTATTTGTGTTCGCCGCCATAGTCTCTTGCCGTCTATATCTTGCTCGGAGAACACACCAGGTGATGGGAGTCGCGCCGACCCGCCGAGTAAAAAATGGTTCGGTGTGATCGACTCGTCGTCTTCGCTGTCCACAGAAACGTGTGTCAGCGGTCGGCTGTTTACTGTGTACTCTGCCTCACATAGCAATGTGGACAGCACCTCTTCGTGGGGGTGCTTTTCTATGAGCACAGTGTATAGCGCCGACTTCACGCATCGAACTAGGCGCTCCCAGGCGCCTCCCATGAATGGCGCTGATGGCGTTATGAAGCGCCACACGATGCCACGACGACTGGCTTCTTCTTGTAAGGCGTCTCGGAGCTCCTTGTCGGCACCGTGCATGTTGGTACCGTTGTCGGAGTATATCTCTGTTGGGCAGCCTCGACGAGCAGCGAAGCGGCGCAGGGCTTGTATAGCGGAGTCTGCGCTGAGGCTAGCGGCGATTTCTAGATGAACAGCTCTGGTAGTGAGACACGTAAATAGGGCTACGTATCTCTTTTGATGTTGGCGGCCCACGGTGACGGACAACGGGCCAAAGTAGTCTAACCCGGTGTATGTGAACGGCCTCTGATGATGTGCGAGGCGCGTCTTCGGATGGTCGCCGGTCGCAGGGACGGGTGCCTGTGCTTTTCGAATGCGGCACTGTAGACACTGCGCTATCACCTTCTTAGCTGTTGGTCGCATCTTGACGACCCAGTAATGCTGCCTTACTTCGTTGATTGTGAGCTCTGTCCCACTATGCTGTAGACTCCGATGCGTCCAATCTATGTATAACTGTGTGATGTGATGGTCGCCGTGTAGTATCGGTGGACGCTTCACATCATCGGTGACCTCGTCGGTCGCTGCTATACGGCTTCTTAGCCGTATCACGCTGTCTACGACTTCTATTTGTAGCGGCCACAGTCGACTGTCTTTTTCTATTGATTTCTGCTCTCGCAGCCTGGCTATATCTTCTGCAAAAGACTGTTGCTGTACGACCTGGACCAGTATCTTCTCCGCTTGCTGGAGAAATTCGGCTTCTATTATCTGTTTTTTGTCGTTTTCTGATGGCTTCGACGCTCGTTTCAGTGGGAGAGGTGCCGCCTTTTTCTGCTTTCGCCAGTCGGGATCCTTTTCTAAGTTCTGTTTCGTTCTTTTGTAGAACGTCTTCTCGGTTTTTCTTCGACAAAGAAATATGAATCGTAGAACGCTTGCTGTTGCGCGGAGTAGTCGTTCCCACTTAGAAAACTTGGATGGATCTGGAATGGCTTCGGTCAACTTTATGACGTTTTCGACGGCGACTAACGTTCTCTCTTCCCCAGTCTCTTCTGTAATTGGAGGTTTCTCAGACGGCCACGACGACGGTTCTTCATATAAGAACTTGGGACCACAGTACCACTCATGCTGTGAGTCAAAGTGCTGTGGTACGTCACGGGTAGCGATGTCAGCGATATTCAGTTTCGTGGGCACCCATCGCCAGTCTTCAACTTTGCTGTTTTCTTCAATGGCAGCTATTCTATGGGCGACGAACGACTTGTATACTCGTGCCCCTCTTCTTATCCAGGTCAGAACGGTTTTGCTGTCTGACCAGTATGTCACCGATGCGGGCTTGATGTTGTGCTCGCGCATCACAGCTGCAGCCACACGGGTTCTCATCACCGCCGCCTGCAGCTCGAGGCGCGGTATTGACTGCAGTTTCAGTGGCGCCACCTTCGCCTTTGCCATGACGAGGCTGACGTGTTGCTTGCCGTCTTCTGTCGTGGCCCGCCAATACACTGCTGCTGCGTATGCCATTTCGCTCGCGTCGGTGAACACATGGACCTGTGTTTCTTTAGCTTCACTGTAACCTGGATAACACCGTGGTATGCTGACATTTTTGAGCTGCTGTAGGTGCTGCGTCCAGCCCTTCCATTTAATCGCTAGGTCTTCGTCTAGCGGCTGATCCCAGTCGATTCCTCGCCTCCATGCCTCTTGCAATATCTGCTTGGCTCTAATGGTTACTGGTGAAGCGAGTCCGAGCGGGTCATATAGTGACATGACTATCTTCAGCGCCTCCCGTTTAGTTGGCACCTCCTTTTCTATTACGCCTTTTGGTAGACGTGCGAGTGTCAGGTTGAAGCCCAGCGTGTCTTCCCCTGGTCTCCATATCAGGCCGAGGATTTTCTCTGTACCATCTATGTCTCCGATGTTGACGACTTCAGCACGGATCTGTGATGGATCTATGTTTTCTATAAGTTGCGAGCTGTTTGATACCCATTTTCTTAGTTCAAACTTCGCCTGTTGGTGTATTGTCTTCACCGCTGTTGCGATACGAGTCGCTTCTTCTACAGATCTGTAGCTATCGAGATAGTCATCCATATAATGATTCTGTATAATGGCTTCCACTGCTTCTGGATGCTCTTCTGTATGCCTTTTCGCGTTCCAATTCTTCGCGAAAATGGCTGTGCACGGCGAACTTGCCGCGCCGAATATGATGGACGTCATGCGGTACTGTTCGGGTGCTCCGTCTCTTCTGTCGCCTCTCCACAGATATCGTAGGGCGTCTCTGTCTTGCGGCCGCACCTTCACTTGCATGAACATCTCTGCTATGTCACCGGAAATGGCTATTCGGTGACGTCGGAACCTCATCATGACGCCGGGCAGCGACTGCAGCAAGTCCGGTCCAGTTAGGAGGAAGTCGTTGAGCGATAGACCTCCTGATTTGGCAGCGGCGTCATGTACTATACGGAGTTTTTCAGGCTTCATTGGATTGAACACGTCGAAATGAGGTAGGTACCAAGTTCTACCCGGTGTGCTCGTCTTGGGCGCCTTCTCCGCGTAACCTTTCTGGATAAGTGCATCCATCTGTTCTGTATATCTATCTCGAAGAGCCGGTTTGCTATCGAGTTTCTTCTCTATTGAGACGAGCCTTTTGAGTGCTGTCCCGTAACTATCTGGCATTTCTGTGTTTTCATTTTTCCACAGCATAGCCGTTTCTATGTGGCCATCTTCTAACTGTTGAGTGTGACGAGTCAAGATATCCTCTGCTTTCTTCTCGGGATCGGAGTCTGGTCTTCTAGGATTAATAACCAGTGATTCTATGGCGAAGAATTCACGAAGCTGTTCATTAAGATCTTCGTCGCTGTCTACTAGTCGGTTGACGTAGTGCACCTGCTGACCCAGGATTCTTGTGTGCGCACCGTGAAGTGTCCAGCCCAGTGTGGTTAGCGACGCAACAGGCTGGTGCTTCGGTCCTCTACGAATTTCACTGGCCAGTAGTAGGTGCCAGTTGTCTTGACCGATGAGTATCTTCGGTGCGCCTGTGTCGTAAATCAGCTGTTGCCTCAGGTCATGGAGATGTTTGCACTGTGCGACGTCTTCTTCGCTGACTGTTTGCGGTGCGAGGTTGAGCTTCGGTATGGTGCGCGCTCTGAATGGCACCCTATCTTTCAGCTGGCTTGCAAGAGTGACGGTTATTCTTCGGGAGCAAGGAGTGTCGATCGTGGTGTTACCGATCGCACCTATCTTCAAAGGGTCGATATGGCCCTCTGCTCCAATTTGGTTTGAGATTTCTTCGTCGATCAAAGAAACGGTGGATCCATCGTCGAGAAGAGCGAATGTGGAAGCTTCTCCCGCCGGTCCAATGACTCGAACCGGGAC
This sequence comes from Cosmia trapezina, assembly GCA_905163495.3. NCBI lineage: Eukaryota > Metazoa > Arthropoda > Insecta > Lepidoptera > Noctuidae > Cosmia > Cosmia trapezina. Next base: position 20,998,851 of record LR991022.1, read on the forward strand.
TATCTTGAGGTAGGCATGACTCGCAGCTGTTCGTGAGCTGGCCACCGTTTCTTGAGCTTCCTTCTTCTCTACTGGAACATCGGGCTTCTCAACTTCCGTTGCTTTAGACTTCTTGTTGTAGTGAAGAAGCCGATGGTGCGTGGCTGTACACCCCTTGGCGTCACACCTCTTCGCTTTGCATGTGTGACCATTGCGACGGCTTCGCAGGCAACGGAAACAGAGATTGAGTTTCTTGGCGAGTTCCCATCTCTTGTCACTGGATCCCTCTTTAAATTTCTTGCAGTCAGTAGTGCTGTGACCCTCCTTATCGCAGACGTGACACTTGCTAGTTGATGTTGACTTGTCTGTAGCAGCGTGAGTTCTCTGCACGACACGCTTGGATGCTGTTGCTTCAGAGCTGATGTTCTCCGGTGGAGCGAAGGCGCTGCAGAACCGAGCCTGTTCAGTGATAAAGTCGCTGAAGAGTGAGAGGTCTGGTAGCGACTGGTACTTCTCGGTATATGTTCGGTACCACTGTACACGCAGCGAGTTCGGCAGCTTCTCGGTAAGTGTTCGCATCAGCTCGGCATTGATAAGATAATGTTCTTTCTTCAGTGCGCGCAGAGTGACTATGCCGCTTCTAACTCGGCTTGCGAAATTGCAGATGTCTTTTGGAGATTCGCTGCAGCGCGGCAACCCACGTAGTCTATCTGTTTCGGCTTGAGCTATTGAGTCTGGGCGGCCGAATTGCAGCTCGAGTTCCTTCATGATGTCATCTGGTCTTGCATTTCCGATGAGTTCCGAGCTCACTGTCTCTAGTGCACGTCCGTGCAGGCTTCTTCGAAGTCTTGCTGTGTTCTCAACATCATTGAAGTATTTTCTTGTGGTTTCATAGATGGCACGGAATGAAAGCCATTCTGTATGAGCTCCATTGAAGCTCGGTAAGGTCATGATGGCCTTTGACGCCGAGGGCTGGTTCGATGTCCACTGTTCTGTCTTCCTGTCGGCTAACGATGCTATAGCGGACGTTAACTCCGTTATGAAGGAACGGAGTGAGTCTGTTCCCCCGGTGTCTTCTATTTCTTCTTTCGAAGGTACTATGTTGTTCTTCACTTCATTTTCTATAGGATTCGGCAGAGTTTCTTGCGTCTGGAGGCCCACTATAACATCGGCATCCACAGGGGGGGGCGTATGCACACGGCTTCTATATCTATTGTCCCCCTCGGTGGAGTTGGCCCCTTTCGGCGGCTCTCGTTCTGGTGCCTCTTCAATCCAGGAACGCACGTACTCATTATTCTCATTGTTTGAGGTTCTATTATCCATATATTCGCCGTCGGAGTCTTCTTCCTCGGCTCTTTGAAGTGCTATTTGAGCAAGTTCCAACTTAATCTTCAATAAGTCTTCACGTGCTCTCGAAATTTTTCTATTGGACCGCGTCGTTCTATTTGTAGTCGACGGCGGCCTTCTATGTTCGATACGGGCGTCACCCCGGGCAGACATCGGCATGGTTCGGCTATGGTTTTCTTCGGTTTCCTTTTCTATTGGCTGTATCGTCTGGTCTACAGATTTCATTGAATCGTCTGAAGTTTCTTCTGACTGAGTTCCTTGTTTTGAAGTGCACGGCTGACCCTCAGATCTTGCTCGTACTGGTAGGTCTTTCTTCGGGGTGGGGTGCTGTACTGTTCCTTCTGTGGTGGACGGCGATCGTGGTGGTCGCTCGTGACGAATGCCTGGAGCACTACGGTCTCTGCTTTGTGATCTCGTTAGTGTCATCTTCTATGTTAGTCTTCAATCTCCGAAACGAGTCTTCAACTTCAGAATTATTTTCTATCTTCAATCTTCTATAATAATTCTTCAAGAATAAATTTTCAGAGTTGAGGCTTCAGTAATTGTTCTTCAATAGTGAATCTTCAGAACTAAATCTTCAGGGAAAAGCTTCAGGAACAATTCTTCTATGACAAATCTTCTGTGATAAATCTTCTATGATAAATCTTCAGAGATAAGGCTTCAGAAATGGTTCTTCTATAATGAATCTTCAGAAATAAATCTTCAGGGAAAAGGCTTCAGGAACAATTCTTCTGTGACAAATCTTCAGAGATAAGGCTTCAGGAATGTTTCTTCTATAATGAATCTTCAGAAATAAATCTTCAGGGAAAAGGCTTCAGGAACAATTCTTCTATGACAAATCTTCTGTGATAAATCTTCTATGATAAATCTTCAGAGATAAGGCTTCAGGAATGTTTCTTCTATAATGAATCTTCAGAAATAAATCTTCAGGGAAAAGCTTCAGGAACAATTCTTCTATGACAAATCTTCTGTGATAAATCTTCTATGATAAATCTTCAGAGATAAGGCTTCAGGAATGGTTCTTCTATAATGAATCTTCAGCAATAAATCTTCAGGGAAAAGGCTTCAGGAACAATTCTTCTATGATAAATCTTCTGTTGATAAATCTTCAGGAATAAGGCTTCAGGAACGTTTCTTCTATAATGAATCTTCAGAAATAAATCTTCAGGGAAAAGGTTACAGGAACAGTTCTTCTATGATAAATCTTCTGTTGATAAATCTTCAGGAATAAGGCTTCAGGAACGCTTCTTCAGTCTTCTATAATAAATCTTCAGAGATAAATCTTCAGGGAAAAAGATTCAGGAACAATTCTTCTATGACAAATCTTCTGTGATAAATCTTCTATGATAAATCTGCAGAGATAAGGCTTCTATGAATGGTTCTTCTATAATGAATCTTCAGAAATAAACCTTCAGGGAAAAGTTACAGGAACAGTTCTTCTATGATAAATCTTCTGTTGATAAATCTTCAGGAATAAGGCTTCAGGAACGTTTCTTCAGTCTTCTATAATAAATCTTCAGAAAAAAGGTTACAGGAACAAGGCTTCAGTCTTCTATAATAATTTTTCAAAATAAATCTTCAATCTTCTTATTCTTCAGGGATCCCACAGGAACCGTCCCGGCCGCAAACATCCGGCTCGCAAGGACCAGCAAATGTGCCGGACGGGCGTGATCGTTGGACACGGTGAAGTGAAGGGAGTGTGTAAGCCTATCCAGGTGAATGCCTATGTGTGAGGTTAGGCCTCCCAGTCCATACGGCGCTGACGTCCGGTTTCTATAGGTTCGGATTGTCTGCAACCGATGACCAGCAGCTATGTTCGTGTGAGGTTCTGAAGGGTTATTTTCAATGAAACAGCATCTTGATAAGTCTTCAGCGGATTTCAGGAGACGACTGGCGGACTCTTCAGGCAAAGATTGGTACCATGCCGATGGCTACGATTTGCTATTTTTTCTTGTGTGCTTAGGTACCTCAAAACTTTACCTTACTGAGGACCGCGAATCGTCTCCTGATTTTGGTTTTATTTTCGACTATTTTTTATTTAAAAAATTTCACAAAATTGCTTATTTCTATCTTAAATATTTCATTAAATATAACATGTGACATGTTGTTAGAATCGTCATTAGACCGCGCATCGATTGAGATATCTGTTATTCCTGTAAGTCTATGTTCTGAAAAGATATTAGTGTGTAAACACTGAAAATTCGATTATTTTGATCAAAAAATATTTTGCAAGTTAAATTACTCGAAAACTACTGAAGCTATTTCAATGGTCTATACAGATATCTGAAGCCGGTCTAATGACCTAGAACAATACAATAGTTTAAATATCGGCACTATGTTTTTCAGGGCGTGACGCGCCCTGAAAACCTAAAACAATAAAATCTATTAACAAAAGTACGGTTGCAACTTCTATAAACACAATTAAGTGGGTTCTGCAGTCAAACCACAGGTCTAATTTTTATGCCCAGGGCTAGGTCTTAATCTAGGGTACCTGGGCACACTATCAAAACTATAAAAAACAGCTATATAACCCACTCAATGGTAGTTTATAGGGTGGCGTTCACAGTTTCAACCTCTGTAAACTCAACTAAGTGGGTTTTGTAGGTAAACTACAAGTCTAATACTACGCCCAGACCTAGGTCTTAAGCTAGGGTACCTGGGCGCACCAACAAAAACTATAAAACGGCTATATAGCCCACTCAGTTGCTATTTATAGAGGTTGTACTTACAGTTTTCCTTAGGAAACTTCACTATTTCACTATCACAGAGTTTTAGAACACTTTAGCGTTTTGAATTAACTTTAAATTACACTTTAACGCGTTGAATTTACTTTAAATTCACTAAATAAAATGATAAAAACAAAAGTCTTTGATTTCCTAACTTAGAAACACCGTTTGATTCGCGATTACACTGTACGTGAACTATGACGGTCCCCCGCTACTTGCGCCTATGTGCACAGATAGGGTCTCGTCGCCTACTATGAATCTACGTTAAGTTAGAACAAAATAAAAACCTATGTATCTATTGTTTGGTGACGCTTCGTCGCGAACAAATAATTACAAATAATTTTAATAAATTGAACAATTAAAGTAAGTAAAAGAGATCAATTATATAAGTCAAAATTCGATGTAGTCAAGGAGATAAAATAATTATGATTTGTAGGCAAAAATGTACAAATGTTTAGATAAGTTTTTCAGTCATGAAATCTTTAGTGGAATAATGACACATAGCCATGATATGCACATAGTGCCGCGTTAACACTAGCCTATAAAAAACGAAAACAAATCTATCTTCTTACATAGATCATCAATATTCTGAGATTTCCATTTGCAGTTTGTGTCAATTATTATACCCAAGAATTTTGCGTAATGGACCTCTTCTATAGTCTAATTTTCATATTGTATTGTATTGTAGCCGTGGACGCGTACCTAATTGTATCATTGTTTTGTTTTAAACTAACACAGATTAAAATAATAATATGTACATTGTATAAAAAAAAGGAGGGGAAAGGATCATACACTCAGAAAAAAAACAGCCAACAAAGTCACAATAAAAGCTTTGTTGGAAATTTCTTGTCGCAGTAACTAAACGTATTGCCACCACCACAAAAGGAACTTGTTCGCATTAGCAAATTTTTTATTGTTCGACGTTTATTGATCTAGAAACAATTTTAACTTTGTCTCCTCATCAAAATTTTTAAAAAATTAGCTACGGTGACAATGGAACATTGTAGATGTATTAAAGTATAAATTGTTAGTATAAAACGCTGTTTTCTTAACAAATTAACTATAGCTGTAGTGTTGAAATACCTTTTGTCAAGTGAACAACGCAATTATTTAGCAATGAAAAGTTGTCAAGATGGCAACATTACATTAAATGTACTAACAAAGTAACAACGGAACTCGCGCGGGGAACGCGGTGGGGAAAGGGAGTGGGCACTGCACTGCGCGGCCACCGGGCGGTGGTCAGCCATTTCTTTTGTTGCGTCGCCATCGCGGGCGTCTCGTGCGGAATTTTTTGGAATATTGTAGTGTGATGGAGTGGACTAGTTATCGCCAACAGTGTATTATTTAAAAATCACGCGGGAAGCCAACAATTTTGATTGTTTGTTGCATGGATGTGTTGTGGTCAGTGGGACAGAGTACTTGTGAAACGCTAAGTTGTGATGCAAAAGTTCGTTATTCTCTCCCCACTGTCGTGGTCATTTTGCGCGCGAATCGTTGTGTTCTAAATTCCTGGAGCTGGAGGCGCTGAGTGCCCCTTGCGAGCGCATCTTTGTGTCGAGCGGGCGCCGCGCGAATCTGGGCCACTGGGTACGTGGCGCTGGCCGGCGCCATGTACGTCGTACGTACCATGTACGCCGAGCACCCGCGCATGCCGCGCGTGCTGCACATGGAGAACTACCACCGGCTGCACGCCTGCCTTGCTATCGGCGCTGCGCGTGCTACTGGAGGCGCTGCGGCGCGGGTGCCGGGCGTGCGACCCGGACGTGCTGCGCGCCTACGTCACGCAAAACTTCGGCCGCCCGCTCCAGAAGCTCACGTAGTTCTTCGAGGACGTGCATGTCGGAGGCGGTGGTGCAGGGCGTGCGCGAGGACGAGGTGTGCTACCGCGCTGGCTTCAGCAAGCACAAGCTGCGCCGCGTGTTGGCCATGTACCCCGCGCAGGATGTGCGCAAGTTGTAAATCGTTGTAACTTTGATAGATATTTAGTGAATGTTGATTTATATTTTTGGGCGTACTTGGATTGTTATTTTTATATTCCTTTTTCTTTTATGTTGATATTCTGCTGACTAAAACACTAGATTTGACTATAACACAGCTGATTTAATTGATTCGAATCCTGTTATTTGAAGCGAATTTTCAATAACTTAATTTGTTAATTATAAGTTATTTTATAAAAACTTAACATGTAGAGTCAGCTTCACGATACGGGGTACCGCAGACCTCCTCCATTACAAACTACCCCATGGTAAAGTAGGATTTTATAATATTTTTAATTTTTTGACTGTTTTTGTTTTTTTGTTAAAGCAATGTAAACATTTTTACTTTTAAGAATCTATGTACACCATATTAACTATCTATTCTCCATTTATTTATGAGAAAGGTTTATAAGGTACCTATTAATGTTTAAAACTTATTATGTTTTTTTTTTAAATTACACTACTCTCATTTTGGTACCATATCAAAGATAGTTAGTCTCTCTCAAATTATTGTTGCTTAGGTATAGTCTAGCGATAATTAAGGAGTATGTGACTCTTGAAACTGAACAAATTTTTATGTAACCAAATCTGAAATGTGAAAAAATAACAGCTATTTCAAAAAGATTGACTACATACCTACCAAATTAATGAAACAGCTGGTTTTTTTTAAACAAAATCAGATTTGATTCCATTTAGTAAAATAAGTTCATTTTCAAGAGTCACATGCTCCTTAATTATCGCTAGACTATACCTAAGTTGCAAAAATTTGAGAGAGACAAACTATCTTTGTTAGGGTAGCAAAGATAGACTTTGTTAGAGCAACAAAGTGACAGTTAACACTATGACAAAGCTACTTTGCTGCAGGAGCAAAACGAGATTGAAACAACTTTGATATGGTAGCAAAGCTTTTGTAGTGGTAACAAAGGCAAAATAGATAATTTGGCAAAATAAAGTTGTTAAATTAACAACATATAATGTTACTACAACAAAGTAACAGTTAATGTCATTAGTTCCACTGACAATGTTAAATTGTTGTAGTATCAAAGCATGCTGTTATTGAAAACGTTGTTGTGCAGACAACTTACTGCGTAACAATAAAAACGTTGTCTTACTGACTATGCTCTATGGTGGGCTCCCTACTAACAAAGTTTTTTTGTCCCCCCAACAATATTTTTTTCTCAGTGCAGATAGGCAGTCGCTCCATGTAAAATACTGGTACTCAGCTGCATCCGGTTAGACTGGAAGCCAACCCCAACATAGTTGGGAAAAGGCTAGACAGATTGAGTTGCAGGAACACAACAGTTACACTTCACTCACTCACTCACACTTCACTCTGGGTTCGCAGTTCGGTTCAGGTTCAGGGATATGATATGGAGCTTTCATAATAGCTTGAAGTTATACTTTCCCACCATTTCTTTGATTGTAGCGCGACAGTTTGCCAACTAGACTGCGTTAGGATTACCTGACGATTAATGTAAAAATGTGTTTTGATTATCTACTTTTTCAAACATTTTTAGATTTTGTTAGATATCATTGTTCTAGAATATTATGTAGGTACCTACTGTGCAGTTATCGTTTAGGTAAATAATGGGACAATTTTTTAGAATGATTTTTTAAGTGTGCAAAATTTCGAATTAATCTGGCCATTTAAACTGTGTAAAAATCGAGTTCAAAGATTCCGTTACCTACATACAAACATACATACAGGTGAAGCTAATAAAAGCGAGTTAAAAACCACCGTTGTTTATTAGCGAGAACAATAAATAATTGAAGAGCTAAACCAGTGTGGGAAAGGTCGTAGGAAAGGTCAAATGATTGCGATATTACATCATCAATATTTAAGTGCAGAACGTACTGGTACAGTAGAGTCCTCCCTGTCTGAACGGCAAGAAAGTGAACTAGAGATTATCACTATCGGACGTGGTGACGACTCTGGGGATATCCACTAAGCTATCGTCCCCGGACGCTCGGGCAATACTCGTATAGCTAGTTGGAATGGCTCGCTATCAAAGTCATGAACACTGAGTGCCGTAGAATAGAATAGAATAGAATGCATTCAGAATATTGTACAAAGCTGTTAAGTGGAGTATTATGATCATAATATTCTGCCGTTTCCGGCGTAAAAATAATTATAGTTTGTAAAATTATGGGTCATCATTACATTAAAATTAAATTATTAATCATTAGAATAATTACAAATAATTTTAATAAATTGAACAATTAAAGTAAGTAAAAGAGATCAATTATATAAGTCAAAATTCGATGTAGTCAAGGAGATAAAATAATTATGATTTGTAGGCAAAAATGTACAAATGTTTAGATAAGTTTTTCAGTCATGAAATCTTTAGTGGAATAATGACACATAGCCATGATATGCACATAGTGCCGCGTTAACACTAGCCTATAAAAAACGAAAACAAATCTATCTTCTTACATAGATCATCAATATTCTGAGATTTCCATTTGCAGTTTGTGTCAATTATTATACCCAAGAATTTTGCGTAATGGACCTCTTCTATAGTCTAATTTCCATATTGTATTGTATTGTAGCCGTGGACGCGTACCTAATTGTATCATTGTTTTGTTTTAAACGAACACAGATTAAAATAATAATATGTACATTGTATAAAAAAAAGGAGGGGAAAGGATCATAGGGCATCAAAAAATTCGTCCGCATCGCTGTCAATAGGAAAAGTGCCCAAAAGGCTGGCAGCATTGCCACGTTGTATGGCAATGCTGATTCTTTGGCCAAAACATAGGCCAGCCCTCTGGTCACGTGAAGAGTCGACCAATCGCTTAGCGATGTTGTTTGTTTGTTTTAATATTATTATGAAGATTATTGTGTTCAAGCCAAAGCCGTGCCTAGCTATGTCACTTGTATGCCTCATAGCCTATCGAAATATTGCATGAACATTTGCAAGCGATATTTTCTGTGATCGCATATCGTCTTGCATAGAAACAGCCTTTGATACACATATGAATTTATAGTTTTTAGAGTTCGGTACCTCAAAAGGTAAAAACGGAACCCTTATAAGATCACTTCGTTGTCCAGACAGACGAGACGTCTGTCTGTCAGTCTGTCAAGACCCTTTTTCTCACGAACGCGTGGAGGTATCAAGTTGAAATTAATATCAAATACGGTAGGTTTGTGGTCCCTTGGAGTTCTAAAAAAAATCAAGCTTCTAAGTTAACGCAATAAAAAATACGCCCATTTATGCGATATATTTTGATACTCGCAAGCTTTGATTATTTACATGTCATGTAAATAATCAAAGCTCGCAAGTAAATCAAAACGTATAGGGTACTTCCCGTTGTCCTAGAATAATGGAATTTGGCAAGGAGCAAGGTCTCACAGCATAAGTAAAGGAAAAAGTCCGAAAATTGTTGATTTGAAATAATATCACATAAAAAAAATATTTCAAGTCTGTCAGTCTGTAAAGACCCTTTTTCTCAGAAACGCGTAGAGGTATCAAATTAGAATTAATATCAAATACGTAGGTAGGTCTGGTAGTCCTTTGAAGTTCTAAAAAATCAAGCTTCTAGTCAACGCAATAAAAAATACGGCCATCTATGCGACATTTTTAAAAATATGAATTCTTAATCAACTTTGTTTTCGTTAATCGTCGGCTTATAGATGCTCTCGGCCTTTTTACTGTTGTTTGACGTCAATTCATACAATAACATCTCACATAAATAAGTGAGATGATATTCTATGAATTGACATTATCAATTGACTAGTCAACTTATCGATGCCCTCAGACTTTTTACTGTTGTTTTATTGATATGAATTGACGTCAAACAGTAAAAAGGCCGAGGGCATCGATAAGCCGACGATTAACGAAAACAAAGTTGATTAAGAATTAATATTTTAGTTACATTATGCTACATTACGTCATTTGTACTTATGGATTAATGTGAACATGAATCTTTTTTTACTGTCACATGGCCCATAAAAATCGTCATATGGGTCAGTTTACACCAAATGGAAAAATCGTCTCGGATGCTCGAACATTTTCTAAATTTCACTGAATAAGTAACTGTATCAATATTGTCTTTTAAGTATACAATTCGACGCAGACATCAAGTGTTTACTTGCGCATGATCGAGCGCGAGCATCTTATTGTCGCGGATATCCGCGAGCCCCGAGCGTCCTCGAGGCCGTGCGAGCACGCCCGAAACTGGCGGCGCGCGAGTGGGGCGGGCGGCGCCGAAAAAAAAAATTGCCGGGAAATATCGAGGTTCTTAGACTGACTCTCACAGTCGTCTGATACTAATCTAGGATTAAAAGGTCAGCATCAGGTGACTGTGAGGGCCAGTCTAAGAACTTTGACAATTTCCCGGCCAATTTCTTTTTCGTGTTTTTAATCTATGAAAGGAAAAAGAGAAAATTTCCAATACCGGGTTCCCGGTATTAATACCGGTATTGAAAAAATAGGTATTTGAAACACCTAGTTTTCAGTGAGTATCTAGAGATAGTTTGGCCGGTTGACTTGGAACACGGATTGATCGCCAGCTGTATTAGGGGAGAGGGTGGCAAGATCAGATCAGATCAATAAAAGAAAAAAATACATAGTGATACAATCATATTTATTTTTTAATTAACAACTAGTTATTACTCTTCTAATATTTGGTGTCATTAGGAGCTTTTAGCTATCCATTTTAGAAAAAAAAAAAACAAAATAAAAAAGGTGTTTTGCCCCGTCTTGCCCCATGGTGCTGGTAAGATGGGGTACCCCCCTGAGGTAAGATGGGGTGATGAGAATTATCAGAGAGAAAGATGATTATTTGGACTGGCAGAACACGCAGACGTGGATGGTTTCGTCATCATCATCCTACATTCCTGCTCAGCTATTATGTGACCATCTTCCACAATGTGAGCATGATATCCACTCTTCAATGGAAGCGGAATATACTGGAGTAATCATTACCCCATCTTGCCTGCCGAGCCATTTTCTACCAATAATCAAAGAAATAAAAAACAGTCGGCCATCTCAAGGAAATGCAATACCTACATTATTATAGGTTAGTTTAAGCGTCAATCACAGCCACACCTCACCAGCTAGCATTATTTAATAAACCACAGTCACGTGTCAAACCGGAAGAAAATATGATAAGCAATTTGCAGTAATACAGTTTTTTAAGATTTTTTCGACATGTGTGCACTTGCGAACAATTAATGGCCAGGCGACTGACAAGTGTCATGGCAGGCATCCAACGATGCATGAACGACCGTGATTAGTCAGTTTAAACAGTGAATTTTGCTGGGTACCAAGTCTTACCCGCTACCCCGTCTTACCCGCTACGCCGTCTTACCTCCGTCTCCCCTATAAAATGCATCTTTGCATCTAAAATGGCATTGTGCAATTTGCATTTGATTAACAATAAAAACTGGTTATTACCGTAGATTGTTCATGATAATATCGCGTCCTGTTTAGGACAATCGACGATTAACCAACAAAACATTAACCTAAATACATACTACTTACGTAACTATTTTTTTATCAAGTCTGTCGTTATTTGTTAGTGTATGATTTATGATTATAGTTATACAGTGATTAGGTATATTGACTTTATGACAGCATTATCAACACATATGATCATGAAACTTTAGGCCGAGTTTTGTCGAGTTCATTGTACCCGATGTTTGTGTACTGAGTTAACAGAAGGAGCTCGTGGCTAAGTAATAACAGCCGCACGGGTCGATCTGTCAGGTTAAGCTACGCTTGCCGGGGTTGGTCAGTGGATGGGTGACCATCTTTACATACCGAGATTCCTCCATGCCTCGGAAAGCACGTTAAGCCGTTGGTCCCGGCTGTTATTCGTGGATCTTTGACACTCGTTACTAGTCGAGAGAAGCCCGAAAATCTGACAACCAGTCTTACCAAAGGGGTATCGTATTACCCAGTAACTGGGTTGTGGAGTTCAGATAGGCAGTCGCTCCATGTAAAATACTAGTATTCAGCTGCATCCGGTTAGACTGGAAGCCGACCCCAACATAGTTGGGAAAAGGCTAGGCAGATTGATTGTTTGTACATAACACGTGGCCACGTATTTTATATCTTATTTGGCTCATATTGCTCAAGGTCAATTAATTAATCATCTAACGTAAAATTAAACTGGTGTATTCCTGAAACACAACGTGGTATATTTCACTAAAGTTACGGTTTCCTAGAAGAGAGTTGCCGCCACAGAACAGGTATTTTATCTGTTCTGTGGTTGCCGTCACACAGCGGCCGCATAGTGACGGCTGTCATGAAAATGGTGGCTAGTTTTTTGTAGGCACTTACTTTCATTATGAACAACTTTAACTATGAGACCAAACCTGAAATCGCGTAAAAAATCAGCCGTTCCCTACATTTGGTTTGACTTTATGGTGTCAAAAACGTTCTCTAGGAAAACTTAAAACACCAACATACATATATATATTATCTACTTTCATAAATAACGTTTTCTTGACGTCATTCCCCGTTAAATTGCGGATACTATGTGGCGGTCGCCGCTGTTCTAGGAAACCGTAGGTTTAGGTAAGCAAAGTAACTGAACTACGTTCAGCGTATCCTCGTAGCTGTATTTGTTGTGAACTCAAATCACACTAATGTTATAAAGGCGAAAGTTTGTGAGTGTGTGTGTGTGTTTGTATGTTTTTTACTTCTTCACGCTCAAACGGCTAGACCGATTTGGATGAAATTTGGTATGTAGATAGCTTATACCCTGGATTAACACATAGGCTACTTTTTATCCCGGTCTACGTGGGTGAAACCGCGGGGTGCAGCTAGTAGTGTTATATGCCACGAGTTTCTATGATAGAACTCTATGACATCTCATGACATGGTGAATACCTATAGAACTTACAAGTTACATCCTGCTAGGGCTTTATAAACGTTGTGTAAAGTTGTATAGGTACAATGAATAACGTCTGCTTCGCCATATTTTGTTTACGTTTAAACGTTTCTTAACTATAAATAATAGTACATTTTGATACAAGTGGAGAACGTTTGTTATTGCATTCGAGGCGGAATTAACACCCGAGCCGCAGGCGAGGTTGTTTTTGAGCCGAGAACTGCAATAACAAATGTCCACGAGTACCAAAGTACGACGTTTTTCAAAACACTTTTGAAGAAATAAAATAAAATAACGGAAAATATTTTTGTCATGAATTATTAGGAAACTATGATTTAAATTTTCTTCTTTTTTTTTTCGCGCTTTGCTTTCGAAAGGTTGAAGGAGAAGCAAAGGTATAAAGCTGATAAACAGCTTAATATGAAAAATAGAAAATTCAAATATTTTCGAGTATAGAACAGAAATAAATGTTAATTTGTTCATAAACGTTTTTTTTATTGTAATAAGCATAGTTTTTGATGATATTCTATTTATAAACATTATTTAAATACTTATTCAAAAAATATTAACGCCGCGCCGCCGTAATGACGCATACCTCTTTGCCGAGATTAAAAAAAAAACATTCACCTCCGAATAGAGAGTTGTGAATAGAGGCATTGGACTTTGGACTAAGTAGGTATAAGTTATCTGTGGCAATTTTTATTCCCGCACACGTGCGGGAAAATGAAAATACGCACGCGTGTGAAATACATTGCATTGTGAACCTAATCGTAGTGCGATATGAACCAGTTTTCGAGGAAGTGTATTGAAAACTCCTTTATGTTTGAGAGCAAATAGTAGAAGCTTTTCCTTATAAAAGGAAAGTAAGGTTTCTTAGAAAGATTGGCGGATTCTCGGTTTTTCCGATAACAATCATTGTGATAGAAGAGAATATATTGTCGAATATTTCCAGTGCAACGGTGCAAGAGTACCTATAGTAGGTACGTGTAATTATACTGCAAGAGGAATGTCAAGATAAGTAGGCTGACTGCCTGCTAACTGGTGGTGAAGCTTTTGCTTTCATCAACTGTCATAAACATAGGTTGACTGGTGTTCCCTTTGTTTTGCTTCAGCGGTCAACACTTTTGGTTCTGGAGTTGCTTTTTGTTTGTTGTTTGTTGCTTTGTTTTGTTTGTTTGTGTCAGCTGTCAAAACATTAGGCTGTATATCTTCCAGACATCAGTTGTCTAGTTTTTGATCTAAAACTGAGGTTCGTCTGCATTTTGACGGTATTATAGGCTGCGACTTACGAGTTGTAGGTCGTTGGTTGGACTTGGAACCCAGTAGGCGATTTACTTTGTGTAAATAATTTCATCACCCCTGCTCTCAAAAAGGCAAAGGAAAATATCGTGAGGAAACCGGCAAATCCTAACAAAACTTCGAAGACGTGACATCCACCAATCCACACTGGGCTCGCCAGGTAGATTACAGCCCACTCCTAAACTAAGAAAGTAGTTCAGAGATAGATCGTCAATTTCAGTAAACCAATTAAAAATATGTTTTCTACAACGGAGTTGTAGAAATAAATATAGTGATACGTGCTTGGTTGGAATGACCGCTTTGGAACACCTACCGTCATAGTAGGTACCTACTGCACCTAATGGTCAGTTTTGCTGCATTTTTCTAGTACGTACACATACCTACACGTATCAGTAACAAAGTGATCCGTTGGTCAATGTAGTCCCCCCGGTATGTATGTACCAGGGGGACTAAATCGTGTGACGGTGTGGTCTCGAATTCTTGATATGTAAAAGATCCCAGACCCATCCAAGAACCGACCGTGGAAAGCGTAGTTACATTTCCTGTCGTTTTGTCCTAAAACAAAGCATCCTTATGTATTACTTCGGCACCTTCAGAGCGTGCGACACGCTTGGAGGGTACTGTCTTCATTTAATTATATTACCCTATAGCTGTATAAGCCGTTCTCTGATGGTCTTAGAAAACCTTCAAAAATAATCATCAAAAATTTATCAGAGGATTGACTATTTTTAATACGGAATAAGGAAAACCAAATAGTTAAAGCTGAATTATAAAACAGCTTAACTTACCCTACTTTTACGTACCTACCTAATTTGAATATACAATGAATTGTCAGTGTTAAAATATTTATACTCTACACGAAATATTATCCCTGCCTGAAATAGCGCTGCCTTTGTGAATATAACTTAACGTAAGTAAGCAGGTACCTTGTTGAAATACATACTGAGCAGAATTCGTAAATGAGTGAATTGGATCGACAAGGCAGGAAATTAAAATGCCGAATCCGACAACCACACGGGCGGGGCGTGGTCGTCTGATTGAATTACAAGTGGCAGTGGCTGCCGACAGTCGGTGGACCACGCGCTGGATGCTCCGATGACATTCGTGAATGTGCGCCGGTTCACATGTTCCATACTGCATGAATGAATTCGGGACATTCGAAATATTTTATGCGATGAATTTCAAGTCACTTGACAAATGAAATTGCTTCTCGAATTCAACGTGACACATTTAGTTTTCAGCTGGATGAAAGATGATATCGAATAGTTTTACAACTTGCGACATACACTGCAGAAAATAAGTAGGTGTTATTCAAACTAATAGCAATCTAATTGCTTTAGGCAAAGCAATTGCTTGGGTTATATTCGAAGTAAAACGTTTTATTCACGCTAATAAATGGGTGAAGTAGATAAAAGACTAACAAAAGGATTTTACTGAGCCACTGGTGCTCCATTTCACATCGGCCTCAATTAAACTGCAATTACTCACTGGGTGAATCTCGACAGAAGCAGTCATGTCTTGAAGTGGCAAATTAAAGACAGACGGGGCAACCGAAGATCAGTTACGTAAGTTAATCCTTTACAGTTGTGGATTCAGCACAGCTAGACAGTGAAATATCGGAGCTGTTTCGGCGTGCGGTGGCTGTAAACCCATTTTACGGCTGAGGAGCCGCGAGCATGGCGGACGCCGCCGCCGTCGTCGTCGTCGCTACGTGTTTATCGTCGAACAAACTTCATAACAATTTATTTCTGTCTATTTTTAGATTTGTCATTTTCTTAACAACTGAACTGTTTCATATTCCTTATATTTTCAACGTTATTACAGCAATCTTCTATTTTATATTTTCTTGCTCAATTTATTTACAGAACGCGTTCTATTCACATTTATATGCAGCGCTGAATATCACACTTATCATAATATTCCTATGTATAGTGTGAAAATGAAGAGTGTTATCCATTTCGAATGAGTTCTAGAGATAGACGTGAAGCCAAACCAATTAAGGAAGCCAATCAAATTGTTTGCGGTTTGTTCTCCGAGATATACAGGGTGTAAGGGACAGCCCTCCGCAAACCAACAGGGTGCATTCAGCTCCTCATTTTGAATCATATTACACTGGAAATTTTCTCAGGAAAATTTTCATTTTTTTAATACTTTTTTCAGTTACATTTTCTTTATTTCAATGTAAAATTACATTGTGTGTTCGCAGCACTCCATTTATGTAAAAAAAAACAGCAAAAAAAAACTAAAAAAAAAACCAGCAATGCATGTAGAAATACTCTAACGAACGACGCGTGAAATCAGCTGTTCACTTTCTGTCTAGTACCTACAGAGTTCATCGAACTCACCGCATACCTATTGCCTACCCCTTTTTTTTTTTTTTTTTTTTTTTTTTGAGGGTGGGAAATCATCAAATAACTTCTCCCGCTCTGGGTGGAGCGGGAGGGCGTGTCAGACTTTTACTGACTAAAACCCACCCGTGTTCCTTCAGTTGCCTATGCCAGGGCCGCGGTAACCCTTTCAGACAACCCGCGACCCCAGCGGCGTCGGCCCTATTGGGCCCCGTCACTTGCTGACATCTCTTTGAGGCGCGCGTGGAACACGACGCGCCGTCGACTCGGGCCTGGTCCTTACCGGACGGCGAGCTACCCGCTGCTCACCGTCCGCAGGCCCGCGCCTACGGTGGCCGGAAATCGCCCCGCGATTCCCGCCACCCAGGGCGTCTCCTGCGGCGACTGAGGGCGTGAGGCTGCCTCTCCCTCACGCGTTCCGCCTCCTCCTTCGCGAGCATCACTGTTTCACAGAAGGAGGTGACGGCCTCCCATGCACTCTCGCTCCGCACCATGGCCTGGACCAGGCTCGGACGCGAGAGATCGCCGCCGCCGATCGCCTCCGTGAGAACACGGCGGTGCTCTGCCCAAGCCGGGCAGACCTCCACTGTATGCTCCACCGTGTCCTCCGGGCGATCTACACAATGGAAACACCCGGGCGTTTCCTACCGCCTTATGCGAAACAGGAACCTCCCGAAACAACCGTGTCCGGTGAGGACCTGCGTCAGGCGGAAGGTGAGGACGCCGTGGCGCCTCTCTAACCATTCCTCAAAGAGGGGACTTATCGCCGCTATTGTGGCGTGCCCAGCGCTGCGTTGCGACAGTCGCGCTCTCCATGCCGCCATGAGATCCCGCCGGAGCTTTGTCCGCTGTACCGTGATTTCTCGCGGCAGCGGAGTTACGCCCCGGCGCTTCGCCTCCTCGCGCCACTCCCACACGTGCGCGAGGACCTTTGCCTCCAGATCCCACGGCGGCAATCCGGCAAGGAGGCTCGCCGCCTCCCGGGAGACCGTGCGGTATCCCCGGACTAGCCGGATGGCCATGACCCTCTGGGACGCGTTCAACCTGCCGGCTGGTCCCAGCCTTAGGGAACGCGCCCACACCGGTGCTCCGTAAAGGGCCATGGACCGCACGACCCCCGCGTAGAGCCTCCGGCAGGAGGCGTTTGGACCCCCCAGATTGGGCAGGAGCCGCCTCAAGGCAGCCCCAGCCCGTGCCAGTCTGGGAGCTAAACGTCGGAATTGCCTACCCCTACCAACCAGTAATAGATACTCCGATTTGTGCACAAAAACACAAACAAATCAGGTTTATTGGATTCCCATAACGTTCCTGAAAAAATTTCATGTACCGGTCATCTTAGTATGACATACTGAATTCACCCTATCAGTTTGCGGAGGGCTGTCCCTTACACCCTGTAGAGAGGAAACTGTAAAAGTCAATGTAGGAAGGACCACAAATGTGGTGACATAGTAGGTATTATCTTATCAACTGAGCACTTTTCTTTCTAAGGTCTTTAGATTTAAGTTAAGTTAAGTTTGTAAATTGCCTACTTTACACAATAGCAATATAATAACTGAATGAAACTAGTGCTATGGAGCTCAGCATGATAAAATTTCACTCAGTTTGGTGAAAGGGTAAATACCAGATGAGCGCAAAATGAAGGGTCGTCGCTCCGCGTGTAACGTGAATTTCTGAATTATAGGTAACTAAACACTTTCACACTGCATCTTGTATCTTTGTCCTTTCCATGCAAGTACACACGGCTACACATCAAGCTATACATTTCCAGTTTACACTAACCTCTCATACGATTACGTATACAATGTGAGATCAGCTTATACTGGAAATGTGTAGCTTGATCTGTAGCCGTGCGTACAGTAGACTGCATCGGAGATAATATTAGGACCGAGCTAGCTAGCGTGTACGGAGCTTCTATGCGAATGCGAGACCAGCTTGTACTGGTTTTGTTACCACTGAAGTGTGGCTGCGGCCTACTGTACAATACGATTACAGCACAGAATAGTAATTCCACTGAGCATCACTATATAAGCTCGTTTGCACAGGAGATTTTCTCGCACCGATGCAATGGGGCGACAAGAGATAAGATCGTTCGATTCTCACAGCTAAAATGTCTGTGCTCAAAGCTTAAGCTATTTTCAAACCAACGTTATGTAAATGCAGTTGGGACTTACACGTGATGCTCTCTTCCATATCAATAGCTATTGTACGATAGTTTTACTTGTACTTGTATTAACGAGGTAAGTGCTCTGTAAGCATGCGAATGTGTTAATAGGTTGTGTTTTTACAAGTTACTCGGCAGGATAATGTTTGTATTGGTAAATAAAATATATAGAACTCTCAACCTACTTCTCTCTACTTATTTATTGATCTGAGCTACCGTGTAATTGTACTAATTACCGACTAACAGACTGCGGTGATTCCGCTGATAATTTATTGTTTAGTTTTCTGATACGCCTGATACCTAAAGAGTGAGTTTCATCACGTACTACTTATGTTCTGTAGCGAATATCTCGTGACAATGAATAGGATATAAAGGAAAAGCCTCAATCACTGCGCTCGAACTGGGGATCAAACGGAGAAGACTCTGCGAAGTCTTACGAAGCGAGCTTTATTCAGTTTTAAAGCTACTGATTTTTTAAGATTGCAAACATTATTTAATTAACTTTAAACAGATATGACGATACTTTTATTTACAGTTTAGTTAATTTAAAAGAGCTTAATTTGCAGAACTAAATTATCTTGATCTGTAGCTGTCTTTACTCCGGTTATTCGTCGAGTATTTAAGTTGTCGCAAACTATGAGATGAGGAATTAGCGACCCCTGCTGTAACTACGTCACGCTCGCTAAATACGATGTACCTATTTTTAAGTTTTTCTCGCTTCGTGTTAGCTGAGCTTGAGAGGAGATTATCCTCTAGAATTTTAAACAGCTGTTAAATTGTGATAGTAGTGGGTGCCGTAGCGTAGGTAGCTGTTAAAAAAGTAGGCTACTAAAAAGCTACTTTTAAAGGCTTCATAATATGTACTTACTACATATTATGAAGCTTTTAAAAGTAGTTTTTTAGTCATGAGATTTTCTGACTACAACGTAAGCCGTTTTGTTATGTTTAGGTACTTTTATATTCAGTGTTTTTACAGAGTTTTCATGAGCACTTCAGAATGACATTTGCTTATCTACTAAAGATATTTTATTCAGAAAACGGTAGCTACTTTTGATTGTAAAACTTTTCAGTTCAAGTTGGCGTGTATTTTGAGGCCCAGAAACAGGGGGTTAATTAATTCTTTTAATTAGTAGGACCTACCCTGCCTGCACAATGTGTACCTTTCTACCATACTTTACGAATTTGTGAATATCGGTATTTAAATAACATTGGTCTTAAGTAATGCTCCATAGTCCTCTGGTCCATAGTCCTTTGAAGCCGAAGTTCAAAACAATGATTAAGCAACCGCGATCAAGAGAATTGAAATAAATTACGGTTGCGGTGAGCAAGATCTACAGCCTTAACTGAACTTTAATGCTATCCAATCCATTCATAGTTGTTTCTAAAATATATGTAGGTACTTATGTACCTTACAGAAGCTATTCAACAGACGCACATTGGGGTATGAGTATGAAGAAAGCTGCTCGAAACTCAAATTTAATAATTTCAAAATCAGTAGGTATGTTGTAATGCGTTTTGGGGGTAGTGTAACTAATGACGCATCAAACAGCAACCACTTTGAGACCACATTTCAGGCGGTAAATTGACAGCGTTAGTCGGAATCTGGTTATTGTTTACGTTGCACGTTGCAGTTTTCAGCGCTTTGAAAAACACGTACTTTTAGTCTAAAGGCTCTTACAGACAGAGGCAATATCGCGTCAGCGACGCGATATTGCGATATTATATCCGTAGAACAATATCGCGTCGCGACGCGATATCGCCTCTGTCTGTAAGAGCCTTAAGTCAGTGCTACTTTGATTGAGAGGAATATTTTAATATGGATATTGAAAATAAATGTATGTAGTCTATTTTTAGCCAAATACGTTAATTTAAAACACAATGTCTAGGCTTTTGTGATCTATGAAAATTAATGATAAACTTTTTTTTTGGAACGAAGTTCCTTATCGCGCGTTGTGAAAGGGGGCTAGACGGAAAAAAGTCTCACGAAAAGTTGTCACGACACTTTTTGCTATAGTAAGCTATATATCGTCACCTTTATGGTAAACTTACGAAACTGAAAAAAACACATTTTACAGGGGAACGTTTTGAAACATTAAATTGACAATAACTTTTTTCAAGAGACAGATGTAATAAACTCTGCGATACATTTGATTTTCAAAATTCCTCTGCTTTTATATACCATGAATGTATTATTCTTATATTACAAAAATAACAAATAAATGCATATTCGTTACTTTTCACCTTCATACATGAGAGTTTATAGGTATTATATTACACTGTAGCAAACTTACGGAAGTGGCAATTTCGTAAGTTACATAAGAAAAGTATCAAATATATGCTTTGGTAAACTAACGAAAGTAACACTTTCGTTAGTTTACTAAAAGATATATCACGTCTTTTAAAGGAAAATAAGTTCCTAAATCAAAATATTTTATAAATAATTCAAGTGAAATCACAAAATTATTTTGGAGTAGGAACACAAAATAAAATAATAAAATACGTATTAAGAAAAAAATCAACTAATCTACTTTTACCAGTAAAACAACAAAATAAAAGATAATAAGTAACAACAATTTTCCAAATAAATATTTCCTTACGGGTTTACTCACGTCATTTGTGGAGTTGCGACTTTCACACAAGAGCTCATGACTAAGATCTCTTTCAGTATAGTATAATGTACTCTGTGAAGATCTCCGTACGAGATGAAAACTAGTCGGGCAAACCCGAAGTAATGAGGCGAATAGAACCGTAAGTAAACGTTTTAAGTTGTATGAAAACATTTGCTTACGATAGAAGACACAAAATCAAAACTTACAAACTAATACAATCTTACAATAAAAGTAAGAGGAAGGACTTGATAATTGTAATTTTCAAGTACCTACAGTTCCTCTTCGTCTTCAGCATCTGGTTCAGGTAAGCAATCTTGAATTGCTTCCGAATCGTGTAGGTTTTCATAAAAAGAATGGTAATATTTTGGTATCTGGTTATCACTACATAATTTTAATAAATCTCTTTTTTTTGCTTTTGAAATCGGTATTCTTTCAGCATAAATATTACTTGGTACTATTGCTGTACTCTTTCCTCTTTTTGATTTTATTTTAAATTCTTTAAAGGTCTCGTCATTGTAGTCAGTTTTAATAAAGATTGATTTAGGGTTGTCTTTACGGTACCTATTGAATCCACATAGCATCTTGGAAATTTATCTTTACTTTTGGTCTTGTCTCGTCTAGTTCTCCATTGTCTTCTTGTTCTTTTGTTCTTTTCTTTTTCGAACCTTGCTTTTTTGAAATTTCTTCCGCAAACTGACAATAATTGGTACCTATTTAAATCTAAAAAATCGTCACATTCACATTAAATGAATGAGGATTTTTTCTGGCTCTTCTCATCACTTAAATCCACCCGTCCGGACTGTAAATTGCTGTATTTTTACATTTCTGTTCCATTTTGGAGTGAATAGAGTCACATTCCATGTGACTATGTCCAGACTCAAAGAAAACATGATCAATTATGTTTACTGTGGAATAATTTTTCACCAAGTGCAGCAACATACAGCAAAAACTATATTTTTTTTGCTGGCCGCCACAATTGTCTGACATCATTCTCACATGTGTTATGCCTTCTTTGTGACTACAAATATATTTGCAAACACAGGTTGCAATTTCAGCACTTCCCCGTTTCGTCCCATGTAAAAAAGTCTACGTCTTGATCGCCAAAATAAAAGGTCAAATTGTATACAGCTAATTTTCGAACGTAAAATAATGGCCAGATGCAGCTTTAGGAGTTTGGAGGCCGGCTTCTAGGTCAAAATTAAATGCCAAAGTCTTCGCATCAATCTTTGCTGCTGCTTTGTCAGCGTCTCGACGCAGGTAAGCATCGTCGCGTCGCTTAAGATGGTCCGAATGATTTTCCTCTTCAGGGCTGCTCGGGTCATGTCATGTGTTTTTAATCCCTTGCAAGCGACGCACTTTTTGCAGGGATCCTTTTCCGGCACATGGAATCTTAACCTATAAATTAAGATTCCATGTGCCGAAAAAGGATCTCTGCAAAAAGTGCGTCGCTGACCTGAAGACTGTCCGGTAAGTCTCTATTCCTGCTGGGATTGCGCCTTCGTCTTCACATTTTTTCTTGTACCTATATGAATACATTATGGTCACATTCAGTCCAGAATCTAGATACCTGAACTCGGAATTCTTTCTGCAATAATGACTCCATTGCAGGAAACGAAAAAATATGTTTTTTAATTCGATCAAGTCTCTCAATAGAAAGTTTATTAGATGAACGTTTTCAAGCTACCAATGTAAATTAACGAAAATGCCCGATTCGTAAGTTTGCTATGGGTTACTTGAGTCCCTTGAAGAATATATTCTACCAATGTGAACTTACGAATCTTCCATATTCGTATGTTTGCTGTGAGTTGCTAAATTGATTTACTAAAGTGTGCTACGATGTAAATTCACGAATATGGCAGATTCGTAGGTTGGCCGTGGTGCATTTTTCTTGGACTTGGATATATTCGACTACACCAAAACAACTGATATCAATTTCGTAAGTTTACTTTTGGCGTATCAACAAAAAATGGAGATTCGTAATATTGGATTTCTATAACCGTTAGAGACAGAAATTTGAAAATTTTACACCTTATGTAGTACAACATAAGGTGTAGTTTTTTATAAAAATGTCAAATTTACAAAAACTGCAGATTCGTTCGTTTGCCGTGGAGGTGACGATATGTAGATGTTTTTGCTGTAGTAGTTTCTCTGTCTGTCTCTCTCTCTCTTATAGAAAGCAAGCCAGATGTTTTCATTTCTATTTCGCATTGAACAGTGTGGTGTCACGATGATGATGATGATGATGATGATGATGATGATGATGATGATGATGATGATGATGATGGTGATGGTGATGGTGATGGTGATGGTGATGGTGATGGTGATGGTGATGGTGATGGTGATGGTGATGATGATGATGATGATGATGATGATGATGATGATGATGATGATGATGATGATGATGATGATGATGATGATGATGATGATGATGATGATGATGATGATGATGATGATGATGATGATGATGATGATGATGATGATGATGATGATGATGATGATGATGATGATGATGATGATGATGATGATGATGATGATGATGATGATGATGATGATGGTGGTGGTGGTGGTGGTGGTGATGGTGGTGATGATGATGATGATGATGATGATGATGATGATGATGATGATGATGATGATGATGATGATGATTATGATGATGATGATGATGATGATGATGATGATAAGTATAAAAATAAAATTTTGTTACAATTCCTTCACTAATTAATCGAAAGGAACTTCGTTCCATCCGGGTGTCCCTTGACACCTCTCAAGTTTTTTTTTTTTTGCTATGTTTTTGTTACAAATTAGTAAATTCGTTATGTTTCCGAGTCTGTCCGAGTAAAAATTGAAATAGAATATGAATATAGACTATCTTAGGAAGTAATTTGAAAAGTAAAAAGTAGCGGAAGTTTGGCGTTTCATTTACTAAGTTTTTTTTTTTATATGAGGTATCACAAAGTGTGGATTGTATCATTATTGAGTGTTT
Source organism: Cosmia trapezina (assembly GCA_905163495.3). Taxonomy (NCBI): domain Eukaryota; kingdom Metazoa; phylum Arthropoda; class Insecta; order Lepidoptera; family Noctuidae; genus Cosmia; species Cosmia trapezina. The sequence continues at coordinate 21,023,119 of LR991022.1, forward strand.
TTTTTACCAAATAATATTTATATGACATTGTGCTTCAATGTCCTATTAAACAAATTGCGCAGAAAGTTGAAGACGTTGAATCAAATGAAGAGAGCTCGTGTGACGAATCAAAATATTTTTTTACTGTAGCATAATATTATTTTTAATAAACATCCAGTTTTCAATTAACTTTTAGTTTTATTAAGTTTCTAACACTAAGAAAAGCTTTGTTTGAAGAAGTTACCGCGGCCCTGGCATAGGCAACTGAAGGAATACGGGTGGGTTTTAGTCAGTAAAAGTCCGACACGCCCTTCCGCTCCACCCAGAGCGGGAGAAGTTATTTGATGATTTCCCACCCTCAAAAAAAAAAAAAAAAAAAAAAAAAAGGTACCGGTTTTACTGACATATTCATATAAAAAGAGTTTTGATCAACTTTTCATGTCTAATACCCCTATGTGAGACGGTTTCTTTTCAAAGTATAATATTACATAACATTACATAAGTCTTTATTAAATCGGTTGTTTTTTTTTGTACAAAGTTTTTTCATAGGTATCCATATTTAATTGTATAGGTGCCTACTTATGACGTTATGACACTTATCTATACATACATATAATAAAATTGTAGAAAAGTGGTGTCTGTACAATGGAAATATATAAAAAAAAAGTAGCAGGGGTTGTTATTATATCGATGCCGAACCCGAGATTGTAGTTAATTTTTTTTTTGTCTGTTTATCTGTTTGTCGGTTTGTCTGTTTGTCTGTGTGTTTGTGCACGCTAATATCAGAAACGGCTTATTCGATTTACATGCGGTTTTCACTAATATACTGTAGTAAGCTTCACTTAACATTTAGTGTTTATTTCATGTCAATCGGTTCATAAATGAAAAAGTTATGTCAAAATCACGGCGAACATTTGTTAAGCTATTCTATCAGAGTACGAACACGCCTCGCGCCGCACATACGGGTATTTGAACCTAAAAGCTGGCCAAAAATATTTTCAATCAATCAATCAATCAATCAAAAGTTTATTGTGGATCATAGGTATGTATTGTACAGTTCTTGATTTTTGTCTCTAAATGTGTCTATAGATGTCAATCATTACGAATATATTGTTATTTTCATTTATGTCGTCACACATCTATCTATCTATACAAGGTGTAAAATAAGTAACCCACAACCTCTTAAGGGGTCATTGTACTCATCATTATGAACAACTTTTACTATGAGACCAAACCTGAAATCGCGAAAAAAAAATCAGCTGTTCAGTACATTTTGACGAATTATGCGAACATAAATGTATTGAACAGCTGATTTTTCTTTCGCGATTCCGCGAAAATTTTTTTTTGTAATGTGTTTGTTTTTCGATGTCGAGTATGTGGACGAAGTTCTTGCAGTTAATTTTTTTACACCTAATATACAAGGTGATTTTTTAATGACCAGCCAAATTTTCACAGGGTGTTCTACCCATGAATATGAACAACTTTCACTATGGGACCAACTTTGAAATCGCAAAAAAAATATCAGCTGTTTCATACATTTTGATCGAGTAGGTATTGAACTTTTGTAGGAAACCGCTGGTTTTTTTTTCGTGATTTTAAAGTTGGTCCCATAGTGAAAGTTGTTCATATTCATGGGTAGAACACCCTGTGAAAATTTGGCTGGTCATTTAAAAATCACCCTGTATATAAAATTCAAAGTCCTGACTGACTGATTGATTGACTGACTGATATATCAACGCACAGCCCAAACCGCTGGACCTAGAGACTTATACAGTGTAGGCATCCACTAAGGAAGGATTTTTGGAAATTCCATCCCTAAGGGGGACAAATAGGGTATGAAAGTTTGTATGAAAAATCTTATTCCTTGAGTTAATAGACTTGAAACTTGGCATGAATAAAATCTAAGTAAATTATAAAGTTTTTTACTGCGGGGCTTGATTAACTCGAAAATTTGTGTAAATAATCTTTCAGTCAAGTTACGGAAATACCCTAAACGATTTTTTAAAATTCCATCCCTGTGGGTGTGAAAACAGGGAATATAGTTTATATGAAAAATGTTTGATTAAATAATTTGAAACTTTGCACAAATATTTGCCTAAGCAAGTAATAAAGTTTGTCGTTAATAGTTTTTCCCCCAGAGGAAAGGGTAGAGGGGAAAGGGAGAAGGGTAGGGGGTGGTGAGGAGGGAAAGGGGAAGGGGAGGGGTGATGAGGAATTTGATGAATGTCGTGGCTATCATGAGGAGGAAAAGGGGAAGAGGAGGGTGTGGTGAGAGGGAGGGGAGGGGTGGTGAGGAGGGAAAGGGGAGGATGATGGAGGGAAGGGGAGAGCGATACGAGGGTGTAGTGAGGGAGGAGGTGTAGTGGGTGTGGAGAAGGAAAGAGGGGGAGGGGAGGAGTTAGTGTAGGTAGACGGAGAGGGGAAAGCGGTGAAGGGGGTGTGGGACAGGGTGAGGGGGAGGGGGAGGTTAGCGGGAAAGGGATGTGGTGAAGGGTATGAGAGGGAGAGGGATTGGGAAGCGTGAGGGGGTGAGAGGGAGAAGTGAGGGGGATGATAGGGGAGAGTGAGAGGTGGTTAGAGTGAGAGGAGGAGAAGTAAGAGGGAGAGGGGGGACGAGTGCCCTTACACCTTAAAGTTGCTATTTGTATAGCACTGATTCATTGAAGAAACCCAGCCCGACAGAAATGACCGAAAAATAGAAAGTCGGAAACTCGAAACGGCACAAAAACAGAAGTAAACTCCCGTCGGAGCTGACACACACTTTTTTTGGTTGGTTTGAACGCCCTAATCTCTGGAACTAACAGTCGGACTTAATAATTATTTTTGCATTTGATAAGCCCAATTGTTAAGGAAGACTATAAGCATATCACATCACAACAAACACACACACACAACACTCAACACTCAAGGACCCTTAACATCACTCTAGGACCCTTAGGTGTCGGAAGAAGAAAAAATGTCAGAAAGAACGCTAAGCGAAAACGAAGTAATAGCGCGGGCAGGCAATGCGATCCGACATCCACGCGGGCGAAGCCGCGGGCAAAAGCTAGTATTACCTATGTATGTAATTAAATGCAGGTTTGAAAGAAGACCTTAAACGTATTTTGCCTTATTTCTTAAAAAACAAATAAAACAAGTAAACAAACAGTATTAAGTTCCATCGCTGATGGTGTTGCAACATTTATGCTAGTAGCGACAGCGCTACACAAAGAACGAACAAAAAATAAGTTAGAAACATTTCAGAAAGGCGAGCAGTTCAGTTAAAACTGCATATATCAACGTCACGAGATAAAGAATCGCCGAATGGTTTACCGAAGTAGGTCACGTTCGCGTGTGTATTTGACCGCGACTGTACAGTGGTAATTTCTCAGTAAACTGAACACTGTGCCTGCAGGCTAGAGATAAAGAGCTCCATTTGTCGCTCATTGACACGGCAACACACTTAGCTCGTGCGTCTGTTGCTACAATGTACAAATATTACATTACACACTCTAATGCCTCCTAGCCTGCTAATTATTTCCCCGCGGGAAATCTCGCGTCGACACTACAACTTTGGTTATATAAACAACTTTGTTCTAAGTATACTTGCTAAAGGAAATTGAAAGTTCCCCTCCAGATTTGTAATAATATCTTTAATCCTGGCGTTCGCAGCTTAAGATTCAGTTTAAAAAGAGGAAATTGGGAGTTTCTTGAACAAAAGATTTTCATTGTCTTCGTTTGATCGTGTACTGCTTAAGTGCTTTATATTTTGATGGCATAGTCGACTTTATTAGTAGGAAAACATATTAGGAAGGGGCCTGTGGCTATGGCTAAGTAAAACATATTAGGAAGGGGCCTGTGGCTATGGCTAAGTAAAACATATTAGGAAGGGGCCTGTGGCTATGGCTAAGTAAAACATATTAGGAAGGGGCCTGTGGCTATGGCTAAGTAAAACATATTAGGAAGGGGCCTGTGGCTATGGCTAAGTAAAACATATTAGGAAGGGGCCTGTGGCTATGGCTAAGTAAAACATATTAGGAAGGGGCCTGTGGCTATGGCTAAGTAAAACATATTAGGAAGGGGCCTGTGGCTATATGGCTGAGTAAAACATATTAGGAAGGGGCCTGTGGCTATGGCTAAGTAATAACAGCCGCACGGGTCGATCAGATGCCGTTCGTGGATGGGTTAACATCTTTACATACTAAGACGTGCCTCGGAAAGCACGTTAAGCCGTTGGTCCGACTGTCATTCGTGGATCTTTGACAGTCGTTACGGGCCGTTACTAGTCTTACCAGTTACCCAGTAACTGGGTTCTGCAGGTCAGATAGGCAGTCGCTTCATGTAAAATACTGGTATTCAGCTGCACCCGGTTAGATTGGAAGCCAACCCCAACATAGTTGGGAAAAGGCTAGGCAGATGATGAGTAGAAATTAACTCATTAAAAATCTTAAATACATTCACTAATAGACAACGCTCAGTATACACCGTGGTGTAGCTAGAAGCTTGTATTTTGCGCACGAGTCCCTTTCATAACGAAGGTGATCACTAAGGTGTGCGTCTATCTGACAGGCCCCAACGAGATTCATCAACAGGTGATAGCTTGTCATAAAGACATTATTTTGTACCTAAAGAAAATAAATAAGATATATTTTGTACCTCGACAGTTTTTGATTAAATGACGTTTTTATGAAGTGTCTTGCTAGCGGGCCCTTTATGGTTATTTTTATTGTTATTATACTTTCAGATCGCACAATAGTGTTAGAAGCTTGATACTATTATGTACCTTACAAATCCAAAATCTCGACTTTCTGTGAGCTACACTTCAGAAGATATTCGTTATTTAAACAAGCGTCCAGCCAGTGGGCCCCTTTTTAAATACTACTATTTTATATCATACAATAGTGTTAGGAGCTTGATACTATTATGTACCTTACAAATCCAAAATTTCGACTTTCTGTTAGCTATACTTCAGAAGATATTCGCTATTTAAACAAGCGTCCAGCCAGCGGGCCCCTTTTTAAATACAACTATTTTATATCATACAATAGTGATAGGAGCTTGATACTATTATGTACCTTACAAATCCAAAATTTCGTCTTTCTGCGAGCTATACTTTTTATAGTATTGGGATGTTGTATAAGGTTTTTGATGTTCTTTAAATTTCTAAGTTCTAAATTGACATTTGGTACGCGTTGTCTGAAATTTTAAAATTATTTAAAATTATTGTCGACATGTTTAGACATCTTTTGTTCCTAACAATTTGAAACAGATTAAAGATTATAATTACTATTACATTTTCTCTTTTAATTTACATCGTCATCATTAGCGTCGTACTTAACTCTCTTACTCTTTTTCTTAATCCCAGTTTTGGTGTTATAGCCCTATTGGATTATGAACGTAGGTATAATGTTTGAAAAGGGGTTTGCTAGCTAGATGATCGTTTAATTAACGAATATCTTCTGAAGTATAGCTCGAGAAAGTCGAAATTTTGGATTTGTAAGGTACATAATAGTATCAAACTCCTAACACTATTGTATGATATAAAATAGTTGTATTTAAAAAGGGGCCCGCTGGCTGGACGCTTGTTTAAATAACGAATATCTTCTGAAGTATAGCTCACAGAAAGTCAAAATTTTGGATTTGTAAGGTACATAATAGTATCAAGCTCCTATTACTATTGTATGATATAAAATAGTTGTATTTAAAAAGGGGCCCGCTGGCTGGACGCTTGTTTAAATAACGAATATCTTCTGAAGTGTAGCTCACAGAAAGTCGAGATTTTGGATTTGTAAGGTACATAATAGTATCAAGCTCCTAACACTATTGAGCGATCTGTAAGTATAATAATAATAAAAATAACCATAAAGGGCCCGCTAGCAAGACACTTCATAAAAACGTCATTTAATCAAAAACTGTCGAGGTACAAAATATATCTTATTTATTTTCTTTAGGTACAAAATAATGTCTTTATGAAAACCCGTTGATGAATTTCGTTGGGGCCTGTCAGATAGACGCACACATCACTAAGGACGAATTTTCGAAAAGTCATCCCGTAAAGGAGTTGAATAGGGAATGAAAGTTTGTATGGAAGCGCGTCATTTTCGCCGATGCGAAACCACATCGGTAGCACGGCTTGTATAGCTATCCACAGCCGTGTTGTACAGTTGGCTGCAGAAATTGGGTACCTCAGTTGTATTAAAATTTTAATGCAAGTGGGGTACCCAATTGATGCAGCTCACTGTACATCCGAGGCATAAGATAATGGCATCTGCCATACATCAGATAGGTAGACAGGTTCCAGCAAGTGAAGTGATCGTTAGCGCGACTGTACGAACACAATGTGAAGCTGTACAGCGTGTCGTGTTCGACTCGTGCGGCTTACTACAGATAATCCGTTCCGTATGTTGTAGGTAGTGCATGTGTACGAGGCTTAGTAGGTACCTCTTACTCTGCCATTGTCTATTCCATTTCGTACCGACATGTAGGATTCGCTGGAATCACGTCACTGTTGTGTTTCGGCTATTGCTGACCGAGTTTTCGTTCCGAGCGTTACTGTGGGGTACATGTTTTCGATTTCCACTTTGTTGCTTGATACGTATCGAGCTGAATTTACAATAGGAAGAAGTATATCTAGACAGTTTCCAGTTTTCCAGTGCACTTATGTTGGGATAGCAGAATACCAACAGCTTTTTTTTTCAAAAGTTACGTAATACAGATCAAAAAGGTTGTGATTAGCATTCCCAATAACTAACAACAACACACATTAACAACGTTATCACATCATACCTACATACCAAAAGTCCTTTGACTATATATTTTGTTAATCCTAGTTCAGCCCTCAGACCAAATAAAAAAGAACCGGTCAAGAGCGAGTCGGACTCGCGCACCGAGGGTTCCGTTCCGATTTCTGAAAAAGTGTGCTATTTAGAGACATCGTTTTATTTTTTCCTGTAATCTTTACATAAACTTCTATCACATAGAATCTCACTACACAGGGAATCCTAGTGTGAGTTCCAGGAAACAACACAACAAATGTAACTTATTATACTTACAATAAATTATTCTTATTCTTATTCTTATTCTTAATCATTACAGATTTTTCTCTTTGCAAACTTCGGAGATAAGTGGGGAAGGGGGAACAGTATTTTTTTACATTTTTCATCAAAAGTCAAAAACTGAATGGCCTAAAAAAAAAAAAAAAAAAATTGAGAATGTGCAAACAACGTTCTTTCATATGATACCTCACATGCCCTAGTAGCCGCACTTTGAATTTTTAAGAACCTCTTTCAGTCCCTGTTGCAAAAAAAAAACATAAATATTTTTATTTCTTTCTTATTTGCAAAATAGTTGGGTAAACGTCATTTAAAACTATTCTAAATTTCAAGTTGATAGCATTGAGATATCCAGCTGTGACAGACAGACAGACAGACAAGATTCAAGATTCAAGATAATTTATTTTCTCTTCACAAACGATGAAATGACAAATTAATTAAAACAAGCTTAAAAATTAGACAGTCAGACAGACAGACAGACAGACAGATAGACAGACAGACAGATAGACAGAGACATACCGACAGACAGACAGACTGAGTGACACCATAAGGGTTCCTTTTTTACCATTTTGGGACGGAACCCTAAAAACCATGACAACATTGCGAATAATACAGTGAAGCATACGCAAAACTACACCTCGCTCTGTGCATACACGCTCACACGCACACATTTACACCAAACTACAACTAAATTACACTTTACAAGTGCACACATGTTTAGGAAACCGGCCTCACTTCACTGTTGATAACGCTATGTCTTGGTTTTTTACACGACTGCCCAAAAAAGTGTAATGTTTTCAGGGTTCAAGTACCTTATGTGAGTTTCTTTATTTTACCATAACTCTTAAATGCCTGAACAGATTTAGATGTGTGGGGTATCGTTAGAATCCTTATATCATCCCGAGTGACACTGGCTATATTAAAAAAAAAATATATATATATATATTGCAGCGGCATGGCTCCATTTTCAAATGTAAAAAAAAATCTTCAATTTTTGTTACTTATATGGGTATCAATTTGAAGGCCTTGATGAGCACAATCCAAAAAAGCTAGGTACTTATATAGTTTTTTGGCATACATTTTACATAGGTAGGGTGTAGGACATGCAAAACAAACATTTCATCTTTGGCTGCAAACCATTTCAGAACATAATCAGACTTTAGTAAGACTGCGAATGTCTAAAGTGTCACTAAAACGTATAAAATAAAAATAAATAATTTAAAAAATTCAAAAACACGACTGTCCTGCTAAAAAATCCGGTTTGCTTGAAAAACTCTCACATAATAATATTAACATTATCTGTTAAAATCTTAAGAAATATGTTCAGCTCTACTAACGGCATCTGGGTACACTTCTTAGCGAAACAATATGAAACGCTTCTAGTATGGGAAAGTGATTTAGATAAGGCCCGCCGCCCGATGGGAAATTTGACTTATAGGGTCCAATGGAGCGCTAAATATATACGGTATTGACCCGGGAACGATCCAAGCGATGGATGGCGGGGGCATACGCTCGAATAGCCCCCAGGGTGACTCCGATGACCCACTTCATTTTTCGTAAGACTTATTACAAAGAAACGTGTTGCATATTAGACGAAAACTATAGGTAAAGTCAGGGAAGTTAATAGTTTATCAAACTGACTAGCTGCCTAGAATAGCGATTATGTTCAGCTGGACCTGGACCCCTCTGCGTTGAAATTTTTCGAACCGTAAAAAGAAAAATTTGCTGTTTCCTACAAAAGTGCAATACCTACCTACGCCGTCAAAATGTATGGAACAGCTGTTTGTTTTTGTAGAGGGATCCCGAATCATGTACTAAATATAATGATGTGGTTTCAATTAATGTGATAACCTAATCGCCACTTTGTATAATGACTGTATATTCAAAATCAAAACTGTCAAACTATGACAGTTATATGAAATGGCTATAACATGACAATAGTGTTTCAATTTGATAAACGATTACTAAGGGCATCATCATCATTTCAGCCGAAAGACGTCCACTACTGGACATAGGCCTCCCCCAAGCACCGCCACTTCCACTGGTTCTGTGTTTCCCGCATCCAGCGGATTCCTGGTATAATGTGTTTTAAATAGTGTTCCTACTTTTAAGTTTATCTCAGGCATTCACTTTGTGTGTCATCTGAATTTTGTTAAGGCAAAAAATAGGCTTTTTTTACAATCTCCGCTGTTTTCATGATATCCAAAGTTTTCTTGAATATGATAAACATCAGTGTCAGTTGGATTTCAGACGCTCATGAGGGCGTTATCTTTAAAACTTGAGTGTCTTTTGTTGAACGGCAAACGAGGCTCAAAGACGGGCCGGGTCAAAGAGCTTCGCAATCACATTGCTTTGACATTTACCTGAGGGTGCATTTACGAGTGGGTAGTCATGATTACTTTTTAAAACAAAAGTATGTTTATTAAATAAAATATAAATATTTTAAAATATTTTCCTACGAATTTTAGGTAGATGTCCAAGGTAGGGTTCTGAACAACAAATATTTCTTTACCTAATTCCGGGTTCTCAATAAATGAACCGAAGTGAAAATTTTTACTTCAGTTCATTTATTGAGAAACTGGACCTATCTAAATTAATATTTATAGTTCAGAATCGAACCATGCACATCTACCTACAATTCGTAGGAAAAAACATTTTACGAATATAACGCATTTTTTTAATAAACATACTTTTGTTTTAAAAAGTAATTATTTAACTACCCACTCGTAAATGCACCCTAGCGCCCATTACATTATCCAATTTGCAGAGCGCTAGATTTAGTGCTGCAGTGCGATATAAAAAGAGCTCACTCATTACACTAGACTAGCTAGAGAAGCTAGTTAGTTCAACTTCCCTTCATTTCCACAGAGTACATTATACTATACTAAAATTCATTTCGTTAGTGATCGTCGCCCAAACCGCATCGTTCGAAGAGCAATAAACGAATATGGCACCATCAAAACACCAGAAAGTTAGCATTGCTTTGACAATGGTGTCGAGTTTAATGATAATTAATAAAAAAAGACGCAGAAAGTGTTGGGTCAAAGAATATTTATTGCTGAGACAAAAACTGTCAAATATGTATATCTCAATATCTTTGTTTTTATAATCCTTATGTTTTTTATCCCAAAGAAATGCCATGTCTTCCATGCCACGTTTTTATTCGATTATATTTAAGAGCACTTCCCTTTCCTTAGTCAATGTTTGCGTCATTTTGATCTTAAACCAAAAATACGTCCTCCCAATAATGTACTCTGTGCGTCCTCGTGTTCAAGCGCATGCCGACTGACTGACCGAGCATAGCTAGTGTTTAGCACGCTAGAACACTTTACACCATGCAATGTAGGGCGCTAACTAGTGTACGAGCTGAGCTAGCGCGGCAGAGTCCATGCTATCGCACTAGATTGGATCACTACCTGTCTAACTGCCTTTACACAATACAAATTTAGCACGCCAGCTTATCTAGCGCTCTGCAAATTGGATAATGTAATGGGTGCTTTAAACTAAGTTTTATAAACATGAACTGGAAGCAGATTGTAGCATCTTTACGTCACACGTGGTAAAAGAGCCAGGGACAAAAATATTATGCATCTTTAGGGTTCCATACATCAACAGTAAAAAACGGAACCCTTATTTATAGGATCACTTCGTTGTCCGACTGTCTGTCTGTCAGTCTGTCAAGACCCTTTTTCTCAGGAATGCGTGGAGGTACTAAGTTGAAATTAATATCAATTACGTAGATCTATAGTCCCTTCGAGCTCGAACAAAACCAAGCTTAGTCAACGCAATAAAAAAGTACGGCCATTTTATCTATTTTGATACTCGCAAATAAATCCAAAACCTTTAAGGTAGTTCCCGTTGAAATTTCATGATTCTAGATCATGAAATTTGGTAAGAAGCTTCTTTTAAAGAAGAAATTAATTTCTAGTTTTATCACATCTTTTTTTTTGAGATTACAAACTTACATTTGCAGTTGGAGAATTGAATATCAATGAACATGGATTCATGAAACATGATGGAACATGGATATTGGAGAACATATTTTTTAACTACAATGTTAAGTATGTTTTTGAGATAAATTCATCCCAACTACGGAACCCTTCATTGTGCGTAGTCCGACACGCATTTGGTCGAATTCGTTTCTAATCTTCTAAACAAAGGCGACTTGCGTAATTTCCACTTACTCCAAAAGGTTCGAAAACAACAATAAGGATGTGTATATAAGAAGTTGTATAAGGCTCCGTAAGTAATGCAATAAGTCAACCGTGGCGCGTGTGGAGGCCAGGGCTGCAGGGGTCGCCATATATCAGCACGTGTCGTCCAGGTCCTAAGCTAACAATCGATCGGTTCCCTATCAAATACCTGCAGAGAGAATGGAAGGTCCATTAACTAAGTTTCGTCCAACATACAGTGCCCTTGGGAAGAGTTAATTGTAACATAAACGTGTACTTATATCTGCAGGTACAGCCGGACTATTCTGTAAGGACTTGGTAAAATCTTACGTGATTCAAGTGGCCTGCCGGTTTGTGTAAAGAACTCACCGTGAAAACTGAGCTGTCACACCTGACGCTAGGGATAGACACTATTGACAGCTCACTTCAAGCTCACTTCACCTAAGTTTTGGTGTGGTAAGGTAAGTGGTGGTGGTTAAGCTACGCTTTATAGTTAGCTTTAGCGTTATTTTTACATATATATTAGGGGTTAAAGTATGAAATTGCCGATTTGTACTGAAAAATTGAAATTCGTTTTTTTTTAAATTTAACATATTTATTTAATCAAAATAATTACCATTATTATCTATACATTGCTGCCATCTAATAGGAAGGTCATTTATGCCTTTGCGATAGAACTCTCGTGATCTAGATTCGACAAACTATGTGAAAGCATTTTGTACTGCCTCCTGAGAAGAAAACTTTTTATCACGTAGAAAATTGTCCAAATCAAGAAAAAAATGGTAGTCCGTTGGAGCAAGGTCTAGCGAATACGGAGGGTGACGAATGGTTTCTAATTGCAATTCCTGTAGAGTTTCCACCATCTTTTTCAATTAATTGTTTTTCACCTGTGTGGGCGGTCTTCCACGTGGTTCGTTCTTCTAATCATAGTTTCCATCACGAAAGTGTATAAACCAAAATCGCACGGTGCGTTCATTAGCAGTCCCCTCTCCAAACGCAACATTGATATTGCGAGCTGTTTCTGCCGCGTTAGTTCCGCGTCGGAACTCGTATTCAAAAATAACTCGAATTTTGTATCCATCTTATTGTCTAAGAAGAATAAAAAAAACAACTGAACGTCGATAATCGAATGTTGCACATTTTTTAAAAGAACTTCGTAGGTACCATGTGAAAAAAGTTTCACTCAAAAATCTCAAACCATGAAGGTTCTATGTCAATTCGAAGTACCTAATACAATAAAACGGCAATTTCATACTTTAACCCCTATTATATGCTTCGACTTTTAATTAGCTGCAGTAAAATTACACTTCTTATCTGTCATTTTATAACGAAATAACAGTAGAAATGACAGTACAATTAGTGTCATTTTACTGCAGCTAATTAAAACTCCGACGATAGACTCCTCCGTGGCTCGAAAAGTACTTTAAGCCGTTGGTCCCGGCTGTCTTTCGTGGATCTTTGCCCGTCGTCGTAAAGTCTGACAACCAGTTTTACCAAGGGGTTTCGGGGTAAGGGGTATGGGGTAAGGTGTACCTACCCAGTTCCTGGGTTGTGGAGTCCATATATGCAGTCTCTCCGTGTAAAATACTGGTATTCAGCTCATAGAAGCCGACCCCAAGTCCCCTACAAAGTTGGGTAAAGGCTAGGCAGATTGATTTTGAGACTGGGCCTGTAGTCTGTAGCGTTATTCTATAAAAATCTCACCGTGAAAACTAAGGTGACGTGAGTTTGAAGTGAGCTGTCATTCCACCCGGTGCTAGGGATTGACACTATTGAAGTTTAAGCTCTCTTCACTCACCTCAGTTATCACGGTGAGATTTCTACAGAATATCGGCAGGCAATGAATGACCTCTAATAATTACAAGTAAGCTGGACTCCTTATTATCGATGTCAAAATGAAGACATTTGATTTTCCCCATTTTGGCGCTGATAGCAACGTGAGCGTCTATGGAACTAATATTAGAGATGGGACATTGAAATTCGCTTACTTGTGGAAGGTTATTCCGCTGTCTTTAAGATAGCGAATTTTATAAAATGCGCATACTCTCATGATAAAAATGTTCTAAATATCACGTAGTACATACAAAATTTACAAAACAAATCTTATTTCACGATTTAGACCTAAAACATCAGAGACGTACCAAAACAACATGTCGGCCATTTGCAACAATGTGTCAATTTTAGTTCCTGAGGCGCTGTATCGGCACAAAAATCAACTGTAATTTCTTATAGTTCATTTAGCCCTCCAGCGTACTTGTATATTAGAGGCTTTTAGAGGTCAGTGTCGGCAGGTAAAGAAGCCTTTACTATAGAGTCAACAATGAACTTCGTTATGAGTTGAAAAGTAAGAAAACTGTCTGTAACTAGCCGTAACATATTGAAGATTACCCAGTAGAAGTTCTCCTGTAATTCCCAGTTGATTGTTCAGACTTTCCTTTGCTATAAACGTATAAAAGATTTTAAAGTTTTTCGATGAAATTCAGTTTTACCCTTCTCTGCTGTAAAACTTTAATCCTTTATTGGACAGTTTTTAAGTAAGACGGTATTGAAGGCAACTTAAGGCAAGGTACACTTTAAGTAATGAATAGGTAAAATGAAATATACTAGGTAGGTACTTAAAGTAGAAAGCTTCTCAGCTCATGAATGTTTGATACTTTTTGAAATTATTATGGCATTTGAGAACCTTGTAGAATTATAAGTTAGGTAGGTACGTATAAATGTATAGATACTTATTCTAAAGTGATGGAAATGTTATATAAGTACATATTTGTTTGTCTCTTTCTGAGAATCCCTCTAGAGACTTATGTTTTAGGAGCGGCGAGTAAAAAGGAGCTCTAAATGATGTACCTACCTACGTCAAGTTCTGTCAGAACGCGGGAAAAAGAATTATATTTTTATATTCACCCACGGTAAAGTCACTTATAAATGCTTAACCGAAATAAAAAAAAAGGAAATGATTTACGGTACGTAAAACTTATTTTATGTGACTTTCCCGGAATACAGACAGCATATCCCAAATTATTTCGTAATTTTAATCACAGCTTCCCTCGATTCGTTTTTTTTCGTTTTCGGTCGTGTTACCTGTCTATAAATAATAACCTGTCTATAAATAGTAAGTATGTAATCAAATCTATGAAATGGCTTTAACACGACCTATTGACGTAGGGTGTCAATTTATTTGCTACCGACAGTGGTTTATTTGCTTGGACACGGCTTCGTGACGTCACGTCCATCACCTGGCGGGCCGATCAACAAACGAGCACGTATAAGCTTTAATAATTTCCTTGCTGAACACTGAGAGTACCATCATATATTCACGGATGCTGCCAAGCGTTCTCCGTCGGGTTGTGTTGGGATAGGTACTTACCATTCCAATACAACATCGTACAAAAAATAAAACTGCCTCCGGAAACTTCTGTTTTTACGGGGGAATGCTTCGGTATTTTAAAAGCCATCGAATATACTCGTGTTTTTAAGCTCAAAAAAAACATAATTTTTACAGACTCTCAAAGTGCTCTTCTAGCCATTAATAAATCCCCTTTCGAACACAAATCACAGTTTTCAATCATTTATTTAATAAGAGAATTTGCGTTTAGAACCATCTCTGAAGGTAACACTTTGCAATTTGCGTGGATTCCCGCCCATGCTGGAATCCATGGCAATGAAGTGCCTGATAAACTCGCCGGTGATGCGGTGCAGTGTGGGGACTTAGCTCCTTACATAAATTTTAGCAATGACATTATGACGTTACCAAAGACTTTTCTTCGGGACACCTGGAGGGTAGCTTGGGATATCGGTAGCAAATCCAAGGGCCGTTATTTTTCTGTAATTCAACCCGATATTCCGGAAAAATCGTGGTTTGGCACTGCAAAGTTTGGCAAGATGGAGACCTCAGTTCTAATACGGATGAGACTAGGTCATGTTTGTTCTCCAGCCCATCTTGCTGAATTTCATATCATCGATGACCCCATGTGCTCGTGTGGCACAGACGTTGGCGACCTAAATCACATTTTCTTCTCCTGTCCCTTATATGACTGTTCTTCTTTTCTCAGTAACCTCTTGTCCCTCAGAACTCCTTTTCCTACCTCAATACTTTCTTTACTTTGTACAAATAGCTTTCCTATTTATAAATGTATATAGTCTCATTCATTACTGTAAATAATATTAAGTTGTAAATGTTTTCGAACACTATTAAGTTTCAATAAAGTAGTGAAAATGAACTGGGAAATATTTACATTTTAAATAAAGCACAATTTGCAACATTGCTGAATTGGTACGTCATTAATGTGGGTAGAGCAAAAGAGAAAATAAATATGAAAAATATTTTCGTTTCGAATGAAAAGAGCATTCATCTCGTCATTTATTATTCAACCGGCCACCTAGTAGTTTTATAAGCCAAAATGTAGGCATTAAAACTATAATACGAGTTGGTTCTCGTTGTTTTAAAGCGAGCGAAGGGTGCCGTCACCGCGTCGGTTTCTTTTTATTATTTCAGGCTTATTAGCATATAATTAAAATTTATCATTATTTCCCAGGAGACTAGCAACACATTTTTTAAGGATTCCCGTTGATTTAATGAAATCGTCGCTTACTTTTTTCGGTTAAAATGATGTAGGTATTTCTTTTAATGTATTATTTTCGGCAACATTCAATTTCATGATAATCGTCCCTAGATATAGGTAACTAACTAGGTTAAAGAGAGTCGGCATATAATTTTTTACCTGAATTTAATTTTATTAATACCTACAATGAATTCATAACTTTAGCTCTACTTGAGTTTTTTCATAGAGATGGTACGGCGCTCGTAGGTGCTTATGTAAATTTTACAGAAAATAGACCACAGTCAGTGCTTAATTCAAGCATAATCAGCCTATAATGTTCCCACTGCTGGGACACAGGCCTCCTCTCGGAGAGAGTGAGCGAGCCGAATCCACCATGCGGGGCGGTTCTAGGACCATTCTAGGTCATGCCGTTTTTCTCACGATGTTTTCCTTCACCGTTGTCAGAGCAGTGGTGATGAAATCATTTACACAAAGTAAAACGGCTGTCAGGGTTCGAACCTTCAACCTACAACTTGTAAGTCGCGGCCGTTACCACTGGGCCACCACTGCTCTCAGTGAAATCTAGTAAATAATCATATTGTTTATTTTATTACTATTTAGACAATAGTTTCTTAGCTCATGAATATTTCATATAAGTTATTATCTTCTAGTGCTTTAAGCGCCTTTGCTGAAACTAAATCTGTATATAGGTGCCTAAAACATAAATATTTAAGTCGGAGCTTTGTACATTATGGCTTGATGATCATTATATTAATACTGAGGTTAAGATATTATGTTTCTCCCGCATTATAATATATTACTTAGAGAAATATTATGATTTATCGCGTAAGTCGCCTTGTCGAGAAATATGATTTTCTTTCGCAAATTAGTAGAGAGGCGGTGTCGTTTGGAGCCGACCTTTGTTCACAGCTGGAGAGTGTCAAAAGAGAGAAAAATAATTCTATCGCCTAATGTATTTTTCATGGCTGCTTCAGTGCAAAGGCGAGGAAGAGTTTCGGCTTTTTCAATTCATATGTACTTTCTGAGTTTCAATCGGCACAAAATCAAGTGTCATTTCTAGTCTGCCATATTTAGTCCAGTCGTACTTGTATATTAGAGGTTAGGGACCGTACTATGACGTGAAAAAAATCATGGATTGATGGATCCATCACGGTTTCAGTGTGAGAGAGAGTAAGGAGCTACGACCTATAGCACCACCCTTTTTTCTCAACGGATGGAACCATAATGGATCCATGATCTTTTTTCACGTCATTCTACGGTCCCAGTGCTTTTACTAAATGCTCGTTTGTTTTTTTTTTTTTTTTTTTCTTTTGGCTTCGCACGGTTTGTGCATTTAGCCAATGCCACGTTTAGTTTCGTAGGAACAAAGGTAGGGAAACGAAGATATTATTTTGAATAATTAATTAAAACGGGATTTAGGATAGTAGGACGGTATATAGGATCAGTATGTGATGTTATAATTAATGAGCAAATTACAATGATGAAAATTTACAACTTAATATTATTTACAGTAATGAATGAGACTATACATTTATAAATAGGAAAGCTATTTGTACAAAGTAAAGAAAGTATTGAGGTAGGAAAAGGAGTTCTGAGGGACAAGAGGTTACTGAGAAAAGAAGAACAGTCATATAAGGGACAGGAGAAGAAAATGTGATTTAGGTCGCCAACGTCTGTGCCGCACGAGCACATGGGGTCATCGATGATATGAAATTCAGCAAGATGGGCTGGAGAACAAACATGACCTAGTCTCATCCGTATTAGAACTGAGGTCTCCATCTTGCCAAACTTTGCAGTGCCAAACCACGATTTTTCCGGAATATCGGGTTGAATTACAGAAAAATAACGGCCCTTGGATTTGCCACCGATATTCCAAGCTACCCTCCAGGTGTCCCGAAGAAAAGTCTTTGGTAACGTCATAATGTCATTGCTAAAATTTATGTAAGGAGCTAAGTCCCCACACTGCACCGCATCACCGGCGAGTTTATCAGCCACTTCATTGCCATGGATTCCAGCATGGGCCGGAATCCACGCAAATTGCAAAGTGTTACCTTCAGAGATGGTTCTAAACGCAAATTCTCTTATTAAATAAATGATTGAAAACTGTGATTTGTGTTCGAAATGGGATTTATTAATGGCTAGAAGAGCACTTTGAGAGTCTGTAAAAATTATGTTTTTTTTTGAGCTTAAAAACACGAGTATATTCGATGGCTTTTAAAATACCGAAGCATTCCCCCGTAAAAACAGAAGTTTCCGGAGGCAGTTTTATTTTTTGTACGATGTTGTATTGGAATGGTAAGTACCTATCCCAACACAACCCGACGGAGAACGCTTGGCAGCATCCGTGAATATATGATGGTACTCTCAGTGTTCAGCAAGGAAATTATTAAAGCTTATACGTGCTCGTTTGTTGATCGGCCCGCCAGGTGATGGACGTGACGTCACGAAGCCGTGTCCAAGCAAATAAACCACTGTCGGTAGCAAATAAATTGACACCCTACGTCAATAGGTCGTGTTATAGCCATTTCATAGATTTGATTACATACTTACTAATTTATATAATACGGTAAGTAATCAATTTGCCTAACAATTGATTTCCCTGACTTTACCTACTCGGTTAAAGGCACAGCTGTAATTAAGTACACGCGTCCTCTTGAAAAAAAACTTACCAAGGAAAAGTCTAGTAGGCTTATTGAAGCATAAATCTGATAACTAGCTCATATATGAGAGGCTGCGGTCCTCGACAGTGGTACCAAATGGTCTGGAAATGCGTATTTATTGCGTTACACATTCGAAGAGAGGAAGTTTGTCTCTGATAATACCACAATCTATAATAAAGATCTGATATAAAACTCTTTGTTATTACTTACTAGGTAAGTACCTAATTATGACTTTATCAACATTGTTCATTGCTTTTAGTTCTTCGACACTAAAATTAAGTAGGTTATTTGTAAACAGACGTTTAAACGTCAAAAATGTGGAGGATAAACAGACGTTAATCATTACTTAACTATATGCAATGTTTATAAATAAAAGGTAGGTAGGTATATTATTAGTTTTGTTGTCCGGTGGAGTTTCAAAAATGGATAAAATAAGAAACGAATATTATATCCGTGGTACTTTGAAAGTCGCTAAGATACACGAGAAACTTAGTGAAAACCGCATGCGCTGGTACGGACATGTGATGAGGCGAGATGATGACCATAATGACTAAAAGAGTCATGAATATAGAAGACGGAAAAACAGCCCGTGGACAACCACCAATAACTTGGCTACGAACAATAAAAAAATATAATTAGCGAGCAACACAACAAAAGAGACAACTCACAATCGTACGGTGTGGCGCAGAGGTACTATAGGAGGGCTGACCCCAAATAAATTTTGATAATTGCCAGGAGCAAACGCACGCTGGGCAGACGATATCATAAAAGTAGCAGGTATTCAATGGCGAGCGGCAGAGAATAGAGAGTACTGGTCATCTCTGGAGGAGGCCACCTAGACCTAGACCACTTAGACCTTTCATTGAGAGGGTTCTTGCTAACAAAATAGAAACCCTGACTATATCTAATTAATTAAATCAATATGTATTATTATTTTATCCAATATTAACATTAATTCCAAATCTAATAATTATTTAACTATAATAAGATTGTGTTAAGAGTACTTATGAGTTATGAATCTTATTTATATTTGTAATCATATTATTTTTATGGTTTTTTTTTAAATGCACTACTAATGGTAAAATAAATTTAAAACTGTGAGTGATTTTGCATGCACATTGTTATTGAAATAGATTATGAGTGAATAAGTCCTTTTTAGGTAGTTACTTACTTAAATATATTTTAAAGTTCACAAACTTCACTTAAAAGTTATAAAATAGATTTTCTTAATAATTAGGTTTATTCTATCAATGCCCGTTTCCACCGAAGTTAGGTAAAGAAAAGGCCATGATTATAGTCGGTACAAAGTGCCGAGCTTGCAGGTTGGCTTCGTAACAAAATTGAAATTGTGTTTGAATAAGCAAGAAATAAAAGACTCTTTTATTTTTTTTTTTATTTATTTATTTAATTGCCACGAGAAAGAAGAAGATTGTTAGGTTTGTAAGTTAACTTGTTGGTAGTAGTTATTTAAGGCGAGTATAGCTGCTAACCGGCAGCGCTACCATTGAAAAATAATAAGTCTGGAGATATGAAACATTTTGAAATTTCGTCGGATGAGGGAGAATTTTTTATATATAAAAAAATCTACACTAAACCTCCGGTTCGAAGTTATAGCAGTTAACGAGAATAACGGCCGTTTTTGGCGGTAACTATGGATGTTTAGGTTTGATTTCTTCTACAAAAAATTCTACAATACCTATCTGACTAAAAATGTGTGCAGAGGAAATTTCAAAACGTTCCATATCTCCTTATTATTTTTTTTCTCAATGGTGGCGCTGTTAGCAGCTATGGTTATTCCGTAAAGACTTGACGGCTGAGCTTTGTAGAGTTTAGTTTTGTTATCAGAGGTATGCTGGGGACGCACCGCAATGTTGTGATCACATTAGCCCGCAGAAAGATTGAAAAGCTATTTTTATTTTATCATCTATCTATATAAATAAAAGAGAAGTCCTGACTGATTGACTGACTCATCAACGCCCAGCCCAAACCCTTGAACCTAGAAAGCTGAAAATTTGCACAGAGGTGCCCTTGATAATGTAGACAAGGAATAAGGAAGGATTTCCCGGTAGGACGTTCCCGTGGGAACTTTTTATTTCTATTTTATATTTTCCGACATCCACGCGGGTGAAGCCGCGAGCAAAAGCTAGAAGAAAATATTCGTTCTGCCTACCCCCATGGGAAGAAGGCGTGAATTTATGCACTTATGTAAATCATTTTGTGATTTATTTATAAGCAGCTACGGTAAATATTTCCTATTTACGATTGTATAAGCTATAGTAATTATTTACGGCACTTATTCCTTTTAACATATTATAAAGCTTCGATTTGATATAAAATATTGAAATAACGTAGTCTTACTTTGTGGGGCTTACGTATACTTTGCACAGCGCTCACTTTGTCAAACTTTGCTGCTTTAGTTACGTTATATATTATATGCGTTGTTGTTATATGCGAATAATGACAGAGTTTTCTTTTCCAAGAAATTTCAATGTTACCGGGAATTTTACTGTAGTTTTATGAAAATTGAGAGTACCTGCAGACAACTTGTAAACTTGATTGTTTTAGGTGCCAAAGAAAATTAGGTACTTGAATCAAGTATTTTTTGTGTGAAGTGAAAACTTCTCTATAGTCCGGTCAAAATAGACATTTCAATGAACAAAAATTTCGACAGAGCTAAATTTTGGTGGAGACCTTGGGTATAGACCATTAGAAATCAAGTGTCAAAAGTCCCCATCGATCCCATGTGTGCTAAAAAAGTTATTCAGGGTCAAATGTCAAAATTTGAGGTTTTTTGGATTTTTCTCGTAAACGGTAAGTTATATCAAAAAAAATAGGTGAGACAAAATTAAAGATCATAAAATAGTATTCAAAAATTGTCTTTATATTTTTTTTCTAAGAATCACCATTTCTGAGATATCGCGATTCTAAAAGTTGAAGGAGACACGTTGTACATGATATACACACCTTTCCATACCACCTGGAGGTAGTGTACTTTATTTCAATCTAATTCATGTTCTTCAAAGTCGACTTCAACAGTCATGTCTTATTCGATTTCTTCTTCTTCTTCTTCCTCTTCTTCTTGCTGGATGTTCATAAATTGTTCAAATGAAGACGAATCGGCTGTCTCTTCATCGAAATCACACGAATCTTCGTCTGTTGTATTCAATTGGACATTTGAGCAATTAGTACACGCTGGAGAACACAGTAACCCTATTCTTCTACAGCCACATTTCGCACTACAACCTTTTTTGCAAAGGCAAAAAATAGTGTTTACTTGTGTACATATAATATAGGTATATAATATCAATATTTTCTTGTGTATCGACTCTAAACAGAATCGATGCAATTTTATAAACTTCCTACGAACAAAATCGTTTGAAAATAAAATATAACTGTTATGAAAACAACCTCAACTTCCAAAGTATTGGAAAATACTTAAGTATTTTTGTACGGAAGCCGAAGCGGGTTGAAAACGATCAGACACTGCATGAATAAAATATGCGTTGCTTGGTACTTACACCTTCATATAAATCTTTAAAAATAGAACGTTCGCTATTTTTGTAACATCTGTTAGGTTCGCTTGAAAATAAGTGAGAAATATTAAATGAGGTAATTCCAAGTGTACGCAAACGATTACTCTTGCTAATTGCTCTAGAATTTCGGTCGTGAGAAGCGAGCATCCGCTTTTGAATCCCTTCTGTTCCCCCACCTCCCCTCTGGTCCAGTTTTCATTTTATTAAAGCTTGGTGGTCCAATTAGGGGGAGTTATCGCGGCATCAGCCCACGGATCCCCGAACAACAACAAGATTACCATTTCGTCTCGGTTCATGTTGCGACGAACCGTCGCGTTTAATTTATTATTGTTTCTAAAATTACGACACTGAATTTATTAATGAAATCAGTTTTCAGTCAATTTATTGTCATATTGCGCTTTCGGAGATTGATAGGCGCAAAAAAATGAGTCACTGAAATCGATTGAAACATGTGCACCTTTCCGTGTGTGTACCGTGACGATTAATTTATGGTTTGCTTATAGAGTGTAATACAATGATTAGGTAAAAATGCTGTAAGATATAGAACCTGTTTTTGAACAAACCTAGCTGTATGTTTAATTATGAAAAAAACTTACTCTTAAAAATCTTTGCTGATAAATAACTAAAATGTAAATGCAAGCAGTAAATTAAATACAACCAAAAAGGTTCCTTTGTAATTTATGCTAAAATACAGGCAAATTTTAATGAAAAAAAGCCATTTATTCAAAAAAAATAAAAAAAATAAAAACGAAACTTTAATGGCTTCACATCAATTTGTTTTGGACGCAATGGCCATTAATTTTCAATTAAATTAAGTAATTCAAAACGGTTACATAATTTTTAAATATTAAGTAGGTATCGTATACGGACTTTTTAGTTGAACTCTTGCTTAAAACAAAGGCCGAATTTGTTGTTTTTAGGGTTCAGTACTTAACCTGGAACCCTAAATAGTTCCACCATGTCCGTCCGTCTGTCTGTCCGCGGCTTAGCTCAGATACTTTTAATACTAAGAAGAAAGAAAGCTGTTTGGCATGGGTATACATATTAATCACGCCGATGAAGCTGTAAAATAAAATCGTATTTTTTTTAGGGTACGTCCCAGGGACACGTAAAGTGGGGATATTTTTTTCTCTCGTCTATTCCATGATAAGGGGTGTCGTTATAAAATAAAAATATTGGCCATTCAAAAATATTTCGGGAAGTGTGAGAACCATTTTTCAATTCAGAGATCCGTTTGCGAAATATTAAGCTTTAAAAAGTGCTAATTATTGTTAGAGTCAAGTGTCGTTAACACACAGCATAATCTTGGTTTCATCCGTAAAAAGAACCAGGCTCCATTGACGTTGAGTCCAATGCAAATATTCGCGTGCAAACTGTACGTGCGCCATTCTGTGAGCTCGTGTCAGTTTGGGGCCATTTACTGGCTTCGGTATGAGGTTTAAGGACACGTTCTTCGAGTCTATTAAAAAAAAAAAAAAAATATCAAAGCTATTCTTCGACCTGTACTGGGGTCAGGTGACGATTACGAAAGCTGGTGGTAAAGATAAACCGATCTTGTAGTGTTACAGTGACCCGGTTTTGTGGTCTTCCTGGACGGCGCACGAAGCCGTCAGTCTTCAGGCATCGATGGTAAACTTACGTTTCGCTGACTAAGCCAGACTGAAGAAGTGACACAGCTTACGCGGCTACTTCAGGTAAAAAAAAATAAGGAAAAGCAATTTCGGTATTATTTTTATGTAAAACAAAACAAATAACGTACTTAATAACTATTAATGTATTCTCCTAAGCTTGTTGCTTCTTTAAGAGCGACCAAACTCCGATTTTCTTCTCTTTTCAAATTCGTAAATTGAAAGGAACATAGCTGATACCGAAATGATGGCCAGTACGTCAGCTGCAAAACTTTTTCTCTGACTTCTCACTATTTTGATATTTTAGGCCTTAAGACATAAATATGCACGGTCGCTTGAGACTCCGAGAGTGTGTAGTTCGATACTTCACCTGCAGAATTAAATTTTAATATCAATTCGCCCGAGAGCCATATGCCGCTTGCCCGAGCTATGGAGCAAGGCTTATCGAATCTAATATTCGGCTCGAATGGGATTGGTGAACAGGATCCAGTGGCTGCCGTCTCTGTGGGAAAATTAAATACATTCATTATTAAACTGACTTCAATTGCCTCGGTTAGTACGTTACAAGAATTTTCAATTGACAGTAGGTACCTACATACTCACCCGAATAATGATCTATTTTGATCGTGAATTATTTTAGCGATGCAAAAAGATTTCTCTGATTTGGTTAGGTACGGATGTTTTTAGGAGCTCGTGGCTAAGTAATAACAGCCGTACGGGTCGAACCATCAGGTTAAGCTACGCTTGCCGGGGTTTGTCCGTGATGGGTGACCATCTTTACATACCGAGACTCCTCCGTGCCTCGGAAAGCACGTTAAGGGTCCCGCCTGTCATTCGTGGATCTTTGGCAGCCGTTATGGGTCGTCAGAATCCCGAAAGTCTGACTACCAGTCTTACCAAGGGGTATCGTATTACCCAGATACTGGGTTGTGGAGGTCCGATAGGCAGTCGCTCCATGTAAAATACTGGTATTCAGCTGCATCCGGTTAGACTGGAAGCCGACCCCAACATAGTTGGGAAAAGGGTAGGCAGGTTGATTGGATGTTTTTAGGTTAAAGGTTCTATTAAAATATTAAATGTTCCCCGTGATTCTTTGTAGACTGCAGCTGTAGACAAGGCGCTGCTGGGGTAAACAGAGACATCCTGAAGTCAGTGTCCCCCGTTTTGACTTCTAAATTCTATTGGTGCGCGGTTGCGCTTTGATATTCATTTATCGTAAGCACAAAAATGTTTTATGTAAAATCTCATCTCTGTTCTTGCCTACTCCATTTTTATTCTGAAAATAAAGATTTTCTTCATTGACTCAACTAAGCTGTCCCCAAAATAATGTTGAATTGGACTCCGGAAAATACCTACCTACTATCGGAAAATAAATATACTTAAGTAACGTTCAATCCCTTTAAATCTCTCTCAAAACAAATTCCCGTCGTTCACTTTCCAGTCTATTTCTTTTTATTTTAGACGACACTGGCAGCTTGCAGGTCGTGGACACAAATACTGACGAGTGACAATAAAATATGGCCCTTTCAAAGATGTCCTTCGTTAAGAATGTTTCTCAAAGGTGTGCGATCAAACGAACCAACGCGTTGTTTGACGTGAAACGCGTCAAGTCGTCAACTAATTTTAGCTTTAGCGAGGGTGAATGTGGACGAAGGGTGTGCGGGGGGGTGTGATGAGGGACCATCAGATAAACGCCTCGATGCCCATGCCCCGTCGTAAGGGCCTTCTTGCCTGTTCACACCGCTTAGTGTTTGCACAGGGGGTGTGTTTGCAGCGACTGACTGTAATAAGACTAAGCAGTAGCGGATAATGAGATAAATCCAATTTCCGTCAGATTTATTAAATCCCAGAATAATTTTAATAAGTCGTTGAGATGATTAACGTAAATTTAATCCATGACTTTAAGAATATTATTCACTATAGCGATGATTATAAGGCGTTGATCACACTGCCCCACGTAACGCGACGGGCGCGCGACGCGTCGCAGTGTGTACGACCTCTTAAAATGAAGGTAGTTCAATCAATCATCAATATGTTCAAAATACTTATTAGGGTTCCGTACCTCAAAAGGAAAAAACGGAACCCTTATAGGATCACTTCGTTGTCCGTCTGTCTGTCTGTAAAGACCCTTTTTCTCAGGAATGCGTAGAGGTATCAAGTTGAAAGTTCAAATAAAATTTTACTGCTATAATGTCAACTGCTCACCCAGTAGGTGATTATAAGAAAGTGCTGTATTTACCTATAATTGTTTGTTACATTTGGTTCTATATTTTCTGTTGCATCCTGTAATTTATTTAGTGTATACGAACGTTGGTAAATCTAAATTAATTAATTAATTAATTCCAAATACGTAAGTCTGTGGTCCCTTCGAGTTGTAAAAAAATCAAGCTTCTAAGTCAACGCAATAAAAAAATACGGCCGTTTATGTGATATATTATGATACTCGCAAGTAAATCAAAACCTATAGGGTACTTCCCGTTGACCTAGAACCATGAAATTTGGCAAGAGGCAAGGTCTTACAGCACAAGTAATGGAAAAAGTCCGAAAATCAGTAATTTGTAATTTTATCACATAAAAAAATACGTTCAAGTATGTCATCTGTCAAGGCAATTTTTCTCAGGAACGCGTGGAGGTATCAAGTTGAAATTAATACCAAATACGTAAGTCTATGGTCTCTTAGAGCTCTAAAAAAATCAAGCTTCTAAATCAACGCAATAAAAAATACGGCCATTTATGCGACATATTTTGATACTCGCAAGTAAATCAAAACCTATAGGGTACTTCTCGTTGACCTAGAACCATGAAATTTGGTAAGAAGCAAGGTCTTACAGCACAAATAAAGGAAAAAAATTCCAAAAATTGATTATTTGTAGTTTTATCACATAAAAAATTGTTTTTAGTTTTTTTTTCTGGTTAAATGTGGGTGTATAGTTACACCTCTGCCCAACCCTTCGGGGAAACAAGGCGTGATGTTATTTTTATGAATAGTTTTTTGCGAATACAAACTTAAATATTCAGTTGGTGAATTGTCCGTGACGTATATGTGTATGGGAGAACATGTTTTTCAACACAATGTTAAGTTTGTCTTTCGGATAAATTCTTTTCAACTATGGAACCCTCATTGTGCGTAGTCCGACACGCACTTGGCCGGTTTTTTATAAGTTCTTGCAATTTTTCAACGATATTTTTAATCCTATGAACTTCTGCAAACACTTTTTGGGCTCAACTCATGTTGGCCCTAATAACTTTACTGCATAAAAAATATCTCGAAAACGAAAGCTGATTTCATTGTTCCAATAATTTCGCGTGGAGCTAACCACTTTTTTCCCTCGCCCCAGTTCTGTGGAATATAGGGCTCTTGAACGGCCATAAAATAAAAAAGATATCCCTGATGAGAACTATAAAAGGGACACACCTTCAATAAAGTAAATAACACGTGCCTACCTACCTACATAAATGATATGAATTGCTTTTAGAAGACGTGGACAGTGGTGAGGGATGAAGTTAGTTGGAATATAAAAATATATTTTTTATAGCAATGTCCCAAAATGTCCTGGTCGTAAAGTACGCGAAGGTCGAATCTTCCTCTGAGAGCAATGTCAGCATTATTATTTTTTTTTAAATAAAATATTCTTTCATTCCTTTCTTCAGTTTCTGGTAAAAGCAAATCATAGTTAAACGTACCTACACGAAGTAAAAAAACAATAGGCAATTATAGCCATCAATCTTTAAAATCCAATAACCTCCCGTCGCGTCGTGATGAAAAAACCCTCTATTACTGGAAGATGATCGTTTAAACGAAAAAGCCGGTCAAGAGCGAGTCGGACTCGCGCACCGAGGGTTCCGTTCCGATTTCTGAAAAAGTGTGCTATTTAGAGACATCGTTTTATTTTTCCTGTAATCTTTACATAAACTTCTATCACATAGAATAATTTCAGATTTTTCTCTTTGCAAACTTCGGAGATTGGGGGGGAAAGGTATTTTTTTTATTTTTTTTTATCAAAAGTCGAAAACTATGCGGCCTAAAAAAAAATAAAAAAATCTTTGAGAATGTGCAACCAGCGTTCTTTTATATGATACCTCACATGCCCTAGTATGAATTTTGAATTTTCAAGACCCCCTTTCAGTACCTGTTGCAAAAAAAATATTAATATTTTTATTTCTTTCTTATTTGCAAAATAGTTAGGTGAACGTCATCTAAAACTGTTCCAAATTTCAAGTTGATAACATTAGTAGTTCTTGAGATACCCAGCTGTGACAGACAGACAGACAGACAGACAGACAGACTGAGTCACACCATAAGGGTTCCTTATTACCATTACTCCTGTCGGCGACGAGACCCTATCTGGTGCACGTAAGCGCAAGTAGCGGGGGTACCGCCCCCGCCACTAGTTCGGTACAGTTATGAGTCAAACTAGAATCTAGTTAGATTTTAAAGAAATTTGTTTATTGTCTTTTTCTTATTATAAATTAGTTTAAACTACTTGGAATTAATGATAATTACATATTCTAATCTAATAAGACTGATTAAAGTTAAAATTGCAAGAGAATTTTGTGATAAAGTTTAGTACTAGAGTATAATTACGTAACTTGAAAACATACTTTTTTGTTTATGTATATATTTTGATAATTTTCATTTTTAAAGTTAGATTTAGTTATAAAACTAGTTTTTCTTTTTAGTTCATGTAAATCGGTCAACTAGTTTAGAAGATATAAGGGAATTTGTATAATGAGAATTCACCAACTTGCATTTTTTGTATGTTTTTGTTCTAGGATTTTTTTATTATTGATAGATAGGTCTAATATTATTATTGTAAATAATTAAGGACTAAATAAGCAAGGTTTTAAGATAAAATTGTAAAAGGTAAATGTTAAGAATTAATTAAAATAAAGGCTCCAAAGATTTCGGCTTAGGGAAAATTAACTGTAAAATGGGCTCAAAAATCGCGGACCTCGCTAGGGTAAGAAAACGCGGTATATAAGCCGGGCTAGTTTTCAAACAGTCGTCAGTCCGACCACAGCCACCGAAGAGGCAACAACTCAGAATAGGAGCCGAAATCTGAGGACAAGTCAAGTCAAGAATTCTGCGTTTCATTTCATCGCTCCAGTCTCCCGAGGTCCTAGTTGGGTTGTCGTACCCATACGCATTCAGGGGTGCGTGGTGACGTGTGTCGCCAGCAAGAAGCAAGGAACATACGTCAACAACGTTGGGAGATTGTCCCAGGACGACTGCGGGTACTGATCGTGCCCCAGCCGACCGAAACAACTCCCCCTACCCGGAACCCTAAAAAGATAAGTGCTTAGGAATTTTCATTATTCCTCGCAATCACATTCACACCTCTGCAAAAATCTAAAAATACGTCACTGGCTGGATGAGATTTAGCAATTTTAAAACTTTTGCTTATTATCATTTCAGTACACCACGTGAAAGGTTGAAAAGTTTAAGGTATCCGCCCATACAAACTCTCAGAAAACACACTAGCTGAAATGTTATAATGTAGTGAAAGCTCAGTGAAAGTTAACAGCATAATATATGAATTTCAGCGAAACGTTCCTATCAACTCGTATATCGGACTGCATTCTCCGCCGGAAACTCGAAACTCATTACATTTTGTATCGTTTCGCCATCTTGTTTTATTCGGTTATACCTTAGGTACTTATACACCAACTTTTATTTTGTTTCCTCTTCGAATTTGTCCGATATCTTTAGCGTTCGGTTCAGAAAATTTTGGAAAGAGGGAAGGAATCTGTAGTGTTGAATCAACAACGTTCATCGATTAATGGTTTTGGGAACTTTAGGCACTTAAATGTTTTTGGTAGCGCCGCCGCCGCCGTGTCGAGCCCTTGCAAACCCGTGAGGACGTGACTTCTCGTCTTGTTAGTTTGACACGTTCACACTAAGTTAGTTTCCGTGCTTTAATGGTAATTGCAGTTAATTACAATCCCTTTCTATTATGTAGGTGCCCACAACATTTCCAAAGATAAGCTTCATTATTGTTCGGTATAATAATTTCAAACTTGGATAAACAATTTTTTATTAATTCGACCAGTACGGCACTCGTGAAAGTGGAAACAATTCCTTTGCCCGAGGCGAGGATAAAAATTGGGCGTTCGAATATTACGCCAGTACCTACTCAAAGATGATTAGTGATGTGGAAGCTTTCTTTATGGGTAGTGTCTACATTGTGGTCAGTCGTTATATTTTGTTACTTTGTAATTCATTCATTCTAATGTATTAAAACTCGTTTCTGATCCGTGCAAGCAGAAGTTTTATTATATTGTCTGGTCATCTGGTGAACATAATAATTTAGATATATTCAATACCAGTGTTTCTCGGCTTAGGCATTTGTTGGTGAAAAGCTTCTTTACGACAGAGTGATGGTTTGCGTCTAAATTATTTTTAGTTTGTGTTGGTTGGTCGTGTACCTTACTATTTCTTTCCTAATTTATGTTATACTAGCGACCCGTCGTCCCTGCTTCGCACGGTTTTTATGACTTGTCAAAACATCGAGTTTTCCTTATTTTAAGTAAGTTAAATATTAATGTGTTATACAATTAAACCTTCCGGAAAAAATCTCTAAATGGTGGTGCAAACCGCATCAAAATCCGTTTCGTAGTTTAGAAGAACAACGCGGTCACACAGACAGACACAAAAAGTGACTTCATTTTTATAATAAGTATAGAAGTTGGTATTTTGTACCGACATTTTTATTTCAATTTTAATTTTCAGTGTTTATCAGTGGAAACTTGTAATTGGCCTTCAGTTTCATATTGTGTAAGTTTCCCGAACAAAATAAAATATTCAACAATTAATTTATTAATCTATTCACACTAATATTATAAAGGCGAAAGGTTGTGTGTGTGTGTTTGTTACTTCTTCACGCTCAAACGGCTAGACCGACTTGGATGAAATTTGGTATGTAGATAGCTTATACCCTGGATTAACACATAGGCTACTTTTTATCCCGGTCTGCGCGGGTGAAACCGCGGGGCGCAGCTAGTTATTTAATATTTTGATAACCCTCGTTTACTTTATTATCTATGCATTTATTGATACCATACTTGTACAACTGTAGCTAGTCTATACTAATATTATAAAGAGGTAAAATTTGTTTGTAAGTTTGTAAGTTTGTAAGTTTGTATGTTTGTAAGTTTGTATGTAGGGGGTAATCTCCGAAACTAATGATCCAATTCTAAAAATTTTTTCACTGGTCGAAAGCTACATTATTCCTGAGTGCTATAGGCTATAAATTATATTTATATCATGCATATTAGCCGAGCTATCACAATTTTTGTCTAACAAGTCGGAAAGAAATACGTCTTTAAACAGACTTTTTTGCATGCGCTGCCTAAACGGTTGTTTAAAATTGAAAACAATGTATGGCAGTCTGGTTTGTCTTAAATAATTCTACAAAAAAGTCCGCGACACCATATTTCTATCTTTTATATTTTACCTTTTATACATCTTTTATTGTTTTAAAAAAGTATTTTTTAGACATACTTACGTTTGGATGATTATTTAAACAACAACACATTAATCCTTATCAAAATAAGTTATCTTATGATCACAAGGACATCACGGAGATAAGATTTGGCCTTTACAGTATGGCAATTGGTCGTACAGTTTCGGAAATAATATAAAATTACTAAAACGCTAAATAACTTTAATTCATACCGTTCCTCTTGAGCAAACATGTTTAGTGCGGACGTTTTATCAATTTGTACTATAGATGGCGTTGTGCAAATAAGTAATTTTTCTGAATTGCGAGATTTATTATTTCAATAATGTCGGTGGAATACAACGGAAGAGTTTGTTTTTTTGTTAGTTTGTTTGAACGCGCTATCTCTGGAACTACCCCAGTCGGATTTGAAAAAAATCTTTTTGCATTTTATAACCAAGTTCTTGAGGAGGGCTATAGGCTATTTAACATCACGCTAGGGCCCTTAGGAGCCGAGCGCGAAGTAATAGCGCGGGCAGGCGATGCAGAAGGATATAGGCTATTTAACATCACGCTAGGGCCCTTAGAAGCCGAGCGCGAAGTAATAGCGCGGGCTGGCGATGCGGAAGGATATAGGCTATTTAACATCACGCTAGGGCTCTTAGAAGCCGAACGCAAAGTAATAGCGCGGGCAAGCGATGCGGAAGGATATAGGATATACGGCCGCTAGCAGCCGAGCGCGAAGTAATAGCGCGGGCAGGCGATGCGGAAGAATATAGGCTATTTAACATCACGCTAGGGCCCCTAGAAGCCGAGCACAGAGTAATAGCGGGGGCAGGCGATGCGGAAGGATATAGGCAATTTAACATAACGCTAGGGCCCTTAGGAGTCGAGCAAAAATAAAAAATGTCAGAAACGAAGTAATAGCGCGGGCAGTCGTTGCGATGCGATGCGTGGGGGTTAGTGGGTGGGGGGGGGGACAAGAAATTTTACGCGGACGAAGTCGCGGGCAGAAGCTAGTGTCTAAATAATAACAGCTGGTAATGCTTGCCGAGGTCGGTCCGTGAAGGGTAGCCGTCAGCCATTACATACCGAGACCACTGCGTGCCTCGGAAACCACTGCGTGCCTCGGAAAGCACGTTGGTCCTGGCTGTCATTAGAAGATCTTTGACAGTCCTTACGGGAAGTCAGAAGCCCGAAAATCTGACGACCAGTCTTACCAAGGGGTATCGTGTTAGCCAGTAACTGGGTTGTGGAGGTCAGATAGCCAGTGGATCCATGTAAAATATTGGTGTTCAGTGCATCCGGTTAAACTGGAAGCCGACCCCAAGTTAGGAAAAGGCTAGGCAGATTGATTTTTGAGTTATACAATTGTGCTGATATTCAGGTATTTGATATCTAAAGCAGAAATGAAATAACACACGCCTCTTCTATCAGTTAAAATTAGGGGTAAAATCATTTCACATCTTCCGTTAAAGCCAAATGTTTAGCTAAGATGTTGCTACCGCTAAATAGCACACATAACATCGTATGAACTGCGACCTGAACCTTTGTAGTTGATAGGTAAATAGTTCAGATAACTTCGTTGTTCGCGATATTATGCTTATTAAACATTTGAACCTGCTAAATTATATGTAGGTATCTAAATACACAACTTACTTAGGTATGCTTATATTTCCCAAAACGAAACGGAGAAAATTGTCGTGGATAAACAAGATATTACTATTTAGCAGGCGATGGAAGACCGGCAGTGGCCAGCCGATTAATCATAAAAGTTTTATCGCAGAACCAATATTTTCTAGTCCCCTCAGTGTTAATTACAAAAATTAATTTATGAATTTAAAAAGTTGTCGAGGAAGTTCCGCTGGCGGCATGCTGGTGGATGCAGCGAGCTCGTCCGTAATGAAACGACTTGAACCCCCATTAAGAGAGCAAAAATGTCTTTAATTAACAGTCAGGGTAGTTTTTTTCAAGCGGAAGCGCAAAGCAATTAGGAGTATTGAAGTGAACAGAGTACCAGAGTTGCACACCGTTTGGACCGGGCTCTGTGAAATGCTCATTTCAAAAAAACATAATTTTAACCCTTTCACGGCGACGTCTTTGTCCTTTTGGACTTATTGTTACTATTGTACCTTTTGTGGGACGAGTTTTTCATAACAATGTGAGTACTGGACAGATTTACTTCAAGTTTGATGCGTGAAGACATTCATTGTCTCAACGTTGTCGTGGCCAGATCTTAGAATTGATCATTTCATGAAGTGTTCAGTATTTCATGAAATGGTTGTGTTTCATGAAATGGCCAGCTAAAATTGACCATATCGTTTATACGTCAATGTTTAGGTAATGATTAATTAACGTTTAATGAAACACAACCATTTCATGAAATGACTGTACACTTCATGAAATGGTTGAACTCTTGAAATGATCAATTCTAAGATCTGGCTACGACATACATACTTAAATAAACACAGAGGTACATGCTGCATAAGTACATGAAGGTTAACTGTTATACGTTACGTAGCCAAGTTTCATGTTAACAAGTTGTACGATGCCAGAATGTAATGTTTAATGTAGGCACATATAGCTACCTAAGTTGTGAGTTCATAAAGTTAATCTCAGATAATGTATTCCCCCGTCGGCATTATGTATGTACTCGTTTACAAGTACATAGGTACAGGTAGGGGCAATGAATAACGAGCAAATCGAGCAATAATAATAACTTGGAATATTCCAATCCTTTAAGTTGATTAAATTCGAAGTACCTACTTGCGAAGGCTCTATCGTTTTAACTGACATGCACTTTCACGGTGCTCGAGCGTGCTGTGATCCGTGTTTTATTATTGTCACACTACATGCAATAAAGGGTCTGTCATTACCAATGAGGTTAACAACCTTTACCAAACAATAGGGATGCCTGGGTAAAAAAAAAAATATTTAGTCCGCCAGTCAGATAATTAAAAAAATATTAGACACATATTTTTTTTGCTTTATAAAATCTAGCAAGGCGTGTAGTCATGCCACATTGTATCTCAATCTATCTGATCTCCGTAATTTATTGATTACGTAAAAAAAAGAAAAAATACGTGTCCAATATTTTTTAATAATGGACATGAGGGACAAAAAAAATGTTTTGTCATCATCGCTATTTACAAGAGAATAAAGTTTGCAAGGGTACAATAAATTCCAAATAAATTCCTCTGATAAGTTTGCCCCTTAACTGCATGCCGCCACTTCATTAGTACGAGTGGGCAAGTTTACCCAGATCAGGAGAAAATTCAATCTTGTAAATACCCGCGGAGACTTATAAGTTAATTTCATCAAATTCTCGATTAGGCGTAGAGCAAATAATAGTTAGGTACTTGATCAATAATATAATGTCCTAGCTTTTGCCAGCGGCTTTGCCCGCGTAGATGTCGGAAAATATCCCACGGGAACATACTACCGGAAATTTCTTACTTGTCTATATTATAAAGGGAACCTTAGTGCAAAATTTCAGCTTTCTAGGTTTGGGCTGGGCGTTGATGAGTCAGTCAGTCAGTCAGTCAGTTAGTCAGGACTTCTCTTTTTATTTATATAGATAGATAGATATTAGATAGATAGAAGATTGATTTATCTTTAGTACCTGGTCGAGTGAATAGAGAAAACGAATTTTCCCAGATCGATTTTTCGCCCCGTAAACCCGTATATTGTAAGTTCTCTAAAACTGCTCTAACGATTTCAATGAATGAGATCGTTAGAGCCGTTTTAGAGAACGTGATTAAAATATAATAGATAGGTACCTATATATATATTTACTAATATTGCTCATTTAATAGTATAGGATTACTATCATAGTATGATGTCTTTTTTATGATAATTTTATTGTAAAAGTTTTGTTTTTATTATTTCAATGTAGTTCTTCGTGAAGAAAATATTTTGATTATGCGTTATGGGACATAAAACGGGCAATTGCGTGCTTCCATTTGCATTGCATTTTTTTATTAAGTCATCTTTCAGTCTGGGGTGGACCATCATCATAGTGATTAAAATTGGCCTAATAGCATATTATAAATATTTTTTAAGTTTTACCTAACTCGGACCATGGTGTCTACGAGGACCCGAAGCCAACTCGCAGAGACCCCTTTAGAGAATTTTGAGAAATGGAATGAGACACTACCCGACGCTTAAATCCCTGATAGCACTATGACAGGGCACCCAATACCTACCTATTTTACCAGAAGCTCAAAATGAATGAGTGATGATACCTACCATTTTTTTGGTAAAGGAAAAACATTTTCGCATTTTCCCCGAGCGCGCTCCTGAACGCTTCAAGAATTAAAATACTCTTTCTTATTGCCTCCGCATCGGGATCAGGGGATCAGGATACGTACACATCTACTGAAATTACACCCATATTCATGTTCACCTCACGTCTTCACATGATCAAAGTTTATTTGAAGGAAATCAAAATTCTTCATGGTGTTATCAATATACTGGCGCTCACCCGTAATACCTATTTTATAACCGATGGTAATCGCTCCGGAGCGTAAGACAGGCAACAGGCAACGCGGATCGATCGCGCGACTATTCTGTCGCACACTGCGGGTCGTGTCGCACAAAAGCTCACGTAACTAATCTCACGATGAACCACCCTATCCACTGATTTCATTTCAGGAGCTCAGTATTATTTTTCCGTTTATTCTGATACGATTTGCTCTCACAGCCCATTAGTTTTATTCGTTTCGCTGTGTTTTGGAAATAAATGCGGAGTTTAGAACCGACTGAAGTTTTATTTTATTTTTCTGTTGAAATAGGTACAGGGTAATTTTATTATACAGCGCGAACAAAATCCTTTATTCGGAATTGAATGAGTGGTGAAATACGGTATAACATTCATGCAATAAATGGACCTTCCACTAGTATGACACCTACAGTACAACTATTTTCTTAATGTCCCTCGGCAAACTTCGAACTGAAAGTATTAGGGTTGTTAATACTATTTTAACTTAATGTAATTTATTTAAAAAATGGGAGCTGCTAAAGTCGCAGGCGATGCGATGATTGCCCAGGGACATTAGGGCAATAGTTGTACTCTACATATTATATAAATTCGTCCGGCGCAAGTTAGGCACATTATGATGATACCCCAGCTACTATCAACCACGCTGACAAGTTAAACTGCTGTATTCACCACGGCATGCCACATGCACGATTGCTTATAGCTCGTTTCGACACAACAAAATAACAATAAAAAATAAGCATAAAGTAATCTATAGGTAGGTCAGTGCCCAGCCGGCTATATTTAGCCTGCGGTCTGGGCTTCAAATGCCTGGATCTTCATCAACAAAACTTCTCCTAAGTATTTTAAACGGACACTGCCCGAGCCTGACTGTTATAAAACTTATTCCTTATAACCACAAAACTGTGTTTATCAGTTGCTTACGCTAAACAACTGTTTAACATGACATTTATGTATGGAGTTTGACGTAAGACTGACATTAGACACACGTTGAACATGTGTGTCTAAGTTTTAAGTGGTAAGACCTTATATACGTAGGCATATGGCTGTACTATGACTGTAGAATGCCATTTGGTTGCTCAAAGTGAACAGAGCCTCAGACGTTAATAAGCCTAAGTGCTTCGACAACACTTAAAGACTTATTTCTACTTTGTTGTTTAGATCTAAAGAACGATACATATTTAGACAATATATATTGACTGATGTACCTAGTAGACAAATCCAAGGAATATTGCAGATATTGTTTTCAAAACTGACTTTTCTTGGTGAGGGATGATAAATTATAACTTATAAAGTTATAACACAGGGATTAGGAACGGAATCACGTTCACAAAAGTAAATTACCCATTGTTTAACAATTAATTACTCATATCTGTACTTCTGCAGCTTACTCAAACAGGGCTGAAATTAATAATACACGAGAGAGTAATTAAATAATGCTTTATTATAAAATTTTCTATTTACAATATTATGTACCTACGTGGTTTCAGAGTATTTTGATCAAATATTTACAATTTATTTTTCAGTTGAGGTCGGTGACATTATGAATCAATCTGCCTAGCCTTTTCCCAACTATGTTGAGGTCGGCTTCCAGTCCAACCGAATGCAGCTGAACACCAGAATTTTACATGGAGCGACTGCCTATCTGAGCTCCACAACCCAGTAACTGGGTAATACGATAACCCTTGGTAAGACTGGTTGTCAGACTTTCGGGCTTCTGACGACCCGTAACGACTGTCAAAGATCCACGAATGACAGCCGGGACCAACGGCTTAACGTGCTTTCCGAGGCACGAAGGAGTCTCGGTATGTAAAGATGGTCACCCATCCACGAACCAACCCCGGCAAGAGTAGCTTAACCTGATGGATCGACCCGTGCGGCTGTTATTACTTAGCCACGAGCTCCTCGTCCTCCATGATAATAATTGTATAAAACAAAATTAAATTATAAGTATTATCTGAATTGTATCAAATGATTTCGTTTACATCTAAATAATATGCCGAGTTGTATGAACAAGTTATCAAGGACCTCTAAATATTCAACGAAATATCACATGTTAAAAATATTTTACCATAAAAATAACCTAAACGCTAAACTTTCCTTGCTAACTATTGATAAGAAATACATAAAGTAAAATCATTGTACTAGCTTACCAATGAAAGCAAAGTTTCTTTTGGACCCACCCTCTACACTACCGTCAAATAAGGACTAACTGAGCATACATCACTAGGTACTTATTAGAGGTAGAAAATATTTAATAGGTCCTCGAAATTATATAAAACACAATATTATATAAACATATGTGTTTAATCTCTGACCCTAATTTTAATTTTGTAATTTAAGGGGTAATGTTATTTTTGACGAGCAAGCGATGAAGCGTTAATTATATTTTTCAGTGCAAGTTCAAGTATTTAAAAAAGTTCTTTAAAAAAACAGTGCTGGTATATATTCAAGTAGCATCTGTCTGGTTGTTAGCAACAAAAACATTATCAGTGGAGATGAAGTACGTGCGGTTTGAGGTCCTAACAAGAACCTAGTTATTATACAAAGAGGATTTATGTATGTGGCGCAGAGATAACGTGCGGTGAGCCAGCGTGATTGATTCATTGCATGTAGCTGGCTATGGTGTGTAATCATAATAAATTATCATATTCTGGAGCGACACGGGATATTCGCCAATAGGGATGATGACTAAAAATATTTTTTGTCCGTCATGTTGTTTATTAAAAAATATTGTATACGTATATTTTTTTTTTTTACGTAATTTAAAGATTATACGGCGGTACATTGGGTTAAAATGTGGCATGCCGTCACTCCTTGCTAGATTACATACCTACGTAGTTTGTTTAAAGTTGTGACGTAGCGAGCCCCCACTCCCCAAATTTAATTTTTATTAATATGATAAAACAAAAAATACGTGTCTAATGTTTTTTTTATTATCTGACTAACGGACTACATAGAATTTCTTTTTTTTACCCAGGCATCATTCCTATTGGAGAAATCATTTTATTGATATAAGTCGACGTGTGTGCGAGGATGATGTCCTTTATAAAGGGCTGTAAGTACGATTCCAGTCGCTAAGACTTTACCTCAAGGTCAAAACAACAACAGCCTTAGTATTTATAATTGAGCATGGAGTCTGGCCTCTTATTATAGACTAGGTACAGTGTTAGAGTTTTTAAATCAATTTATTCTTACATCACTGAATCAAATTAGACGCTTGTTTGAATTAAATTAGTGAGCAAGCACAACATTTAATCTGATCCACGCACGACCACAAAATCATGAATGCTATGCTCAGTGCATTGCGTTTTGATGCTAGTTAGATATATGTGCAGGTAGAACAAAACTTCAGCTGCGTCTCAATCAGTTGCCTAAATCTAAGTAAGTACATACTTGAACAAGCATGTGTTTTAACTTTGCAACTAGGTCAGCGAGCTCGTGGTGACAGGCACTTGTGACAATGTGCCAACCTCATCTATAGATAAAACAGTAAAACATTACCCCTTTGAATCGATGTTACGTCGAACGGTTCGGTATACGACCA
The DNA here is from genome assembly GCA_905163495.3 of Cosmia trapezina. Lineage (NCBI taxonomy): Eukaryota > Metazoa > Arthropoda > Insecta > Lepidoptera > Noctuidae > Cosmia > Cosmia trapezina. The sequence goes on from LR991022.1 coordinate 21,062,168, forward strand.
ATGGCCCAACCATTTGGCCAACTTTATGTTAGAAACCGATAGATAAAAAGATATGGACTCACATTGGTAACATTTATAAAGTCTTTATTGGTAACTATCAAGACCTTAACGTTTTGAGTTTTTTTTAATTATAACCTAAATAAAGCTTCGACAGAGCGCACTTCATTGGGAAAGTTTTGATGAAAGTAGACACAGAAAATTAAATTTCCAAATATACCGGGTACGGGATTTTCGAACTAACATTTATGTAAGATATATCTAAAAAGGGATAGATTTTTTTATTTACAATTGTTGTAAATCAATGAGTGCGCGTTGAACAAATACCGCATGTAATCAACACGTATATTTCGCACGTGTCAATGCTACGATGGACGTGGTATCTTCTGTTCTGTGTGGTTCAGGAGCTCTTCTTGCTCCGGGGCTCGCTGCTGATGATCTTGAGAAGTCGGACGGCGGGCGCCTCGAACGCCAGTGAAATGGCGAACGAAGCCAAGAATGCCATCACTGCATACCCGGAGTATATTGCGAGCTGGAAACAGAAATATGAAATTGAAGACTCCGTACAAAGAAACAGTATGCTGGCTTTTGTCAGTTTTAATTGTAGACAAATAACGAGATACGACTTTAAGTTTTTCCCCTAAATTAAATTGAAAGTCGTCGAATACGTAGTCGATCTCAATAGGCTCGAATGTACCGAATAGTTAGAAGACTTAGTAGACGATAAAGCGAGCTTCTGTAAAAAATTAAATTGTACACCACAAAAATACATAACAAAAAAAACATTTATACACTACAAAACACACAATGGGCGGCCTTATCATGACGGTGATTTATCTGGATACGAAATGGGGCTGTTGTTATTATAGGTACTTACTTATACAATATACTATATTATACTAAAATAGATACATACATATCCTAAATAATAGATACATAATACATAGGTACATACTAAATATTTGAGCAACGAAAATTATGGAAGACAGGTTGAAATGTTAATGGTGGTTTTCCTCTTAAAAGGTCATTGCACTCATCATTATGAACAACAACATTACTATGGGACCAAACCTGAAATCGCGAAAAAAAACAGCTGTTCCCTACATTTTGACGAGTTTGATGGAGATAAATGTACTGAACAGCTGATTTTTTTTCGCGATTTCAGGTTTGGTCCTGTAGTAAAAGTTGTTCATAATGATGAGTACAATGACCCTGTAAGAGGAAAACAACCATTAAAATTTCACCTTGTATAAATCCTACGAACCTACTAATAAATTAAAGGTTATAAACTTCGTCTGAATTATAAGTTATGTGCAAAGAATATTATTATGTAGGTACCTATGATCAGCAACAGAAGTCGGTTAACACTGCTACTTATTGACATCATATAATTTAATACAAAATGATACGATAACCTGCTACATATTTAGCATTTCATTTATTAGGTATGAGTTAATTTTCTTTAAAATTTACATCTGTTCCGATTTTAATTAAGTATTTTTCTCAAGTGTGAATCGACTTTTGTTGCTGACTGTACATATATTAATGGTAGCCGAGGGTTTATGTGCGTGAGGAAGAGGCTCCCGGGCGAGTCGTAGTTCCACCCAAATCCACTTTTAATAAGTGCTCATTAATTTAAGAGAACCAACATTAATTACCTCTTAATTATTACCAAATTACTGGTAATGTAAACAGGGAAGTTCGTTTCTATAACCTTTAATACAAGGCTATAAAAATAACCGTCGGTTATGCTTAATAATAAAGCTGAAACGTTTGTTTATTTGTTTAACGAACAAATCTCTGGAAGAATCAGTCGGATTTGAAAAATTCTTTTAGCAGTTTATAGCCCAATTCTTGAGGAAGGCTATAGGCTACTTGACATCACGCTAGGACCCTTAGGAGCCTTTGTGGGAGGGGGTACAAGAAACTTTACGCGGATGAAGTCGCGAGCTGAAGCTAGTGTAGATATAATTCGTCGTTATTATGTACAGTGAGCTGCATCAATTGGGTACCCCCCAAAAGACATGTGGGTTCAAATCCGTGATAGACCGAAGTTGGTTTTTGTATTTTGCAAAAACATTTTACTTTAGTTGTATTGTTTTGGTGAATAAATTAGTTTATGTAGTATTTATTTTGAAGTCCGTTTTTATTATTGCCTTTTTCAATAAAACGTTAATACGTTTATTATTGCGTATAACGAGAAGCAATAATAGGGTTGACATTCGCGAAGAGTTATTTGACGTCTAAATAGACCAGAGGTTTCAAGACTGCTTGCCGTGCATAAGAAGCAAAACTTGACTCATCAGGCGGTAACTTCATTATAGATTAGTAAAATGTATGCATAACTACCCTCTAGTACAAACTATTAATTCAATACGATTTCATAGACAGAGACAGTTATAAAGCCAAGTAGAGTAATAATTCATTGAGTTATAACTACCTAACTGGCTTAGTTGGTAAGAGCTCGCGGTAATCATTAGTAATGCCGCTGGGGTCGCGGGTTGTCTGAAGGGGTTACCGCGGCCCTGGCATAGGCAACTGAAGGAAAAAACTGAAGGAAAAAAAAAAAAAAAAAAAACATTAGTAATCCAATCATTCGATAGTTCGAATCTCGTCCGGGCATATGAAACACTTTTTGTATTATTTTTAAGGATGTATTGCTTGAATTGCAAAGTTGTAGCAAAGTTAATTTTAATACAACTGGGGTACCCAATTGATGCAGCCCACTGTACTTAGTCGTCATGAACGTAGATTCAAACAAACGATTACGTAATGTGATTTGAAAACTTTCAAGGCTTGTATTTAGATGTCCTGAGTCCTCAGTAACAAGTATTTGAGTTTCCCTGCACAATGCAGTAGTGCACAGTATACACAGGTTGGAGTGATCCTACAAAACTGAATACCTCCCAACTTCTTAAACCGAAATGTTATTTGCGGAAAACATTTCAGCTGATTGTATGTTGGACGTAAAAGTTAAATTCAGGTTATGGTTTGAGTGCAATTTCATAACTCAACATTTATGAGTCCATACGAATTTTATGTTCCATCTTAAGGGTGGGGGGAGGGGGGAGTTGATGAGTAAGGAGGTTCGCCCTTATCCTTCAACTAGAATAGTAAAGTATACGTGAAACAACTAACTCTTACTGAGGTGACTGCGTGATATAAATCTTTTGGCCGCAAACTGTCGGTTCCCGCAGGAAGCGCGGGATAAAGTTGACGGGATGACTTATCACTTCGACTTTTGGTTTTGACTTAATTAAGCGACATTTCACCCTACGTGTTTGATTAATGGTGGCAGCTAAAAATATGTCATGGCCTGTACATGTTTGAGAGGGAGTCATCCATTTACAAAGTTTAATGGCACGGTTTTTGTTGACAAAAACAGTGTACGGTAGGTTCCATTTTAGATTTTAGGGGAAAAGTCCTGTGCTATTATCGTTCAGTTCTAAGAACTGACTCTGAAACCATTTCAGTGCATAATGTTCTTAAGTTTTATGTAAAGGCACGGCTGTACTTCGTAGTGCATTACTATCAAACTTGAAGACGCCAAGTTTCATTTGAACTAAAAAGGCTTATATTTACCCGTGGTGGTAAAATCTCGTGAAAAGCCTTTTACACTAATTTGTGCTAGACTAATGGAAATCTTTATGACATTACACGTCATAAAATTTAACACACACATTATGATTCGAACATGATCATAATTCTTTGATACCTTTTATCGAAATAATAAAATCATCACAGAGGCACGTATCATATACCTACTATAGCATACGTGTTTACATTTCTGAGGCGATAAAACAGGGATATGAAATGGGTTTCCTGAATATCATTTTAAATGAAATGACACTTCGTTATTGCTTTTATATGTCAGTTAATAAAGCCGAAAAGGCTTGCGAAGGACGCGCAGAAATAAAAGGAGAGATGTATGTATGTTTCTTTGAGTAGTTCATTCTGAAGGTTACGGGAGGCCTCTATCCTCAATCAACATTCTATCCGCCCTATATGTAGGTAATAATGGATACCGTCATACATCGATAATAAGAGCTACACCGACCCTATTCAATATACTTAGATATGTTTGTAGATATCAACATTGAACTACAACCCCTACGGAAGAATTTCCGATTAGGGTGAAAAGACGTACATTTTATATACGAACCCATTAAATATTAAGAAGGATCAAACACCTACTTAGTTTGTTTTATAGCAGCATTTAATGGCAAGCAGACACATAATTTTCTTTTGATACCGTAGTTTTCTTCCGATATTTCCTTTGTTTATGTAAAGCCGTCTCATTCGCCTCACTCGTATGTTGATACCTACTCAATGAACCTTACACATAATCATTTGTTTTCTTAGGCAAGCTGTCTCCTACGTATTCAAATATATTTAAGCCACGCCTCTTTGTTTCGTTGTTTTTGTGTAATGTTTCGCAAAAGGAGACCCGGCTTTAGTTCCATGTAACATTTTATTGTACACGACAATAACAATAAGTACGTAATGTAATCCTGAAAGGTTTATCTCGTTTCCAAGTTAGTCGATACAAAATCGGTCTCGAGTGTCAATTAGGAGTGTCGGGCAACCAGTAACTAGTTAACAACTCAGTAAATAGGTACGGTAGTTACGTTGACATCGACTAATGAGCGCTGGCAAATGAAAGGTACAGTTACTAAAGAAAAAATACTGACAAAAGAATGACCAGCCTGTCAGTCCTGTGTCGTGAAAAAATGTTGTACTTTACAATGAATTAAGTTTTTCACACAATTCAAGGGCCGCCTTTCATGCGCCAACGTTTGAATGGATGTCGAGAGCGTGACATAAATCCGTGCCCGTCAAGTGCCCTATACAAGTGTATTGTAGCTTTCAGACGATACTTTACGACACATTTTACGTGAGGAGGTGACAGTAATGAAATGTTCGTCTCTATTTTACTTATAGTTTTCGTGTATATTTAGTGGTACCGTTGTCTCCCAAATGAGAGATTTATGTATAAGATAATATTGGCTGCAGTTTAATTTCGCTGTCTCGAATTCCTTCGTGACCCTGTATTTATCTAACCCGTCGTCGAGTTGAGAACATTAAATAAATGAAAGGAAATTCGGGAGTCCGGTACGAGTTTTGAAATGGTTTCGAATTTAAGCAACATGAACTTGACAAGACATATAACAACGTTGGTCCAACCTTAATACAGTCGGTGTTTCAACCTTCACATATAGGTATTGCAAAGTATTAGCTACCTTTCGCGATTACGATGTTGGTCTCTTGGAGAAAGTTGTTCACACCCTTAAATTTGACCACACCTTTCTGGTACACCCTGTATATTAAATGACAAAGTAGTTTGTTACGCTGAAAAAATAGGTCTCTATTTGTGTTTTTACATCTAGGTATAAGCGCAGCAGTTGTCTCTTTCCTATTAGGTACACGCTGTTCCTAGGAAATGTCTACCTATTTGAAAGATAGCTCGGGAACACAACAGTTTCCTATCTTTATGAGGCGGTAACAAAACTACGCTTTATGATTTTTACACGATGTATTTTCTTACTTGATTTCAGACCGGCTAGATAAAACATTTTTTTTTTTTACAAAATCTGGTGATTCATTCATTTTTAGGGTTTCGTACCAAAAGGAAAAAACGGAATAGGATCACTTCGTTGTCCGTCTGTATGTTTGTCAGTCGGTCAAGATCCTTTTTCTCAAGAACGCATGGAGGTATCAAGTTGAAATTAATATCAAATACGTAGGTATATGGTCCCTTAGTGGTCTAAAAAAATCTTCTAAAGTTCAAAAAAATTTCAAAAAAAGTTTCTAAGTCAACGCAAAAAATACTCCCGCTACTTCGTCGCTAATCTAACTAACTGACGTATCTGATATTTGAAGTAAGCCGATAGCCGACCTAACTATAGTAATTTGATTCATTTTTCAAGTCGAATCGATCTGTCCAATCGGCGTATCTGTACCTATGCCTTACGGTCCCCATGATAATTCAAAAATCGAGACCGTGTACCTACAGTTTACAAAAAAAAGAAAAATAGCTTACCCTGTAAAATCGAATCAGTTACGTCACTTAGTTAGATTAGCGACGATTTATGCTACATATTTTGATACTCGCAAGTAAAGGCTCTTACAGACAGAGGCGATATCGCGTCGCTCCTGTGTGTATGGTCGCGCGTGATTCCACAGAAATTGTTCTACGGATATAATGTCGTAATATTGCGTCGCGACGCGATATCGCCTATGTCTGTGAGAGCCTTAAGGTCGGGCGGGCTATTTCGACTATAAAAATACAAACGTCAGTTTCAAAAGTCTACACACCCGTCTTTGAATACACTAGGGTATACATTACATTTTATGTTATAAAAGCTTTAATTGCGATCTTTTTTACGTAGGTCTTAAACCGAATACTCATCTTAAACCTAATGTTCACAGGACCGATGTTTTTGAAATTGGGAAGAGATAGTTGAAATAGCCCCCCCACAGTGGTGTTATCACCTACCTGGGTATTTAGGGCGTTTTGGTACAAATACAGTAAAGTTATTGTCATTAGTTAGAATTGCTCCATAGTCGAAATAGGCCCGACCTTAAATCAAAACCTTACTTTACGGGTACTTCCCGTTGACCTAGAATCATGAAATTTGGCACGAAGCAAGGTCTCACAGCACAAGTAAAGGAAAAAGTCCGAAAATTTTTAATTTGTAGTTTTATCACTAAAATAGTTTTTTTTTTCTGGCGAATTGTGAGTGTAGGTAGGTACTGTAGGTAACCCTCTGCCAAACCCCTCGGGGGAAACACGGCGTGATGTTATGCTTAAAATAGTTTTTTGCGAATACAAACTTAAATTTGCAGTTGGACAACACTGTCTGTGAACTATATCAATGTATGGGAAAACATATTTTTCATGTTAAGTTTGTTTTTGGGATAAATTATTTTCAACTACGGAACCCTTCATTGTGCGTGGTTGGACACGCACTTGGCCGGTTTTTATTCTATTATCACGTTACCAAAACAGCAGATAAAATACTGTATTCTACCTAAATGTTTTACTGAACGAACAACATGTCAAATAAACAGTTTGTGTTCAATAAAATTCAATACGGAATGAGAACTGAAGAGAATTCCTATCCAATTGTGTATTGTTGGGTCCATCCAACTGGAAAGTTACAACATTGTGCGACATCAAACTGAATGTTTGCAAGTTAACAGCAAAACGGAATAAATATATTGAGGCTAATGTAATAAAATAGAACCTTATTGTTCTCACGAGCAAAAATATGTACAAACTAAGTGAAATTCAACAACGCGATTATCTCTTTACTAGCTTTTGCCCGCGGCTTCGCCCGCGCATGTATTATACATATAAACCTTCCTCTTGAATCGCTCTATCTATTAAAAACCGGCCAAGTGCGTGTCGGACCACGAACAATGAAGGGTTCCGTACTTGAAAAGAATTTATCCTAAAAACAAACTTAACACTCTTTCTTAACTTTTTTTTTTAAGTCATAAAATTACAAATTCTCAATTTTTGGACTTTTTCCTTTACTTGTGCTGGGAGACCTTGCTTCTTGCCAAATTTCATTATTCTAAGTAAACGGGAAGTACCCTATAGGTTTTGATTTACTTGCGACAGTTGCGAGTATCAAAATGTGACGCAAAATGGCCGTATTTTTTTAATGCGTTGACTTAGAAGCTTGAGTTTTTTAGGACTTCAAGAGACTATAGACCTACGTATTTGATATTAATTTCAACTTAATACCTTCACGCGTTCCTGAGAAAAAGGGTCTTGACAGACTGACAACTTTGAAAATATTTTTTTATGTGATAGAATTAAAAATTAACAATTTTCTGACTTTTTCCTTTATTTGTGTTGTGCACACGGAAACGTTTTGTGGCGGCAGATATAGGTATGATGGCCAACACAGCACACGGCAACGTTGTGTGGCGGCAGATATAGGTATGATGGCCAACACAGCACACGGCAACGTTGTGTGGCGGCAGATATAGGTATGATGGCCAACACAGCACACGGAAACGTTTTGTGGCGGCAGATATAGGTATGATGGCCAACACAGCACACGGCAACGTTGTGTGGCGGCAGATATAGGTATGATGGCCAACACAGCACACGAAAACGTTTTGTGGCGGCAGATATAGGTATGATGGCCAACACAGCACACGGCAACGTTGTGTGGCGGCAGATATAGGTATGATGGCCAACACAGCACACGGAAACGTTTTGTGGCGGCAGATATAGGTATGATGGCCAACACAGCATACGGCAACGTTGTGTGGCGGCAGATGCCACACAACTAACGGTGCGTTGTATGATGGCCAATTAAGATGGATGCTCAAAGGTAGCTCGCGAAATTAAAATTTTCTTACTTTGAATGTGTTTTTTTTTCAATTTGTAGGTCCGAGTGAGGTTGTATCTTGATCAAAATATGATTCGATACTTACAACATGTATTTACAGAATTATAATCACAATTATTAATACAACTATCTGTCTAAGTTAGAATTGGTCACAAATTCATGATTTCATGAAAATGTCACTTTTCATTTTCGTCGTCGTCGTCGTCGTCATTCGTCAGGTTAATTTGAACTTAAAGATATGTATAAATGATTCTAATTTTATAATTCTGTAAATACATTTATTTGTTATGGTCGCGAATCATATTTTGTTCAAGACAACCTGTCACTGACCTGCAAATTGAAAAAACGTAAGAAAACTTGAATTTCGCGGGCTACCTTTGCCTATCTACCTGAACTATTATGCTGTATAAAGATCTTTTGGCGCGTGGTTAAAATCGGAATTAACTCCGCCATCTTGTTTTTTCAATAACAAAATGGCGGAGTTAGTTCATTTCACACAAAACAAAATTGCACATATGTTTACCAACAGCACCCCCCGTTAACGTCATTCGAGCGTCAAAAGATTCTTCCAGCAGTGTATACGTCTTTGTACTCACCACTGTGGAGTTCTGCATGTGGTAGGGTCCATCGAGCAGGAAGGAGGTGTACATCATGATGGTGGGGTGCACGAGGTAGGCGCAGTAGGTCAGGCGGCTGAGCGGCAGCAGGCCCCGGTACGACAGCGCCGAGTTCACCAGCCCGCCGTACCCGCTGCAGCACGATATCGCCACCCATGCCACTGCTACGCCCCAGGCTGGTGGATACGTAATAATTGCATTAGAAAATGGTAAATTAGCACTTCACGAGATCAGCATCGCCTCACCTCGAGCCGTTCAAAATTCTTTAATAAATCTCCATATGGAAACCCACGTATTATGAGCTTTGTAACGGCATTGCCTCGGCTTGGGATCAGCTTGTATACAGGGTGTCCCGTAAATAATGGATAATCTCTTAAGGGGTCATTGTACTCATCATTATGAACAACTTTTACTATGGGACCAAACCTGAAATCGCGAAAAAAAATCAGCTGACCAGTACATTTATCTACATCAAACTCGTCAAAATGTAGGGAGCAGCTGATTTTTTTTTTCGCGATTCCAGGTTTGGTCCCATAGTAAAAGTTGTTCATAATGATGAGTACGATGACCCCTTAAGAGATTATCCATTATTTACGGGACACCCTGTATAGCAGTGCAACCATTTATGATTTAGTAAAAAGTAATATAATAATAGGTTCATACGATACAAAAAGAAAGAAATTAAATGATTGATGACCCTTAAGGGTCATCAAATCATCATCATCAAATGAAATTTCATGATCATTAAATTTTTACGAATTGTGGTCATTCACACAAATTCTCGTCCAAAGTGCGCGCGGCCTTATATTGTGATAAGACCGCGCACACTTTGGACGTGAATTTGTATCGTACCTAAACGTATTATCGTACGAATTGTATCGCATTTGTGAAGTCCTCGCTGGAGCGCGATGAATAATCTGTATCTTCAAGATAATAATTCTGTTGTATGGAACTCTGAGACTGCGGTAGCGTCGTCGCTGTCGTAAAACCGAATGGATGCGTGAAATATATTTAAAAAGAAATGAATTTGGTGAATTTTATATCATATCGTAAGTTATAACTTGAATCACTCATAAATTTTATATCATATCGTAAGTTATAACTTGAATCACTCATAAATTTTATATCATATCGTAAGTTATAACTTGAATCACTCATAAATTTTATATCATATCGTAAGTTATAACTTGAATCACTCATAAATTTTATATCATATCGTAAGTTATAACTTGAATCACTCATAAATTTTATATCATATCGTAAGTTATAACTTGAATCACTCATAAATTTTATATCATATCGTAAGTTATAACTTGAATCACTCATAAATTTTATATCATATCGTAAGTTATAACTTGAATCACTCATAAATTTTATATCATATCGTAAGTTATAACTTGAATCACTCATAAATTTTTCAACATCCACTTTTAATTTTCAACACACGAAAGTTTTTAAAATCCCAAAAAGTTCGGATTGTTTACTTACGTATACGCACGACTAAATCGCACTCGCGTTAGTACTTGGAAGGTCGGGATCGTTCGTGCGTGTTCGTACGTGTTCGCACGAGTAATATTCGTACGAAAACGTGTCCCAATTGCGCGCGGCCAAAAAAGTAGTTTTTGTTATTAAAAAAAAATCCACACGACAGGTATAACAACAGCGTAGCGTATAATATATAACTAAGTATACGTTATATTATATTATAATATAACATAACACGATATAACTACATAGTCATACATTGTTTATTTTAAGCGCTGCCGGCAGGAATAGTTACTGCATTCCTTAGCATATTAAGTCAATCATTTTACCATTATGCAAATTTAGTTCGACCTAAAATCACTCAAGAACAGACAATAAAAACACTTTGATCCACTCTTTTTCAGGAATTTCTTAATTTTAAACCTTTTGAGCCTTTAATAATAAACCAGTGTTAAATGCTCTGTGACAACAGTAAAAGAGCAAAGCTATTAGCAAAGTTTTAACTCCAACTTTATTTAATTTTAACTTGAGTGGTTCATTTATTAGGCTAACTAATAAATGAATACAGAACAAACTCAAGGGAGTAAACTAGTTATTAGAAATTAAAATCAATGAAATAACAGCTTTTTTTCACGTTTTGTACGTGCGATATCTACGCATTAGCGTCCTGCTACGCTTCGCTACGCACAGAGCTACGGCGTAGCACTGTGCTACGGTCGTTTATTCCGGAACCGTCGCGTGTCGCGTCCTTTGTGTTTTGGTCCATTATTTGGTTTTGTATTTTTTTTTAAACAGACTATGCCTATTGAACCCCAAAAATTATTATAAGGATTTAATCCTTATAATAATCCTAATTTAGGATTACTATAAGGATTTATAATTTTTTCTTTGTATTCTTTACAACGTAGATAACTACGCGTAGCGTAATAATCTTTATGGCGTAGTCTGCTTTTCGAAAAGCCTTATCATTGATATACGTTATTAAAAAGAGCCTCAGATTTTTGTGTAAGGTTTGGGAGCTCCTCTAACTACGACTCTTATCGATCTTAATAATAATTCTAATGTAAGTATGCCGAAATCTTTTAAATTGGTAATTGAGATAGGACAAAGATACCGTGTTAGTTCTTAGTGGGGTGGTAACGTTAGCAACTCAGCACTCCATTGTCCAACTAATCGGATTCGGATACTTTGCACACGAATGGGGAAATCAAGGGGGTATTTTAGCAGAGTGGGAAATGTAATAATAGCTTAATTTTGCTGGCAGCAGCAGAGTATGGTTAGGTTGTTTTAATTCAACTGACAATAAACTTCAAAGTACCTTATCAAATAAACTTTAGACTACTTAAATGGATGGTGATGATGGAATAGATAATGAGATGTAGAATTAATTTGCTGTGAATACCTGTGAAATGAGCCAAGATAGAATAATTAGGATGTTATTACCTGTATGCCCGATGCTAATGTAGAAGGCGGTGGGCCACACTTCGAAGTAGCCGTCCACCATGCTGAAGATGAGGCTACCGATGATGGCCAGCGCCACAGGCCAGCCCAGCGCCACCACCCAGTATGGCAGCCTCAACTGGCACCTGGTCTTGTGCAAATACCATCCCACTACCATACCTGGAACAAATACTTTCCTGAAGAAGGTTGTTCGTATGTAATTTTTTTTTTCCGCTTCAAGCTAAAATATAAGTCTTCGTTCTGTGAGCAATTATGTTGATTGAAATAACTTAGTCATTCGTTTTGAACATTGGAATATATGTTTTTATTCGTTAGAATACCATATAAAGTACTTCAAAGCTGCTTCAGTATAATATATGTAAATATTTGTAAATTGGCGATCCATGGAGATTACAATCGGAAGCCATACATAATTGGTTTGAACAGACATTCACGCATGTGTTGTATATTATATGAACGGAATAAATCCCACTGATGAGATGGTTGAGGGTGACAGGCACCCGCACTTCCTCCCTATAATAAAACTCCAATAATTTTTTCAACGACCGCTCGGCTCCCCGCGGCATCACGCGCGCCAGGCTGACTTGTGCTGCTTGTTATTTTTGCACCCACGTTCTACTTTCAGACTACCTTCCAGACAGTGCTATTTAAGGTAGTTTGAATCAGATTCGAGGAGCGTGCTCAAATAGAATATTCAAACAGTCGCTTATTTTGAACAAAATAACAGCAGGAAATTGTAGGACAAAACACAATGTCATAATTGGATGTCCAAACGACAAAATACACACACAATTTCTAAAGAATAGAAAATGTCCAAATAGAAACGAAGTTTGTTCGCATGCAAATTGCGCAAGAAAAGGGGTTCCATTGATAATAATCAATGTTCATGTCGGGTACGTAGGTACTCGTATAGTGTGAAACGGATGGAGCAGTGAGCGAAGTTATCGGGTTGTTCAGTCTACCATTTACGTACGCTTTGTCGAACGCGTTTATGATTCCCTCACTGACCAGCAAAATGAAACCGAAATGTAGTGAGGGTATAGGATCGATAAAATTTCAGTAGATGGCCATTTTTGGGGCCTACGCGAGGAGGCGAGTTCGGAAGGGCTACACAATCAGTGGCGAGTCGAGCATTCCGCGCGATCTCGGTACGGGCTTGGCGCGGACGGCTTGTATCGACCCAATAATTTTTAACAGAGCTTTTATTTTATTGCATACCAGCTGAGCCAGCCATTTCGACCTATTTTAATATGCGTTTTTCAATTCCCCGACATTGTTTCATGAACTGAAACTGCATACATAACAAAATGTAGGCTACTAAAGTTGAACAAATGAAGTCCAACAATGAAGCCTTTGCAAAATACTGAGTAATTCCATGTTTTAGAATTTAGTATAATGTGAGAAACAGGGAAATGAAAGTTGTTTAATATGTTGCTGATATTATGTTAAGTACCTATTATGACATGCATATTTATTGACAGTTTATAAAATATAACTTTACGCAATGCGAATACGGATACTTTTCGCGAGTGATACCTACTTTCGTAACAATGCATAACTGTTTAAAGCACGAAACATGTTTATTATAAACAAGAACATACATATTAGATAAATTATAAAGCTAAAGAAATACTTGAAAAGACTAATGTTCTTTGAAAATATTTCACATTGGCGAACATGTGAATGTTTTAAAACACTCAATAATAAGAAAGATGACGTACGAATACATTTAAAAGGAGGTATAGCTGCCAGTCATCCAATTTCGCCCGCTCTTCATAATTTATCAAAGTTGAAATTGCTTCAGAGGGTGATTCGATTTAAGAAGCTGAGAGCTTCGCCGATACAGATATAATAAAAAACCTCAGCTAAGTTGAGAGAATACGGAACATGCGTAACTTTGCCGGAGTTTGGAATACTTAGTCAATTCGTAATTACTTCTTGCTACAACATTCATCCATCACAGTCTATTCATAATTTGGTACAAGTTTTACTAAGACCGACGAGCACCAACTAATTTTTTTCCTAGTTTTTTTGCTGTAAGTAATTGGATTAGGATTTATCTTCGTGATATTAAAAATTTGGATTCTCTTACCGACTAGATAGGGTCCAATCCTCGACCAAGGCTTGTCGTACAGCGGGTCGAACATCTCGAAGGGCTCCTGTATCCGCGCTTTGTATTGATGCCACACTGATATGTAGATGGTGGTTGCCCATGAGCTCACCAGTAGCAACCCTAGCGATATCATCGCGGACTTTGGATGCCTGGAAATATAAATATTATACTGTATAATATACTACACCCACAAGAAACAAGACCAACAAATAAAACAAATATATGGAAGTACGATACGCAAAGTTAGCCAAGAAAAGTAGGTAGCTCATTGAATAAAGTGTATTACATTAGGACCGTGCTGGCTGAACCGTTTCAAGATTCTACAAACGGATTCATAACATAAATCGGTGTAATAGTTCCTCAGACAACTTGTAAGGATTCTGTAAACAAACTTTTCTTCTTTAGGAAAAGAGTGTCGTAAAAAGGCAGAGAGAATTTGTACATTTACACGAGGAAATAGGGAAACCAGTGCAAATGTACGATGCATTGTGTCACAGAATTTTTATATTTCTTTTTATTTTCGGATTTTCACATTTTAAATTCACACTTACTTCACAGAAATGAGTAGCAGTATAATTCCAACAACGTAGAACTGTGTGTCGTTAGCCATGTACCACGACCAGACCATGCACATCTCCCGCTGAGGGTACAGGTTGTTGATGTACAGCAGGTTGCGCCACCAGTACTTATCACACGTAATATGGTCGAAAATCGCTGGCTCGAACACTGATCTATCGTGCGAATACCTAAGAGCAATCTCGTTTAGACCAATCACAAAACCGTAAGCTGGGGTAAGTCTCACTAATCGATAAGAGAATAAAATGAAGAAAGACTTGATCATAGCTACGAATTCTGCTATAGAGTAAGCGCTGGTTTTCGGTTTGTCCAATAAATCCTCCTTAAAAGATTGTTGGCTTATCACAGAGATGGAGAGTGCGGAATTACTGAAGCCGTTAAGATTCTTGTTGATGTCCTGTTTGTGTAGCTGCTCAGCTTTCGCGGCCTTTTTGTCTTCTGTCCGTAAAAATAGAATAGTGACGAGTATCCCACTGTAACAAATGAGATTAGGTTATTGAAGACTTATGTTACGGAGTCCAGTTAATTGAAGGATCGTACGAGTTGGTCAGTTGATGTTACAAAGGGCAAGGCCGTATAAAGGAAATTGATAACTATTAAGCTAATGTTCGACCCTTTTAGGTCATTCACTGATAGCTATGTTGGAAGAGATTCTTTATAAAATATTGCCCATTTAAGTACAAACCTCTAACATCAATCAATAATGTCCTAGCACGATAGATTTTAGTCATGATCATAATAATTACAGACTGTACCCACCGCGAAGCATCTATCATCCCTTTGTTCTCTTTAATCGGATCCACTTTTATAGCTAATAAAAATAACATATAATCTACTTGATTATATCGGCCAAGTGAACCACATTATTTGATTTACACCCGTCTTATAACACGTACGAAGTTACCCTCGTGCACCCGGACTTACCAGGGCTGTCAAACACAAAAGGAGGAAAAACAAACTACCTACTCGAACTGCCCAAACAAATTGGACATTGTTATAACAATTGTATTAAGGTTACATGTGTTTTGATAAGCTTTGTCTAACATAAATACAAATATAGAGTCAGGTAACGATACAAGGCGCAATTTTGTTGTTCCCTTTGTCCTTTTACGTGTACCAAAAACAGTAATGAAAATTGTCATGCCCATAGCACATGTCAATTTGTACCGGCACAAAAAGGTCAACGATGTTCGCAAATAATAGAATGACAACCCTAGTTGAGCTATCTAAACGTATAGGTGTATGAAAAAGTTTTATGAGAATCGAAATTGATGTCCGCGGCTTTTTACCGCTCGAAAATCTCTAACTGTCCTTGTAACTATTCTAGATTGACAACAGCGGGCGTTTGCAATCCTTTTGGACGTAATTGGATTTGACGGTCAAACAATCTGATGGATATCAAAGCAGATAAGGGTTCCATTGTCGCTCCGATGGAAGCTCAGCTAATCGTGACTCAAATATTCATTTGTGTTTGATCGTAATTAAATGTTTGTGAAGCAAAAATGTGTGGACAGTCCCATGCGTAGCCACCTAATCGTAGGACCGGAACAGAATATAATTAGGTACACATTCAGCTTAAAAATAAACCTTTAGGTAATGGGAACGATTAAATCACACTAATATATATATATAGGCGGAAGTTTGTGAGCGTGTGTGTGTATTTGTTTGTTTGTTACTTCTTCACGTTCAAACGCCTGGAACGATTTTTATAAAATTTGGTATGTAGTTAGCTTATACCCTGGATTAACACATAGACTACTTTTTATCGCGGGTGAGACCACGTGGCGCAGCTAGTTATATATAAAGTATAGGGTATGATATAAAGATTCGTTTTCCATTACGAAAGTCATAGAACAAGATGATTTTTGGTACGTTTACATAGATACACAGCGGTCAAGTCGGCATTCGTCCCACTTTAAATAAAGTTAGCAAAAGTTTTTCTTACAACTTCGCAGCCAAACGTTTTAACCGACTTTAATGGAATGTTACAAAAAGGTACAAAAGTAGGTAAATGCGTTTTATACCGGAAAATCAAAAACCTTTTAAGCGTGAGGAGCTGCGACCGAAAATTTTAAATTGTATTGGTAATAAAAATGCCTCCGGAACAAACACCTGTAAGTATGTTATGTTACATACGTGTAAAAACAATATATACGTGTGTAAATGCGATTGGTATAAACTTTACGAGGATATGGATAATAAAGTTGTTTGCTTTCTATATCTACTCAAGGCCAATGTAAGGTAATGCATTAAATAAACCTAATTTACATCGTTATGTAAATATTGAGTGTGTTTTAGAATCACGTAACCATGAAAAAATGGTAAGTAAGAACATCTTACGCATGCGTTTAAATTATAATAATGATGATGATGATGAATAAGTAGCAAGAAACTTTATAAAATTGGTGTATAAAATTGGTGTACCCTCGTAAGGCCCAATGTACAATGTATTGAACAGAGTGACATGCAGCATTCCGGCCCGGACTTAAAAATCAAATGTACTTTGATTACAAAGTACATACATTACATTAGTACACCGGGCGTTTAGGAGATTTTGTTTTTAAGTAAAACATGTATGATCTCTTAAACTGTAATAACACCTATGTACACCATGTTTTACGCAAATAAATTATCTTATATTATCCGGAATGCTGCGTGTCACTTTTGTCCAACACATTGGGCGTTTACCTCATCTTGCGAGCCCTTACGAGTAGAAGTAGAAACCACATTGTTTATGGGAATATTTCACTATCGGCTCATGTGTCTGCTAAAGTGCCCCAAATAAGTAGCATTGTCTAACAGTCATCTACAGAGCGGAGATGCTCTATTTATGTATAAGTAGGTACAACACGTTTCTGAAATCATCCAAAGAGCAACCCCACTCTCCAATTACAGAAACAGCACTGAATTCGCAACTTACTGGCCTCAAACAATATAAGGAAAATTTACACACAGAAAGAAGAAAATAAATCTAATAACTGACCTTATAACAAAAAAGGTGTCGACACAATAGGACGCGTTCCCGACGGACTGGTACCAGAAGTTCCTCTCGGTAATGACGCGCATGGTCTTGTTGTCAGCCACGTAGAAGATTGTCAGGTACGTGTGCACCATTATCACCCAGATCACCGACATGAACCTGGAAACATGGATAGTGTTAGTTTCTTACATTACGTAAACTTAGTAGGTTCAAATCTAGAATATTCTCAAGAGTGGTTGCTGGCAGCCAAGATTATAGATTTAAGAAAAAAAAAATCTTTCACTCCATTCTGGAAGAGATCGCCTTGTGCGATAAGTCCGCCCATTTTACACTAACTTATTATAAATATGTTTTCAATACACTTCCTCGAAAACTGGTTCATATCGCACTACGATTAGGTTCACAATGCAATGTATGTCGCACGCGTGCGATTTTTCATTTTCCCGCACGTGTGCGGGAATAAAAATTGCCACAGATAACTTATACCTATACTTAGTCCAAATTGGTTCAATGCCTCTATTCACAACTCTCTATTCAGAGGTGAATGTTTTTTTTTTAATCTCGGCAAAGAGATACGCGTCTTTAAGGCGTTAATATTTTTTGAATATTTAAATAATGTTTCTAAATAGAATATTTTCAAAACCCATGATTATTACAATAAAAAAAACCTTTATGTACCAATTAACATTTATTTGTGTTTTAAACTCAAAAATATTTGAATTTTCTATTTTTCATTGTTTTCATATTAGGCTGTTTATCGGCTTTATACCTTTGCTTCTCTTTCAACCTGGCGAAAGCTAAGCGCGGAAAAGAAAATTTAAATCATAGCTTCCTATTAATTAATGACAAAAATATTTTCCGTTATTTTATTTTATTTCTTCAAAAGTGTATTGAAAAACGTCGTTTGATACTCGTGGACATTTGTTATTGCAGTTCTCGGCTCAAAAAAAACCTCGCCTACGGCTCGGGTGTTTTAATTCCCCCTCGAATGCAATAACAAACGTTCTCCACTTGTATCAAAATGTACTATTGTGCTTGTTGTTTGATATCGTGTACAATAAAGTGTTTAATAATTAATTAAATAAATACTGATAATCTGCAGTACAATAGAAACTTTAATAATTATACTTACCTACTATACTAAACTACTATAACCATTAAAGTGGAACTAATTTGTAAAGTTTGATTAACTTTAGTTACCCACGGCGGAATAACGCTGAGAACCAACTAAGTATATTAAATATATCGATTGGATACCTACACAAATAACAATGCTTCTATTGTAGTTCCAAAGTTATTTACTAATACGGATACAACAAGTATTCATTTAGTAGAGATTTACGTTGGAAATCCAATCATAAGCGCGTAAAACTAAATAACGGAACAGAAACACGCTCCAATCAGGTTTTAGTACTTTAGATCAACGGGCACTTTGTACAAGGGTTGATTCAGAACCGATTGAGAAAGGACGGGGACACACTGACGTAAAACAAAATGATTGGGACCGTACATTTACATTCATATACTCACATATAAGCTGATACGGGACGAAAAAAGTTCCGTAGTAAAAGAAACGTACCTCATTCCGTGAAGACATGTGAGGGCTCCGTCGTTAGGCGGGTCTGTGCTGAGGATCGTCCGCCCGTTCGACAAGATGGAGAATGATAACAGCACCTCCGACCATACTCCTGAACACAGAAAAGAACAACATGAATTGAAATAAAGATAAGTTCCACTAAAGTATCATCACAACTTCAAAGTTCTTTGAGAACGATTTTCTAGAACAAAGAAATTGCTTTGATTCTTGTTTCCGATATATTGAGTCGACTTTGCTATTTATTTTAAAGAGTTGCCATAGGTAGGTACAAACAATACAATTGCGACTCAATTGGATAACATTGTTCCACAATGCAATATCCTGCTACACATTTTATAAAATAAATCTGGAGAAGGATTTGGCGGCTTGGAGAAATCATAAAAACTGAGGCCGTAAGTCCAAGTAATCACTTCGAAGTTTTTACTACAGTAGGTAATATGCTTCTAGCTGAAATGACAGTGTAATGTATACCCAGCTACTAACGCGTCACATTAGCTAAAATTTAGTCTAATTCTCATTAAGTGAAGGTTGTCTCAGGGGAATTGCCGTCACCGTCAGCTTAATGTCCGCCTGACTTGGATAACTTACTTAGCGCAGACATATAGCCACAACATTAGGGTTACTTAACATGCTATTAGCACCGCGAGTGACAATATTAGTTATGTTTCATAGCATCGCCCGTATATTATGCTCTTCATGAGAGTAACATAGTATCATCTATTATTTCTATGCTGGTTTAATCACTGAATGTAAAAATGATGAGATAAGGCAATGGTGCGGTTTAAAAGAAGACGTAGTGACAAAAATTTAAAAGAGTACCTATGCTTAGATGGTTAGGTCATGTTGAATGGATGAATGAAAGGCGACTAACAAAAGGTATTTGTAAGGCAGATGTGAGTGGAAACGCCGGGAGAGGACGCCCTAGGAAGACATACCTTATTGGTGATGTTCTTCAGAAAGGTTAGGTGCGATATACTCACAGCCGGCGTCGTGCGTGTATGACCAGAAATACCAGAATTACGAACGTAATCGAGGCAAAGGTAGTATGTAAGGATCGTAGCAGGTGGCTTTTGTAGTTTCTGGGTACCCCCATGGGAAGAAGGCGTGAATAGTATGTATGTATGTAAACTCCCTTAAATTCCCTATCCGCTGAAATTATTAATGTGTTTAATTTATCAAGCAAGTGATTATAACCTTACTGATTTTGTAGGTCCAAGGGGATTCTACTTTGATTTCCATCTAAATTTGTTTAACGAAATATACTTGCGATAGCAATAGTAAGGAAATTAAATTCTCACAAATCTCGTACGTAATATGCATGCTAAATACAAAACCCATTGTCGTAATTTGCGAGCTGGTCGTAAAGTTATGCCTCTCAGCGATTGTATTCCTTGACCTTACGACTTCAACTTATTCAAACTTCTTAATTGTTGGCTTATGAAAGAAATTTATTTTCAGAGCTATGAAGAATTGGCAGGTTTTTTATACCCGAACAAGTGGAAAGTTTCGTCAGTTCTTAAAATATTTTCTTTGCATAATTCCTTGAATAAATAGTTTTGTAATTTGATCATTATCTTTTGGAAACTTTCATAAAAAGCTTTAGGTTCATTATCTTTAATATATTCTCATTTATATTTCAAAAGAAAGCAATTCAGAGTTCGTACATAATCTTGGGCTCATTGTCTGTTTTTTTTTTCGGGGCCATTATAAAGGTCCGTATATTTTTCATTATCATCTTAATTAGTATCAGAAATTACATCTCGACCTCTTAGACTTCGAGAGTTCTTCAAACACAATTTATCAAGTTCGTATATACATCTAGTATCTGTGTATGTTGGCTCTCTCCACATAACGCGCATTAGGTACTCACCACAAGTTTCCCGCCGAAGGTCCCTCTCGCCATTGTCTGGGCTCACTGGCTTCTCATCGGCGGCCGGCACATTGTTGTTAGCCTGCAAATATCATTACGTCAGAATTCTTTATTGGCTACGAACAATGGAAGAGCATCCAACCCTTTTCACATAATTATTCGTTTGGGAAAAATTTGAAAGCCAATTATATCAACCATTAGATAGGTATGTACTTGATAATTAGTATGATTATTTTCTCACAGTCTGAGAAACTTTCGTTTGTACTCGCTGCTAAGTTGATTGAGATATGCGTAAAGGCCAAGAAGAGTTTTTTTGTTTGTTTGAACGCGCTAATGTCTGGAACTACCAGTCGGATTTGAAAAATTCTTTTTGCATTTGATAGACCAATTCTTGAGAAAGACTATTTATCATTATTCTGAGATACTTAGTAGCCGACAAAAAAGAAAAATGTCTGAAAGAATGCTAAGCGAAAACGAAGTAATAGCGCGGACAGGCGATGCGATGCGACGGAGTGGGTCGGGGGAATAAGAAATTTCACGCGGACGAAGTCGCGGGTAGCAGCTATTGAAAGATATTATATAAGAATGTACGGTCGATTTGGTGAAACTAACAGTCCAGTGAATTAAATATGCTAAAAAACTTTTTAACAAAAAAAAACCGACTTCCAAAAATCACTACAAAATCTTGTAGTGATTTTTGGAAGTCGGTTTTTTTTTTTGTTAAAAAGTTTTTATTTCTCGCTTTTTAGTGAGTCTGTTTATAATTTGTATAAGTTACAATAGTCTAATGTCAAGTAATCGAATCGCAACCCGTGAAATATTTATAATTGAGTAGTTCCGGTAGCCATCTGTGGTCTTCATCATCAGTTCCACTTCACCAAGTGGTGCTTTCCGAGAGCAAATGCACGAGCTACTATAAAAAAATACCGAAATCGCTATACGTGTGCCTATAATATTTGAAGAGTTCCTTCGATTTCTCCAGTATCCCATCATATGAACTGGATTTTCACAAAAATGGGACCATTTGGGAAGTATACCCTTTCCAACAAAAAAATATTTTTTCAAATCGGCTGGCAAGCGACGGAGTTATGCGCGAACAAACATAAAAAAAAAAAAAAAAATACAAACATCCGAATTGAGAACCTCCTCCTTTTTTAGAAGTCGGTTAAAAAGATCTTAAATCTTTGCAAAATGTAAACAAAATCCAACTGTGACATTCAATTAACGCCTCTCCCGTTTTTATCAAGGTCGTTAATCACGTGTCCACGATGCCCTCCGTGCCACATCCGTATCCTCCCGCAATGCGATACCCTGGTGATGGTAATGGACCCATTAACACTGATAACGCATATTTTTGGCTTCATAAAATACTAGCTTTTGCCCGCGGCTTCGCCCGCGTGGATGTCGGAAAATATCCCATGGGAACGTTCATGTGGAAAACATAGGGCATATCCCTAACTTAAGAAATGCTGGGTTTCCCATACAAACTTTCATCCCTTTTATCACCCCTTGTAGGATTATGTTTTAAGACAAAAAGTAGCCCATGTCCTTTCCCAGGATGCTATCTATAGCCTTGCCAAATTTTATCGAAATCCGTGCAGTTTTGTAAATTTTAAAATCAACCCCTGTTTTACCCACTTCGGGGATGATTTTTAAAAAAACGCTGACCCGCATATTTCTTATGAAATATATAATTATCCTGATTTAATATGTAGTCCCACTATCGTCCATCGTGTACACGCGAATATTCAGAGAATAAATCCTGCAAAAAAACTTTTACACTGGCAACTATATCCAGCTTATGTCATTCTATTTTAACTTCTTACCAATAGCATAAATTTGTTATCCCTAACTTAAGAAATACTGGGTTTCCCTTACAAACTTTCATCCCCTATATCACCCCCTGTAGTATTATTTTTGAAAAAAATAGTATCCTATGTCCTTTCCTGGAATGCTATATAAAGCCTTGCCAAATTTTGTCGAAATCCTTGCAGTTTTGTAAATTTTAAAATCAACCCCTATTTTACCCCCTTAGGGGATGATTTTTCAAAAACGCTGAACCACATATTTCTTTATTTCCTATCAAAAGCATACATTTTAATTTTCACATCCCTAACTTAATACTGAGTTTCCCATACAAACTTTCATCCTCTATATCACCCCCTGTAAGATATTTTTTTAAGACCAAAAGTAGCCTTTGTCCTTCCCCAGGATGTTATATAAAGCCTTGCCAAATTTTATCGAAATCCGTTCAGTGGTTTAGGCGTGAAAAGGTAACAGACAGACAGACAGACAGACAGACAGACAGACAGACAGACAGACAGACAGAGTTACTTTCGAATTTATAATATTAGTATGGATTTGTTATTAAAACCATCCACTTAATATTTTAAAAGCAATTATAATTTTGAGCTGACCTTTGTTTGATCTAAAGTATGAGACTGTGAGTAGGTTTATCAACATAATTGCTGGTACGTAATTAATTCTGCTCTACTTCAATAATGTAGAGTTTAAAATTTGCTTATTAATTGGAATATTAAACCCGGTTGGTGTGAATATAGGAAAAATGTGAACAAAACATTGAATGGCACAAAAGATTCGCTCACCCAGTCAGTTGACGCGATGCCCTGGTTAAACGGATCGATTTATTTTCGACGCTGCACGCTGGTAACATCCATACCCTTGATATTGATATTAGGTAGGTCTCCTATTATGTGGCGATTTATTCACTCTAGCTTTTACTAATATAAGATCAGGGTATTCTTAAATTAGACTGTTTAGAAGAGGAGCTGTAAAAAGCTTAGAAGATTATAAAAACCGAACTTCCGTTTTGATTAAATCGAAAAGTCGTTGCGAAAACGAAGGTTTAAAAAGACTTAAGTAAGTAATAAAAAATTCTATAATTCTTGTTAAAAAGTTGGAGATTTTAATATTTGAGTGGGTACGGAACTTTTCGGTTTAATAATAAATGTCCCTTTACTGTTTCGTCGACCACACAATGCCGTTCGGTCACGTTTGTTTTTGAGCTTATTTCGAATTAATTTGTATGGAACGGTCGGCTGAAAAATACGGTGACCTTTCGACCTGGCTCGGGCGTTACTGGTTGTTAAACGCCATGCTCAATCACACGGTATATTTAATGAAACGCCTCTGCGAATCCGGGAAAATGTTTTTCCTTGTTGTCGCTACCACGTTGTTTTCAGGTCATCCTAATTTATTGCCATCGGCACACAACATGACGTACAATTGTACGCCTCACAAAATATCACACATATGCACATCCCGCCTTATTACAAAACAAGGTTTATCTTCAACCCAGGTTTAAACCATGTACCCTTTTTTAAATTTCGAACTTTATTGCGGCACATTATGATGCCAGTTTTGTAAAACTGACAACTTAGTACCGGACTAAGTTGCCAGTTTTGTGAGAACTATATTTCTAACACAGCTAGGTTCTTATTATAGAAACCGGCTCGATGGTTTAAACCATGGCAGAAGAAAATGTAATACCACGTTAATACAGAGTACTTATCTACTGCTGTGTGTTAAAAAACAAGACAAACATTTTTGGCTATCGCACCTACCGCATTTTCGTTTGGAGTAAACTGGCAGAAAATGTGAAAAAACGTTATGCCTTCAGTGTGCTTAGTGCGAGTTTTTATACTTACTCGATCGCGTTTACGTTAACGTTGACGTACGTCAAATTGTATGGAATAATTGTGTTTCCCATTTTTTGTTTCTGGTAGGCCACAAGACACGTTAAAGAATATCGTTTCAAAAATGTCGTATTAGCAGAGCGTTGTGTCTGCACTTATACCTGTGCGACAGTCTCTTTCTAAAGCCTTGATACAGAAAGATCTCCTTACTGGAAAAAAAAGAATATTATAAACGAAAGTACCAACAGGTTGCTTATGGTTGATGTCGGTTGCCACTTCAAGGTCGTCGTCCTTCATCAGCCGGTACTTGCGCTCCAGGTAGCCTTCGTACAGAGACGCGAAGAACATCAAGATTCCCACCAGGGTCACCACCGTTCTGCAACAAAACACCGCTTTTACAAACAGAATTCACAACAATCTTACTACTTAATCCTAACTATATATGTAACGTTTTCACGCTAAAACGGCTGAACGGATTTTGATGAAATTTCGCATACGGGTGGCACTTGACCTGGAATAGGACATTGGCTACTTTTTATCTCGGAAAAATGTACGCTTCCCGTAGGATAATTTCCGATATCCATGCGGGCGAAGCCGCTGGCAAATCTCATAATTCAGTCCTTATCTCGTCGTGTATTCAAAGAGCATTGTGTTTCCAGCAGTTTTGTATGTAGTTGAAGTTAACTGAATTTCTCACAAAATCTTTAATGTCATTGTTAGCGGTGGAACTCTTAACATGATTTAAAATTGAACAGCTTCCAAACACTATCATGCAAGCATGGCGACGGCCAGGAGAGGCTTTAATGAGATTCTTGGCACTCGTTCAGAACCCTGTTTAACAACTGGTATTTTGGCAAATTCACAGTGTAGCCACAGATTAATACAGATGGGACACTGCGCAAAATCATTTAAATAAAAAGCGACTCTTGCTACGAGACAATAAAGTGCAATTCAGGTCGCACAACGCTTATTACCTACAGTTATATTCAACTACAAGTTGCCTCTCTTTCTATCGCGTAACTCTTATACCTTCTGACCTACTGATTTGCCCCGCTGACGGGGCCCGCCGCGTACTTGTAGCTTCATACCTAAACTGCGGACTGTCCCATCTGTATTAATCTGTGGTAAAGCATGAAACAGCCAGCAACCTCGCATTTAAATAAGGAATATAAAAACTATGAGACCAGTGTGTACAGTGCATAAAAACTGTAATTGCTCGCAGTGTTGCCATTCCAATCTGCTGAAATTATTTTTAAATCCAAAATGCTAATGGTCCACGTGTTTTCATAGTAGAGAATTAAAGTTTAGTGCCTTTGTTTCTCCTTGTGGAATATGTGCGTGACCGAACATACGTGATCGTAATAGCTATTAGCACTGGGGTCGCATTGCTAAACGGCTCATGTGGATAATACATCTTCGCCTAAGACGTTTCAGCATCAGTCTTTGTAAAGGGGTTGTCAGACAAAACGAGCAATATGTTAATGTGTTAAAGTTATTAAGTAGGTGATGATAGTTTTGACCTTAACAAAGACTTGTGTTTAGTAATAGACTGAATGAAGTGAATGTGTGACATTCAGTACATTCTAAACTTACTATGTATACCTGTTTACGTGTTGTCTGTGACTGTAGGTCAAAACTAAAATACGCTTTCCCGGTGTCATTAAGATAACCTAGTCGTCATGTCATTATGCTTTAAATCTGATTAAGGGGCTAGATGACAGTTTTTAGGAAACCAATTAAAAATGTTCCTTGTGGTCTATTTTCCTTATTTCATAAAAACAACAACACAATAACAACAATGCCTACTAATTTTTCACTTATAAAACTCAACATAATTTTCATACTTAGTCAAAACAAGGCACACAATAATGGTGGCTAAGAGTAATGTCATCATCTTTAAAAGCCTTTGTTTCACCAACATTCAAATCACCACCGGTTAGGTATTTAAACAGTTGGTTTGTGTCAAATTTCTTATGGAAAGAACAGATCAACTAAACAGCCGTTCTAAAAGTCGGTGAACTCCGCCCATAGCCGTCAATTCTGTGACAGATTGTCTGCTGTCAAACAAGTAAAAACAAATAATCAGTGTTTCCACCCTCTGCTTTTGGTAGAGCATGTGTATAATATAATATTTATGTCATAATTTATGTAACTTCACTCCTATTTTTTGGTCTAATTTGACCGAACTATAGTGTCACATTTATTTGTAATATAACGTATGTTTTTCTTTGCTTTTTTATTATTGGCACCTTGTTTTTATATTCATTTAATTGTACTATGTCTTTTGTGCACAGGGATCGGTCCTGGGGCCGCATTTGTAGGACATCTGATACGACTGAGTGCTGCGCGCCGACCTCCCTAGCGGCGTCAGCGTGGTATGTTACGCTGACGACACGCTGGTCCTGGCGCAGGGGAGGTCGCACCAGGCGGCGGCTGACTTAGCGACACGCGGGGTTGCGATTGAGAGGATCCGGCAGTTGGGACTCGAGGTGGCCCTGCACAAGTCCGAGGCCATGTGTTTTCATGGTCCTCGGAATGCGCCACCGTCGGGTTCCCAAATAAGGGTAGGAGAGGTTCACATCAGAGTCGAGTCGCCGATGAAGTACCTGGGACTCGTCCTCGACAGCCGGTGGAGCTTCGTGGAGCATTTCCGACGTTTGTCTCCCAGACTGGAGCGGGCTGGGGCTGCCTTGAAGCGGCTCCTGCCCAATTTTAGGGGTCCTTTCCGGGGCACCGGTGTGGGTGCGTTCCCTAAAGCTGCGGCCAGCCCAACGGTTGAACGCGTCTCAGAGGGTCATGGCCATCCAGCTAGTCCGGGGTTACCGCACGGTCTACGGTGGAGCCTCCTTGCCGGATTGCCGCCGTGGGATCTGGAGGAAAAAGTCCTCGCGCACGTGTGGGAGTGGCGCGAGGAAGCGAAACGCCGGGGCGTAACTCCGCTGCCGCGAGAAATCACGGTACAGCGGACAGAGCTCCGGCGGGATCTCATGGCAACATGGAGAGTGCGACTGTCGCAACCCAGCGCTGGGCACGCCACAATTGCGGCGATAAGTCCCCTCTTTGAGGAGTGGTTAGAGAGGCGCCACGGCGTCCTCACCTTCCGCCCGACGCAGGTCCTCACCGGACACGGTTGTTTCGGGAGGTTCCTGTTTCGCATGAAGTGGGAGGAAACGCCCGGGTGTCACCATTGTGTGGTTCGCCCGGAGGACACGGTGGGTTTTAGTCAGTAAAAGTCTGACACGCCCTCCCGCTCCACCCGGAGCGGGAGAAGTTATTTGATTTCCCATCCACAAAAAAAAAAAGAAAAAAAAGAAGGTCAACGGAAAGTACCCTAAAGGTTTTGATTTACTTGTGAGAATAAAAATATGTCGTATAAATGACCGTATTTTTTATTGGTTGACTTATAAGCTAGATTTTTTAGAGCTTCAAGGGACCATAGACCTGTTTGATATTAATATTTCACCTTGATACCTCAACGCTTTCCTGAGAAAAAGTGTCTTTACAGACTGACAGACAGACAGACATACAGACGGAGAACCGAGTGATCCTATAAGGGTTCCGTTTTTTGCTTTTGAGGTACGGCACCCTAAAACAAATATGTTCGTGAATGGTTAAGTTTGGACAGTCTTGAAAATTGCACTTTGTAACAATAGCAAAAGCAACACACCAACACACATACTCACTGGGTTATTTCAAAGTTTATAGGTATTTAATATTTTGAAGTGAGATATTGGTGCCGATTCTCTTGTCACAAATGCCTCTAAACTAGACTAAAAATCACTGAAATTTAGTTTATTCCTGTCAAACGACCATTTCCCATTCTGAAATTGATTAAAGTGACACAACTTAACTAAATTTTAGTCTGACAGCACTAAGATTGTACTGAGATAATAATTTAGTGAAAATGGCAATTTTGCTATTCTGAATTTGACGTTTTTTAACCGACTTCTAAAAAAGGAGGAGGTTCTCAATTCGGATGTTTGTATTTTTTTTTTTTTTTTTTTTTTTTTTTTTTATGTTTGTTCGCGCATAACTCCGTCGCTTGCCAACCGATTTGAAAAATTATTTTTTTGTTGGAAAGGGTATACTTCCCAAATGGTCCCATTTTTGTCAAAATTCAGTTCTGATGATGGGATCCTGGATAAATCGAAGGAACTCTTCAAATATTATAGGCACACCTATAGCGATTTGGGTATTTTTTATAGTAGCTCGTGCATTTGCTCTCGGAAAGCACGACTTGGTGAAGTGGAACTGATGATAAAGACCACAGATGGCTACCGGAACTACTCAATGATAAATATTTCACGGGTTGCGATTCGATTACTTTAATATGGTTGCTAAGCAATTTCCGCTCGTCACACAATGCGTGTGGTGAGTGGTTGATGAGGAGTTCTCCTGGTTCTTACCAGCAGAACTCCTCAACAATTAACGTCCCAGCATCAGGAAAAGCAATATTTTGTAACATGTGATGAGCAATTGACATTAGACTATTGTAACTTATACAAATTATAAACAGACCCACTAAAAAGTGAGAAATAAAAACTTTTTAACAAAAAAAAACCGACTTCCAAAAATCACTACAAAGTGAAAAATAACTTTGATTTCGGAAGTCGGTGGCAAAAAAAAGACAGTAAATAAAAAACGAAAGACACCGACTTCCGAAATCAAAGTTATTTTTCACTTTGTAGTGATTTTTGGAAGTCGGTTTTTTTTTGTTAAAAAGTTTTTTCACCTAAAATTTTGATTGTAACTAAATCAGACTATTTTTAATCGCGATTAAAAAGGTGTGGAATAAGATTAGTTGTCATGAGCTAAAATTCACACAAAAACCTTGACTTCAAGTGCAAAAACAGTACTGTATTTTTTTTTCTTTTCCATAAATCTCGAAAACGGTGTGTCCTATCGCAAAAATAATGAAAATTTGGCCCCCCTTTATAAAAACCCTTAAACCCCTAAACCTCAACACGTACGTACCAAAAAAAAAAACACAAAAACACGTTGAAGCTGCCCCTTCCCTGCCCCACTCCAGCTCTAAAAAATATCTGACACGGTAACGGCGGCGATGTCGGATTGTCTGTAAACAAAATATGACAAGCCTTCTCACTTTTCATAGTGATTTCGTTAGTTCCAATTCAAGCCACCGGCACCGGGTCAAACATACTACGAACACTATACCACGCCGAGTCACGATTGTCAAACTCAATTTTAGTTGTGTCAAAATTGTTTCTAGAGGTTTTTTTTTCAGAATAGCTCTAAGTTTCTCATAGCCAATAGTAAGGAATTTTAGTGATAGTTTAGTTAGTTTAGTTCGGTCTACAACAGAATCGGCACCATTCTTTCAGTTTAAAATATGTTTAGTTGTTGCCAAAAATACAGATTTTTGGAAATCGCGCCAAAAGAAAACTACATATAATCATATTTTTCAGCAACTGAAAATAGGAAGGCAAAGGTTTCCACGCGTACTGCCTACTAAAGTATATTTTATTTCATAAAAAAACATGAACCTACCTTCACTTATAGTTTGTGAAATACGTTTTACATATCTATTTGTGTTAAATTAATATTTTGTATTCACATGTCTGTATTCATTAACAGTGGTATTCAATTTAATAACCAATTTAATAACTATATAATTTATGCATGCGCTTGGTTGCATTCAGAATATTTAAATACGGCCATGACATAATTATTGTATTTTTATTACGTATCTTCGTTTTATTTATGCGTAGACATAATAAGCAACACAAAATCCTATCCTTTTTTGTAATGAATTAAAATGTTATGTAAGTAATTATAGGGCCAATTTTCATTCAATTGTCAGACAACTTTTATTTGACGGAATAAATATGGCGGTTTGACAGCATAAAGAAAATATGTCAAATTGTCATATTTTATTCTTCAGTAATTCAGTACATAAAAGTTATATAACTATTGAAAATCAGCCCTTAATCAAATCAAATATTATGTTGGTATCTTTTTAAAAATCGAACTTAATTCGTCTTACCTTTGAATAATCACGCTTATCACGCGAACTCTTTGCTTTTAATCGTTTCATAAAAAGAAAGCAATACATATCGTCGTCATCTGTGGTCGATTTTTTCTTTTGTTTGGATTTCAAATTAACAGTCATTCCATGTTATTAATTAGGTAAATCGTCTCGTAGCTGTAAATCAAGCTTGAATGGTGATGAGATAATGTAGTCCTGGCTTTCATCAGTGATTTACATAATGCGTCATACGCAGTGAGATGGATTAATTAATTAGTTCTCCATAGTAACTCTACCTGCCTCGTTATGTAATAATGAACCTAGTTAAGTAAAATTAATTGAGTTATGTAAACAGATATTGTTTTGTGGAAGTAATTTCAGTGCCCATAACTGTCGTGTACCTAAGTACCTCCAAACTTATTTGTAAGGCTATGGTCACCTATAAACGCCGTCCGCTGCATACAGCTTCCTGCCGCCGCCGCCCGCCGCGCCGGTAGATATGTCGCAGGTTTATGACAAAATCAGGTTTTTGATCAAAAACTTAGGCTTTTTATCAAGAACCGGAAGAAGACCGACGTTAAGGGCACCCCGAGGTTCGGTTAGGTTAGGTTCCTTTAAATCCTGTAGACAGAAATAGGAGCCTCGCGCAGCGGGTCTCCGTCGACCGGTTCTTGATCAAAAGCCTAGGTTTTTGATCAAAAACCGGATTTTGTCATAAACCTGCGACAGATACATATAGTATCTAACATCTGAACCAATTCATCACTCTTTTAGTCACATGCGTTTCTCCCTACCTCATCACATGCCGATAACAAGCCAAACTATTTCCTTTCAACTTTTCTGTCACTTTCAAACTTCCCCTTACTTATATATTATTTCTTACTTTATCAATTTTCGTCACTCCACACATCCTTTCCAACATTCTCATATCCGCTGTATGCAATCTTTTTTCATCCATCTTCTTCACGGCCCAACATTCCAATCCCTGTGGGTCACAAGCTGTTCCTGTGACCTGTCGCCATGTCGATGATCGTTCCATCTTACAGCGTCACATCTTGGTCTACTTCACCATCACCTTGGACAGGCGAAGTAGTATCTAACTACAAACATTAAATACATTTACATGCATGTTAACAAACAAGATTATCTTTATTGTAATTTCATGTCAAGTACATCTGGTTAGTTGGGATTGGGACACAGCTCACTAAACATTAACTATACTTATACTACCTACCACAAGGCCAGCAACTTTTCTATGCTCTAACTCCATCTTTTGTTTGGTCATCATCAATATCTAACGCACGAGAATCCTTGCATGACCATGATGTAAGTAGATACTGTTATTATAAGGTAAACTTAACTCCCTTTCCCTTCACCTTTGACTTAATAACCAAGAGCATCTTACCCTAATATTTGCAGCTTAGGGTCAGCGAAGAGGTCGTAGTCTCCAGGTACGGGTCGAACGTTGAGGGTGGCGAAGGATGCCAGCAGGCCGGCAGTCGACGCCTGCGCAGTGGCGGCGACTTCTGCGGCGCCCAGCAGCGAAGTGATGGCGCTTTTGTCGCAGGTTGCGGGCACGCACTCGCCAACCAACATCAGTCTGCTCTGCATTTGTAATAGAAGGAGATTAGTGGAAGAAATGGCAAAATAAAAGGTAATTTAAATAGTTATATAATTATGTTGCTATTCTGCATTATGGTACAAAAAACATTGCCGTTCGTCCTGGGGCTGATCTCTTTCCTTTGAGTGTGACGGAAGAGGGAGTGCACCTGCGTTTGCGCACAAACTTGTGCACTATAATATCTGCTGCTTACCTGGCTAATCTCCCACCGTGACCGAAATTTGGTCGGGAGGATATTATACTAGGTATTCAAAAAGAAATTTAAAAAAGTTAAACAGGAATAATTAATTTCGGAAGTCGGTGTCTTGGGATCTGTATTTTAATATTTTGCCACCAACCTCCGAAATTATTAGTTATTTCATAATTTTGAGGTAATTTCTTTTTGAAGTCCGTTTAATTTTTTTTTATTACTTTTTTATTTCGTAATTTTTAGTTTTAAGTAAAAACTGGAATATTTTTTTGCAATAAGCAGTTTTGTTTTGTTGTAAATATTGTACTCGTAGAATTTGACCAAGGTTTTGAGATGTTTTTTTTTTCCTTTGACACCACACCCTTTTAGCTCGTATCAATAAGCCAGGCCGTCTCACTTACACCCATTAGTCCATATCGCAAAAGTACTGCTATTTAGATTATGTTATAAACAATGATTTTTAGAAATATTTTGTACTTTAATTTTAATTTTGGGTGTGGGACTTGGCTATCGCATTAGGTTAAGTCCTGTAATGGTAGTTTTAAGACATTTAAATAAATAAATAAATAAATAAATATCTTCAAAACTACTGAACCGATTTTGATAAACTTGCACTGTTCCCTGAGTTGAAATAAATGTAAGCCAATAAAAAAAATGGTCACAATCCGATTAACAATTTCTGAGAAATGCAATAATACACCTATAATTTTTTACTTACCTATACTCAATTTACAATAAGATTAGACATTTAAACAAACCTTTTCTAGAGTCCGTTCAACCGATTTTGACTTCTATGCCGTAGGCTTAAGGATGGCATTAAAGGCAAAAAGTGGTTACAATACCAACTGTTTACTGCAGCTGCCATTTGTCATGCCACTAAAGCAGTAAAAGTTAAAATCGGTTGAACGGACTGTAAAAAAGGTTTGTTTAAATGTCTAATCTTATTGTAAATGGAGTGTACTTATATTTGTTTGAAAGCCCTAATAGATTATCATATGTGAATATATTGCAGTTCCAATAATATTACATACATCGGCATCGTGGCGAATTGATAAGCTCCTTTTTTTTGAAGTCGATCATTAAAAAAACATGGTCTGGCGGTCATTAATTTTCCGCTCGAGAGCGAAAGCTCATGAAGCGTTTTATTATCATACCAACAGAAGCCGAGATTAATTACGTTCAAACACTAAAGCCTCAACATCAGTCGGGTTAGTTAAAAAGTTAAGCAATAGAAGAAATAACTGGAACGACTTTGTTTTTATTCCAACATAAAACTTGTAAACAACATTAAAACCAGTCAATGAAACAGTTGCCCTTAACTTCAATTAAAAACAAAATGAGATTTTTGAATCTATTATAAGCCTGGGTCCAATCAATAGCCTAGCAAAATAAAGCAGTGTCGGCTCGATGAAGTTTCGTTTTTTTATTAGATTGTGTTATTTGGTAAACAAAAATGGTGCACTGCTGATATTTTTAAAGAAGCAGTTTTTGATGTCATAAGCATAACCTATCGGTTTCAAGACGTTCCATCCATAGTGTGATGTGAAAACTTGTGATTTTCGTATCAAGTTTGTTTAACAAATAAGTTATGAAGAAACTAGATCCGCACACTGTTTTATTGCACTAAGCTTTCATCCAAATAGTTGCGACTAATTTGCGGCCGGGGTTGCTCAATGCACTCCATTCATTAGTCGGGAGATATCACTGAGTGACCTTTGTGCAAGCTCGAGGTACGTAATTGAATGTCAGTCAACGTGACGAATGCTTTCACACGATGTATCGGTGCTGTAAACTTGTATAGGAACAGCTGACAGCTGGCGGTTCCCATCGCTTTTCTTCGTCTTTAGGGCATTAAGTATACAAATGTTCCGGATTTTTCTTTTCCAGACTACGAACTTCCCCTCGATGCTTTGTAAGAATTCGAGACAATCCAGCGGTGTAAAAGGTTGTCTTCAACTTTTTTACTTTACACCTATGTTAAATACGCAAAGCTGATCGTAAAGTTTTTGTTTTTTGTTGGTAATGGTTGGCAGACTATCTTTTCAGTTTTTGGAAACAAGTGAAGTTAGTTGACTACATGCACGGATTAAAGAAAGAAGTACATGTGTTTCGTTCGATTATGTTGGTAATGTGATTTGGATTTAGGAAAATAGATAGCTATGAACTTGCCATATAATTATCTGAGCGCCATTTTAATAACGGACACAGGTCCGTCATGGCGCATTTTGTATGATTTTGACACAGGTCAAAATCATACAAAATGGCCTTTAATGCCTGGTAATTAGGGATAGAGCACTCTTTAGCCATAATGTTTTGACAGGGTCTGACATCATGTGATTATTATTGTTGCCTGATGTTGCAACAACATGCAATTTAGTGTCGATTTTCACTGGTGTTGACTAATAGATAATAATATAGGTAGGTACCTACTGATTGAGTAAAAATAAATGGGATATAGGTACTTAGTGACACACTGACAATGCTGCTATTTAGGCTTAGTAAAATCTTCTTGTACATTCATTATTCATGTCATCATGTGCCTACCGACCGTTTCCTGACCCAATTTATCTTAGACACAAAAAAATCTGTAGACCATCCTCAATAAATAAAATAAAATAAAATAAAATAGCCTTTTATTTCTTGCTGTTTGAATATTACAGGAAAATAATATAAATACTGCATGCAATCTTAAAAACATTACAAAATTCATAATTAATTAAGTACATTTCAATTTGCAATCTCATTAAATATTAGACTTAAACGTATTACTTTATTACATTATTATGATTATTATTTATTATTATTACATTTTATTATTTTAGTTATTTTAACAATTTCAGTTTGACTAGCAAGAACCCCTCTTATTAGAAGGTGAAGGCCTCCTCCAGAGATGACCAACGGTCTCTATCTTCTGCTGCACGCATCCAGCGAGTGCCAGCGACTTTCACAATGTCATCGGCCCAGCGAGCTATGGGCCTACCTCTTTTTCTATGACCTGATGGGCCTGGCCAATACGTTACTCTTAAAGTCCAGCGATCGTCTTTGAGTCTTGCAATATGTCCAGCCCATCGCCATTTTAGCTTTTGCGAATAGTTGAGAGCATCTATCACTTTTGTTTGGAGTCTTATACGATGATGGGGTATCTTTTGAATTTTTCGTAATTTCATGACACTCCTTTCCATGCTTCTTTGACATGATGTTATTTTTGTTTTTATTCGACCATCCTCAATACCCACATAATATTAGTGAAGATACGTTACGTGTCCAAGTTCCATATACCGTTAATAAATGTTGATTCATCCACGCCTCGCGGCTCCCGGGGGATGAAAACTTTCTGACCATCATGAATCTATATAGATTCATGATAAAAGTAAAGTAATGCTACTCTATATAGAGTAGTATTACTTTACTTTTATTATACCTATACGTTAGTAATTCTTTATGATTATTAACTGATTACTTACTGTAGACAGTTGAAATGAGCAAAATAGTAGGATTTAAGAATTCAATTAAATTTATTTACTTGTGAAAATAGGTTACAATAGGTGTTACAGTCAAGTATATTATGATCTCTATGTCCTACCACTTGATGGTGTACAAATAATAATACCAATAATTAATCATGATTACAATATTAAAATAGCAGGAAATGTCAGCTATAAGCATTAGATTACATAATATTAGAATATCAGTCAACATATTCAAATACATATAGTCCTATCCATTATTATAAGAACAAGCAATACATCACAACCAATTACACATAAAATAAGATTTATGAATGATTTAAGTGTTCATAACATAACCTATAGTTTGAGTTGGTCAATTTTAGAAAAGTTTTATTTTCATTTTAACCCACTTCAAAAAGGAGGAGGTTAGGTTATTTAATGTTGTTGTATGTACGTTTTTTTACGTATGTTCGTCGATAATTCCGTTAATTGTGGACCGATTTTGAAAATTATTTTTTAATTTGGTAGAGATAACTTGCGCGGTGGTCCCCATATACATTTTATTAACTTCACTTGGGTGGTTTTTAAGTTAGCTTCGATATTACGTATTTAATCCACTTTGTTTATCTCCATGATGTTATAATACTTCCTATCACTGTTGTTATAGCAAGTAGTGGTATACGAATTCGATATCCTATTTACAGAATAAACAATTTCATTTCTTACACTGGTTTTGTTACCACTGACGTGGGGTCACTGACCTCAAACATACAAGTACGTTGGACTAAAAAATATACTATAAGAAATGACAGTTGATTTTTGTGCCGATTAAAAGCGCCCCACTCGAGCGTCTCAGAAACTAAAATTGACACATTGTTGCAAATGGCTGACGTGTTGTTTTGGTACGTCTCTGATGTTCTAGGTCTAAATCGTGAAATAAGATTGTTTTGCGAATGTTGTGTTTACTATGTGTTTTTTAGAACATTTTTATCATGAGAATATGCGCATTAAGTCAAATTCGCTATTTTAAGGCAGCGGAATAACCTTCCACAATATGATATGAATTCCATGTCAAATGTCAAAAAATCAATATAATATTAGTTCCATGGACGCTCACGTTGCTATCAGCGCCAAAATGGCGAAAATCAAATGTCTTCATTTTGACATCGATAGGATACCTATACTTATGACGTCCAGCATACTTGTATATTAGAGGTCAGCGTGTATATGGTGATAGATATTGGTAATCCTATTTCAATCGGACATCAATTTTTATTAAAAATGCGCGCCTTCCTAAGTACGTTATCCATCGAAAGTAGTTCAACTTAACGTTTATTATGGTCATATAAATTCATATCGTAGCTTTAAGGTCCGTTGCCTTCATTTACCGGAGGCGAAAATAGACCCGAATTCAGTGTTTTTTGGAAAACCTCCTACAATGCCTTTGCAGCTATCGTTAGAGTAGATTAAGGCGGATGTTCCATCTAATGAAAAATGGGGTATTGCATGGAAGCATAACGTTTCCCATGAAATACCAAGTAGAAACGATAATCTTCTTCTTCTTCTTATCTTTCTTAATACCTACATATACAAATCAATTGCTGTCCGTTAGTCTCGCTAAAACTCAAAAACGGCTTGACCAATTTGAATATTTTTTTTTTGTTTTACTCCTCTTTACTGGGGCGCTGGGGTGCGGTGGTTTGAAAGATAAAAAAATGGTAAGTATAAAAAAAAGAAATTGAAATTTTGACAGGACAACGTCTGGCGGGTCAGCTACTATACTACTTGTATTATAAATGAAACACTACCAATCAATACTAATACTTAGGAGTATTATGAAACGAAATGCCTGAATCAACCGAAATTAAATATGTAAATGTTTTTTTCAAACAATCTAATCGGTTGGATGGTTGGTTGGGTTTTGCCAATAAGCCAAAGCTATTGTGACTATATGGAAATATATTTGATTGATTTTTAGTTTGTACACTTGGAACGTCATATTCAGTTATATAAATTAAAGTTTAATTTACTGTTGTATTAACGTCCCTACCATGTTATTTATTAGCTATATTGATGATTTTAATCTTTTTAATAATCTTAGGAAATATAGCATCACGATTATATTCACGAATTGTATTTCTATCAACATACGTCGTAATAAAGAACTGCAATTGGCAGAATACGACGGTTTTTGTGGGCGCAAGAGCTTTTACACTGTTTGACCACCGCACCGGGAACGGGACGTCAACGAGAAAAAGATGACTGCGCCATAGTAAGGTTTGGTTTCGCGCGTTAGTGACGCTTAATTAAGTATTTGTTTGTTTTTCCTTTTTAAGTTTGAATTTTAGCTACCCAATTGTTTTTTATTTTTTAGGATTATGTAAAAATTGAAAGTATGTGCGTCATTTTTCGCGGGAATAAAATAGTTTTTCTTTCTTTCTTTCTTTTATAGCACACATATCAACTCGGAAACGGATCGGCACCGTATCACCTCGAGCCGTTTAGTATTCTTTGTATGAAACTCCCTACTGAAAATCACAGTAATCGGATTCGTAACGTAAAGGATTCGCCTCGGGACAAGCTCGACAAGCTCACGAACTGCGGTGTGGCGCGTGGTCAACCAGCGGTCCCCGCGCTTACGGCTCGTCGTCCCTGCGCTTACGCCTCTCCGTCGCCCCTTCGTCCACCCTTGTCCCTCTCACCTCTCCTTCACTGTACTGTCGCGTCATCTGTTTTCTCGTTGACGTCCCGTTCCCGGTGCGTTGGACAAGTCTTTGACTAATATATACAAGAACTCGATATTATATCTTTACCTTTTCATAGAAGCTGGTGTATTTTCCCACAACACTGCGGGGAATAGGAACGTGGCAAATTAAGTTGACTCTAGACGCGGAAGGTTGGAACTTGCGCCGCGAGGTAGTAAAACTTTTATATTAAACTTGCCTAACGTAGGTAATAGTAAATTAGCCCGCAGTCCCGCACTACAAGGCTAGGGTGAGTTGTTGTGTTTATCTTTTGTGCCCTCACAATAATATAACAGGATCGAATGACGACGCGTTTATGATAAATCCTTGGAGTTTCTT
The DNA here is from genome assembly GCA_905163495.3 of Cosmia trapezina. Taxonomy (NCBI): domain Eukaryota; kingdom Metazoa; phylum Arthropoda; class Insecta; order Lepidoptera; family Noctuidae; genus Cosmia; species Cosmia trapezina. The sequence continues at coordinate 21,101,218 of LR991022.1, forward strand.
AATATTTGTTTGTTTGGCTAGGTTGTTATTGTGTTTTTATCAATAATTTTTTATGACCTAAAGTTATATGACTGAAGTTAGTATAAACCTACCGTGTTTCAAAAATAAAAGAAGTGTATTTAAGTAATAAGTAGGTATATCATAACCATAAGCCACAAAACCTAATTGTAAAATTGTGACATACTTATAGTACAAAATAAATATTTGCTCTGTGCATAATATGCATGATTAACCTCTGGAGGTCAAAGAAATCACGTAACTCGGATTGAATCGTCATTCAATGCTGAGTCATGGAGGGAAAGTTTGAACTTCACGCAAGCGTACACATCTTCCATCAAAATAGAAAGTAAACAGTGATAGCTGATGAAATATTCGAAATGTCGTAACTGCGTGACAGTTAAATAAGTTTACATAAATTGGTATACTTATTGTTAGTTTTTTTATCTCACGGAGGCACCCGCGCTTTACTTGTGTTTACCAAATGTACAAACACGCTGTGAATGTATGCGTGTAGACGAGTAGTGTCATCACAAACACACATTCACACACACTCTCTTAATTCTTCGTCATTGTCTCGGACGGTACCGAGAGCTCCTGCGCTTACACACATATTCACAGCGTGTTTGTACACTTGGTAACCAAATGTAAAGCGCGTGTCGCTTCGAGAGTTAAAAAAAATACTGTACCTATAAAAACCTCTTTTTTTTTATTAATATAATAATTTTTCATTAATTATTGCAAAAGAGAAAGAGCGCCTTATTTTTTTTCTGTTAGTCGGATACCTATGCGGAGAAAAAACCAGTTATGAACTCATTTTTTATTTAATTTTTGTTTATTAGGGAAAACATACGTCGGAATTTACAACACTACTTAGAGGTAACCAAAATTCGATAAAAAAATTATAACCAAGTTTTACGGAACTTTTATTAAATAAAAGTTCCGTAAAACTTGGTTATAATTTTTAAAAAAATCATATTTTTTCATTATTTTTTTTTATTTTTTTTTTTTTAGAAAAATATGTTTTTTTTTGTACTTAAGGATGATGCGCAGTGGTAGCCCGCGAAATTCATTGCAGGTTCGTGTCAGATTGTATCTTGATACGTGGAAATAAAACATATGTATTTATATAATTTTAACTATAAAAATCATCAATACATCTCTCTAAGTTAGATTTCGTGCAGAGTCGTCAAACGAACGAAATCTAACGAATCTGCCAACTGTAATCTTCAAAAAACCCAAAAAAAATGAATTTCGCGGGCTACACAGCGCAGTCACCTTAATCAGTCAATCGCGTATTTTCAAACACCAAAACCAATAATTGTACCTGTGGCAGATGATCGTTGTCCACCGTGAGGTTGATCTTGGCGACATAGAAGGTGGTGGGGAAGGGCGGCGTATGCGCATAGTACTCGGTCAGCTGCAGATCGCGGCAGGCGTTCTGCGAGCCCAGCCAGTACTCGTTGCCGAACAACACGTTAGGGGTGTAGTGTCCAGACGCGTCAAATACTGGAAACAGAGAAAAAATTGGTTAGGAAATTATTCATAATCCTGATCATTATAACATTGATAGACATCATAAGGTGTGAAACGAATAAAAACAGATTTAGAAATAAATTAAAAGTATACCTATTATTTAGAAATATGTTACAGTGCTACCTAAGTCCTAAGTATAAAGTTTAAAAAATTGTATACAGGGTTATTTTTCAATGACCAGCCAAATTTTCACAGGTTGTTCTACCCATGAATATGAACAACTTTCACTATGGGACCAACTTTGAAATCACGAAAAAAAAACCAGCGGTTTCCTACAAAAGTTCAATACCTACTCGATCAAAATGTATGAAACAGCTGATATTTTTTTTGTGATTTCAAAGTTGGTCCCATAGTGAAAGTTGTTCATATTCATGGGTAGAACACCCTGTGAAAATTTGGCTGGTCATTGAAAAATAACCCTGTATAAAGACTCGCCAGACCTCACAGTCAAACTATTACCATGGTTTTGTGGGGCTTAGTTAATAAGTTGTTTAAATCTGTGAACATATAATAAATAAATAAATAAATAATAAATAACTAGGTAGGTACCTAATGTGGGGAACCAAATCCTCTTTGCGAAACCTCGTCCGTAGTGCCGTACTACTGCACAAGTCACCAATAAGTACAATAAATATAATGTTACCTACGCTACATAACAGTACCGGGATCATTTGCTCTGAAACTCGAACAATATGTAGTTAGGAAATGGGAAGTCCATGCCATACTTACAAATGAAAAGCGGAAAGGTTGGACACATTTGAAGATTCGGTTCGATTCCTGGCTAAACTTCAAAAAAGTCTTTAATTTTCCATACTTACATGCATTTCTACAACTTTTTTTACAATAGTTTCTAATCTTGCCTTAAATCTCATAAGTAAACTCATTAAGATTGATCAATCTTAGTGAGTTTACTAACGTATCAGACAATCATAATGTATAGAATATGAACATCAATGTTCATATTCTATACATTAAGATTGTCTGATAAGTTGCTTCACTTTGTGCCCTCCTACAGTTTGACATTATTTCAAACTGTGTGCAACATAATGTCGTTGAACTATTTCCTGCGGTGCGTTTTAATGCAGTTTAATGTACAAGACGGTCTTAAGTGCCAGCTTTGATGTATTTCAGAGTATAATTCGCTACAAAGTGTTTCATCATAATTCCCAACGGTCGCAAATTGCCTCAACACATTGTGGGATGTGGTATGGCTAGACGAATCAACTGAGCGTTAGTAAAAGAGTTCTTTTCTTCAGAAAAATCAGTATGACGCTTGTAAATGACAGGTTGTTAAGAGGAAATGCGGGTGCTCTTTTCTCCATACAAACGCTCTCGCCTGTTTTCTTTCTGGTTAATGACCATAAAGCAATGATTATTTACAGAAATATAAATATTAGCTACTTGTATGCCCCTATGTTTTCGTTTTTAATGATACATTATTTTTATAAGAACTAGAACCCGCAAAAAATGCTCAAAATTGCCTATTCAGAACGCTGTCAACAGGGGCCTAGTGTACAAATTTGACAACTTTAAACGAAAAAAGAAAAACATAGGGGCATAGTATATATCCTTCTTATTCGGTTTATGAAATATCTTTTAAATTGGTCCAATATTGGAGGAGAAAATAGGCGAGAGCCAAACCTCAAAATGTGACTTTTTACATAGGCTATTTAGTCGGATTTACAGTTGTCCTTATCACACGAATTTGAGGGCGGAGCGCTCGCAGAGCGACAGCAATAGTTCCTTCAATTACCTAATTTTTAAAAGTCTGGTCGCCCGCATTTCCTCTTAACATTTTACTTCGACCTCTCGCCGAGGAAAGGCCCTGTGTAATATAAAACTATGTACTTATTCATAAGTAATAAACTAGCAAGATATCACGTATTATAAATGCGAAAGTTTGTGAGTGTGTGTGTTTGTATGTTTGTTACTTCTTCACGCTCAAACGGCTAAACTGATTTGGATGAAATTTGGTATGTAGACAGCTTATACTCTGGATTAACACATAGGCTACTTTTTATACCGGTCTACGCGGGTGAAATCGCGGGGCGCAGCTGGTAAATGTATCTTAAACTATGGTTTAAGTTACATTTATAGCTATTTTTAGAATTCCCAGACAGTTTTTATCAAACTTTGTTAGTTTTTCAACTATTTTCATCCTATCCCTATGCTCACATCATAATAGTTTTTAGAAAATGTCCGTGAACCTTTTAACACTAAAAAAAAAACATCAGCATAATCAGTGGAACATAAAATCGTAATATTTCTTAGTCACAATAAAATTTAATGAATGATTACGGAATACGGAGAAGTGGAAAGAGTGGGAGGACAGTAGATATGGGCTGATATAATATCAAGATATGGGCTGATATAATATCAAGAATAATAATTAACAGTCACAAATAGTGATTTCCCATTATCTTCTTAAATACTGGGTGAAATTTTAATGGCTGTTTTCCTCTTAAAGGGTCATTGTACTCATAATTATGAACAACTTTTACTATGGGACCAAATCTGAAATCGCGAAAAAAAAAATCAGCTGTTCAGTACAACATTTATCTACATCAAACTCGTCAAAATATAAAACAACTGTATAAAAATCAATTGCTGTCCGTTAGTCTCGCTAGAACTCAAAAACGGTCTCACCAATTTGATTTTTTTTTTGCTTTATTCACCTCTTTACTGGGGTGGTTTATAAAATTTAAAAAAAATAGGAAAAAAAAAAGAAATTGAAATTGTGACAGGACTACGTCTGTCGGGTCAGCTAGTTTCAAGATAAAATCAATTTACCTCACATAGATTTAGTATTCGACGCTGTAGTTCATTGAAAATATTCATTTAGTAACCATGACGTTGTATTGTAGTTTATTGAAAATATTCATCTAAAAGATAAGACTAAAGACTCCTGAATCGTTTATTAGTATGAGCTTACACCAAAGACAGGGCTCAAATTAAGCCAAAGTAAAGAGAGTTAATTAAGTAATTGTAATTTGATAATTTGAAACAGCCACGAACGTCGACGGCAATTACATTGTCATAATAATAAGAATTGTCTCTGAATGACAATTATCTTCATTTACATATTAACAAACAAGGGAACGTAAATTAATTATTTAGAGAACGCTTTCATTTTCTTACAAGTTTTTAAAATGTATTTATTTAAATAGGTAATGCATATTTACAATAGGTAAGGCATGTAATAAATAATGGGATCAATCTGAACTAGGATAAACATGTATCGATATCATATCGTCGCTAATTTAATTGCAGACGTAACTGATTCGAAGAAAATTTTACAGGGCAAGCTTTTTTTTCTTTTTTTTTGTAAACTGTATATATATCGGTCTCGATTTTTGCATTATCATGGGGACCGTAAGGTAAGGTACAGATACGCCGATTAGACAGACCGCTTCGACAATGTATCAAATTACTATAGTTAGGTCGGCTATCGGCTTAGTCCAAAATGCCACACACGTCAGTCAATACGTCAGTTAGTTAAACTAGCGACGATATGTGCAAATTAGCTTATTACATAAATATTTCCTAAGATTGGTGATAATACATAAATAGTGAATAACAGACTACCTAATGATAGGAGTAGAACAATATTGAATTAAAAATAATATTTAACTTAAAACAACCAATAAACGCGTTTTTTTACTTTTGTTCCTGAACAGAATTAGACAAATCACTATCTCATCATTCATCATCATCGTTTCAGCTGAAAGACGTCCACTGCTGATGGACATAGGCCTCCCCCAAGCACCGCCACTTTGACCGGTTCTGTGCTTCCCGTATCCACCGGATTCTTGTCTGTCCGGTATCTATGTAAACATATTACAAATTAAAGTCGCTTTCAGTGTCTGTCTGTGTGACCCCGTTGTTCTTTTAAATGTTCTTATGTTTAAGACTCGAAATTATTGATGTCATGTTTGTAACAAAGATGTCACTTTTTGAAGTAAAGAATTTATTTATCTATTATTTTATTTAAACTGCGCTGTGGATTTTGATGCTGTTTTCACCATCATTTATAGAATTTATTCCGGAAGATTTATGCGTTTATTACATTAAAATTGAACTTAAATTTAATAAAGAAATCTCGATGTTTTATCAAGTTGTAAAACCCGTGCGAAGTAGGGGCGGGTCGCTAGTAATAAATAATCATCAAACGAAGTATTACTAAATTCCTCCTCTCTCTCGGCTCTGCTGTGAAGATCCAGATAGAAAGAGCAAACTAAGATCTAATATTATTTTATCTCGGATATGAAACTAGGCTTGTGAAACACAGCCTAGAAAAATTGCTCATCACTGTAAATTCTTATAAAAATGCCCGGAGAAGAAAAATGGCCTGAAGGCAAAGTATAACAAATCAAATTCAATTTGCAATAAATTAAGATCAACAATCCTCGGTTTCATTTTTTCGTTTCAACTTTGTGGTTTTTTGTTCTTATATTAATAGATCTTGTCTAAACAAACAAGGAAAAACGAAAATTTTCGAATTTTCAACAGGAAGCGAAGCCATCTCATCGAAGTTTTTTTATTTAAAACAATGTAATTCGCTTAATCCGAAGAATTAGGGGCAGAAGATCGTTTTATAAATTCTTAATTCTGCAATTACGCGCGGCTGACCTCAATAATAAAAAATATTACCTTTTTCTGTCCTTTCTTTTTTTGTGTCCCAAAGGAATGTAGAATAATTCAGAGAATAATGGAGCTTAAAATACCTGAAGGCTATAATTTCCTATGCCAGAAAATAGGTACTTAAATTTAATTCCGTAGTCCATAAATGATGTCAAAATAACAAGTCGGACAATGATCCGTACATAGAAGAATGAGAGTAATAGAATAACTACAGTCCGAACGGAAGATAAATTCGGTCGTTCCTCACTCGTTCATCATCAACTGTCTAGCCTTTTCCCAACTATGTTGGGGTACGTCGGCTTCCAGTCAAACCGGATGCAGCTGAATACCAGTATTTTACATGGAGCGTGTGCCTGTCTGACCTTCATAACCAGTAACTGGGTAATATCCCTTGGTAATTAAGACTGGTTCTCAGACTTTCGGGCTTCTGACGACCCTTAACGACTGTCAAAGATCCAGGAATGACAGCCGGGACCAACGGCAGGCATGTTGTGCTTTCAGATAAATACGGTAGTTATAATTGGATAATTCTGTTAATCTTCTCGATTAGATTAGTCACAGCTTCCGACATAATAATGCTACAGACGCCCGGAATCCGGATACCCGGCGCTCTGCAGCCCGATCCTGACTTAGATCCCGGCCACGTAAAGCGCTGCACAATTCCACTGATTTATAGCCTTCACTCTTATTAATTCAGTGAAATATTGCCCTCTCTAGATGAGGCCTGCAGGAGGTTCTATTATCTGCGCCTTAAGTGTATTATAAGCTTCCTTGGTGAAGCGCCTTTTGTTAAAGGACACACATTTTATACACACGTTATCAGCAAACTTTAGAAAGCGCTCTGAAAATTTCCGTTCGTGAAAACTATTACCGATTCCGTTCAAGCCAGGCTACAAAGGCATTATTTTATGTTATTTTATACAACCAAAGCTATGATTTCTGCTTTATACTGTTTTACTTCGAGGGTACGGCAGCCGGCACGACGCGACGTCGACGGTCTAAAATTTCGATTCTATTACGGACACTTTTACGGCTACCGGAAACTACAAAATGTATCGCAGAGGCAGTAAAGATTCGTACGACGACTATAAAACAAGGCTGCAGATATTAAATCATGCAAAGCTTATTCCATAGAACATTTTTATCTGTGGATACGGCAGGATATCACACTTCTGGGAAAATACACTTCTGGGATATTTGAATAAATGTAACCCTGTCTGTAATAAATTAGCCAGAGTCATTGTTATAACGTAGAACAAAACTCGGAGTGACTCTATTATAACCCTTGTTTTAGTTTCTTGTGCTACCTACATATGACAGCGCTTTACTGTGGTGCTTTATAGCTAAAAGTTTTTATAGGGATTAATATAAAGTAAAACGTGTTAAGCTGTCTGTTTTCCGACACTTTATTAATTTATCGGCACCTAAGGATGTAAATAATTAAGTAAATTACATAGGTACCAAATCATTGATTATGTAATTACTTACTCTTACAACAAATATAGGGGAGGTCAGCTCAAAGCGGCCATAGGGGGCAGAGCGGCCACGCTTCGTTTTTCGGTTATTTGAAATGATAGAACGACATTGCCGATGCCGTTCCTGTCCGCATAACCAATCTCCCGCTCCCCGCCGATAGCGTCATTCGGTAGCGGTGGGACTATAGATATAAGAAATATTTTGATTTAAATGTTTTGTTAAAAAAAGCAAGGTAAGTTAACTAAAAATACACTTGTAGCATTGAAATATAACGATATTTCAATGCTGTATTACAACTTTATTTTTACTTATGTATTTGGCTTTGTTTTTGTTCTATTTTCTCTGAAATTTAATAAATAATGTGAGAGCAGTTCATTGGCTTGGGCAAAGCGGCCAACTGTATACATGATACGTTATAAGAAAGTAAAAAATGTTGGTTATTTTATAAAAATTTTAAGTAGTAATAAATAATATTTTTGTTTACTTATTTTTTATTTTGTCAAGCACTAATTACGAAAAAATATCAAAAATAAAAAAAAAATATTGCGGGTCTGTGAAAACCATTTTTTGATTCAGGGATCCGTTTGAGTAATATTAAGCTTTAAAGTGCAAATTTGTTTTAGAGTCAAGTGTCACGCTCCCCTGCCAGCTAATCGTTGTTTTTGGATATGCGAAAAAAATCATGGCAGTAACTTAACACAACTGAGTGCCTACTTAGCTGTGTTTGTTGTTTTCAAGTTGACGAGTAATAGTCGACCAACTTACATTTGCAATTGGAATGTACGAGAACATATTTTTCAACTACAATGTGAAGTTTGTTCTTGAGATAAATTCATCCAAACTACGGAACCCTTCATTGTGCGAGGTCCGACACGCACTTGGCCGGTTTTTTTATGGACAATTAAGGGCGAATCTTTTTCCTGGAGGTTTCGATATCAAACCAGACCACAGTTTGTTATCCAAGTCGATTCCCGGAAAACATCCTTCATGTCCATCGGGGTTATTAAGGGTTCGGGGTTATCGGGGTTTCGGGGTTCGATTAAGTGAAAATCACGGTCCACCCACTCAAGTGATAACAAAACTTTCGTCTAGGTACCGCGAGCACCAGGTGATAGCAAGAATAACTAAGTATAACTTAATTAATCAAAATCACACGAGGTTGTACGTGTGACTGGGAACGTTACAACATACATATTCAATTAAGTATGGGATACATATATTGATTACTTTGTAAATTGATATCAAAGTTGGAACTAAGATATCTGTGGATTGACACAGATAACCACAGGAGCCGTAACAAGCCGCAGGCGTTCACTGTAACCGGAATTAGACCTACAATATTAGATCTTATGAATAGAGTAATGTAATATCGGATCAACCTGCACACTGCCATCTATTTGCTTTGTCGTTGGAGTTAATTAAGAAACCAACATAACTAGATACGATATAGATAGTATAATTGTGTCCAATTAACATTAAATCAAAGCCTATCTCTCTCCCCGGTATTTAAAAGAGTAAAACAGCACCTGAATAGTTTATGTCATTTGAATTAGTTAGTTTAAGCACGTTGTCTCGTTTATTTTAAATCGAATTTGCGCAGTTAACATTACATTTCTCTATCTGGACAAAATAAATGGAAACTGAAACGATATCTAGGAAAAGTTTTTTGGAATAGTCGAATGACAGAAAGAAAGATGGCAGCGAGCCATCGTGGCAAGCGCCTTTTGAAGTACAACACTCCGAATGGCATGAATTTTATGTTTGCATTGGAATCTGTTTTTGCGTGAATTCTTAAAAGGTCGCAGGTCCCTTTTGCGGTCGACTTTCTGTAAGGTCCATCTGGCAGGCAGGGGCAGGCCTTGAAAACGTCCATACATTTATCTCATAAAAAGGTCGCATGTTACATATTTAAGGAACCCTTGTCAATGTCGCGTACATTCACATTTAGTGGGGAAACAAGGAAAACGGGGTATTTGATTTGAAAGCTTCCTTTAGTACATTTGTTTTCCAAGCCTGTAATTAAAGGCTCTTACAGACAGAGGCGATATCGCGGTCGCGACGCGATATTTCGATATTATATCCGTAGAAAAATATCGCGTCGCGACGCGATATCGCCTCTGTCTGTAAGAGCCTTAAAGCCGCGTGTGGATGTGTCGCCGACCGTCACCGTCACCGGGCCGCGGTCGGCGTGGGCGCCGCGGCTGCTCGTCGTATGCACCTGCAGTCACGGTCGGACAACGTCCCACTTTGCGGTCAATTCTGCACTTGCTTGAATATTTTTCCAATGCTTATTACGTAAGTAATGAAACATCTCGCGCGTCAGTTGATATCTTCGTAAATTGCTCAGATTCCGTGCGGTGGTGACGAAGTCGCTTATAGGCGCTTTAATATAATATTTCGGCGTTGTGACTTCATAAACACATACTAATCATACTGTAGATAGAGAAATGTATATGGAAATATAAGATCCACTTCACTTCATTTAGATATAAATGACGCCAGCGGGCATGACAATATTAAAACATAGTGGAGCTTTCTAAAAGCTTTTCGGTTTTCCACGGGCAATCAAACAGAAAATACGGAAATGTGAGTTCAATAGTAGCATACACGGAATAAACTGGGGACGTTGTTTTAAATTTTGCAACAGGGAGATAGGTTATATTTCCCCTACCTATTTGTAACCCTGTTTTCAGATTACAAAAACATAATCGTTCATTGCGAAAAAGGTTTTGTTACGTTATGCCTGAATACAATATAATAATGTATCTGAAAACACTGCTGTTGCGGCAACAATTCAAAAATCACGTTTCGCGAGCAACGGATAATTTGTAGCAACGTGAATGACACTTCAATTTGATTATTTTGATTATATTGTTATTTATTACTTTGTACGCTACAAGTTCCCTCTTTCAAAAATATACGAGGGTTGACAAATCGGTGCAAAACACGGTTTGCTCCTAAAAATATATGTTGTAGAGGACAAGGTTATTCTAGAAGTACAAGGTAGGTATTTGTAACGAGAAGAAAGTGAATGAGTGACTGGTAGAATTATTTAAATCTCACAGTATTTATTAAAGGGGTGATAATATAGAGTGGACCTTCGTTTTTAAACTTGACACTTAGGTATCATCGCAGATAAACCTTTCTAGTTCTTGCTATTGAAACTAACAAATATTCGTGACGCACGCATTGGCCACTCTCGTTGCAAAACACGAATATTCGCTGGAGTCCAATAAATGTAGCCGCAACAAAAATAAAGTTGGCAAATAGCTCGCTCATTCTTTCTATAGGGACCTATAAACATCACTGTGTCCATACGTCCGTTCCACTTGGTAGCATGCCGCCATTAAATATTTCATTACAAAGGATTGACGCTATCGTGTTGTGAAATATTGGGCAAAATCCTGTTAATTGACCGATTGGCTTACACCATTCGGTCGCTGTGTGGTCGTGGTGAGGCAACCGGCGGCACACAGACTGCAATGCGTGCTGGTAGATGCACGCAGTCATTTTGTGTCAACATGTTCACAATAACGAGAGTTTGTCGGCTAAACTCAGGTTATTCCAGTTTGAGACACGAACCACAATTATTTATTTAAAATTTTGTGGTTTTCTATGCTTGGTCTATCAATAGCTTCAAAATGGTGTTAAAAAAAGCTGATATCAGATTAGTAGCCTTGGTCGGACTTTTTAAGTAGCTGCAGTAAAATTACACTTTTTAATTTGGCTATCTTATCTGTGGCTATCAAATGGGAACATTTTTTAACGAAATGACAGTTAAGAAGTGTCAGTTTACTGCAGCTATATAAAAGGCAATTGAATAATTATAATCAAAACTTAAACCGCTTCAACTCACGATTATATAATGCTAAGACGACAGTCTAGAATTAAATATTCGACAGTTGAAGCAGTTTCACCTCATTTTCGTAAATCGTACTTACCATTTTGTTACATTTTAGAGCCTGAAAGTTATGTAGATACTGAGGAACCCGTTCGTTTTGCTTATTTAAGATTGTAATAAATTAATTCTAGCTTTAAAACCAAGTTTCAGGACTAGGTATGCTATTTATAATGCAATACAGGGTGTAAGTGTAAACAGTGGCAATCTTTTAAGTGGTCATTGTACTCATCATTATGAACAACTTTTACTATGGGATTAAACCTGAAATCGCGAAAAAAAAAATCTGCTGTTCAGTACATTTATTTTCGCCTAATTCGTCAAAATGTAGGGAACAGCTGATTATTTTTTCGTGATTTCAGGTTTGGTTCCATAGTAAAAGTTGTTCATAATGTTAAGTACAATGACCCCTTAAAAGATTGCCACTGTTTACACTTCCACCCTGTATAGATGGTCCTCGTTTAACAGAAAGCTTTTTTCGCAAGCCAATACAAAATCACATAGGTATCTCAGCCAGAACATGTCGAATTAGGTAGAATGATGTAAGGCAGGCTGCACGCGATATTATCAAACTATGGAAGGCTTGTAACGCTATTTACTGTATAATGTAGGTACCTACCTATATTACGTAACTTATGGAGTTAAATTGATTCCGCCATACTAATTATACATCGTGGTTGGTAGCGCTACTATTAATTGCTATCTATTAATACCATAAAGCGATTCAATAAGGTATTCAATGGATAGGCATTACTCTCGACCTTAATAGATCACGCTTTGATTAATTTTTAAATGGCACTCAGGATAGAGCCGATCGACATTAGCCTTAACAAAAAAACCGGTCAAGAGCGAGTCGGACCACGCACAATGAAGGGTTCCGTAGTTGGGATGAATTTATCCCAAGAACAAACTTAACATTGTAGTTGAAAAACATGTTCTCCCATACATTCCAACTGTAAATGTAAGTTTGTACTCACAATATTGAGAGATTTACCATGTTATTTTAAGACCACAGACTCCTTATAGGTTTTCCTGTAATCTACAGGTAAAGAAATATTTTCTGAATTTTTTTTCAAAATTTTAGGTGCCGTAGTTTCGGAGATAAGGGGGTGGAATGGTCAATTTTCTTTCTTAAATAACTTTAAAACTATTTATTTTAAAATTATAAAAAAAATATACTTGAGATCCTCATAGTAAGCCTAAGTATTTCATTTGATATGTCGCACGGTATATTTGCAAAACGTTTTTTTTTTAATTTTCTTATTTGCCCCCCAAAAGTGACCTCCATATTCAAAATTCATTTGTTTTCTTTACCGTCTGTGTTTGGGTCACAAAATTTCATACGTATACCAAATTTTAACTTAATCGGTCTATTAGATTTGGAGCAAATTGGCTGTGACAGACGGACATACAGGCAGACAGACACCTGAGTGTAAGGGTTCCGTTTTTTCCTTTTGAGGTACGGAACCCTAAAAAGTAGCTAAAACAGAATATCGACTTAGTTTCGTGCTTCTATTAGAGTGGAAAAGTCGAAGTTGCATATCAGTCAGGTTACGTCATCATCATTGACTTTATCGGCTCTGTATACATGATGTTATACTTATTTATTACATCTACAGGGTGTACTAGAAAGGTGTGGTATAAGGTTGTGGTACAGACCATCAAACTGAACAACTTCCTCCATGGGACCAATATCGTAATCGAGAAAAAATTATCAGCTGTCCTGTATAAAGGTTCAATGCCTACTCGACCCAAATGTCTGTATGACACGGCTGATATTTTTTTCTCGATTATGATGTTGGTCCCATGGAGAAAGTTGTTCAATTTGACGGTCTGTACCCCACCTAAGACCACACCTATCTGGGTACACTCTATATAAGTTTTTGGTACATTTCAATTCCACGAAGAATAAATTTCACAACCGGACCTTGCTTAAGATTTTCGTCAGAATAATAACAGTGTCAATTTTCCTCATGCAACAAGCAATTAATTTCATAACATGACCGTCACGCTTATATCGCTCGGAGTGGTAAGCAGAACATAATCGCTTACTCATGGTTCGTCGACAGGTGAAGCTACTGCAGCCGACACAAAGGTAGGACCTACTAGTAACTTTATGTACTTAAAGCATTTATCGAGATCCGCGGGCAATTGCGTAACACACCATCAATCAGAATCGGTTTCATTTTGACAGTTCAATGACATTTATTGCATTATTTAAGTTGGTGATCAGACAAATTCTTCAAACATATTTTTTATGAATTTAGATTCCGATTGAGAAGTAGTCCGTTACGCAATTAGGGTGCTCTTCCAATTCCGAAGTATCATTTTTGTAGGTGAAAAACCAATCACAATCTTGTTCGAACCATAAAATCGACGCCAAAAACACGTGGAGAAAGACTAACACGGAAACAGACTGCAGATCAAAGAGAAATTCAATGGCGCCTCATTTGAAACGCGAAGAGCAAATAGAATAATCGTAACATTAACATAAAATACAGATATATAGCCGTTAGCCGGCTGGTGGAATGAGATCTACGTAGGTTATGTCACCACAAGTGTGGCTTGTTTAACAAGAACCGTCGATACGCCGCCGCAGCGGTGCGTGTGAGTGAAATGAATCGCTTACTTTCACGGGTTACTTATGAAATTTGCGATTTACACGTTATGAGGCGTATTTTGCGCAAGAGTTTGGCTTCGCGCGGCCGCAGAGCTGTCGGCTGCGCGCGCACCTTACGTCACAAGCCGGTGCGCTCACGTTTCTCAATAGCATCACTTACTTAGGCTCGTCTCAACAATAATTCTTTGTCTTTTAATTAAATTGTTACCTAATATTACTATGTCTGAACTAGAATATATCTCTTGAATTATGAGAGTAATTTCCTCGCTCTAGTTGCGTATTCAAATCCATGCTATTAGTTCGGTATTAATATTATACAATGGCCGCCTAAACTCATAAATGACTAGATGAGAATCTGCAAATTAACTTTGGTCTATCTCTTTGACCTGGGATTTAAGTTACAAACTACCATACATCATTAAAATTTATGTACTAAACCTCTTTGTTTTAAGCAATATTTCTTAATCTAGATTTATTCATTTCGTGTTACAATTCCATCAATTGTTCGTGAACAGAACCGGTAATAACCGGTTACATTACAACATGCGACAGCTCGAACCAAAATATTCGCCAACTTACCACTGAACGCTTTAACCAGCTGTGCCAATGCACCAGCTGTGCCACAAGTACCTATAACCTACTTACCACTATACGGTCAATTGGAAAATCAATACCTAAGCTTTTCAAGGGAGTAGTTAAGAGGATACAGCGATAAATGTGTTTTTAAAATTCTTATAAAACCAAATGTATAATATAAAGTTAAATCATTTGGATTTTTCATGTGATAATTGACTATGTTGTCTACTGCTGTACTAAAACCGAAACACAATTACTTGAAATTTTTTGATAGCAATAAAATCCAAAGTTCCTACCTAGCACCGTCTAAGTATTTTCTGTTTTATACGATTATACGTAAGCAGTTCCTTATTGTGCAGTAAAATTTGCTTTATATCGAAGGTATTTAAATATGTTAAGAACTTACTAAGCTAAAAATTGATTTAAGTATAGCATTTTGTCATAAATCTACATTTAAACGAAGCGCGTTTAGTTCCGGTGCGCGGGAGAGTCTTCTATCTCGCGCGTCAAACTAGACAGCCATAACGCCATTACATTTACACACCGAGTTAAACCACGCTTCGATATATTCTCTTAATTACAAGTTTCTAACCAAGAGACATTCCCCAAAAATAGTCCCACAATACAAGGGAATATGTAAAACAAAAGTGCATTTATAGTTAAATGAATGTTGCTGAAAATAACAGCACAGAGAGCGAATAAAGGTATTAACGAACTATACGCTAAACAAAGAGCTGAGGCTCGTGATGGAACTGTTTGCATTATTCAGGCATTAACAGGATGTTCCCATTGTGTCTGGCGTATAACTCCACGAGAGAGAAATATCGGCGTTCCAATAATACCTCTAATTAAACATGAGCGCTTTGCGGTTGCGTTTAAAAGAGTTGGTTTATCAATGTTCGCTGCCTTACCTACTAACATTTTATGTATCTGTATCCATTGCTAAATAATTTAACTTTAATAGCAGGTATTTTAAATGTCATAGATACAGAGCCTGAAGTCTAATTAAATTATGGAGAAACTTCACTTAAGTGATGGATATCGATATCTAAAGTCCCATCTGTGAAGTTTAGCCAGTAATTTTCCTTAATTGTTCACTGATAGGTGCTCCCGTATTCAAATATAAAACAGGGTTACGGAATGCAGAATGTGTAACTTAAATAACGCACAACCTCTTAAGCGGTCATTGTACCTACTCATCAATATGAACAACTTTTACTATGGGTCCAATCCAAACATGTTAAAGCGTAAAAAAAAAACAGCAGTTTTCTACATTTTGACGAGATAAGCGAACATAAATGTAGGGCGGGCTGATATTTTTTATTTTAAGTTAAGTTAAGGTAACTAGGCTTCATGTTCCGGTCTCTATCTTGCACTTATAGTTTGACAGTTGTACGACAGTAACAAGAATAACGCGTAGGCCAAGTACATGCTAATGACTAGCAAAGTACGTGCTAAGCTACGGCCTTAGATCTTTGATCACAATTGTTTCGTAAATTATATTTTAAGTACGTAGATTATGGGCTGATTTTGCAATATGTAAATAACTTTTATCAGTTTTATCTGAAGAATAAACGTGACAGTTTGACATATTTTATATACAAAAGCTGGCAAACCGCCATATTTATTCTTCTGATAAAAAATATCTGACTATTGAACAATCGGCCCTAAATGGGGAAGAAAACTATCAAATTAGTACCGCGTAGATGGCGCTAAGTGTTTTTTTTACTTTCATTCAGCTGCCAATGGAGTTCCTTGCTGAAAACTTTGCCGCGAGATGGTGCTAATAGTGTTTTTTTCTTGTCGCCGATTGGTCGCTTTGTTTTCAAGATGACTTTGAAAAGTGACAAACACGCAGCGCTCTCTCGCAGCGAAGCTTCCGGGAAACAGCCCCAATCTGTATACATTGTTTATGGCCGGTTCCACGTGGAAGAAACCCGGCGGCGCATCATGTTGAAGCGCGGGAGAGATGCAGGGGCACGCCGCACCGCGCTACATCTCGCAAACATGATCATCTCGACGAAATATGCACCAAGTAGGTCGCTCTTATAATTTAATTCATAACTGGATACCTACGGAAACTAGTTCGTGTATTATGTAAGTAATGTTATAACCCGTAGGTCCGCACTTCTGTGGAGAGTTAAGCAACTTATTGACTCTAAAGTTAATAAGTTGACCGTAGTGCGGTAAGTTTAAACGGATATAGGTAGAAGCATGTGGTGTAAACGGATATCGACTTAATACAGGAAATGGCATATCAATGAATTTTTGATTTCACAACACAATAGATGTTTATAGTCGACGTAACATAACCAACTATTAAAAATCGAAGGAAGTGTTATGTTAATCGAAATTCATGTGTATAATATTTGTTCCGTAAACATATTACTAATTTTGAGCCGTCTTTCATTACGATCTGTTTAAATATTGACGGATATTGTGCAGTAGATCTATAGATTTATATTGAGTAGGCCGTCGGCGTGAAATTAGAAAGGGCATAACGGATCTGTGTATTCGGACGTATTGAATCAATTTCAATGAAATAATGACGAAACAGATTGTTGCGAAATACAAGAAACGCCTAGGAAAACGTAACTTATCTCAGATTTGTATGCGCATGGAAAGTATTTTCCGAAAATAGCTTCAGAACTCCGAAATTACCATCTGGTACAGAAGGATTCTTATATTTTCAGATGCTTTAACAATAAATCCCTTGAAACTCGACTGAAAATACCTGTGAAAAATCGGGAAATTGCTAAGTAGTTTGTTTAGTGCTCGTGGAGTTTCTTGCCCATTCTTCTCCATAGGTACCTACTGCGCTTTAGAATGGGCGACTAGCTTCATCTTTCTAACTGACCGACTCCTTGACAGTGCAAAAGTGCCTGTAAAATTGGTTACAGGCAACCAATTACAGGCACTTTTGACCTGGCTTTGAGTTTCAGTTCTAATTATTAAATGTGTTACTTCAATTAATTATTACTAGCTTTTGCCCGCGGCTTCGCCCGCGTGGATGTCGGAAAATATCCCATGGGAACGTTCATGTGGAAAACATAAGGGATATCCCTAACTTAAGAAATGCTGGGTTTCCCATACAAACTTCAACTACAACTTTCATCCCTTTTATCACCCCTTGTAGGATTATGTTTTAAGACAAAAAGTACCCCATATCCTTTCCCAGGATACTATCTATAACCTTGCCAAATTTTAACGAAATCCGTGCAGTTTTGTAAATTTTAAAATGAACCCCTATTTTACCCACTTAGGGGATGATTTTTAAAAAACGCTGACCCGCATATTTCTTAACTTCTTACCAATAGCATAAATTTGTTATCCCTAACTTAAGAAATACTGGGTTTCCCTTACAAACTTTCATCCCCTATATCAACCCCTGTAGTATTATTTTTGAAAAAAATAGTGTCCTATGTCCTTTCCCAGGATGCTATATAAAGCCTTGCCAAATTTTGTCGAAATCCGTGCAGTTTTGTAAATTTTAAAATGAACCCCTATTTTACCCCCTTAGGGGATGATTTTTCAAAAACGCTGAACCGCATATTTCTTTATTGCCTATCAAAAGCATACATTTTAATTTTCACATCCCTAACTTAAGAAATACTGAGTTTCCCATACAAACTTTCATCCCCTATATCACCCCCTGTAGGATTATTTTTGAAAAAAAAGTAGCCTATGTCCGTCCCCAGGATACCATCTATAGCCTTGCCAAATTTTATCGAAATCCGTTCAGTGGTTTAGGCGTGAAAAGGTAACAGACAGACAGACAGAGTTACTTTAGAATTTATAATATTAGTATGGAAGTATGGATTAAGGTAACACATTAAACGGGCAAACAGAGCGACATAGATAAAATATATTGAAGCTTTTGGCCTGCATGGTAATATAATTATAGGAGGAGCACGGGTCGATCCATCAGGTTAAACTACGCTTGCCGGTGTTGGTCAGTGGATGGGTGACCATCTTTACATACCGAGACTCCTCCGTGCCTCGGAAAGCACGTTAAGCCGTTGGTCCCGGCTGTCATTCGTGGATCTTTGACAGTCATTACGGGTCGTCTGAACACCGAAAGTCTGACAACCAGTCTTACCAAGGGTTATAGTATTACCCAGTTACTGGGTTGTGGAGGTCAGATAGACAGTCGCTCCATCTAAAATACTGGTATTCAGCTGCATCCGGTTAGACTGGAAGCCGACCCCAACATAGTTGGGAAAAGGCTAGGCAGATTTTGGTAATATAATTATATCAAATCGAAGAGCATTTCGGAAAATCTGCGTTATCAACATACATAATCAAATGACTACGAATATTTGAACAAACTCGAACACACTGGCGTCACATAATGTTGCAATTGTAATGTCTTCGTCCAGGAGTCAGGACACTCAGTGAAGGAATGTGAAGCTCGCACTGAACAAATAACTTTCGCTGTCCGAGCTCAGGTGAAGGTTGTTTACATTTTCCGGTGAATATTGCAACTTCTACCACTTCTAGTACCTACCTACCTAACTTAAACTTGATTTCAGCAAACTAAAAACAGTTTTCAAGTAACGTGAAAAGATGACCTAGCCTATAAACATGATTATAACATCATCTGCCTAGCCTTTTCCCAACTATGTTGCGGTCAGCTTCCAGTCTAATCAGATGCAGCTGAATCCCAGTATTTTACATGGAGCGACTGCCTATTTGACCTCCACAACCCAGTTACTGGGTAATACGATACCCCTTGGTAAGACTGGTTATCAGACTTTCGGGCTTCTGTCGACCCGTAACGACTGTCAAAGCTCTACGAATGACAGCCGGGACGTGTTCCGAGGCACGAAGGGGTTCGGTATGTAAAGGTGATCACCCATCCACAGTCCAACCGCGGCAAGCGTAGCTTAACCTGATCGATCGACCCTTGCGGTTGTTATTACTTAGGCACAAGCCCCTACATACAAGAATAACTGCTGCTTTAGTAACTGGCCACACATAATAAAAGAGGTAGAAACAAGGAGAAGAAGCAAGCTGATGAATGAAAAGGACGAAAAAAATATTTTTTGTCCTTTTCTTTCATGAGCTTGCTTACATTACCTTAGTTCTACCTCTTTTTATTTTATATGAGTGGCCATGGCCAGTTACTATACAGCAGTTACCCAACATTACATAAACTCACGGTGCCATCTTCCCATGGGGGTAGGCAGAAACACAGAACGCCACCCACTACGCTCCTTACTACCTCCTACTACCTTACTACTCCTTTTGATTCGTTTACGTTCATATAAGTATCTGGTCATACACGCACGTCAGTTGCCAGTTCTACGCACCTGACCTTTCTGAAGAACATCACCAAAATAAGGTCATCAGTATATCTTCCTATGTCCTTCTAGGGCGTCCCCTCCCGGCGCACGGTGGTACCGCCCATAGGTCATAAATGCAAAAATTTCATCATCAATTACCCCACTATAATTACTTATAACGATTTACCGTTAAACAAGCTAACCAAAAATATAAATATGTCACCTATTTCACCTAATTATCACTTATTTTTCGACCTCCGAAGTGAACACATCATTACGTTGCGCTCGCCTTATCAGTAACTTATTAGCACGTATTGTTTGTGTAACGGTGAATTCTCAGAAATGTATTGTTTTTGAGTGATTTTTGTGACATGGATTTCCAAGATCAAGGTATGTTCTTACTATTCAGTTATATTTTTTAAATTTTATTTGACTTATTATGACGTGTTTTTACGTGCTACGCCACACAGGATTTCTACCAAATATTTAACTTATTGTTGACTTCACATAGACTTACAAGTAATTTCAACCATAGTCAAATACTCTCACATATCTTAAATTAAAGATTGAACTGTCTATTTTGAAAATATAAAAGGTTTTTTTGCGTTCTTTTGCTACTTTAGTTGCTATATAACCTCTACGACTGCGTAGGCTCAGGCGTAGCACGGTCTACGAAACATACGTAAAATATTTTAATTTCTTTTTCAGGTACTTTGATTTAATGTACTTTCTCAAGGATGCATTTCTTTGAGATTTGGTCTGCCGTAACAGGAAGTCTTCCTCAGAAACATCAAAACGTGTTGGAAACTGTTCTAGCTTTACTGGATGAGGTGGAGAATCTAGACATTAGGAACTTAGATAGTAAGAAACTCAGTTTATGTAAAAGTCTTGATAGATTTTGGAAAATTGTCTCTAGAAATAAATCAAGATTTTTGTATATGTACTCAGATTGGTTAAGGCCCAGGTTCCAAGATTGGTTTAGCTCGGTGTGTAAGTGAAATGGCGTTATGGCTGTCTAGTTTGACGCACGAGATAGAAGATTCTCACGCGCACCGGAATTATGTCGTAAAAATGCAAATAAAATCGTATAAAATTAGAAATTAACTATTTAATAAAAAGTAATCCATCACTGGATGCAGTTTAGAATTTGACATTTCATGGTATATTTTTAATTATAATTATAATTGTTAATGAAGGGATAAACTGCTTTTAAAGATTATTAGGAGGTATGTTTAAAGATTTTTTTGGTGCATTAAAATATGTATAATTATGTTTTGGCTTCCATCACTGTATGCGAAAAAGACTTGAAAATATCATATTTTTTTTACATGTCAAAATTATTTACGGTTTATGAGATACACTGCTTTAAAAAACCACCTTTTTGATCGTTTTCAGGAAATCTGGGCCTTAAATGAAATTGAATGTGTCAAATTAGTCAAAATTAATGAGCAGTGCATTCAAGAAAACTTCTTCGGAAACTTCCCCGTAAGAAAAAGAGCGTCAGTCGAGGCAGGTTTTAGATTTATTACGAATTTAGTTTAAATTGAAATTAGGTTGGTTGTTGTGGTTATTTTAACTTAGTTGTGGTTATGGTTACGTTTGTAAATAAATTGTAGTTTTAGTTTTCTTGCTTTTTGTTGTCTAAAATATGTATAGTATATAAAAGAATACATATTTAATTATATCCCCTTCATGAATAGCATTAATATCATATTCAGATGTATTTCCGAACGAGGGACATTAAATCTCAAACATTGACTATTTAAATTTATATATAAACAGTAAATATTGTACAGTTTATTGTGTATTATGTATTAAATTTATTTAACACTAATGTACATTTGTGAAGTATTTTTTATTATTTACCCTTCAGAAAAATCTCATTAAGGTACGTATGACCGCCCTTGTAGAGCGCTTGGCCCACCGTGCGGCGTTTCCATTCACATTCACCTTGCCCTTTTGTTAGTCGCCTTTCTTTCATCTTCACAACATCACCAAACCATATATGATGATGCTCATTATAGGTATACAAATTTAAAAGAGTATCTTCTAAATTTGTATATCATGAGCATCATCTTTTTTTTTTACCTCAACGTTGTCTCATCACATCATGGTTCAATCTACAGAGTTAAAAGAAAAAAGTTGAGTTGAAGTTTTAGGTTATGATTCTGGATCCGTTAAAATATCAACGGCGAAAAATATCAACGCAGAATCATGTACTGAAAACGTGGTTTCAATTAATTTGTTAACCTAATCTTCACTCTATACAGGTTTATTTGTAAAACACTAACAACCTCTTAAAGTGTAATTGTACCTACTCATCATTATGAACAACTTTTACTATGGGACCAAACTTAAAATCGCGAAAAAAAAATCTGCAGCTCCCTACATTTTGACGAGTTTGATGTAGATAAATGTACACATGGCTACACATCAAGCTATACATTTCCAGTTTACACTGAGCTCTCATTGTAAGGAAATCTTGTACATTGCGAGATCAGCTTATAGTGGAAATTTATAGCTTGATCTGTAGTCGTGCGTACTGAACAGCAAATTTTTTTTTCGCGATTTCAAGTTCAGTCCTACAATAAAAGTTGTTCATAACGATGAGTACAATGACCCCTTAAGAGGTTGTTGGTGTTTTACAAATAACCCTGTATAATTCAAGTTACACCACACATAGGTACTTCGCAAGGAACGCATTTCCACAACATTTATCCTGCTTGCATGCCTCTTTTGCCACACTCAACATTCACTACCATAGATAAGCGTAAGCATCAGCACAACATTGTGAACAGCCAGTCGAGCCTTTTTGGACATCGACTGGTTGGTCACAATCGCATATATCATCATTCACAAAACCAATTTAAATATTATAACTATAATTATTATTTATGTTTTTCGTTATGGGTTGAGGTCGTTATGTTGTAATTCACAAGGCCCTATTATGCATTTTATAGCCTCTTTACAAATTAAAAACAATAACAAATTAAAAACATTAATTATCTACTGTTTGCAAAGTGCAAGAGAAAAGAAAAGACAGAAAATTAAAGGTAATAAAATTGCCTCCAATATAACATAAAAAAAAAACAATGCAAATGTTAACACATTCAAATAAATGAATATTTAAATAAAAGGTTTAAGTACAAATGTTGTTTACGTTCAAAGTTTTCTCGTATCTTGAACAAAAGGACGTAAATTAAAAAACTAATCTTCTTTTAAAGCGAAGTGTCCTCTGGCGGAGTTCATAGGTAAATAATTGCAAAATAAAGGTGAGTATAGGCCGTGAACTGGCGAGAAGGGTTGCGTCACAAGTACCTATGTACCAAGTACGATACCTACGACAAAGGTTGGCGGTAAATAAATTACACATCGGGACGTTGCCGCCTGAAACCGCGTCACTTCAAACAGAAAGCTACGTACGAACATGGTTGGTAAACATGTATGTACGTGCCTCGGAATCGTTAATTGGACGCAGTAGAGAAAATCAACTAAGTATAAAGGCATTTTTTATTTTACAAAGACGAATCGATCTGTCTTTAACTACAGTGTGAATATTTAGCGAAAAATTCTCATCACCGTTGTGTTTTAGGATCAGTTGTTTAAGAGAATATTTCGAAGCGTGCTTTAGCTCGGTGTGTCAGTGAAATGGCGATAAGGCTGTCTGTCTAGTTTGACGCGTGAGATAGAAGACTGTTACGCGCACAAATGTAGATTTATGACTAAATGCTATACTTAAACAATTTTATAGCTTATTAAATTCTTAACATATTTAAATACCTTCGATCTAAAGCAAATTTTAGTGCACAATAAGAAACTGTTTACGTATAATCGTATAGAACAGCAAATAGACGATGCTACTTTCAAGTAATATTGTTTCGATTTTAGTACAGCAGTAGACAACATAGTCAAAACCAATGGAAAATCCAAATGATTTAACTACATACATTTGGTTTTATAGAAATTAAAAAAAAAATCGATTTAAGCATCTTAACAAGAATTGTCGTCAAGGAACGTTTCCCTAAATCTTTCATGAGCTTACCAATGTATTTATTTGACTTTAGTATTCCATATCGCACCATACTCACCCATTCAGTGTTCCATGAAAACTTATGCTACCAAGTTACAAGATAATTTAACTATGCTCTCAACTGAGAATCAAAGCATGTTTACTAGGCACTAAAACAATGAACAGATTCCCAGATAAACATTTCTACTCGGTTTTATATGGGTCTTGTTCTGTTTGTAACGGTTACTGTGGGATTACCTATGTAGTTACCTGGATACTTCAACTTGGTTAGATATAAAACAGTAGGTACTTCTCCTACGAAATGTTTCCTACAGATTTTCAAGAGCACCAATTTAAATTACACAAGAACAATAAAATATTCACTACATGTAAAATACTGGTAAGTATTCAGCTGCATCTGATGAGACTGGAAGCCAACCCCAATATAGTTGGGAAAAGGCTAGACAGATTCATTGAATCAAAATTATAACGTCCCGGAAATTATCCTAGATACAATAAAACTGCCGAAATTACACAAACAATCAAAATAAATGAAGTAAGACGGACACCTTTCGATACACTTTTCAAATTCCTGATCCCTGTATAGTCCTTCCATCAATAATAATGTTTTACGTCCAGACCTTGTCCCATAGTACCCTGGGATGGTACGTAGATAAATGAATATTTCAAGTGTTTGGGATTCATTTCCATGATAATCGTCTGTCAAGGGTCCAAAGAGTCCAAACACGGACTTGACTAAGGTAAGATTAATGTAAAACTATTGGCATTTTTTATATTCTTCCCGTGCACCATCTTCAATTGAAAGAATTTGGTCAAAATTACCACATTTTAAGGCATTAGCACAGCTCCGCCGCGAAACCATAGTAGCGAAACCGCAGTAGTTCAATTCAACTGAATCGCAATGATGTTCGGCGGAGGTGTGCTAAGTGGTGTGTCCTTACAAACGATAATTTACGCCTGGTACCCCATTCTCAACACAATCTATTAACCACTACCGTATGCACTACTGGTTACTGCTCGTAACCCCAAAGGCAGCGGTTCCTAATCAAAACTTACGGACCCCTGCAAACTTAGATTTATGGGCGGTTTTTACTGCATATGTTTCATTAAAAGGATCATAAAATAACAACAAGTTATCTCTTTCCTTATTGAGCAAATATGAGCAAAAGGCAAAGAGCTGTGGGAATTGTGGGATGCATTAGTTCTACGGTTCATATCAACTTTTTCACAGGATCCACAAATTCAGGAGTACATATATATTCCCTTAGTTTCAGTAGAGCTTCGTTTCGTTGTCAATACAAGCTGTCTTCAACGAGCAAAGTTTCAGGTGTGCGCGAGTTAACTTCACAATAAGTCAATTTTCCTGATTTATGGAGCCGAGTGTTCGGAAAACCGGTTTATTTTCAGCGAAAATAATCATATTCGTGTCTTGCGAGTAAACTTATAAGCTCCATAAGGCTTCGTAAACGTTTCAAATGCTCGTTTTTGTTTCCCTTTTTTCTTTTTTTAGGGTTCCGTACCTCAAAAGGAAAAAACAGAACCCTTATAGGATCACTTCGTTGTCGTCAGCCTGTCTGTCTGTCAGTCTGTCAAGACCATTTTTCTAAGGAATGCGTGGAGGTATCAAATTGAAATTAATATTAAATACGTAGGTATATAGTCCCTTGGAACTCTAAAAAAATCAAACTTCTAAGTCCACGCAATAAAAAATACGGCGAGATAAAAGATGCGACATATTTACTCGCAAGTAAATCAAAACCTATAAAGTTACCGTTGACCTAGAATCATGAAATTTTTCGAGAAGCAAGGTAAAAGCATAAGTAAAAGAAAAAGTCCAAAAATCGTTCATTTGTAATTTTAACAACCAAAAAAATCTCAAAAGGATTACAAACTTACAGCAGTTAGAGAATTGGCCGTGACGAACATGTTTTTCAATTACAATGGTAAGTTTTGTTTTTGGGATAAATTATTTTCAAGTACGGAACATTGTGCGTGGTCCGACACGCACTTGGCCAGTTTTTTTTAATTGTGAAGTATATGTTTGGCTATATATAACAAACTAATGGGGCCATTACATTAATATTTATAGATCTCAGTGTATCGGCTTCTGTCTTCACAAGAAACAGCATTTTGGTGGATTCTTATCGTGATAGAAATGAATAAGAACATGATTCCTACCCCATTGGGGCAGTAATGTGTGATTAGTGTTAACTATAAAGTTAATAATTAATTAGCAAGCTTGCATCTAAGAATCTTAGTATACTTTTGATGCTGACTATAAAGCAGTTCAGTAAGATGCAAATCATGTAATTTGTACTACGCCATGATGCCAAGAACTTAATTGCCCTGTGTTTCCCGATTTACCGCCCTACCGATTGTGAAATAGGGTAATTTATAGGGACATGTTAATTTACCCAGATCCGTATTGCGCATTGTTCAACAGTAGGTACACAAACAAACAACCGTGTTAAATAAATGAGATGTTCGCAGCGAAACCACACAATGAGCATTATTTCCAGATAGTTGTACATTTGTGCGGACGGGCGCGCAGCATCCTGCATCACCTCGCCTATTCATTTGTCTGAGCACACTCATTTAGCTTCATTTACCGCGGACCACTTCCCTGAAATCTTTCCCCGCTGTATGTAATGTGACGTAAAAGATTCCTCCATTTCCCACTTTTGTTGTAGATACATTGTAAATCCGCTGAAGGGAGCAGATGGGGAATGCAGATTTATGTAAATTCGCGAGGATATATTCTCTGTTTAAATAAATTCGTTCTACGTCATCCAGTCAATTTGTAGTGGTTTACACTCACTGCTGGGCAGGCTGCACTTTTATAGAGAACCGCAACATTTATCGCGATGGACAAAAGTAATTTGCTGTCAGAAATAATGTCAGCTGAGGCATGGTCTGCAGAACAGAGATAACCCGAGTTTTACACGTTCTTTACAACCCTGTTAACTGTAGTATGGTAGCGATAGACGTAAATCTCAACTCTCTAGCTAGACATTGGCTTGTGCTGTCTTACGAAAGTACAGCTCCGCTCTGTTCTTTACACCCGTAAATTATTTATTGGAATTAGTTACCCAGCAAGGAATTCCTTGCGGTAACTAATTCCAATAATTTATTTTTCGATAGCATCGTCACGAATTGACCGAATGATTGGAATCCAAAGATTATCTGTGAATGATTGGCAGTCGATTAACACAGCCCTGGCTCTGACTCTCTGAGTGACGTTTCCGTTTCCCTTTAGGCGAGTTCCGTACTTTGACGCTTCACTGTTTTACTATTGTTATGTTACAATCACAGATACGATCAAAGTTACATCAATCTAATCGAGTTTTCTGAGATTTTATATACGTTTGTGTTGATTCTTTATAAATACTTATCCGTTGCTTGCTTTTAATTACATTACATTATATTGTTTTATGTCTGTTTAAACTGTTTTAAAACTGTGGTACAAAATAAAACCAGCTGCAATTTTGTAAACGGATAAAATATTAGGCCTTTAATATTGACGTTAGCGTGAACAACCTCAACAGCCCGTTTGTTCACGTTTCTGCGGTTACAAATACGATTAAATTGAAAATTAAATCTACGAGCATTTGAACAGATGGCAACCCATAGCAATATTGCAACCGTTTTGCTTCCATGGTGAATTCCCTTGATCCCAAAATAGCACAACAACAGAACACTGGCAAATTATCATACTGAGACACAGTTTTCGCAATAAATGTGTATTTATTTACTTTGTTGTATGTATTTACGGTAAGATTCTGAAATATTAAGGGGATACATAGATAATTTTGTGTTTTTAAAATTCTTATAAAACCAAATGTTTGAGTTGTGTTGACTATATCGTCTACTGCTGTACTAAACCCGAAACATGATTACTTGAAATGTTTTCGATAGAAAAAAAATCCAAAATAGCACCGTCTATTTTCTGTATTATATTTTAAATTAATACATAAACAGTTATTTATTATGCAGTAAAGTTTGATTTTAATCGTATTTAAATACGTTTAGAACTTACTAAGCTAAAAATTGGTTTAAGTAAATATAGCATTTTGTCATAAATTGAAGCGCGTTTAAATTCCGGTGCGCGTGATAGTCTTCTATCTCATACGTCAAACTAGACAGCCATAACGCCATTTCGCCATTTCACTTACACACCGAGCTAAACCACGCTTCGCTATATCCTCTTAAGTTTAAAGAAAAACCAGTTTAAGTAGCGAAGCAGATCTATAAGCTTTACTGGTCTCAAATTAACCACAATTTTAGTTTCATACTTTACCTGAGTTTCAACAAACTTCGCTAGGTATACAATCATAATAATGTTATAAAAAAAACCGATCAAGAGCGAGTCGGACTTGCGCACCGAGGGTTCCGTTCCGATTTCTGAAAAAGTGTGCTATTTAGAGATCGTCGTTTTATTTTTCCTGTAATCATTACATAAACTTCTATCACATAGAATAATTTCAGATTTTTCTCTTTGCAAACTTCGAACATAAGGGGGGATTTTTACAATTTTCATCAAAAGTCAAAAACTATGCGACCTAAAAAAAAAAAATTTTTGAGAATGTGCAATTATCGTTCTTTCATATGATACCCCCATGCTCTATTAGCCCCACTTTGTATTTTTAAGACTCCCCTTTCAGGCCATGTTGCAAAAAAAAAAAACAGGGCCCGGGTTTTTTTTTTTCACTTAAAACTGTTCCTTTCAAGTTGATAGCATTAGTAGTTCTTGAGATATCCAGCTGTGACAAACAGACAGACAGACTGAGTCACACCATAAGGGTTCCTATTTAACATTTTGGTACGGAACCCTAAAAAGTAATTGAACTGAAAAAGTGGGAGTGCTGTAGGGCAATCTTTAAATTAAAACGGCCTAACAGTAGGTAAGCTCTGGAATTAAATTATTCCACTGCTTGTGTCTGACAATACAATTAAAGTACGCATCTGTTTGTTCAGTAATTGTTTTTCCATACTCATTACTTGAAAGCTTATTTGTAAGTGAATACTTTACCTACATACAACAGGTATTGAATTTCAGTAATATACAAGGTGTAATCTAAACGCACAACCTCTTAAGGGGTCATTGTACTCATCATTATGAACAGTTACTTTTACTATGAGACCAAACCTGAAATCGCGATAAAAATATCAGGTGTTCCCTACGTTTTGACGAGTTATGCGAAAATAAATAAGAATAAGAATAAGAATAATTTTATTTAGCAAGAAGAAGAAATACAATGCATGTTACAATAATATGAAAGTACATCTGTGCTCAATTTTTGTGAATACCGACCATAATGACCCCCATGCTAGGAAAATCCTGTGTTATAGGGGCCATGCATTCGTCCGTTAAGATTGTTTTACAAAATTCGGGAGGAACAGCAGCGATAGTGTGTGAGTAAGCGCATGCGATAGGGTGTAATGGGGTAAGTGTATGAGTGTGTGATGTGTGGAGTGTGTGATTTGTGTATGAGTGTATGATGTGTGTCGTGTGTGTGTAGAGAGGGAAGGTGGTTTGGGTTGTCTGTGGGTGTGTAAGTGATCGTGATACTAATGGTAAAGGTGGTTTTTTTCGCGATTTCAGGTTTGTCCCATAATACCTGAAAGTTGTTCATAATTATAAGTAAAATAACCCCATAGGAAGTTGTGCGTTATTTAAATTACACCTTATTAAGTATTATTTTGTAACTTTAATGAGTAGGTACTATTTACAAGTATAATACAAAAAGGAAGGGAAATAATTATAGGGCATCAAAAAATTCATCCGCATCGCTGTCGAAAGGAAAGGTGCCCAAAAGGCTGGCAGCATTGCCACGTTGTATGGCAATGCTAATTCTTTGGCCAAAAAATAGGCCAGCCCTTTGGTCACGTGTAGAGTCGACCAACCGCTTGGCGATGTCCCGAAAAACTAAAAGGGCACTCGGACCCCATGGCCCTAGTGTTTCAACCCCAAACGGCTCGAACATATAAGTCCCAATAAGATTGGAGTATTTGCGCCGTTTGAGGTTTTCCGCACCTGCAGCAGCCGCCCCAGCACAGCCTACCGTGCTAGGAAGATGGGATGGCGCAAGGGTGTCGACACACGTTGCATCCCACACCAAAGGCCTACCTACCTTCCAAGGCATTATAGTCATTCCGTCTGGTCTCTTCCCATCGTCGCGTGCCAAGCCAATGGGTTCTAAAACAGCTGGCACCCCGGCGGTGACAAGAGCACGACGGATGATGTCATTGATGCTGGCGTGCCGTGCTATCCGGCCTGCGCTCTTACTGCAGGATAGGCCATGATGTCCGAGGCAGTCGACAGCTACGCCGCATTGGCAGCGATGCGGAGCCACGCAAGGAGCGCCCAGACGCAGACAGGTAGCGAGCCGGAAGGTGATGTCACCCAGCATAGTTCCTATGTTGGGTGACGGTAGTGCCTGAAGCCAGAGGCCCGACTCCCACTCACCCACAGCCAACAGGCGGGCACGCTCTGCAGTATTGGTGGACGTATTTATAAGATTATTCCGTACCAACCTGCAGAGCGGCTCATCCCACTGCCTCTGGGAACATGGGTTCACGGGCCGATCTGTATCCGGGCAAGTCACATTCCAGGCGTTCGCCGCGTCGGTCAAGCACGGCACTTCAGAGTCAACCAGGCAGGGGGCTAAAATCTTCCCGGTCAACTTTTCAGTGCTGTGGACAGAGGACAGGAACGCCGGTAAGCTAATACTGGTAATTTTGCGGACGCCGAGGCCACCAAAACGGATGGGTAGTGTGGCTTGCAACCACGCCCGGTCGTCCAAGGCCACATTTAAAATGGATGTTAGTGTGCTGCGAATAATTTGGTCAATTTTGTCCAAGAGGTGTGGCTGCTTCCATAAAGGGGAAGAACGTAGGGAGTATATAAAATTTGGCCCAAAACAACAGTATTTTGTCAGGGTGAATGCCGAATGTAAATTAATTTTGGAGAGTCTGTCCGAAATGTCGTTGAATTTTTTGATTTTTTCGTCAATGAAATGAGAAAAGCTGTCTTCAAAAATTGGGGAACCTAGGAGGTGCAGTGAACTCTTTTCTAAAATTTTGATTTGTGGGGCTATTGCATTAAATTTTTCTAGGGTCAATTGTCTGTCGGTAATGTCAGAAAGGTAAACTTCACACTTCGATGAGTTAAGGTCCAGGCCAATAGATTTAAATTGCTGTTTGAGGAGTTGTAAGTCTTTCAAAACCGTGTCCACATCACCTCCTAGCGTTCCATCATCTAAATACCACACGTTAAATTTTGAATTTAGTTTCTGAATAATTGGATGAATAGCCAGGCTGAAAATGACTGGCCCGAGAGGGTCACCTTGTTGACATCCTACTGCAGATTCCAAAACCAAGTCCTTGTATAATAATTTAGAAGGGTACCTGTAACATTGCCACATAAAACCATAAATTTCGGGTAGTTCCTTTTTGACTTCAGCCAACAAAGTGTCCCTGTTGACAGAGTTAAAGGCGTTCTTAACGTCAACCTTTAGAATGACCTCACCTTTGTTGGAGTTTACAAATGTGGAAAGGGCATGCACGGCAGCCTCACAGCCCCCTTTAGAGCCGAAACCAAGCTGCAGGGGCTGTAATTTAGCTGTAAGTGATTCGCTATAGAGCTTACAGCAAATTTTGGCTGCCGTGCGCCTGTAAGTGCACCCAACGGCGATGGGACGAATGCCGCCGTCCTTCTTACGCAGGGCACATAAATTGGCCCCGTAAAGGACATCTATGACGGCCTCGTTCACACCGCCGGTAAGCATGAGGTTAATCAGTGCCGCAAGCTCCTTCAAAAGCGACTCACCAGCTTCCCCCGCGCCCGAACTCAACAGATCCTTTAGGTGCTGTGGAGTCAGGCCGTCGAGGCCGCCGGCGGAACCACTTCGAAAGGAGCTCACGGCTGCAAATAACTGGGGAGCCGAAACGTTTAAGAAGGTTGAATTTAGGTCGGGAGGAAGGGGGGGTCGGGAAAGGTGAGACCATCCGCAGGCGCTGGGTGTTTACTCTCCAGAGCAGTAAAAGTTTCTGGAGAGTAAGGCGCCACCACATCGCTGCTGAACAGTATCCTGGCCGCTCCCCTGATGTCACCTTCACCTAATTTGGATTCAACATGTGAACATAAGCTTTTTTGTGAAGTGTTATTGAATGCGGGTAATTTTGGATCTAAAAGGGTCGAATTGTTACAATTTTCTTTAATTTGGTTTGTTAAGGTTTTTTTAGTTGCCAAATTTTTTTGAACATGCAGAATCCTATAGGGGAAGGTCAGTAATTGCTCCCAGGCACTTTGTGAGTTCTCCTGGGTCGCAAGACGGAGACATTGCGCCAAATTCAGCGCAACAGACCGTCTCGCGCCCCGAGGAACTCTCTTTAGCACTGGAGTAGAATTTTTTAATTTTGCTAGCTTTGTCCACAATAATTGTTCATGAGGTGTTGATGTTGGGGATGTGGCTGGGGGGCACAAGGGTACGCTATGAGGTTTGTGGATCTTCCCATAGTGTATCCTCAACCCCCGTTCGCCTTTAAAAAAGCGTGCCTGTGAGCAATGTGGACATCTCACCAGCTGGACATCAAGCGATGTGGCAGGTTGAGTGGCACAATTTCCGGCGTCGCTACAGCCGGCATTGATCATATAAAACACTGATAATATAAAACTTACCTAAAAAAATAAAAATAAACTATACACGCACTCGCACAAAAATAAATAAACTAAAAAAAACAATTTTCACTATTTACAAAATGTCACATATGAAACCTATGAAACTGTCAATTTTTGTTGACGACTGCGGCGCAGTCGCGCTCGGGGCCTGGGGCGCCGCGCATACAGGGTCTATGTACAGGCGCAACTTTCGCAACAGTTGTCTTGGCTGCTGGCGTCGAAATTCGTATACGGTATAATTGATGATCTTCTTCAGAAAGATCAGGTGCGTAGTACTCGCAACCGGCGTGCATATATGCTGATAAACGAAGCAAAATGAGGTATGTAAGGATCGTAGCAGGAAGCGTTCTGTAGTTTCTGCCTACCCCCGTGGGAAGAAGGCGTGAATTTATGTACGAAAATGATGAAACATCGCTTTACAGTGCTAGTGTTGTAGTATTGACAAAGAATTGCAATAAATAAATAATTATTTTAATTTTATATATGTTATAATTTTATATCGACACTGACAGTCGGTGACGACAATTACAATTAATCAATTACACCTTATTTAAGTAGATCTGCGTAATCAGAGAACTTAAAAGCTGTATTAAGGTAAGTAGTTAAATTAAAAGTGTAGGTACATTACAAAATAGAAAAAACAGTATTTCCGCTGTGAATGTTTCGAAACAGATGATGAATCATGCGGTGCGAGCGAAAGTTTGTTTGCTCTATTACCTTCAAGATGAGATACGAGATGAATGAAGCCAGTCAAGAGTCTGATGTGAAACCATAGAACAGTGATGAATGATATTCGAATCAAACAGTGACCGTGACGAAAAGATATGATTCTCATTTCGGTCACGTTCAGTGAGGATTCAAGAGGTCGGAGGATATTTACGACTTACGAAGGGTGGGAATGGCAGCACGGGAAAATTATCTCACTGCTCGGGGTAATAATCTACTGAACACGTGGAAATGAAAAGTTCTTTGTACTGGAGAGTATAAGTTCAACATAATCAAGCTGTTGCATGTCATTCAAGTTGGCACACTTGACGATAAAAAATATTCCCATCAAAAATCCAATAAACATTCGTTGCCTGTTTAATATTAATACATTTTAGATGTATACCAGAATACATTTATGCATGATTGGTGAGGATGAACGGACAGTAATGATCGGATGTGATGCGAATGTAAACATCGCGCCTGCGCCTCAATGGCGGGGCTGTTCTGGGGTCCTACTCCCTAAGCACGAAGCCCGTAGGTTCGGCCTTCGTCACGGGCGTTTCTTACTCCGTAACACCTACGAATGGATGATTGGTTCGGGGCCCGAACGAATGACAACATGATTTGCCAGTTGTCCCTACTCCCGATGTGTTTTTGCCCTTCCGAAAAATTTAACTTTTACACTTGTTTTGATGGATCGTAATGTCAGACTGACGGATGAACGGACGGACGGGAAGACGGACGGACTTAGGGAGTAGGCCCCCAGATTCGTAATAATTCGACGTACTTACCTACTGTCAATCAATCTGCCTAGCCTTTTCCCAACTATGTTGGGGTCGGCTTCCAGTCTAACCGGATGCAGCTGAATACCAGTATTTTACATGGAGCGACTGCCTATCTGACCTCCACAACCCAGTAACTGGGTAATACGATACCCCTTGGTAAGACTGGTTGTCAGACTTTCGGGCTTCTGACGACCCGTAACGACTGTCAAAGATCCACGAATAACAGCCGGGACCAACGGCTTAACGTGCTTTCCGAGGCACGGAGGAATCTCGATATGTAAAGATGGTCACCCATCCACTGACCAACCCCGGCAAGCGTAGCTTAACCTGACGGATCGACCCGTGCGGCTGTTATTACTTAGCCACGAGCTCCTCTCCACGTACTTACCTACTGTATAAACAGAAAACCCCGAAGTTCTTATCACCGAATTAAAACCGGCTTCAGTGAAAGAGATTATCCCATATTACTTTCGGATTTAGCGCTGCCATTAGCAAATTGTGGCTGCATTTCAGGGATTACAAGAATTATGGAAATGGTCCTAAATCTATCACAATATGCATAGATTACCTCTTTGTAATAACTTACGGAGGGATTATTCAGTACATTTGCGAGAACAATGCATATATGCATATTTTACCTTGGCCAAATATTTAAAAGTGTAATTTCGGCGCTGGCATTTCGTATGAAACTTGTGAGGTAAGTATGCAGCCAACGACCTAGTTGGAGCATGATAGAGGCGCGGGCGGGTGCCTGCGCTTACAGCTGCTTTCTGTACGACTCTTATCTGACACTTATGCAACTCAAGTGAGGAGAGTGACTGCGGAGAATACCGCAGCCATTATAAATCAGTTGAGCAGAAATTATTAACGTTGGTAGGGCAATTTCTTTCAATAGTTTTAGTGTATTAGATTAGTTACGATTACACATTAGTTACGACACAGTTTCGGAAACTTATAGGTAACCGAAAGAATTGCAGGCATTGATGGAAAGAAATCCGATTTCAATTTTTTTACTTACTTTTTGACGCCCATAGTTGTCCGTCGTTCAACGCTGCCAGGTATGTCCTCAGATCTGTCTCACAGTTCAGAGGCAAGGCCAGGCTGCCGTTGTTGATGTACTGCATCCAGTTGTGGTGGTCCAGCAGGGACTTCATCCACGCCATGCGGGACGCCCCCGACGCACTCGTAGTGTTCACATTCGCACCCACAACACTCACTAACACTAATATCGTCGCAACAAACATCGTTCTTGAATCAAATGTTTTTACGCACATCTTAGAATTATCACACAAGCATTCCTTTCAACACAGTGCTTGAATATTAATCACACATTCACCATACTGCAGTAATACCTGAAAGCAAAAGAAATAGAAATTAAAATAACGAATTTATCAAATAAAATTTCATAACTTTTAAAATATTCCCGCTCCATTTTAGCGCTCTGAAAATGTTTTTTTTTTACATTGCATAGCCCGATTCCCGAGGCACTCTGCAGCATATTTAACATAGTTTAATTAAAAACTCAGGTCATTGTGCAGTTTATTTTTACTATACAGTTTTGCCACAGTAAAGATATCTACAGTACTTGATCTTCATACAAACGGTCGGAACGAACGTGAGTCATACCTACGCGCCTCGAGTTCGGTATGCCCTCGGTAGGCAAACAATCGCGAACGCGCCGCAGTGAAGAACGGAGGTTTGACTGTTTTGTAAGTAGTAATCGTGCGATTTGTGAGAAATACTTTTATTGAAATAAATACAAGTACTACATAAGAGCAATTCCAGAATATATTGTGCTGTTTTTGGTTGCTTGAATTCGTCATTAACACACACAGAGATAACATTTTTTAAATTACCACCTGGAAACTCCGAGATGTCGGA
Organism: Cosmia trapezina; assembly: GCA_905163495.3. Lineage (NCBI taxonomy): Eukaryota > Metazoa > Arthropoda > Insecta > Lepidoptera > Noctuidae > Cosmia > Cosmia trapezina. The sequence continues at coordinate 21,137,331 of LR991022.1, forward strand.
AGACTATAATTTTTTTTATGTAGTATATTTTTAATAGGTAGGTATTCCGTTTTTTCCACCGCCTAAAATACCTGGATTAATAAATAAATAAGTGGATACTTAGTTGCAAAAAGTGACACTCGAGGTCGAGACACGAGTGACCTGCCCGCGCTCGCGTTAATAAAAACTAGTAAGTAAGTACCTATGTAGTTTCCTAGGCTAGGCTACCTACTTACTTAGCTACTTACATATATTATTGTTTTAGAAATATTATCATTATGAAATGATTATGAGAATAATAAATGGTAATATTTACAATCACAAAACTAGAAAGAAACTCAAGTAGGTTGATGAAATTAAAATACTGCAGTAGGCGGGCAGCCCTACCGCGTGTTTACGTACCGCGCGGCAGTAGGTAATTATCTCTAGAACAGGGCCGAGTCACAATACTGTAGATATCTTTACTGTGGTAATGCGGTTATTCATTTCTATTTCCTCCTTTCTGCCAATGTTAGCAACCAATGTATACAAATCCGCCTAAAACGAAGACTATACCTGTACGTATACGCTGCATGATATATTATTATTAAGTATAGCTGTGATATTATTACCTATTTGTGATATAATAAAAGATGGAACACCTCCTGATAATAAATTTTCTAAAAATATGTTTGTAGAAGATGGGCTCTGAAGAGTTCGTTGATAATGTCGGTAATGGATCCAACACCAAAAAATGTTTGCAAGGAGCAAGCTCTCAAAGAACGTTGTGAATGGCACAAAGAAACTTCCGAGCCGGCGATAAGAAAAATGTATCTCTCCGTTCGTACATTACGTTGATGCTACCTACTTCACTAATGTTTTTCACAATTTTTCGCACTGTCAACAAAGTAATTCAACAACAAACAAGCCCTTTTTTATTGGACAAATACGAAGGCGGCCATAATTTTGTTTTCCGACCAAATTAAAATTTTGTCAACATTTTATAGGAAAATTGCTTTACCCGGACATTTTCTGAATATTGATTGGCTCGCGCTGTTATTAAAATTATAACGATTGAACTTGGATCCAATAAAGTGACGTTCATAGGCCTACCTAAATGATTACAGATAGGTACTAAAGCCAACCCTTAAGTAACAATTTTTGAAATACCGAATTTTAATTTTAAAAAAAAACTTATTTAAATGAAAATCGGAATTCTTCGACTTTAAAAGAAATCGTAGCAATTGTCTTAAACTTCGCGCGATCATCGTAACGTAAAACCGAATTTTCCGGAATAAGCATTTGTATGGCAATTCGGTCTATAACTGTAGGGTTCTGAAACACCTCGTCTTTTACCCCGACCAATCATGATGTTTGACAAGCCGATCCCTTGGGAGAAGCGAGCCAAATATCTCGGTGTCACGCTCGATGAGCACCTAAACTTCTCCGAGCACATAAAGCTCGCTCGTTCACGGGCCGCTTTTGCCCTCGGTAGACTACATTCCGTTCTGAATGCACGTAGCAAATTGTCACTTAAGTGCAAGTTGCGCATTTATACAGCCGTCATTCGGCCCATCATGACCTATGCGGGCTCGGTATTTGCTCACGCCAAGCCCCACCACATACATAGAATGCAGACACTGCAAAACCGTTTTCTCCGAAAGATAACGGGTGCCCCCTGGTTCGTTCGGAACGAAAACCTCCACCTTGACCTCAAAATCCCAACGATCCGACAATTTTTGAAACGCAATTCCGTGCGTTTCTTTGAAACCGCCGCGAAACATCGCAACCCTTTGGTTGTCGAATCCGCCAACTATGTTCCCTCCCGGATTAGTAGGACCCGCCGTCCTAAACATGTTCTCTCCGAACCTGATGACCCTATAACTCTCCTACAGGAGAGTAATAAGGCCACCAGTACGCTCCACAAACGCAAGCTAAGATCTACGTTCCGACCCCGCCGTCGAGGTCGAAAACGTAATTGCCCACCTCCCCCTTGCCCTCTACTCGGCGAGGCTGCGCCAGCCGGTAGCGCAGCCGAGCCTGTAGCCTCTAACCCGCCACTAAACTTCCCTTGCCCACCGATCATTCTCGTACCACGTACCTTGGATGTTATCGCGTCACGACCCAGCCTGAACCCTCTGGCTGTCCTCCCTACCCTTACCGCAGCGACGTGCAGAGTCGCTCAAACCCCTAGTTTTAAGTCTTAGTTTTAAGCCTGGCTGGAGGCTTTAAGCTCTCGCTTAAAGCAGCCACAGGAAAGTCCGGTTAAACAGTCTCGACCCCCCGTGGTCAACTGCGAGAAGCCATTCAAAAAAAAAAAAAAAAAAAAAACACCTCGTCTTGACGTGGAGTTCGAAATTCCAGCATTTGCCTTAATTACATGTTAAATTAAATTTATGAAGCCTCATCCTATTTCCTAGCAAGGAATTAGTGACAATTTGCGATGACGACCGTCTCAACAAAGTTAATTCTTGAAACAAGAGTGTACAGTCAGCAACAAAAGTCGATTAACACTTGTGTTTTCTAAATCTTAATTATTGAGAAAAATACTGCATTAAAATCGGAACAGATGTAAATTTTAAAGAAAATTAACTCTTATCTAATAAATGAAATGCTAAAAAGCAGGATATCGCATTGTGTTAATTTAGATCAGGGATTTCCAAGCTACTTTGGGCCAGAGACCCCTTTTCCAAAATGAACTGATACCTCAGACCCCATATAGCCAAATTGCTGTAAAAATCCTATTTCTAGTTTTTTTCCTCTTGATACAAAATACTTACCAATTTAATAACTTTGCGGTTGGTTATGTGAGTAAACTTGACATCATAATTCTCATCAAAATATATAGAGTTCCTACTAAAATTTTAGTCATTCATAAACGAGTTTCTACACGTAACACAACTTACAGTATCTTGAAAGTTTGAAATAAGAACTTGTGTTCATTAATAGTGGTAACGATTTTTAGACCTCTTCGACCCCCAAAATCAGTTTTCGTTTATGTCGACCCCTGGGTAACCGATTTGACCCCAAGGGGTCGATATCGACCACTTTGGGAATCCCTGATTTAGATGATGTCAAAAAGTAGCAGTGTTAACCAACTTCTGTTGCTGACCGTACATAATACGTAGCTTGTGAGATACAAAGTGACACATATTTCATCACGTTCTATTATTACAATATTTTCCTGACAGGGTTGTCTTCACAAAAATGTCGTTCGTAATAAAGCCAAGGGTCGACAAGAGACAAACAAGAGGAAAACGGGCTTTGAACAATCGCAGTGCGTTGATTAACAACACAAAAGCGAGCCAAACCGAAGACAATTAGAGTCTATTGAAGATGCTTTTTTGCATAAACATGGAGTCTGCTGGTGAATACGTAATTGTGATTTGAATGGCCTACGTGCGTCTGCTTTGAGTGGACAAACAAACAATGGTTTGTTATAGTTTCCAAATTAACCGTTTGGTGAATTTCTTGGGTGAAAGAAAATAACACAAAACAAATATTTTGTTTTATTTTCTTTTCATTTTTCCATTATTCCCAATTCAAATTCAAAGTCCCAATTTTATTTTAAAATCATTAGTTACTTAGGTGGAACAATACTTAGGGCCTATTTCACGATGTCCGAATAGCCACTAACTAAGTACTCACTAGAGATTTCAAACCGGGTGCGGCCGGGCCGAGCCCGCCCGGGCCCGGTACCCTTTTAGGCACCCACCGGGCCCGGCCATTCTTACCGGGCCCGGTCACCGGACCCGGTACAGTACAGACTAGCCTATAAGATTTCGCTATTTGCTCAATTAGTAATAGTAACACTCACTAGTCTTAATAGCCAAAGTTTAAGAAAAAACATAATACTTTACTTTTAGCAAATAAGAATTTGTTTTGTTTACCAAAGCTACCAAAGTTTATCTATCTACCTAATCTACGTTGTTATGACACGTTTAGTACTTTAGGCTGCGTTATTAGTTTCTTATTTTAAGAGCCATTTCACGTTTTCGCGCGAATACCTAAGATTTTAGTCGCCTACTTTACCATCTTAGGTAGAACTCTGACATTGTTGAATACATTTAAAAGAAAGACCAATCTTTCGTATTGAATCTTAATGTAACACGTTTACAAAAACTTATTTGTTTACTTTGTGGCGATTAATCTCCCACAACTAGTTTGCAGAAAAATCATTGCAGAGTCAATTTCAGACTCATAAATCTATCATTCATATTCATAAATTTTACTTTAAAAAATACATAAAGCATCAGACATATAATTTTGTTGACTTTTAATGTACTAGAATATCGATTATTAATAACATTAATTAGTAAAAAAGTAAAGTCTCGGGGCAATTTTTACGTTTTATATCGCTATTTTACGTTTTACGCGCTATAATAGCGATTTTTTGGTTTGAATAAAGCGTAATTAAATTTAAAAAAACATGTCAAAATAAATTATGTTCTTTAACCATTGACTTATATATTCTTTAACAAAACTAATTTCAAAGTTTAATTAAAATCCCTTCACTTATTTAGACATAATATAGGTATTAACATCACTCTAAATTAGAATAAATTACGTTGCATAAGCGGGCACCGATTATTACAGCGCGAGCGCCCATCGAGGAAGGATCTGTGCCATTTTTTCCCGCTTCGTGATGTCCGAGCTCACGTATCGTGAACGCATTATTTTACTACGGCTGCAATATTAAAATTTTGTGAAATGACTACTAACCCTGTTTTCAAATTGTGAACGTTGTTAAAAATTCGGCAATTGCCCCTCTGCTTGTTTAAACTTATAAAAATGAATAATTACTATACTAATGTTACCTTTCCGTCCATAAGTAAAAGTAATCAATTCTGTAATAAGTGTGATTTTGAGACTTGATTGAGACTGATTATTGTGTTAATTTTTCATAAGCCAGCTTCAAATAAATATTAACATCATTGTCTTTTTCCATTCATTATACCTATAGAAAATTTTCATAAAATACTTTAAAGGTTTCATGGCTAACACACAACCCGGCCGGGTTGGCGACGAATGCAACCGGGGCCAACCGCGTTGAGAAACATACCGGGTTGCAATCTCTAGTACTCACCGAATAAAATTAAAAATGGAACGAAATTTGTATGAAATTATCTGCCAATAAGTTACTAGGAACAATCGTAGGTGGTGAAACAGGCCCTGATTGTGGGTACTTTCTTGATTACATATTTTTTACGAGTTTTTAGAGTTTTTCACTGCGACTTACTAGTACAAGGTGGTACTCTACAGAGTTGCTTGAGCAGGTACTATAAGTGTTTATGGACCATCAACCTGCTGCTGCTTGGCGGATACTTTATTCAACACTTTGTAGTAAAAGAGTTTCATGCATGCTACTGAGTATAAGCTCATCTCAGTAGGCACGTTATTACAATTTGTGAGGAAAAACAGAGTTTACTACAACGTTCACACTAGGTAATACGGTCGCAAAGAATCAGTTCTCTCCATTGAGATACTTTGTAGGTACTATGTACACCTACATAGTATCTCAATGGTTCTCTCATACGTTTGCGTTCAAAAATATCTGTATAAAACAAAATTCTGCCGTTTAGAGGCAGTGGCCACGCGACCATTTCGATTTTTACAGTTTTTCAGTGACAAAAATAAACAAACCAGACTTTCACCGCATGCGGTTTTAGTGTTTGGTGTAAACACACACAAAAAACCGCACAAGAGAAACCAGTATGAATGAATGCTTGATAAATTAATTAACATGAAACCAAAATAAAAGCTTATCTTACGGTTTTAGACATTTATTTTCTCAAAAGATTTACAATCACTTACAGAGAAAATACAATATTATAACATAAAAATCATGAGGCCGATTTGCGTAGTGGGTTGGTACAATAAGTCAATAACATGAATGACATTAGAATTTCGTAACAGTTTTAGTAAATTCTTACAAGGGTAATTGTGGAAAATATTGAACTAAGTGCACGACATCTTATGCGCTAATGCGGGTAGGTGTGCATGAGCTGAGGAGTACAGTCATATAAAAATACAATAGATGTTTATTAAAGCCCATGACACAGTGATTTTTTTCGCCGCGTTTAAAGTAGGCACATGGTTGTTATATTGTTATGCTCGTAAATTTATATTTTTATCTTATTAGTAATATGGATGTTATAATCGTGTTAGGTACATAGAATTTATATATTTTGATTACTTGAGTTTGTTTATGTATTTATATATATAATTTTGTGTGTTAGGTTAGGAGAGAGTGGTTTTTATATGCTGTACTATAATAATATATATACTTTATTATGTCAAATACGAAGGGTAAAATATATTAGATTAAAAGGGTTGACTTTAGTATCCGGTCGCACGAAAATGGGGGTGACAGTGGTTGAAGGTCGTTGGGGTTGGGTCCCTGATTGTAACGATATCACTTTTATTAAAAGAGATTGCAAAGAAATTTATACTAATTGTTTATAACCTCAAATTACATAAATAGTGTAACGAAACGTTAAAATGGGCGATTGACAACCAAATCTGTACCAGTATATTGTCTGTGGTGCAAAATGTCGTGTAAAATTGATAAAACGGAACGTAAAAAGAACTGTGAGTACTTAGTAGAAATTGTGTTCAGTAGGAAGTTAGTGTTTCCCCACTTTATGATTAAAATAGGTCGAATCTGTCCCAAAACCGAATCGGGGCACCCCGACTCCACGTAGTCTTTTGGCTGGCACACTAGAGTGTATTTAAAAATCCGGAGGCGCGGAGGGAGAGCAGCCCCCGCCCGCTGTAACAAAGGTTAGGCACCCGTGCGAGCCGCAGCGGCTGAGGCTGGTCGCCGAAGGCGACCAGTAAGCCGAAGCTGCGGAGGTGAGCTCGGGTGCCTGTCCTTCGTTACGTAAGGGCGAAGGGGCTGCACTTCCCGCAGCGCCGGAGACGTGCAGAAGCAACTTTGTGTTGACAAAAGTGTTTTTAGGTTAGGTTACAATAATTTGTTTTTCTCAAGAATGGTGCGTTCTCTTTTCATGGGAGTGGTACCTGGGGGGAGGGAGCACTCCCCCCTCCCCTACCCTCCACCCCCCACCCTCATTTTCGTGCGACCGAATACTAAAGTTTTACCTTTTATATTTTATACCATAATATTATAGAATAATGTAGTGTATTATATTCATATATGAAATAATTGACGTGTGAGTGAATTTTGAATTGTGTGTACAATACAATGTAAATTAGCAGTCGGTACCACTTAAACTAATATTAGGTTTTATTAATGAAAACATCTTCGTTAGATTAACATCAAGTTTCAAGTTCAAAACGAATTATTCGAAATCTCACATGATCTTATGTGCACTAGGGATGATGACTAAAATTTTTTTTTGTCCATAATAGGTAGATTATTAAAAAATATTGGACACGTATTTTTTTCTTTTTTTACGTAATCAAATGATTACGGCGATACATTTTTTTTTTCACAACTACACACATCAACACGGTCTAGGGATATTTTAAAAAAAGCGAATTACTATCAATGTGTTAATGTATAAGATACGTTATTTAATATTCTACCATTTTTTAATAATGGTTAAGGTACTTAGATTAAAATTTCAGGATTTTATGGAAAAAAATGAAGCATAGACGGAAACCGTATATGAATTAACTTTTAATTTGTGAGTAAAAACTGAAAAAAATAGAAAAATCATTTAATTCGTGTTTATAAACTTGAAGCGCCCATGATGTTCATAACACATCGGCAACGATTCGGCATGCTCAGAACAAGGTTGTCAATGTCTTGCTGCGGAATATGGTCCCATGTCCTTCTGAGTTGCGCAAAAAGTTGATCTTCTGTAGCCAGATTTTCAGGAACTTCCTTCAGAGCTCTTCTTTGCAGCATATCCCACGCATGCTCAATGGCATTTAGATCTGGCGATTCAGCAGGCCAGTCTAAGGCCCTAACATTGTGTGTATGTAACCAAGCTGCTACCGTTCTCGCCGTGTGTGCCCGGGCATTGTCGTGCATGAGCAGGAAATCTTGCCCGATTTGTGTTCTGTGGGGCAAGATTACGGGCCTCAGCACCTGTTGGACGTATCGTTCTGCCGTCATATTGCCCCACACCCAAACGAGATCCATCCGTCCTCCAAGACGAATTCCTGTCCAAACCATAATTGTTCCTCCTTGGTATGGGTGAACTTCCTGAGGGTTCTGAAGACGGCTCCATCGTCCAGGAACTCGCCAAACACGCGTCCTTCGTGAATCTGGATGGAAGCCGAACCTGGATTCATCCGTGAACAGCACATTGGACCATTGCTCACGGCCCCAGTCCACGTGGTTCCGAACCCATTCTAATCGTCGTCCACGATTGCCTCTCCGTAAAGGTGGGACCCGGAGTGGTCTACGAGAGCGTAGATTGCTTTCATGCAGTCGCCTTCTTACAGTTTGGTCACTCACAAGCACTTGGTGTTCCGCTCGCAGCCTTTGGACCAATTGAGTCGCCGTTGCATTTGGTTGAGCTCGCGCATTAATTTGCAAAAATCGGTCTTGTCTGGGGGTAGTGATGCGACTTGGCCCCCGGTGCCTCTCCGCTACTTCACCTGTGGCACGATAGCGTGTCCACAATCTTGAAATTACATTTTGGTGGGTCCCTATGGCCTCAGCAACATTACGCTGAACAGACCCAGCTTCCAGCATTCCCACAGCTCGTAACATCTCCGCCCTCGTCAAATGTTGGCGTTGCATGGCTACAATACCTCAATTTTAACTTTATCTTTCGTTTAAAAATGAAAAAATACTGTAACTAAACGTAATTCGTATTGTTTTCTAAATTTCGCACAAATGAAAATTCCCTCTCCTACACATCAAGACATTTTTATGCCACCGAAACAAAAGAATTTTCAAAAATTTGAATTTGGAATTAGTCTGAGATAAATTACAAACAAATCGGTGTATAAAAGATTCCAATGCGGCCAGTACTTTTCGAGTTATTTAATTGAGTATGAAATATCCCTAGACCGTGTTGATGTGTGTATTTTAGAAGCATTCCCGTTTGAGCACCTATTTTCTGAGCACCGATTTTTAGAGCACCCAAGGTATTCCCATTTGAGCACCAAACAATATTTTAACGTGGTGCTCGAAGATGACCAATAAAAAATATTCAACTTTATTCCCGTTTGAGCACCTACGGTCCAGTAGCTTCTAGTGATGGGGTGTATAATAAAACATATCGATAAAAAATGGCGGTACTTTTATTATCATATAAACTACGTATCAAATCTAGCAAGGTGTGCGTGATGCTTGCTAGATTTTATACGTAGTTTGTTATGGTTGTGAGCCCGCACTCCCCAACCCCAAATTGAGAAAAATGTGCTTTTTCTTTATTGTGTAGGTATCTTATTACATTTATGGAATAGGGATTCAACATTCTGCTGTATGTTTTTTGACTATATGGCCTAGTGTCCTAGAAACACGATACAATGAAATTTTCTCGATACAAAAAAAATGCAAAGTTCTATCTACTTTTAAGCCACGCCACGCGTAATTTTTCATTAGTATATAATATAAAGCAAAAAATTCGTGTCTAATATTTTTTTTATTATCTAAGTGACGGACTAAATAGAAATTCTTTTTTTTTTTTTTACCCAGGCATCATCCCTATTATGCAGACAAACAAAACTTTTCCATGCGATTTCGCATCTATTTGAATTCAAAGCTAGTTAAGCATTAAGTCACAAGTAGCCTATCGATCTAAATAAAGTTGCAGTACCAGTCCAGTAGGCATCGCCTCATACTCGCGATTGTTGCTCGCGTTTTGATGCCGATTAGTTTATGCAATGAATTGTGCAACGCGCACAAATAGCTAACGTGATCGGCGATTGCATTTCCCCTAATTATTGATTACCTGTATTATTAGTTTTAGTTTTTAAGTGATAGTATTCTGTTTATCTACTGTCTTCTGAAGGACCAATATACCTACTATTCATTTTGGTTTACCAAAACAACGCAGGGATGAGATTAACTACTTGAAATCAAAATAATTCATTGAAATTGTAGGTGAGAAAGTAGTAAGAAAAGTGCACGAAACGTAAGTACTTACCTAAAAACCAAACTAGAAGTCTCTACAATATGTAAAATCTAGCTTTTGGCCGCGGCTTCGCCCGCATGGATGTCGGAAAATATCCCACTGGAACGTACTACCGGGAATTCCTTCTTTACTCCTCGTCTACATTTTAAACGGAAATAAAAACTCTGTGCTAAATTTTAGCTTTCTAGGTCCAAGGGGTCAGTCAGTCAGGACTTCTTTTTATTTATACAACATCAATTTTTGTTTACACTAAACCCGAAAAAGGGTCATTGTACTCATCATTTTGACCAACATGGAAATTGCAAAAAAAAATCAGTTATTCACTTAATTTTGACGAGTTTGATGTACATATTTAGATAAATGTACTGAACAGCTGACTTTTTTTTCGCAATTTCGAGGTTGGTCCCATAGAAAAAAATGTTCAAAATGATGAGTACAATGACCCCTTTTCGGGTTTAGGGTAAGCAAAAACTAATGTTGTATAGATAGATAAAACCTTTTCGGACTGCCTCTTTTTACCATCAATTGTTGTATCAGATCGTATATCTGACCATGGCCTACTACAGCAGCACCCACCAAACAGACAGGTGTTCTTTAGTTCCTCGCAACAACAAGCAGCACTCAGCCGTAGTAAGTACCTACCTAATACGTAACTACTTAGTTACATAAATCCACATAATAGAGGTGCGTAGTATCGCTAATTCATTTAAACTGTGGGAACAGAATAATTTTGTGGTGATTCGCGTGATTGCGGCTTATCACAAGTGCGTGTCTCTGATGCATGGATGACCTAGATAGCTGGATGGCGCGCTTTCTGTCAGGAGTAGGCTGTCTGTGGTCCGCAGCACCGCTGTCGGCGGTCGTCACCACAACGCATTCTACACAATTGAATAACGTGCTGATTCCATGTCTGGAATTTATGCGAACCAATTGTTCAACTGATTTTGCATTTTGATGGCTGCCGATTGGATATTCCCACTTTTTAACTTTTGTTTATGCTTGCATTAAGGAATTGAAAATACACAATTTTTATTCCGAAAATGACAATGCGGAAGTAGATCGACCAAATTCAGTAGGTCTGTACCTGTTAGAGGAAGTTCCGGCAAATTCCCCTGAATTTAGACAATTCAAACTTTGAATTTTTTTTCACTGTTCCTAAAAGTATTTATTTTTCAATGTAATATAAACATAACCTATAAACAACAAAATTATATCCTAACTAAACTATTAAAAAACTAAAATATGGCGTCGAAAAATTCCTCCGCATCGCTGTCGACTGGTAGAGTACCCAAGAGACTGACCGCATTGCCACGTTTTATGGCAATGCTAAGCCTCTGGCCAAAGTAAAAGCCAGCCCTCGGGTCACGGGAAGTGTCAACCAGCCGTTTGGAGATTTCGTTGAATAAAACAAGAGCACTTGGACCCCACGGCCCAACGGTTTCAACCCCAAACGGCTCGAAAATATAATTACCGATAAGGATATATTTCCGCCGCTTGAGGTTTTCCGCAGCCGCAGCAGCAGTGCCAGCACAGCACGCCGAGCCAGGAAGATGGGATGGCGCAAGAGTATCGACACACGTTGCGTCCCACACTAAAGGCCTTCCCACCTTCCATGGAAATAAAGACATCCCGTCCGGTCTCTTGCCTTAACTTTGAATTGGATGCCAAAAAGTGACAAAGTTTCAACTATTGCCATACTAGTCCCATCCAATGTGAGAAGTTTTTAAGGAAATAAGCCTCCCATCCCACACAATTTCCTCTCCATTACCGAGGCGTTATATATTTATTTATTGCATTCATGTTCTCTACAAGATGTTAGGTACATAGTTTCTGTTTCAAACTTGAACACTGCTAGGGCACAGCAACATATTTGCAGGTACAGCTAGATTTAATATTGCATGCATGTCATTAAATTATCCTACATTATTAATTACATAATACATTAAATTATTATGAAATGGAAATTTTACATTGAGTCAATATATTATATTTTACCTATCATCTAAACATTGTTCAGTTATGTGATACTACCTACTTATGTGACAGTCTACAGGCAAAGGTACCTTATGGCCGGTATGGAGTTATGTATATTCCCATAATCTGCAATAAATAAGCTATCGATAACAAAAAATATCAACCTCATAATAATAATACCTACCTACCTACGCAGATACGGAGATATTAATTTTAAAAATAGTAAACTACATTTTGCACTTACCTTTACCTACGTAAGGTAGGTAAGTGTACCTATCTTTTCTACTAAACTTTAAGACCACATTTTGGGCTAATAGCTTCTACGTAGAAAAAATAAAAAATATATAAACAGATTTCAAACGTTCCAGTTCACGAAAAAGCAAAAATAAAAAAAATTACCGCGTTTTCACAAAACATTAAATATCTTCGAAATTAAAGAACCCGCCATATGGTACCTTTTGTCGTGGACTGAGAGCAAATTGTATCTGTGTCCATTACACAATACCCTTGAGCCGTGGGGTCATGCTGAGCCAAGTGATACAAAAACCCGGTGAAAATGGTCTGCACTCAGTCAGCCATTTCACAAACGACTCTAACAGATAACATATCCTCAAACGCCACACCTCCCTTTCTTATCATAAAACCAAGTGTTGTCTAACCTTAGCTAACACTTTCAGTTGAACACTATTCGAATTCTAATCGATTAGGTGATTAGTTAGTATATAGTGAAAAAGAATAAATAAATGAAATCATATCTTTGTTTTATTTATTGAGTTGTTATAATAGTCGGTCAATTGAATCTTTTTGTTGGCTACTTATCGATTGTCAATCGATACGTCCGAATCGTTATTGATTGGCCATCGATGATTGGTATTGTCAGCGAAGTGGAAATAATTTCAAATATCGAACGTTACGTCACACTCGAAGCTCGTGTTTCGCATGACTTTCATTGTTGTTTGGAACAACATTAATAAATCAATCATGCCCGCAGTGCCGTCGCCATGTTACTGAGCTTGTGTTTAGGTAGATTTGAATAACTGTACATTGTTTGAAGTAATCAACAGATTTTATGATTAATGAAAATAAAACACTCTCGTATCCCTTTTCCCTTTTTCCCGGCACGCGTTATGTGATACTGATCAATCAATATCATCAAGCCAAACTTTTTGCCGAGCTTATTGGGGTCGGCTCCCAATGTATACAGATGCGGCCGAATATCAATATTTTGATCTGATTGATCGAGGAATAAGTAAATATTGTATTGACGCGGATAAGGGACATAATACAGATATTACTAGACGGGTTTTTATTATGTTATCGTCTGGATACTTCTTAAGGCTCCTTCAAACAAGTGCGACACGCGACGCGAATCGCACGCGACACAAAGGCACCGCTCGTCGCGCGACATGCGGTGCCTTTGTGTCGCAAGTCGCGCCTGTTTGTAGGATCCTTTTGATGGCGCAACTAGGCATATACAGGGTGTAAGTGTAACAGTCGCAATCTTTTAAGGGGTCATTGCACTCATCATTATGAACAACTTTTACCTACTATGGGACCAAATCTGAAATCGCGAATAAAACCAGCTGTTTCCTACATTTTGACGAATTATGCGAACATAAATGTACTGAACATCTGATTTTTTTTTTGCGATTTCAGGTTTGGTCCCATAGTAAAAGTTCTTCATAACGATGAGTACCTACAATGACCCCTTAAAAGATTGCCACTGTTTACACTTACAACCTGTATTAACTACCATGCACACTTAGTTTTTATTGACTTCCTTCTAATCGTCTTACATAATTGCATGTAACATTAAAATAATATTCCATTTTCTATATTATTACGTGTACAGATGAAGTAAGCTTCTCAATTAAAACAAATCCGACAGCGGCGTCCCAGATGCTCCTACCTCACGGGACGGAAGGAAGCACAATGATTAACTACGTACAGAAAGATAGAACAACAATAATAATGCTGTCATACCAAAAAAAGGTCCAAAAAGGTTTTGTTCAACATCGAGGATCGACGTGACTGATTTCTCAAACAGAGAAAGGTCTTATCTCATTACAGTAGGACGTATTACCGACGCGACGCGTGGTATCAGCCAGTGAGGCGCTTAATCGACAGTCGACTACGGAACTACAAATGGATGTGATTAAGCGTGTAATATTGTTTTTCCCATAACTATCACGAGTTCTATGGATACTCGACTCGACCGTGTGATGTTCAGAGATCATGCTATGTTCCAATTTGTGATAACATTAAATTGCTATTGCAAGCGACTTGGCCGTATAACACTTTAAATTGCTACCTATCCTATAATAAAAATACTTTATAAGAATTTTGAATCCAAAAGAGTTACCTATGTTATGAAAACATGAATATTTAACGAAATGGAGTTTTCTATAAAGAAGTTTTCCTTTTAGATTTCCCAGGACGATTCAGTAGGTGAGTATATTAAACTGGATTGTGACTGCAGGTACTTAATCGGTTTGTATTCTGTCCTCTTTGAGTTAAAGATCACATATTGCTTGTCAAAAATATTTGCTTTTCCTGTAAATTAACTTACTGTTGCCCTACCGTATCTATCTTCTATCTATATAAATAAAAAGAGAAGTCCTGACTGATTGACTGACTCATCAACGCCCAGCCCAAACCCTTGGACCTAGAAATCTGAAATTCTGCACAGAGGTTCCATTTATAATGTAGACAAGGAATAAGGAAGGAATTCCCGGTAGTACGTTCCCGTGGGATAGCTTCCGACATTCTCGCGGGCGAAGCCGCGGGCAAAAGCTAGTTTACAATAAGATGAGACATTGAAACAAACCTTTTTAATAACACGCGGAATCTTTGAACTTGATTTTTACCCACATTAAATGGTCAGATTAATTCGAAATTTTGCACACTTATTAGGGCCCAGTGACAATATAATAATTTAAAATAAAAATAATAAAATATACTTAAAAAAGAAATGTAATACTTACATAAATATAATAATTATAGAATAAATTTTATTTGGGAAATTCGACTCTAAAAAATTTAAAAATAAATTATAGTTTAAAAAAACTAAAAAACACGTTATAATACCATTAAACTGAATTAAAAAGTAAAAAATAAAAAAAAAGCGTGGGGTGCTTTGTACGACATTCTTACACTAACTCTGTAATTCGAAAGCACCCCACGCTTTTTTTTATTTTTTACAAGTTCAGTTTAATGGTATTAAAGCGTGTTTTTTAGTTTTTTAAACTATAATTTATTTACAGACCGTTCAACCGATTTTGACTTCTATTACGTTGGTGGCATGACAAATTGCAGCTGCAGTAAATAGTTGGAACTGTAACCACTTTTTTGCCTCTAATGCCATCCTTAAGCCTACGCAATAGAAATCAAAATCGGTTGAACGGACTGTAAAAAAAAAGGTTTGTTTCAATGTCCCATCTTATTGTGAATACGGTATAGTGTTACCCTTTGTTTGCTTTTACCACACGAAAGTTCAGAGTTAAACACAGACCAAGCCTTTAAAAAACATTGCTTCTAAATTGGTCTAGAAGGATACAGCTGAAAATACGGTTCTATACGAGTAGATAGATCACAGACAGCGCATACAAAAGGTGCCTAAGGGTGCCTAACTTTTGAATTTCAAAGCTTTGAGGCCTTTGAAAGTGTTTGTGAGAACTTGACGGAGTACACCTTCAGTTCTGTCGAATTTAACAAAGCCTCTGTTAGATATGTGACCGGGTATATACATATACTTAGATAGGTCGATTGTGGTCAATTTTGCCAGTCATCTTTTATTTATATTGTACTGGTGACTTGCTTCGCACAGATTTTTACAACTTAACGGAACATCGAGATTTCTTGATCATTAGATACGTTTTTAGATTAGATAAGTTTAATATGAGTGTAATTAAGTATCGTACACATAAATCTTGCGGAATTAACTCTCAAAGTTTAGGTACAAACTCCATCAAAATCCGTTTTGTGGTTTAGATGAACAACGTCGATTCTTTCCGCCACAAAGGGCGTAAAGACCATTTTGGGGCAAATCCACTTTTTGATGCAGTCGTACTTAGTTAACTGATATAATAGAAGACTGCATCAAAAAGTGAATTTGGCCCAAAATGGTCTTTACGCCCTTTGTAGCGGAAAGAGTCGACGTGGTGACACAGATAGACAAGAAAAGCGACTTTAATTTATAATATGTACTAGCGACCCAGCCCTGCTTCGCACGGTTTTTACGACTTGACAAAACATAAAGGTTTCTATATAACATATAAATTAAATATTAAAGTATTACACATCATAAACCTTCCGGAATGAATTCTCTAAATGATAGTGAAAACCGCATCAAAATCCGTTGCGTAGTTTAGAAGAACAATGCGTCCACACAGACAGATACGAAATGCGACTTTATGTTATAATAAGTATAGATAGAAGAATATTGCAAAAGAAATTATGTTTTTCCTGAAGGATTTTCTAACAGAGCTGGCCCTGAAAGAAATCAGTTGAAATGAAAGAGTACTTTCACATGGCTGATTTTAAACATATTTCTGAACTGTGCGATGATAAACATAGTTTGTGATTACTTATTTTATAGTTATCACAGAAACTAGTATGCACTCAATTAAGTTTGACTGTTTCAGACGCTCCCTCGTATAGTACGACAACGTTCAAAGGTTTATCATCGGAAAAACCGAAATACTCGTATGTAGCGAAGATAGAAATTGATTTATATTCCCACCTAAATTATTATAGTTTACGCACTAGCCGGGCCACACCAACGTCAACGTCAATGCCCATCATCGCCATAAACATCGCGGTAATTATTCCGATAACGATCACGATAAATTGAGTGGCCACACTTGAATGCCGCCACCAAGTTATCGCCACGTCAATCGGCAGTGTGAATGCCGTTTGCTATAAGTTGTGGCTACCTACGTCCATCAGTGCGATAATCAACGGCATATCCCGTTGGTGTGGCCCCGACATGATTGGACCAGTCACATTTAACTCTTTAAACGTCGATTGCACACCCAGGTGTTCAGATAACAATAGAAAATCTATTGTGTCTGCTAATTGGCATGCGACGGGTTAATTCGGCAAAGTTCGGTTTTTCCGAAGACAAACGAAGCTGTGAACCTTTGAAACCTTTGAACGTTGTCGTACTGTAACTTGTACGCCGCCACGATCACGACGTACCGTGTTCCACGGAACTGCGCGACTTATGTAAATTGCGATTTGAATTCAACACGTTATTGTGGTGTATGGCTGCAGCTAAGCTGACTCTTGTTAAGAGCGTTGACTCGGTACGGCATTTCATACAAACTTTCAAGTCCTTTTTTATCGAAATGAATGAACCGATTTTAATGAAACTTCATACGCATAAGTAGGATACATAGGTCTAAAAAGTTAGTAAAGAACATTTTCTAAATGTCTTATTTAAAAAAATATAAATGGAAATCTCTGCTTCTATGGAATATTTAAAATCCGTCTAATTTTGCTGCAACACTATTTTTCGAAAATGGTCTTTACTAACTTTTTAGACCTATGTATCCTGCTTATGCGTATGAAGTTTCATTAAAATCGGTTCATTCATTTCGATAAAAAAGGACTTGAAAGTTTGTATGAAATGCCGTACCGAGTCAACGCTCTTAATATTACTTCGAGTTCTGTTCAACATCAATACCTGAGTAGGTACAGTCAGCAACAAAAGACAATTAACACTTGTGTTTTCTAAATCTTAATTATTGAGAAAAATACTTCATTAAAATCGGAACAGATGTTCATTTTAAAGAAAATTAACTCTTATCTAATAAGTGAAATCGTATCGTATCATTTTGTGTTAATTTAGATGATGTCAAGAAGTAACAGTGTTAACCGACTTCTGTTGCTGACCGTACCAATTAGTATCAATAGAGCACAGGTACGGCGTTACGTACGTAAGTGTTGCTATTTTAGGATAGGTTGGTTGATTTAGCTGATTGTAAAATAACAGCCCGCAAGAGCGTAGGTAGGTATTATTTTTTTAATATAAAAGTTTTTCTAGCGTATTATTAAGTCTCCCGCAGACAGGCGCGACGTGACTCCAGCTAGTGGAACAATTTCTATAAAAACTTCATGGATATTGTCTGCTTCATTCAAACATTCTTACTCATGAATTTAAACAAACGACTAAAGGCTCTTACAGACAGAGGCGATATCGCGTCGGCGAAGCGATATTGCGATATTATATCCGTAGATCAATATCGCGTCGCGACGCGATATCGCCTCTGTCTGTAAGAGCCTTAACGACTTCGAATGAATAAACTGAGAATTAACTTAGAATCATTGGTTTTATTTCAGTACTAGTGGACCCGACAGACGTTGTCCTGTCTGAAAGATCCTAGAACCCGACTGCAACGCCACCTACCGGGTACAATTGTGTTTTCAAACCATCCAGGAACCCAATCAAATATACACACAAAATTTCATCTAAATCAGTCCAGCCGTTGTTAAACCACATTTTATCCGTTTTTAGGGTTCCGTACCAAGATGGTAAAAAAGGAACCCTTATGGTGTCACTCAGTCGGTCTATCTGTATGTCTGTCTGTCTGTCTGTCTGTCTGTCACAGCTGGATATCTCAAGAACTACTAATGCTATCAACTTGTTTAGAATAGTTTTAGATGACGTTTACCCAACTATTTTGCAAATAAGAAAGAAATTAAAATATTTATATTTCTTTTTGCAACAGGGACTGAAAGGGGGTCTTAAAAAATCAAACTGAAGCTACTCTTAAAAAATCAAACTGAAGCTACTAGGGCATGTGGGGTATCATATGAAAGAACGCTGTTTGCACATTCTCCAACATTTTTTTTCTTTTTTTTAGGCCGCATAATTTTCGATTTCTGATGAAAAATGTAAAAAGAAAATACCATTCCCCATAAAATTATTCTATGTGATAGAAGTTTATGTAAAGATTACAGAAAAAATAAAACGATGTCTCTAAATAGCACACTTTTTCAGAAATCAGAACGGAACCCTCGGTGCGCGAGTCCGACTCACTCTTGACCGGTTTTTTTTAAGTATCCTATGTCCGTCTCCTGGTTCTAAGCTACCTTCCCACCAATTTTCAGCCAAATCGGTTCAGCCGTTCTTGAGTTATAAATAGTGTAACTAACACGACTTTCTTTTAAGTATATAGATATCTACTTAGCGGTTTGGCATGGCTTTGAGTGCGTAAAACGGGGAACTGAGAACCGTGTTGTGGTGAAACCTATACCAAATCAGTTTGAGTGTACCCCGAGCTTATGACTAACGTGGTTTTGAACTTTGTTTTGCAATACAATGTGATTTATATTATTATTATATTTTTGACGACACGGTTGGCGCAGTGGTTGAGCGATTGACTGCTGCGCAGCATGTCGCGGGTTCGATTCCCGCACGGAACAAATATTTGTACGACCTACAAGTATTTGTTCCGAGTCTGGGTGTTTATCTATCTATAATATGTATGTATTTACAAAAAAAATGTACTTAAGTAGTTTATCAGCCATCTCGTTACCATAACACAAGCACTAGGTTACTTAGCTTGGGGCTAGATGGTGTTGTGTGAAATGTCCAAGGATATTTATATTTATATTTATTTTATTTATATTTATATTTAAGTAAATAATATTTAATTTTATTCTTTATTCATGTTATAGACATTAAGTCGTTTACGTTTCACAAACTCTGCTGTCTATTGGAGAGAGACTAACGTCACGCACACATAACGTTATGGTTACACATACGGATCAAGAGGCTTGCCGATACTTAGTCAGTATTACAAGCAAAGGTATAAACCCTCGTGTGCCCGCAGCCCAAACAGCAATATCTACCTACTAATAATTGACATTAGGAATAGCTATAATATTTATATATAATATACCAAGGAGCTTATCTACTAAATACTAAATTCTGAGATTGTCTGCCTAAACCCCACAGATTAGTTAATAATTTAATCAATCAGCAAGAACATCCAAAGGCTAATACAATTTGATCGGATCCCCATGTCGACGCTCATCTGTTTCTGGGCAGCTCATCACCCTTGTCAACACTGCTGAAACTCAATCAGACACTAATTGGATATAAATATTATTTATATCGGATGTAATATTGTGAGACAAGACCTTCACTACATGTATTCTGTGTCAAAGAATACAAGGAAACAAGTGATTGTGCCCAACAAGGGAGGAATCTCGTTTTGGTAAGATTGACTTAATAACCCGTGTTACCACAGACAAAAAATAAGAAAGCATTTATTGTTATGGATGATGCGCAGTGGTAGCTCGCGAAATTCATTTTTTTTTGGGTTTTTTGCAATTTGCAGGTCCGTGTCAGGTTGTATCTTGATCAAAGTATGATACGCGGAAATAAAACATATGTAGGTATATTAATAATTTTAACCATAAAAATCATCAATACATCTCTCTAAGTTTGATTTCGTGCAGAGTCGTTAGATTTCGTTCGTTTGACGAATCTGCACGAAATCTAACTTAGAGAGATGTATTTATGATTTTTATGGTTAAAATTATATAAATACATATGTTTTATTTCCGCGTATCATACATTGATCAAGATACAACCTGACACGGACCTGCAAATTGCAAAAAACCCAAAAAAAAATCGAATTTCGCGGGCTACACAGCGCAATCACCTTAAGGGTTATAAATACGGTGGGGAGGAGGCCTACGAGGATTTTGAAAAATAGGTTTGTGAAGAAACTATTGCCGTCGCGCTGTGCCTGAACAGTGATAAGAGAGTGCGATAGGGACAGCTGCAGCTCAGACCGATTATATCACACACATTTTGACGAGATCGACGTTTCGTATTCCCCTTTTTTCTCCTCGAAAACTGAGCCGATTCAATTATTTTTTTCATTAAAATTTTAATAAAGAGTATGTCTAGGTTCCTATTATTTTCTTTTATGTTAAAAACTTTTAGAATTTGTCTGGTAGTCCTCTAATCACAGTGGTAAAAATCGGTCATTTTTGGTAATTTTTGTAGGGTTATATTTTCTTTACTACTTAATTAGTTCCTGACAAAAAAAAAGGAAATGACAGGGACGTGTCTACAGCAGACTTAGATTTTATGAAACAAAAATGATTGGTCTAGAGGCATTATTCAGGAAGAAAAACGGGGAATACATTTGTATGGAGAATCGCAGGCCACCTCCCCTCTTAAGTAAGCACTGTAGCGTTTTTAGTAAGGATAGTTCACTTTCTATTCACAACCAAAATATATAACTTTAGCAACAACTTTAAGGCAAAACGAGCTTGAATAATAATATTATAGGTATGTGTTTTTTTTGCGACACAAAGCCACCACTCGTCGTGCGACACGCGGTACCTTTGTGTCGCGTGCGATTCGCGTCGCTTGTTGTGCCTGTTTGTCGAAGCCTTTAATTATGCATATTAAACTAGTGTTAATCTACGAAACCCAGCCGGGTTTAAACTCGACTTAGCCCGATGAATGAATGTTTCATGAAGCTTCCTCAAACTGTAGGGTTGTTTCGCTATTTCAGAATAACGCATTAATTAATGGAAAAGATAAGTTGATTATTGACAACAGTGGTGCTAGCTACACGAAGTGTCGGACGGACAGACGGACAGACGGACGGACCGTCTGTCCGTCTGTCCGTCCGTCTGACATAACGATCCATCAAAACAAGTGTAAAGTTTAATTTTTCGGACGGACAAAAACACATCGAGAGTAGGGAGAACCTGTCAAATCATGTTGTCATTCATAATTCGTTCGGACCCCGAACCAGTCATCCATCCGTAGGTGATACGGATTAGGAAACGCCCGTAACGAAGGCCGAAACTACGGGCTTCGTGCTTAGGGAGTAGACCCCCTTATGTGCTGTTGTCTGTACGTACTGCTTAGCGCCTCCGATACCGATACCGATATACCGGCGATACTTCGGATTTACCGACATATCGGCATCACGATATTTTTATTGCCGGTACGATACTTTTCAAAAAAGTAATGTAAACGCGCTTGCTGTTTTGTCTATTTCGTTGCAAACGAGGCACGAACAATGACGTCTTATACCCAAATTAAAAAAAAATGGCGTCGAAATACCTACTTTAGTTTCCAAATGAGTTCTGTCGATCTGAGAGACTATTTTCCACCGAAGGTCTCATTCAAACAGACTTGCGAAATCGCAAAACTTGAGAATACTTTGTTTTTTAAACAAAAATCTTATTAATTTTAATTTTAATTACTTAATTATTAATTTCAAAATCTCATTCTGTCTTTTTTATATTTTTTTTTTTTTAAATAACTTGTTTTACTTATTTTATACCTTCATTTAAATTCAATAAGCGCATCGGCATCGGAATCGGTATCGCCGATATTTTTATAAGGGTATTGGTATCGGTATCGTATCGGCCCAAAGGCGTAATCGATACATACCTACCTAACTTTAACGTTAAACTTGCTTATAAAAAGCATGCTTATAAGCATGCTTACTCGAAAACATACTAGAAATAAGCATGCACATTACTAGTAATCTTGTGACACACATGCTACTAAGTACCTAGCTATTGCTCAATAAAAGCATGCCTTCGTGCTACTAATGTGCACGTATGTCAGTAGCTTCAGGCATTTTTGTACCTATCTATATTACGTACTTTTTGTTTTACTTACGCACCAGAGAATTTATTTGCGGAACATTTTTTTACGAAAGTACCCTTATTATCCTGTTGTCGCTTGAAATACGGCCATGCTGAATAAAGAAACGTATATATGTCGGGTACATAAGCATACGCATTTGTCCATGGCGAACCCTACTAATCCGTCTTAACTTTCCCGACGTTCAGCGGACAATTTCTTGTCCATTTTCGCTTTGTCAAGTTCAGGGATTTATTTTGGCGATCTGTGCGTGTGTTTTGCTAGCTTAGGTATATCAAATTAGGATACTAGGCAGGTAAGTACTCCGGCTAACAATCGATTGATATACAGATATCTCGTCAAACTGTACCTATCTACCTAGAGATCCCGATTGAATTGAATCGTATTCAGGATTACCTGTCAAAATTCCAATTCGAATAATCGAATAGGCAGGATTAGGTTCCAATGTATTCCGATATGAATTCGACGTCCAAATAATACCTACTTATTTCTCTCCATTTGAATAAAAATCGACTACTAAGTAGGTATTTCGTTTTCTACTGTACGGATCCCTTGACGTAATAGTTTATGTAGAAATTCTCTTCTATTTTAGGCGAGTGTCATGAATACATGTTAGTCTTTGTGAATAATATGTATTTCATAAGGCTCACTGGAATACCTCCTCTCATCTTTGTGAATGTCTAAACCTACACCTTCCTAAGATAGTAATTATAACATAGGTAGGTAATAAATATATGAATAACTATATCGCTTTAAACACGTGCTTATCTGGATGAACGAGAAATCACCATTATTGAGCCCTCGGGAGTACTATTATTTTATTCTGTGCCTCGGGATACAGCGATGTCATTGCACTATCTCCCCGCGGTAGTGCAATATACGTGAGCTTTGTAGGCCATAAGAAAGAAGGAGATGAGCCCAGTACGAGTATGTTAAAATGTATCGGAACCCTGTGTCTCCACTTTTTCCCTTAGACAAATACGGTCAAATACTTGTACTTACATATGGAAAGTGATTCCATGATACACATGGCTTCGGTTTTTACATGAAACCACTGAACAACACGGCATTCTTATAAATTGTCACGGTCACGGTCGAAAGCGCACTAGTTCGCAGAGACGGAATTTGTACTATGAACGGCTCATACTGAGCATGTCGCGCGGACACATTTTCGTCCGCTAGCCACTTCTCCTGTTTTTTTTTATATTTCTATGGTTGTAGGAATGTAACTTACATATATCCTACAATGCTCACAACAACACCTGCTACGATCCTTACATAATCCTTACGTTCTGTAGTTTCTGCCTATCCCCATGGGAAGTGAGTTTATGTATGTATGTTTGTATGAGTCCGCTCTCATTTGACTGCCTCGTTTGTCATCATAAGTGGTCGCAAGAGCATGAGGTCCATGGGTTTGATTCCCAGGCCGTGCAAAATGTTTTTGGGTTTTTCTATCTGGAATTTCTCAGTAGCAGCCCGGAGTCTGGATTTGTGCCCCATTGATGGCAATAATCTCGCCCCCTATCACATGGGTTTTTTTTTCTCTTTATTTGATTTGGGGTTTTTATCTAGACAGAATGTCAACTCCATTGTGCATTTTACAATTATAACATTAGTACTTAACGCACCAACTAAACACACAAACTGTAACTTTACACACGACCTATAACTAAACAGTTAAACAATATATCAAACACTTTGTGATAAAGATAGAGGTCACCGATGAAGGACTGTTATCAAATGACATAACTTTTTGGCACCTTCTGAAGTTGATTGGGATAAATTGATTGTATTAATTAATCCCACGTTAAGCACAATCCATCAGCAAATTCTGCACGTCCTCAATCTGATTACATTCTCCGGGGGAATCATTTTTTTTCATGGAGAGCAAACTTCGCAGATGGATAGTGTCCAGAGCGAAGTCTTAACATTAATTTAACATAATTCCTACCAAGCTAATCGACATCGAACCAAGGCACACGAGGAGGTTCGCCTTGTATGCTCCTATACAAGTAACCCTGTATATATCGATTCATTGAAACCTAGCGTCGCTTGCAGTTTGCAGCCTGCAGCCCATCTCGGATTTGTGCCTTACTACTATGTATTTTTAGACAATTCAGTGACGCACTTAGCGAAAGCAAGTATTCTTACTTAAACATAGTGCCTCAGTAAGATGAAATGCTTTACATCTACATTCAGGGAAGGCAGCTTTTAATTAAAGCCACCTGTCACCTTAACACATGCCTACATAAGTTTTGTTCCCTCAGGAGTGGTACTTACATAGGTTGACAAATGGGATTTGCAGACGACCACGTACCTAATATGCTCACACTTGATAAACATTCGTATAAAGTATCCCAAGCGGATTTCGAAATAAAATTTTGAAATATATATTTCCATCTTTACATACAAGACCCCTCCGTCCCTTGGAAAGCACGTTAATACGTTGGTCACTTGGTCCGGCTGTCATTCGTGGATCTTTGACAGTCGCTATGAGTCGTCTCAAGCCCGAAAATCTGACAACCGGTCGTACCAAAGCTTCTCGTATTATCCAGCAACTGGGTTGTGGAGGTCAGATAGGCAGGCGCTCCGTGTAAAATACTGGTATTCAACTGTATCTTGTCGTGTTTCAAGATGCATGCAGTATTTCAAGATATTTTTCCTCAAAACTGTAGGTTTCTGTATAAATAAATAAATAATTAATTCGTTCGTCAATAATTAGTTCGTCACTAGGTATCTAATATTGCAGAATTAGTAGAGCTGCAAGAAGTGCTGACGTCATTGTCAGTGTTGCAATGCTCGTCCGCTTTCTATGACAACGCCGATGGCACCTTTTCCTTTGCACAAGGTCGTGTGAAACTTATCTAACCAGTCATATTCGATTGCCTTCACAAAACAGAAAGGATTTTGCCTCTAAAGTTGTATGTCAATAGATAAATAGAGAAAGTTGTTGTGGTAAAAAATTATAAAGTAATTTATCATCATCGTCTTTGTCAGGAATTTCAACTAGACACGACGTGACGTTTTTTTTTTTTCACTAAAGAAAATTGTCAAGAGATGGCTCGCCTTTTACTGTCCAAGACTCCAAACCGCAGATTGTGTGCCTTGTGAGTTAGCGGTAGGTCGGTTAGATCCGCCAGGATTAATAATATTAACTCTTAGTTACTAATAGCTAAGAGGTATATTCCTCTCAAAATGGTTGAGCTGAATGGTGTAAATCCATGCGTCAGGTTCGTGAACGGGCGCCATCAGTAGGGACTGGACATCTCTTAGCTGCCATGGTTTATTTGAATTTAATTAATTTTTTAATTGTTGTTTTTTTCAATATTTTATTACGGATGCTTTAAACGTTCTGCACCGTTCTCACATGTATATTTTCAACATGAATGATGTAACCATATTTCGATTTAAAGTAGTGTCCGTGGAGTTTCTAGCCCGTTCTTCTCCATAGGTAGGTACCTCAAGGGGTCACCCATTCTAAAGCGTAGTGCTTTGGAATGGGCGACCCCTTGACAGTTCAAAAGTGTTGGTTTATTTGAAATAAAAGTTTTGATTTTGAGTTCATCTAGTTGCCTAGATGAACTCAAACTCAAAACATTTAAACGATTAAAACAAAGAACGATCAAACGATTAAAATAGATGAAAATAACTTTAACAAACAAAGATATTAAGTGAACGATCAGTCATTTACAATTTAACTTCTCTATAGGAAAATCGTATTACCAACCACCAAGAGATTGATTAGAGTTAATAATACCTAGTTGCTCCTACTTATCTCATGTATAAGTACTTACTTCGTTACTTAATAATTTTGTACCTGCACTGTACCATAACATGTTCGTGTACTCACATTATATAAATAATACGTATACTTACATATTACCTACTACAGTAATTAATTACATAGACATAATTAATAATCCAGTTCGTTTACATCAAATATGTTGGAATAGATGGATGGATTTTAACTCAAAAACTATCACGTCGGATTAATATCAAAGCTTCACCGACGGAGTTGCTAATTGTGTTATAAGCTCATAAGCAAGGTATTACTGCGGGGTAGAAAGAATAATGACAAAATTTAGAGATAATTAAAATACGTGTAAAAGCTCTTACAGACAGAGGCGATATCGCGTTGCGACGCGATATTGCGATATTATATCCGTAGAACAATTTCTATAGAATCGCGCGCGACTATACACATAGGAGCGACGCGATATCGCCTCTGTCTGTAACAGCCTTTACTTTATAATAAAGGGAATATTAACAGCAGGTTAGGTGCGTAGTATACGTACAACCGGCGTGCGTGTTTAACGTAAACGAGGCAAAAGGAGTATAAGGATCGTAGCACGGGCTCTGTAGTGTCTGTGTACTCCCATAAGAAGGCGATAGTTTATGTTATACCTGTAGGTATAACATAAACTATCGGGTGTCCCGTAAATAATGGATAACCTTGAAATACAAAAAAAAAATTAAATTACGTTTTTTTTTAAAATAAGTACTGTGCATTTACTAGTCACACCATTTACTGCCTCTGTGTCGCCGATAGTCAACTTACAATATTATAATAATAAAACAACAAATAGGTTCCCGCGAAGGAACTAATTCATTTGTGGTCGTACCTAGTGAAGAAGAATGTAAAAAAAAAGGTTAGTATTTTTTTTTTCAATCTTAGTTACACATTTTGGGACATATTTTTTTTAGAACTGCTATAAGGTCTATTAATATGCTATTTCAAACCATCCAACGAGGCAATGCTGCAAGCGTTATGGGCCAGTCAGGGAGCTTTGCGCCAGGAACAGTTAGGGGCGGGTTATTTGACGTGTTGTTATAATTATTTTTTCTGTTCTAAACTCAAAAATATTTGTATTTTCTATTTGATTTGATATTCTGTGAATAAAATGGAAGTTATTTCAAAGTTATCCATTATGTTAAAGTTATCCAGTATGTTTTTGTATTAAAAGCAGACAAGAAAGGTAAAATGTCTTTAAAATGCTAAAATAAGCTGACTGTTCAGTAAATTTCCACTAAGTATTCCTATTACTTATTTCTGAACAACAAAACGCGAATTCCCTATTACGTCACAATTACTTACAGCCAAGGTTACAGCCTATACAGCTCCTAGTTTTACGAGTATTCCTGAAAGAATCACCGCCGGAAGGAAATATTTCCTCATCCTCCCTATGTACAATTTGGAGACACACATAAATGTCTATGTTAATGTATCGTTCTTCTCTAGTTTTGTACTTACATACGTTTTTATGTGTATTGTGATCCTTTTAGCTGTTTATAGTGCCAACGAAAACGCTTTAGTTTTTCTTTAGATACGAAAAGGGATCAGTTTCAAAGTTTTATAAGTTGTATGAGAAAAGAAAATCGTTTGAGTACAGAACAGTTCAGGATGAGTCTGTCCTGTGGAAGTAGTTTTAAAGACTAGTCTATCTTTGTAGGATTGCGGCGGGGCTTGTGGCTAAGTAATAACAGCCGTATGGGTCGATCGACCAGGTTAAGCTACGCTATGCCGCGGTTGGTCCGTGGATGAGTGACCATCTTTACATATCAAGACGCCTCCGTGGCTTAGAAATCGCGTTAAAAGCCGTTGGTCCCGGCTGTCATTCGAGGATCTTTGATAGTCGTTACCTACGGGTCGTCAGAAGCCGTCCCAAAGGGTATCGTATTACCCAGTAACTGGGTTGTGGATGTCAGATAGGCAGTCGCTCCATGTAAAATCCAGCTGCATCTGGTAATACTGGAAGTCGATCCCAAAATAGTTGGGAAAAGGCTAGGCAGATGATGATTTAAGGGGGTTGTGGTATCGATTTCGCAGCTATAAAGCGTTGGCATAGGAAGTCAAAGCCGTGGACAGAAGCTAGTATGTATATTATAAATGCGAAAGTGAGTTTTTTGTTTCTTTGTTTAATTGTTACGCTTTCACGTTAAAACGATTGAACGGATTTGGATTTTTGGCACTCGGGTAGACCATAACCTGGAAAAGGACATAGGCTACTTTTTATCGATATACCACGCGGGTGAAGTCGCGGGTGGAAGCCAGTATTATTATAAATTATTATCAAGTTCGTATTAGTTGGTTGTAAACATTCCTATTTTTAATGGCACCCCTCAGAAGCAACTAGACAGTTTCTCAACTGTACAGTTTCTCAGCTGGACAGATTAGCAACTGGACAGAACGAATCCCTCCATAACCTCCCTTGCCTTACCAAATGTCATTCCCATTCATTCATGACTCCCTAGCAGCAGTAGCAGTGCAGTCGCTTCGTCTGTGCAAGTGTTGTGTGTGACACTTTGCGAATCATGATATCTTTGCGATTGATGCACAATGTTTTATTTTTGTTGTAACTCTAACTTTGTTTTTAACAGCCATTAAACATTTAAATAGATAAGATAGGGGCTCAGGCGCAAAACGTCTCTTTCGCATAATGTCGCTTTCTCATAATGTCGCTTTCGCAGAATGACTCCTTCTCAAAAGGTCCATGCCTTTTTCGTAGAATACTTATCTCTTTCGCAAAATGTCGCATAACTTAGAAAAAAATTTAGCCAAGTTTAAGAAAAATTTTTTGTTTTTTCCAATTTCTTATTAAATGTTTACAAGTTTTACAACATATATGCTATGTTTGGAGTTTCCTAATGCGACATTTTGCGAAAGAGGCATCGACCTTTTGAGAAGGAGTCATTCTGCGAAAGCGACATTGTGAGAAAGCGACATTATGCGAAAGAGACGTTTTGCGCCCGAGCCAAAATAGGTACCTAACTACATAGAAATCGAACCAAAACATAGAATAGCAATAGTCTTCTTACTAATACCAGAATATTTCGTAGACGTTGCTTCAGAATGAAAGCTGTGTAGAACATGCATTTAAAAAGCAGTTTAGCCAGCAGGTTAATGAAGCCATAACTCAGGTGGCTTACAAAAATGAATAAATTGTGGACTCATGACAATTGAGTTCGCGCAATAAACGCCGGCGAGCGCGTGGAGCGAAGCCGCGCGGTCTCACGTGTATGCTACATAATATTATTACGATACGTATGTATGGTGTGAACGAGGGCTGATCATTAACCTAGATGCGCGGTTATTACTCTATTACGTCACAAAAAAATCGCATGATTAAAACTGAGTATAGAATTACACCATTCCGTATCCACTATTGTTGGACAAAGACGAAAATTGGTATGTTTAAGGATTTGTTTATCATTAGAGCACAGTGAAAGTCCACCAAGCAGTTGCGGAACGCGATAACGAGCTATTTTGGAAATAAGACGATTACTCCGGATCGTTTGCCGTCCCCGGCACGGCCATCCGACACGGATTATTAATCCGGCTAAGAAAACACTGTAAGAAAAGACTGAACGAACCATTATTTTATAAAGTTTCCAGTTACAGTTGCGAAATAAAAGAATATTTGATAGACGCATTAATTAATGGTTTACAGCTGCGCATCTCGTGATCTCGTCTGCATTTTAATTATCTAATTAGTTGATTAATGTATCTATGCAGTAAGTAATAGGTCTTTACCTATGAAATTGCCGTTTTGTATGAAAAAATTTAAACGAATTTTTTTCATGTATTTTTTATTTGTATTAATCGAAGTAATCACCCATGCAATCAATGCATCTTTGCCAACGCAGTAGCAGTTTATTGATGCCCTTCTTAAAGAAATCAGCTGGTCGGGAGGCAACAAATTCTTCAAAGGCATTTTGTACTGCCTCTCGGGTATTGAATTTTTTTCCCGCCAAGAAGTTATCCAAATTCTGGAAAAAGTAGTAGTCTGTAGGCGCAAGGTCTGGTGAGTAGGGCGGATGACGGAGACCCCAGTTCTTGCAACTTGGAGACCGTCTGCTGTGCAGTATGAGGTCGCGCGTTGTCGTGCAGGAGCAGCGGAGACGAGCGATTGACCAATGCTGGTTGGAGATGTGCCAGCTTCTCCATCATTGTGTTTAGTTCTTCACAGTACACATCTGCAGTAATGCTCACCCCGTTTGGTAAGAAGCTGTGATGAATCACACCGGCGCTAGACCACCAAACAGTGACCATCACTTTTCTAGGGGTAAGTTTTCGTTTAGGGCATTGTTTAGGTGCTGAACCAGGATCCAACCAACTTGCTGAGCGCTTGCGGTTATCAAACATAATCCATTTTTCATCGCAGGTAACAATGCGGTTCAAAATTGCTTCATTTGTGTGTCTGTTGAGCAGTGCAAGGCACGTCTCGACGCGTGCTTCGCGCTGGCGATCATTGAGTTCGTGGGGCACCCATTTGTCATGCTTTTTTACCTTGCCAATTTGACGCAAATGGACCAATATTGTTTTGACGCTAACGTCGAAAGCTGCTGCTAATTCAGCCGTAGATTGTGTATCATCAGCTTCCACAATCGCCTTTAATTCGTAATTGTCGACCAAAGTCTTCGGACGACCGCGAGGTTCATTTTTCAGGTCGAAATTTCCAGAACGGAAGCGAGCAAACCAATAACAGGTGGTGCGTTGGTTTGTAGTGTTAGCTCCGTAAACGTCGTTGATGTTGCGTGCCGCTTGTGCCGCGTTGCTGCCACGACGGTACTCATATTCCATAATTAATCGAATTTTTAACGTATCCATGATGACGAAAAAGATTGAAATGCGATGAAAATGTAACACTAATCAATAAACAAATGACTACTTTTGGAAAAAAAAAATCCATGTTTTTAAAATAAAATTAATTTGACATTAGAATTCTTAGCCAAACAAAAATTATTTTGATTTGAAATGGCCAGTACTGCAGAACGGCAATTTCATAGGTAAAGACCTAATACCTAACTAATAGAATTTGTATTGATAATACATTAAGTAATCTTGGGTTAGACTTTTTGCTTTTGTGAGAAAAGTTACAAAGCTTCAATCAAACAATTTCTTCTAGACTTTGGTTAGATCTTAATCCGGAACCCGAAGTTTTAATTTACCTTTAAATCTTTTTGATATTACTCATTAATTAAATTGAGAACTTCGTAAACCAATTACTGAAACTTAAAGCCATGTTATTGTTGTTTACAGATAAGTAGGTAGATACTGCTTTGTATTTAAAGGCTCTTTCAAACAGGCGCGACACGCGATTTATGCGCGCGCGACGCAAAGGCACAGCGTGTCGGGAGCCTTTACCTACCTACTTATAATAATTTCTAACAGTTTTTTTGCAAATGTCAAGGACACCTTACGACAGTCGTGAGGGTTTTTACCCAAATGAAAGATAGTATAGCCGCAATTTTTTTGGGATGGTTTTCCTCATTTTTAGGGTTCCGTACCTCAAAAGGAAAAAACGGAACCCTTATAGGATCACTCGTGTGTCTGTCTGTCTGTCCGTCTGTCCGTCTGTCACAGCCAATTTGCTCCGAATCTAATGGACGGATTAAGTTAAAATTTGGTACACATATGAATTTCTGTGACCCAAACACGTACAGCTAAAATAAATATATGAATTTTGAATATGAGAGTCACTTTTAGGGGGAAAATAAGAAAATTTAAAAAAAAAGTTTTGTAAACTGTACCGTGTGACATATCAAATGAAAGAACTTACTATGAGGGTCTCAAATATATTTTTTTTATAATTTTAAAATATATTTTTTTAAAGTTATTTAAGAAAATAGACGAAAATTGACCATTCCATTCCATTCCCTTATCTCCGAAACTACTGAGCCTAAAATTTTGAAAAAAATATAGAAAATAGTTCTATACCTTTAAATTACAGGAAAACCTATAAGAAGTCTGTGGTCTTAAAATAACATGGTAAATCTATATACATAAAAAAATCAAAGTCCTGACTGAGTCACTGACTAATATATCAACGTAAAGCCCAAACCAATAGACCTAGAGACTTGAAATTTTGCACATAGATACCTTATATAGTGTAAACATAACAGGAAGGATTTTTGGAAATTCCA
Source organism: Cosmia trapezina (assembly GCA_905163495.3). NCBI lineage: Eukaryota > Metazoa > Arthropoda > Insecta > Lepidoptera > Noctuidae > Cosmia > Cosmia trapezina. The sequence continues at coordinate 21,169,902 of LR991022.1, forward strand.
TCCCTAAGGGGGTAAAATAGGGGATGAAGGTTTGTATGAAAAATCCTATCCCTTGAGTTAATAGACTTGAAACTTAGCACGAATATTCATCTAAGTAAATTATAAAGTTTATCATTTTGAGTTTTCCTAAACTACACGCTAAAGAGGGATTGGGGTGTCAAAGTTTGTATGGAGGAATTTTAACACGCGGTCCGATTAACTATAAACTCAGTTTTTATACTTGAGACCAAAAATGAAGACTAACGTGTATCAGGGTTTTCCAAAAATCTACCCCTAAGGGGTGAAAAGTTAATTTTATAGCGGAGGATTTTATTGGGGGCTTGATTAACTCTAAAATTGGTGTAAATAATGTTTGAGTCAAGTTATGGAAACATACCAGACGATTTTTGAAATTCTATATCTGTGTTCGTGAAAACAGAGATACAGTTTATATGAAAAATCTTATTAATTTGGTTAATGAACTTGAAACTTAGCACAAATACTTGCATAAGTAAGTAATAATGTTTGTCATTACTAGTTTTTCAAAACTACGACTCAAATGAGGTTTAGGGATGTTAAAGTTTGTATAGAAGAATTTTAAAGCGCAGTCCGATTAAAAAAATGGTACTTTGAGTCAAGTTAGGAAACTTGCCAAACGAATTTTCACCGATTTTGACGGCATATAGCTGATGTTTTAAGGAGTAACTAAGGCTATTTTTATTTTAGAAAAATAATTAGGGTTCCGCGCAATAAAATTAAAATCCATGAAATCAGACAACCACGTACAGTCCAGTACAAACTTACTAAGCCTCCGCTGTCTATTACGGCTATTAACAACAAATAATAAAAATAAAGCAAAGTTAAAATTTTAAGGGGTCGGTCCCCATACAATAAACTTTCCATTTTGAAAAAAAATAATAATCTAGCATGTGTCATCGACTAGAACTCATTGAGTAGAGTACAAACGTATTTTTTTTTATCTTCTAAAATTAAGAAATAGGGGGCCCCCTATTTCTTAAAGTTGTAAATTTTAGACCATTTTTGTACGAGCTCTAGCGCAACAATTCAACAAATTAGGAATTTGAAATTTCTTTATACCATGTAGGTACCATAAATACTGTATTTAAGCAACAATACTGAAAACGGCGATTCATAAGGTATTTTGTTTAAACATGGGTGATTTTCTGCAACTGCAAAAATAACCTTGTAATTCACAGTATCATTATAAAATAAGTAAAAAGTTATCTTTGCGATTGTTAAACATATAATATGGTACGGAACCCTTCGTGCGCGAGTCCGACTCGCACTTGACCGGTTTTTTAATTTTATGAACATGGAATAAATCATCCATTTGAGCTATACATTTCATAAACTCCGAAAGTTCGGAATAAATCAACATCGTTATAGTATTTTCAGAAGAACATGTCTTGAATTATGAATCCAACGAAGAAAAATACAGTAAATGTGGGGAAAAAATACAAATCTGTAAAATAGAAAATACACTCGCAAAGGGTAAACGACTCTGCTTAAATATTGCATGAGTTCAGCTCGAGTTCTGGTTGTTCACGGGTAAAAAACAATGGCTGTGGAGATTTCCCCAGGTAAGTATGAATTTATCATCGCCCCTAATGAAAAGTTAGAAGAAATTCAGACATAAAATTGTAATGCTTCGGGCGACAGCATTAAACTTGCTTTTAGGTGTCAACTTTATGATTATGAGCTCTTTTAATGTGATTGGTTGTGATGAAAAGCCCTAGGTAGATAGATAGATAAAACCATTTATTTAGTACACACAAAAGACATAGCACAACACACAAAAGTACAATTAAATGGATAAGTACAAAAATTATGATGATTATGTGGTCAATATCACATAGAGTTGTGGTATTCCCTCTCGTGACTTTGACCTAGGGCTTTTCATAATAACAGTACCTGGTGAAAATAGAGAAAACGAATTTTCCCAGATATGAAACCTAGATAGATCGATTTTTCGCCCCAGTAAACCCTTATAAGATTGCAACTTTCATCGAAATTGTGAGAGCCATTTTCGAGAACATGCATGATTATAAATACGTATAAAACGTCTTCCTTTTGATATCCCATAACTCTGTGGTATTCATCAGACCATAATTTTAAACAACTTTTACTATTGGATCAAAGCCGAAATCGCGAAAAAAGAATCTGCTGTTCCCTACATTTTGACTAGTTAGACGAACATAAATGTAGGGAGCAGTTGATTTTAATTTTTCGCGATTTCGGTTTTGGTCCCATAGTAAAAGTTGATCAAAATGATGGTCTCATTAATAGAGTTACGGGATATCAAAAGGAACACGTTGGATATACAAATAGGTAAGTAGGAACACAGAAAACAAAGTGTAACATGTTACGGTAGGTAGGTAAGTAGGGTAGGCACGCACTAAGCACCGCGCTTTATTTTAGGCAATTAAGTATTAAATCCTAAGTTTCATGCACTACCGAGGTGCTGCATCTTCTCTCTATTTTCCGAGAGAACGAGTTAATTTATCTTGTCTTATATTTTACTTTTATTCCCACAACTTTAAACTAGCTCGGATCAGCGATGGTCCTCGTGGGCGGAGTTGCTGAATAGTTTGTTAAGTTGCGATCAGTCTGCGACTAGCATAATGGACGTGATTCATTGCCGTGGCCCGGGACGATCGCCTCCAAATAGGGTCAATCGCTCACACAAAAACCGATCCTCTCCCTCTCGATAGTAAATGACCGCGGTCGAAGGAAACTTGAATTGGACAATTAACTGGTAAGGATCAGCTTTTCTGACGTCGCTCGTCATGCTATCTAGACTCACCGTGGAATATGTTATACACTTATATAAAGGTGCGCACGCGCCTTGTTAGTGGCATAAATGTTGTGACGCAACATGACATCTTTCTCGGAGGAGCAAAACTACTAACAAACGGTGAAAGTTCAGAGGCGAGCCTGCGACGGCGATCTCTTATTTACTCATGGAATGACTCCTGTTTCCGAAGTTTTATCGGTTGATATTTGCTACGAGCCACTGCTCGAGCAACGCAAGACACATCCGATATTGCGAAGGGTATAATATTATAGCCGCAAATGCTCGATGTTTTTCCACTTTCATCGTGAGTGCATATCGTATGAAATGGAGCGGCAACATAGGACTGGTTCTTTTTGTTCCAATTTACGCAAGTGGTCGATGCAATAATATTGCCTGAATTCCGCGGCGATGATTAAGTCGGTTATGATAAACACTGCCTACTTTTTAACAACGTGTGCATTATAAAATTATAATGAATCGAATGCCGAAATAATTCGAATGTACTGTGAATAAGCACTTATTGATTGTGAAACTCTTTTATAGCTCTTTGTTTACAGCAAAGTTAATGTGGCAGGTTTGTTTACGAATGACGCTCTGGGGAGAATCATGGTTGTCATTTTACTTCAGAACTTCCTATCAGGATTTACCCTTACGTTTTTATTTAACTTGGAGGGATAACCGACATTCTGAGCCATAAACTTTATTTATTTTTTGTTATTTTATTGGAACATGGAGCATATTATAGTACCTACCTGTATCAATATTCCCAAGACGACGCACGATACTAAAATCAAAACTTGTAATAAAGTTGGCAGTCTAGATAATAATGCTTGCTATTACCGATATATTGTTAGCAAAACTTTCAGCCGTGGTTTTATTTCGGCCGTAATGTTTCACTGCCGAATTAAGATGGATCACTTTTCATGAACATTGATTAAGTGGAATTGGGCTTAAAGACATAGGGCTTAGTTTTTATTTTGTAACGTACTTCGTTGGCTGAATGGCACGGACCCATTATCAGACGACGATAATTAAATAAAGTGATTGTTTTTCTTTTGTTTGTTGTCTAATTTATTAAAGCCTTACTTACCTACACTTAGTTGTTTATAGGCGGGTATTGGTATCATAATCACACCTAGAGTCTAGAGTGTTTGTGGTAGTTAACAGAGCAAGTAACTGCAACCATTACACTAACTTGCTCGATTGCACTGAGTTTGTCGGCTACGTTGGGGCAGGTTGTGCGCTTGGGCATTAAAAGCTTTATGACAATCGCGATTACAACACGTCGATATGCCATTTAGCAATAAGAATAAATAAATAAATAAATATCCTTGGACATTTAACATTTCATTAGGTTATCTTTACGTTACTTTTCACTCTATCAGTTCCTAATTAGATTCATGGGATTGTTATTATACGTAATTGAGTTTTTTTTTTCATTAAGGAAGCCTTGCATCACAGTAGCTATAGGTACAGCCACAATCTTTCGTCGGTGACCTCCGGGTCCGCGTAAGTTTGTAACGACACTTTCTTCTCTACCTACTAACAACTATGACTATTCACTCTATAGCTCTAGGTGTAAGTAAACTCGTAAGTACAACATTAGGTACTAGTGACTATTGTCGCTTGGAGCCGCTCCTTGTCCGGGACCACCGCATTATACAACCTGCTCTACTTTTCACTTAAATGTAATGTTGACATTTGGTTTTATAGTCCGCAGTAAACCACATAGGCAAACCCAATTCTAGCGTCTTAAGCAATAAAACTATTTCACCAAATTTCCCAATAAAATTAAATATACGAACCTTGAATTTGGTGGTTTTATATCCCGTAAAATATTTAGGTACCAGTTATTAGATAATATATGGTCAACACTACAGTTCACTGCGTTACTTGTGAGTTTAGTTTGAAGAAGTTAGCCGATGCGGAGCGAACCGCGATGCTTGCTCAGCGGTGAGCGGAGAGGTCGAGCGCGTGCTGCGCGGGAGTCGACGGTCGTGCGGACACTGCGCTGCCGCCGACCAACACCCGCCGACCGGTATGAAAGTGTGTTACATCAAATTAATATCACTTACAACGGCTTGCCTTAACATTTGCCACCTATTATGTCAACGTGAGATTTTATGCCTAAACAGATGCCCCTCTTCTATTAAAGACTACATAACCATATAATTCAAGCCATTTCAGAATACTTAATTAATATCGTTGTGAATCATCCTCCATTTACGATTAAATTAATCAAACACTTTCTGTTTCATTAAGTGTACGAAAATAAGGCTGCAATAACGAAGTACCATGATGATGACACGAGCGCCTAATATTTAGGGTCCTGACAAATTACGCGCCCTTAGTATTCAACGCCGGGAGGAAAGTCATATTACTACTCGTATATTACAAGAACATGCCATCGTAGTCGGTGCCGCCCATCGCATAAATAGCAACCCTTCACTGATGTCATTCATTTCTCGAAGCGAACACGAGTTTTCTTTTCGAAATATCGTAGTATTTAAACAAGTAGGTAACCCCGATACTTAACAATTCGGATTACCCAATCAAAAGGATTTGAATTCTTTTACTGGGTCTTGAATTAATATCATGTCGAAAGACCCTAACCGTTGCCGGAATGTTTGCGGTTTCTGAGCAGCCGAATAGCAAGAGAATATTCAATGAATTCGGCTTTATTCCGGATATTCGGATGCGCTTTTAATATTAGGTATATCTCTAGTTTTCCAGCTGATTTATAGCTTGGTCTTCGTGCCTTTTTTGTGAGTATTGTTTTCGATTCGTACCTACTACATGTGGTGCGGAGTTAATCCTAACTAATAGGTATATTAAATGCGAAAGTGAGTTTGTTTCTTTGTTTGTTTGTTACGCTTTTACGCTAAAACGGCTAAATGGATTTGGATGAAATTTAGCACATGGATAGACCATGACCAAGATTAGGACATAAAATACTTTTTATCCCGATAGTACGATTCTGCGGGATAATTTCCGATAAGCACGCGGACGAAGCCGCTGGCGAAAACTAGTCCTCTATAATACGCATTTGCCCTGAGTGTGGCATGTTACCTCAGGTGTGACCTCTTTCCCGGAGGAGGGAAGCTAATCCGGTGCTCTACCTGGTGCCTGGTGGCTTAACGACGAAACGTGGTCAGATTTAATGTTATAGTTTCACATGGGGTTTGGCAATAGCCAAACATTCTTGTGTTTGCCGAAAATACGTCTTCGGCAAACACAAGTAGTTCTCATTATACCCTACTAGTATATCCTATACTATACAATAGGTATTTGTATATATTTAAATTTGTAAACATGTTCTCGAAAACGGCTATAACAATTTCGATTAAAGTTGCAATAAGTAGTTATAATGGTTTACGGGGGCCAAAACGGAAAAATCTCGATTTAGTTAGGTCTCATATATGGGAAAATTTGTTTTCTCTATTTTCACCCGAGCAGAGCTCAGTCGACCAAGTAGATAATGTTCCTTATTCAAAGTACTTACAAAAATACATATTTTGCTTGTGGTTTTTCTTATGAATTTAATTCAAAACACTTATGAAGGGATGCGTAAAATATTGATTTCAGCTTGTGTGAAACATGAAACTCAATTATTGAAATTAACTGGCGGTGGGTAGGTAGGTAATTGTCAATAATCGGTTATGCGAATTAACATATTAAATTGTTCGTTGCTGGGAAACCATATTCCTATTAAATATAAACGTTTCGGCACATCCATATGGCAAACGTTTCTATTTTCTTTTCATTCAATACAAAAAATACCATAATCCTGCAACCATTATCCCAATGTTGGGATGGGCACAGCCAGCATATCTTATTCTTCCAAAGATCTCTATCAGCCGTCATCTCAGTATTCAACCCCTTTATTGCCTTAATATTATCTTTCACACAATCCATCCACCGTCTCCGTGGTTTTCCATTATTTTTATAGCCATCCACATTTAGAGTCAAACTCTATGTGCTTCACATCCCAATGTTTTACCAGGAATAAAATATTTCGTCGTTTGTAAGTACCGAAAACTCGATTATGACCGGCATCATCGGGTTTTCATAAAGACGAATAGATTTTTGAGATCCTTACAGCTAGCTATTATTAATAGTCGCAGAGTTATAAGAAATCTTTTGAATACATATTCCCAAAAGGTGAAAAATCGGTTTTTAATAACAGTAGCAAAACATCAGGTTTACAGGTTTTCTAATTTATCGCAGCGCACTCATTGTAGGTGGATTTTAATGGAGCTTTCACTCTTAGCAATAAAATGGCGTACCTACATCATAATAATAGTCCAGAAAATAAGTACCTAAGGTCTGGCGGCCCTGGGATCTTGCTCTATAATCATAATCTACCTGATATGTTCCCACTGCTGGGACACAGGCCTAGGATCCTCGCTTCGAGAGGTAAATAAATAATTAAATGGCGTAGAGTACATACTGAGTAAGTATCTAATTCAGTGTAGGTAAGTACCTATTATCGCTATGAACCGCACGCAACCAAATAATTAAACCAAATCGGTATTTAGCTTGCCGCAGCAGAGTTCATTAGCAAAACTTGGGGAGTTTTTTATTATAAAATAACCCCGTGGTGTTTATTAAACATATTTTAATCTATATATGTATATAAAATCGATTGCTGTTCGTTTGTCTCGCTAAAACGCCGATTTAGGTGATTTTGGTTTTGAAATGTTTGTCGTAGTCCAGGGAAGGTTTCAACGGTGAGAAAATATGGAAAAGTTGCCGGGAAAATTTGAAAATTCGGGAAAACTGAAAGTGGATGTTCTATGGGAATTTTGAATGATTGAAATTGGGACAGGACAACGTCTGTCGGGTCAGCTAGTCTATCTATCTATCTACGAGTATTTTCCAATATATAAAAATCAATTGCTGTTCGTTTGTCTCGCTAAAACTCGAGAACGACTGGGCCGATTTTGCTGATTTTGCTTTTGAAATGTTTGTCGTAGTCCAGGGAAGGTTTAAACGGTGAGAAAAATTGGAAAAGTTGCCGGGAAAACTGAAAGTGGATTTTCTATGGAAATTTTGAATTATTGAAAATGGGACAGAACAACGTCTGTCGGGCATAAATAAAATATAAATATAATATAAACAAGGCATAAATGGCATTACTACACAGGGTCACATTAAATTATCTAGCGAAACTCCGCAGTCGTGATGGGATATCAAAACATGATAAACAAAAATAAATTAATTTGATGATTATTTTGTGGGGCCATCGACCGCAGTTTGTGTAGGTGAAATATCAGTTTAAAAAAACTTCACAGACGTGATCGGTATCGATACCTGAACATGATAAAACAAAAAAAAAACAGATTTTCTCAACTCATACTTCAAGTAACAACACTACCAACAGTCGTTGACCCCAAAAATAAACTTCATATCTTTTTTATTTTTGTTTTTGGGGTTCCGTACCAAAATGGTAAAAAGGAACCCTTATGGTGTGACTCAGTCTGGCTGTCACAGCAGCACCCTAATTACGTACCGTGAAACACGCCAACTTTGCCCACTTTTTTCGAATAATTACAATTTTAATACGATTTTTCTATGGAGACGTAACTATTTTCCTTCATCAGCTACAACTGTAAGATCATGTGCATGTGTTAGTATTGCTAAATTTACTATTATTCAACATTTAATTCAATATTTGTTCGATTTTGTTGGCGGGCAAAGTTATCTGGACTTTTAGCCAACTTTGCCCACATTGATTTTTGACCCAAATATGGCCTTTATGCAGATAACATAAAAACCAGTACAAGAATTTTGGTAAAGATGGCGTTTACTTTAGGAATGTAGACGACACTATGAAAAGTTTCTTACTAAAATGACTGGGCAATGTTACCCTGGCATTTTTTCTCTTTTTCATAGAATCTACATTTCGCCTTTTAAAAGTGCTAGGGTTGGTACATGGTTAAAATTTTACTCTGTTTTTTTTTTTTTGTTTTCTACAAAGAATATTATTATGTGTTTAGGTAAAATAAACAAAAAGAAAAACGGAGGAAAATGTTTCACGCTTATTAGTATTTAATAGAAATTACAATTAAGTAACACTTGAAACTACTCATACGCCCGCGAGGCGCATCATATTGACTAATGATTTTATGCAAAACCTATAAGTATGATTGATATGCTTTGACTGTTTATATAATTGTGTAACTATATAACTAGAAAAACACAATTTTAAATAATATTTATATATTTTTATTAGAAAATCTTTAATCAAATAAATCTTAGGAACAAATTTTAGGAACTTAGGCAATTAAACAGTCTGCTCATTAAACCTTTAAAAAAACAACTTAAAGTATACACTTCTCTTAAAAAATAGTAAATTATGAAGTAATTAACTAAAAAAAACTAAAAAAGTAAAAAAAAAATTAAATGCATTCGATACATACATGAACTTGATACATACAAGCTACTCATACGTCTTTGGAGCGCCAAGCGTAGTTACCGTAACTTACCGTAACGCAACCACCGTCCTGCGACACGTGCTGGCGATGACTGAGATGTCCTTGAACGTGAATGCCATACGCGCGAAGGATAAAAAGAGAAAGCAATATATCAAAAACGCGGGCGCCTCTGCGACGTAGAGTAGGTAGTAATCTAGGGTTAAATATGTATAAACTAAATACTTGTATGTATGTACTTAAATAATATATTAATTAAATACCAATTATGTTTAAAATTAAATAAGCTCAGCAGCCAAAAATTAAAAAAGGAAAAAAATACAAGGTTTCGTAAAGTGCCAACCCTAAGCCTTTTTTGATGGCGGGCAATGTTGTCAATCGTAAGTCGCAACATTACTAGATAACTTTGCCCATCATCATAACTTTAGTCTTAAAAGACCCTGAGCAACCACACTAACAGTAATATATTCTACAAATGATTTCCTATGACACGTCGTAAAGTAAACTAAGCTGTGTTTTCACCATCTCGCAGAATGTACGTTGAAATTTGCACTAAAATTTGCCCGCAAAAACACGCACCTCACTCGACGGGTTTATTTATTTATTTATTTATTTAACACTTCAAGCACAAATGTACAGAGGTGGACTTAATGCCATAGGCATTTTCTACCAGTCAACCTTTGGGTGATGCAGACAAGCAGTGGCAGGTGCAATTTCGAAAAATTAAGGAATAAATATTTATTTAAATATAAAGATACACATAATACCTATTACAAACTATAAATATAATAATATATACCTAATTATACATAAATATAAGCACAAATAAATATACATAAATATACATACAGGGTTCCAACAAGTCACTAAGCGAAGTTAGCAACAAACACGATACCTAGTCAGTATTGCCATACACATAGGTAACCTATTTTCCACCAAAGTCAATCAATGTTCCCATAATATTAAGATATTTTTGCACATCAAAGATATGCTTATACATTGTCCTTCGGGCAAAGTTTCCCTTGGGGGCAATGTTGGCATATTTCACGGTAACACATTAGCGATCGGAGTTGGTTTCATTTTGAAACAAATTGCTAATCTATTGCTTCGTATGTTCGAAAACATTGTCTGCCCGACAACGTAGATAACGCAATGAATGTTGTTGAACTGTCAAAATGAAACCAACTCCGATTGATAGTGTGTTACGCAATTAGGGTGCTGGATATCTCATGAACTGCTAATGCTATCAACTTGAAATTTGGAACAGTTTTAGATGACGTTTGCCCAACTATTTTGCAAATAAGAAAGAAATAAACACTTATATGTTTTTTTTTTACAAAGGGGGACTTAAAAATCGAAGTGGGACTACTAGGGCATGTCCCCCCCTATCATAATTATGAAAGAGCGCTGTTTGCACATTCTCAATCATTTTTTTTTTGGCTGCATAGTTTTCGACTTTAGATAAAAATGTAAAAAAAAATCCGCCCTTATCTCCGAAGTTTTCATACGTTTGAAAAATCTAAAATTATTCTGTGTCATAGAAGTTTATGTATAAATTACGGGAAAAATAAAACGATGTCACTAAATAGCACGCACAGTTTATAAGAAATCATCAACATAAGTTACATACAAATGATGGTACGGAACCTTCGGTGCGCGAGTCCGACTCGCTCTTGACCGGTTTTATCGTGTTTTGATATCGATACCCATCACATCTATATAGTTTCGCTACCTAATTTAATTTGACCCTGTATTGTTGACGGTATCGTTAGCGCAGTGGCTAAGCGAGGGCTTCTGCGGTACAGATCAAAGTGTTTGATTCCGCACGTTACTTTTGTCTTTTGTAAAACATAGTGTATAGTATACCTCACAGATAGTGCTAACGTTTCTGGATATTTATATATTTCCCCGATACCAAAGAAAATCCTAGTATGGGGACATAGACGTATAAAAAAAGAGGACTCCGCGCCACGCATATCGAAAGTGAAGCACCGTACCGATCTATGTGTGCGTGATTTGAGTACCTGCAAAGACGCCGTCGCTCGTGTCACGTAATTGCGGCCGGTCGGCATACTATGTTGTAAATGTGTGCGTGAGGCGTGTTTGTACAGACGGTCCCGGCATACTTACTGTGCTTCACTTTCGATATGCGTGGCGCGGAGTCCTCCTTTTTTTATACATCTATGTATGGGGCAAAGACTTAAATACAGGGTGTAAGGGACAGCCCTCCGCAAACTGATAGGGTGAATTCAGTATGTCATACTAAGATGACCGGTACATGAAATTTTTTCAGGAACGTTAAGGGACTCCAATAAACCTGATTTGTTTGTGTTTTTGTGCACAAATCGGAGCGTCCATTACTGGTTGGGAGGGGTAGGTAATAAGTATGCGGTGAGTTCGATGAACTCTGTAGCTAGACAGAAAGTGAACAGCTGATTTCACGCGTCGTTGGTTAGAATATTTCAACATCCATTGCTGGTTTTTTTTTTTGCTGTTTTTTTACATAAATGGAGTGCTGCGAACACACAATGCAATTTTACATTGAAATAATGAAAATGTGACTGAAAAAAAATTTGAAAAAATGAAAATTTTCCTGAGAAAATTTTCGGTGGAATATGATTCAGAATGAGGAGCTGAATGCACCCTGTTAGTTTGCGGAGGGCTGTCCCTTACACCCTGTATACACTGAGAAAAAAATCCTGACACAAAGCTGCAGTTTTACATTGCGAGCAAATTCTTGCGAAAGTGGCAAAATAATTTTGAGATTATAGCAAAATACCCTTTGCTGCCACAGCAACTTTTTTTTTGTGAAACGCAAATATTGTGAACCCCGCAGTAAAATATTGTGGCGTTATCAATTTTTGGGCCCTTTGATATAATCGCAAAGTGGTATTTTGTGGGGTTGACATGGTTAAAGTTTGTGTAGTTCGCAATGTGCGCTGCACATTGACTTTAGACGTTGTGGCGTTAGCAATTATTGGGCCCTTTGATAAATTCGCAAATTGGTAATTTGCGGGGTTCACATGGTTAAAGTTTGTGCAGTTCGCAATGTGAGCTGTGCATTGACTTTAAATGTTGTGGCGTTAGCAATTATTGGGCCCTTTGATAAATTCGCAAAGTGTTAATATGCGGGGTTCACATAGTTAAAGTTTGTGTAGTGCGCAATGTAAGCCGCACATTGATGTTATAAGTTGTGGCGTTATCAATTTTCAGGCCCGTTGTTAAAATCGCATGTTGGTAATCTGTGGGGTTTACAAAGTTAAAGTTTGTGTAGTTCGCAATTTAAGTTGCACTTTGATTTTATATGTTGTGGCATTAGCAAATAGCGGGCCCTTTGACAAAATTGCAATGTCCTAATATGAGGGCCTCACAAGGTCAAAGTTTGTGTGATTTGCAATATAAGCTGTGCATTAATGTTATATGCTGTGGCGTTAGCAATTTTCGGGACCTTTGATAAAGTCACGATGTCGTAATCTGAGGGGTTCACTTATGTTATGGCTGATTTCTGGTCAAAAGTAATTTTATCCTATTATGTATCTAAATCCATCTTTCCATATAAATAAATAAATAAATATCCTTGGACATTTCACACAAGTTGAGCTATAAGCTGGTTTTGTTAGCAAACTAACAATAAGAAGAAAGGGTTCACAGGTTATACGTTTGTGCATGGTTCCGGTGGTTCGACATTGACTTTGACATGTTGTGGCGTTAGCAATTATCGAGCCTTTTGATAAAATTGTAAGTTGGTAATCTGCAATGTGGCTGGGGTTCACATAGTTGAAGTTTGTGTAATTCGCAATTTAAGTTGCGTTTAAGTCGTTAACAATTAATTTTATCAAAGGGTCCGTAATAAATAAATCCGTTGATAAAATCGCAATATCCTATTAAGAGGCGTTCACAAGGTTAAAGTTTGTGTCGTTCGCAATATACCTAAGCAGCACATTGATTTTTTATGTTGTGGTATTGGCAATTTTTTTATAAAATTGCAAATTTGTACTCTGCGGGGTTAACAATTCTGAGGGCACTTTGTTAACATCACTAAGTGATAGCCGAGTTCACAATGTGCATATTCTCTAACAATGTTCAATTTGCTATAAACACAATTCAAACTTAGCGAGGGAATCCTAACATAGATAAAATGCAAATGAACTATAGTGAAAATCACAAAGTCTATTCTCGACAATGTTTGAATTTGGTAAAGTTGTTAAAATCGCTCGGAATCTAGTTTAGTCTTCGGTCGGCAGTGGCGGGCAACACTACTACGTATAGTCTGTTCTAGAATATATCTCGTACACTTGGCACGCGTTGTATAAATACGCCATAATTATCTAATTCTAGGAAGTTCTAGCCGTTCTAGGAACCATTATTAAATACACCGCACGGACACACAGATACATACGCAAATAGTCTGTGCAGATACGTGAAAAATAGGTTTTATGACCAGAGTCGGCGCGTCTGCTTTGTTTTTCGTCGTGAAAAAGTATTTTAAAACAGTAAAAAAAGTGCGTGTGATGAAAAAGAAGTGTTATGAAATTATGTGTAGTAAAGTGTTGTGAAACTCTCGACAAATTGACATGTTTTGTGTGATGATTAAACTAAAAAACGGTTTTAGTTTACGTGTGTGTCGTCTTTAAACTGACCAAAGACTAACCGGCTGTAATTATATAACTTAATGTTTGTGTAAAGTAAATAAATAAAAATTGGTGACATTTTGATAACTGCTTTTTATTATGTAGACAAGTCATTCCCGTTTCTAAGACGTTGCACATGATTAATACACCGGGCTTCAGATTTTAGCACTCTAGAAGCTCTGTGCATTGCTGGCGTCTGCAACGCTAAACGATTCTACTATTGCTAATCCCATAGTACCATATTGCAGAAATAGCAATGCTACCATTTCTGTTCCCGCAGTACAATGTTGCTACTCCAGCAATATTGTACTGCGGGAGCAGCAATGGTAACATTGCTATACCTGCAATATGGTACTGCGGAAATAGCAATGGTAAAATTGCGATCATCACAATGTTAGATCACGCCTTTGTTGGAACCACAACTTGAAGGTTGCTAATAAAGCAAAGTGTACATAGCTAGAACGACAAGGTTGAAAGATAACATTGAGTTAATCGCAACTGCAGGCTTTTTTTTACATCACAACTTTGTTGAAGCAACAACTTGAAAGTTGCTAATAAAGCAAAGTGTACATAGCTAGAACCACAATGTTGAAAGATAACATTGCGTTAATCGCAACTGTAAGATTGCAACTATAGCAAACTGTACGTTGCTAGATTATGTAAGTTGAACACTGTGATATCTCCACGTTTAAAGTTGCGAAATAGGAGCCAACAGAGTAAGTTTGTGAAAACGAACGTTTGTGAAATTCGCTATGTGATAATCCACAAAGTACACATTTCCACTTTGTCACATTCGCAATAGTTTTCCGCAATAAAAAAGTTGCTGCGGCAACAAACTTACTCTGTTGGCTCCTATTTCGCAAACTTTTATTGTTAATGTCACAATACTTTTTTCTCAGTGTATTGCACGAAGACCAAAATCGAGAATCACAAAAGTTACCAACTCTAGTCTGCCTATTTTAAAGATGAAAATTGAATCTACAAACTCATGACAGTTATTAAATAAATGACTTGTAGACTCATTAACAACAAAGACCTCTTTATGTGCTACTATGAAAATACTCGTAAATTAATTATTCACGGAGAATTCCATTACATTTCTGACTTTTTCTAGTTGAAGTAGGTCGTAAAAACGACCTACTTCAACTAGAAAAAACCGGTCAAGTGCGAGTCGGACTCGCGCACGAAGGGTTCCGTACCATATTATATGTTTAACAATCGCAAAGATAACTTTTTACTTGTCACAAATAAAAAAAATTTTTCTTTCTTTCTTTCTTACTTATTTTATAATGATACTGTGAATTACAAGGTTATTTTTGCAGTTGCAGAAAATCACCCATGTTTAAACAAAATAGGTACCTTATGAATCGCCGTTTTCGGTATTGTTGCTTAAATACAGTATTTATGGTACCAACATGGTATAAAGAAGTTTCAAATTCCTAATTTGTTTAATTGTTGCGCTAGAGCTCGTACAAAAATGGTCTAAAATTTACAACTTTTGCGGCCCCCTATTTCCTAATTTTAGAAGATAAAAAAAAATATGTTTGTACTCTACTCAATGAGTTGTAGACGACGACACCCCACATGCTAGATTATTTTTTATTTTTTTCCAAAATGAAAAGTTTATTGTATGGGGACCGACCCCTTAAATTTTTAACTTTGCTTTACTTTTATTATTTCTTATTATAGCCGTAATAGACAGCGGAGGCTTAGTAAGTTTGTACTGGACTGTACGTGGTTGTCTGATTTCATGGATTTTAATTTTCTTGCACGGAACCCTAATTATTTTTCTAAAATAAAAATAGCCTTAGTTACTCCTTAAAACATCAGCTATATGCCGTCAAAATTGGTGAAAATTCGTTTGGCAAGTTTCCTAACTTGACTCAAAGTACCATTTTTTTAATCGGACTGCGCTTTAAAATTCTTCTATACAAACTTTAACATCCCTAAACCTCATTATTACTTACTTATTCAAGTATTTGTGCTAAGTTTCAAGTTCATTAACCAAATCCCACCCCCAATCCCTCTTTAGGGGGTAGTTTAGGAAAACTCAAAATGATAAACTTTATAATTTACTTAGATGAATATTCGTGCTAAGTTTCAAGTCTATTAACTCAAGGGATAGGATTTTTCATACAAACCTTCATACCCTATTTTGCCCCCTTAGGGATGGAATTTCCAAAAATCCTTCCTTAGTGGATGTTTACACTATATAAGGTATCTATGTGCAAAATTTCAAGTCTCTAGGTCCATTGGTTTGGGCTGTACGTTGATATATTACTCAGTGACTCAGTCAGGACTTTGATTTTTTTATATATATAGATTTACCATGTTATTTTAAGACCACAGACTTCTTATAGGTTTTCCTGTAATCTACAGGTATAGAACTATTTTCTATATTTTTTTCAAAATTTTAGGCTCAGTAGTTTCGGAGATAAGGGGGGGGAATGGTCAATTTTCGTCTATTTTCTTAAATAACTTTAAAACAATATATTTTAAAATTATAAAAAAAATATATTTGAGACTCTCATAGTAAGCCCTTTCATTTGATATGTCACACGGTACAGTTTACAAAACTTTTTTTTTAAATTTTCTTATTTTCCCCCTAAAAGTGACTCTCATATTCAAAATTCATATATTTATTTTAGCTGTACGTGTTTGGGTCACAGAAATCCATGTGTGTACCAAATTTTAACTTAATCGGTCTATTAGATTCGGAGCAAATTGGCTGTCACAGACGGACAGACGGACAGACAGACAGACAGACAGACAGACACACGAGTGATCCTATAAGGGTTCCGTTTTTTCCTTTTGAGGTACGGAACCCTAAAAAAGCTAGGCATTTAGTATATTAGGTACACTACATTTCTCTGCTTCACAGATCTCATTTGTAGGAAGCATAGACGTATAAAAAAGGAGGAGTCCGCGCCACGCATATCGAAAGTGAAGCACCGTACCGATATCTGTGTGCGTGATTTGAGTACCTGCAAAGATGTGCTTGATTTGAGTACCCGTAAATGTGTGCGTGAGGCGTGTTTGTACAAACGGTCCCGGCATAGTTACTGTGCTTCACTTTCGATATGCGTGGCGTGGAGTCCTCCTTTTTTGATAAGTCTATGGTAGGAAGATAAATAATCTGCGATTACCCAGACTTCGGAATAACTAAGTAGGTATGTTGATGTAATGAAGCCATTAGTTTTCACGGAATTCCTCCTCATTTCAGGATTCACTGGGAATGTTGTGGACTAGCTTGTTAGAGTTGTGAGCCAATTATTTACCTTCATTAATAAAACTTTTTAATATTCTGAAGTATTTTATCCGCCGCCGCTATCTTCAATCTTTACACATCATGATTACAAAATGTTCGGGTTTATAAAACAGAAGTACAGTAACAGCCAGAAGTCGACTAGCAATCTCATAAAACCATGGCATAGCAATATTAGTTTACTTATGACCTTCTTTGGCGCCGCAGCCCGTATAGGGATAAGCGCCGCAGCCCGTATAGCGCAGGCGATAATGGTCATTGCGGTGTAAGTGGACTTCTGGCCGTTGACTGTACATTTTCCTTACATGTCCTACTTTTTAGTATCTATCATATTTGTATTACCTATCGCAATTAATATTATTTAACACATTGGTTTAGATTTTTAAGATACCTTTCCAACTTTCCAAGATGGTCTGCAGACCGCAAACTGCAAGCGACACCACTGGTTTCTACGAATCTCTATGACATTGATTCCGAGCGCGGCAACACTGTGGCCTGTAGCTGCGGCGCGCAACCTGCAGCCGCGGCATATCGCCGCGCTTGGAACCGAAGCAACCGCGACCGCAGGCAGCACTGCGGTCAACCGCAGCAGCTAGCCGCAGTGTCGCCTGCGTTTGCAGTCTGCAGCCCATTTGGGACTTGTACCTTCATGATGAATTTATCATGTAATTTAAGTGACTCTGTCGTTGAACCGTGACTTCAGTTATGAAATATCTTTTCAGTGTGCTTCAGAGCCTTAGTACACCTCCGCCGCGAAACCATAGCAGCGAAACCGCAGTACCTACCTAAGTAGTTCAATTCAAGTGACTCGCATGATGTTCCGCTACTCGAGTAGCGGAACACCGGAACATAATGCGACTTCGCGGCGGAGGTGTGCTAAGGCCCGCAGACATTAGAAACACCTAACCTATATCTATCTACTTATAATGAGACACGGTTCAGGAGGAATCAACTTGGAGTTACATTAGTAGGTAGGTATCGTTAATTTGTTGTAAATGAGTAGAGATAAAATCTTAAAGCAGCTAAGATCGTCAACGATATCACTTAAATCCGCGGTCATCAATGAAATTGTACGTAAATCCTGTAGTTAAACTAGTTTGAAGACGGACGCGGTTTTGTCAACATTACTTAAATCTTGCTTCATCGCGTGCTGTGGCAAGGTTTTGTAAATAATAAAGAAATTTCCCAAATCAACGTGAGAACTTGAAATACCTTCGACTTGGTCAGGGAAGAGAACGTATACCCAATAACTATACCTACCTACATTAGGCAAGTAGGTACGTCCTCATAGTCCGTTAATATATACGTAGATATTTAATGAAACTGAAAAATCAGACGTGTAGGTAGGCCTACCTATACCTACACTTGTGTATAGAATACAGGTCAGATTGTCATTAAGTATAAAGGGGACTGCGAACCGTCCATTTGAAAATAAATGCTTTGAGTTTGAGTTTAGCATATAGGTAGGTACAATTTGTACATAGTGCAAGAATTGAGCAGGAGGAAAAGCATTTGGTACTCTGATGCTGTGCCCACCCCTGGTACCATTATAACCGTCATCATGGATCAAGAGGCACAGCGGCTCGCTAGGCAACGACGCAGCCGACGAACTTGCCAGAAGGGGGTCGAGCATGGCACCAGTGGGACCTGAACCCATAGTGCCGATCCCCTTCGGTTACTTGCGCACTCTGAAACGTACCAGGGACCAGCATCATAAACTATGGTCGGACCAAGGAGAGTGTAGGCAGGCTAAGGAGGCGCTCCCTGCAATTGATGGCCGCCTCACGAAACAGGTTCTCCGACTAACTAAACAACAGCTGCGTACATTACAGCGGCTATAACTGGCCATGGGTCATTTAATAAACACCTCTTTGTCATAGGAGTCACAGATAGTCCGCTGTGCAGGGCCTGCGTGGAGGACGACGAGACAGCAGCTCATGTGCTTCTATACTGTCCGGTAGTCGCCGCATACAGGCCAAAGTACTTCGGTAACCCAGGTTCTTTGAGGAGCTGGGGTGGATCGAATGATTGATTTGCCCACCCATATGCAAAATACGCGCATTGACGTGGAGTTGCGGATACCAGCCCGTATTACCTAACCGTCATTTTGACCTTCTACATCGACTGGTGTGGTACTAAAAGTCAAAACTCTTGAGCCGTTTCCATGCAGCATGATGAAAACATAATAAGTAGCAAGTTATATGCGGATCCTCGACTTGGATACTACCGCCGCCATATCACCCGCAATTCAGTTGAACAGCGCAGAATTTTATTCCAAAAGCTCTTAACCCTGTTCGTGATCTCGTCTTTTATTCGTATAATGTGGAGATGCGAGTAGTTCACGAAGCGTAGTGGCACGAACTTCCCCGGTGGGTTGCGAACAGTGAGCAATTCTACAACTCTAGCTAACCGCAGCAAACGACTCATTGTCTGAACAATCGGTTGTTGGTCGCAGTCGGTCCGCAGATGCTGTGGCACATTTACGACCAACATTTCACTTGTCTACGTAGCTGTAGTACTGCAATGAAAACCTGTTGGAGTGGTTTAACAGATGGAAGGGTTACATAACACGTTACTTCAACTAATAGATACGCGCCCGCGGACCGTGTTAACTTTTAACTAATCAGCTATCGGTCAATCAAATATTAGATTAACTGATGATTTCCTTAGCATAGAAACATGAAACATCGGATTCTTCCGTATTTTTCCTGGAGAAATTGGAACATCTACACGTGTTAGATAGGTAGGTATCTACTTATGTCTTGCCTAGGCTACCCTATTTCAAAATAAATATAGGTACCTACCTAAACAGGTACCCAATTTATGTTTATTTAGGGAAATCAGCTACCTACGATAAAAAATTCAGGCCATAATAATATATTATCCCTTCTTAAATTATATGTAACGAATTCGAATGAAGTAATAATAGGAAAAGGAAAAGACGCTGGGTATTGGAAAAATATATGCATTTTCATTGTGCTACAACGACCCTACTAATAAAATATTTAAAAGCACGAGATGTTTTTCATCATCTTCCACCCCCAGGTGCTCTTCATAGAACAGTTAGGCATATTATTAAAAACTGCAATTTTCCAACATAATGGATGCTTTATTTTAATTTTATAACTAAATAAATTACAACCTGAGAGACAATTTTTATTGAGCCATTATATAGCAAGGTTAGTAATATAAATATTCTTTTATGATTTAAATACTTATGTAGGATGGTGTTTGCTGGTAGCGCTTCGTCTTTTCTGTAGGTAATACCTACAACTTTATTACTTATCTAGGTCGTACTTAGGCACCTTATTCAATGAGAACTTGTTCAGATTATATAACATACTCGGCCTACTTAAATCACGTGAAATTTTAAAATCCATTTAAAGGCTCCTAGAATTTTATTGGAGTTCAACGATCTGTCTCAATAATGTACGCCAAAATTGCACATTCCAATGATAGCTGCCATTTTTCACTCCCAGGATAGCTATTATACAATATCCCCAGCTATTTCAGCCGTAGCAGGAAAACCATTTAAATATTTGCACAATCCCCGACCTCGGGATGGTGTACCCGCAGTTCCCGCAAAACTTGTTTAGCCCGTGACTTCTAGTGGTTTAGTTAAGAAGTTGAACTCGCTGAAACTGTTGTACATTGGCTAGTAGACATGGATGATAGCTCGGAAAGACGATAACTAGACTGCAATGGTTGTTAAATGCGTGTAAATGTCCGATGGTTAGCGAATCCAATTATGCAATGATTGCGTGGCGAGACACGGAAGGCGGTGCACTCGGCCAATGGAGCAGCGAACGCAATGTAAGCACCTCGCGTCTCATGCGAACGTACACGATGAGGGAAGTTATTTTTAGGGTTCCGTACCAAAATGGTAAAAAGGAATACTTATGGTGTGACTCCATCTGTCTGTCTGTTTGTTACAGCTGGATATCTCAAGAACTACTAATGCAATCAACTTGAAATTTGAAACAGTTTGAGATGACGTTTGCACAGCTATATGAAAGAAATAACAATTTTTTTTTTTTTTTTGCAACAGGGACTGTAAGGGGGTCTTAAAAATTCGACGTGGGACTACTAGGGCCTGTGGGGCCTGTATCATATATGAAAGAGCGCTGTTTGCACATTCTCAAACATTTTTTTTTGTTTTTGTAGGCCGCATAGTTTTCGACTTGAACGAAAAATGTTTTAAAAATATCGCCAACCCCCCCCCCCCCCCTATATCCTATGTAATAGAAGTTTTATGTACTTATAGATTACAGGAAAAATAAAACGATGTCACATTACATAGCACAGTTTTTCAGAAATCAATCATCAACAAAAATTACATATAAATGATGGTACGGAACTCTAGGTGTAGAAGATATAATGAGTTCAATTTTTAAGTATAGTTCAAGAGCTAGATTGAAGAGTTTATGTAGGAAATCTAGGTTCTAACACTTCAATAAAACGAGTTATGGGCTTTTTAAAATGTATAAATTATTATTAGCCAATTGAAAGTCACTAGGAAGTTTATACGTCCGATTTGATCAGAGCGCAAACGAGAAGTAAGTTTTAGTGGGTAGGATTGGCGCTGGCGGGCTACCGTTTTACTTTTTAAATAAGTACCTACAATATATCGATTAGTACAGAATCGACTAAAGATTGATTTTTGTAAATAAGTAAATCAAATAAATCAACACGCCCCCTCAAAAATTAATCTACCAATTATACAAACAAAATAAATCTAAGTACTACCTAATTGACCGGAACATATTCACTTCCTAGTGTTTGCTGGGAATTACACATGGTCCAACATTTGCTGCCAAGGATTAAGGAAAACCCAGAAAACCTTAATCAAACCATTTCATTAAATTATTCTTAATAATAATTAAATTAATCATAAATCATATTATTATGTAGAATCACTAAACATCCAATCAGTATCTTATTCTAAGCCCATTTTACTTCTCATCTCTTGAAAAGTGATAGCGGGTAATGCCTTGGTCAGAACATCTGCCAACTGCTGAACTGTTAGAATGTAATTTTATTTTATTACATTTTTCTTAATCTGTTCCTTAGAAAAATGATACTTTATATCTATGTGTTTTGTACGTTTGTGATTGGTTGGATTATTTTCAATGCTTATGCAGCCATTTTTATCCTCATAGAATATGATAGATTTAATTATATCTGTCTTAATACTAACTGCTAGTGATTTAAGCCCTAAAGCCTCCCATGACAGTTTCATACAATGCCATACAATCTGCCTCAGTTGAAGAGGCAGCAACTGACATTTGTTTCTTTGTACTCCAGGTTTGCTTGCAGCTTGACCCAGTTGTACTTTTCCTGTCATTTGAATCACTGCCACCCCAATCTGAATCTACGTAGCCACATATAATGTTAGTGTAGGCACATTTTTTTACCTATAACTTAATTTTAAATCAACAGTACCATTCAAGTACCGAAGCACTCTCTTTAGACACTGCCAGAGTTCTTTACTATTTTTGTTCATATACCTACTCAGTATATTAACGCTTGTAAGTAATTAAATCTGGACGAGTGCATAACATGACATACATTAAACATTCTATAACGTTTCAACATGGATCATTATCTTTTTCTTCAGAGTTTAATGCGTCATAATTAAGTTTATTTTCCATTGGTTTACAATCGTGCATATTAAATTTATTTAATATTTAATACCGTTTATATGTATTATGCACTTTGATCTAATGTTATTTAGTAAAATTAAAATTATTACATCATCATCATTCATTTAATTCATAGTAATTTTCAATATCCTCATTAAATACCTTTTATTTTTTTTTTAATTATTTCAATATCAGCGCATACTATAACTAAATCACCTCTAAATAAAACGACAAATATTTTTATGTACATCTCCATTGTCTAGCATATACTGACACCTATTCAAGTGAAGAATCTTGAAAACCTTCTTCTTAATGAGATAGATCGAAAACTTCAAACCAACATTTAGCTGCCTGCATTTTTCAGCCCGTAAAATACTTTATTAAATTTACACACATAATTATCTAAACCATAATCATCATTATCATATATCATAATTATTATCTGAGGTACCCTCAGGGACTTTCATATAAATCGTATAAATATCTTCCTTTAATTCGTAATTTAGGAAGGTAGTTTTGACATCCCTAAGACGAACTAGGAAATGAAATTGATTCGCAAAAGTAAGATACATCTGAAACTAGCTATTCATGCTAATACTGGTGCGAAAGTTTCATTATGTATAGTCCGTGAGGTATTCTTGACTGAAACCTCTTGCAACAAAAGGTTTTCTAAATTCATCATGTTTTACAGGAAACATTCATTTACAATAAATTGACAATGTTTTTATTACCCGACTGTTTTCAGGTCTTGGTACTAAAGTCCAAGTATTATTTAGCTTTAGAGAATTTAGTTCGTCCTTACTGCACTTTCCCACTGAGATCTGTTTTGATCTCTTCTAATGAATTTGGTATTTTACATAGAATAGACTGAGCACACAAAATGGCGATCATCATCATCGTCTTCACTAAACGACATAGGTGGACGACTTTTGAACCTATTGCATCATCTAACGTCAGGATTTTATTTGTGTTTTCTTTTGGTGAAGATGGGTTATCAAAAAGTATATCATTTATTTGCTCCGATTCAATTTTATATTATCATTGTTGAATTTGCGAACTTTACTAGGACACTCGTGCTCATCAGATTTAGACCATAGACATATTATCTGATTTAGAACTGTCAGAGTTATGAGACTTGACCGGCACTGACTTGGATATTACATCATCAGCTTTGCCGTGAGAATTTTTTAATATTCCTTTCAGACTTGAGGTCTGGCCTGGATTGAAGAAATCCAGTCTCATTAACAATAACATCGCTGACTACTATGTAATTTTTCGCACTCTGGGTTCCAAACTTTATAGCGTTTGGTTCATAACCCACAAGTATCCCTTTCCATGATTTTTCATTAAACTTGGCCTTACTGCTTTTATTATGAACGTAAACAGTTGAACCAACTACCTTCAAATTATTTTTAATTTGAGGTTTTGTATCATGCCACATTTCGAATGGTGTTTTTGAAAATTTTCAAAGTTTTAATTGGGGTCAAATTAATCAAATAAACAGCAGTTTGTACTGCCTATCGCCCCAAAACACTTTGTTTAATTTAGCACCGCTTAAACGAGCTTTTCCATTAAGTAATGGTTCTGACCATACGTTCAGAAACGCCATTCAACTGTGGTATTCTCGGAATTTTTAAATGTTATGATATCCCTCTCTCTACACAATAACCTTTCATTTCAATCGATAGAAATTCGCCACCACTATCGCAGCATAAGTTGACTAATTTTAAATTAAACTTAGCCTCGCTTTTAGCCACGAAATCTTTAAAAACAGCAAACACGTCTGATTTACAGGTTAAACAGGTACTAAACAAAGTAATGCTACTCATCAACAAAAAGTACAGAGTAGTTTTTTTATTTGTCGTTAGTTGGGGGTATAAACAGTAACAATAGTCCACAAATATCTGAGTGCACAATAAATAATAGCTGTTTGACTTTTATTTTTGACCTGATATGAACGGAAATCGACTTTGTTTCCTATTTATACAGGCCTCACTTCCGTGGGCCTCACACAATTTGTCATCCAGGCTCGCATAACAGTTTCGATTTGGCTGGTGTCATCAACCATTTTAATATTTTTTTAATTTCGATGAATTAATTTTCACTTATTTATGACCAAAGCCATAATTTGTACATATTTTTAGTACTGCATACTTGAGAAACAGATTGACACTTATTTACAGATGCCATTAAGTCTACAGCAATTAAATTATTTTTCAACATACCTTGCATGATAGTTTTATTAACCTTACGTATTGTGCTCCTTGCTGGTCGAAAATGACTGTCAACCCAGCACGTTGCATTTTCGTTAAGAACCGCACCGCACCGTACCGCAGCGGTGGTACCGTAACATAGAAGAACACGTTCTCCAAAACTTCTTGAACGCCCATGTTGCTGGTCACATACATCGTTCCCTGAAATAAATTCACCATTTTAAGCAATAGAAATTTTAATGGCATTTGTAAGACGGTGTGACTAATGAAAAGATCTTCCCTGTTTATAATATGGTCCGATGCTCCAGAAACCAACAGGAAAGTAACTTTGCTTCCATCATGATCCGCTTGATAGTCTGCCATCATAAAAGCAAAGCCAGAAAAATTGCTCGACGTGGATGGTTCACTGATCACAACTGCCTGGACCGTCCTTCTCATATCCGTATTTTCTGCTGTTGTCGTTTTTCACATGATACTTGCGGCCACAGTGACAACACTTCATGAACTGAGACTTATTCTTCTGCTTGTAAACGTTCTAGTTGAAGCTATTATTCCCTTTATTATTTTGAGAGTTATCAAATTTTCTTTTTCGAAATTCCTGTCCATTTTTCCTCTCAACTTGCAAAACTTTGACGCTAGTATCACTATATTTATTTCTAAATTTGACTTCTTGATCCAAAAGCCTTGGTTTAACGAATCCTCCGATAAAGTTTCGATCGCAGTTATCACGCCATCATAAGTTGAGGGTAGGTTGAGCAACAAATGAGCTACGCGTGGCGTGGCGTGGTGGCGGCGTGTCGTCTTGCCGTACCCTATAATATACTGTTGTCTTTGGTGCCGGCTAACAATTCGATGATGAACACTTTTTGCACCTTTTATCACGTCCATTTCACTTGACAATGCCCGTATTTTTATTTAAATTTTAACCACTTATATTGCAGTAAAAACGTAACCTGGTCCCATAACCTGTTGGAAATCTAGGTTCTAACACTTCAATAAAACGAGTTATGGGCTTTTTAAAATGTATAAATTATTATTAGCCAATTGAAAGTCACTAGGAAGTTTATACGTCCGATTTGATCAGAGCGCAAACGAGAAGTAAGTTTTAGTGGGTAGGATTGGCGCTGGCGGGCTACCGTTTTACTTTTTAAATAAGTACCTACAATATATCGATTAGTACAGAATCGACTAAAGATTGATTTTTGTAAATAAGTAAATCAAATAAATCAACAGTTTACGATAAAATCTTTGATCTAGTCTTGGTCTATACTTAAAAAATTGAACTCATTATATCTTCTAAACTAAGACCCGACTAAATCTGTGACTTGGCGAAAACTTGCGACTAATTAGCGACTAAATTTGGGAGAAAACAGATCTTCGCTAGGTGGCCTAGTTTTTGAGATATAAATGTGGCCAAGCTGGGGAGACTCTCTCCAGATCGGCCACCAATGACCCCTTATAACTTTTGAACCAGTGACCGACAAATTCTGATATTTGGCGACAAATTTCGACTAATTAACGACTAAATCTTTGTGTTATCAAAAGTAAAATCCCTGATGGTGGCCAAGCCAGTGTCAGCCATACCAGATTATCAATCGATGTTTATGCGCTTCGATGTGTCAACACTCAACAGACGCTGTGTTTGTAAATGTTTATAAAAATACCCAGTCATTGTCGTGAAGCCAGATCCAGTGAAACTATTAATCATTTGTCACGTTGTGGTGACTTTTCTCCAAAACGTGAGGATATGAAGTAGGTACCTACTTATGTTAACTGGTGACGATTGCATAGGTACATACCTAATACCTACGTCTATGTCTTTTGGTTAGTAACTGGAAGTGAAAATGTAAAAGTTGACAACCATCTAGAATTACGCTGCATAATTTTGCACTTTTGTGACGATTTACGACCATATACCATATGCGAATAAAGGTACCTAGGTACCATATATTATGCACAGACAGAAGATCTAGGTATGTACTTGTTGTCTGCAAATAGAACCATTAACATGATATTTTACTCATAATTACCTAAGTTTTAATTTAGTTTTTACCATTGGTTTTTACTTTATACTGATTTGTTAATTTTATTTATGCACTTTCTAGCCTGAAACACAGGTTCAACCTAGTGCAGGCATTTAAGCAACTGTGTTTTATTTTAATTGTAATAAACGATTTTATTATTTTTTATTATTTCTGTCACGATTTCTATAAGTAAATCATCCAGTTTTTCAGTCTCATTAGTCACGTTGAGTTCAACTGCATTATAATATAATGCAGTTGACCATATTATGGTCCTCATTCTTCAAACGCTAGTTTAGGTGATAAGGCCTCAATAGCACTGACCTCTATTGTACACTTGTACAATAGAGGTCAGTGCCTCAATAGGCAATACGCAGCGCCATCTATTCTTAAACAAACATAACACATGTTCCCACTGCTGGGACGTGGTTGGGACTCAGGCCTCGTCTTTGTCTGTGCGTGCCATCTATCATACTGAACACGAACTACAAAGCCGAAGTGAACACAACCTTCTTGCATGGTTACTCAAGCTTCCAGTTTTGCTGATAGAAATAAAATAAGCAACCACAGCAACGCTATGAAACACTCGCCTACAACTGTACAACATAAACCTACAGCCACAGTACTACAGCTGCCTACAATACCTAACAGTTTACCTAAGTATTACTTTTATTTACTGTTGCAAAAAAAAACATATAGGTAGGTATATTTTTATTTCTTTCATATTCGCAAAATAGTTGGGCAGATGCCAACTATAACTGCTCCAAATTTCAAGTTGATAGCATTAGTAGTTCTTGAGATATCCAGCTGTGACAGACAGACTGAGTCACACCATAAGGGTTCCTTTTTACCATTTTGGTACGGAACCCTAAAACCAGGAGAAGTAACAAGGGGGCGAATCTGTGTCCGCGCGACATGCTCAGTATGAGCCGTTCATAGTGAAATGGTTTCCACGAACTAGTGCGCTTTAGACTGTGACCGTGACAATTTTTAAGAATGCAGTGTTGTTCAGTGGTTTCTTGTAAAAACCGAAGCCAAAACATAAAGTAACAAAGGGACAAAGTGGAGACACATTATACATTACATACATACATACATACAGGGCACATCTTCTTTCTTATAACTATGCGTATAGTATAGGTGTCTAGTATCCAAGGTAAACTCATTTGGATTGTTGTCTTACCTAGGTGCTCGTTGTGTACATTCGCGTTGTCATGCTCAAGTTGCATCAGTACTTTGAACCTATAAAACCATAAGCTATTAAGGTCGTGTGGTGGTGTAAGGCCACCGGCCACGCTAGGTCGGTGCCCCGATTAGAAAGGAACTTAGTACCGTACTTGCACAATCGGATGACAAACCTTCATACACAGCGTTTGTATGGACTTGTTGTGGCGCGATAATTAGTTTCTTCCACTCTGGTAATTTTGTAGATTAATTACTTACTTACGATTTTTTAAATAAAAACTTCTCTAGGCGCGTTGAGCGAATTTAAGTCGATTTTTGGTAGGGGATTACGGGTTTGTTTCACCGCGACACCGCGAATGATAAGCAGTTTTATTTACGTAGGCGCGTTGAGTAATTTTTGGTAGGGTGAAATCTTATGGGTGTTCTAAATTAAGTCTTAGTACAACTCATGAACGTTGTTATTATTTTAACTTACGATTAAGTTCCTATTAACTTACTTGGCAGATAATTTCATACAAATTCTGTTCCATTTTTGAATTTATTCAGTGCGGTTCAGGCTATTCGGACATCATGAAATAGGGCCCTAAGACATTTGTATAAATTGTTGTCGTGCGTTTTTATGTACAACAATAGACAGATCATGAACAAAAAAAAGGTGATGGTCAACGGCCTTTTACCCAGCTGGAATAGAATAAATAGCTTCATGAATGAGTCTTTTGCAGTGATCCTATTTTTGGTTATTATTTAGTTTGTTTGATTTTTTTTTTTCAATTTACTAATTATGCAATTTTACATAATCATATTATAATTAGATTCAAAATTCAAAAAAAGTAAGTAACATTATTAAAAGTTTTAAGTTTTCACTTCTGTCGGCAGTCCCCATAACTGCAAATTTTGTTGTTTCAGTTTCCCCGAGTCTTATGGCGAATCAATCTGTGCTTCCCAATATACTTTGTTGCAATTTCCTTCGTAGTTTATAAGCAACAAAATACTGACATCTCAGGTTAAAACACGGATAGTTGACAGAATTGACATTTATCTTAAACCCAGTGTTTCTTTAATGCTCTCACTAAGTTTTCGTTCCTCTACTGAATAGGCAGCTTAGTGCAAGGCGAAGGTCATAAAGACTTTTCATTCTTTTGTCGAAATTCGTGTCTAAAGTTCAAAAGACATCTCTTAACTTCACACAATGTATGGTAGTTTGTCACAGCAAGGCCAGCGACCTCGATTTAATCGTGTATTCGTGTAGTGTACGGGTTTAGAGCAGGCAGAAACAAATTAAAGATCTTTATGATTGTCGCATAGTTTTATATTTGTAGAAAAATTGTATGCTTCACTCTCATACATCATCTCACTTAAATATAAATACATGAACTATAATATACGTTCCCGCAAACAGCGTATATTCAGAAAATAACATCGGCTAATCGTGACTTTTAGCTAGCTTTATTAGACATTATCCTATATAAAATTCAATTAAAGTAAATATTATACAATACATCGCATGTGATAGTTGTCACAGGAATCCATATTACATGTTATTCATAAATCATTATAATATGTCGATAGCATTTCAAGTTATGTCTAAGTTTACATATTTTACACATTTCATAACACCTACACTTTATCTATTTTTGCTATAATTTCAAATACTCAATGGCAAATAACATAAAGCAAGATTACAACTATCATAAGTACGAAATATAAACTTATTACGTAAACAGCTGGCACAATGAAGATCTAGATGAGTTACACCACATTACAATAATTAACATTACGCTATTACGGTATACTTCATACATGAAAATATGTATGCCATATAACCAACAATATACACAATAAATAAGACCATGGAATGTTTCCGTGTTTGTTCATTAGTGGCCTACGCCAGGATAACAATCGGAATAGAAAGAACACGATAAAAAAATAATGCGAACATTTTCGATACGATAAATTATAGCAAAAATACTTGTTACTATATAGGCCACAAAACATTTGAAGGTATGCGCGTGAGTGCGCGTGCGAGCGTCTCGCGGCTCCGCGCGTTGCCTCGGCCGTCAGCTCGCCGCCGCAAGCGAGCGTGTGGGACGTAACTTCTGAAACATACATCAACGTCATCGTCATTCTCCTGCCCTTATCCCAATCTATTTGGGGTCAGCGCAACATGCCCTTTTTGTCCATACTTCTCTATTAGTCGTCATCTCGGTAGTCACCCCCTTTCTAGCCATGTCATCTTTCACACAGTACATCCATCGTTTCTTTGGTCTCCCCCTACTCTTATAGCCATCGACGTTCATACTCAAAACTTTCCTCACGACATTTTCCTCATTCATCAACATCAAACACACATCCACATCAATGTATTAAATTGTAAACAAGGTAACTTAGGATGCCACGAATCACAAGAACACGTACAGGGTACATGGCGTGTTAAGGTGTCCTGTCTACACACCAAAGCAGGGTGCTGGCGGGTTAGCACGGCAGCAGAGAATGTTGCAAGTCGGACAACTTTTGTTTAAAATGCGCGTTAACGGCGACGTATTATGTCGGCTACGCGCGTATATCGCATAAACAATGCGCGTAGGTCCGACCTTCACTCTTTGAAATCTGAACTTTCCACAAAAAACTAGTGTTCTTATACTACCTTCATCTATCCCATAGCTGTAGCTTCTATAGCTGTTTCCAGCTATTTATTTTATTTTTAATATGAGCACGCCTATGAATTTCATTATTTATTGACAGGCAACCATAGAAGAAAAAATTCAGTACTTCATGGACGCTAAAGTAATCTTACCAGATTATACAGGGTGTAAGTATAAACAGTGGCAATCTTTTAAGGGGTCATTGTAGTCATCATTATGAACAACTTTTACTATGGGAACAAACATGAAATCGCGAAAAAAAAACAGATGTTCCCTACATTTTTACGAATTATGCGAACATAAATGTACTGAACAGCTGATTTTTTTTTTTACCCCCAAGATTGCCACTGTTTAGACTAAACTGTTACCTGTTACTGTTAACTGTTTATACTTCTGATATCTTTAAATCATAATCACCAGCTAGTGCGCGTTGGCGTCTGCGTAAAGCGTGGTGGCGATGTAAGTGGTGGGCACGAAGCCTTCCTCGCGCGTGTGGTGCCGGCGCACGCGCGTCCAGCCGTCGCCCGCGTCCGTCTCCAGCACCAGCAGTCTCTCGCCACACTCCATCTTCATTGTGGAACCGCTGCCGATTCCTGGGGGAGGAAAAGATGGTTTTATTTCAATTTCTTGTTTTTTTTTTATTATTATTATAAGTATGTACTTGTAGTCAATCGCACGGGTTAAGTAACACTTGAACTACGAAAACCTTTACTGTTATGAAATAAAGACGCTGTCAAAGTCAAATTGTTATTAGCCGACGTTCGCACGGACGTAAAAAAATCGCGGGGGGATTTTATCGCGCACTGAATTTTCAACTCTCGGTGTTGAGCCGAGCATTAATAATTCAACCTAAAAACAACAGAGTGCATCCCAGCACGACGAAAAACACGCTGTTAGATTTTCAACTCCCGGCGCTAAGCAGAACGTTGAAAATGCAGTGCGCGAAAAAAAATCGCCGCGATTTTTTTGTCCGCTTATGGACGTGCGACTGTACATTTTACAAAATGTTCTATGGTGATTTTGTAATGTTATTTTAAATATGCGAATCATGCAAGAAGACAAGCTAATCGTCTATTGACGGTAGTGATTACAAATCGACGGTTAATTAAAAACCTTGACATCTCTAACGCCCGAAATTACTAATGTATCTCAATCCCAATCTTGAGCCCGATCTTTGTCTGTAGTCAATTCAATAGCTTCTATTGAAGATCTACTCATATTTAGTATCCTACTAATATTATAAATGTGAATATTTAGATTGTTTTACTCAATCACGCAAAAACGGTTGAACGGATTTAGATGAAATTTGGCACACAGTTTATAACCTGGATTAACACATAGGTTACTTTTATCCCGGTAGTACGTTCCTGTGCAATAATTTCCGAGCGAAGCTGTGGGCAAAAGCTAGTAAGTAATAAAACCAACTCACCTTCAAAGGCATACAACGCCTTACAGTAGCCCACAGGCTGCAGATCAGGCTCGCAGTAATAATAATCAAAGTCCGACTCATGATCATTATCGTGGTCGTTATCGTCTTGGTCGTGGTCGCCATTGGCATGGTCGTGGTCGTGGTCGTGGTGCACGGTGGCGAGCTCCCCGCCCAGGCCGGACTCGGGCGAACCACCGGCGGCGCGCGCGCCCGGCCCCGCCGTGCCGGTGCCCGTACTCACTGATGATTCCGATGCCGACCGGGATAGAGACTCGCTATTTGAGCCGATGCTGAAAATTGACACTAGTTAGTAAAACATAGTATAAATTGACACCTTGTTCTCAATACCTTACTGCAATTTCTCCCGCTAGAGGGCACCATTCGTCATAGTTCAATATCACAAAGACAAACTGAAATACATACATGTTTTTAAGCTTTTGGTATTTTTTAAACCTACATATATATTAACAAGATGTAAATAAGCTGAATTATATTGAAAAAAAGCGGATTTTTTTTTGCAGCGCATGTTTTACTGTTTGCTTTATTTACGTGGAGTTTAGGTGGCGCCATCTGCTGTCTCAGATTTGCATAAGATTCGCTATAGCCTCGTATTTAAGGTTAACAATAGTTGTGCAACATTGCTACAGCCACCATGTTCAAGTGGTACAGGAAAGAAGTTGCTAGCAACACTGCATGCAGTTGTCGTTTCAGCAACAAAAATGAACGCGAGCTTTTGCTAGCCTTTGTCGATCTGAATGCGCCAATTGTCAGCCCTTATCGCACAAAACAAACATAGCACTGCTATGACGTCAGCTTATGCACAGAACATGAACCAATGGGGAAGAAAACTGTTAAATTAGTTCGGCGTAGATGGCGCTAAGTGTTTGTTACTTTCATTCAGCTTAAGGCGAAAGCGCCAGGCTAGCCCGCGAAATTCAAAATTTCTTAGGTTTTTTGCAATTTGTAGGTCAATGTGGGCTTGTATGTTGATTAAAATATGATTCGCGGCCGTAGCTAATATAGCTTTACAGAATTATAATCATAAGAATCAGCAATACAACTTCATAAGTTAGCATTTACCTCAAACCTCATGATTTCATGAAATCGCTACATTTGAGATAAATGCTTACTTATGGAGTTGTATTGCTGATTCTAATGATTATAATTCTGTAAAGCCATATTAGCTACGGCCGCGAATCATATTTTAATCAACATATAAGCTCACACTGACCTATAAATTGCAAAAAACCTAAGAAATTTTGAATTTCGCGGTCTACCCTGGCGCATCAACCTTAATGGAGCAGCATCAATGGAGCTCCTTGCTGAAAACTTTGCCGCGAGATGGCGCTAAGTGTTTTTTCATGTCGCCGATTGGTCGCTTTGTCTTCAAGATGACTTTGACAAGTGACAAACTCACAGCGCTCTCTTGCGGCGAAGCTTCCGGGAAACAAACCCATTATGTATTTTTTTTTATTCCTTTTCCATAGCAAGTGCAACATAAACTGACAGTTCACTCGACTTACACACAGTTCAATAGTAAACAAGTCCACATGATTACCTGGTGGCCTGCGTGGGCGCCTGTCCGTTGGTCCTGGCGGTGGGGTGTAGAGGCGGCGCACCCACCTGACTGTTGGCTTCCGCCAGCAACTCTTCGAACTTGTTCAACTGAGCGCGAAGCTTCTTTAACTTGTCGCAGCACTCGTTTAATTGACCTGGTAGTATAAAAAATATTCTCTTACATGTTTGTATAAAAAAATGTGTTAAAAATATTCCTTTTAGGGTTCCCTACCATACCGTATTTTACAAATAAGAAAGAAACAAAAATACTCTTAAAAATCTTTCGGTCTTAAAAATTCGAAGTGGGGCTACTAGGGCTTTTAGGCCGCATAGTTTTCGACTGTTGACGAAAAATGTAAAAAAATACCCCCCCCCCCCCCCCATTATCTCCAAAGTTTGCATAGAGAAAAATCTGAGATTATTCTATGTGATAAGTAGGAAGTTTATGTAAAGATTACAGGAAAAATAAAACGATGTCTCAAAATAGCACATTTTACAGAAATCGGAACGGAACCCTCGGTGCGCGAGTCCGACTCGCTCGACCGGTTTTTTTGTATGTAAAAGTGCTTTTGCTTTGGTTTTGAAATGTTTACAAAGTTAGTAGCTAGAAACCATCATTAGGAACTTATTAGCGAAACAATCATTTGCAAATCGCTTTCTTTTTCAAAAAAATAATAAGAGCCCAAGGTTGTTAACGTAAACGTGAAATATTATTAGTTCAATTAAAATTAATAACGTAATTATTGCTATATTAAACCAATAATTGTTTTAATTGATTACTTGATTGCACAGTTTCACATAGGTAATTTATAACTTCATCCACCGCATCGTTGTTTGCACACATCCATCAAAATGATTCCTATTAAAGTTTAATAATTGGAATATCTAAAGGAACAAGAATCCTTAGTAGCATAATAAATAATTGCATCATTTATTTTCAAACAAAATAGACAACTCATTTTAGAAAAGGGGAAATTAAACGATTAAATAACAAGGAAAACGTCGGACGCTTTGCGGTGGAGTTCAACATAATCGTTTTCCTTTGACGAACGGAATACGTAACATCGAAATTATTCGAGCAAGGGCCAGGGCCGGATTTAGGGGAGGGCAACCGGGGCGAAAGCCCCGGGGCCTCCACAAGCAGGGGGCCTCCACAATAGAGACTTCGGAAAAAAAAAATTCTTTCAAATTTCAACTAGTAAACCTAGTAAACATCTTTTCCTTTGATATTTTTTTTTCGCTTTTACCTTTACCTACAGCCTAAAGTACTTTATACATACATGATTATTTGATTATATTAATCTTAAATATTAACAGAAATCATTGATCTATATTTGTTCACTCCAATCAGGCAATCAGTGAAATGTCAAAATCTCAAATGGCCCTGATAAGCACTTCCAATTTACTACCCATCTTGAGGGAGTACCCCAATGGATGGGACAAAACCGTCTATCAAAGCTTTCTCTCCTGAGCATTGAAAGCGATTTACTCCGAGAACTGGATTTCAGCGAAATCATCAACGATTTTTCGGCAAAAAAAGCTCGAAAGGTTCCGTTCGTTAACACTAAAATTTAATTTCAGATAATTCTTGTTTCCGATTATATTTATATGTGTTTGTTAAATACTAAGAGAATCTACTTGGTTTCACAATAAATTATTTATTGAAAAACTCGACTGAAAAAAATTGTTCATTTTATTTGGAAAATAATTTAGGGCAAGGGGGCCTCCACTCCTTTGTTGCCCCGAGGCCTCTGGACCCCTAAATCCGGCCCTGGCAAGGGCTATTCAATATTTACAGCCTACGTGAATTTGCCGTGTTCAACTGTCAAAGAATGACAGTTGTGATGTCAATATACGGAAAAATTAATTTGTTAGTAAATTTGCCTAACAATTTATTTCCCTGGCTATATTGACTACTATTTAAACCTCAAATTACCTTCTACAGTCATGGGATCTCCGAGCGCAGGGCTCGTTTCATACACTCCTTTCATTTTCATGAGACCTTCCATCGCCGCTTGCTCTTGAGCCACCTGTAACAAAATCGATTGTTTGAACAACTGTGCGAAGATAATCATTATTTTCATTCCAAATAACGTTATTTTAGTTGGAAATCGGAGAACATCTTGTTAATATGGACTAATAGATTACATTTTTGACCGACTTCAGTAAACAAGGTTTTATTCGACCCGTGCATGTTCATATTGATTTTCTCAAAAATTACTGAACCAATTTTGTTATTCTAATCTTAACTAAAATTATAAACGCGAAAGTGACTGTTTGTTGGTTTGTTCGTTTTTTGTTACGCTTTGACGCTAAAACGGCTACACGGATTTGAATGGAATTTAGCACATGGGTAGACAATGACCTGGATTAGGACATAGGATACTTTTTGTCACATTTAGTACGTTCCCGTGGGATAATTCCCTACCTCCTCGCGGGTGAAGCCGCGGGCAAAAGTTAGTCAGTCACAAATACACGTGTGTGTGTATTGTACGTATGTCATCAATAAGTTAAGTCTGCCTGCTGTGTTCTATGTAGTGATTCAAAAATAATCAAGTAGAAAAAAGCGACCTCTGCTAGTCCTCAAAAATATAAAATAGGTAAGTTTTGATGAGATCACTTGCTATGAAGGTTGCCTCAACATCACAAGGAAAGACAAAAACATTTGTATGCGAAATGCATTTGCTCCAACCACAATGATTTTATATTTTATATATAAATGTAGGTGTATTCTATAAACTATATAACTCTGACCGTTGATTAATGTATAAAAGGAAAACATCAATTGCAACTGACTAAGGGAAACGGGGTTTTACGTTGCTGGTAGGTGTACCTATGTGTGCGTAACTATAGTACCTACCTAACATAGTACTACTTGCGAGTATCAAAATATGTCGTATATATGGCCGTATTTTTTTATTGCGTTAACTTATAACCCGGTGTCGGTGACCGATTTCTTTGAGTCGGTATAAGTCAGTGATTATCTGTTACCGACAAATGTCTGGATTCGGACCCATTTTACTTATTTTATTTATAAAGGCACACCAACATCTTCTGTTTACTTACAATATATCCAACAACAAGCTAAAAATAGTTTTCCTTGTGCTATCAAAACATGTCAGAGTCAAGTGAAACGACTTGGGTATTACCATGTGCATACACATTTACCAACCAGAGATTATCTTCTGTAGCAAAAGGTCATTAGACAACAAATACTTAATAGTGTCAACAAATATTATTGAAGGAACATACTGACCTGCTTACTCAACTCCGCCACCTTTGCTTGAAGTTTCTTTTTCTTCTGGTTCGGTGGCAAGTCTGAATAATCCTCCTTTCCATCCATAGACATGTTATTCTGTAACGCAAACAAACACTTTAATCCTTAGTTTTTAGTCTTTGGTCATGCAAAATGCAACCATACACCACGAACTCTGCTAACTAAAATACCACCCTGTGTCAAAAACTTTGGAAATAATATCTAAATAAATTCTGTAAATATCATCCTTACATGAATTTTAGCCTTGAAAAGGTTTTTCATAAACATGCTTAACAAATCTACTATCACTTAAGTATATAAAAATCACTAAAACTTCGTTCTGTTCTAAATGTTAAATTCAGAACTACACAACTCCACCACACTTGGTAGCCAACTGCCCGATATTCCAGGTAAATGGTCATTATCCAGCCAATTGCAAACAAATAACTATAAGTGACCTTGTTTAATTCACAATTATAGCTGTAAATCTAAATATAAATTACGTAATAAATATTTTTATTTAATAATAAACGCCACACAAATAGTTATTCACAACATCTATTAACAAACATAAACATGAACAAATGCGAGTGCGCTGAAACCAATGGTAGCCGTGCAGGCATGGTAAGTTAGAACAAGCGATGGGTTGTTCCCACTATTCCTGCCATGAGTTCCTAACAGTTTTAATTATTTATGTACATGTATTTATTATATTAATATATATTAATAATTTTAATTATATCTATTTACGCTCAAGGGAGAGTGGCCCATGCGCACTCAAGCGTGAGCTCATGAATATGTCTATTCTTTCCCGTGTTAACTTATGGAGCACAGACTTGGTGTTTGACTAACATCCAGAAGTCCAAACTCAAGGTCTGCCAACGAGCCAATAATGATGAGTACAACACTATCGTGGTAGCTATTAATTATTAGTATAACAATTATTAATAATATTATAATAGTTCTATAGAATAAACTGCAAAGAAACTTCACACTATACCTACTGGTAGGAATTCATGGCAGGAATAGTAGGAACAACCACAAGCGATACAAACCACCCAACTGTGTGTCGAAGAGAAAGTTTATTGGACATCTCATGAAAGAATCACATTACTCATTACTCTACTGTTTTATAAATCAATCATCATCATGACATTGAGAGCAATTTATGAGGAATTTCACGCAAACATTGAACAACAGCGATTGATTTACTGTATTGTTCTTATTTATGAATCTTGATTTGGGCTGCAATGATTGGGCAGATAGGCAGTCGCTCCAAGAAAAATACTGGTATTCAGCTGCATCCGGTTAGACTGGAAGCCGACCCCAACATGACTGGGAAAAGGCTAGGCAGATTGATTGAGTTGGGCTGCAATGACAATGCAAAAATTCTTAGTCAAAGATAGATAAACGGATAGATCTTAGAAAATGCTGGCGTCAATAGTACTTCAGCTTATCAAGAGCCTTAATAAGAGAAACATAACACAGCCTTCAACCACT
The DNA here is from genome assembly GCA_905163495.3 of Cosmia trapezina. Classification (NCBI taxonomy): domain Eukaryota; kingdom Metazoa; phylum Arthropoda; class Insecta; order Lepidoptera; family Noctuidae; genus Cosmia; species Cosmia trapezina. The sequence continues at coordinate 21,208,471 of LR991022.1, forward strand.
ATGACCAAAGTGGCATGATCTTACAGAACACGAGCATGCTTCACATCTAACACACAAAAGATTACTTTACATCACAACAGTCCAAAACACAGACATTATCATTGTTAAAACAAAAGTCGTAACTAATACTAGCAGATCAATAAACAATCTCATCACACATTACCAAATGCACCACGACACACGAGTCACACGTACATAATTTGATCCCGGCCCTTATTTCCAATACTGGTATTTCGGGATTATATACAGACAATCCCGGGATCCCCTATGGCCCCGAGGGAAAATCCCAAAACTATGTACAAAATCGTCATTTATATTTTGGTTATAATTGATCAAGTATCTTCGATATATGAAATCATACAAAATCGAAGTGCTCCAACAAATATTATTATATTCAGACTTGAAATGCTATTTGAGTGTGAAAAAAGTGAACTTTTAATCCCGATTTTTTCGGGACTGGAATAGGGCCGGGGTCGTAGAATTGAATCCTCTAGTCACACGGGACTGACCTTGATCGAGTTGCAGGCCTCGACAATCTTCTGTGGCAAGCGTTAGCGGCGCGGGCGGGACGAAGGGGGAGGCAAACAAACAACATTAACATGGGCTAGAAAGAAACCACCGGACCGACCGGTCGCAACAAGCGATATTATGTCGATAGTAGGTGTAGACCACACAACATAAAAGTGTTTGCTGGATAGTGGAACGTGTGTCTTAAAAGTTGTCAACGTTATTTTATAAACTTTACTAGAAGTTTCAGTGGATATCCCTATCTATGGTTTGAACAATACTGCTGTACCGTGGGGAGCGGGACGCCGTGAGCGTTAAAGAATAAGCGATCTGCACTGCCCTCCCGTCTCGCCGCGCACATCCCTAAGGCGCGGTACAGCGGTATCGGTCTATAGTACGGGCAACAGAATGTCGTTCAAGAATGTCGGCCTTCGTGTTACAAAATAAAGGTTCCGTCACAGTCCCCCGTTCCGAGCTAATAGGGATGATGCCGAAAAAATTTATTAAAATGTGGCATGACGTCACTCCTTGCTAGATTCTAAACGTAGCGTAGTTTAATAAATAATCAATAAATAACGATGGACGTGAGGTTGACTCTAAATCACTAAAATGTTTCACTTATCTGTCATGCCCAGTAATTTTAAATCTTAAAACCGTAATTCCCGTAAATCACCCTGAGAGGACAGAAAAATGCGTTCAAATAAAAGACCGCACAACTTTTGAGTCATAAAATAACGTTTATAAATAAAATTTACAGATTGAGAAAAACAGAAAGTAAAAGTATTGTATGAAACATTGTTTGAGACGGTGTTATTCATAATTGCTTGTTGTTGATCAACAGTAACAGAAGCTAGTGACTCATGCTATAATGACTTACATCCCCACCACCGCGGGGCGACTTACTTTTTCCACATGACATGGCACCGACGCCGACAGCCAAAATATCAATTGGTTGTTATTTGTACCCATGTTAGGTAGGGATCGAACAGGGATTGAAAGATAAAAATAAATTAGTACCTCCAACTTACACATACTAAAAATAAAATAAGAACCTCAGTGGCGTTTAGTCATTCGTGTTTTCAGTTTTCCTCATTCAATTAATTTAACAAATAGTTTCATGACTATACACCAGCTGTGTAAATAATGAACAAATTTAATAACATAAAAATGATATAACATCAAATCGTATTGTACAAATTGAATAAATAAATTATAGTACCATACCATGCAAGTACGTAATCATTATTTTAAAATTCATGACAAATAAGCTGATATGAAGCCCATACATAATTTCAAGCACACAGCCCCATAACCTTATAATTTGCGTCCGAAATAAATTGAACGTATGTTTAAATACGATAAGATAGCAGCTGGAACAAAATCAAATAATAATAATCCTAACTATGTTATGAAGTCAGCATTAGATCACACATGCGGCTCATTATTATTATACAATAAAGGCAGATGAATAAACTTGATATAAATATGTGCGAACCTTTATTTGAACAATGCTGTCTTCATAAAACACTGACTCTAATAATATAGAACCATTGACTACAAGATACCTCTATTGGATATATCCACTGGTTATTACGCAATACACAAACATGATCGAGTTATCCAAAGCATCTGTCCTTGTCACTCTTGCAGAGCATCAGTGATATGTTCCTCTCACCTTATTGGAGCTGAAGATGGACAGGAGTCCTCCTCTCTTCTTGATCTTGTTGCCGGAGACGGTCCCGCGCGCCGCGGTGAGGTGGTTGTGTGGGTGGTGGTGGGTCGTCGCCGCGTCCGTGGTATCAGCCCCCGAAGCCGTCTCGAATGCAAAATCTTCGGGCGGCACGAAACCTGACTTATACCTGTCTATAACTAATTTTGTGTCCTGTAAACATCATAAATAATAAACCTTTATTTCAGACCATAGAGAATCCATCCATCCATCCCGTGTTAGTAAATAAAACTTGCTTAGCATCCTAAGAATAATATTAAACTTCACTCTATCCGCGAAGTCACATTACTACACTAGGTACATAATACCTAGTCGTAGACATAATGTATGAAGTGAGGTGTCATTACTGGTGGATTTCTTATGTAAAAAATTCAAACGATGCCAAGAATTAATTGGCACTAGTTTTTAGGTCGCTCCAAGTCGTTAGATCTCGATAGGCTATAAAATTCGCCGTAACTATTAATGTAACCCATTTCTTAGTTTAACGATCCTTATAAAATGTTTAATATGCTGCTAATAAACTATTTTCTTTGAATCATTAAACAGTAAACTATGTATATCATGAGAACATCAAGACACCTAACTTAAAAGGTATTATTAGTCAGCGTTCGGTCGATCAACAAACCATACATTATGTGCCACCAATTCTAATGTTATGTAAACTTGAAAGATGGTCACTACCAGTAAACAAAATATACAATAGGTATTCATACCACGTACATAAGTGGATAATTGGTATTAGAATATCAATACCAAAATGCGTCGTTATATGAAGAACGATGTAGATTAAACAATCTCTATGAATCACTGTCTCATAATACTTAACTCATGACTATCGCGTGTCTAGCAATATGATCTAGTGTATCTTCGTGCTGTTTCCACAATTTAATCCTCGACCACACAAGACAAATTAATCCTCGTTGATTTTATATGAAATTGCATTTTTAATTGGGTTGTAAATGTGTAATGTAATAATTATTATCTTACCTCTTTTTCATTAATACTATTTGCTGCAGTCTCCATACCGTCAAGACACTGCATGATTATCGGAAATACTTTCCTTTCCACGTCCACTGAACTCAACATAAAGTTCTTTATATTTTTTATCCTTTTCTCGTCTAAGTCCTGCAAACATGAAAATTACTTGTTAGAAGAATAAACACGTTTCCGTATAAAATTATACGAAAATAGTGGACGTGTTTTATGCATGTCTCTCCCATTTGACCTAGTTGGCCTTACGCCAGAATGCACAAAGTGGTTGCACTATTGGGCCCAACATTTTCCTGAATTTCTTCAAACTCACAATGACTCATGTTTACGTCCAGAAGACAGTTACGACTCTTAATTCATAGAAAAACTCATAATAACAGCTACCATCTTGTAATCGATCGGCTTTCGAAGGCGAAAGCCTTAACTCGTTGATTAATGAAAATCTGTCATGTTGCTCGTAAATGAGTTCGCTTACAAGATGCTCGCTGTTATTATGAGTTTTTCTATGAATTGAGTCATGTTTAAATAATATACATACCAAGTTTCTTAACAATTTATCACTTTTTTAACAACTACAGTATTTTGTCTTATTTAATTGCAGTTATCAAGAAAATTGAATTAATTCATGACACTTTAAGAGGGAAGCTCCAGGTAGCCCGCGAAATATCAATTTTCTTACGTTTTTTGCAATTTGCAAGTCAGTTTGTTGTATGTTGATCTGAATATGATTCGCGACCGTAACAAATCTGTATTTTTTTAATTATAATCATTAAAATCATCAATACAACTTTTTAAGTTCGTATAATCCTAATGAATGACTATTTCTTCAAATCTTGACATTTAGCATTATACTTACTTATGGAGTTGTATTACTGATTCTAATTATTATAATTTTGTAAATGCAATATTTGTTACTGTCGCGAATCATACCAAGATACAACGAGTCAGTATTAACTGACTTGCAAATTGCAAAAAACGTAAGAAAATTTGATTTTCGCGGGCTACCTGGAGCTTCCCCCTTAAAGTATCATGAATTATTGTTGTTATATCGAAAGAAAAAAGTGATAAATTGTTAAAAAAAAATACGACTCAATACATAGAAAAACTCATAATAACAGCGAGCATCTTGTAATCGAACCCATTTACAAGCAACATGACAGATTTTCATTAATCAACTAGTTATAATTAAATATTCTTGACAAACGCAATTAAATAAGACAAATAATGTTGTTGTAATATCGAAAGAAAAAAGTGATAAATTGTTAAGAAACTGGGTAAATTATAATTAAATATCGCATACACATTATCGTTCGTAACAGTAAATCATTAGCGTCGTAATTTATTAGTTAGGTCGTCGTGCGGGTTGCGTTTCTTCAACATTATTTTAGGATACACGATAGATGTCGCAGATGGTGTCCCAACGGTATTTATCACTCGAAACCTAAGTGAGATATCCAAAATTCAAAAGAGCTTTTAGGTGTGAATTGATGGTTGTTCATTAAGTAAACCTAAAAGCTCTGTTGTAATTCCACACGGTCTACTAAGAGATTAATATTTTTCGATTACTTTATCTCTCGGATAAAAACTATGTTGTGTCAAATAAAAAGATAGAGATAAAGCGTTTAATTAATTATTGAAATAAGACAAGACGTAAAAAAAGTCATAGAAAATACAGAATAGTCCCGATTTTTTCTGATCACGTTATTGATGCGACCGCTCGTGAGTAAAGACGTAATAAGTCCTGAGCAAGAATACTAAACCGACAGAATTACTTTGATTTTGAAGAAAAGCGGGAAGCACAGGACCGATCGTTTTGACAATGTTTAAGGCGACGCTATCTGACTTTTGATGATTTTAAACTGAAGATCACGTCTAAACGAGTAGTGTTAATGATTTGGAAAAAATATATGTTAAATTAGAGCATTTTCTTTATAACTTAATATGTGAATATTTTAGATTATGTTTATATTAAATAGTGTAATTAATTTGTAAAGTTACGTGGGAATGTAAAGTGAATAGCTTGGTAACACGAGGTGAAGGATGGCAACACTGGAAGTAAGGCAGAACGACGGATATATGAACGACGGTGTGTGCGGTGTGTTTTTAAGTTAAGATTTTAAAAGTGTATTTTGGTTAAAATAAACCAGTCATACTAAAAATTGGCTGTTTACTTCGCCCTCGATCCCACAAATTGGGGGCTCGTCCGGGATCGAGTAAAAATCAAAGTACACAACGACGGCGACGACGACGACGACGCGACCGCGTGCCCGTACCGGTGATTTTTTTTTCCTGCAATTTTCCTGCTTCGCCCTCGATCCCACAGTTATGTCTAACGCAGATAAAAAACTGAGAATCACGCAAAAACTGGGCGTATTTTTATGAAACCTTCACCATTTTAAAGGTAATTTAATTATTAATCTTTTACCCCCTTATTCATAAAAAACTTAAACGCTCTACAAACCAATTTTATTTAAAATAGTGTTTTGTCTTCTTCTTTCAACATCAATTCATAATTCGAAAGAAATTGACAAAACACTATTTTAACTAAAGTAGGTTTGTAGAGCGTTTTAGTTTTTTATGAATAAGGGGCTTAGTATACGTGTGTTATTAAAATGCCTTTTGTTTTATGTATAATAAATTAATAATGCGTCCAATTTGGGGCAGCGCTCCTTGATGGGCGAGTCCTATTACTGGCTACGCGTTGCGTGAGCTCAGCACAGAACGCGCAAGCTAACCACTCAAGGTCATTGGCGTATAGTTCGGCCTTAAGAGGCCTATGTCCTGCAGTGGACGGCTTTCGACTGGACGAATATGATGACAAAGTATAAGGCCGTAACTCACCTGTAACTGCTTGAAGACATGCGGCAGTCTCTGTTCATAGTGCTGTCGTTGAGCCTCATTTGTTTTGCGCAGCTGATCCATATACTCCTGCTTCGCGTCTTCGCATGCTTGACTCCGAATTTTCATGTTCGCTTTCTGTTTTTCTACCTCTGCTCGACTGCAATTCAAATTAAATCAATTTTATTGAAAATGGAGGAAATTTACATACAGTAATTGGTATAGCTTGACCACTCTGAAACGACGCGCCCCACTACAGCATTTACCGTAGTGTACGTATACTTTAAGTAGTGGGGCGCGTCATTTCATAGTGGACAAGCTCTACCAAGAACCGTTCGAGAATGGCAACATTGGTATTTGTGATTCCGGCGAAGAGACCATCCCTTGTCATCCAGGTGTCGTAAAAAGGCGACTAAAATATAACTAAGACGTCGGAGAACAGTGTCGACCCGATACGTATTTTAATGGTTGCGCTCATTAACAGACCCATTAAAGATAGTAGACGTTTAGTGGGCCGATAATGTAAAGGTTTCCGTCTTTAGTCAGTAAAATATATCATCTATAGTTTACTATCTGACCGCAACGATTACAGGCTGCAGTGAAACTGATGGGACTACATTTGGCTCATTATCAAGTGAATCACCATCTCACGGAGCTACTAAAGTTAGCTTCCTTCGAATCACTTATTTCACGTTATTTATTTTAAAGCCAAAAAGGAAAATTGGCATGAATAGTTCAGACACTGTGGCATCCTCAACCCCAGACTCTTGCTATTGTACTGCATTCAGTATTGAGCCTATGCCAACATGTCATTGTTTATGAAGTCAACAATATATTTGCTCGCTGCCAACTTACGTCCACATTGATAAAATATGACTAATATTTAATCTCTTTAAGTAAAAAATGTAAAGAACCCCAGAACGAATTCGAATAACAACAAAATCAATGTTAACATTGAAATAACACAGCATTAAAATTCGATTACCACGGCGTTTACAATTTGCTGTACACTTTACGCACTGTTTAATCAGCTGTACAATTTCTGGGTCAAGTCAGTATTATCGGTGGAGTGAAGTAAGTATTGTATTAGATAATCACCTCAGATTAAGGTCGGCGTCTGCCTTTTGGAAGGTCTCCAGTGCTCGCTCTGATTCCCTGGCCGCGCGCTCGTACGATCTCCTCGCTCGCTCCAAAGAACCTATCGATGAGTTCAAGACTCCCATTTGTTTTGCACCTTCGTTTAAATGTTGCTGTAATTAAACACAACATTGGATAATCAAAAGAACAACAAAACAGTTTCAAGGAAGACAATTAAGATCAGAGTTATTTGAATCCCAAGATTCGATTTTGAATTATAAGCGAGTCGATGTAGTCATGTTTATTTTTAGAAGCCCTGCGTTAAGGTACCTGTCATGCCATACTGTATTGTGGCGTCTCAGAACTCAGAAGTATGTTCAATGAAGCGTATGCGATTTAAAAATTAATGCTGTTTTAAAACTAACCTTCAAGAAACTAAAGTTTAGTTCAACAAATTAATAGAACATCGGAACGGGTGATAACATCAGGTGATAATTACAGCATAGACACAGATGTATACGTGACTATTTCCGTTGACTTATCCCGAATAAAAACAAACATGTGGTAGTTCTGTAAGTCGCTGTAGTTTTTTTATCATCCTAGCGGTCGTCATACGTGTTAATTACATTTTTCCTTAATAAACATTTAGGTATTATTATTGCACAATTTCTGCACGACTTATGTAGGATACTTTGTTGTATACCCATCTGTAGCCATTTCTGCTATTGAAGAATATTACGAGAATGTGAAAACAACGTCAGATATATGTTTTCCCCGAAGAGATAGGCAGGCAAAGCTGAATTATTTTAGTGTTCCCCACATTTATCTCCAGTAATGTTTAAGTACCGTGTAATGGTGAAGGGCGAGCCTATTGCCAATAGGCAATAACCGGACACAAAGACTCTTCCAGCTGCTACCGGCTACTGAGAATTTCCTAACGGAAATACTCAAATACCACCTCGCCCAAACTGGGGATTGATACCAGGCTCACGCTTAGCAGTCGCGGTTGCAACTACAGAACCCGTTTGAGGCAGTCTAAAATTATATTTTTTTATTGGTCCATTGTTACAAAATAAATTTAAAAAATAATAATACTGCTTACTCACTTACTGTAACTAGAATAATTAACATGTTTATAAATTTATTTGAACAGTGGTCCCCAAACTAGTCAGCACCTGTATTTTGGGGGCCTAAAACAACTTGCTAAAGTTAAGGGGACTACAGGACCTAAACACTGTCAGACTGCATATAAAAGAAAGAGAAGCGCGATGACACAACCCTGTTAATTTATTGCAAAATATGAAGCTATTATCTATTTATAAAAAATCTATTGATTAGGCTAAAAAAATAAAACACTATTACGCTAATATGTTGCTTGTAGATGTAATCTGACAAAAAATCTGAATGATTGCATGTATATTAGTATGGTTTTTATTCGTTAAACAAAATTTTTAGAGGTATCTTTGTGATTTTTTTCTATCGTATCAAATTAGTGGTATGTATTATGTTTTCAGCACACTATCTAACTAGCATATATCCTGAAGAATATCATATATTTTTCTGATTATGTTTACTGCAGTAGATCATATACTTTTAGGCATTATAAAACTTGCGTTTAGGTCCTGTAGTCCCCTTAATACAAAATTAATTATTTCCTTACCTTCCTTTCTTCTCGCAGCTCTTTGGCGAGTAGATGCAACTCTCGTACTACATTGGACTGTAGGTTTTCCGCGACCACTTCCCGCTGGCCCGCGAAATCGTTTAACTCTTGAAGTAAATGTTTAAATGCTTTACACGCCGTATATCTGAAATTTTTATGATTGTTACTCATTGTTACAGCAGTAAACAAACGTGCATTTAGTTTTACGGGGCTGTGAATGATTTTTGGTTGAATGGTCAACACGTCCGATTATGAAAAAGTAAGCTGTCGTGTAAGCAACTCTGACATTTTAGATTTAAGGTGGAACCAAAGTCAGATAACTTTTATCCGCGGAATAAAATTAACGTCTGACAGTTTTTGCATGGGAAAACTCAAAAAAATCAAAAATTAAAAATTTATTCGTTGAATAAGGCATAAACTAGGTATAAAAGTTTAGTCGAATTCGCCCTCATTGTGAATTGAATACTGCTTGAAAGTCTTCAAAAGGTGAATTTTTTTATGGACCGAAATCAAAGTACCTACAGTAACCACCAAACAAGTTGGCAATAAGTGGGAATGCGCAGTACATAATCCTGTTGACTGATTGGTCGCCGCTAGCAATCGACCAATCACGCAACAGGATTCCGTACTGCGCATCCCCACTTATTTGCCAACTTGCGTGGCGAAATCTTTAACATCAGTTCAAACACATAATAAACAAAAGTTCCTTGATCCGATTTCGGCAAGAACCGAAACCCGTTTCTTTAGTGCACAAAATATTGTGCAACCAACGATATTATAGCCACAATGAAGCGTCACCAAATATACAACCGTAAAAATGCTTGGCTGTACGATTGGCGTGCCAAATACATACTCCGATAAACTGCCTTATGGTAACATGACATTACTCGTATGCATTGATATATAAGTCAATGCTCGTATGTCAATATATCACGCTACACTACAATTTTTACAGTTCCATGTTGATTTTACTTTCATTTTATCGCTGGCGTTATATACAGTTAAGATTAGCGATGAATCAACGTCCTTGCCAAGGAAAAGTTCATGTATTTGTGACGCTGGTAGGTAAATAAGACGTTCTTGGAAAAAACTGCATGATTCATTATCCTATACGGCAGCTCAATGTTGCTCAGCTCCGTGTTTTTTTATGCAAATAAATTGATTATTAATTTATAATTATTCAAATACTCACTGGTATTCATCTTCTTCTTTTCTTTTTGGTTGATAGTTTTTGACAAGCCTCCTGAAAAAAAATATTAATAATAAGAGACAAATAAATGTTATACATACACTGTTATTCAATAAACAAAAACACGCTTTAAAATTAGCGTAATAAACGCAATCGCAACAGTCATCGTTACTTATCCTTCCTAACTTATAAATGTGAAAGTGTGTTTGTTTGTCTGTTACGCTTTCATGCCAAAACGGCTAAACGAATTTGAATGAAATTTGGCACATGGGTAGACCATGACCTAGGCTAGGACATATATTTAGTATATGATACTTATTGTGATACTTTTTATCTCATGGGATATTGCCATGGGATCGAGACTTATGCAGGTGAAACCGCGGGGCGCAGCTAAGCAGTTTATAAGATAATTTGAATAATACCATTAACTTAACAGTAGTATTGCATATAAATCGCACGGAAAGCTGTTTTTGATCTAGCTTTTATTACATGCTTTAGCCGTTATTAAAGAACGTTAAGCCGTCGTTTGAAATTTAACTTTTGCTTTATGTTTAAGCAAAAATTTTGTTTTAAGTTTCAAACGACTCCTTAAAGGCACCTTCACACAGGCGCGACACAACAGCACCGCTGGTCGCGCGACACGCGGTTCCTTTGTGTCCTTCCTAGCCTTCAACTAATTTGCAAGCTTAGGTATTTAATGCGTTCATTCACCTGAGTTTTCCTGCATATTCTAATTCAATAGCACACCGCTCCTTTACGAAGTTTCCATATTTATCTAAAAAATCAATTCCTTTATGTGTATGGGCGGCTAAGTTATCATACTGATCCTGTGAACAAAGAGAAAAAAATATTTATAATAACGTTACTGACAGCTTATTGTTTAGTCATATTTTTTCCTAATAAGAACATTTTATTTTAAAAGTGTACAACAAAACAATGAAATACCTAATGATTATAAAAGCCAGAGGAAACGGGTGGCGATAGCCGGCCATCCCAGCGGGAAACTGACGAGTAATACCGATAACTGCTGTTGTTTAATTAAGTTTATTCATTCTCATTAATTAATTCGAAATAATTAATAAACCTTATTAAGCTGTACTATAGTTCTTTTCCTAAACAATTTAATGCTGTGGGAAGTGGACTCAGCAAAATCCAGTTTCATAAATGGATGTATTTCTACTAAAGGCCTTCCCATTCCCACCGAGGGTGATGAGGCGGACGGGAATTGTAGTGATCGCGTGCCGTGATGCGCACGCGACTGTACTTCCCAGTCGCCCTTGACTCTTCAGCTACGTATAGCGAGTGCAACGACACTGCTCTCACTTTAAACACCTCCAATTTAAAAGCTCATTCCTGCACACCTCATTAATATTGCATTATGATGACTCGTGCACAACATAATATATTATTATACTACAGTCACCAGTGTTGTACACTCAAACAAATAACGGACGTGATAATATTTGGCGTCTAATAGCATTAATTGAATACGTAGCGACACTACTCAGCTGCAATGAGCGTTTTGTGGCCACGCATAATATGAAATGTGAATAGAATATTTTTAGATATGACAGTGTCTCGCAAACATTTATATTCAAAAAAGTCCTAAAACACTGGAATGGAGACGGAGAGTATCTCGATCCCGTATGGAGAGAGCAAACCGTCTGAATACGAGTAAAGGCTCTTACAGACAGAGGCGATATCGCGTCGGCGACGCGATATTGCGATACTATATCCGTAGAACAATATCGCGTAGTGACGCGATATCGCCTCTGTCTGTAAGAGCCTTAACATAAGTAGTTGATGAATTAATAAAAGAGAAGTGGGACAATAAAGAAATAATAGACGAGGAAGAATTTATTGTACGTTGCTTTGAACAAACTAAATTGACACAAATTAATGTGTTTATCTTAGTCTTCATTCGCACGAAAAAGGTCCCGCCGTTTTTTGAATTTTCTTGATTTGGATGGACCAATTTTTTTCTCAATGGCATATTTAATTCAGCTGTCTAGGACTCAGTAATGTGTAATTTGATTGGTACTCAGTGACCGCTGGAGTTTTTCGTGAGCGCAGTAAACTATTGTGGCAAATTATCATTTTATTGAAACAAAAACACACAACAATATTTATTTGTAGAGCATATCGTTAATACCATTGATCGACGTTTCTTTTCTTCATCAATTTTCAAATTTAAAATTGCTAAGTATCTCATTTATCTTTTGTAACGGCATCAAACTATATGTTGAGCTTAAGACAGCGAGACTCGAGTATCATGGCAGAGAGCGTAGACAAAGGTGTTTCTTATGATAATATGCGCTCAATACAGACCAAGGAATATACCGTTGCGTTGTAAAGCCTGTCATTAGCGTTTTACCTTCGAAATATTAAATTAAACGTCAAATATGAATAGCCGATCATTGGCCACGAGTTACGTAGCAAATTAAAAAGATATCTTATCTGATACTTATGAACTTGACTTGCAGAATGAGGTACTTGACTGCTATTGAGTGAAAATGATTGTGTATTTCTTCATTTCAATAATAAATTACCTATGTCTCTTTACAGTTAAGAAATGAATGTATGTCGCTGTCATAGGTACTATAATAGTCACGCAAAAAAATACAATGGTTATAAATGTGTTAGTGGTGGGTCGGTTCGTTAACCCTGATGCTGGAGCGACATCGCACAAGTCCGCACCCAGTGCGAGTCGCTCGACTGGACGTGGGAGAACCTGATTTGTGACAACTGTAATACGATTGACGTACGTTTTAGTGCGAAACATACTCCACTCCGCACCCTGAACAATTACATTACAGATTATGAACTTAATTAGAGGAGTAATTACGTATTGTGTGGCGTAGTACAAGTTTGTGCATTACATGCTAATTCAGAAGACACTTGGACCAGTTTGCGAACAGAAATGGAACACATGAATATTAGCCAAAAATACATAAATTAGCCTCGTTACTTGATGTCAGATGGACTAAGCCTAAAAGCAGTTCTTATCTTTAAATAAAGGGTTACCTTTTGAATCTTAGAAATGCGTGAACCAGATAACAAGTGGCAAATTATCGAGAAGCGTTGGATGAACGTGTGGTCCTACACACGAGTGTGGTTCAAAAAGGCGGTTGGTGGGCGGCGCCGGGGCCAAGGAATGCGCACACGCAATGTTCAGACCATGATCGCAGTCATCAGTATGCGGAGCACACTCAGCGCGGTTACCGACACGTGTTCTACTGACTACCTTGGCTAATTACTACGATTCAAATTCATATTTGACAGTCGATACGTGACAATTTGCCATATAGGTACACACATTGTAACATGTTTATGATATACTAGCTGACCCGACAGACGTTGTCCTGTCCCAATTTCAATATTCCCATATAAAATCCACGTTCAGTTTTCCAGAATTTTCCAATTTTCCCGGAAACTTTTCCTATTTTTCTCATCGTTTAAACCTTCCCTGGACTACGTCAAATGATAAATGATAAATGATTTATTTTCTGTAAGTAGGTTTGTACAAACACTTTTACACGTCAAACATATTTTTTTTTAAACTAGATGAGTTCGACGTTTCCTATCTGACTACTCTGAGAAGAAACGCCGAAACAAACTCAGAGGTCACAGTCTCTTTTAAAGTCCAGACATAATCTTGGTCAGATCATGTGAAGACCATGTAGATTGCAGTCTGAAATGGTCTTTTGATGAAAGAACCACACAGATTGAGTGGACCTGTCCAGTCAGTGCACGCATTTGTCAGTAATCGTGCAGCTCAACTCAAAACTTAAGGAGCTTAACGATTCGACGAACAATACCAAAGAAAAGACATTTGGGTAGGCCGCATAAATTACTCAAACTGTCAGACTATAACTAAAACTGAGGAAAGGATAAAATAAATAAAAAACAATGATCCACGTAGTCTTCACATTCACAATAATTAAAAATAGTATAAGTAATACTTTACAAAGTAAATATTCATGTCATTGTATAGAATATGTAAAAAGCTATTTAAATCAACATTAATAGTGTAAATTTATTGGAGCAGCTCAATCCCAAGCCTTTTTGTCCTCAATATAGTCTTTGACAGTATAAAAGGCTTTCTGACAAAGTTTCCGCTTTATACAATTTTTGAATTTATTAAGGCTTAGTTCTTGAATGTGGCTAGGTAGTTTATTATAAAAACGTATACATTGGCAACTAAACGAACCACTTATTTTCATAAGCCTGGTTGTAGGAACAACAAATTTGTGTTTGTTTCTAGTATTCACATTATGGACGTCACTGTATTTTTTAAACAAATTGATATTTTTATGAGCATACAAAAGATTTTCATAGATATACTGAGAAGGCACAGTCATTATATTAATTTCTTTAAATTTATCTCTGAGGGAGTGTCTGGGACTTAATTTGTAAATTGAACGAATAGCCCTTTTTTGTAAAACAAAAATTGTCTGAATATCGGCGGCATTTCCCCACAACAGAATACCGTACGACATCACACTATGAAAATAACTAAAGTAAACTAAACGGGCTGTCTCTAAACAAGTTAAATCACGAATTTTCCTAACGGCGTATGCTGCAGCGCTAAGCTTTTTCGACAATTTATCTATATGGGGGCCCCATTGAAGTTTGGCATCCAAAGTTATGCCCAAGAACACTGTGGTATCTTCGGGAATCAACTCTTCACCCTTTATGAGAACACTAGTTTTTACTTGTCTAACATGAGGTATAGTGAACTTAATACACTTAGTTTTTTTCTCGTTAAGAAGTAGGTTATTAACATTAAACCAGTTAACTACTTTTGCGAGGGCGCTATTTACATTGTCAGTAACCAGCTGCTGACGTTTGAGTTTAAATAAAAGTGAAGTGTCATCTGCAAACAACACTATATCATGATTATCCTTTATGAGGTAAGGCAAGTCATTAATATAAATAAGAAACAAAAACGGGCCAAGAATTGAGCCTTGGGGGACCCCCATTGTTACTACGGATCCGGGTGATCTTTTCCCGTTAACATCAACTCTTTGAATCCTATCACTTAAGTAAGAAGTGAGAAGATCCAGAGAGGCGTTCCGGATTCCGTAGTGATGCAGTTTCCTGATTAATGTTTCATGAAGAACGCAGTCGAATGCCTTGGACAAATCACAAAAAAATGCCCAAAACATCGCATTTATCCTCCCATGCATTATAAACATGACCTAAAAGTTCAACACCGGCAGTAGTCGAACGACCCCTTGTAAAACCAAACTGTTTGTTATGTAATAATTTATGTTTATTAAAAAATCTTTGCAGTTGATCTAAAATAACTTTTTCAAAAATTTTACTAAAGGTAGGTAGCACTGAAATAGGTCTATAATTAGTAGGGTCAGATGTACTACCCGATTTAAACAACGGTATTATTTTACTATATTTCATAAGATCAGGAAACTCACTACGGTCAAAACCAAAATCAGCTAAATCGGCCCAGGCGTTCTTGAGATATAAAATTACAACGAAAAGTGGCATTGATGTTTATACAGGGTGAAATTGAATTCATGGGCATCCTTTTAAGGGGTCATTGTACTCATCATTGCGAACGTGAAATTGAATTCATGGGCATCCTTTTAAGGGGTCATTGTACTCATCATTGCGAACGTGAAATTGAATTCATGGGCATCCTTTTAAGGGGTCATTGTACTCATCATTGCGAACAACTTTTACTATGGGACCAAACCTGAAATCGCGAAAAAAAATCAGCTGTTCAGTACATTTATGTTCGCACAATTCGTCAAAACGTACTGAACAGCTGATTTTTTTTTCGCGATTTCAGGTTTGGTCCCATAGTAAAAGTTGTTCATAATGATGAGTAGAATGACACCTTAAAAGGATGCCCATGAATTCAATTTCACCCTGTAGATATAGATAGCCAGTCATTGTAATAAGTTATTATTATTAGCTACAAAATTAGAAGAACAAAAACCTAGATCGTACTATCAAGAATTATTCGAAGTAGATGCCTTAATCCTCTTTCAATTGCACTACGGAATAATTTACATAGTAGATTTTATAAGACGAGTCCTGTAACTGGCCTTCTATTTTTAACCCGGTTTCTCAACAGTAATTTTCATACAATTTACGTTGATATTTTCTTTTTACTTAAAATGACAAACTCGATACGGCCAACTTACCGAGCAACGAAGGGATTTAACGTCTTGGCTTATTTACTTATATAATTTTACAGTAATTGTGTCTAATTCCCATACAATGTATGTCATATTTGGCAGCCGGGGCGGGTGTGTCAGTGAACTTGTCACGGCGTTCGTGCACAACTGCGGCACGGTCGACGCCATCAATACTCAGTAATTGGCACGTCTCTTCGCGCGATAACCAAACATTGTCATAGAGTACACAAAATCAACGTCTGCCACACTAATCTGACCCGTAATCGTTACTCGCCTCGTTATTCTATACTAGAAAGGTTTAGGTAGTGAAATAAAGGTAAACAATCTTGATGTGTCTTTTATATTTTTTTATTTTAAAACCACAGTTTAAAAATAAAATGCAACTAAAAACCAATGTAAATACAACAACAATGATTACTAAATCAATTGAAACATTAGTTTAAGCAGTATTTTATTTGTTTAATATGTGTTTGTGTAACTAAATACTGGTATTCAGCTGCATCCGGTTAGACTGGAAGCCGACCCCAACATAGTTGGGAAAAGGCTAGGCAGATTGATTTGATGTGTTTGTGTAACAAATCACATCAAGATTGTTTACCTTTATTTTACTACCTAAACGTTTCTAGTATAGGCATGTATAATTTAACGATCTTTGTGAGCTAGCAGATCTATTAATTTTTGTCATTCTAGAATTTTACTAAGAGCCTAGCCAACCTAATTGTGGACTACTTTGCGAGAACCGGCTGTAACAATTTCTCGAAATTAATTTAATTATTTCAAATGAATCAAGCCATTTGGTCAGTGTCAACAGCTATATTATTAAAATGTTAACAATACAATTAAACTGCTAACGAGTATGGCAAATGACCTTGCGTTCTAGGTATCTGAACGTCTCACCTGAATGCCAATGTCACACACACCACAACAAGTGTATCGTATAACACGAATGATTTACAAGATTATATCTCGTATACGTATATCTTATATGTTATAGACGTGTGAAGAGTTAAACACTCATAATTATACGGGATGAAATTTAAAACATGTTCCAAATCGAAATGGGAGATTGTACTCATCATTATGAACAACTTTTATTAAGGGACCAAACCTGAAATCGCGATAAAAAATCAGCTGTTCAGTACATTTATCTACATCAAACGATTAGGAACATGTTTTAAATTTCATCCCATAAGTATAGTTGCAGCACGTATGTTATTGATGCAGGGAGACGCTACTCGTAAGTTTTCTCATGCATTTTTCACAATGTTCACTTCCGGTATGTCTCGAACTCATCAACATTATTGGAAGTGTGGACCGCGGAGTCATACCGGAACAGTCTGGGTCGGCAAAACAGATTTGTTTGATCGAATGCTCGTCCGTCGATGAGTCACAGTGGAGGAACGCCCTGGCCCTGTCCTTTGCTGATTAGCACTCATTACTCATCGTTTGCTAATCAGACAACAATGCCCGCACGACTAGATAAGATTATGTGAAGTTTATAGAATGAACAATAAATGTACACATTTACACATTCTTCAAAACCAGTTTGAACAATAAATATTTAGGGCCGATTTTTCAATTTTTCAGATAACTTTTATCTACCTATACAGGGTTATTGGTAAAACACCAGCAACCTCTTAAGGGGTCATTGTACTCATCATTATATGAACAACTTTTACTATGGGACCAAACCTGAAATCGCGAAAAAAAATCTTCTGTACAGTACATTTATCTAAGTACATCAAACTCGTCAAAATGTAGGGAGCAGCTGATTTTTTCTTCGCGATTCCAGGTTTGGTCCCATAGTAAAAGTTGTTCATAATGTATCATTTTTGGCTCTCAAAGAGAGCCAAAAATTAGATACATTGAATATTGTGATGAATTATTTTACCATGACTCAAATTCGCTGTACCTATTTAATTCTCAATATCAGAATTCTATAATAATTATGCTATATTGTACTTATGTGGAATTTTTACGTCAGCGGGAATTACAGTTTCTTTTTCATGGCACATTTATGTAAGTAGGTAAAGTATATCAATCTATAAATAAAGTATCAGCGTTACCAAGAATACAACCTGGCTAGTAAATGCATGATCCATAAAAATAAAAACCTAATTTAAAAAATTAAAAAACACGACTGCCCTGCCAAAACACGAACTAAAAAGTAAAAAACCAGTTGTATTCCCTGACTAAACAGATAAAATTGTCATTGCAGTCGGGGGACCGATTATATTAAAAAGTGTTCCACAGAATGGTCCCCGGACTGCAATGACAATTTTATTTATTTGTTTAGTCAGGGAATACAACTTGTTTTTTACTTTTTAGTTCGTGTTTTGGCAGGGCAGTCGTGTTTTTAATTATTTATTTTTATTTTATACATTTTAGTGACAATGTAGACCTTCGCAGTCTTGCCTGATTAAATCGTTTGCAGACAAATATTACCTCTTACTAATAAACACAGAATAAAGTTATTCCAAGTTTAAACTTATGAAAATGTATGGTTATTCCTTTGTTATTCGTGGTATAATTTTATTCCGTGTTTATTAGTAAGAGGGTTGATGTTTGTCTTTGTTTGGTTGTGGTTTTTTTTGCATGTGTACCTTTCCTAAGTAAAGTCATTATATCGTCTATTTTGATCCAAACACCAAAAAAATTAGTGCTAAGTGTAGTACTTTTCCGCCTAAGCATTTCTTATTATGGCACCGAAGATGTAGGACCATATTGTCCTTGGTTTTATTTGAGTTGAACAATGGTTTAACAGCTTCGGTTCCTTGCCAATGCCAATATTTTTTTTTTTTTAGAATGTGCTGCTCAATTTGATACCCATATTGTAATAACATTTTTTTCACATTTGAAAATGGAGCCATACTGCCGCCATATTGAATTTTATCAAAAAAAAAAAAAAAAAAAACTATAGCCAGTGTTACTCGTAGGGTTGCCAGTGACAATTCCAGTGACAAGTCCGGGACAATTCCATGTCGGGCCGTGCCTATAGCTAGGTATTAATATAAATTACAGGATCTAATTTTATATTTGTATTTGTTGTTGAAGGAAAATACATTTAATTTTTGAAATTTATAATTTTATTAGTCAGATAAAAGAAGTTTGATAGAAAATCACCATATAAAAGATAAAGTAAACTAGTAATTTACTTCAGCTAAATAATAAATTTACACTATAGTAGACAATCAACATATACTGTATGTAAGTACTATCTAGTATTTATAAACTAAATATAATCGGCTAACGAACCATGTCATTGATTGTTATTTTTTTAAATTAATAATTTTTTCGGAATCCGGGACAATAGATCAAATTACTGGACACGAGACAAGACGTAAAATTCCGGGACAATCCCGGAAATCCCGGACATCTGGCAAACTTAGTTACTAGGGATGATGTAAGGATTCTAACGATACCATACATCCAAATCTGTTCAGGCATTTAAAAGTTATGGTGGAATAGAAACTCACATACATACAAACATACATCAACCCTGAAAACATTACACTCCTTTGGGCAGTCGTGTAAAAATGCTTGCAAACGAATTAATGCTATCGTTGATCGCGCGCGGGCTGGCAACGTCGCATTTCTAGAGGTTTTTCGTGATTATTTCATTAAATTTAAATACCTATGTACCTATATAGGTACTTCATTTTCATTTTATTAGGTACGGAACGTAGGTATTGGCCTTAACTGGATCTAGCTTAACCAAGTAATCTCTATTGTGATAATACTCACTATCAACGTCACTCGTTGCCAACTATAAAACCATTACTGAGTACCACGATAGGCACGTGTCAAATTAAAAATACTGCTTAAGAGGAAACGTGGGTGCTCTTTTCTCCATACAAAAAGATACAAACGCTCTCGCCTGTTTTCTTTCTGGTTAATGACCATAAAGCAATGATTTTTTACAGAAATATAAATATCAGCTACTTGTATGCCCCTATGTTTTCCTTTTTGATGATATATTATTTTTATAAGAACTAGAACCCTCAAAAAATGCTCAAAATTGCCTATTCAGACCGCTGTCAACAGACGCCTAGTGTACCAATTTGACAACTATTAACGAAAAAAGAAAAACATAGGGGCATAGTATACAGGGTGTAAGGGACAGCCCTCCGCAAACTGATAGGGTGAATTCAGTATGTCATACTAAGATGACCGGTACATGAATTTTTTTCAGGAACGTTAAGGGAATCCAATAAACCTGATTTGTTTGTGTTTTTGTGCACAAATCGGAGCGTCTATTACTGGTTGGGAGGGGTAGGTAATGTGTATGCGGTGAGTTCGATGAACTCTGTAGCTAGACATAAAGTGAACAGCTGATTTCACGCGTCGTTGGTTAGAGTATTTCAACATCCATTGCTGGTTTTTATTTTTGCCTTTTTTTTGCAGTTTTTGTTACATAAATGGAGAGTGCTGCGAACACACAATGCAATTTTACATTGAAATAATGAAAATGTAACTGAAAAAAATTTTGAAAAAATTAAAATTTTCCTGAGAAAATTTCCGGTGGAATATGATTCAAAATGAGGAGCTGAATGCACCCTGTTAGTTTGCGGAGGGCTGTCCCTTACACCCTGTATATCCTTCTTATTCAGTTTATGAAATATCTTTTAAATTGGTCCAATTTTGGAGGAGGAAATAGGCGACAGCCAAACCTCGAAATGTGACTTTTTACACAGGCTATTTAGTCGAATCTGCAGTTGTCCTTATCGCACGAATTCGAGGGTGGAGCGCTCGCAGAGCGACAGCAATACCTTCTTAAAATACCTAATTTTTCGCCCCCATTTCCTCTTAAAGCTCCCCAGTTACATAAGGAACCCGCGCCTTTTGATACACTCACGGCATAAAGGTTCTGCTCTTACTTTATGTAATTGGAGTAGACTTGCGTAACCAACTAACGGCCCGCAGGTGACATAATTTTATATCCATAATAATAGAAATGCCGACCGAGCTATCGACCCACAGGTGACATACTTAATTTTATATCCATAAAACTACAATTTATGCCGACCGAGCCTATACTTACACTTTCCAATACCAGTTCCGAGTTCGGCTTTGGTATAATTAGGTAATCAAGATTAAAATGTAAACAAATACGTCATAACGTTGTAACATTAATTTCGGTGGCTTATGTAAAATATTGAATACGTTTCTGGTCATTTATCTTCACGGTCTGCTAGCTAACAACATTCACTAAGCCGAATTAAACGTTTAAGTACTTACATCTGAGTTCACAAACCTCTAACTATACTCAATTCACTTTAAGGCTGCCATCAGACGGACTGCATCACAGCAACCGCGCGCAGTCGATATATACAGGGTGGCCGGAACATTGACGTCCAAAAATAAAATTTCGGTCCCTCGTATCGTGGGGTATTCGAATCACCCCCATGTATGTTCCGCGACTTTTCATAGTTTTCGAGTTATGAATTTTTTTCTGAATGTTTGAAAATTTTCGACCTGACCAACCTAAAAAAATTCTAAAAAAAAAAGTAGAGGGTTTTATCGAGTTTCTTTTTTTGCAACTGAATTTTCATAAGTAGTACTTTTATGCATAAAATAATCAGCTTCGTAACTGTGATGAAAGTTATGAAAATGTTGATCTAAAGTGAAAAATTTACGTTCGGTAAATTATGACTCAAATTTTCAACTTTAAATTAAAAATCTTAACAGGTGACTTCATAATTCCTAAGTAGGCTTCAAGAATGCGCCAGACTCTCAGCTTTCATAATCATAAAAAAATGAAGTACTTAATAGGGCTACTTTGTTTAAAATCGGCCTTCAAAGACAGCGAGGTGGAAAATTCTTAAAATTACCCATCTGAGTAATTATTTTTTTTGGCTATTTTCTCGTTCCTAAGGTTAATTAATGATAAGAATACTGAAAACTAACCAACAAATAGTTTCAGAGTTGGGTAAGAAAAGTTTTACGTAAAAAGTGGTTTTGAATAAAACACAGATGATAATGTGAAAAAAGTACTTAATTTATTTTTAACATTTACAAAAGGTTTTCAAAGTGGCCACCACCAGCAGCAATACACATTCTACACCTACGTAAGAAATTGTCTGGCAATCGTCTAAAAGCGTCTCTGTTCTCTCTCACAACACGTTCAGCTTCTGCAATCAACTGCCTCAGCTCTTGTTCACTTGAACAGTCTCGGGCGTATGCTATTTCCTTGTAATAGCCCCAAATAAAGAAATCGATGGGGTTGAGATCAGGTGAGCGTGGAGGCCACCTAATTGGTCCGCTGCGTCCGATCCATCTGTTGGGGTATGTTTCATCTAAGTAATTTCGGACCTGGGTTGCATAGTGACACGGGGCGCCGTCATTTTGCAACACCATGGTTCGTCTGAGTTCGAGATTCACATCTGCCAGCAACAATGGAAGTTCATTTTCCAAAAAGTTTTTGTATGTTTCTCCATCAAGTCTGGACGGCAGTTCAAACGGACCAATTAGTTCGCCATTGAGGATACCAGATCACAAGTTAACGCTGAAGCGATGTTGAAATGTCGAAGCTCTCACTTCGAGTGGATTTTCATTCGCCCACGTGTGGTAATTATGAATATTGAATATTCCGGATCGCTCAAATCGTGACTCATCTGACCATAAAACTTTATTGAAAAATCCAGGATCCTCTTGCTCTTTTCGTAACATGGTTTGGCAAAAATCAACGCGCAATTGGTGATCTGTAGGCAGTAAAGCTTGGACTCGTCGGATGTGGAACGCGTGGTATTCTTCATCGTGAAGAATGTCTTGGATAGAAGTCCTTGGGATGTTCAGAGCACGAGCCATACTTCTCGTACTCGTAGACGGATTTCGCTGAACTTCTTCCAGCACCATTTCTCTGCGATCCGGGTTAGCTCTAGGGATTCCTTCATGACTGCCGCGTCGACCAGGAATGCGGCCTGCCATCAAAGTGTTGTGCGTGTTAATAAAAACACGATGGTCGGGATATCGCTCAGGTTGCGGCCCACCACGACGTTGAAGTTGTTCGCGATACAGTCGCGCTGCTTCATGGCCGTTTCCTTGTGCAACTCCATAAAAATAATGCATTTCTGCATATTCACTTAACGTGTAACTCATTTTTTACACTTCCACGTAAAAAAAGTCCAAATCAGAATGCAAAACACAGTCCAATAAACGAGCAAAGTAGTCAAACAAGTAGGCAGCGGAGTCCGTGGGCAAAGCGAGTGTGGTAAAGACAAAATGGCGACACGCGTATAGCAGTAAACACAATGTGAGTACGACTGAGGTACTTGTTTTGCGTTGGCTTCGGTTGCGCGCCTTGCGTGAGAGAGATAGCAATAATTCGGTCTCTTTTCCTCTCGGTCCATTGTTATTGCAGGTAAAAGAGTTGCACCCTCGTTTACAACCCATAGTCCACGAGAACGGATCGCGCAAAATTCATTAAAGTAACATTTAAAAAAATCTCCGTGTTTAAATCTTAGCTTTCCTGCAGTCATTTTTGGTTAGCAAACTAAATAACCTTAGGAGCGAGAAAATGGAAAAAAACAAATTTAATAATCAGATAGCTAATTTTAAGAATTTTCCACCTCGCAGTCTTTGAAGGCCGATTAAGGCCAAAGTTAGCCCCATTGAGTCCTACGTTTTTTAATGATTATGAAAGCTGAGAGTCTGGCGCATTCTTGAAGCCTACTTGAGAACCATGAAGTCACTTGTTTAGATTTTTAATTTGAAGTTGAAAATTTAAGTCATAATTTACCGAACGTAAATTTTTCACTTTAGATCAACATTTTCATAACTTTCATCACAGTTACGAAGCTGATTATTTTATGCATAAAAGTACTACTTATGAAAATTCAGTTGCAAAAAAAGAAACTCGATAAAACCCTCTACTTTTTTTTTTAGAATTTTTTTAGGTTGGTCAGGTCGAAAATTTTCAAACATTCAGAAAAAAATTCATAACTCGAAAACTATGAAAAGTCGCGGAACATACATGGGGGTGATTCGAATACCCCACGATACGAGGGACCGAAATTTTATTTTTGGACGTCAATGTTCCGGCCACCCTGTATATATAGTTGTGATATCAACTTCACGTGATTGGCTGCAGTCGTATGGAGTCGATATTAACTGCATACAGTCGTGACTTTAACTTCACGCGGTCGGCTGCAGTCGTGTAGTGTCGACGCACGCTGTACTGCAACTGTATGCGGTTAGCGTTGACACTACAAGACTGCAGCCGTGGCAACTGCAGAAGTCGAACGTACACATTGCATGCAGTTGAATATATCGACTGCGCGCGGTTGCTGTGATGCAGTCCGTCTGATGGCAGCCTTAGATTAGAATGTCAACCTACATAGTGATTGTTATTTTATCGCAATGATGTTCAAATTTAAAAACTAATTTGTAAATGTGTTGGGAATCCTAATGGCCGAAGACACAGTTCATTTCTAATGAGAATGTGACACATGATGCTTTTGCCTGACTTACGCTGATGACTGTGGTTTTTAATAAATACCTAATTATAATGAACTAGCTTCTGCCCGCGACTTCGTGAAATTTCTTGTTCTCCCGATCCCGACCCACTCCGTCTCCACTCCGTTCGTTTTCACTTTTAGCGTTCTTTCTGACTAGTTTTCATTTTGCTCGGCACCTAAGTCTTAGCGTGATGTTAAATATGCCTATAGCCTTCCGTAAGAGTTGGGCTATCAAATGCAAAAATATTTTTTGAAATCCGACGGATAGGTAGTTTCAGAGTAATCTCTGAAACTACGCGTTCAAACAAACAAATAAAAAATAAACTCGTCAGCTTTATTGTTAGTACCTATCTATACTAGAAAGGTTTAGGTAGTAAAATAAAGGTAAACAATCTTGATGTGACTTTTTACGTAAACACATAATTATTAAACAAATAAACTACTGCATAGACTAATGGTTCAATTGATTTAGTAATCATTATTGTTGTATTTACATTGGTTTTTAGTTGCATTTTATTTTTAAACTGAGGTTTTAAAATAAACAAGATAAACGACACATCAAGATTGTTTACCTTTATTTCACTACTTATTAAACCTTTCTAGTATAGATATTGTCGGGGTACGAAGCAAGGTGTCGGTGTTTTCGAGGAGAAACAAAAGTTTATGTTGATCACTGTTTAATGTCTCACTCTCAAACTGTCCTTAATACTAAAATGTTAATGAAAATGTTGAATGTTGATGAATACACCCGGCTAACGCGGTAGACAAAAGTGCACTGAATCTAACATGAATATAAAACTAAGTAATAAGTAATAAAATCAGGTCAACGCGCTGCCAATATTGCAAACGAAGATGTTCGGTAAAAACACCGAACAGATATAGATTTTAAAGAAACTCAAACTCATCAAAGTAATAATTTGCTGATGAAGGTGTTAGAATGTTATGAGAATTAATTTTAGGATAATTTTACGATTACGACCATGATCTCAAATTGATACGATAATCTGACATAGGTATAAAGAGACAGTGAATGATAAATACGATATGAAAACTTTGCCTCTTCATTCATAATATTGTAAGCCGTCATCATCAGCAAGAATAAACTTAGAAGGGTGAAATTACAATAAAACCTGACGACTTCCTTTCAGAACGTTTCACATTACATTTGCAGTCTAAACTCGGTTCGGTCCAAGCGAGGTCGGATCCTATATTGGTAGGTGTGAGTCACGGTTGATGACGTCATGGGGTGTCGGGGCGCGCACCCGCCGCCCCGCCTACGTCACCCTGCGTGACTCAATGTCGCACCCCCGACCAGCCGCCTTGGGCCAGACAACCGCTCAGACACAAATAAATATAAATTGATACCAAAATAGTATGTATGTGACATTTTATTTTGCCCAATATACTAATGTATGGATGGAGTGTTTTACCAAAAAGTAGTCTTTATCAAATATTTATAGGATCACTTTGCTGTCTGTCTGTCAAAGACCATTTTTTTCAGGAACGCGAGCAGGTATCAAGTTGAAATTAAGGCGAAAGCGCCAAGGTAGTCCGCGAAATTCAACATTTCTTACGTTTTTTGCAATTTGTAGGTCAGTGTGAGGTTGTATGTTGATTAAAATATGATTCGCGGCCGTAACTAACATGGCTTTACAGAATTGTAATCATTTGAATCAGCAATACAACTCCATATGTTAGAATTAACCTCAAACCTCATGATTTCATGAAATCGCTAGATTTGAGGTCAATTCTAACTTATGGAGTTGTATTGCTGATTCTAATGAATATAATCCTGTAAAGCCATGTTGGTTACGGCCGCTAATCATATTTTAATCAACAAACAACCTGACACTGACCTACAAATTGCAAAAAACGTAAGAAAATTTGAATTTCGCGGACTACCCTGGCGCTTTCGCCTTAATATCAAATACGTAGGTGTATGTTCCCTTGGAGTTCTAAAAAACTCAAGCTTCTAAGTCAACGCAATAAAAAATACGGCTATTTAGGCGTCATAATATTTTGATATAACTTACAAGTAAATCTTTAACCTATGGTGCTTAACGTTGACCTAGAGTCATGAAAGGCAAGAAGCAAGGTCTCGCAGCACAAGTAAAGGAAAAACTCCGTAAATTGTTAATTTGTAATTTTGCCACATATTTTTTTTTTTGGGATTACAAACTTAAATTTGCAGTTGGAGAATTGACCGTGAGCGTGACGAAGAACATAATTTTCAACTAATGTTAAGTTTGCTTTTGGGATAAATTCTTTTCAACTGCGGAACCCTTCATTGTGCGTGGTCCGCCACGCACTTGGCCAGTTTTTTTCTATGTAGTTATCGCCTTATGTTATGTATACTAGATAAATAACGTTATCCTTATCACAAACTTGCGTCCAATTTCCAGCGTTATCAATCTAGGTTACGGAAGATCTTCATTCAATATTTATATTTTTACTCTCTGATAAATACGCATACAAATACGAGGCAAAGTAGTATTTTAATAACATGCACTTTTAATAGGATTGGAAGTAATTACACTGAATCGTAAGGCATGAATAGTTTCAACCTTTTTGGTACGGTATTTGCAGGTTTATGCATTAAACATGACTTATGTGCAGAGCTTTCTTTTTATGAAGGTAGGTACATTCTCCATTTATAAATAAATGCAAGCCACGTCCCAAAATACTTCAACGCGTACGTAACAATTTCACTTTCATCTTCACTAACAAAATATAAATTAACTTGTAAAGAGACAACGATTTGTTAGTTGTGAGTATTGTACTCACAACTAACAAATCGTTGTCTCTTTCTACGAAGAATCCAGGTTTACCAGGTTGTTCTGATCGTAAAATCATAGAACTCGAATAGCTCTTTCCATCGAATTTCCGTTTTTCAACACATTTCAACACTCAATTAGGTTAAGGTTTGCACACACCTTTGTTTAATGAATTACACTATATTAAATTCGAAAGTAGATATTTCACCACTATATAGTCGAAAACACAGTAATATTATAAACATGTACAAACAAATACATACAGTTAGGATGGTAATTTTGTGAGCAAACTTTGAATGACTCAAAACTTCATGTCTATAAAGCTGAAGAATAAAAACCGGCCAAGTGCGTGTCGGACTACGCACAATGAAGGGTTCCGTAGTTGGGATGAAATTATCCCAAGAACAAACTTAAATAAAATTATAGTTGAAAAACATGTTCTCCCATATGATACATTCCAATTCCAACAGTAAATGTAAGTTTGTATTCACAATATTGAGTGATTTACCATGTTATTTTAAGACCACAAACTTCCTATAGGTTTTCCTGTAATCTACAGGCATAGAACTATTTTCTGTATTTTTTTCAAAATTTTAGGCTTAGTAGTTTCGGAGATAAGTGTGGGAATGGTCAATTTTCGTCTATTTTCTTAAATAACTTTAAAACTATTTATTTTAAAATAATTTAAAAAAAATACATTTGAGACCTTCATAGTAGGTAAGCCCTTTCATTTGATATGTCACACGGTACAGTTTACAAACTTTTTTTTTTAATTTTCTTATTTGCCCCCTAAAAGTGACCCCTATTCAAAATTAAATTATTTACTTTAGCCGTACGTGTTTGCGTCACAGAAATCGATATGTATACCAAATTTCAACTTGATCGGTCCAGTAGATTCGGAGCAAATTCAAGGACAGACGGACAGACAGACAGACACACGAGTGATCCTATAAGGGTTCCGTTTTTCCTTTTGAGGTACGGAACCCTAAAAACAAATCAATCAATGTTTCGCATAAAAAACACGTCATTGAATGCTAAACCATGCAAAAGACTAAACAAAACGTGACATCATTACGAGCCAGCCAGCACCTTCATTATTTAATTCAAATCCAACGAGCACGTACGATCTTTTACGGCCGTAACTTTTGGTACTTTCTACATTCTGTTTTTGTTGTCTACACGTTTATGCAATGCACTAAGAAAATTAAATTGCTAAGTATCAAAATTCCGTACAGCCTTGGGGAAAAGTTGTATATTATGTAATTTGAATACATTATTGGTAACTAGCTTTTGCCTGTGGCTTCGCTCGCGTGGATGTCGGAAAATATCCCACGGGAACGTAGTACCTGGAATTCCTTTCTTATTCCTTGTCTCATAGAATTAGAATAATTACTCTAAGCCTTGTCTTTACACACATTATAAAGGGAACCTCTGTGCAAAATTTCAGATTTCTAGGTCCAAGGGTTTGAGCTGGGCGTTGATGAGTCAGTGAGGACTTCTCTTTTTATTTATATAGATTTATTCTATTGTTGGAACCCTTTCAATTCAATAACTTTAGTAGGTACTGTTGAGGCTAATTTTTCACTATTCAGATAACTTATCTGAAGAATAAAATTATGACAGTTTGACGTATTTTCTATACAAAAGCTGTCAAACCGCCATATTTATTCCATAAATAATAGTTATCTGACGATTGAAAAATTAGCCCAGTACTAAATAAAAAATGTTCCAGACATGGACTTTAGGTTCCTGTTAAGTACTCCAGAGCTTAGTTTGAGCTATTTTAAATTTTCATCTGAATGCCAATGAAGTCGTGGCTAAGTAATAACAGCCGCACGGGTCGATCTGTCAGGTTAAGCTACGTTTGCCGGGGTTGGTCAGTGGATAGGTCACCATCTTTACATACCGAGATTCCTCCGTACCTTGGAAAGCACGTTAAGCCGTTGGTCCCGTCTATTATTCGAGGATCTTTGACAGTCGTTACGGGTCGTCACAAGCCAGTCTTACCAAGGGTTATCGTATTACCCAGTAAATGGGTTGTGTGGGTCAGATAGGCAGTCGCTCCATGTAAAATACTGGTATTCAGCTGCATCCCTGCATTGTATTTTATTGTTGTTGTTGCATCGCAAATGTAGATTTTTTTGTTTTTTTTTTTTGTTTTGCCTCTTTAATTTAGTCAGTGCTAAATAAATGTTTTTTTTTTTTTGTTTTGCCTCTTTAATTTAGTCAGTGCTAAATAAATGTGTTTTTCTTTCTTTCTTTTCTTTTCTTTCATCCGGTTAGAATGGAAACCGACCCCAACATAGTTGGAAAAAGGCTAGGCAGATTGATTGCCAATGAAGTCTATATATCTTAATATAAGTTTTCAACTAAGTACCTACTTGACGAACAATCAGAACTTTTTCATCAGTCGAAAATTGAAGACAAATGGGAAAATGTTACCTAGTCAAACTTTCAGACACTTTTAGCATTGGCTTTAACTAGGTAAGTAATAACACTGTGGCTGAAGAACATTATGAACCAGAAACCCATGCGAATGTTGACCATGCGTGTAAGGGACCCAGCGTTGATGGTAAAAGTGGTGGAAAGCAGCTCTCGCGCCCCAGTAGAAAGTAACGCGAGGACACCGTTTCTCATTAATAACGATGATACAAAAATTTCAAAGCACTAACTAAATAAGTGAAAATATATGGTATCAGATCAGCCATAAGAACTAAATATGGTAAATAAGAGAATCGTCTATTAGTAAATCGTTCACGGTGCATGCACGGACAAGGCCTTCATAACAAAACAGTTAAGTTGTGAAAGTCGCACACGAGATCTGCGAGGTGCAACGACTTGGACCAAAACTGTGCCAAACACAGCCGCTCCATTACATAAGGAGCGATCGATTTGTTACAAAATCAATACCCTCAAAAATCTAACTATTATCATATTACAAGTTGGTTTGCCAGATCATTATAAACAATAATATAATGTTAATAAAAAAAAGAAACTAATGGTTCCTTCAAAAATCATGAATGAATATTGTACAAAATCATGTGAGGTCCTTTTTCTATGAATTCAGCACTATAAAGTTACAGGCTTTGAATAGGAAACCTCATTACAAAGTTATCATATGGAAGCGAAAACTCAACTATGTTACCATAAATATACTTTACCCCATGTATTGTAACCAAATTTTCGAAATATTATAGTAGAACAGTAAGTACTACCATTGTTCCTAAAGTCTGAAAGGTTCATAGAGTGTTTTTGAATTCATGTCTACAACAGAGGCTAAAATGTGTAATTAAAACGCAGCTCGCAGTTTCAAAATAATCCTTGTCTGTGTCTGCAGTTTTATAGCCCGACCACAGGCGAGAAAAGTTAGTCAATTGTAGTCTGAGCCAGACCAAACAAAAAACGACTGAAAATGTTTCTCGTCGGCTGAAGAACTCTTTCGCCGCAATACGCATCTGTCGATGACATCCAATTCTAGCAATCTGTTAAACTGCATCTTTTTGAAAAATAGATATAGTCTATATTTTTTAGGAAAGACTTCATCCTTGAAATGAGTTTAGAGAGCCTAAAATCGTCCAGCACGAAAGTGGTTCAAAATGGGAAACATATTTTAGACCTAGATCTCACTTTTCGCAAAACGTAGGAATAATAATTATTCCTACGTTTTGGTAAAAGTGTGGTCGTGAATCATCTCTTACAGGACGAAAATTATTTTGGTCCTTTAGGGAGATGATTACACGTTTGCAACGGTCTACGATCCTTCCAGTAACGGTAGAGAAGCACGTGGGAAGGCGGACGAAGACAGCCCGCGGGTGCATTGTGCAGGCCTGTATACTAAAAAAGTTTTTGTCATTCTATTGCTCATTGTTGAAACACAAAGGGCTTGTTTCCTGCTATTAAGTTTATTCTCCGCAATAGGACGAACATTAATACTTATAGTAGCTGTCGGTGACATTTTATTTTTAGAATAAACAAAATTGTGGTTTATTCGGTAAGTACTCCATTATCCCGCACCCTAATTGCGTAACACAGTATCGATCGGAATTTGAATAATTCTGAAACAAATTTCTAATAATGGATTAGCAACTTGTTTCAAAATGATTCAAATTACTTTGCAAATTACAATTTGTTTCAAAATGATTCAAATTTATTACTTCATTCGAAAATTTTGTCTTCTCGACAACGTAAACAACGCAATTAATGTTGTTGAACTGTCAAAATGAAACCGGAATGGATTTCATTTATAGTAGTAGTAAGTTTGGATTGGTAGTGTGTTACGCAATTAGCGTGCCGAATGAACTCAGATTTTTAATTCGCTAGACTGAAAATTACATAACATAACATGACTAAAATGTCAAAATGACAAAAAAAGGTCGATCGCAGCTGTCATTTTGGTCTAGCAAATTAAAAATCAGATTTTAGGATGCTAATATAATCTAATATGCCATTTATCTACATCATGAGTATTCATGAGTTACGTAGTCTATAACCACAGACTTATAAACTTCTGAGGTTTGACTAAACCTAGAAAAATGCAGGCATCGAAAAGGAGTGGCCAATGGGGCCATAAATCATTCCAAGAACCAACTATAATCTTCTAATGATGCCAAAATTCTACTAAGTAATCAAGTTTTGGTTTTCGAAATATAATAAATGGTTTTTTTTAAAGCTTTTGGAGTTAATTGGTTGACTGATGATAACGGGACTATCATTCATTCAGAATACTGTGGGAAGATTGTCTAAAATCAAGGTAGCTCTACTAGAAAGTATCGCAAATATATTATGTAAACGACAACACGATCGCCCCTACACGAGGGATGCGTTATTGGATTAGTGGCCCTAAGATTTCGTAGCCCTTCGTATCGAAATCGAAATGCGTACAGTATCGATTATTTCGGAGAACACTTGTCGCAAGCACTTAGGAGTCTACAATCATTTGGGTAAATTCCAACCACTTGCATGGTTAGTGAATTCGTAAGTTTGGTTCTTTACATCAGTTTGTTTAGAATTCTCCGTTGTGTCAATAACAACGTATCCGAAACGAGCCCCTTCGTCATTTGTTGTAACTTAATCCGTAGTTCTTGGAATAATATACCAGTACAGGCGCAGAATGTGGTTCAGCACGAGTTTCGAGCCATTGTTGAGACACGCGCGTTTCCGCTTTCTCGTGGAAAAATGCAAGCGCATAGTTGGAAAGTAAACGTAAGCACCCGAGGTGATTTCAAGAACATAAAGAATAAACATACATACTTATATGTTCATTCCACTTAACATATTGTATGGAATGCTTGTCGTTTCTTTTGCTGTTGTTTTAAGGTCTTGAAAACTTGATAGAGCAAGGAGAAGGAGATGAAATGGTCTCAGGAATATGTGCCGTCGGTTGTAGTACATACGGGTGTGTGTCACATAGGCGCCAGCCAGCCGGTCGGCTACAAGAGGCTACTGTTCTTGACGTTTCAATGTGAGTACTGCAATTACACTAACGCATTTACCCGACCGCCCCGCGCCCGGTCGGTCAACCACGGCCTCAGTTCCCAACAATACGAGTAATTCATCAGCTCGTCCCACATGCTTACGGCCCATTTGGGACGACTTGACGAAAATCAAAATAAATAATATTTTCATTCAGCAAGTCGTCCCACGTTGCTGTCAAAATGAGAAAAGGTACAATCAGTAGCAAAAGTGTTAGTGTGGAAATAAAAAAAAAAGAATTTGTTATAAAATATTTAATCATCACAACATTGTCACATACGGAAAAGATTAAATCACCAACACCGTTAACCATTAAAACTTTTGTATTTTAATTGAATATATTTTGTCTCCCTATAACATAGTTTCACCAATAGAAAGAGTCTTTTCTTTAATTAATAAATTGTGAACGTCTGAAAAAACACAGTTACAGGTTCCGCTCCTTAGGGCGATGTTGATAATTATTACTAAGGTGAATATTTAAAAAAAATGCCAAGAATTGTATTCATAATTAAAATCATCACCAGCTGTATTAAAACAATTTTTTTGCTGACAAATATTAAAATTACCTACTGAAAATTTATCTTGCAACTTTTCTTTGTATAAAATAAAACCATATTTAAAAATGTGTTTTTTTTTTCATTGAGAACCTGAAAATTCCTGATTCTCAAAATTGAGTTTCCTTTATGAATCGGCCCTAGTAATTGAGAAAAATGTCCCGTTTTGGGCCAATAAATAAATGGTCACGTTAGGTATGACCCAACCCAGTTCTTGAGAATGGTCACGCCACATTGTACTGGGATCGATCTATCATCACTAGAGATCGGATAATCGGATGCATATTAACCTCCACCCGCACCGAGGGCTCCGTTCCGATTTCGGAAAAAGTGTGCTACTTAGATACATCGTTTTATTTTTCCTGTAATCTTTACATAAACTTCTATCACATAGAATAATTTCAGATTTTTCTCTTTGCAAACTTCGGAGATAAGGGGGGGGGGGGGAGGTATTTTTTTTACATTTTTCATCAAAAGTCAAAACTATGCGGCCTAAAAAAAATTAAAAATAGTTTGAGAATGTGCAAACAGCGTTCTTTCATATGATACCCCACATGCCCTAGTAGCCCCACTTTAAATTTTTAAGACCCCCTTTCAGTCCCTGTTGCAAAAACACATACATTCAGGTTCGCATAACTCGTCAAAATGTAGGGAGCAACTGATTTTTTTTTCGCGATTTCAGGTTTTGTCCCATAGTAAAAGTTGTTTGTTATCATGAGCACAATCATGTGTTTAGGTATCGGTCACTAATTACCAGTCACCCTATATAGAAACATTATTTAAATATTCAAAAAATATTAACGCCTTAGAGCGAGCGCGCACTGCGGTGCGTTTCCGTTAGTTCTGCCGCACTGGGCGGGGCCTACAGTAACAAAACGCATGACCGCAGTGCGCGCACTTCAAAGATATTCCATACTTCACAGATTATGCGGGAGAAAAACGCACCGCAATGCGCGCTCGCCCTTAAAGACGCATATCTCTTTGCCGAGATTAAAAAAAAACATTCACCTCCGATTAGAGAGTTGTGAATAGAGGCATTGAACCAATTTGGACTAAGTATAGGTATAAATTATCTGTGGCATTCCCGCACACGTGCGGGAAAATAAAAAATCGCACGTGTGCGACATACATTGCATTGTGAACCTAATCGTAGTGCGATATGAACCAGTTTTCGAGGAAGTGTATTGAAAAATATTTTTTGGTACCTTCATTCTATTCATAGGGCTGTCATCATTTACTTCAAAAGCAACCACTGTTTTTTATACTTCTATGCACGTAACCATTGTTTATTAACCTGATAATAACCGAAACTTAACATGTCTACCATTCGCATATAACACTTGAACTTGTGCGTTTGCATATAAAATTAAACATATCTAGAAAAAAATGTTTTACTTGGTACTGACTTTTTTAATACCTATTAAATAATCTATGAACAAAACGAAAGTAAAAAAAATGAAAAAAAAAAAAAAAAAAAAAAAATATTCAGTTCAGAAAAAAAAACACGGTACAATAATTTTAAAAAAAAGTTAAAGTATATAACTAAAAATTCTTTAAAAAATATTGTTATATCTTTTCTTAATAACTGTACCAAACGTTGATAAAGTTTAAATTTCCACACAAAAAGAAACGTGGGACGACTTGCAGAATGAAAATATTATTTATTTTGATTTTCGTGAAGTCGTCCCAAATGGGCCGTAAACATGTGGGACGAGTTGATGAATTACTCAACAATACGCACTTTTATGTTTACAATACAACTAAATGACGTAGGTTATTCAGTATTCACTAAGGTCCGTATTACAGAACATCACTCACTACTACATACTAAAACTAGGTTCAAGCCATTTGATTGGTTGAAACTAGATTCAAACTAGATTTAAACAAAGATCACTGCTTGAGTTTTCTTCTGTAATACGGACCTTAGGTACTTAAAACAGAGGGCTTAGTGCGAGTTTTTATACTTACTCGATCACGTTAACGTAAACGTCAGTTTGTACTGAAAATGAATAAGCGCCGCCTGGTGCCTATAATGGGAAACACAATTATTCCATACGAATTGACATACGTCAACGTTAACGTAAACGCGATCGAGTAAGTATAAAAACTCGCACTAAGGCCACAGTTGGGAAAACACTAGTGAGTAAACCTCGAAAACTCAAAATACTCACACTTCCATGTTTATATATTTTAGAATTATGTAAATTTGTCATAAAACACCCAGAATTGTACACCACTTGCGAAGAAACACAAACAAGATACACAACAAAAACAAAATAAACATACCTCAATCCCGACTCAAAATGCACTCATCCAGCCCTTTAGTTATGTCCATAAAAGTTTATAACAAATTGCCAAATGATATTAGAGAAGTAAACAAAACAAATGTATTTATTAATAAATTGAAACAATTTCTGGAATCAGAGTCATACTACTCAGTAAAGGAGTTTTTAGATGGCAAATCAATTCCAAAATAAAATTATTATTTGTTATAAACACCAAACATCATGAAATTTATATAATAATATAATATAATATGAAATATAGAAAATACTTGTAGAAAATCAAATATAAATATGAAAATATGAAATATAAATAATAACATAATTTAATAATAATGGAATTAAGTACTTACTTCTAAGATCGCTGGAAGGCGGTCGAAACGTCGGGAAACAAGTAGGTACCTGTTTACCTCGTTAAAAAGAATATCGCGATAAGACCCGTGTTCGATAGTGTACAAATCGCGAAAGTTTAAAAAGTTTACTTCTAAGATATTCATAATAATTACCTACACTATTCATATGCAATACATTAAATTAAAATAATTAATATACTATACTTAATACATTAAAGTAATAATATAGATACTTATATAATTTATACACCCAATTAAATATATTTTATAATTTATAATAATATAGAATTAATAAAATTGCAACTATTAAGTACTTGCCCTCTTCCTCTCTCCTAATTTTTGCTGTGCCCGACAGGGTCCATATTGATCTTTTACTGTATTACACCATCTTTTTATTTTACTTAAGGAATGCAATAAATAATTAATAATAATAATAATATAAAACGTTTATTTTCTCTACACAAGTTATGTACTTAAAGCCAAAATTTTACAATATAGGATGGACAAGGAGCTAACTTTGTGAGAGACTGGTGCCTGAAGTAGGTTTATATAAAAACCTGTATTACAGGTCACCATGGAGGTCAATTGAGTATTGAGTATTGAAATATTGGTCATATTGACTTAATAATAAAGCAATTATACATAATAATGTATCTTGAGACTTTTCTTACTTCATAAAAACTGATTTACATTGATCCAGTATTTCAATCCAGCGCTGGAAGCCAGTGACACCAGGAAATGTAAACACTTTTCAATCAGTCCAGTATCCAACGCTGTATTATAATAGGGCTGCCGCTAATTACGATCCAATATACAGGGTTATTTGTTATATGTCGGCAATCCATGGGGATGTAGGAGACGTCATTTGAAACCAAATGACCCCATAGAACCCGTATGCAAATGTCAACCATTGTCGAGTAGGTACTTACATAATTTGACATTTTGTATTTTTTTATTAAAGATATCTGCGGTAGGTAGTGGTACCTAGACAATTTATAAAAAAATCAAAAACGGTTGACATTTGCATAGGAAGGAGTCATAAGGTCCTTGGATTGCCGACATAATATTCCCAATAATCTTAATATGTTACTGGATTAGCAAAATCCAGCGCTAGATGGAAATGATCAAACATCATCCCCAGTGATGATGGACTGAATTGAAGTGTTACATTGGTTATCGATCCCGTATTACTGTTGCTGTATTCCACTGCTGGATTAAAAATACTAGATCAATTTGCATTTTTTGCCAATGAAAACAAATGTTTCATTTATAGTAGTTTGAATTCTCTAGAATTCTTATCCAAAATTGCTTTCTAAGTAAAGAAACTCGAACAAATGGGTGCACGACCTTGAGATTTGTATCAAATCATGAGGTTTCGTACAAAACTAAACATATAAATGAAAATTGGGTATCACAAAGGTTGTAAATAGCAGATGTGCATAATTTCACAGTAGAGCGGACGCGGGACCGGTCAGAGGGGTCGGCTAACCGCAGCAGGTGTAATAGCATCGTCCGACCATGTTGCTAGGGATCGTCAGTGCACACTGCACACTGACATCACTTTATCATTTTATATTAAAATACGAAAACTTACCAACATCTCCATAAGAAGGAAGTCGGGTAAATCGATTCATTATTTTACAAAGTAGATAAAGTATATACCTACTTGGCTTGTAAAGTTTAAACCATAAAATCTTTATGGTTGTGTCGAGCCTCGAGCGAGACCTATAACTATGTGCCTATAAGACAACAGTTCTGTAACATTGTCCAAATGGCCCGTATGACGTCAACATTTGCCGAAAACTCGCCGGAGCAGCTATTTTGGTTTCAGCGGCGCCCGTATTATTATGATGACTGAACTGGGAAAAACGTTCGGCATTTCAAGTGGCCAGAATAGAGCGATTAATGAACAATCGAAGCTAAAATTAAACGCAATAGGCGTAAACATAAACATCACATGCCTCATTAAAATACCTCTATCAAAGCTGATGACGCTTCAAATAAGTGATTTATTGTTTCTTGAACCAAGTACTTGCGTACTGACTCTACTGAAAACTTCCCACGAGAAAACATTAGCCGATTGTGTCATGTATTAAAAGCAGACGCACTATCAGTGATCGAACGAAACAATGAGTCGTTGATAAAAATAAACGTTAGGAATAAACTTAGGTGCTTATGTGAATCTGATGTTTCAGCGGTATTTTATATGCTTACCGAGAAGGGTGCGTTAAAAATTAAAAATATACCTACTAAATGAATTCAACCCGGAAGAATATACAAGGAATCGGATGAGCAAGAGTGCGTTAACCCAAACGATGGACGCTGCTCACAATAATATGGACTAAATGTGTAACACGCAGGTTCCCTCGCCACTGAAAGATACCGGAGTAAACAAACCAATTTAAAAAGCGTAAAATATATTTTAATATTATACCTACTTATATCTGTTGCACATTATAATAAAACACATGAACGTACTGATGAAGTACACTTGTTTCGTGAAAAGGAGAACTGTTTCAAAAGAAATGAAGTGATAAAAAGCTAACTTCATATTATCAAATAATTTGTAAAAAAAAAAAGAAAAAAACGGTTATCTACAATATTGTATCTAGTGTAACATATGGCTTGTCATAGGGAAGGGCTTCCGATCGCGGTGCATACATTTTAAGCACGTGTCATGCACCAACTGCACACATGACAATATTACAAAAAAAGTCCCAAAGCAACCATACGTTCAAAGAAATAGGACCAAAGCGTTTAAGGCGAGTACTGCCGCCAACTAGCGCCACCATTGGGAAAATTTTTTATCACAAAAATCAACAAACCTAGCCTCCTAGCCTAAACCTCCTAGTTACGAACCCTTGGCCGTTTTTGGCGTTATGGCTGTCTAGTTTGACGCGCGAGATAGAGGACTCTCACGCGCATCGGAATTTAAACACGCTTCGTTCAAATGTAGATATTTATGACAAAATTCTTTTTAACTTAGTAAGTTCTTAACATATATAAATACCTTCGATTTAAAGCATATTTTACTGCAGAATAGAGAACTATTTACGTATAATCGTATGAAACAGAAAATAAACGGTGCTACTTTGGCATTTTTTTCTATTGAAAAAATTTCAAGTGATCTTGTCTCTTGATCTTGTTTCAAGTGATCTCGGTTTTAGTACAGCAGACAGCAGTAGACAATATAGTCAAAAAAAAACATAATTATTATGACATTTGGTTTTATAGGAATTTTAAAAACACAAAATTATCGATGTATCCCATTAGTATTATGTAATCCGCGTTAAATAGTTCGGTTACAACTTACAATGTGATCATGAATCAAAAAGAAACTATAGTTTCAATTAAACAGTACACTCTTTTCAATGAGGAAAGGTTTTTAATGCAGGTATCTACACTATGGCTACATTGATCCATGCAATACCCATTCAATCGGACGGCTGAATCACAAAACAGTACATGATGAGAGCATGTAACGAACAAGTGACGCATTCAAACATTTCAACCTGTTATGTTATACTGCTACAGTATTGCATTGAAGCTATGTAAACAAGGAAGATAACAATCTAAGTAAAGCATTGTAAAATCAAATCTGCCTAGCCTTCTCCCAACTATGTTGGGGTCGGGTTCCAGTCTAACCCCATACAGCTGAATACCGGTATTTTACATGGAGCGACTGCCTATCTGACCTCCACAACCCAGTAACTGGGTAATACGATACCCCTTGGTAAGACTAGTTGTCAAAGATCCACGAATGACAGCCGGGACCAACGGCTTAACGTGCTTTCCGAGGCAAGGAGGAGTCTCGGTATGTAAATATGGTCACCCGTCCACTGACCAACCCCGGCAAGCGTAGCTTAACCTGATGGATCGACCCTTGCGGCTATTATTACTTAGCCACGAGCTCCTCCTCAAAGTAAACAATTGTAATAGTATTGAAACAAATAAATGCTGTTAGGAAAACCAAAAATCTAGTAAAATCGGTGTCTTTCTGACGTAGATTCCTTTCACAACTGAACCTTGAAAATATAATATATACCTACTGTTGGTAAAGCAGCTGTGCGTTGAGCCGGCAACATCGTGCGAAGGCAAATTCTCACGCGGAATGCGCGCAATCATAACCTTACGGGGAATTCACATAGTCGCCAACACATAAGACTTATTGTTCACAAGAGCAAGGGGAACTTTTCTATGAGGCGATCCACTAATGACATACATTTGCATGGAAATGGAAATAGGTATCATTTTCAGAATATTAATTTCCAGACTGTCATAGAGAATAAATTAAATATTAAATGTTAGGATTAAAATGCCAACAAAGTTGTGGGACTACATACTTACGGATATTTTTAAACGAAATGGCTTGATTAAAAATGTTCTCTAATATTCTAGAGATTAAAGTTTTATAAAATTCTGCGTAGCTTCAATGAGAAAATCTAACATTAATCCTGCAGATCACTTCCTCAATCCCGCCTCGTACGATAACTGCCTACACGATAGGTATATTACAGTCCACTTTACCGTTTAACAAGCGCTATAGAGTGGATGGGTTCCAAGTAAGCGTGATGAGAACAACAACAAAGTTAAAAGACACGTTCACCTGCGCTATGGAATGTGAATGCATGAACCTAAAGCGTGGAATACACATGCTACGTAGTAGCGCATGTCATAAGCATGCTAGTTTCGAGGAGATGCTACTTAGTAGCATTCAACTGGCATGTGTATACGAAAAGAGCATTGAGTAATTTACAGGAACAGAGAGCATGCTGCCTAGTAGCAAACAAGCATGCTTATTAGTAGCATGTCATTAAAGAATTTACACTAACTATAGAGATATCAAACTGCATCTAGCCTTTTTCCAACCATGTTGGGGTCAGTTTACAGTCTAACCGGATGCAGCGAATACCAGTATTTTACATGGAACGACTGCCTATCTGACTTCCACAACTCAGTTACGGCTTACGGGGTAATACGATACCCCTTGGTAAGACTGGTTGTCAGACTTTCGGGCTTCTGACGACCCGTAACGACTGTCAAAGATCCACGAGTGACAGCCGGGGCCTGCTTTCCGAGGCACGGCGGAGTCTCGGTATGTAAAGATGGTCACCCATCTACGGACCAACCTCGGCAAGCGTAGTTTAACCTGATGGATCGACCCGTACGACTGTTATTACTTAGCCACGAGCTCCTTTATAAACTAACTATAGAGATACTATAGCCATTTGATCGACATGTCCAACAGTTGTCTTCTTGTCGCGTTGCAACCTTCCACTGAAACATCAAGCGTGACGTACGAGTATATTCGTACAACAATACTTCGGTGGAAGGTAATGTTGAAAACAATTTTCAAGAAAATTCGTAGTTAACAATGCGTGGCCAGTAAATTAAGGTGAGTAGCTAATCTCAGTTTGATATCACGGCCGAGTTTGCAAATACGAGTAAATATGAGAATTTCTAGGAAAGCGAGTCAGGTGTGACGGCAGTTGTGGAGGTGGAGCGCGACACATCACCCACTTGCGCGAGGGAGGTCCGGTCCGCCGCGCCGCACCTCCGCCTCGACACTTTCGCTCACCATCATCACTTGTTATATCAGAAGTTTATTAAACAACTCATAGATCTATGAGCTATTGAATAATTCAATCTATTTATGAGTTGTTTTATCTGGATTATGCAAAATATTATGCCAAAAATTGGCTTTCTTCATGAATAGCTAAAAGTTTTTAGTCTTCAAAGAGTCAAACCAGCATCTTACATAATAATCAATAAGAGATTTTATTTTGAACGTCCAGTCTTCATTTAACCAGAATAAGAAACTTAATCTATAAGACGTCGCCACATGACTACAACAGCTAGTACGCAACATGACGCTGGAAAAGATCGACGCACTCAAAGGCATTCGTTATAATGATAATATCTTTATAGCAGCCGGTGTTGCGAATACGAATAAGAATGAACCGCCACAAACTATCATACTTGTACGTACTCGGTACACGTAGTAACGTGGCCTTGCTGCCACGGAATATTCTGTTATGACCAGTACTTATCATGACCTATTTGCTAAGCATCAGGAAGTATGCAAATGAAACTGACGAGAACATTTATGAACAAAACAACGATGATTACAATTACAAACGTTGACTCATGAGATAATACAAGTGAAATCGACGATCGTCCAATCGTTGATGCTCAACGACTGCATCGTGCTAGACTACGCCAAACCGGTCGTCTATCTTTAACCTCTTGCAGAATCGTAAATATGGAGAAATACTCGAGCGAAATGCACCCACATCAACGTCTGATGAGCTAATACCACATAATCAACAAAAAGTGTGTACTAAGCCACGTAGCCGATTCATCAGATAACTTTTTATCTAATCAAACAAAATAATGTGGTTTATCTAACGAAGATTCTCACGATCCACGAAATGATATTGAAATGTCGATCGTCTCCTTGAACGTGCTATATTTAGTATTCAAACATTCGGTGATACTAAAGTTTGACAGATAGGAGATAAAAGCTGTTTATTCTTCGGGTCGTTTCATCGTTTGAACCCGAGTTCATGCAATCATCATAATGTTTTCTCCCTATATAGTGCTGCGCCGCCGGGTGAATTGAAGCAACAGGAAATCGATCCAATGCCAGAGGCTAATGGCTATGTAAACACCAGTAATGGGCGCAGGACGGGCCCTTCGCATCCAGTTACGATCGATAACGAACTATAAAGTAGTTCATGTAACTGTGATCTTGATAATTTAGATTTCTGAATATAAATGGATTCATTGAAAGATAATAGGAACAAGTGACGATTAAAATTATCAAATTGTATGATACTAATCTAACGCAATGAAATGTAATCATTGTTATCAAACAAGACCAAAATACCTTTGTTGTACCTTTGTTGTTTTTGTTGCCTGATGTAATTTAATGTTATGTACATAACATTCAATTACATACGACATGTAAATGCAACGCGTATCAAATAATTATCTGTGTATCAATGTTAATTCGACATTGATGACTCACTAATTACGTCAATGATGGTTTTAAGTGAATCGTTACCTGTTAAGAGCGTTGTTGCATTTTTCATACGTAAATCGAGAACTTGGGAGATTTTGAAGTGATTTTGGTCACATAATTTATTTTTTTAGCTTCTTTTGACTTCAATCATCGTAATTATCATATATTTTTATTTAAAGTCTATTAAAAAAAACTTGTTCAAATTGAATTATTGACTACGAAAACAGTCGATTTCGAAGGCGCGATTTCCAGATGACGCGCGAAGGCTCAACTTTGAAGTAATCTTACACCAATTATTACTACTAATTAAGAAGGTAAAGTGGTATTCATTCGAAGAGGCATATCCTGAAATTTAAAATGCATTGAGAAAAGTTTGATTTTTAATTCATTAACTTGTATTTTAATCACGTCTAAGATAATCAAAAATCGAGAAATCGACTACAAAAAAACACGTCATTTCTCAGAATCTAAAAGTCATTTGGCAACACAAATCATTTTATACGTAAGAAGAAAGATTGTAGTATATATGTGTAAAAAATAAAATATATCTGTCTTCAATCATTTACGAAAATAATTTTTTAAAGTGAGTATAAAATCGGGTGCATCGAACGGCCTAAGTCAGTCGCGCTCTGGCGCTCGTCGACGCAGGACCTGTCGGTTGACCTCCCGCCGCCGCGCATGCGCCTCGCGTGATATATAGTAAATTGTAGTGCGACTAAATATTTTTAATCCTTTCATTTAAGTAATATTTTAAGAAGCTAAAGTGGTAGGCACACTTACTTTAGGAGAATTATGTTACAATTCTTGAATTATGTTGTATTACTTGTAATATCGATATTGTAATTACAATATCAATAATACAATATAATTTGGTCAAAATGTAAATCCAAGATGGTGGCTGCGAAAATTTTTAAATTTTTCGTCATGGGGATCGTTCCCATTGTTCTCGAGGATGCTAAAGCAGATAGTGACGTTAAAATGTAAATCCAAGATGGCGGCTGCGAACATTTTAAAATTTTTCATCATGGGTATCGTTTTCATGGTTCTTGTGGGTGCTAACGTCGATAGTGTAGTCAAAATGTAAATCCAAGATGGCTACAAGAATTTTGGATGATGAATATGGAGAAAAAATTTATATCAGATTTTTATTTGAAATCTCTACTGCCACAATCTCTATTGTGGATCCGTGACAAAGGAGACGGAAACCATGTCATATAAACTTGGGCCTGGGCCTGGGTTGTAAAAAGATGAAATTGGTGTCAATTTATAGCTACTATATTATCAAACCATCACTGAACATTTTGCGGATTTTTGCGGTCTGAGTTCCGAGTTAAAAGAGATGTAATAAAAGTGAGGTTACATACCGATCTACATATAGGTACTTAACAGCTGATTTTTGAAGTTCTTCAGCCACGTAAACCACGACCACGTAAACTACAGCCTCTAGTCACTTTGCCACAATTTACAC
This sequence comes from Cosmia trapezina, assembly GCA_905163495.3. Classification (NCBI taxonomy): domain Eukaryota; kingdom Metazoa; phylum Arthropoda; class Insecta; order Lepidoptera; family Noctuidae; genus Cosmia; species Cosmia trapezina. The sequence goes on from LR991022.1 coordinate 21,253,008, forward strand.
AACGATCCATGGTGCCAATATGAAATCGGTAGGCTGGTCGTAATATACAAAATAACAAGTTCAAGTCCAACGTTTATGCGGGGTTCTCCGTACCGTGTCCGGTGTGGTAGCAAGGTTCGTACAAGAAGCAAGATCAGAAGTCCGCAGAAAGAAAACAGGGGTCGAGGAAAACATCAATAAAACTATGGGAAATACACTCAAATCGCGACCGCACTAAACGATACGAAACGAGTGAGGCATAGATAAAGGCACTATATAAAGGTGTGTCCCAATATAGGGCGGCATTTGAGCGCGGCTGCCACGCGCGGCTAGCCGCGCTCTGATCGGACAAGGGCCGCGCGCGGCGGTGTTGAGCGTAATATACCTTCTCATCTCACATCAGTGATGACCTCTGGCACTGAAACGTGCTCGCTCACAACATAATGGGTCTCAATCATAATCAGCCTATAATGTTCCCACTGCTGGGACACAGGGCTCCTCTCGGTGAGAGGGAGTGGGCCGTAATACACCACGAGGACCCAGTGCGGGTTGGTAGATGTCACATGTCTTCGAATTTTTGGTTCTAGGCGGTTTCCTCACGATATTTTCCTTCACTGTTTTGAGAGTAGTGGTGATGAAATTATTTACACAAAGTGCCTGCCTGAGTTCGAAACCATGACCTACTCGTATGTCGGGATCGTTACCATTGGGCCACCATTGCATTGCTCTCATGGGCCGCATAGTGCAGTCAATCATACCTTCTACGATGATTGATTCACTATCGGCTTCATCCTCGAGAACTATGAAAACGACATCCATGACGAAAAATTTTAAAATCTTCGCAGCCGCCATCTTGGATTTTAATTTTGACTTCACTATTGGCTATAGTCGAAATCGAAAACTATGAAAACGATACCTATACAAATCCTTATCACTTACCACTGACGTGCGACGTGTGGTCGACTGTATAGTCATTAGGTCGACTGGGCATGTACAATACCTGCCTAGGCTAATAAACATTATAAAACCAACCCCACACGAACGCAGCAGTACTATTATTTATTCTGTGGCAGCGGGGTGACCTATCTATTTGAAATTTGAAAACAGTAAACCAATCATTTGCGCATGAGGCGGCTTTATGTATTTATGTATTATTGTTGGTTCAAATTCAACTGTTTTATGAACTTGATGCGGTTGCTAAACCTATAATGCCGCAAGAAAAATAAAAAATTATAGCTAGCGCGTGGCGTCTTTATCTACATTGAAATAGGGCTTAAATTCAACTGTTTTACACAAAAAAACAATGATTTTGGTCAAAAGATGGTTCCGCTGTTAACAAAATTTTATTCTGATTGTGTTCTCCCAGAAATTATAGATCCAAGGAAAAGTCGATCGATCTCCTTAGACAAATACTTTTATAAAACTTCAATTACTTATTAGTATACAAATACTTAAACAAATAAGTAAAATGAGTTTAGTTTTTATAAGTACCTACATAATATTATTTTTTCATCCATATTTGTATAAATTTAATTTAATACACTAATAACGTATTGTGGACAGTCTTTTTATTTTCTCCGTAAACCTCTAGCTTTTACTTCAAAAAAATATAGGTACGCCATAGCTACAGATCAAGATCGTTTAATCGTCGTAGCTTCGCAACTGTGTGCCGTACATGAGGAAAAACGCACACACGCGCACTCGCTACGCGGCGTCGAGCGTCAGATGTTTAAAATCCGAGCGCGAAAATAGGGAACCACACTCTTAAGGAGTAACTTGCATTAAATTGCGTAACAATTACCTATTCGCCTGAAAAAAAAACGCTAATTAGCACGTTTAAGCAGATTCTAATTGGTAGCGGAAAACGTAAGTCTGCAACTCTACATGGTTAGATCGTTTCCGCAGTTTTTCTTTGTGATCGCATTCGTCCTTCATTGTAATTTAAGTTATTAGATGTACCTCTACGTATAAATGGAATACGTTTATTGTTTATATCGTAAAAATAACAAGAGCTCGTTGGTCACGGCACCTGCAAGTGAATAACCTCGAACTTGAACGTAGAAACAGTTGCCACATGTAAACAGAAGCGCGGTATGGCAGATGAAACTCTTATTGACGAAAGGTGCGGCAGCGCAGGCGCAGCGGCTCGGAGCGTGCGTTGACTAGCACGTGCCAAGCGGAGAAATCCTGCTGTACGATTACGAACCACATTGACACACACATGCTCGTTGTGCCTATTTCTATTTTACACTACGTACAACCGACAACCATAAAATGTATTCCACTTTTTGCAATGCTTTTATTATGTCCGCCTACTCTTCTCCTACTCCGCAGGCTAGCGTTGCCATCTCTAAAAATCAAAAAGCCGGAACTGTTACGTCTCAAGGCCGGACGCTAAAAAAAAAGGATTTTTGACATAAATATCGAATAAAACACATTTTAAAAGCCGGACTTTTGACTCACAAGGCCGGCTGCGAAAAAAAAAAGAAGATAAATTATGACAAAAAAATCGAATAAAACATATAAATTTGCGTGTCTTGGCGAGTCGGCGAGTCTCCTCTCGCTCGCTCGTTTTTGACTGAAGTGACTGAACGATAAATATAAAAAGCCTAACAAAAGCCGGACGGATCGGACGCAGTCAAATTTGGCCGGACAAGAAGTCAAAAAGCCTAACACTGTCCGGCTTTATCCGGACGGATGGCAACGCTATCCGAGGCTACACTACAGTTATTTCGTTACGACTGCAGCACTATCTGCGTTAAATGTTGAAGAAATAATCTTCAGCAGAATAAGTTTGAAATGCATAACTTTATGAATCAAAAGATATCCAGCGCATCGAAGGCAGGAAAGCAACACGATCTGTCTTGCGAGATGTCAGGATTGCAACGTTGTGAGATAACCCGAAGTAATATTAACTAGTACGATTAACCCAGCTCGTTAGTTCACGTGTTTCAAACTTCCTGCTTCAAGCTTACCGTGCAATGCGTCACTAACGGTTTTGCAAGAACTGCTTTTCTTTACTGCGCAAGCGCAACGGCAACATTCCGTTAACATAAAAATAATGGTATAATTCCTTACCACACATACAGTACGAACGTGCACCAAATTCTTGCTGTCTTTCAGAATTTTGAAAATTTTTCGGTAGTGTTAAATCTCAGAGCATTTACACTGCTCCTGTAGACTGCCTATTCGTTTCACTGTTGATTGATTTTGATTGAATCATTCGATTGTCTTTACAGTAAAACAGACATTGACCTTCGAATTCTGCTCAAACATTGGCGTGAGAAATTAATTTGCTACCAATTTCTATTGAGGTATAAAATTACTTAATTTAAAGTGTTATAGATGGTAATCAAACAACAATATCTAATACTAATCGTCATACTTACTTAGTTTGTATTTATAAACTTAAGAATAATCTAAATTGAGATTACAGTAATAAATCCATAATGGAGATTGAACATTCATGTTGTTTTAACTTTTCCTGCCTTAGCCTTAGAAACAACCCCAGAAACGGTTCTTTTTTTCAAGCAACGATAATATTGATTCATCAACGCAGAACCTAAAATGCTGAAGCTGGAAAAATGTAATTTAGACAGTTGGTTCCCTTTATGACGTAGGCAATAAGCATATGCTAAGAAAGGATTTTTGGAATTCTACTCCTAAGGGACGACATTTTGTATGAAAATCCGTTATTTAATGACAAATAGTATTTGTGCTTTCGGTTAAAAACTATGAAACACGTGTTTCAGGAGGGTGCGCCAAAGTTCACCTAAATTTTCAACTCCGATAATTGGAAATCTGAAAATGTTCTTCCTAACATTTCTCATCCTAACAATCACAATTCCTAACTACTCTGTCTCTAATGTTCATAATTCCGAAGCATTCAACTTCATAATGTCAGTAGCAATAAACATCTATTATACTTTTATTTGTTTTCCTACATTTTCTCAACATAACCATCTTTTACACTATTATTCAAAGTCATATCTTTTTTGTTTAGATTTCTTTTTATTCATAACTAGCGGCCCCGACAGACGTTGTCCTATCTGAACGATCCTAGAACCCGACTGCAGCGCCACCTACCAGGTTCAATTGTGTTTTCAAACCATCCAGGAACCCATTTAAATATACACACAAAATTTCATCTAAATCGGTCCACCCGTTGATAAACCACGTTTTATCACATTTTTTTAAGGATCCTATGTCCGTCTCCTAATTCTAAGCTACCTACCCACCAATTTTCAGCCAAATCGGTTCAGCCGTTCTTGAGTTATAAATAGTGTAATAATAATAATCATTATAAAGGAAGTGACTAATGAGATGACGGCTAATAGAGATGTAATAGAAGAAGAAGACATAATATCGGGACCCCAAAATAATTAAAGCTAGGTTGGTACAGTAAGCCACACGTCAGCAGTCATACCTTTATGTTGAGCTGGCTTAGCTTAATACAGAGGTAAATAAAATAGAATATGAGGCCAGATAACGCTGGTTTTGTTACAACTTACCTGCCCTACCGTTCTATGTAAGTATAGTACGATAGGCCGTATGTGTCAAAGTTCAAAGGGATATTGCTTTCGTTAGCTCGTCGACAAAAGTTTATTCACCCTTTTTAAATAGTTTACACAAAATACATTTCTGAACGCATGCATAAATGTCAATCACAGTATTTGACAGGATGACAGGAGGAAAACAAATGTTTGACAGGTACGAAACAAAGGAACATAATTAAATGGAAAATGATTAATTTTCATAATTATTTATTCTTTAAGTTTTCTTTTTTTTTTTAATGTATTCTGCTATTCAGGGCGGAGACAAATCCAACGAAACAAAAACCATGAAAATTGATCCAGCCGATCTCGAGTTATAAGTGTTGTAACAAACCCGTCTTTGTTTTATATATATAGATAATCAGTATTATATACATTAATTCGGGTACGTATCATAATCCCGAATTTTAAAAGACCTGCTGACGAAAACCCTAACCTTAGACAGTCGACATCAGGGGCACCCCGAAGTTCGGTTAGTTGTTAGGTTCCTTTAAACCCTGTAGACAGAAATAGGAGCCCCGCGCAGCGGGGCTCCGTCGATCTGCTGACGAAAACCAAACTTTCGGGCAAATGAGCTTTCGGGTTTTTAAACTTCGGGTTTTTAAATAATCATACCCTCAAATTAAAACTATAAATATCATCTTCTACCCACATATATTTTTTATTACACTTGGTAAATGTTTCTTTCTGAGTATGAGTGAAAATATTATGGTAATTATGATTAGGGATAAAAGCGTTATGATAAAAAACAGTAGGAGTTTAAATGTATTTACATTAATGATATTATTAATTACAATTTTCGGAAACATGAGTGTTATGAACATCGCCGATAGCACTACAAATTTTATGAATGAAAACTTTAGGACGAAAAATTTTAGGAAGACTGATCATTCGGATTACAAATCATTAGGAAGAACAATTTCGGGTAAAGAACTTTAGGTGAGCCCATATGGACCTGTTTCAGGATTTATTTAAATTAAATCAATGACAATATTTACACTTTCGATTAAAAACTAAATATTTAAGTAACAATGGAACACAATGTTCCAGGATTTGTATGTATGAGAAAGTCCGGAATTTACGCGGCCGGAGTCGCTGGAAAAATGCGTTTTCTACAAATAGGCCAGATGTGTCATTGAATTCAGCCAAGATATGTTCTGCGCTCCAAGCTTAGATTAATCATACCAAAACCACAGCGACTGGCAAAATACGTCATTAACTGCGTACTAGAGATTCCTTCAGAATGACAGTGTTCAAATCAAAACAAGAATGAAACAATTTAACTCATCAAATGAACGTAGACAGACATGTATGCACCTACATGTAATAAAATAAATTCGTGCATGATATCACGACTTCACGAGCCATTTGGTGAAAAGCAGAACTTTCGCGCTACGTTTCGGAATTTATGTATCTGAGTTGACATTATGTAACCAATTTTATAATATTATTCGTTCAGTCTTGATATTTTAATTGTAAACGATCACCTCAATTGTTTTTTATGAAATCTAAACAACACTTCCTAAAACACTTTTTTATTGCGTGTGTGTGGACCAAAGTTTCGGAACCGCATTTAGCAAGCGAGCGCCCGCGCACCGGATCAACTATAATTGCTCCATCGCATCGCCTTCTAATTACTCTAGCCCCTCACCTCCATCAGACAGACCTCATGCGCGGATTGCATTGTTCTTCTCATGGTCTTGCTAACATGGTTATTGATTCGTACGTTACTACTTCCCTTTATGTGGGAACATTTTGGACTTCGCGTGTTGTCCTTACGTAATGTACAAAACTTTCAATACATTCGTCAAGTATAGTCTACACTTCTTCAGTTGCGCCACAAGTTATTGCTTTTTATCGTCGTCAACAACAACAAAGCAACGCTATATAATTTGATGTCCTAAGTGTGTTATAGCAACTTGAATAGGTCGTGACATTTGCGAGTGACTGTGCCTGAGCTTCAGGCTTGACAATATTCTCGTCCCGACTCAGCACGACATCGAAGATTATCTCAACCGATACATTTAGTTACACTTTCTCGTAATGTGCAAATTCCATGTGTTTTAACTTTCGCGAAGAATGTAACGGCCCATGAACATCAGTTGGTGTCCATATTAAATAAATGGTATTATAATGTTTGATAGGTTTTGAATTTAAAATAGCTCAATTCAAATGGTTACGTCAACATTGAAATTTTATAACAAGTTATTTATTGATAGTGATATAATTTTGTTGCTGTAATAAACCCCTGTTACGTTTTAATGGATGAAACCAGTGGATGTTTGCAGAAGGTTGAACTTTTTCACAGTAAGCTTGTTACTACTGGGTGTCCTAAATTAACAAAATCGGAAATGGATAATTATAATCAATATGAAGGTCAGTGGGTCGTCTTAGGGGCGGAGTTAATATGAAGAAGAGTAGGTATTAGGTAGCTATATTCACACAACAACGGGCAAACTTAAGGCGGAACTATACGCCAATGACCTTGAGTGGTTAGCTTGCGCGTTCTGTGCTGAACTCACGCAATGCGTCGTACGTCCAGCCAGTAATAGGACTCTCCCATCAAGGAGCGCTGTCCCAAATTAGACGCATTATTAATTTATTATACATAAAACAAAAGACATTTTAATGAAACACTTATACTAAAAGATAAATAGTTAAATTACCTTTAAAATGGTGAAGGTTTCATAAAAATACGCCTGACAGTTTTTGCGTGATTCTCAGTTTTTTATCTGCGTTAGACATAACTTTACAAATTAATTACACTATTTAATATAAACATAATCTAAAATATTCACATATTAAGTTATAGTTATAGAAAATGCTCTAATTTAACATATATTTTTCCAAATCATTAACACTACTCGTTTAGACGTGATCTTCAGTTTAAAATCATCAAAAGTCAGATAGCGTCGCCTTAAAGAGCTGTAGTAACGAGGGTAGATACATTCGATTCGAACGTATGGGATTTCAGAAATAACACAGTTCGCAAGATGCTAAAACTACACGTCTGCTGGGTCTGTCATAAAATAGTTATTTGAAACCTTATAATGTCGTCTATAGAATTGTTTTTTGCTTGACTTTATTCACGTTATACTTAGCCATTATTTGGCGCGGTCCTGCTTATTCTGGTCGAACCGGTTCTACGCCTGGCTTTGCGACTGGACCTGCTACCACTCGCCAAATGAGTCGTGCGCGCGCCTACGTCGACTTGCAAATATGTTATGGCAGCATGTATTCAACGGATCAGAAACTAAATAAACGTACAATTCACAAATTCCGGTTTCGTAACTAACATCAACAAACGTCCAAAAGACCTTGAAATGTCACTATGAACTTAGTAAAATAGAGCAGCGCAGGTGTGGCAGCCATCAAGATTATTGAGGGTAGTGTTTCTAAAGGTCACACCTAAATGTAATTCGAACCTGATCCAATTAAGTAGGACCATTAAGTATACCGGCTCGCCCAGCTATAAAGTGAAACTTGCATTTTTAAAACCTTGTATTTAAAGTACAACGTAGGTAGCATTTATTTTAAAAATATTCTAGTCGAGATTAAAACAGAGATGGCTTCTATAAAACTTTATAGGCAGTTTTCATCTGTTTGAACGAATCAAACAAATTGGTTTGAGTTTAACGGTTTCACTTTCAGCATTTTTTACGACGATCATTACTATTGGAGAATTTTAGGTTCTTTTATGAGACATATAAAAATATTAAAAATATTTGGGATCACCAGACCATTTTGACTTAAATTACGAATGAATGAACATCGTGTAGAAAAACTTAACAGCATATTCTAAAATGAGATCTTGCTCAACTGTTTTTCGAATGGACTTTTATCGATCTAACTATCCAAAATTTAATAGGTCTTTACCTATGAAATTGCCGTTTTGTATGAAAAAATTTAAACGAATTTTTTTCATGTATTTTTATTTGTATTAATCGAAGTAATCACCCATGCAATCAATGCATCTTTGCCAACGCAGTGGCAGTTTATTGATGCCCTTCTTAAAGAAATCAGCTGGTCGGGAGGCAACAAATTCTTCAAAGGCATTTTGTACTGCCTCTCGGGTATTGAATTTTTTTCCCGCCAAGAAGTTATCCAAATTCTGGAAAAAGTAGTAGTCTGTAGGCGCAAGGTCTGGTGAGTAGGGCGGATGACGGAGAGCTTCCAACCCCAGTTCTTGCAACTTGGAGACCGTCTGCTGTGCAGTATGAGGTCGCACGTTGTCGTGCAGGAGCAGCGGAGACGAGCGATTGACCAATGCTGGTTGGAGATGTGCCAGCTTCTCCATCATTGTGTTCAGTTCTTCACAGTACACATCTGCAGTAATGCTCACCCCGTTTGGTAAGAAGCTGTGATGAATCACACCGGCGCTAGACCACCAAACAGTGACCATCACTTTTCTAGGGTTAAGTTTTCGTTTAGGGCATTGTTTAGGTGCTGAACCAGGATCCAACCAACTTGCTGAGCGCTTGCGGTTATCAAACAGAATCCATTTTTCATCGCAGGTAACAATGCGGTTCAAAATTCCTTCATTTGTGTGTCTGTTGAGCAGTGCAAGGCACGTCTCGACGCGTACTTCGCGCTGGCGATCATTGAGTTCGTGGGGCACCCATTTGTCAAGCTTTTTTACCTTGCCAATTTGACGCAAATGGACCAATATTGTTTTGACGCTAACGTCGAAAGCTGCTGCTAATTCAGCCGTAGATTGTGTATCATCAGCTTCCACAATCACCTTTAGTTCGTAATTGTCGACCAAAGTCTTCGGACGACCGCGAGGTTCATTTTTCAGGTCGAAATTTCCAGAACGGAAGCGAGCAAACCAATAACAGGTGGTGCGTTGGTTTGTAAACACTACAAACCAACGCACCACCTCCGTAAACGTCGTTGATGTTGCGTGCCGCTTGTGCCGCGTTGCTGCCACGACGGTACTCATATTCCATAATTACTCGAATTTTTAACGTATCCATGATGCCGAAAAAGATTGAAATGCGATGAAAATGTAACACTAATCAATAAACAAATGACTACTTTTGGAAAAAAAAATCCATGTTTTTAAAATAAAATTAATTTGAAATTAGAATTCTTAGCCAAACAAAAATTATTTTGATTTGAAATGGCCAGTACTGCAGAACGGCAATTTCATAGGTAAAGACCTAATATATTGTTTTAGTCGGCGTCCAATTCAATTCAATTTTATGTCGTCAAACAATCTATGTTTTAGCATAGTAAACAATAAGGAACATTTTATGATGACATCATCGTCCAGCGAGGAACCCATAATAGGTAGGCTCCTTTTCTTCTTTTTGGCCAGCCGACAATCGGAAACTCGTTTAATTTTTAAATGAGTTTGAAAATCGGGTTTTTACTTTGAGGAAAATGACGTCAAGTAATTGATAACGTTTAAAACATCGTTGTTTTACATGTCTGGTTTAAAGTTAAGGTACTAACTTTAAACCAGAGATGTGTAAAATCTTTTATATGCCCAACGTACCTACTTACCTACAGTACGGCCGTTTTATCTTGGCAAGTTCGAACTTCGCGCAGAAGGCTGCGCAGCAACATTTTTTAGGAACCAAATGGTGACATGAGGCGAGTGTGAGTGAGAAAACATACGCGAAAGTTTGTAGTAAGTACCTATGTACAGACTTGCCAAGATATTTTGGTCGTAGTGTAAATGGTACTGCTGATAAAGTATTTACTTAAGTACAACTGTCCCTCGTCAAACTTCGTGTTTCGTCAGTCATCGGATTTCTATCTGTTGTAATGTAGTAATGGTACCTTCGGTACATTTATTGAGAAAATGTACTCTTCTAAAATTCATTTTATTTAATAAACATACTTTTATGTAAAAAAGTAATGATTTGACTACCCATTTGTAATGTATACAGCGTCCTAATGTAATTTATTTTAAAAATGGAAGGAAAGCTGCTAAATGCGATGGTTGCCGAGGGACATTAAGAAAGTAGTTGTACTGTAACTTGTTGTACTGTAACTTGTAAATGACTTATTTAGTCATATCAAATTATGTACCTAATTGAGGATAGTGTCAACAGTATGGTGCAGTTGCGTAAATGTGTTCCTGACTGATTAAATACAGCGCAGTAATAATATTTTAAGGAAAACATTGATGTTTTACATCGTTATGTATTAAAAAAACTTGGGTGTAACCATAGACTTATAAAAAATATTTTTGCGACAAAATGAGTTTTTTTTCCTTTTCAACGGAAACATATTGTAAAGAAAAACTTATCGTACCAATGCAACTCCTTCGTCTGGCATTTTGAAGTTTTTGTAAGTCTATACATTCTACCGATAACTTTAAACGATTTCCGGATGATCGACAACCTTGTATTGAGTCTACGAGTTTGTACGATAACCGTGAATAAGATCAGAACAAGTATTACTGAACCTCCTTTCAATACAATCTTTTAACCTATTTGTTATTATGTTTATTGAGCGGTTGAGCCTTAGTTTCTCTTCTACAACCCAGTGCCCTAGTAACTACCGTGTCAATAGAAGCCAATCAAGCGCAAAGTCTCTTACCGAGGACGTAATTACATCAAATTATTGCTCGACAATCTACGCATAAGTTTTGAACAGATTTTCACTACTGAGCTAAAACCTACATACTTTGGATGATAATTAAATGGCAGAGATACGTCCGCAATAAAAAAGGCATTTGAAACTACAATTACAAAAAAAAATAACTGTACCTATTAGAATTTTGTAGATTTGCTTCATCATCGGTCATAAAAGTATGAAGTACTTTTTAGGTAGACGACGACGGCAGAAGTAATCATTGTAACTGTATACAGCAAGTCAAAATCGAAGGGTACCTATTTACCTACGTTCAGATGATTGGTGTTTAATCAGATAATATAAGTAATCGGTGGAGATAACGAGAGGACCACTCGTAGTGCACCGAAGCAATGCATGTTAACGTGCATACTTGATTAAAACTAGACGCTTGCTGACGACTGGTACTTAGTTAATAGGTTAATACTTACTACTAGTACTGGTAGGTATTGAAACGCAATAACATTATTAGCATTACGTTCTAATGGTACAAGTATGGACCTCTAAACGAGCGACTTGTGATGTCAGAAGTCAGAAACATATCTGCAGTTCGTAGAAAGCTTTTTCTTTTTGGATATTATGAATTTGTGACATAACATCTTAAAGAAAACGCTTACATTATTGGTGAAGATATCCCAAAGGCGAAAGTTTCTGACTTGAGAGCGTATGATTCGAGTAGAATACGTGACCGGATGACTAAGTAAATATGCAACAACAAACTGAAATATTGATTCTGCGCGGGATTCAAAGCCTGGTCTGCTGAGCAGGGCCATGCAGGGTTGTCAGATGACACTATGGAGAGAGTCCAATTATTGTTTAGTAGTATTTCGGCACAAACAGGAACAAACTGATGCACAACTTTTGAAAAAATTATAAAGAACTGAAGACATTGGCAAGTTGTTAATTCCAGTTTTTCAAAGCAATTTAACAGCCCTGGGTTACCCCAGGGGGGGCTAAAACGGCCACTTTGGCAGAATCATAATAGGATAATAATATAAATAATATTTAAAATCGTAAAACGGTCACAAACTGACAATTCATAATATATTGTCAATTTGTGACCGTTTTACGATTTCAAATATAATTCATAATATTATCCTATTATGATTCTGCCAAAGTGGCCGTTTTAGACCCCCAGGCTGTTAGATGGAACACAACCACGGTATTAGTACCGTGCTTGTGTTCGTTTAGTCTGACTGTGGCCGCTATCCAGGTCGCGTTACAAAACGCTTACGAACTAGTTCAGGGACAACACTGTAATTGAATTGTACATGATACTAGCTACTGACTGCTGAGTAATGTCATTTTATTAGCTATTTCACTTTTTATGCTCTACTATATACTGTTTCAAAAAACATTTCGCAAATCTTTAGCTTGCCGACTCGGAATTAGGTACTTAGCTCGGAACAAGTAGCAAACATAATTTTTAACATGCAAAACTTTCTCTCAAGAAAGAGAGCTACTAAAATGAATATTATTAAAGTCGTTACCACTTACCACCTAATTAGCACCAACCTTGCAATGTGACCGGCTTTGTGAAAATACGTGACGTTACGTTAATACGTGTGTTTTACAATAGCCCAAATATTAAATTCTCACTTTCGTACTTATGTGAGAAGAATGCTAAGCTGATCTTTTTTTGCATCAATAGTCCATCTACATAATGATAGGTAGGTGCACCGAATGGACCATTTCACAACTAGGCAGCAAGTCGAGCGGAATGCGGGCCGCCACCGGCCTTGCAGCTTGCCAACACTGACCACTCTCGCACACTTATAGATCCAAATAGATACACTATCAGCGACAGTGTTTCTGTATGCGTACAGAGTGCGATGACCCTAATGTCAATCTTCGATTTTTATTAGCGACTCAAACAGTGGGTCGGTTAGGCTATTAAAAAAGCTAGTCGAGACCCTAGCTAGACGCCTAGATTATAGCGAGATTCCAAAGCGACCCGCGGATGCAAATTTGGCTAACAATAAGAATCTAGACCGAAAAATGCAGCGTTTTCTAAACAGCGTTAGACAAGAGCTAAAAATTTTAAATCTAAAACTTTTATATTTTTCATATTACATATAATTACATATTTATCCAACTAGGTGTAGGTACTTCTGTTCTAAATGGCCCAGATAATGCCTGAAGTGCTCAATTCTTTAGTAAGGACTTTTCATCAATACTGCAAAATTTAATGCCAACATATTGAATGCAATTGATATCAATTAATAAGTGGATACACAGTCAATAGAAGAATTAAAGTGTTTTTTTTTAGGATTTGCTTTGCAAACATTTTAAAGGATGACATGGAACCTTGTGAGTATTATGTATAATTGCAGCCAAGATAATTAGCACACAATACTGGGCAGACACATCATGTTTCAATTTCAACCACTACCCATTGTTTGCTTGAATCCCTCAAGGATTGAGACCAAACTGGCCAAGTATGAAAAATGTTGTCTTTGATATTGGTTTGTTTGTTACATACATAAACTCACGCCTTCTTTCCATGGGGGTTGGCAGAAACTACAGAACGCCACCTGCTACAATCCTTAACATACTCCTTTTGCTTCGTTTACGTTCATACATCCGGTCATAAACGCACGCTGGTTGCAAGTACTATGCAACTGACCTTTCTGAAGAATATCACCAATAAGATCACTATGTCTTCCTAGGGCGTCCCCTCTGTTTCCAGTCACATTTGTTTGTTACCTTTTTCACTAATCTAGTTTGAATATTAACTTTTAATCATAACCAGACATACCTAACCAGAATATTGATAACTGATTTAGTAGTTTGTAAAACTACTTTAAGACAGGGAACTAAACATAACATATTTTATCTATTTGTTTTGATAAACTGAATCATAATAAAAAAGTGTAGTGATAATGCTTAGTTATTACTAAGGTCTGATTGGTATCAAATTTAAGTTAATATTGCGAGCATGAGGCATGGCACGACATGATATCATGTCACATCCGAACACTGACCCAGTTAAGATGGAATAAAACTCAATAATGTCACACTGAAACTCAAGGCGTTTGAATGTACTGAATGCTTGATAACTTTGTGACACACTGTGAATCATAATCCTTAGTACCTGACCTGCCTACATTTTTTCTTTCAATTAATTATTCCACATACACAAAACTTAATGGAATCTTAAGAATGATTGGATGTACGAATCACTGTGGCTAATTAAGCGAATTCGTTAGAAAATTAAAATGAACCATAATTACCCGAATGATTATTACTTGGGAAAGATTATGAGAATGAGTTGATTATTACTTCATGTCTAAAGTTTTGACTAAATTGAGTAATTACTTGATAGTTGATGTTTCCCAAGATTCACTATTAAAATTATTGAGAACATTATATTTTTAAAAGGAAGATTTTTCATGTTTAAAGAACAAGTCTTACAATACAATACAACACAATTCATTCATAAAATATTCTAATTAAATTGCAAACTGTTTAATTTATTCCAATTATTCTATGTTATTCTTGAAACATCCTCGTTATTATTAGAAATTGTGAAAGTGAAACCGTCTGTATGCTGTTTTCACTGACTATGGTAATGAAAGAACTTATTTTTGGTAAAAAGTTAATTTGGAACCTGGTTATGGATATTTATAATAAAAGAAAACGGTCCGAGGTTCCTCTCACACCAATGATGACTTTTCTCAAGTTATTTGTGATTAAAGTAAAAATGGTTTATATGTTCTGTTCAATGCTGCGGTCATCTCAAAAATTATTTTGATTTGTTTAAAGATAAGCTACAAAGAAGTCCCCATTTGACAGTATTTATTTCTTGGACAAAGGCTTAGTATGCCTTTTATTCAGTGCTAAAAGATATTATGTAGTAATGAGTAGTCAGTGATTTAAACAGGCTTTTACTTACTGTTACAAAACATGAGAATGTAGATATTACTGAATTTCATGTGCACTTGTTAGAAAGTTTAGCAAACTATTGAACATCATAGAAGAGTAGAAACTATCATTTTACAAGCCTCTATATTTCGCAATACAGCTGAAAATAAAGCATTACAATTCTTTAATTTAAGATATTTTTTATTTGCGAACTCAATGAAACTATCATTAAACTTTCTACTTCCGAATATCTTCGCAGATATCCGTAAAAAAGTATCATGAGCAATGTATGATTATCTGAAGTCGTTAGATTAACAGATAACGGTGCGTTTCAGTATATGTTCTACGTACGTTTACTCCTAACAACAGCAGTTATACAATTTACAATTTGCTGGACAGCCGACATGGTATTTTATCATCATAGTCACTTACCCAAAGCTCAATACCCCAATTCATTTTCACGGCAATAGAATCCACACTTACACGAAAAAACACATTGAAGATTCACTAAAACACTACAGTTGTTAACAAGTAAAATACGAAAATATTTCCACTAATATGTTGTTTTTATCACTACCACCATTTCAAAACACATTCTATAGAAATAAACATGGCTGACTGACATGACATTTCGAAAGACTGGCTACATTGCACTGAGCGACTGACGGCCGGAAGTCCAAAAAATAGGAGTGTTTTTTGCAGATTGTCTATGGAATATGTTGCCAGCTTATGAGGATTTCCATCAATTTGAGGTAAAAAAAAAACTGCAAGGTGCTGAAATAATGTTTTAATTTGTCAAAATTAAGAAACAAATATTTTGATATGTCTTTGCGAGTGTGCACTGCGTGGTTGCAGTAATGAGCCGTCAGAGCCTCGACGAACAAGTGCTGTCCGCCGAACTTCCTAAAACATAATTTTTCTGGTTTTTGACAACGTTCTCATGGTTGATAGGTATTTAAAACACGTTATATTCGTTTATACAATAACAAAAACGATATTTAAGTAATTTAAAAAAATGATTTGTTTCTAACTGAATTTAAAATGAACTGTCAAGTTACTGAATATGATTAAAAGTCCAAGTTTAAATAAAAATTGCATTTACTTCAACAGCTTAAAAACATCCATTACGTTTAGTTGTTTTCAAAATATTTACGCCGTGCAATAGGTAATAGGTATTGTTAAATAATTACCAAAATGCAAGTGATTGTGATTGCAAGTACGAAGATTATGGATGAACCTTGAATTACTAGATTTGAGTAAAGATTTGTATGGAATGTTACAGTATCGTACTGTTTTTGAAACAAGATTTTTACTAAGGCCACGTTCTTGAATAAAAGCCTCAACGTTTTGAAAGACACAATAGAAGTTTTATTGTTATTAATGCTATGGCCATATAGTGTCTTTCAAAGCGTTAAACACAACGAAATAATTACTTTGACTGGTTCCAAAATAGCGTGATGACTTGACCTTCTTGATGTAGGTGGGCCTGTGATTGAGGAAGCCCGAGAAGATGGCAGCGGACTCTGTAAGAATAATATTATTATTACCTTTTAACTATTATTTAAATTTTTCAATGTTTTAAACCAAAAAATAAAATGTTATATGCATTTACATGATTATAAGTACATATAATCATATTGATCAAACGTATCGGTTTGTCTGAAACTTGGACAAAACAGAGATTATTCCATGCTTATTTTCTTAAATATTATTATTTATTTAATTCACCTTTAATGCCGGTATAAAACCAAAATCGGATGGTAAAGGCTGAGTTTGTATATTGTGCATTCCTTCTTCCGACGCCACGGAGACTATAGAAGGCCGAGCCGACAACTGCTGCGCCAATAAAAGCGGGTCCGTATCTAATAAATATATTTATATTGTTTAACCTACATATACTTTTAATTCCATAATTTACACTA
The DNA here is from genome assembly GCA_905163495.3 of Cosmia trapezina. Classification (NCBI taxonomy): domain Eukaryota; kingdom Metazoa; phylum Arthropoda; class Insecta; order Lepidoptera; family Noctuidae; genus Cosmia; species Cosmia trapezina. The sequence continues at coordinate 21,269,911 of LR991022.1, forward strand.
AATATTTTTGATGACATTGATGATGAGATCATTTTACGGACTTACCAATGTTCATTCCTTTTGCAACCCTGCTTGCTTGCACAAGTTTTCCTGCACTTCTTCTGAATCTTATTCCTCTTTCAGCTTCTCTTCTTAATCTTTGAGCAGCAGCAGCTGATTCTGCTACCGCTTTAGCCATTGATCGCATCCCAGATCTTTTTAAATTTAAATCGACTATGTAGCTTAGACATATAGCATTTGACAGGATATCATCGCTTGGCTAAAATTGAATAATATAAAATCAGGAAGTAAGTTGATACATTTTTGTGCCATACATGACTGTGACAAGTTAATGGTACCTTCTTTTTATTTACTAACTTATTGCCAAATAGGCCAGCTCTTGACCTCGATCTCGCCTGGTGGAAAGCGATGGACGAGGTCTATGATGGAACGAACAAGCCCAGCACTTTGGTTTAATTAAAATTGTTATTTTAACAAAATACGTACGGCACCAATATCATTTACACTTATATCAAGTGAACGTAAAGGAGTTTTCACTAAACCAATCGCTCTTGCTAGTAGATCACCACAAGTTGGAGGATTTTCTGCACTCGTAGTTGACCATACTCCTGCTGGTGGCGTCAACAAAGGATTAGGTGTTATTCCACAACCTGATATATTTAAGCTGTAAAATACACAATTTAGAAATTATCCAAAAGCAAAGTCCATTCAAAAGTTAAAAATAACTCGTCATTACCTAGTTAGATTGCATCCTCTTGCGATAGATACCGCTACATGGGCGATTCCTTCAGAACCAAGTTTAGTGTTAAGTCTTAAGTCTAATGACCGAACACCACACCCGGAATGATTAAGTGCATGCGATATACTTTCAACACCAGTGGGACCTTAAAAGTAAAAATTCATCACTTTATTAGCCCTACAAGTTAACATAGGTACGATAATTCTGTTTTTTACCACGAAAGCAAAACTGAGCGGAGCCTTTATCACGAAAGTCGAGCGTAAGATGGTTTCCTAAATCAATAGTACTCTGTTATATAAGATATTACCAAACAAGTTATCCGCCAATGTGAGAGTTCGTAAAGCAGCACGCCTCATAATAAATTTTCCAACTGATGAAGCACCATCATCACCTATTTTGCAATGACTGAAATCCAGTATTTCTAATTTTAAGTTGTCCGAAAGTCCCCGAAGTATGTATTTAACTCGTTGACAATTCATATCACTTCTTGTAATTCTGAAGGCAATAATACAATCTCAGTAATATACGTGAAAAATAGTCCAAAAGGAAAATAACCATTGTAAATTAGGATTGAAGGATGGAGAAGAATCCAAAAAATAATACCTTAAAATCTTCAGTTGAACACATTTTTCTAATCCGTGAGCTAAATTTTTTGCATCGTTATTTGTAAATTGAAATTGGTCTGTACGGTATTCAACTCCAATTGATCGTAGTTGGTATGTTACATGCAATTCGACTAAGTTTGTCAAACTACCCAAAGCGGCATGTAGAGATATATGATCTGAAAAAATTAACGCGTCGTGCCACCGCCCGCCGGTACCACGTATGCATTTGAAACGATAATAATAAATACAATCGTGGTAATAATGTGTCAAAATAATCACTTATACTTTACAAAATTAATTGTTTCTTAATAGTTATTGATAAAATAATTAATAGTTATCAACAATTAATGGTATGACAGCATTTACTTGTTTTATTCATTTATCGCAGCGTGGGTAGGTAGGTAGGCCTAATATTTCACATTTCTGAATTTCACTTTTTCTTACCTCTAGAGATTACTTCTTTATCTTTTGCTTGCTGTTTATTTCCATTTTGCCGCTGACTTGTAACTAAGTGAGCCAGTTCTGGTGAAGCCATTCTCTGGACTGGAATATCAGTCGGTATCAAGCTACGGATTGATAACTTTTGTATATATGGCCCGCAAAGCTTCACTAAGGTATTCACCTAAACAATTTAAAATAACGTTAACTACCAAATTTTTCCCAGTATGTAAGTATAAGTAATTCTCCAGCCTCTCACCATCCATAGTTTGGGTCAAGTAAAAGTTGACCAAAAGCATTATGTGTAATAGATGAAATGATTAGCAGCATTCGGCAGAACTCGGCGGTTATTATACCTAACTGAAAATTAATGACTCACACACGCACTTATATTCAGAAGCACTCTCAACTGACCTTTTCAGGATCATATTGCCTTGGATTCATGTTTTCTAAAATATCAGCAAAATGCTGTTCCATAAAAACATTAATCCATTTTTTATCATCCGCCAAAAGAGGAGAATCCGAGAATTTTGAGTGGTAGCATCTTTTCCAGAATATGTCACTTTTGATATTGTCCACTAAAATCTGAAGAGGTACGTCAGTATCCAAGATTTGCAGAAATAGTTCACGATCTTTAGCAATCAAATGTTGTAGTTTGGGGTAGCCTGCAATATACAACATGTTTTAGGCGAATTCGTTCGACACACGTTTTTATCATAATCAGTGGCCAGTGTGATTAGATAAGAATTATCATTATTATGTGCAGAACCTGCTGTGGGGCTGTATTCTGCAGGCATCTAAATAAGTAATTTGAGTTTTAAAAAATATGAAAGACAGAAAGGTAATTATCTAATAAGGCTTAATGGATTCATAAACTGTAGTACAGTAATAAGTAATAATTTGTATATTTTCAATACTAACCCATCCAATTTTCAGCCAATTTCTCAATGCAAATAGAAACAAGAGGTTTTGGAATATTTGAATCCCATTGAAATTCTTCTGATTTAATTTTTCTTCTAGGTTCTATATTTTTTGCATATTTATAAGCTAAATAAGTAGTGAATTTTACACTTTCTGGAAACTTCATAGTTCAACAATCGAGGTTCAAATCTTTTACAAAAATTATTCATTCATACATGAAAGAACAATAATTTACTGAATAGCATTTTACAAAGTATGTTAGAAGTCTGTAGTATCTTTGTTATACCGAGAATCAACAACTAAAATCGTAACCATGGAAACAAAAGTTTTGTTTGCTCAATATTTCATATTGACAAACGCGCGCTTTTGAAGGCTATTTATTCCGGAAGTGCTGTTTTATTCATAGACAAATAAAAATTTGGGGCATTAGAGGCGTTATTTTTGCAACACTGTGCACCGTCACCGACACAGAGCATGTAACTTGTCACCGATTGACCGATTTCTCATAGTTCTCATCAGTTCTCATCAGATTATGTTCAGTGATTCTACCCCTTCCTTTTAGAAAATAATTAATATTTTAGAATTCCATTGTTTTTGTATTTAGGGTAATATTTAATAATAATTATTTTTATGCAAAATTATAATTTTATTATGCAAATCACAATAGGATTTCCTATGCAGGTTTCATCTTTGGTTTTATTTTCTTTCATTCGTGCTTAGGGTTGCCACCTGTACTATATTATATAGTATCGTACTATATTGCGGTCAATTGTACTATACATTATAGAAATATAATATAGTACGAAAAATACTATATTTTCATTGTTTACTCCACTGCTGCACTTTTTTGTATAAACATGGACTAAATTGGAACGTACTTGTTGTGACGCGTTGTGAATTTTAGAACGAAACGCACTCACGAAGCCTCGTTACGGCTACGCAACGAAACGTCATTTCTGTTTCTATTCTGTGGTGAGATGAGGGAAGAAAGAAACAGAAGTTTAATTAAGCTCATTAAAAATGAATTGCTGATTTTTATTAATATGGAAGTAAATTGCTGTGATTCGTATAATTATTTTAAAAACAATAAACTGTTATTATCCAAAGCGCAGAGTAACAATAAATATACCTGGAAAAATAAATAATGCTGTTCTGTGTTTGTGTGTTTCTTTTGTACCTACTTAAACTGGTGTGCAATAAAGTGATATAGGATTGTAATTTGTATATAATGTTTAAACATGATGATTTGATGAATGAATGAATGTGTACTATTTTTTTTTTCCGAAATTTCCCAAAAGTACTATATTTTGGCAAGGTTCTGAGAAAAATACTATATTTCTTTAAAAAAAAGGTGGCAACCCTGTTCGTGCTTACAAAACCTTCTCGCGCACACGGCGCACATCTGAACACGCACAGATTAAGTAGTATTACACGAGAGTACTTGAATCTGACATCAACAGACATCAACATCCAACATCATTCATTCATTTCAATCAAATTGACGTTTGTGTAACTCCGGGAGAGGAGATTCTGTCATTATTTTGATATTGATAATAATTTCATGTTTTGAAAAGGAAAGGCGTAGGACTATAGTAGTTTTCTTTCAGTATTCAGGACTTAAAATTCGTTGACGATGGATAAACACAACAGTTCTGAATTATTAAATTCAGACTTTTCGCTATCAAAGAATGCCAGTTCCGACTCATTGGACTCGGACTCAAAATCGAGTTCATTGAATTCTAAACACGGACAAGACTCCGTAAGTTTCCTAAAAGGATTAATTTATTCTGATTGAATTTTATAACAGCGGCTTCCCTGCTTCCTGTAACTTAGTTTAAGCTCGCGATTAGTCACTGCTGTGCGTTAACTATTTATTTGTGGAACCAATCGTTTTTAAGTATTTCCCTGTTGCAATGAGCAGAAACAGATCTATTCATATTTGCCTATTTATTAACTGCATTCACAATCATAGGCAACAAGGGCTGCCCAAGGCTGGTATCATGTTGCTTCACCAAGTATGATTGTTCACTGATTAGCTTCCATACATTCAAGTTTACGTTTCTTTTCAGCCTCATGTTCTGGGAGACATCCAACTCCTGGATGGTGAAAAAGTGATGAGTTTAGCCCGTGATGTGACATACTTGTGCCCGTACAGTGGTCCTTCTCGGGGAGTTCTTAAAGTGACCAACTATCAGCTGCACTTCAGACCAACAGATACGGCTGCATTACAAAGTACTCTCAGTGTGCCCCTTGGTGTTGTAAGTTGTGTTTAAGTTTTTCTATACCTATCACTTACATTTATATAAACATGAGGACTATTTGTTATAATCTACTCCAGTCCTGTGGTTGTGTGTACCTACATGTTGTAGCATTAATAAATGAAAGATACACATTTGCCACAATAAAACGTATAACTTAAAAAAATCTGAGAATTTATAAAAATATAAAAAATACAAAATGAAAGTAAAAAATTTGGTACTCTTAGATTTAAATGTAAACAAAAGGACAAAGATTTATAAGGAAATTTTGGGTTTCTTTTTAAAAATAAGTAAATTATGGTTATAGTGATTTAGCAGTTCAAGTAAACGAGAAGAAACTTGGTTAAAAATAAAAAATGTCTGTCCTATAAAGGGTTGCAACGCTCGTAGGTTCGACTTATAGAACTATTCGACAATTTGATATGCAAATTTAGTTAAATCGCTATAAGGAGTAACAAATAAATCAATCAGACAGTTAAATTATAAAAAAATGCTAGGCTACATAGAAAATTTAACTACTAAGTAAATAAATAATTAAATTATCTGAAGTAGGTCCAAGGATTCGGGAAAAAGAATTTCGTAGCTGCAGTATCACTTAGCGGAGCTGGCAAGTTGGCTTAAAAGCACACCACGCCAAAAAAAGGTGTTAAACCACACATCAGCTTGCACGTACTGTACGGAAAATTCGCTGCCCCGTGGGTGGAACCAGTTCTATCTGGTTTGGTATATCTATTAATCTAAAATTCCATCATTTATCAAATGATGGAATTTTAGATTACCAAGAACACAGATTAGAAACATATTAGAATAAAAAAAAAAAAAAGATACATACAAAATGTGCTATGCGCGTTTACGTAGTTTCTTTCGAATTAAAATGTATTAACGAATATCACGGATCTAGGAGAAAGAAAACAAAACCATTATACAGAAATTCCGGAAAGGATGAGACAACTAGTATATGGCAAATAAAATCAAACTCTTACCATTGACTTACCAACAATAAATAGACTATAGGGCTTATACAAAAGCCTGATCAGTTCACAGAAATTAATATTTCACTAAAATCATGGGATCAGTATGGCAACGGGAATTGGAGTGACGAAAAACAAATTTTGTGTGATAATGTAGACAAAAAGTGATCCACAGTATAGGTGAACATTAACAATATGATGTACAAACATATTTCAGGTATCTCGTATTGAAAAGGTGGGTGGAGCTTCATCAAAAGGAGAAAACTCATATGGCATTGAAATATTTTGCAAGGTAACAATCTATTATCAAACTACAAAAACTACAAGTATTTTATTGCTTTCTATGATTAATCAATCATTAATACATTATTCATTACAGGACATGAGAAACTTGAGATTTGCACACAAACAAGAGAATCATTCTCGACGCGGAATATTCGAGAAATTGCAGCAGTTAGCGTTCCCGCTATCACATAGACTTCCTTTATTTGCATTTAGCTATTCAGAAAGCTTTCCTGAAGATGGATGGCATGTGTATGAACCTATTGCAGAGCTGAGGCGCATGGTAAGATAATCACCACCATCACGCAGTTATGTTTAAGTCCCATGTAATAGGGGGCGAGCTTATTGCCATCAATGGGGCACAAATACAGACTCCGGGCTGCTACTGAGAATTTCCAGATAGAAAAACGCAATAATATTTAAATAAATATTTATTCCTTAATATTTCGTAATTGCACCTGCTACTGTTGTCACTGCATCTGGTAGGAAATGCCTATGGCATAAAGTCAGCCTCTGTGCTTGAAGTATTAAATAAATAAATAAATAATGCTTTGCCCGACCTGGGAATCAAACCCAGGTCAATTAATTAGTTATAATTATTGGTTAACATTGATAAAAAAATAATTTTCTCTTAAAGTATGACATTTAGAAGGACGGACGATATTAGCGCCCGTCCTTCTAAATGTCATACTTTTGAATTTGAATAAATCAGCTAAGACGTTTTATTCAAATTCGACTCTTCTTATCAAGTAACTTTTGTGTCATTATTTCTTTTTAACAAATTCACATATAAATACTTATCCAAGTAAAATATGTTAAAGTCGCATTTATGTATTTCGTCAGATAAATTCATGTTTTGCAGATTCCTCAGTACAGACAATAATGAATTGAGGGCCCTAGATATACCGCCATAAATCTGTAATGTCATTCTACAGATTTGGGAATTTCTTAAAATATTTAAGAAATTCTTTTATTAACCCAGAGATAGTACGAGATTTAGGCAATGCCACTTTATGCACGCGTCTGGATTGAGGGCCCAAGTTATTTAATCGTAAAAGTTATAATTCACGTTTAATTAATTCATGGACCTTTGCTTTAAGTTTTTACTATTTTTAACTAAATTCCCTATAAGTCTTATTTCGTTTCGCGAGGGTTCAAAAAATGGGCCCTCAATCCAGATGCACATCCTTTTGCGCGAGTCCAACTCGCACTTGTCCGGTTTTTCTTTGTCCTTATGTCTCACTGGCGGTACACACTGCAAAGGCCTCCCTGCTCTCATTAACAAAAAAAAAAAAAAAAAAACATTTTTTTTTGTGTTGCGTGTTGTGGCACTTTTTGCCAATTTGTTGCATATTTCGAGCATTTCTGATGAATATTTCGACTATTTCGACTATTTTAAGTTTAATATAATCCAGTCTCTACTGATCATGCATTAGCATACTTTAGAAAAAGAGTTAGGTACTTAAGCAGCTATGTGTACATTATAAACCATAACATATTTTGCCAAATTAAAAATCCTCCTTGGTCTCCAGGGCGTGAATAACGACATGTGGCGTATCGCTCGGATCAATGACAAGTACGAAGTTTGCGACAGCTACCCGTCTGTCTGGGCTGTGCCAGCAGCTGCTGGTGAAGACCTGCTACGTGCGGTGGCCACTTTCAGGTCGAGAGGAAGGATACCGGTGTTGGCGTGGATACACCCCAGCTCTCAAGCCACTATCACTCGGTGTAGCCAGCCGTTGGTTGGGGTGAGTGAACCTCTTTTTCTTTTATGACAAACAAGCTATAAGAGAAATCTCACTGTCTCTGTCTGCAAGGGGAAAGCAAGACTAACTCCCCAGGTTAAGGACAAGCTTAAGTATTGTCAGTGATTCGTCAAACGAACGAAATTTACGAACGTACGAATCTGCATACTTTGATCAAGATACAACCTGACACGGACCTGCAAATTTCTGAAAACCCAAAAAAAAATTGAATGTCGCGGGCTACCACTGCTCATCATCCCTAAGGCCTCTGCCTCGAATCTTGCGGGCAGCGGGGCGGTGGCGGCGCGGGAGCGGCAGGATCTTATGCGTACATTTAAATGGACCGGTTCTCGAAAACAGCGGTGCGGGAGCTGGGCGGGACAATGCGAGACGCGCCGCCGCCGCCGCCGCCCCGCTGCCCGCGAAATTCGAGGCAGAGGCCTAAGAGGTTGTGCGTTATTTAAATTACACCCCGTATAAAGATACCAAAGTAATGTGCTAATTGAAAGACTGGGATCCATGTACCTACTTATTTAGTAAGCCAGGAGGAGGCATTCATATAATATTATCAAATATTCCAATAGGTCGCATGCAATTCGGCCGCAGCCACAGATTAATACAGATGGGACACTCCGCAAAATCATTTAAATGAAAAGCGACTCTTGCTACGACACAATAAAGTGCAACTCAGGTCGCACAACGCTTATTACCTACAGTTATACAAGGTGTAACATAAATAACCCACAACCTCTTAAGGGGTCATTGTACTCATCATTATGAACAACTTTTACTATGGGACCAAACCTGAAATCGCGAAAAAAAATCAGCTGTCCAGTACATTTATCTACATCAAACTCGTCAAAATGTAGGGAGCAGCTGATTTTTTTTTCGCGATTCCAGGTTTGGTCCCATAGTAAAAGTTGTTCATAATGATGAGTACAATGACCCCTTAAGAGGTTGTGGGTTATTTATGTTACACCTTGTATTCAACTACAAGTTGCCTCTCTTTCTATCGCGTAACTCTTATACCTTCTGACCTACTGAATTAGCCCCGCGGACGGGGCCGCCGCGTACTTGTAGCTTCATACCTAAACTGCGGAGTGTCCCATCTGTATTAATCTGTGCCGCAGCTGAGTTTGCCTCATATAATAATAATTATAGGTGTTATAAGTTATTGTTCGCCTATCTATAACAATTTTGGTTCTCAAACAGAAAGTCAATAATTCTAAGTGCAATATTTTGACAGGATCTTATGACGCACCACGGAGTGATTTCCACACACATTACAAAGGAATTTTTACATTCATCCCATTAATCTTTGAACCGGAAAAGATGTTTCATTTTTCACACAGTATATGCTAAGTTCCTAAAGTTTATAAAATATTTCCTACAAAATACCTAATTATTCTAACATTGTTACCATTGTTAGTCAGTATATTTGGTTTAATGGCAGTTAAACACTCATACATAGATCAATATTGTACCTACCTACTGTGACTAAGCACTGCAGATTGGGAACAAACTTCGTCATCCATCATTTTGTCTAAAATTTTGATGAAGTATGACGTTATTCAGTGTTTATTATATTCTAGCGCACCAGTCATTTAGTACTTAAAGGGAATTTATCCAAGATTTTAATGGGTCGGTGGGTAATCCTTGGAGATGTCATTCAATTGGTCATTATTATACAGTGAATTTTAAGTGTCATTCTAGTCTTAGAAAGTTGACAATGGTTTTAACCACATCATGACTGTCGACTGAATGACTAAAACCAGGTCAGGTTTTTTGTTCGTAAAGGTGCTTCTACACCAACTCGAAAGGCCCCCAATCGGCTAGTCCAACCGTTAACAATATGAAAAAGCCAATTGCTCAGGCGTATCGAGGCAGTTCGAGTTGGTGTAGGCGCACTTTAGGGCCGGCACGTACGTGGCGAGGCGCAGCGCAGCGCGGTTGTCACTGTCAAACAAATATCAACATTGCAAGCCTTAGAATAAAGTTGAGATTAAATAACATGAGACAATAGCATCTTTCCGCTTAAATGAGCTCTTGAGCTAATGAAAGTTTATTTATTCTAAACATAATTTTAACATCTGCAAGGTCGACATTTGTTTGGCAGTGAGAACCGCGCTGCGCTGCGCCTCGCCATGTGTGCTCCGGCCCTGAAAGTCGATCGTTGATCGAATGCCACTGCACTGTGATAATTATCATTGATTTATACTTCTGAGTTCACTGCCAAAACCGCATCCGGCTGTGCTTCTGTTCTTACTAATTACAGGATTTCCGTGTAGATGTAAATGAAAATACCACTGAATTATAATTGTTGACGTTCATTATTGATTTTTTTTCTCAGTATTCTTGTTATGACGAGTAAACTTTCGTCATTGGACTGCAATAATCATTAGAGTAATTAACACACACCTCGTCTGCTTGAGAATATGTAGATTATTCGAATGTCTTTCCTTTACTTATCAATAATTTTGAGTAAACAAAGAAAGTGATAAAATGACCTTGTCCCACCCAACTGTACAAAGTGTAACAAAAAGACTAGTCATATTTTAAGGGGTGAAAGCATCCATGAATATGAAGAACTTTTAGCCCGGTTTAAAAAAAAGAAAGTTTATTTCAATAATTACAAAGTGGATTTAAATACATGATTAGGAAATTACCATGAGAATTACCTTAGCAAGAATTTATATTATTAAAAAATATTGGACACGTATTTTTGATTTAGGCGCAGAATGCCTAATTCTCAAAATGGCAACTGAGTCTTTAATGGACTAATTCTCAAATGTACGTAATCAAAAGAAGTAATCTTTAGCGATACATTGAGTTAAAATGTGGTATGACGTCACTCCTTTTATACGTACTTTGTTATAGTGGTGACGTAGCGAGCCGACTCCTCAAATTTTAATGCGTTTGATCTAAGTAATTTTTAGGGTTCCGTACCAAAATGGTAAAAGGGAACCCTTATGGTGCGACTCAGTCTGTCTGTCTGTCTGTCAAAGCTGAATATCTCAAGAACTACTAATGCTATCAACTCGAAATTTGGAACAGTTTTAGTTGACGTTTACCCAACTATTTTGCAAATAAGAAAGAAATAAAAATATTTATATACTTTTTGCAACAGTGACTGAAAGGGGCGTCTTAAAAATTCAAAGTGGAGCTACTAAGGCATGTGGGGTATCATAATGAAGGAGCGCTGTTTGCACATTCTCAAACATTTTTGCCAGCGGCTTCGCCCGCGTGTGTGTCGGAAATTATCCCACGGGAACCTTCTACCGGGATGAAAAGTATCCTATGTCTTAATCCAGGTTATAAACTATCTGTATACCAAATTTCATCCAAATCCGTTCAGCAGTTTTTGCGTGATTGAGTAACAAACATCCAAACATACAAACTTTCACATTTATAATATTAGTAGGATTACAGGAAAAATGAAACGATGTCTCTAAATTTTCATAAATCGAACAATTTCCAACTGCCACTTGAGAATCTATCTCTCTAACTATTTTTAACTGCTGCCACCGCAGTTCATATTCATGGTAGCGTTCCTCCGCAATACCAATACCCCATTTCTGAGACTCCTTTGTATTTTTATTTTATATAATTACCTGCCTGTAGTCTTTTCCCAACTCTATGGGGCTTCCAGTGTAACCGGATGCAGCTGAATACCATTATTTTCCATGGAGCGACTGCCTATCTGACCTTCATAAACAGTAACTGAGTAATAAGATACCCCTTGGTACATACCATACGCAAAATACGCGCATTGTCGTGGAGTTGCGGATACCAGCCCGTATTACCTAATAACCCCTTGGTAAGTATGATTGTTTGTCAGACTTTTGGGCTTCTGACGACTCGTAACGACTGTCAAAGATCCACGATATGACAGCCGGGACCAACGGCTTAATGTGTATGTAAAGATGGTCACCCATCCACGGACCAACCGCGGCCTTCCTGGTAAGACTGATTAATATATAAATAAATAAAATCTTTGCAGGTAAGTGGTAAACGAAGTCGCGAAGATGAGCGGTACATACAACTCATAATGGATGCCAACGCTCAAGCACACAAGCTGTTCATCATGGATGCACGACCTACTGCCAATGCTGTCGCTAATAAAGCTAAAGGAGGAGGGTAAGTAACTCTAATAAAAATACCTAAATATGTTAAGTAGTAATTGTATCGAGAATAACGAAATGCATCATTGTATAGTTTGATATTGAGATAGACAGACTCATGATAGCACAAGTTTAATTTTTGTTTAACCTTAGTGGTTTTTGGTTGCTATTTATATGAATAATCTTGTATTCTTTTGTGTAAACGTTAAATAAATAAAAAAAAAAGTAACTGAAGACTAACACTGAAAGTTAGGAAAAAGTTAGCTAATGCAAAATCGTTTGCAGGTAATTGTTTTTTAAATTTTGTCGTGGTTGTAAAGAGAATTCATTACTTAGTTCTGGGTCGATTTTAACTCAATCAATCTGCCTAGCCTTTTACTAACTATGTTGGGGTCGGCTTCCAGTCTAACCGGATGTAGCTGAATACTAGTATTTTACATGGAGTGACTGCCTATCTGACCTCAACAATCCAGTTACTGGGTAATACGATAATCCCTTAGTAAGTATGGTTGTCAGATTTTTGGGCATCTGACTCCCGTTACGACCGTCAAAGATCCACGAATGACAGCCGGGACCAACGACTTAACGTGCTTTCCGAGGCACGGAGGCGTCTCGGTATGTAAAGATGGTCACCCATCCACGGCCCAACCCCGGCAAGAGTAGCTTAACCTGATATATCGACCTGTACGGCTGTTATTACTTAGCCACGAGCTATTATGCAAGGAGGCAGCAAATTACCTATAACAAATATTAATTCTTTGCAGATATGAGTCAGAGGACGCGTATCAGAACGCCGACCTTGTGTTCCTAGATATACACAACATTCACGTGATGAGGGAGAGTCTACGCAAACTGAAGGAGCTCTGCTTCCCGCAAATAGACCAGACGAGGTGAGTGACCGCTATGTTTAACATATTTTTAAGCGAATATTGAACATACACATTAATGTTGGTTATATTTCTGTTAGAGATGTTAACGTTGACTATGATGAACTCATTCAGTACAGCCGCTCAGAATCGATTATTGAACCTCTATCCGAACTAACAAAACCATTTTAAGATACAAAAGTCTGCGTGAGTGCGCGAACACCGTAGTTAAAACTTTTTTTTTTGTGGATGGGAAATCATCAAATGACTTCTCCCGCTCTGGGTGGAACGGGGGAGCGTGTCAGACTTTTACTGACTAAAACCCACCCGTGTTCCTTCAGTTGTCTGTGCCAGGGCCACGGTATCTCTTTCGAACAACCCGCGACCCCGGCGGCACCAGAGTTAAAAGCTAGGGCATATTACATTGCGTAATAATTACAATCAACACAATGTCCCCTAAAATAGCAGGTTTTTCGAAGAGCAAAAATATTCTGTTTCTTTAATGTAATCTGTACCAGATGATAAATGTTTGTCTAATAGTTTTGATAATTTCCAGATGGTTTAGTGGCATTGAAGCCAGCTGCTGGCTTAAACACATCAAATGTATATTGGCTGGAGCTGTTCGTATAGTAGACAAGGTAATCTCATTATACTAACTAATATTATAAATGCGAAAGTGGGTTTGTTTGTTTGTTACGCTTTCACGCTAAAACGGCTGAACGGATTTGGATGAAATTTGGTACATGGGTAGACCATGACACATATTATAGAATAGGACAAATGATACTTTTTATCCGGAAGTATGTTCCCGTGGGATAATTTCGAAATGGCGAAGCCGCTGGCGAAAGCTAAAATTGATTTCAGTGTAGCATTTTGTTATAAATATACATTTTAACGAAGCGCGTTTAAATTCCGGTGCGCGTGAAAGTCTTCTATCCCGCGCGTCAAACTAGACATTACGCCATTTCTCTTACACTCCGAGCTAAACCACGCCTCGATATATCCTCTAAGTTGAAACGGTTTTTAATGATCAAAGAATGATACACTATAAGTATTTCTTTTACTTTTATTATACTTTTACGAAACAAATACCTATCGAAAAACAAACAATTTAATTCGTTATCGGTTTTCGGCCGCAAAATTCAGGCCGAATTTCTTTTTCGTTTTCAGGCGTGCTACAACAAGCTATACATTTCCAGTTTCCCACGTGAACGTACTACCGGGAAATCCTTCCTTATTCCGTGTCTACATTATAAAGGGAACCTGTGTGCAAAATTTCAGCTTTCTAGGTTCAAGGGTTTGGGCTGGGTTGATAAGTCAGTCAGTCAGGACTTCTCTTTTTATAGAGGTCAGCTTATACTGGAAATGTATAGCTTGATAATTATGTAGCCGTGTGTATGTACAGTCGGCTGCATCAATTGGGTACCCCTCAAAAGACATGTGGGTTCAAATCCGCGATAGTCCGAAGTTGGTTTTTGTATTTTGCAAAAACATTTTATTATAATTAATGTATTGTTTTTGTGAATAAATAAGTTTATGTTAGTATTTATTTTTACTTAAGTATTTTTTTATTATAGTCTTTTTCAATAAAACTTTAATACTTCTAATATTGCGTATAACGACAAGCAATAATAGGGTTGACATTTACGAAAAGTTATTCAACGTCTAAATAGACCAGAGGTTTCAAGACCGCTTGCCGTGCATAAGTTTGGAGGTTCAAATCTTAAGCACGAATTGTTTTTGGCATGCATTATATATTTTTTTTAATATAAAGTATTTTTCTATTTTAAGTATTTTTTTTTGTATTTTTTAATTGTATTTTTTTATTTTGTATTTTTTTTATTTTATTTTAGTAATATTTCTAAAGAATTTAAAAATCAAGAAAAATAAAATACTTTAATAATCATTTAATAATATTTTTTCTTGATATTATGTAACAAAACTACAAAGATTTATATTTTACAATCATTTGATTTCATAATTTACCGTTACCTTATTAGACATATTTTGCCAACTGAGACAAATGGTTTCCTAGACAAATGCAAAAGGTGAAGCAAAACTAGACTCATCAGACGGTAACTTCATTATAGATTAGTAAAATGTATGCATAACTACACTCTAATAACAAACTATTCATTCACTGCGATTTCATAGGCAGAGACAGAGTTATAACGCCATCAATACTTGGCGTTATAACTCTGTTGAGATATTAACTACCTAACTGGCTTAGTTGGTAAGAGCTAGCGGTAATCATTGTATAACCAATGAGTCGATGGTTCGAATCTCGTCCGGGCATTAGAAACACTTTTTGTATTATTCTTAAGGATGTATTGTTTGAATTGCAAAGTTGTAGCAAAGTTACTTTTAATACAACTGGGGTACCCAATTGATGCAGCCCACTTATCATTGCCTTGCTTATAAAACGTGTTTGTGAAACAGGTGGAGAATCACAAGACTTCAGTGCTAGTCCACTGTTCTGACGGATGGGACCGCACGGCTCAACTCACAGCATTAGCAATGCTAATGCTGGACCCTTACTACCGGACACTCAGGGGATTCGAAGTGCTCATCGAGAAGGAATGGCTCTCGTTCGGACATAAGTTCCAGCTGGTGTGTCTTTAATATTATTTGTAGCTTAGTAGGTTGCCGCTGAAATGTTTGTCAAAGAAAAATAACACACATAATATCACGCCTTGTTTCCCGAAGGGTTGGGCAGAGGTGTACATTTACACCCACATTTCGTCAGTTATGTACATACACCCCACTCATCACACCCATTACTACCCAAAAGCACTCACAACTCTTGTCATCAGTCTTTCTACAACATAGGTAATAATTTTAGTAAGTAGACTATTTTATTACATTGTAGGTAAGTACTTAAGTTTATTTTTTATTTAATTTTTTTTCAAATTACCTACTTACTTCACCTTAATAAATTCTTTGCTTTACTTGGGAAAAGACTGGACCTCACGACACAGGGAATCCTAGTGTGGTATATTGCCATTAACCGGTCACAAATCCAGACTCCGGGCTGCTACTGAGAAATTCTAGATACAAAAACCTAATAACACTTCCCGACCCGGGAATCGAACCCAGGACCTCGTGCTCAGCAGTAGCGCTTTTTTTTTTTTTGAGGGTGGGAAATCATCAAATAACTTCTCCCGCTCTGGGTGGAGCGGAAGGGCGTGTCACACTTTTACTGACTAAAACCCACCCGTGTTCCTTCAGTTGCCTATGCCAGGGCCGCGGTATCTTCTTCAAACAACCCGCGACCCCAGCGGCAGCAGTAGCGCTTGCGACCACGACCACGTAAACCAACCATAGAAAAAGAACTTTAGTTTTTTTCATTGCTAGCAAATACTGTAATAATGGCAACATATTCCTGTAATTAAGACAGTACCTACCAAACATCCAAACTTACTTGCATTTTTAACTTTATCACACTAATATTATAAAGGCGAAAGTTTGTGAGTGTGTGTGTGTGTGTGTGTGTGTGTGTGTTTGTTACTTCTTTACGCTCAAGCGGCTGGACCGATTTGGATGAAACTTGGTATGTAGTTAGCTTATACCCTGGATTAACACATAAATGATAAATGATAAATGATTTATTTTCTGTAAGTAGGTTTGTACAAACACTTTTACACGTCAAACATATTTTTTTTAAACTAGATGAGTTCGATAGGCTACTTTTTACCCTGCTCTACGCAGGTGAAACCACGGGGCGCAGCTAGTTAGTATTATAATATTAGTATCATCGCTGATGCTATCCTGCAAAGAATAATTTTTCCTCACATTGTTTCTGGAGTTGTGGACGGAAATGATAAAAAATGCTTTAAATAAACTCGCCTACATTCGTTTTGCATTGCAGCCGAAAATTCAAATAATTTAGGTACCGTTATCAAAGGATATTTTTGATGATGATGAAATGATTGGTGTAGTCGTTGAACAAACGTACATCCTTAGTGCTAATTAGGATTTTTTTGTTATTGAGGCTTCAACTTTTTCCACGAAAATAATTTTCAAATGTTATAACTGAAATTCCAACTCATGTTTTGCGTACATTGCGTAAACAGCGATTATACTCTTTCCATCCATTTATTTACTTTTAACATGAGCACGCATATGAAGTTCCTTATTTATTGACAGGCAACCATAGACGAAAAAATGCAGTACTTCATGGACGCTAAAGTAAAATAAAAGAATGGAAAGATGATAAAAAATATTCACCCCAAAAATTAAAGTCGTTTCCCAGCAATAATTTTTGCATTACTTAGTTTGATGTACAGAATACGTAGATGACGACTATGTAATGGGTATTTTTACACCCTGTATAATGTATATCTTTTACCTCGCAGCGTATCGGTCACGGCGACGAGCGCCATTCAGACGCAGATCGGTCACCCGTCTTTGTCCAATGGGTGGACTGCGTATGGCAGTTACAACAACAGTTCCCGACTGCGTTCGAGTTCACAGAGAGACTGCTGATCACGATCGTGGATCATCTGTACTCTTGCAGATTTGGAACCTTCCTGTTTAATACTGAGAGGGAAAGGGCGAAGGAAGGTGAGTGGTGAAGACTATTTTATAGAAATAAAACAAAACCCTTACTTACATGGTTTGGTGCAAAGCCATGAATACCAAAGAAGCAATGGTACCTAAGATAATGTGTACTTAAGTAATGGAGAAAAGTCATTTATTATAAAGATTTTTTTTTTCAAAGAATTTATGAACGCCTATGTAACTAACGTGTTTGGCCAGAGAGTACAAGCGCGGGCGCAGGCGAAAAGATTTTTTTTTTTGTGAAAAACTATGTCTTCAACATTAACACTATTTTTGGCTTAGTATTCCATTTCCACACAATAAGTAACCTCTCCAAATGACTCCTTAAAAATCTTAAAAAAAAAACATTCCTTTACAGAAGTAAAAACCAAGACAGTATCTCTCTGGTCGTACATCAACAGTCGCCAGGACTTGTACCTAAATCCCCTGTACTGGGGCCCGCCGTCATTCGGTGCGAGTTCCCCTCCTTCGCCGTACTCGCGCCCGCAAGTCGTGCTCGTGCCTGTCGCGTCGTTGAGGGTCATCAAGCTGTGGAAGGCGCTGTACTGTCGGTGGAACCCTACTATGAGGCAGCAGGTTAGTGTCACACACTAAACATGTCTTTAAAGTTTAAAGAGATAAAAATATGGTAAGTAATTGTATTTGTAATTCACAAGTGGCATAGTAGATAGTTAGAACCACAGACTTATATTGGCTAGATTACGCAAGTCTCGTCGTCTGAATAGAAACCAAGCGTGCCATTATTTTTCCACCTACTGTGACGTCACATGAGCGATTTAGTGATGGGAACTCCCCGTCCGCGAGTAAACGATTCAAAACGATTCAAAGGCCCCGCCGCGTTTCGCCTCGTCTTTGGAGCGAGAAGTCGCGTGCGAGCATTCCGTCCGCTTGCATCTTATACCTACTTGTTTCACACTGATTCCGGTTGTGCCTAGGTATCCCGAAAGGGAAGAGGGAGTGTTACGTAAAGATTATTTGAGTAAAAATAATAATTTTATAATATCGATTTTGCAATCGATTATTCGAGTTCATCGACAGAGGAATGATAAATCTAAAATTATTTGTTTTTTTTTTTACTGAAATGTTAGTCATTTTCGATTATGTCATTATATAACTGGTTCTTATTGGTTGGTTGAACCTAATTAGTCTTATTATGTACTTTGTTGTAGGAAAGTTACAACGTTAATAAAAAACCCTAGAAGACATTTTATCTACAAAAAGAAAAGCCAGTAGAAGTCGCTATGAAATAAAATCCGATCCAGAACTAAGTAAATAAATTAGTAAAAAATAAATTTAAAATATTTTTAATAATTCCTGAACAAAAAAGCAAATGTAAAATAAAATGTAAAGCTTGCGGCGGGTTCTATTCACTGGCACCATTCTTTAATCCTAAAATTCTAACAAAAAACCGGGAACAGATTCGATTAGATGAACACTTTTAAATCGGATCTCCCGCCTTAAACAATACGTATAAGAGTTCCGACATCGACAACATCTAAGTACCTACTGATTTCTATAAAACATAGAGAATTTTAGGTTTTAGAGAACGATGCCAGTGAATTCGAACCTAAAGTCAATCCACTAACTCCAGCATTAGTTAACGCCTTCAATACATCAATTGTAGTCAGTCGTCGAAACTTTTTGCTTCCGTAAAGCTGCCTTCATTAAAATGAACAGAGCAAATTCGACTATATTGTGTTAGGAACCAATTTTCATGCCCCGTCGCTTCAATCCATATTTATTTAACTTTGGTATCACTTGGAAATCTGTAAATATAATTAATAATATTCTAAACAAAATCACTAAATTGGCACATTGGAGTAAAAAAAATTACATGTCACAAAAAACCCAACGCAAACATTATCATTCCTCTGTTTCCAAAATCGATTAGAATCGAGATTGACTGTACAAACTGTGTGTACAACACTATTTGCTTTATTTGACAGAAAAATGAGAATAGCGACTGTACCACGAAGCTGAGCGACAAGTGACAATATCGATCATTTTAATTTTCATTGCGTGTTTCAACAGACAAGTCCTACATACTGCCTTGTAACTAAAAACGGCAATGTATCATGAATTATTTGATACACACTCAGTTACATAGTGTTCATTGTAAGAACACAATGAACACAAAATAATTGATTTTGCAATAAAAAACACATAATTTAATAACAATATGACTTATTGATGAAAGGAAACGTTTCCATTATCCCGTTCCACTTTTTTTGTGTAGTTTCTACAGCTCAATACCGCATAATTTGGCATTTTTTAGTTTTTGGTTGACGTCCGGCATCAAGAACGTTCGAGCGCGGACTGAATGGAAGCGGCGCTGAAGGAAGTCAATTTTACTCCCTTTTTACACGCGAAGTACATACACTTGCGTCGTCTAGCCAATATAAGTCTGTGGTTAGAACGAAGAAAAACATTATCCATAAACAAAGCTTGACGCAAAAAAATCCATGATGTCGTTTACAAAACGATACCTACACAAGAAGAGGGGATTATTTATTGATTTACATTTTTTAAAAATTATTATTAGGTCCCAGCAAGATGAATACAACGTGTTACGTTAAATGCGCAAAACCTCTTAAGGGGTCATTGTACTCATCATTATGAACAACTTTTACTATGGGACCAAACATGAAATCGCGAAAAAAAACTCAGCTGTTCAGTACATTTTGACAAATTATGCGAACATAAATGTACTGATCTGCTGATTTTTTCGCGATTTGAGGTTTGGTCCAATAGTAAAAGTTGTTCATAATGATGAGTACAATGACCCCTTAAGTGGTTTTACGCATTTAACGTTACACGTTGTATATGAAAACATTGAAAAAATGCTTTAGGAACTGACCCTACTTTCGCCAATTAGGACAGTAAGATATTTTTCGCACCATATGAAAGTCCATCTACAAGTTTAGTTGCCATGAACATAACAGGTAGGATGCGTGAAAAAAAAAACTGTTGAGCGGATTATTCGCAATTGTAACACATTATTTTCTCCCATAGGACCCCATCTACCAACGCACTCGCGAGCTGGTTGCCATCCGGGCTCAGCTCGAGGCGGCCGCAGCGGCCGCGGCCGGCGACCACGCGGCCCGCCAACACCGTCTCGGCCTGACCCCGCCCCGGGTCGCCAGCCCACACCATGTATGAAACGAGGACTTGTACTTCTACGACAGCCATTTGTCTGTCTGAGAAGTCATTAACACGTCTCGAAAATGGACTCTATTGACTGTACGTTACAGTTGCATATTTTTTAAACTAAAAGTTCGTGTTTAGTGGTACCTACATAAATTTGGTACACCACCTTCATTTCGTGTTCTATGGTACTCGGGTTCGGGTGTGCCCATGTTCTCCGTATTAAACAAGGATTATTTCTAGGACAGGTTGCCTTAGTATACATGACTGCCGGAAACGCGGATCTACGCGAGACACAATGGCTTTTTAATTGTTTCTGTAATTACGGTATTCAACTGGTTAAACAAATAGGTATCAAACTTTTTAAACTTTCGCGAATTGTACACATTATAAAAAAATATATTGTTTTATAAATAGGTATCAATTTCATGCTGGTGTAAATTAAATTGATTTCAGAATGACTATCAAAAAAGCACTATTAAAAAGTCATAAAACATGTTAAATTAGTAGCGCAAACAGAGCTTTATGTGTTGGTATAGTATTTTTATCTCACGAAGCGACCCTCGCGTGCGTGAAGACGAGTAGCGTCAGCACATAGCACACACGCACACGTACACTTCCGACTTCGCCATTACATAATCAGCGTATAATGTTCCCACTGCTGGGACACAGGCCTCCTCTCGGTGAGAGGGAGTGGGCCGTAATCCACCACGCGGGCCCAGTGCGGGTTGGTAGATGTCACATGTCTTCGAATTTTTGGTTCTAGGACATGCCGGTTTCCTCACGATGTTTTCCTTCACCGTTTTGAGAGCAGCGGTGATGAAATAATTTACACAATGTAAAGCGCCTGCCGGGGTTCGAACCTACGACCTACAACTCGTAAGTCGCGGCCAATACCACTGGGCCACCACTGCTCTCAATAATAAATGATACATGATTTATTTCTGTAAGTAGGTTTGTACAAACACTTTTATCTACACCCATGCTATAAATTCTCTATAAAAGTTCCTGAAACAGTTACCTTATTGCCAACATTAAAACAGCCAGTGTCATAGTAACCATGGTAACCATAATAGCATCCAAACGGGTGCTTTAATGTTGTACTGAATTTCATAATGCAACTCGTTTTCAAAAAAAGAACATTGTAATGCACGCGCGTTTGACTACAACAGCGCCGTAATTTAAAAAAAGAACTTATTCGAATTCACGTCGTATACTATGACGCCGGCCGCCATGTTCGATACGAGTATTAGTATGGCAAAAAACTGTTTCAGAACCTTTTATAGAGGATTGATAACATGGATGTAGATAAAGTCTTGTATGCAACTGTACATAATTAGGTATTAAAACACTCATGTGATACTATTATCACACTCAGCTTCGCCTCGTGTGATAAACCCACATTCGTGTTTTAATACCCCTTATTATACGTCAGTTGCATAAATAACTATTACATGTCAGTCATATTTTTAAAAACTAGACGTCGGTGTTTCCTATCTGACTACTCTGAGAAAAAAGGCCGAAACAAACTCAGAGGTCACAGTCTCTTTTAAAGTCCAGACATAATTTGGTCAGATCATGTGAAGACCTATTAGTATAGTGTCTGAAATGGTCTTTTGAGGAAAGAACCACACAGATTGAGTGGGCCTGTCCATTCAGTGCACGCATTTGTCAGTAATCGTGCAGCTCAACTCAAAACTTAAGGAGCTCAACGATTCGACGAACAATACCAAAGAAAAGACATTTGGGTAGGCCGCATAAATTACTCAAACTGCCGGACTATGATTAATATTAGGCCGGGGACAAGTTCCTTCGTATTTTATATACAAATTCAAGACATTTTTTTTATTATTTAGTTATGTGTCATTTGCCAAATGGGTCAAAACTGTTTTGTGGTCAACCCCTAACTCTTCAGCTATGTCGTAACTACTAATATACCGACCTTGCTCCACTTTACCAAAAATGGCATCGGCTTTATCCGTAACAGGGTGACAAGAGGCGACTAGAGCGAGCTAAATCTTTGACATCAAAATTCCCGGACTGAAAACGCTTGAACCAACTTTGTGCTACTGTTACTGACAATGCGTTAAGTCCATAAACGTCTCAAATTTATTTCGTGGCTTGTGTTGCATTTTCCCTTTTTTGTAATAAAACTTCAGAATGTATCGAATTTGTTCGTCGGGCAGAAAAACAATGATTGAAAAATGACGGAAAATCGTTTTTACTTTTTATTTTTCTTTTCTAAAATGTCATCTATTTAATGGTATCAAAACCAGACAGATACAAACAGTAGAGCCAAAGAGATTTTATTACAACTTTATACCTATAAAATACGAAAAAACTTTTTCCCCGACCTATTAAAAACTAACTGAGAAATGGATAAAAAAAACAATGACCCACGTATAGTCTTGACATTCACAATAATTAAAAATAATATAATACTTTACGAAGTAAATATTCATGTCGTTGTAATATGTAAAAAGGTATTTAATTAGCGAGAAAAAAAAAATTGCCTAATAATTAAATCAACATTAATTGTGTAAAATTGGAGCAGCCTTTTTGTCCTCAATATAGTCTTTGACAGTATAAAAGGCTTTCTGACTAAGTTTCCGCTTTATAAAACATTTGAATTGCAAAACATTGTCTCGGACAGTACCGAGAGCTCCTGCGCTTACACACACATTCACAGTGTGTTTATACACTTGGTAAGGCGCGCGTCGCTTTTTAATCGTACTTTTCAAAAACGAAAAAGGAGGAGGTTATCAATTCGTCGCGTATATATATATTTTTTTATGTATGTACACCGATTTCTCCGTCAATTGTGGACCGATTTTGAAAATTCTTTTTTTGTTTGAAAGTGTATGCTCTCGAGGTGGTCCCATTGTCACCAAGTCAGAATCTGATGAGGGGATCCCATGGAAATCGAGGGAAACCCTCAAATTTTAACTACTGTTTTAAGTATTTTATTTTAATAAGTATTCATGTTTTAAATATTTATCTACTTTCATCTTTTATAACAATGACGAATTTTAAAATGTTGTTCTTTGGTTGCGATTGCTTATCTACAACCATTTTTTTTTTGGTCGATGTTACAAATGAATGGTGCTTGCGTTCGCCTGGGTGACTAAACCATGGACTATGGATGCCAACTTATTTTTAAACGAATGGT
The DNA here is from genome assembly GCA_905163495.3 of Cosmia trapezina. Taxonomy (NCBI): domain Eukaryota; kingdom Metazoa; phylum Arthropoda; class Insecta; order Lepidoptera; family Noctuidae; genus Cosmia; species Cosmia trapezina. The sequence goes on from LR991022.1 coordinate 21,293,730, forward strand.
AATGTCATAATTCCTTGAATGTATTTAATAAGTGGCTGACTGGATTTAGAACATTTTATAGCATAAGGGCCTTAGAACGCCTCCGCCGCGAAACCATAGCAGTGAAACCGCAGTACTTCAATTCAACAGTAGCGGAACATCATGCGGCTTCGCGGCGGAGGTGTGCTAAGGCCATGATGGTGTGATAGGGAAACGTATTCCATTTTGTTTATGTATGTATCGTAAAAAATATGTATGGTCGGACTTTTAATTAGCTGCAGTAAAATGACACTTCTAATGTCATTTTTACTGTAATTTCGCTATCAAGTGGGAACATTTTTTAACGAAGTGACAGATAAGAAGTGTCATTTTACTGCCGCTAATTAAAAGTCGGAGCATAGGTACCTGGTATAATATTACGTTACGACTAATGTGTAATTATGTAAATGTAGTTATTATTATGAAGCATTTAAAATATATATTTCGTACACTGGTTCGCAAAATATAAATATATAATGGATTATCATGTAAAAGTTTATATAGTCTAATTTTAACAATAATTAGTGATAAGAAAATATTAATAATATTGACATACTTATTTAGTGTTTACAACGCGGCTGTATGTTTATAGCTCATTCAGCACTGATTGATGTCTTTAAATTGAGATTTCAGCGATGTATAAACAAGTATTAATGCAAAATTAGTTTTTTTAAATATAAATAGTTATATTGTAAACATTATTAAACTATATCTACACGTTATTAATTTTAGTTAATGTAATAAGTTGTAAAAATAAATGTAAATCTTTTTAAAAATAAATGTTGTTTACAGCAATTTTTCGGTTTTCATTATTCCGCTGCTTAAATTAAAACTGTTTACACTCGATTAAAGTTTAAAATGACAAACACAACAATCATCTTGATAAACGAAAATAATAGCTTGAACTTTGATAACTTGAGAAGATAGGATGCGCCGCGGTTATCAACTTTACCTATTGTGTAAAGCATTCTTATATGAACAGTGTTCTAGTCAACATTTCTCACTATATTTAGTACTTTAAAATAAAAATGTTTAAATTAGTTAGAGATGGAACCATTAGGACCCAAGCGGTGAATTATTTAAAAACGTTCAGAAATGAAAAGAGGTTGCTCGCTACGGATCAGGAGGTGGTGTCTTGGGCTGATGTTGTGATCATCGGTAAGTAATTTATTTTAAAGATAATTTTTTGTTTAGTGCCGCGCTTGTTTGATCTTAATCGAATAAGAATTTATTATTACTAAAATTTACAACTCTGTTTGATTGTCAACGCTCGGCTTAACACCGAGAGTTCAAAATCTAGTGCGCGATAAAATCCCGCTGCGATATTATTACGCCCCCGTGCAAACGTGGGCCAAGAAGAAGAAATAAGTTACATGGTTAGTGTTTTGATGTTCTTAGGAGGAGGTATATCAGGATGCAACACACTGTACCAACTCACTAAGAGAGGCGTGAATGCTGTTCTGCTGGAGAGAGCCAAGTTGACCAGTGGGACGACATGGCACACTGCTGGTAAAGTACTCATTCAGTCTTCTTCAAAAATATCATAGGTTTTTTTTGTTGATCCTTAGTAAGGATCTTTTAATTTAAATCTACTTAAATCTTATTCCCTGTGCCAAATTAAAGTGATCTTTAACCAAGCAAGCCGAAATGCGCGTACAGACACGCGCATTGCCTAAATGTTAGAACCTAATACGGGAACACATTCCTTTCACACGCGTTTAAAACGCGTAATACGCGCGAATCCAGATGCTCGCGTTGCCTTATTGTGTCCTGTATACGCGCGTGTAATAAGCGCATAAAACGACCTTTTTTGAACATGCACTATTGACCGATAAAAATAAGACAGTACATACTATAATCTTAACATTTTATAGGACTAGTATGGTCGCTCAGACCTTGCGACTTGGAAGTGAAACTGTTGCGAGATTCAAGGAAAGTGTACAGTACCCTAGAGGAGGAAACAGGTGACTATGCAGGCTGGACCAACAACGGAGGCATGTTCATATCACGTAGCAAAGTGAGTATCAATACCTGCTCCCATTAAACTTGATAAATTGCTTTTTCATTGCTCAAGGTTAAATTAAATTAGGTGGAGAAACTTCACTCATGTCAAGTTTCGAAAAAAAAAAAACGATTAAAATTATTTTTTCCCAATGCCAATACATTTCTTTAAAGCCTCAAACACTTATGAGCAAATTACAAAATGTATTTTCTTTCTTTTAGGTCCGAACTCAAGAATACATGAGGCTCCATACACTAGGAAAAGCTTTGAATATCCCCAGCGAAGTTCTGGATCCACACGAGGCTCAAAAGAAGTTCCCACTCCTTGACCCATCAGTATTTGAAATGGCGTTATATGCGCCTGAAGACGGTACTATTGACCCTTCCATGGCGTGTAATGCACTTGTTAAAGTGGCCGCAAAAAATGGAGGAAAAGTAAGTCGTGGTTTTATTCTCACTTTACGAATATCTTTTGTTTTATTCGTATGATTTCAGTCAGTTCTTGACACCTGTCAGTTTCAAACTAGCGAATATGTGTTTTGCGAATTTGATCCTTATTACTACTAGAAATTGTCCAAGGCGTCAAGAACGCATTCTCTAAACGGCCGGACCGTACGTACGCTAATGTAAGGATCTTTTGGCACTCGAATGACGTTGACAGGGAGACGCTGTTGGTTAATAATAATAAGCCATTTATTTCGGACAGGATCCATATAAGTGTTAGTGAATTGAAACAATTTAAAAATTTTGCCAAAAGGTACAGTTATATGCCCGTTTCCTCTAATACTAGGTAACACCTAAATGATTGGCTAAATACAAGCACACTGTTGGATTTTCAACGCTTGGCTCAGCTCAGGCAGTGGTGCTTTTATAGACATTGAAGTAACTATCGAAGATATCGTGTTGGACTGTAGGTACCATAGTTAAAAGAAAGAAGGAGATGTGCCCAGTATGTTAAAATGTATCGGAACCCTGTGTCTCCACTTTTTCCCTTGTCACTTTCATGATTTTAAAGACAAATACGGTAAAATACTTGTACTTACATATGGAAAGTGATTCCATGATTTACATGGCTTCGGTTTTTACAAGAAACCACTGAATAACACGGCATTCTTATAAATTGTCACGGTTACAGTCGAAAGCGCACTAGTTCGCGGAGACGGAATTTGTACTATGAACGGCTCATACGGCGAAATGTGTCCGCGCGAGATGCGCCGGCCCGACACATTTCGCCCGCTTGCCATTTCTGTTTTTTATATTTCTATGGTAGGTACAGTACCGACCGGCTGTTAGTATATAGCACATTTTACCATCAGTCCGCATTACCCTGTTTAAAAAAAAAAAATAATTACAAAGCTAATTTAATTACGCAGACTACGCTTTTTCGTAATAACAAAAGCTTAACTTCATAGGTGTACGAGGATTGCCCAGTGCTCGACATCCATTACACTCACAATCAGCTTGGCAACAAGGAAGTTACAGCGGTGCACACTGACAGGGGAGTCATCAAGACCAAGTGTGTGGTCAACTGCGGAGGTAACTACCACTTATGATTTTTTGTTTTGGGGAAGTAGGAAGTTCAACGATTGCAGGAAAACTACTTTGTATTGTTACTGCCCCCGTCCCCTCCTCTCCGACTCCTATCGCAGTCGCTGTGCACATAATAGTTATCATTATTACGTAGGTATTCTAAAATAATACAGAGATAGACGGGCTTCTATGTACAGTCAGCAACAAAAGTCGATTAACACTTGTGTTTTCTAAATCTTAATTATTGAGAAAAAAAAACTTCATTAAAATCGGAACAGATGTAAATAAAAAAAATAATAACTCTTATCTAATAAATGAAATGCTAAAAAGCAGGTTATCGTATAATTTTGTGTTAATTTAGATGATGTGAAAAAGTAGCAATGTTAACCGACTTCTGTTGCTGACCGTACCTGCCTGTGGTTCGTCTGCAATTCGTCTGTGTTTTGTTTGCACGCCACGAGTCAACTGAGCTTTCAGAGTACCGTAAGCCCACGTAGGCACGGACGAAAAAATGTCGCGGCGGAATTTTATCGCGCATTGGATTTTGAACTCTCGGTTGAGCCGAGCATTGAAAATCCAACAGAGTGCATCCCAGCGCATCGAAAACAAGCACGAAAAGCGCACACTGTTGGATTTCCAACTCTCGGCGTTAAGCAGAGAGTTGAAAATCCAATGCGCGAAAAAAAATCGCCGCGGGAAATATCGCCCGTTCCGCAGGGGCGATTTTTTTGGTAATGTGTTTCCAAGACCTGTAGTCTAAATTTTTAACTTGAGGGAGCTGGGCCATACACTAAAACTATTCCTTTATTTAATAGGTGCATGGGGTCCTCGCGTTGCCAGATTCGCAGGGGTGCCCAACCTTCCATTAATACCGTTCAAGCACGCATACGTAGTATGTGACGCTACGCCCGAAATCCGGGACTGTCCCAATATTCGAGACCATGATGTCGACTTGTATATCAAGGTGCAGGGAGAGTCTTGCCAAGTCGGCGGATATGAAAGCAACCCGCATATGCTTGATCAGGTATTTTTTTAAAATTTTTTACTTAAAAATCTAAAATTCCTTCACTGACAGACAACGCTCCGCCTAAATCGCTGGGTCTAGAAGCAAGAAATTTTGGACAAGAGTTCCTTAAGAGGAAAGGCGGGTGGCCAGACTTTTGAAAATTAGGTATTTTAAGAAGGTATTGCTGTCGCTCTGCGAGCGCTCCGCCCTCGAATTCGTGCGATAAGGACAACTGCAGATCCGACTAAATAGCCTATGTAAAAAGTCACATTTCGAGGTTTGGCTCTCGCCTATTTCCTCCTCCAATATTAGATATTTCATAAACTGAATAAGAAGGATATATACTATGCCCCTATGTTTTTCTTTTTTCGTTAATAGTTGTCAAATTGGTACACTAGGCGTCTGTTGACAGCGGTCTGAATAGGCAATTTTGAGCATTTTTGGAGGGTTCTAGTTCTTATAAAAATAATATATATCATCAAAAAGGAAAACATAGGGGCATACAAGTAACCGATATTTATATTTCTGTAAAAAATCATTGCTTTATGGTCATTAACCCCTCAAGTGTCGAATGCACCCCATGTGTGCATAAGAAAAACACTTTTTTTGTTCGGTACATAAGCTTATATCACATATATATAAATGTATAAAAACATCATCCGATGGAAAACCAATCAAATCATTAGTTGTGAACTTATGGAGTTCGCAGCTAACCTCCCCTCCCCCCCCGCGTGTCAAATGCACCCCAAGTGTGCAAAAGGACAAAACTTTACATAATAGGTATATAAGCTTAGATCACGTATATATAAACGTAAAAAAACATCATCCGATGGAAAACATATCATTATCAGTAGTTGTGAACCTATGGGGTTCGCAACTAACCCCCAACCCTTCCCACTCGCTGAGGTTTTGGGTCTAAAATCAGCCAAACTCAGACACTTGAGGGGTTAACCAGAAAGAAAACAGGCGAGAGCGTTTGTATCTTTTTGTATGGAGAAAAGAGCACCCACATTTCCTCTTAATTCTCTCCTCTTTAGGGGATGAAAGTTAGTATGGAATTGTGTCGTTTTAGCCGATAGCAAATCCCATCAGGTGGGCGCAATGAAGTATCGACGTCGATTTTAATTTCTAACACAAAATTGTAAGACACCAACGTCACCAACAGAATCTTAGTTATTTTTGTTTGAACCAATTTACGAGGAACCCTATCTTTTGTTATCAACACCGGTTATTGACCTAGTAGTGGGTGCATTATTTATTTCTTTATTATTATTCTTCCATGAACATCGATACCGACACGTACGACTGGCGTCACCACAGCTAGGCTTCTAATACACTACTACAGTACGACAACTTTCAAAGAATCCATCGTTTATCTTCGGACTAACCGAAATATAGCGAATAAAATGTGACTATCGTCCAAAAGAAATAGATTTGTATTCCCACCTAAATTATTATAGATTTAATTTCGTCACTCCCATGGACCAGCCACATTTAATTCGGCAAAGTTCGGTTTTTCCGAAAATAAACGATGGTACCTTTGAACGTTGTCGTACTGTACACACGGCTATACATCAAGCTATACATTTCCAGTTTACACTGACCTCTCATTGTAAGGAAATCATATCAATGCGAGTTCAGCTTATACTGGAAATGTATAGCTTGATCTGTAGCCGTGCGTACAAGGATCTTTTGGCACTTGAATTACGTTGGCAGGGTGTGGTGGTTAGTCGTACTTATTGCTTTATCATAATAATAAAAAAAATACTTAGAAAAAACGCAATAAAGTTGGGGATGGAGTGGTTGCTCGCTACGTCACAACTATAACAACCTACGTATAAAATCTAGCAATGAGTGACGTCATTCCACACTTTAACACAATGTATCGCCGTAATCTTTTGATTACGTAAAAAAAGAAAAAAATACGTGTCCAATATTTTTTAATAATCTATATGACGGATAAAAAAATTTGCCAAAATCTCTATTGTTTTGTGAAATATATTAAAAAAAAAAAAAATGGCGATATTAGTTCTGATGTTTGCCACGCGCCAAAAGAATTCGTGTCAAAAAAAAAGTTGTCCTCCTGTTTATCCTCCTCTTCACCTTTAGGTGCCAGACCACCTTCAGTTCCACCTATACGAGCTCGACTGGGACGTGTTCGGGATCCACATGAGCAGTGCCGCGTCACTGTGTCCCAAGCTCAGTACAGTTGGCATCAAGAGTACGGTGTGTGGGCCCGAGTCGTTTACACCCGACCACAAGCCGCTGCTAGGAGAAGACCCGAATGTGTTCGGTAAGTTTGGGAATTTTCATAATTATAGGTACAGACGACGGCAAAATGTTTGCACCCTATTACTTTATTCAACTGCCTTCAAAAGAGAGACAGAGCTATACATGATCGATAGCACGTTCCCTTTTCGGACTAGAATCATGATGGCGTTAATATTTCATAATATGGCTCCAGGTCCGGTCGTTAGGTTATAGATCGTTAGGACCGGTGACGACCGGTCGTTTTAGCGATGCTTGGGGCAGGCCTAATGTCGGCTCCACTGTACTATCACACCCGCGCGTCCGAAACTTCACATTGGTGAATCATTTGGGTTAGGTTAGAATAGTGACCATTACCTCTATTGCTGGTGAATCATTTGGGTTAGGTTAGGTTAGGTTAGAACAGTGACCCTTAACGCGCGACGGCGAGCGAGCGAAGCGAGCGGTGCCGCGGCAGCGGCCGCCGAGCGCCATATCCCCTCTATTTTTGGTGAATCATTTGGGTTAGGTGAGGCGGTGAATGTCTCGTATATTAGACGATGAAAGCCTCAGGGTCATTGACCTTGATTTCAAGGTCAATGGTACTCGTACTGTAAATTTTTTTTTTTTCGGCGTCTATTATTTTGCGCACTTTGTTGTTTTCAATAATACACTAAAAAAGGTCTATTGTACCCAAAAAAAAATAGCTAGTATATAAAATCGCCGGGTGCGTTTGTACAGTGGTTCCCTAATGTCCAGCAGTGGACGTCTTTTCACTGAATGAAGACAGGTATGCGAGTTATGCGACCAAGGCTATTAATTTCTGATAGGAACGGTTTCTTTTATCATGTTCCTCAGTTATTTTTCCGTAGTCGAGTTTTAGTTTTTTTCGTCATTGTTGCATGCCACATTTAAATAGTTCAGTATTCGGAAAACAATTTACAAAGTTCGTGAAAAAAATCGCTAGTTAATAAACATAGATACTAAATTAACGTCTAAACAGTTAATATTATATAGGTCAGCTGGTCAACGTACTTAGATACAAATGTGTGTTTATATACGTCAAATTGTAGTTATATTATGTTATCGATCTGACGCAACGCTTATGAACTGATTATAATACTTTACTCAAGACTTCTATGTTCTATACCTACCTCGTTAGCGAATAGACACAACCGAATAGAATAGGTTGATAAGGGTGAACTTGGGACCTAGTTTAGTCTGACCTATGGGTATGGGCATGCGAAAATCCCAACCTTCCACTTCCCAAATGAATACCCCATTTGTGAAGGGTAAGGATGGGATTTTCGGGATGATCTAAGATTTCAACAACATCGACGGATTACCTAAGAATTAAACCCAATAAATGTTTCTTGCATAGTCCGTACATAATTACGTAGTCGGGTCATAAGTTCTGTCACCTATCAGGTGTGAAATAAATGTTTTTTTTTTCTAATTTCAATTTTATTGTAATAATTTATACAAAGTGTAACATAAATAACGCACAACCTCTTAAGGGGTCACTGTACTCATCAGTATGAACAATTTTTACTATGAGACCAAACCTGAAATCGCAAAAAAAAAACAGCTGACCAGTACCCTAATTGCGTAACACATTTATCAATCGGAGTTTGAATCATTTTGGAACAAATTGCTAATCCATTGCTTCTTATGTTCAAAATATTTGTCTGCTTGACAACGTAAATAACGCAATGAATGTTGTTGAACTGTCAATATGAAACTATGCAACTCCGATTGATAGTTTGTTACGCAATTAGGGTGCAGTACATTTACCTAAATCAAACACGTCAAAAATTACGGAGCAGCTGATTTTTTTTCGCGATTTCAGATTTGGTCCCATAGTAAAAGTTGTTCATAATGGTGAGTACTATGACCCCTTAAGAGGTTGTGCGTTATTTATGTTACACCTTGTTTATGGAAAAAATGGTAAAAATACACAGTTTTACGTGTAATAAAATTACCTCCTTGATTTTCGATACAAGCCCGTAATCAGCGAGGGCAGTCATCGATAGAATCACGCACGACCACGACATTGAGGTCCATTTCGGCTGCTGCTTTGATGAGCGTTAGCTTCAGCGACTCTAAATTTTTATGGAGTTTTATTATTTATTTATTTACTCAAAACAAAGGATTAATTGTCGTTAAAAATACAGTTTTACAAAATAAGTACTATTTCTACAAACGTGTGGGTGAGCACTGCTCTCCTACTAGGTTTTGCGCAGGTTTTTTCCTCTAAATTCTGCTATATTTTATAATCCCAGGGATTAAGGTCCGGACTGGAGGACAGCCAATCTTCGTGCCGGATGAAATCAATTTCATGGGCGTCCAATCAGTTTTGCGTGCTTGTTGTAGTTGTGACTTTATGAGCCGGTGCAGAATCTTGCTGGAATACCCAGTGGCGATTTGCGAACACTGTTCGTTTAAGAGGAAAAGGCTAGGGAGATGATGATGATAATGTTCGTTTAAGAGGCTCTACGAGGTTTTGCAGATCCATATTTTGGTACACTGGTTTTCAATACGTTTCCAAATACGACACTCCAAGCCAAACCATCACCGATGAGGGATGATGACCACGTTGAACGCGCGGGACACGCCTGCTCGCTTCATCTCTGTCATTTTATTGTAGGCTTATTGAAGTTTCTTCGACTGTATAAATTGTTTCATCTGAAAATAAGATATTTTTTTCGCGCGTACCGTCGTCGTCGATTTTTTCTAATTCTATTTTTTTTTCAAACGAGCATTCAGGAGGTGTGCTGTTCTTTTACAGTAAGTCCGTAGCCCGAGGTCTTCATTCAACTCCCTTTACACCGTGGTTCCGTTTAAACCCATCTGAAGAGCCAACAGTTTTTGCTTTCGCACGGGATTTCTTTGAATTCGCGCCTTGATGGCTTTGATCACCGCTGGATTGCGAACCGTACGAGGTCGACCACTCCTTTCTCTGTCTTCTGTTCTGGAATCTTCCTCGTATCGTTTAATAGTGCGATAAACGAACCTTTTATTTTCAAGGTTTTCAAAAGTTTGAAAACTTCACTTGCAGCGTGACAGTATTTATGACCCGACTACGTATTATAAATTCTGCTTAATTTTAAAGTCTGCTTTCATGTCTGTCTGTGTGACCGCGTTGTTCATCTAAACCACGCAACGGATTTTGAAGCGGTTTTCACCATCATTTAGATTTTTAATATTATCTTAGGTACATGTATCTCGATGCTTTGTCAAATCAGCAAGGGTGGGTCGCTACTAGTCGCTAGTATTTAATAATAGTTTAATTCATCCTCTACATTATTTTATAACGGCCGTATCACAGCAGATTTAAATATTACCAGTAGTAAGTCATCTACCAACCCGCACTGGGCCCGCGTGGTGGATTACGGCCCACTCCCTCTCACCGAGTGGGGGCCTGTGTCCCAGCAGTGGGAACATTATAGTCTGATTATGTTGAGTAGTAATTAACGAAAAACTTTGATTCAGGTCTGTACCACAACTGCGGCTACAACTCTGCCGGCATGATGTTCTCTGCGGGATGCGGTATACAGATGGCAGAGTGGATCATCTCTGGAAGGTGAATACTTTACTGCTTCAATTATGTACAGTCAGCAACAAAAGTCGATTAACACTTCCGTTTTTTAAATCTTAATTAAAAATAAGATATTTAATTAAAATCGGAACAGAAGTAAAATAATTTAAAAATCTATTAGACTCATAAGTATTTTAGGAAAAAAGGAGATAATCAAATCATTTTGTATTAATTTACATGATTTGTAAAAGTAGCAGTGTTAAGTACAGCGTACCTACACTTATCTCCTCTCGTATCGGCACGAGCTACGCGTATGCCTATAACTATTCGTGGAGACCCATATTTATGTCTAAAAAGCGGTGGACCTACTATGATTGGCGAACGAGAACTTTTTAGCACGACGACGACGTTAGCAATTTGAGTATTGACGTAAACCTACAGATAGGATACTTCTTCGTCTCTTTGTTTTTATTGGGCCGATGGTACTTTTAGGGTTCCGTGCGAAAATGGTAAATATGAACCGTTATTATGGTGCGACTAAGTCTGTCTGTCTGTCACAGCTGGATATCTCAAGAACTACTAATGCTATCAACTCGAAATTTCGATCAGTTTTAGATGACGATGAAATAAAAATATTTTTTTTTTACAACAGGGTCTCAAAAATTCAAAGTGGGCTACTAGAGCATGTGGGGTATCGTATGAAAGAACGATGTTTACACATTCTCAAACATTTTTGTTCTTTTTTTTAGGCCGCATAGTTTTCGACTTTTGATGAAAAATATAAAAAAAAAATACCGTCCCCAAAACTCCGAACTTTGCATAGAGAAAAATCTGAAATTGTTCTATGTGATAGAAGTTTATGTAAAGATTACAGTAAAAATAAAATAATGTCTCTAAATAGCACAATTTTTCAGAAATCGGAACGAAACCCTCGGTGCGCGAGTCCGACTCGCTCTTGACCGGTTTTTTAGTAGTGCAGATAGTAGGTGGATAGAAAATAGGATACCTTCCTGTATAGTAACAGAGATATTATACTTATTGGCCTTAAAGGGTGTAGGTATAGCCGTACCTTTGCGACGCGGCACTGCCGCGCACCCACGCATAGGCAAAAGTGTCTCTCAATCAAAACAAGTTCAAAGTCTAGTATTTTCCCCGTATTTTGTAAATAGTTTCTTCAGCTTTTGGAATGTGAACTCATCTGTTTGTTTAAACAAAATAATAACATGAGGTTATCACCGCTATCGATTTAGCACAAAACTCCGCATCATTTCAATTGATACTAGGTATTTATTATTTACCTATTTTATAACAGTAGATTTATGTGTAATTAACAATGGTATATCATTGGACTTGTTTTACTTATTTACTATCAATTAGGTACTTTCTTTAATAACAGTAGTTATGTGTTTTATCTAAGCATAGACGTAGTCTAATGCAACAGACCTTTTCCAAATTATATTAAGTAGTCAGGCTTCTTCTTAATTATTATTGTATCGAGAAAAAATATGCCCGTTCCTGAAAAAACTCTAATGCGGTGTAACACCTGAGAGAGGGAAGAGTACCTATCAAGAGCCTATTTACGATGCATGCAAACATCCTGAAAAGTTATTAAGTAGAAAGGCCAATTTTAGTACCTAAAAACGTTCAAATCCAAGTCCAATCTCATGCCAGCGACAATCAAATTTCAGAAATGTAGATAAATGCGATACAATTTTTGACTGAGATGAGATTGCGAACGTTGTTAAAAATACGGGAATTGCCCCTCTGGAGTCACCAAATAGCGGCCCGAGGGCCGATGACCTATTTTGTGCATGCCTTATTGTCCTTATGGTGAATGCGCAATGGTAGCCCGCGAAATTCTAATTTTCTTCCGGTTTTTGCAATTTGCAGGTCGCGGTCGGTGTCAGGTTGTACATTAATCAAAATATGATTCGCGATTATACTAAATATGTAATTACATAATTATAACCATAAGAATCATCAATAAATCTGTAATTAAAGTTACTTATGCTTATTCTTATGGTCATTTTATAATTAGGAACATATTTAGTATAGTCGCGAATCATATTTTGATCAACATACAATCTGACACCGACCTGAAAATTGCAAAAAACGGCTAACATTGCGCATTCACCAAGTACTTACCTATACAGCAAAACTATATCTAAAAATATTAAAATAAAAATTTTGAGTAATTTAATTTATTTAACAAAGCCAGTTTACTGATGGAAATGATCGATTTCTAAGAAAATACTGTTAGAAAAAAATACGGAAGTTCTTTGCCTTTTGGACAAAGTTTGTGTTTGAATAAATACCTAGAACTAAGAAATTTAGCTTTGAAACGTTGTACAATGTTTGATTAATCGTCTACCTACCAAACGGACCGCGACTGTCATATTGTTTTTAAAAACGGACCCCCAATGAAAGTAATTGGTGATCCCTGCTCTATACTAATAATAAAGGTGAAGAGTTTGTTTGAACACACTAATTTGTGGAACTACTATCAGTCGGATTTGATTTTTTTTTTTTTGCATTAGCCCAATTCTTGAGGAAAGCTATATGCTATTTATCATCACGCTAGGACCCTTAGAAGTACAAAGAAAAAAAAGCGCTGGCAAGAGATGTGATACGACAGGATGGCTCGGGGAAACAAGAAATTTCACGCGGACGAAGTCGTCGTTTAGTTATAAATAGCATCCTGGTTGTACGCACCCTTATCGACGTTTCGACAGCGTTCGAATCAGCGCTAATAACCTACAACTTCGGGCCGTATAATACGGGGAGTATTATACGCCCCGAGGAGGATTACGACTTCTGCAAACGGTTACTTTTTTCTTTGCTAAAGCTGTAGACTAACAACACATTTACAAATACCCACAGGCCAAACTACAACATGTTCACATTCGACATTCGTCGCTTCACTCCCGGTCAGATATCCCGCGCGCACTGGATGCGCGAGAGCAGCCACGAAGCGTACGCACGGAATTACAACATAGTGTTCCCCAACGACGAACACTTGGCGGGACGGGACGTGAGCCACGACGCCTTGCATCAGGAGCTGGTGGATGATGGAGCGGTGATGCAGTCAAGGGCTGGCTGGGAAAGACCGGCTTTCTACTTCCCTGGCGAGAGGGTGGGTTTTGTTCTTACCATAGTTTTGCCGGCTGTACATCAGCTATACTGTCGCGGCAACTATACTATAGTCCGGCCGTCGAGAGAATGCGTTATTGACACCTGTCACTTTCATACTAACGAATATCGTCGGGGATATTGCAAAACCGCGAATCTACCATAGGTAAAGGCCGCGTATCTGCATTTGATCTATATATTTTCTAATATCTTCAACGTACACACTGAGTTTAACAACAAAAATACACCACAAAATACGTTCCCAATGACACCTGATGACATACGCAGTATTTTCAATTGCCGGCTGTAGATACGCAGTATTGTTTTTGGTCGAATTCTTGCTTTCTATTGGTCGAACGAAAGTCACGTCAGCGGGAAAGCTGCCAATCGGGATCTTACGTGGAATGCCCGCGAAATTGAAAATTGGCTACATTTGTCAGATACGCGGAATTATCCAATGCTAGTTACGCGGATTTGCACTATCCCCGACGATATGAGTTTTGGCGAATTTCGTCCTTATTACAACTAGAAATAGAACTGACAGGTGCAGGAACGCATTCTCTCAACGGCCGGACTGTAGACGCTAACGTTCGTGGCAGTCGCAGTCATTGGGTGCGAGACGTCTCGACTCTTCTCAAGTCTTGCCGCACACAGGCCACACGCTACAGCCACCAAATGCCGCCACCGAGCTGCGGACATGCGTTTTCGTACATTTTATATGTACCCGCCGCACACGGATAACGCCGGTGGTCGCTACATGACACCATAGGCCGCATCTCGATTGTGTCGTGTGGCCGCCACCGACCACTAAACTAAATGTTAGCAATGGGTTATAAAAGTAGCGGCTACCGACCACTTGTGTTTTTCGCGCACCTCCGCTACTTCCCCCCTACAAATCCTACTACCTACGGCTTCCTTCCTAGCCACTGCTAGCTACAGGTGGTCGCGTTTTGCGCAACTAACGTTCTGTTTCTGCCAATCGTTTGAAGATGACAGAGACAGGTTGATGATTTAATTCGTTTATCGTTAAATGCACGTGATTTGTGGTGCAATGGGGCCTTAGTATAGAGCTTTTAGAAATACGGGCGGGTGAATAGGGTATTGCGTTTTTCATTTTATTTTAACGTCCAAAAAAACGGTGTTCATAATGGTTTTTGTTTATCTTACGGTTTCGAACAGTTTAATGTTCTGATGTGAGGTAAAGGTGTCGGCGATGCTTTCCGAGGTCTAAATTGTCCGATTTCTTATTCCTTCATATTCTTATTTTTCCGAATTCTTATTTTTACATATTCCGAATTTTTCATATTCTTTTATTTACACTTTCTCATTAATACATGATCCATTTTAGTCCACATTCTGTATTTCCCCTAAATAAGTACAATCACAATAGATTACTTAATTTTACAGTGCTTTATGTTTCGTTGCAGATAAGAGTACAACAGTATGACTGGGGCGGCGCTGACACAGACTATCCTAGGAACAACGACCGACGTTACGAAGAGATCCTCAAGGGAGACCACTCGTTTGATTTCTCTAAACACCAAGATTTGGTAAGTCTATGATTTGTAGCTATTTTACGGTTTTTTTTTTGTTTTTGATGTTCATTTGTTTTGGTACTTTTTCTTGTTTTGAGGCAAGACATACCTAATTTTGCTTTGTATGTTTAAGCCCAGGTTCGCACTAGCGATTTTTTTTTCGCGCACTAGATTTTCAAGGCTCTGCTTAGAGCTTAGTTGAAAAACCAACAATGTGTTTTTTCGCCGCACTGGGATGCATTCTGTTGGATTCTCAATGCTCGGCTCAACACCGAGAGTTGAAAATCCAGTGCACGATAAAATCCCGCCGCTATAATAACCCGCAGCGATAAAACCCCGCCGCGATAAAATCCCGCCACGATATTTATACGTCCGTGCGAACCTGCTCTAATAGACGCAAGCTATAAAGAAAACCCTGTAACCCTGTCCTTGGATTTCTTCAGAAATGTGAAAGGAAACTAAAAGTACGATAAACCAACTCTTAAAAAAAAAACCGATTTGACAGAGTGTAGTAGCTTGATGTGCTGTACGCCATATGCATATGTGTTGTGTATGCCATTGCCCGCGGCTTCGCCCGCGTGGATGTCGGAAATTATCCCACGGGAACCTACTACCGGAATAAAAAGTATCCTTTGTGTTAATGCAGCTTATGAACTATCTGTGTGCCACGCCGCCAACACTGTACAACACCAACAACACTGTATAACTGTACAACGCCTTGGGTTTCTACAATCTGTAATTTTTTGCGTGTGTACCTAAATAAATAAATGTTTACAAGTATTTGTTCCGAGTCTGGGTGTTTTTCTATCTATAATATGTATGTATTTACAAAAAAAATGTATATAAGTAGTTTATCAGCCATCTCGTTACCATAACACAAGCATTAGGTTGCTTAGCTTGTGACTAGATGGCGTTGTGTGAAATGTCCAAGGATATTAGTATTATTTCTTTTATTTCATTTTACACATACTGTTTACATTTTTAAATATTAGAATAAAAAGAATATAAAAACATTTAAAAATATAAAAATAGTAGCCCACCGATATCGGGAACAGGGTCCAAGCTACCGGCGGTCAGGGCTCCAGAGAGAGGAACCTCCTAACAATGCGGGCCGTGTCCAGAAGCACCGCTTTCTGAATCAAGCCCTTGATCCAGCTGCCCAACGAGAGCCTCCTTAGGTGTTGGTCGAGGCTCTTGGCAATTAAGCCATTGGCTGATACGACTATCGGCACAATGATTGCTGAGTCCACATCCCACATGTCGACAACCTCGCGAGCCAAGTCAAGATACTTGATTTGTTTATCTTTCTCGGCTTTCACGAGGTTCCCGTCATGCGGGACCGTTATGTCAACAACCATTGCGCGCCGCTCTGTTCGATCCACCACCACTATATCAGGCTTATTGGCAACAATAGTCCTGTCAGTGATGATGGATCGGTCCCAGTACAATGTGATATTTCCATTTTCGAGAACTGGGTCGGGCACATACCTGTAGTATGGCACCTCCGATTCCACAAGGCTGTATTTCAGAGCAAGTTGCTGATGGATAATCCTGGCTACAAGGTTGTGCCTATGCAAGTACTCTATTAGTATTATTTCGTTTATTTATATTCCTTTTTTCCTTATAAAATACATTTTTAAATATTTCTTAAAAAATAAATAAAAAACATTTAAAAATATAAAAAATAGTGGTCCGCCGGTGTCGGGAGCAGGGTCCAAGCTACCGGTGGTTAGGGCTGCAGAGATAGGAACCTCCTCACAATACGAGCCGTATCGAGGAGTACTGCCTTCTGAATCTGGCCCTTGATCCAACCGCCTAACGAGAGCCTCGAAAGATGTTGGTCGAGGCTATCGGCTATCAGGCCGTTGGCCGTTACTACAATCGGCACAATGACAGCCGAGTCCACATTCCACATGTCAACAACCTCGTGAGCTAAGTCGAGATATTTTATTTGTTTCTCTTTCTCAGCTTTCACGAGGTTCCCGTCATGTGGAATGGTAACATCGACAATCATTGCGCGGCGCGCTAATCGATCTATCACCACTATATCAGGCTTATTGGCTACAATAGTCCTGTCAGTAATGATAGATCGATCCCAGTACAATGTGACATGGTCATTTTCGAGAACTGGGTCGGGCACATACTTGTAATACGGTACCTCAGAGTCCACAAGCTTATATTTCAAAGCAAGTTGCTGGTGAATAATCCTGGCGACTTGGTTATGTCTGTGCAAGTACTCGCCGTTAGCCAGACGAGAACAACCCGATATAATATGTCTGATGGACTCACCCGGACGGTGGCATGCCCGACACACGTCAACCGTCCCGTCCTTCATAATATATCTCCGGTAGTTATTCGTCAAGATAACTTCGTCCATAATTGCACAAACGAAACCTTCAGTTTCCCCGAAAAGGTCACCGAAACGTAGCCAGGATACGGACGCTAAGAAATCTACATCGGGCTCATGAAGAGCCCGATAGAAGCGTCCGTGAAGCTCCTTGCTTTGCCATACCTTCTTGCGGTCATCGGTAGTAAGTACTACAGGTTTGCGCCAGTTCTCTTTAGCCATGGAGAGCGGCGTGAGTCCCTTGTCCACTGCGACCACATCACGGTGCATACCCACATCGGATTTTAAAAAATATTCTCTGAGGCTGCACACCTCGCGGTTGTGGAGGGTCTTCGCATTTAAAAAGCCTCGACCCCCGCACTTCCGCGGGATGTACAGTCTCATCACCGACGATCGTGGGTGATGCATCCGGTTTGCGGTCAGCAGTGTACGGACCCTCCTATCCAGGGCGTCAAGTTCAGTTTGAGTCCATTTGAGTATGCCGAAAGAGTACATCAAGACCGGCATGACCCAACCGTTGAAGGCGCGCACCTTGTTCCCGCCCGAAAGAAGGCTAATTAATACCTTCGTCAGGCGACCAAAGAAGCGCTCCCTCAACGATTGCTTCATGTCAGCAACGTTGATACCTAACGCTTCCGACATACCCAAATATTTGTAGGTTTCGGATGAGGAGAGGGATCTAAGGTGTATGGAATCCGAGAGTTGAATTCCCTCGGATTCCATAATCTCTCCTCGTTTTACATGCATGACTGCACATTTGTCCACACCAAATTCCATCCTGATGGCGCTACTGAAAGTTTCAGTTACCTTCAGTAGCTCCATCAGTCGCAATTTGTTGGGGGCAAAGAGTTTCAAATCATCCATGTAGAGGAGGTGAGATATGACCTGACCACCTCTCCTCAGCCGGTAGCCTAGACCTGAATCCTCCAGCAGTGTGCTTAGTGGATTCAGGGCTAAGCAGAACCAGAGTGGACTCAAACTGTCGCCCTGAAATATTCCCCGTTTAATCCTTACAGGCTCATCATTCCCCTGAATCCGTCGACACCCTGGATAGCGAAGGACCGTCCTCCATTGCCCCATACACGACTCAAGGAAGGTGCGTAGAGTTGCATCAATTTTGTACAACTCCAGCACCCTCATGAGCCATGCATGTGACACCGAGTCATAGGCCTTCTTGTAATCTATCCAACATGTCGACAGATCCTTGCGGGATCGACGAACCTGTTGGCTGATGGCCATGTCGATGAGGAGTAGCTCCTTAGTACCGCGGGACCCGTTCCTACATCCATTTTGAGAGGTAGACATAATCGAGTTACTGTCAATGTGCATATTAATTTTTGCTCTCAAAATGGATGTAAGAAGTTTATAGATCGTCGACAAACACGTGATCGGCCTATAATTCTTGGGTTCCGCGGGACTACCTGACTTATGGAGCAGGTGGGTAACGCCCGTTGTTAGAAACTGCGGTAGCGACCCAGATTCTAAGGATGACTGGAATTGAGATGCTAGGCGAGTGTGCGAACTAATTAGCCATTTTAACCAAAAATTATGTAGTCCGTCCGGTCCCGGTGATTTCCAATTCGGTAACGGACGGACTGCTCTGGCCACATCTAATGGCGTAATTAAAACCGGTTCCATTTCTGGTATAGCTTCACACACTCGCTCAACATCCTTCATCCAGCCAGCCTCAGCGTGACAGACGGGTACCGACCATATGCTGCGCCAGAATGCACTAGTGGCAGCATCATCCGGGCGGCACACGTCCGTCACATTTTGTTCAGGTCGCTCCCAAGCTCTATAAACCCACCTCTCATCGCTCTGGAACATGCGATTCTGCGTGTACCGATCAACCCGCCGCTTATACCGCCGAATACGGCTCGCCCATGCACAAACTTTCTGCTTCAGGAAGTCGATGCGCTCTGTGACACGGGACATGTATTCTGGAGGACTGATTCCAGTCCCCGAGAATGCCCGCCTCACAAAGCGCATCACACGTGGACGTGTATTGCCCTGCCTGAAGCAGTATAGTTTGCCGATGAGTACCCTGGCCCCATCGATACGACGCTCGATCCTGCACTGCCAGGCTGGAACTGCTGGTTTTGGTCGAGTAGCTCCGTCACAGTTTGGAAACTTGACGTTAGCTAAACGACATGCCGCAACAGCCGCGTAATACAGGATCGAGTGTGTATAAACGAGATTCTCGCTGCTCTCGAAAAAATCCTTAAGCAGCGAGTCCAAGGCACACATCAGCGCCCTATTTTTCTTGTGCATGGGAAGGCGTGGTAGTCGGGGTCTAAGTTCGGTAGGAGTGGACCTATACTCGCAAAACGCATCCTCCAGTGCGTTCCTCAATCGGTCGTTGTACTGGCTACTTACTGTGGCGACCCTATCATCCACCTCTTCGACAACATGATTGGACCGCGGCGGGAGTGCATCAATAATTGAAGATTGTACCGCGGTTTGTGTCGGATTTGAGATGATATGGTTGCTCAGTACCTCTGAGCGCAGCCTATCAAGTGCGGCATCGTCCAACCTATGATTGCGTTGGATGACTCGCACCTGATCCGATATTCGTTGGGCCGAAACGTTGACGGTTGGTTCCAGTTCCTGAAACAGAGACAGCATCCTAACACGGTACGCAGTGAGGTTAGTTCCCCCCTCTGTAGACCCATAATATGCGCGCATGACGTTCTCGTTCATAGACTGAGTCCATCTCATGCGCTGTATTATTATTATGTGTCTTGACAATTCTCGGGACCCCGGAGTCCCGGACCTTTAGAAGGCGTACGAGGGGCCAAAGCCAACTCGCAGAGGCCCGTTAGACGCTTTCAATGAAATGAGGCACCAACCGACGATGATCAAAGTTTTGTAATACACGGATAAAATGGCAGGGGGTGACTTGCACACACAATAATGGGCCCCCGAAAAGGTCGCTAGCACATAGTGTCGTAGCGGCAAGGGCGCAACATGAGGTGCTTGTGAGGAGTGGACAGGTATCCCACGGTTCTCAGAACAATCCCAGAGCCCGGAAGATGGTCAAGATCCCTACAAACACTTACTGGAATACTTCCTTCCTCCGAGCACGTTTGCTCTTGCGAATCTCCACTCTAACCGGCCAATAAAGGCAAGAAAGAGGTGGGATCTCTGTTCCTTGTCAGTGTTCACTCCAGCCGGCCAATAAAGGCAAGCGAGAGGTGAGGAACAAGACTTCTCCCGGGAGATAGGGTCCGTGGGGTCGCTACTGCCCAACAGCTCGCCACATGCTGCCCTGCGGGTTTCTGTATCTCTCTTGGTCAGGCTCCTCATCCTAGACCTGTTCCGGCAAAGTGAACTCTACCGGCACAGACCTAAAATTCGGAGCGCGCAAGCCCCACCACGACGTCAACGTAGAGATACTGCGGTGGGGTTATTATTATTATTATTCTTTTGTCTTTGACATATCTCGGGACCCTGGGGTCCCGGACCTTTGGAAGGCATACGAGGGGCCGAAGCCAACTCGCAGAGGCCCCTTAGACAACTTTTAAATTTTTAAATGTTGAGAAGGCACCAGCCGACGATTATCCCTGTATGCACTATGCAAGTGCACCCAAGGACAACCCCCGGTTTGTGCAGGACTATTGCAGATCATGGAAACAAAACATATTGGGCTATGGGTTTGGGTGGCTATAGTGGATCGGGTACCTTGAACTATGGTAGAACTATGTCCCCTGCCTGACCAATGTTATTTATTATACACAGATAAATAGCAGGGGGTGACTTGCACACTCAATAATGGGCCCCCGGAAACGGTCGCTAGCACATAGGGACGTAGCGACAAGGGGGCAACATGTCTTGAGGTGCTTGAGGAGTGGAGAGGTATTCCACGGTTCTCAGAACAATCCCAGAGCCCGGAAGATGGTCAAGATCCCTACAAACAGTTACTGGAATACTTCCTTCCTCCGAGCATGTTTGCTCTTGCGAATCTCCACTCAAGCCGGCCAATAAAGGCAAGAATGAGGTGGGAGCTCTGTTCCTCATCAGTGCTCACTCCAGCCGGCCAATAAAGGCAAGCCAGAGGTGAGGAACAAGACTTCTCCCGGGAGATAGGGTCCGTGGGGTCGCTACTGCCCAACAGCTCGCCACATGCTGCCCTGCGGGTTTCTGTATCTCTCTTGGTCTGGCTCCTCATCCTAGACCCGTTCCGGCAAAGTGAACTCTACCGGCACAGACCTAAAATTCGGAGCGCGCAAGCCCCACCACGACGTCAACGTAGAGATACTGCGGTGGGGTTATTATTATTATTATTATAGTTTTTTTCATCATCCGTAGTATTCGCACCATAACCCTGAACCCACGTTTCCCCCAGATCGGTCAAGAAGCTCTACAATGTCGTAACGCAGCCGCCCTGTTCAACATGTCTTACTACGGCAAGTTCTACCTCACCGGGCCCGATGCGCAACGCACTGCCGACCTCGCCTTCACAGCTGACCTCTCCAAACTTAATGATAGGTATGTATCAATATGACATAGCATAATATCACGCTTTTAAACCTCGAAAGGGTAGGCAGAAGTATATACGTCAAAATTTTGCCAGTTATGATATCTTAATATAAATATATTAGGCGTAAGTCCATTGCCCTAAAACTGTCGCAAATTCAGGTTTGGGACTGTACTGAGAAAATCGTAATAGTAAAAAGAAGCCAATTACCTAACACTTTGTCCGACCAGCGGGGTAATGATCACGGCACCAGTTGGCACCACTTTGATGCCCCGGCCACACTAACGTCAGCGTCAATGCCCATCATCGCCATAAACATCGCGGTAGTTAAATTCGGTCAAGATTCGGTCAAATTATCGCGGTAAGTGGTGGATACACCTACGGCCAACGTCCCTTCATCGCGATAATCAACGACATATCCCGTTAATGTGGCTGCGACATGACAAGAGGTCTTCCGTTTCGACAATAAATTATTATCACACTTCACACTAATATTATAAAGCCGAAAATTTTTGAGTGTGTGTGTGTGTGTGTGTGTGTTTGTTTGTTACTTCTTCACGCACAAAGGGCTGGACCGATTTGGATGAAATTTGGTATGTAGATAACTTATACCCTGGATTAACACATAGGCTACTTTTTATCCCGGTCTACGCGGGTGAAACCGCGGGGTGCAGCTAGTAAGATATATGATGTCGTTCATCATTTCTTTCTCATTCAGTCATTCATGACTTAGGCGGCGGGCACGAAACCAGCCGGCCCATCGCTCCTTGTCGCTGGTTTCGTGCCCGCCGACTAAAGAATATATAGGCGCTTTGACACTTTTGACCTGACGTCTCAGTGCTGCCAAAAAACCCTAATTGCGAAACACACACAGTAGGAATGGGTTTCGTTTTGACAGTTCAACAACATTCATTGTGAATTGTCAATGTATGTACGTTGTTGAGAAGACAAATTTTTCGAACATAAGAAGCAATAGCTTAGCAATATGCTTCAAAATAATTCAGGTTCGGATTGAAAGCGTTACGCAATTAGGGGGAAACTGTAACATTGATAATTGCAATTGGTGGAAAGAATAACATTTATATGGCAATAGTTTGTAAAACACAAAATACAAACACAAAAATGTGTAAGTAATGTTTTAACAACAACAGTGTAAACAATTGGATAACATTCTTGTCTAAAAGTACTTACTATGTTCATTCTGAAACAACCCTTGTATCATTGGGATAAAGTTAAATTTTCTATGTTAATTATAATATAGTCTGTTCGTCATTATTTTTGATGCTAACTGTTCTGTACACTTGTATGGTGGAAATAATAGTACATTTTGATACAAATGTCCACGTGTATCAAACGACGTTTTTCAATACACTTTTGAAGAAATAAAATAAAATACCGGAAAACATTTTTGTCATGAATTATTAGGAAACTATGATAAAATTTTCTTTTTTTTCCGCGCTTTGCTTTCGCCAGGTTGAAGGAGAAGCAAAGGTATAAAGCCGATAACAGCCTAATATGAAAAATAGAAAATTCAAATATTTTTGAGTTTAGATAGAACACAATTAAATGTTAATTTGTTCATAAACGTTATTTTATTGCAATAATCATGGTTTCTGATGATGATGATATTCTATATATAAACATTATTTAAATATTAAAAAAAATATTAACACCCTGAAGACGCTTAACTCTTTGTCGAGATTAAAAAAAAAACATTCACCTCCGAATAGAGAGTTGTGAATTGAACCAATGCATTGAACCAATTTGGACTAAGTATAGGTATAAGATATCTGTGGCAATTTTTATTCCCGCACACGTGTTGGAAAATGGGAAATCGCACGCGTGCGAAATACATTGCATTGTGAACCTAATCGTAGTGCGATATGAACCATTTTTCGAGGAAGTGTATTGAACAACAATTTTCTTCATTACTTATCGGTAAATGGTATAAAAAGTAAGTAATCTTTCCATATTTCCAGGGTGGTGTATTCTCTCATGTTGAACAAAAAAGGCGGAGTGGAAGCGGACGTGACAGTCACTATACTAAACAGCGGTACTGGACAGCTACACGAGCCCATTTTTAAAGTATGCGCCTGAGTTGATTACGATCATTTTGATTTCTTTTAAACTTTTATATTGATATCGATAATTTTTACTTTCGTATTCAGGTACATTTTTACGATTATAGCTCTATTTTTTTTTGACTCAAAAATAATTAAATGCAGATTATGTAAGCTTGAGAACCTTTTCATGGAAAGTTTGAACCACGTTGAATGGTAATGCTGATTCTTTAGCCTAAATATGGCCAGCCATGTGGACCAAGAGGTGCAATTCCCGTATTTTTAACAACGTTTGCAATCTCATCTCAGTCTCAATCTGTCAAAAATTGTATAGCGTTTATTTACCTACATTTTTGACATTTGATTGTCTCTGGCATGAGATTGCGACTTGAATTTGAACATTTTTAGCTTACGAGAATTGGTCTTCTGGTCACGTGAAGAGTCGAGATTTCCCGAAAAACTGGATGAGCAAACGGACCCGATGGCCCTAGTGTTCCAACACCAAATGGCTGAAACGTATAACTATCAAAATGGTTCTAATATATGCGCCGTTTGAGATTCATCATCATCAATCATTTTAAACCAACATTCAACAATCATTCATTCATTCATTCATTCATGTTTCTCCAACTCAATCCCTGTTCAAAAACTCACTTTTTATAATTGTTTCTGTTACCAGGGTCGCGGGTACTACGTAGTGACAAGCGGGTTCAGTGCGAACCACACTCTGGCGCACATGCGCCGAATCATCCAGACACACAAGTTGAGGGCCACCATCACTGACGTCACCAAACAGCTGTGCATCCTTAGTTTACAGGGACCTGATAGGTCAGTAACAAACCTTCTCAGACAACAAATTCGGTTTATCTTTATAGTTTCTCTGGATAAAACCATCGAGCCATTTTTAATTTAGAACTCTTTCCTACCACGTTAAAGTTCTAACTACAAAAGCTGACGTCAAACTCGAGCCTTAGTCCATTCTCGAACGAAAAGAAATCGCAAAATTAAAGTGACAAATTGTCAAGCTCGCGTAAACTGCTGCGATTAGCTCTAGGTAGTCAAATTAAATTAGGTAGAGAAACCCGTTATGAGTATCGATGTTAGACATGATAGAACGAAATAAAAACATGATTTGACTCTTTGACTCTTTTTTTTCGTGTAACGACCGCAGGTTTTGTACTTACGGAGTTTAGCAAATCATTCATTTTCAATTTAAAAAAAAATGTGAAAACTCCACATACGTGTTGTTACGTGATGGGTATCAAAACACGTCAAAACGAAAAATAAAACAGATTTTCTAAACTCATACTTCAAGTAACGACATTAGGTGCCGAGTTGACCTAAAAAAACTCGACAAATCATATTTTTAGGGTTCCGTGCCTCAAAAGGAAATAACGGAACCCTTATAGGATCACTTGTTTGTCCGTCTGTCTGTCTGTCTGTCAGTCTGTCAAGACCGTTTTTCTCAGGAACGCGTGGAGGTATCAAGTTGAAATTAATATCAAATACGTAGGTCTGTGGTCTCTTGAAGTCCTAAAAAACTCAAGCTTCTAAGTCTATGCAATAAAAACATACGGCCATTTGTGCGACATATTTTAATACTCGCAAGTAAATGAAAACCTATAGGGTACTTCCCGTTGTCCTTTTGTTGGCAGTTTAAGCGCGCTAATTTTCGTCAGAGAAACTGGCCCTAAATTTTCAATGTTGTATTAAGAACTTTAGCGTGCTATGAATAAAGTTTATAGAACAATAACGAGCTCGAAGGTTTGGACTTTCACTAACGTTAGAACTCGTTTGTTGAGATTGTGGTCCGTCGATGATATCGACATTTTTAATCGATCCATAAACCACGTATGTCATCCGATTACAGTCGATTGACACCGACGTCCGACGGCGACGTTGACGTCGATCAATTTTGTATTTACCAAATCATGCTTTTTTATTTAAAAATAATCAGTTGTTCGTCGATCGATAGACTTAGATGACTACTCATCCGCAAAAATTTCATCCGCGGATGAAACGTTACCCTTTTAAAATTGTAAGCTGACATAGTTAATATTGAAGTGGTCTTAGATTATAAAACTTTATGAATGACCCTGAATACATAATGACACAGATATTGGACATGAACGCGCTTTCACCAGGATAAAAAGTAACCTATGTGTTAATTCAGGGTATAAGCTATATCCATCTAAGGAAGTGGTCATATCAGCCAAATAGACAAACAAACATTTGTGTATAGGAACATCGCTAGCGGCTATGTGTAATAATGTTGTGGTTAAATCGAACAAAAATACTAACTACTCTAAATAAACATATTTATCTGTCAAGCCTTTTCCCAACTATGATGGGGTCGGCTTCCAGTCTAACCAGATGCAACTCGGTAAGACTGACCGACTAGTCTAAATAAATAAATACTAATATTTTTCACAGCCAACGCATCCTCGAGCGCTACACAGACGCAGGACTCGATAACGACGCATTCCCAGTGAACACGCACCGTAGCATCCACGTAACTCGGTCCCCGAATGCTCCCGAAGATAAACGATACCGCTGCCGAGCACTTCGGGTCACGTGGTCCGGTGAGCTGGGATGGGAGCTCCATGTACCGTCCGCTCATGCGATACCGGTGTACAAGGCCTTGAGCCGCGCTAAGGGACTGAAGAATGCTGGCTGGAGGGCTTTGACCTCGTTGAGTGCTGAAAAAGGTAGAGATTCAAACTTAAAGCATTTATTTCAATGGTCTTTTGAATTGTCAAGGGGTCGATCAGAAGCTATTTGCCCATTCCAGTAGGTTCCTATAGACAAGAACGGGCAAGAAATTCCATGGACAATTTTAAATCAAAATATTTTCTCCATCATTAATATTAAAATACATGTGAGAACGATGTAAAAAGACGTGCACGTTAAAAGCGTCCATATTACACAATTCGTGGACTTACGACCTATTGCAGGTCGCGGGCATCCGGTTGGCACAGGGGGCCTGCGAGGAATTTGAAAAATAGGTATTTGAAGAAACTATTGCCGTCACGCTGCGCCCGAACAGTAATAACGACACGCGATAGGTGCGTGTGTGTGCGATAGGGACAGCTGCAGCTCAGACCAATTATTTCACAAAAAAATTGACGAGATCGACGTTTCGTATTCCCCATTTTTCTCCTCGAAAACTGATATTTTAAGAAAGAGTATGTCTAGGTTCCTATAATTTTCTTTTATGTTAAAAGCTTTTAGAATTTGTCTGGCAGTTGTCTAATCACGGCGGTAAAAATATGCCCCATTTTTTGTAATTTTTGGAGTGTCATATTTCCTTTACTAATTAGATCCTGAAAAAAGGGAAATGACGGGGACGTGCCTACAGCAGACTTTGATTTTATGAAAAAAAAAATGATTGCTCTAGCTAGAGGCATTATTCAGGAAGAAAAACGGGGAATAGATTTGTATGGAGAATCGCAGGCCACCTCCCCTCTTAACTAGTTCACGCCTTGCGCTTCACCGTGTTTTTTGTTGACATGTTTTTACGTGTCGTCTTTGTATGGAAATGACAGCTCTAATTACGTCCGTCTCTTTCTTGTTTTATTAGAAAGGAAAAGTTAGCAATAGTCTTAAGTTTAGTTAAAATATTATCCATCCATACTAATATTATAAATTCGAAAGTAACTCTGTCTGTCTGTCTGTCTGTCGGTCTGTCTGTCTGTCTGTCTGTCTGTCTGTCTGTTACCTTTTCACGCCTAAACCACTGAACGGATTTCGATAAAATTTGGCAAGGCTATAGATGGTATCCTGGGGACGGACATAGGCTACTTTTTTTTTCAAAAATAATCCTACAGGGGGTGATATAGGGGTTGAAAGTTTGTATGGAAAACTCAGTATTTCTTAAGATAGGGATGTGAAAATTAAAATGTATGCTTTTGATACGAAATAAAGAAATATGCGGTTCAGCGTTTTTGAAAAATCATCCCCTAAGGGGGTAAAATAGGGGTTGATTTTAAAATTTACAAAACTGGACGGATTTCTACAAAATTTCGCAAGGCTTCATATAGCATCCTGGGGAAGGAGATAGGGTACTATTTTTTTCAAAAAAAAATACTACTGGGGGTGATATAGGGGATGAAAGTTTGGAAGGGAAACCCAGTATTTCTTAAGTTAGGGATAACTAATTTATGCTATTGGTAGGAAATTAAGAAATATGCGGTTCAGCGTTTTTGAAAAATCATACCCTAAGGGGGTAAAATAGAGGTTGATTTTAAAATTTACAAAACTGCACGGATTTCGATAAAATTTGGCAAGGCTTTATATAGCATCCTGGGGAAGGATATAGGCTACTTTTTGTCTTAAAAAATAATCCTATAGGGGGTGATATAGGGGATGAAAGTTTGTATGGGAAACTCAGTATTTCTTACGACCACAGACCACAGAGCAGGCCGACCACACTTAACCACCACTTAACGACCATTCTTAAGATAGGGATGTGAAAATTAAAATGTATGCTTTTGATACGAAATAAAGAAATATGCGGTAGCATCCTGGGGAAGGACATAGGCTACTTTTTGTCTTAAAACATAATCCTACAAGGTAATGTAAGGTGATATAAGGTATGAAAGTTTGTATGGGAAACCCAGCATTTCTTAAGTTAGGGATATGAAAATTCAAATTTATGCTTTTGGTAGGAAATAAAGAAATATTATGGTACAGCGTTTTTTAAAAATTGTCCCATAAGGGGTACAATAGGAGTTGACAAATGTTTGTGTACCTACCTCTTTTTAAGAGATTTAAGGGATTGGAAATGTAGTCATAGTTCGAATCTTGAGGTAACATTTAGTCTTTATTTCATTCGACGTTTTTACGAGAAAATTATTTGAACGAGTGAACACTCAGACAAAAGTTATTTGTTATTAGAGCGTGACTGGCATAATAAATATTAAGTAATTAACAAAGACCCTCCGCCGCGTAAGTCTGTCTGAATGCGATAATGTCAAAAAGTACCGAACGGATTTTCATACGGTTTTCTCCAATGAACGGAGTGATTCAGTGTAATTCATTATGGTTTTGTGTAAATTGGCTGAAATATGACGACGACTGTTGAAGATGTTGGAAAAAATCATGCCGACTGGTAGCTAAAGCTAAAAAATAAAAAAATGCCTACACACGGTAACGATATATCGTAGCGATTTGAGTTTGCACAGTTATATCGGACGGTCCTATGTTTTCCACTTGAACGTTCCCATGGGATATTTTCCGACATCCACGCGAGCGAAGCCGCGGGCAAAAGCTAGTAATCTATATAATATTTTAATGCCCAGATTCTTTCAACTCTAACCCTCTTACAAATAAAACACGGAATAAAGTTATATTAGGGATAACAAAGGAATAACCATACATTTTCATAGGTTTTTTGGAATAACTTTATATTGTGTTTATTTGTAAGAGGGTAACGGTTTCTAATCAAAGAAGAAGTAATGCTGGTCGAAATTATTCTCGTCTCTTATTTGTTTTTACATTTTGTAATTTAATTTCAGGATATCACTTATGGAATTCCGATTTGAGAGCCGATGACAATCCAATAGAAGCTGGTTTGGGTTTCACGTGCAGGAAAGACGGCGATTACATCGGAAATGAACATGTCACTAGTGCAAGAACTAACGGAGTCACCAAGAAATACGCGTATTTCACACTTGATAATAAGGTTTGTATTGTACCTACAAATAATAAATTTGATAGATGGATTCTGTGAAAGACGATACAATGCGTTTCAAATAAGAATAGGATCGACTTAGCGTCATGTTGGGACGTCATAGCTGTCAAATCGAATAAATTGGGTAGGATGAGCTAAACAAGATATTTTTTTTAATAACATTTATTTACGAATCATGAACGAAGAATTTGAAAATAATTAAAAAAATTGTTGCCAACAATGAAAATATGAAAAAAAGTAGTATAATTTAAAAAAAAAGTAATGTCTTTTTTCACTTTGATTTATGTAACTAAGACTCGGTTAAACAAAAAAAGTAACGTTATTGATGCGCAAATTCTTTGCAAACCGTACTTTTCAATCAACATTTGACAGATAGAGGTCATTGACGTTCCTATTCTTATTTGAATCGCATTGTAGGTACCTATGGGAAGGGAGTTAACAATGAGATGATTGAAAGAGATGTATCGAACTAAAAGACGTACTGCGCCGATCTCAACTAAATTACGATGGGAGCAGAAGGATGATGAATAGAAACAGAAACTGGTTACAATCTGTTTCCAGCGTATAAACATAAGGTCACGTCTTCGTCCCGTGGGGATTGTAAGCAGCACAACAATAGAGCAACAGCACTAGAATAACAACTTACTTAAGGCGAAAGCGCCAGGGTAGCCCGCGAAATTCAAAATTTCTTACGTTTTTTGCAATTTGTAGGTCAGTGTGAGCTTGTATGTTGATTAAAATATGATTCGCGGGCGTACCTAATATGGCTTTACAGAATTATAATCATTAGAATCAGCAATACAACTCCATAAGTTAGCATTTACCTCAAACCTCATGATTTCATGAAATCGCTAGATTTGAGATAAATGCTAACTTATGGGGTTGTGTTGCTGATTCTAATGATTATAATTCTGTAAAGCCATATTAGCTACGGCCGCGAATCATATTTTAATCAACATACAACCTCACACTGTCCTACAAATTGCAAAAAACGTAAGAAATTTTGAATTTCGCGGGCTACACTGGCGCATCAACCTTAACCCTTTTGCTTAATCAACATTCATGAAACTGCACCAGCGCGATCGTGTAGGCAGCGTAGCGAGCGATTTTTATAAATTAGACCGTTTAGACCGAATTAGACGTAGACCGGGATAAAAGTAACATACATATGTTACTTTTATCCCGGTGTTAATCCAGGGTGGCAGCTACCTCCATACCAACTTTTATCAAAATTGGTCCAGCCGTTTGAACGTGAAGAAGTAACAAACACACACACACTCACTCACAAACTTTCGCTTCTATAATATTAGTTAGGACTGGTTGGTAATAATTTAATTTTTTTTTTCAGGTTGCTATCTTCGGACAAGAAGCTATATTTAGAAATGGTGAACCCGTAGGCTACCTAAGAAGAGGAGATTATGCGTTCTACCTGGACAAACCAATCGGTATCGGCTACGTCACTAACAAAGGCTCAGAAGTTACCAAAGAGTTTTTGAAAGAAGGCGATTACGAGATCGAAGTTTTGGGACAGAAAAACAAGGCAACTTTACACTTTAAATCTCCCTTCGACCCTAACGGCCAGAGGTTACTCGGCAACTATGCAAATCAAGGCATTGGTGGAAACACTCATGAGCAAAATGAAAGAGAAGGCGGTTGTGAATAACTTTTTCGCTAGTGTAGATGATCTCAATAAATCCTTTCTGTATTTAATTGATTGTTTTATTAGCAAACAGACGTATTGAATTCGAAATCAGAGAGTGCATGCGATATATGGGAAAACAAAGACCCATAAACCCTTAGGCCCAGTTCACATTAGGTCGGACCACAGATTAATGTAGATGGGACACTCCGCAGTTTAGGTATGAAGCTACAAGTACGCGGCAGGCCCCGTCCGTAGGGCTAATTCATATGCGTGTGGTGTGAGGGCCACTTTATTGAAACTCTTTGAAAATATGCTTAGGATTTAGTGAACATTCCCAAACAATTGTGAAAGTTGGAATCAGATTTTGTGAAAGTCAACTTTGCGAGATATGGACTGTAAAGTGGGGCCCTCAGTTCTCACATAGAGGATTGAGGGCCCGCCTGTACCTGACAAACTATGGACACTACAGATAAAGTCTTTATGCCAAAATCTAAGCTTACACCAAACAAAATTTGTGAAAACAAGATATTATCGCAAAACACTGTCCTACTTGGTATATCTTCGTTCAAAATGGGCCCTCAATCCTCACACACGTAAAAGTTTATCACGCAAATACAATGAAACCATTAACTTAAAGCTATTGTTTGTAATCCTATAAGATACTAAATAAATTGTGAAAATTTGTGAAAGCAAGAGCAGGTCACCATTTCTTGTTGTTTGAAAGTTATGACCTTGACAAAATCCGGGCCCTCAATCCTCCATTTATTTTGTTTTCCGTTTGAATACGCTTATCGTATGAAAGATTAGACAAATACAAAATAGTCTCTTTTTGTGAAAAAAATTGTGCAACAAATTCGATACTAGAAAACAATTAAAAGACCCTTTATTGTAAATAAAAATCGAGTTTTATTTTTGTTCCCTGAATTAGGAAATAGGGTGACCACGATAAGGTATTTTACTCTATATGAGAAAAAATCTTAAAATATATAGGCTGACTGGTAATTAGTGACCGATACCTAAACACATGATTGTGCTCATGATAACAAACAACTTTTACTATGGGACCAAACTTGAAATCGCGAAAAAAAAATCAGCTGTTCCCTACATTTTGACGAGTTATGCGAACATGAATGTATGGGGCAGCAGATATTTTTTTCGCGATTTCAGGTTTGGTCCCATAGTAAAAGTTGTTTGTTATCATGAGCACAATCATGTGTTTAGGTATCGGTCACTAACTACCAGTCACCCTATATTATTTAGATAGATTAGGCAAAAAGCAGTCGGAAAATATTAGTTTTAGTTCAATAACAATATAAATTTTAAAATTAAATTCAAAGTTTTCAGGTTTTTTTTAATGTTTTCTCAAACCATGAAATAGTAGCCGCCATTTTATGAAGTCATTCGGCTGTGTGAATTAAAAAAGTGTCAACTATTAATTGATCAGTTTATCTCTTAGAGCAGGTATAGCTTTCACTTTAAAATCAAAATCTTTACCGTCCATACGTATTGTGTGTATAGAGTCATGAGGAACAGGGTGTAAAGTTCACTCATCCTTTATTGAAAAGGGAGGACCCTCCGACCAGATGGGTGTTGTCTCTGGTGGGCAACTGCCCCACGGTTAATGTGGGGTTGTTGTATACCTTATGCTAGTCGCGCGGTAAACTCTCATTGCGCGATGCAGGTTGCGGGACGTCAAGTCCTTGTGATGCGTAGTTCGTATGTGGCGATGTAGATGCCGCCACATGTGTATTACAAGAAGTAACAGGCTAGAATGGAGATGTTACAAGCATTAAAACAACAAATGTGAAAATTAAACTTTTTATTCACTATTTATAAATTACTAGATAAAAAAAAAATCCTAAAACCCTAATAAAAAAAACAAAACTATTTTTGGGCACTCGTGGTAACACGTTAAGGTCAGTGTAAGGTTGTATCTTGTCATTCGCATAAGATTTCATGTAAATTTGATTTTTTACATATTCCCACAAAAAAAAATCTAATGGGGTGAGATCTGGCGATCTCGCAGGCCATCTGATTGTGCCGTTTGTACTAATCCAGGTATTAAAATGAAAGTATTGTCACCCTACCCTGCTACACACTTCAAAAATAGTTGATTTCGGTATCTATTAAGATTTTTAGTTTAATCGTTATTCTTATTAGTAACAAATAACATCAATTTGTTGCACAATTTTTTTCACAAAAAGAGACTATTTTGTATTTGTCTAATCTTTCATACGATAAGCGTATTCAAACGGAAAACAAAATAAATGGAGGATTGAGGGCCCGGATTTTGTCAAGGTCATAACTTTCAAACAACAAGAAATGGTGACTTGCTCTTGCTTTCACAAATTTTCACAATTTATTTAGTATCTTATAGGATTACAAACAATAGCTATAAGTTAATGGTTTCATTGTATTTGCGTGATAAACTTTTACGTGTGTGAGGATTGAGGGCCCATTTTGAACGAAGATATACCAAGTAGGACAGTGTTTTGCGATAATATCTTGTTTTCACAAATTTTGTTTGGTATAAGCTTAGATTTTGGCATAAAGACTTTATCTGTAGTGTCCATAGTTTGTCAGGTACAGGCGGGCCCTCAATCCTCTATGTGAGAACTGAGGGCCCCACTTTACAGTCCATATCTCGCAAAGTTGACTTTCACAAAATCTGATTCCAACTTTCACAATTGTTTGGGAATGTTCACTAAATCCTAAGCATATTTTCAAAGAGTTTCAATAAAGTGGCCCTCACACCACACGCATATCTAATTCAGTAGGTCAGAAGGTATAAGAGTTACGCGATAGAAAGAGAGGCAACTTGTAGTTGAATATAACTGTAGGTAATAAGCGTTGTGCGACCTGAATTGCACTTTATTGTGTCGTAGCAAGAGTTGCTTTTTATTTAAATGATTTTACGGAGTGTCCCATCTCTATTAATCTGTGGTCGAACCGACAGTTTCACCCCCCGGAACGACTAGTTTCGGATGCATATTGCTGTTCACATTAGGGCGCCCGGTAAACTGTCGATGTCGGTCCGACCTAATGCGAATAGCAGCGAGCGAAACAAGGCATGTCTGTGAGGTGAAAATAATATATCTAAAATGCCAAGCTATCTCTTTATATATCATACGTTCTGTACCTATTATCTATCGCAATCGTTGTTGAAAACTACTATTACACTTAAAATGTAAGTACATTTTTAAAAACAACGCAACGATATGTGAAAGCCGCGCCGCTCAATATGAACGTAGCGCATCTTTCTTATACAAGGTGTAAGGGGCCCTACGCAAACTAACAGGGTGCATTCAGCTGCTCATTTTGAATCATATTCCACCGGAAATTTTCTCAGGAAAATTTTAATTTTTTCAATTTTTTTTTTCAGTTACATTCTCATTATTTCAATGTAAAATTGCATTGTGTGTTCGCAGCACTCCATTTATGTAACAAAAACTGCAAAAAAAAAAAAACAGTAAAAAAAAAAAACCAGCAATGGATGTTGAAATACTCTAACCAACGACGCGTGAAATCAGCTGTTCACTTTCTGTCTAGCTACAGAGTTCATTGAAATAAGCTTTCTTTGCAAACCGTACTTTTCAATCAATATTTGACAGATAGAGGTCATTGACGTTCCTATTCTTATTTGAATCGCATTGTACAATGATTACCGCGAGCTCTTACCAACTAAGCCAGTTAGGTAGTTAATAATTCAATGAATTATTAATCTACTTGGCGTTACAACTCTGTCTCTGTCTATGAAATCGTAATGAATGAATAGTTTGTTATTAGAGGGTATTTATGCATACATTATACTGATCTATAATGAACTTACCGTCTGATGAGTCTAGTTTTGCTTCATCTTTCGCATTTGTTTATAAACCCGTTTATCTCAGTTGGCAAAATATGTCTATTACGGTAACTGTAAATTATCAAATCAAATTATTGTGAAATATAAAACTTTGTAGTTTTGTTAGTTATTATATCAATAATAAATGTAATGATTATTAAAGTACATGTCTGCTGTCCCGACCAAAGTTGAACTATAATGCGTTTCAAATAAGAATAGGATCGATTTAGCGCCATGTTGTGACGTCAGAGCTGTCAAATCGAATAAATTGGGTAGGGTGAGCAAAACAAGATATTTCTTAATTATCATTTATTTACGAATCATGAACGATGAATTTGAAAAAAATTAAAAAAATTGTTGCCTAACATGAAAATATGAAAGAGAGAAGTATAATTTATACAAAACTAATTATGAATAATTTTTTGATGTCTTTTTTCACATTGATTTAACTAAGACTCGCTTAAAAACTAAAAAAAACGTTATTGATACGCAAATAAGTTTTCTTTTCAAACCGCACTTTTCAGTCAACATTTGACAGATGACCTCTTCATTGACGTTCCTATTCTTATTTGAAACCAATGACATTATACATCTAGCTAGACGTTGCCATGATTACAGTGTGAAGTGTGGAAGTGAGACACATATACGAAATATTTAGGAAAATTGAGACAAAGCATCGTATCTTCTGTCCCTTACGGCGTGCCGTATTTTTGCATGGCAAACTTTAAAAAGTTTGCCAAACAAAGTAGGTACTTTCACTGTTACAAAATTTATCTTGCGTCGATTAATTTCACATTTTTGGACAGTTTTTGCATTGTGCGAATGTATTGACATGGGTTTCAGTCCAAAATATAGAAGATTTCTTACGTTAAACCTCATTTCTCATACCACTTAACCTAGAAAAAGTATAATATTGCTGTCTCGATCTAGATGTATATTATCTAAGTTTGAAAGGCACTGTACGACCCGCCACAGTTAGGTATTTATTTATTTCCAAAAAATTGGGTCCGGTGTGGTAGCCCGCGAAATTCAATAATCTGTTTTAGCCATCAAAATGAATCTAGCTACTTCTGGCTTCTTTTTAAATTATTACTACATACCTACTTTTATTACTGTTTTGCCACCTGAAGTTTTAACAAAAGTCACAAAAACAGTCATACCAACTGAAATACCATGCTTAACATCATCACTAACGAAGACACACAATAAAGAATATGAATATGAATATAAGAGATTCCAGAAGTCATTGTAAACTTTCAAACCTTAAAAAAAAACAGTTGTTTTTTAGATATAGGTACTTAAAACTTATAACCAGTTTTTAATATATTTTTTTACAACATTAAATATTGTTTTATTAAATCCACTTATCCCCATTCATAGATATTAAAATTATATTAATAAAGTAAGCCAAAAATACTTTAGCCACTTTTAGCGTAATTTCGAAAGTGTATAATTTATTTACAAAACTGGCAACATTTTTCCTTGATGTAGCCACAAACTAGATGGTCCTAACGGCAACACTGCTCCTGTCATTTCACTGTGACACTGTCAGTTGTCACTTTGTCAGACGAACAAAAAACAACCAGAAAATCTTAAAAAATGTGAACGCTCAGTATCAGTTCTAAAGGCGTTGGCTGGAGTTTGGTGGGGTGCCCACCCATTCACACTAAAATTAGTGTACAATGCTCTGGTCAGAAGTGTGATGGACTATTGCTGCTTCTTACTTGAGCCGTGTAATAAAGAGGCGCTTCGTAAATTAGACGCCATTCAAGCCAAATGCCTTAGGATTATCGTAGGAGCAATGAAATCCTCCCCCATCAATGCTCTCCAGGTAGAATGTGCAGAGCCCCCCCTTAACCTTCGTAGACAATACTTAGCAGATCGCTTCCTGTCAAAAGTTTTCGCCCTTTCATCCCATCCCTTACTT
The DNA here is from genome assembly GCA_905163495.3 of Cosmia trapezina. Taxonomy (NCBI): domain Eukaryota; kingdom Metazoa; phylum Arthropoda; class Insecta; order Lepidoptera; family Noctuidae; genus Cosmia; species Cosmia trapezina. Next base: position 21,330,723 of record LR991022.1, read on the forward strand.
CCCATCCTAGAACAAATCCTCCTATCCTTAGAAATATCCCCTTATTGGAAACATAAGTCTCCTCCCCCAGTGATGAATAGGTACAGAGAGCTAAAAAACCTCTCATCACCTGTTTGTCAGTATCACACCCTACCAGTATTTTCTTCCGTATACGAGGTAGTCCACTTTAAACCAAAGGTCGTTTTGGAACTTGGTATTTCAAAGAATTCCGAGGACGTAAAAGGTGACTTTGATCGGGCCATTGAGAGGTACTGGAGGGGTTGGAATTTATTCTACACAGATGCGTCTAAATTAACTCCAACAGGATGTACAGGAATTGCAACATACTTCCAGAATTCCAGGATTGCCCTTCTTTTCCAGTGCCCCCCAGAGGTTTCGGTATTTACGGGGGAATGTATTGGCATTTTAGAAGCAATTAATTTCATTAAATCGCACAATATTCAAAATTCGGTAATTTTTTCAGATTCTCGCAGTAGCATTCAGGCTTTAAGACAGAATCAACTAAAATCAAAGATCCATAGTAAAATCATTACAGACATTCAAAATTTACTCTTCACGTGCTCTAACAACAATTTAAACATTGAGATAGCTTGGATTCCCAGTCACTCGGGTATAGGTGGCAACGAGTGCGCCGACTCGCTGGCTAAATTTGCAACATCCAATCACGTTGATCAAAAGCATTATGTTGTCCATAGTTATGACCTACGGGCTGACACCAAACTTAAAATGCATAACTCGTGGTCAGCAGTATGGCAGCTAAGTTCAAAACTCAAGGGGGCGTACTACGCCAGTATCCAACCCGACATCCAGCGGAAACCTTGGTTTTTTAAGTGTACCAAATTATCTAAAAGAACTATTTCATCTTTGTGCAGACTGAGACTCGGTCACTGCTGCAGTCCAGTATTCCTAAATAAGATTCGTATTCGTGACAGTTCTTTGTGCGAATGCGGACTTGACGAGGGTACTTTGGACCATATTTTCTTCTCATGTCCTTCAAACTCACAATCTTTTGAATTGTACCTTATGCTTCCCAAAATTAAAATCTCCCTACCTACTAACTTCCATTCCCTCCTAACTAATTTTTCCCCTAAATTAATCCAAGTCCTAGCAAAATTTTTAAATGACAATGATTTAAAAATGTAGTCTGGTGGGTGTGTAATAATAATCATAATCTTATCTTTTTATATATTTGTGTCATTTTGTAGTAGAATAATAATTTAACAAAACTAACAACCTACAATTAACAAAACTTGTGTTGTCCTTGCAGCTAACATTTAACAAATAACAACTACCACAAAGTGAAAAGTTCGACGGCTCAACTCGCTCTACCGCCGTCCCAACATGACGCTGGCAATAGTCGACATCGGCTGTTGCCAAAAAAAAAAAAAAAAAAAAAAAAAAAAAAAAAAAAAAAAAAAAAAAAAAAAATTATACGCGCGACGAATGTGTTCACAGGTTGTTTTAAAAGGAAATAAAATAATAAACAGAAAGTTTGTGAACTCACTGGTTTTTTTTTTGTATGAAGCAAAGTAAAGAAATTTAAATTCTAAGGCAAAATGTCTGTTTCATTGCATACTGATCTTGGGGATATAAAAGTAGAATTATATTGTGAGCAATGCCCAAAAGCTTGTGAGAACTTCCTGGCATTATGTGCTAGCAATTATTACAACGGAAGCTTATTTCATAGGAATATTAAGGTAAGCCCTGGTGCCTTTTTATTACATGTATTTGATTGGAAACCTACAGATTTGGCCTCCACTGCACTTTAACAAATGCGAGTGCGAAACTTCAAATTACTTTTTATATACCTTCATCAGATGTCTTCATGTAGAACGTTTTCGCACAAAGCGTTAAACACTAATAAAAAGAGGGTCTATTCTACTCAAAAAAATAGCTAAGTACTATAATTATGTACAAAAGTGCCGGGTGTTAAAGTGAAGTGTTTCCTAGATTTGAATAGTTGTGTACATACCTGTGTTGTTATTTTTTTAGGGCTTCATAGTACAGACAGGTGACCCTACAGGCACCGGAAAAGGAGGCACGTCTATATGGGGACGAAAGTTTGAAGATGAATTTAAGGAAGAGTTGAAGGTATGGAATATATTACATGTTTAAATCCTTCCTTCTCAGTATATAGATAACTCATAGAACAAAATAAAGCATGACCCTAAGATGACCCTCTGACCTAAAATAATGGTTTTATTATATTTACAGTGTGACGCATACATCTATGGTGTGAAGAGTCAATAAATAGACTTTCTTAGCTTGATTTTATAAACATAAACATTGATAATAAACTGTTTTACTTTTACAGCATAATGCAAGAGGTATGGTGAGCATGGCTAATAATGGGCCCAACTCGAATGGTAGCCAATTTTTCTTCACATATGGAGAACAACCACATTTAGATTTGAAGTATACACTATTTGGCAGGTAAGACAAGATGCTATAGAAGCTAGTTTAACTTAGCTTGGTATTCAAAATAATACCAATTCTAGAGGAGAACAAAGCCAAATATATGCCAGCAAAAAGTTAGAGGGTGCGGGTTGCATACAATTGAGCAACTTGATAGACTTAGGCCCGTAATACAGAACCTCTTTCAAGACTCGAGCATTACTTAAAATGAGTTTAAAGCCATGTGATGGGTTAAAACCAGTTTTAAGTAATGCTCGAGTCTTAGTGAGGTTCTGTAATATGGGCCCTTAGACTTCAGTACCCCACTGGGACACCATAGCGACGTCACCAGGTTGTGCTACCAATGAAATGTATACAGCTATATGGTGGGTGTCTGCTTGGTTACGCAGCCAACCATACATTATGTTGGCGACTCGACCTGGCTGCGCCGACATGGAGTGGTGAGATATGGCTCTTATGTTCAGCAGAGCATGGGCTAATTTGAACAATTTAATGACATTGTAGAAAAATTACCTACATATTATTTTCATTTACTTACTTCATCTTCTTCTTTCTTTCGTTTATTTACTTTAGTTTAAAACACTTATTCTGCTTGCAATTTACTATGGGAAATTGAAGTATACAGGGTGTAATGGACAGCCCTCCGCAAACTGATAGGGTGAATTCAGTATATCATACTAAGATGACCGGTACGTGAAATTATTTCAGGAACGTTATGGGAATCCAATAAACCTGATTTGTTTGTGTTTTTGTGCACAAATTGGAGCGTCTATTACTGGTTGGGAGGGGTAGGTAAGAGGTATGCGGTGAGTTCGACGAACAGAAAGTGAACAGCTGAATTCACGCGTCGTTCATTGGAGTATTTCTACATCCATTGCTGGTTTTTTTGTTTTCAGTTTTGTTTTTTTGCTGTTTTTTTTTACATAAATGGAGTGATGCGAACACACAATGTAATTTTACATTGAAATAAAGAAAATGTAACTGAAAAAAATATTTAAAAAATGAAAATTTGCCTGAGAAAATTTCCAGTGGAATATGATTCAAAATGAGGAGCTGAATGCACCCTGTTAGTTTGCGGAGGGCTGTCCCTTACACCCTGTATATGGGCACATATAATACAGGGTGTAAGGGGCAGCCCTCCGCAAACTAACAGGTTGCATTCAGCTCCTTATTTTGAATCATATTCCACTGGAAAATTTCTCAGGAAAATTTTCATTTTTTTATCGTTTTTTCAGGTATTTTTCCTTTGTTTCAATGTAAAATTACAGTGTGTGTACGCAGCACTCCATTTATTTAAAAAAAAGCAGCAAAAAAAAAACCAGTAATGGATGTTGAAATACTCTAACGAACGTCGCGTGAAATCAGCTGTCCACCTTCTACCTAGCTAACAGAGTTCAGTGAATTCACCGCATACCTATTACCTACCCCTCCCAACCAGTAACAGACGCTCCGTTTTGTGCACAAAACCACAAACAAATCAGGTTTATTGGATTCCCATAACATTCCTGAAATAATTTCATGTACCGGTCATCTTAGTATGATATACTGAATTCACCCCATCAATCTGCAGAGGGCTGTGCCTTACACCCTATATAATACTACGTAGTATAGGCTTGTACCACGGCCCATAATTCAAGTTATTTTATAACTTAGTAAGGGTGCTGGTTGCAACACCTATCTATGTTGTTAACTAGCATAAGTCGAGTGTACCTATTAGAGATACATTTTAATGTTAACATTGTTATTTTGATTATATAAATTATCATTATTTTAATATTTCTACACCGGCAACAGTAGTATAATGTTAAACTGTTTATTAATATTAAGGATTATGTACTGAGAAATAAATAAATACACCTTAATGCATAACATAATCATTGATTGTATTAATTTACTGATGGATTAAATTGGCTAGCTGCCCAGTTCTATAGGTACTTTTAACCATAGCCTAAAAAAGTTGTTATCTGTTCCAGAATCATAGATGGATTTGAAGCACTTGATGATTTAGAAAAAATGGCAGTCAATCCAAAAACATACCGGCCACTTACAGAAGCAAAAATAACTTCAGTTACAATACATGCTAATCCGTTAGCTGGATAACAATAAATATAAAGTGAACCATAGACTTATAAAAAAAGATGGACTCCGCGCCACGCATATCGAAAGTGAAGCACCCTACCGATCTATGTGTGCGTGATTTGAGTACCTGCAAAGACGCCGTCGCTCGTGTCACGTAATGGCGGCCGGTCGGCATACTATGATGTAAATGTGTGCGCGAGGCGTGTTTGTACAAACGGACCCGGCATACTTACTGTGCTTCACTTTCGATATGCGCAGCGCGGAGTCCATCTTTTTTTATAAGTCTATGAAGTGAACATAATTTTGTTTCATTGACACAAGAAGACTCATCATCATACTCCCGTGCCCTGTGTGTCCGACACTGGCGTGGTCACCATCAGGGGTTTTAATTTTGATAACACAACAAATTAGTCGAAAGTCGCCAAATATCAGAATTTGTCGGTCACTGGTTCAAAAGTTCATAGGAGCTAGATCAAAGAGTTTAAAAATTCTTTGATCTAGCTCTTGGACTATGCTTAAAAAAATTGAACTCAATCTAGGTACTAAACTAAGACCTGACTAAATCTGTGACTTGGCAAAAAATTGCGACTAAACTACTACTAGACTTTGGGAGGAAACAGATCTTCGCTCGCCGATCTGGAATCTGGATCTTTTGAAGCAGTGACCAACAAATTGTGATATTTGGCGAATTTTGTTATCAAAATCAAAATGCCTGATGGTGGCCATGCCAGTGTCAGTCACACCACCTGCCCTTAGCATAAGAAATTTTTTATGTAATTTACTACTTCAGCAACTGGCTTATATAATACACTATAAAGTAATAGCAACTATGTAGTCATTATGTATGTAACCGCAGATGTAACCAACAAGATAGAATCTTAGCTAGGTGTTAAAAATAAGTAAAACAGAGTGTTAATAATTTAGTGGACAACATTTATTGCAGATAAATATTTACATACAGACCTCATATATTTGCACATTACTGAATAATTTGCATTCAACTATGTACAAAACAAAAATAATGTCTATTCTGATGCATGATTGAAGAATAATATTATTTGAATAAGTTGTGTTTGCTTCTATGATAGACTGAATGAACCTGCTGAAATATTAAATTGACTGCTGCTAAAGACTTGCTTCATTTAAATAAATGCAATGAACAAATATTTTTTTAACAACAATGTTTTTGAATTACTTTCGTATTTTTAAATTCTTTCTAAAATATTTATCAAGTAACTACATTTTGTAAAGTAGGTACAGAGTTCTAATTAGGTACTTTAATTAGTACAGTCACCTATAGCATTAGCTGACCCACCCTTGCATACGACGGTACGCTTATCAGGCGGTTATTGTGTCTGGACAGTAACGGGCTGCGCCTGGTGACGGGGACCATCACAGGACACTGCTCATTAAACAAACACTTCCACACAATAGGAATAACGGACAGTCCTCTGTGCAGGGCCTGCATGGAGGCTGAGGAGACCGTTGCGCATGTGCTCTTTGAATGCATAGGCGTTGCCCAGATTAGAACAGAAACTCTTGGAATACCCCCATCTTTCACAGACCCAGAGATTTGATTAACTTCTGGAGGGAGGTGGGCTGGTTGGAATAACCCCCGAAGGCCACCATGGCTCACGCACAATGGTCCACATGAAGGACTAAGTGCGGAAACCAAATCCTTAACATCCTTGCATAATAGTTGAGATTTTTTAGAATACGAATCGATAGAATGTTATAATTCTTTTATATTTTATTTAAATACCTGTATTAAATAAAATATAAAAGAATTATAAAATTCTAACAACTCGTATTCTAAAACTAAAGCAACTAAACAAACATCAGGACAGAACTCAATACATTATAATATTATATACTAACTAATTAAACTGTCATCAAGTATATTATTATCTAATGTATCTACAGTTATCACTTGATAGGGACAGTTTTTGTGCATTCTTACCCATTACATAATTATGTAGGTAAGTCACAATTTTAATACAGGCATACCTACATGGATAAACCAAAATACTAGACTTAACTCATAGACTTATAAAAAAAGATGGACTCCGCGCTGCGCATATCGAAAGTGAAGCACAGTAAGTATGCCGGGTCCGTTTGTACAAACACGCCTCGCGCACACATTTATATCATAGTATGCCGACCGGCCGCCATTACGTGACACGAGCGACGGCGTCTTTGCAGGTACTCAAATCACGCACACATAGATCGGTAGGGTGCTTCACTTTCGATATTCGTGGCGCGGAGTCCATCTTTTTTTATAAGTCTATGACTTAACTATAGGTACAGTTATACACATCTTTGGATAGACTAAAAGTATTTTGCCCAATAATGTGGCAGTTTTATGAGACAGCTTTCACAATTTCAGGTCTAATTACTACAATAAAATTTTGACAATCATCTGTACTACTTGTTCAAGTCCATTTTAGAGTTACTGATCTCTAAAATCTAAATAGGTATTGGTTGTTGCTTGTTGCACACCATAATAATATCATGTTTGGATAACATGAATGAACAATAATCTTGTTAACATATACTATACATTTATTGCTAATAGGTACCTATCTATTCAATACAAGGTTTTCTATTAATAACAATGATACGCAACTAAGTATTAACATAATTTTTGGTTAAATTATTCCTCAATATGAGAAGGTCATAAACATTTAATGCTAGAAATGATTTAAGTCATTCTTAAGGTTAAGTGTTCAGATTTTTTTAAATAATCCACATACGGTGGGTTTAAAGAATGAGGATTCAGACTTCACATACTTAATCCCAAATCATCAAACATAATATTTTACCATTCAATCACCAATGTAAAAAAATATGTAAAAAAATCACCACCTTAAGGATGATGATGCGCAGTGGTAGACCACGAAATTCAATTTTTTTTGAGTTTTTTGCAATTTGCAGGTCCGTGTCAGGTTGTATCTTGATCAAAGTATGATACGCGGAAATAAAACCTATGTATTTATATAATTTTAACCATAGAAATCATCAATACATCTCTATAAGTTAGATTTCGTGCAGATTCGTCAATGAATCTGCAAATTGCAAAAATCCCAAAAAAAAATTGACTACACAGCGCAATCACCTTAACCCTATAAACCCTATTAAGTACAAAACAAGTGAACAATAAGTTACACTGTGGTGCAAAGAATTATTCTGACATAAGTTTAATAACAAGTTCCAAATCTCAAGTTTCTAGGTCATAGAAATTGTCATCCAAATTAAAGTCAGGGTCCTCTTCTTTCTTAATTTCAGCTTCAGTTATCTTATCATCAAAATTTTCAGTAAAATGTGATTTTATATGTGCAACTAAATCAGGTTTCTTTTCAAAGGTGGCACCACATTCTATGCAAGGCATATTCACAACCAGGCATTCATGAGTTTGTTCATGTTTATCAAGTTTGTCCTTTTTAGTAAACTTTTTATCACATTGACTGCATGAAAATGGTTTCATACCAGAATGAAGAGCTGCATGACGGTCTAACTCTCTTTTGCGAGGGAACTTCTTGAAACATATTTTGCACTGGAAGACCCTGGATCCAATATGTGCAATAGACACATGTGTTTTGTAGGAATCTAAAGAGCTGAACCTTTTAGGGCACTGATGACATTTAATATTTTTTGGTCTGTTTTTATTTGCTGCAGCTTTCTGTTTTGGTGGGGAATGATGTGTAGGCTTATTAGCAGCAGAAGTATTTTTCTGTACTTTCATAAAGCTACTCTCTCCAGATATATGATCTGGGACTCTCGGAAGATCATAATCAGTATTTGATGAATCTGGATGGAGCTGAGTAGGAGAAGTCATCAGATTGCTAAAGGGGTTTACATTTACTACCATATCATGAGTATCTTGTTCATGGTGAGGCAAAATAAATGCTTTTGCGTTTGTTTTGCTGGGGCTCATAGGAGTATGACGCATTTCATGCTTGATAAGTTTATCTCTTCTACCAAATGTTAAGTGACATTTCCTACAAGCAAACGGCTTCATGCCTGAATGAACAAGCACATGACGTTGTAAATCTCCTTTTGCTACAAAGCTCCTTGGACAAAGAGGGCACACATGCGGTTTGTGTCCAGCATGAATACGCAGATGTTTGCTAAGATTAGTATTGCGGGAGAAGCTTTTCAAGCAATATTGACATTGATACGGCCTTATGCCAGTGTGGACAATGGAGTGCTTTCTCAAATCAGAGCGTCTCCCAAAACACTTATCACATTCCGGACAATTGTAGGGTTTATCATTGCCATGTACTTGTTTAGTGTGCTGTGCATATTGACTTCGCTCAGCAAAGACTCGACTACACTCCACACATTTATATGGTAAATTGGGGTCATGGTAAGCATGTTCATGTTCCTTACATTTTTCTTGTGAAACAAAAGCTTGATCACAGAATTGACACATGAACACATTTTTGAAAAAGGATTCAGTCATTGGCTCTCCATCTGGGGTGTTGTTTCTTTCAATAACTTCTGGTTCAACAGGTTCCATATTTTCAGACTCCTCAGAGGAATCATAGTCAAGGCTTGGATCAACCACCATCACAACACTATCTTCAACAATGTAATCTTCAGGTTTTGGTTTCAGTCCATCCTGAGAATGTGAACCATAGTTGTAGCTGCTAAGTTCTGATGAATTAGAGTTGTCCAGTTCATTAGCTCTTGTAGTGATTTGTCTCAACCTGGTTTCATTTTGAATGCACTGTAGCTTAAATTTTGAACATTTATCAACTTTGAACAAGCATTTGTAGCAGATCCTATTAGGCAGGCCATCATTAGGATCAATCTGAAATAACATGTTTCATTTTAAGTACCAGGATCTAAATAATAAAGTAACCATTAAAAAAACAACAGATATTACATTATAATTATCTTACCTGCAACTCGAGACATTCTGCTAGTTTGGAGGTTAAAGCAACATTTGTTTCGTCGTCCGGCACAGCTGCGAATATCGATGTCGAGAATGTGCTTTTGTGCAGACACAGTCGACAAAGCGTGTGGAAATTAGCGATAATGTAGGAATCTTCCATTTTGTGCACAGCTAGACATCGAACTTTAGAAATGCTTGAGATAACACAAGTGACAGGATATCGACATAATATTGTTTTTTTTTAATTTAAATTCACTTTAGGAACACACTGATTGTAAAAAAATAAATAGGGCTCTGAGGCTACGGCCGTAAGTCGCGACTACGCAACCGCTCGATCCGACGGGGCAACTGGGGCGATGTCCGCCAGGGCTGCGCTAGCGGAATGTCTCGCGGTATTCGCCGTTTGTTCGTCATCGTATCGTCATCCTATGACACGGCACTCCACTGTTCAAAATGTTAAAATGAATGCAAAATTATACATGTGTACATCATCATCTTAGTGATAACATTCAAGATTCTTGTAAATAAAAATTCAAATTCAAATTATTGTAGGCTACAAAAACCGCGCTTCTCTGCCGGAAATATGACATTGTTTTTATTGAGGACTGTACACAAAATAAAAATATGATTGGTCGTTGTAGTTCTAAAACGAATATCCACCAATCACATTCGTGGTTTATAAGCATTCATGTGTAGGAGACAGGACTTCTTATAAATATTGCCAGTCTAAAAAAACCACCTGTTTTAAATAGAACGATGTTTTTTTTAAAATAATTTACTTGTACAATGCGTTTCAAATAAGAATAGGAACGTCAATGACCTCTATCTGTCAAATGTTGATTGAAAAGTACGGTTTGCAAAGAAAACTTATTTGCGTATCAATAACGTTTTGTTTTGTCTTAGCTAAATCAAAGTGAAAACAGACATCAAAAAATTATTCATAATTAGTTTTTTATAAATTATGCTTCTTTCTTTCATATTTTCATTGTTGGTAACAATTTTTTTCAAATTCTTCATTCGTGATTCGTAAATAATGTTAACTAAAAAATATCTTGTTTTGCTCACCCTACCCAATTCAGTCGATTTGACAGAGTTTGACAGCTATGACGTCACAACATGGCGCTGAGTCGATCCTATTCTTATTTGAAACGCACTGTACGTATATTTATTTTAGCATTTAGATTAGTTTTAAATAATTTTATTTATAGGTTTATAACGCGAACCCTTTTCTAACCGCTCCCGCCACAATCCGCTCGTACAAAAAGGTCGAGTCGAAGCTTCTAGAAGGTTCTAGAAGCTTCGAAATAAATGACGCGCAGCCTTGTCATTGACTTTTCAGAGAGACGTATGTCAACAGTCAACTAGGCTGCGCACACATTTTTTAGATACTACTGATGATTACTGAGTACTTGGTGTTGATGACAACCCATGTACTCAGTAATGCCAGCAAAGGTGTTACCTCGAAGTTTGTCCCTAAGCGGCATGGTCCATATGAAATCGTTAAGAAAGTGAGCCCTACGACTTACATTTTGGCTTATAATAAGGATGGGACCAAGGAGGTCATTGGAAAGTATCACAGCTCAGACTTGCGTCGATATCATTCCAGGGAGGGTGAATGTCCTGAGCCTGTAGTTCTTAAACGACGCAGGGGTCGTCCTCGTAAAGTCCGCTAGTGGATTAGGATTGTTTTTGTTTGACCGGTCATGGGGACATAGCCCGATCAAAAGGGGGAGGATGCGGTTCTTACTTTGTTTAACCAGGCATGGGGTCATAACCTGGTCAAAAGGGGGAGGATATAACGCGAACCCTTTTCTAACCGCTCCCGCCACAATCCGCTCGTCCAATAAGGTCGAGTCGAAGCTTCTAGAAGGTTCTAGAAGCTTCGAAATAAATGACGCGCAGCTTTGTCATTGACTTTTCAGAGAGACGTATGTCAACAGTCAACTAGGCTGCGCACACATTTTTTAGATACTTCTATTAGATTTACAAAATTAGGTCTTCACCCCCGACTATTTATGTTAAAGGTTTACAATCTGTATATCATAGTCAATAATTTTATAAGTAAGCTCCATGAGTAAAATAGTCAAAATAATATAATTTTGATTAATGTTTGGTAGCTATCATATAATTACTCTGGTAACACCAATGATATTATAAGTAAAAAGGTGTAGATAGGTTACATATACAACATTCGATATTCAGAATCGGCACACTAATGCACACATAAATAACTTAATATTGCAATAGCACACTAAATTACGTTTATACGTCAAATTTGGATGGCACGATTCAGTTATCGCGGGCGAAAAAGAGACAAATATAATTTGCGACAGTGCGTCGTCTCGTGTACTAGAAACTATATAGAATAATAATCAGATATGACATTTTACCGCAAAACCGTGATTTTTGCCTAAAAAAATTTGATTCACTCATGAGTTCATGTAGTAAAAGTAATAAAGTAGGAAAATTGCATTGAAAGTAGGTAGTAAACAATTAATGTTTTGATTTGAATATAATAGTGTTACATACACTATATGTATGTATTTAATTTATCCTACCTCATCATAACAAAAATAAAAATTACATTTAAGTCTAAACAATGTGCCACCATTTATACCTACCTACTGTCAGGCTGACTTGTCTGTTCTTAGGCATAATTTTACTCTATGATCAGTAATGACGTCTATCTCTATTTGACGTCTATTCTTTTCTGACGCCATATTTTACGAATATAATGTTTGATTTTTTGAAAATATTAAGATATATAGTATACTAACGAATGATATGTGATTACTTGAGTTTTAGAAATTTTTCTTGTATAATTTGTGCAATATCTCATAACATACGACGGCATTTTCGGTGTTTTTGGGTCACTTTTAATGCACTCGGTACGTGAAGTGCATCCGTTGACGTCGGCGAGGCGACACTGAGGTCCAGTTTGGTCACTTGTCTACATTTTAACGTGCCGCTTGCTGAGCCCTTATGGCCTATCTACACCTTTTTACTTATAATATCATTGGGTAACACTGAAATCTGACATCCATGGTTTCATGGCGGTTTTTTTTTCAATTTTAGATAGCGAAAATGGTGAGAAAGTGTTGCATCAAGAAATGTAAAAGTGAATGTTATGCTGGTTGTGGCATTTAATTTCACATGTAAGGAATATAAAGATTTAAAGAAATCTCGATAAAAGACTTAAAATTGTTACTAAATAATAACAATTTTGAGTCTAGGTAGTGTAACCATGCTCTAGACCTTCTCTAGACTTAGACGTTTTGTAGGTAGAAGACTTAGTCTTGTCTTCTGTCTACAAAAGCTTTAAGTAGTGTAATTCTGATTAAAACTATATTAGGCGTTTGTACTTTTAAATCGCATGATTGAAATAGCATTATTAGGGTTCCGTACCAAAATGGTAAAAAAGGAACCCTTATGGTGTGACTCAGTCTGTCTGTCTGTCTGTCTGTCTGTCTGTCACAGCTGGATATCTCAAGAACTACTAGTGCTATCAACATGCAATTTGGAATAGTTTTAGATGACGTTTACCCAACTATTTTGCAAATAAGAAAGAAATAAAAATATATGTATTTTTTTTTGCAACATGGGGTGAAAGGGGTCTTAAAAATTTAAAGTGGAGCTACTAGGTCATGTGGGATATCATATGAAAGAGCGCTGTTTGCACATTCTCAAACATATTTTTATTTTTTTTTAGGCCACACAGTGTTCGACTTCTGATGAAAAATGAAAAAAAAATACCGTTCCCCCCCTTATCTCCGAAGTTTGCAAAGAGAAAAATCTGAAAATATTCTATGTGATAGAAGTTTATGTAAAGATTACAGGAAAAATAAAACGATGTCTCTAAATAGCACACTTTTTCAGAAATTGGAACGGAACCCTCGGTGCGCGAGTCCGACTCGCTCTTGCCCGGTTTTTTTTTTATGTTGGTTACAGCTTTCCATCCAAAGACGAAATTCAACAAATATGGTTGGATGTAATTCCTTTGCTTCAATTACATACTTACCCAAACCAGCTCTGTAGAGTAAACGAAAAAAGAGCAAGAAAGTACCATGGTCCCAGAACGAGATTCTACATGCCTACTTCATCATAAGCAACGTATACCTACGTGATCAAGGTTCATTAGAAAACCAGCGTCAGGCAGCATCTGTCTGGCATTAATGCTGAAATGGACCTTTATGGCGCAGCCGTGAGGCACACACTATTGTGGTTATAATATTATTTTCGCATTGTATTATTCTTTTGTATTTTTGTGTTTCACAAACTGTGTCCAAATAAACGTTTTTCTTTCTTTCTTTCTTTCTTTTCTTTGATCAAATTTGATGATTCGCCACAAGACGTGTCTCACCAATATTGTAGTCCTTCCTTCTTGCCTCAAAAACATTGGTAGGTACACGATTCAACACCGACATAGAACACAATAATGTTCAGTTTCATAAAGGAGCTTTCGAAAAAGGTCTATTTCTTTAAATTATTTAATTACAATATGTTTGTAATACAACCAATAATTTGAAATCACTTAGTGTCAACCGGACGCAAATTATCTCTGTATAAACGAATTTTTCTGTTTGTCATAAAAATGTTTGGTCACCGTATTAGGAGATAAACTGCCTTAATATGACATATCTCTCTCTGCTCGTGTTTTTGGTATGAGAGCTCAGTCCAGTTTGTATATTAGGTCCATGGTAGGACCAAAAAGTAGGACGAACACGATACGCTACCGTTGTTATAGCATGGACCTAATTTTTTTTTTTAAATTATTTATGCTTCGGAAAGCTTACAGTCTAATATCTTTAAAGGTAAGTTATGTACAATATCGCTTACAATTGCCATTTAAAAGCTTCCAAAAATTAAAAAACTATGTACCTAAAATTAAAAAAGAAGAAATAGAACATACAAAAATTAAAAATTAAAAATAAAATCTACAAATTTTTCTAAACAAAACAAAACATATTCATCTTTAAAAAAACAAAACATAACATAATTATTAGTATCTGATAATTGTGACAGTTTATTGTGCTAAAACATAATATTAATGATGAGTAATGCTACTCATTGCGGTCTATATAACAAAGTATTCATTGTTTATAGTTCTTCTTAATGTGCTAGGGCTGGTTCTAAATAGATCAACATCAAAATGAGAGGGAATGTTATTGAAGCTTGCTGCGCTACGTAAGAAGAAGGCATTCCGTCGGTAGTTGGTTGATGCGAAGGGAATGTGAAGAAGTGGCCGCTGCCTGAAGCCTACGTGATGGGTTCGGAGTGATATTTTGGAGATAAGTTGGGAACAATCGATGGAACTATTGGCTATATTTAACAGAAAATAATGTAATATCATTAGCTTGGCGTCTGTTTTCCAGTGGCAGAAAATGATATCTTTTGCAACGATGAGTGTAATCCGTTGAGCATTGCTCTGTCTTATAGCCTAAGTATCTTAAAAACTTTTTCTGAATGTTTTCTATTCTTGACTTATACACGTCATAATTTGGGTTCCAAACTTGAGATGCGTATTCAAGGTGGCTGCGTACGTATGAACAGTATAATACTTTAAGTGGTTTCAGAGAGCTGAAGCAAGTAGATGATCTTATTATGAAACCTAGGGACCTGCACCCTAATTGCGTAACAGATTATCAATCGGAGTTGCTTTCATTTTGACAGTTCAACAACATTCATTGCGTTATTTACGTTGTCGGGCAGACAAATTTTTCGAACATACGAAGCAATAGATCAGCAATTTGTTTCAAAATGAAACCAACTCCGATCGCTAATGTGTTACGCAATTAGGGTGCTGGACGCTTTCTTTACAATTTCATCAATATGCATATCGAATATTAGTTTACTGTCCTGGATAACGCCCAAGTCCCTTATACTGTTCACCTTAGTGATTGTTTGGTTATCCAATGCATACCCTGAACCAATTGCCTTCTTTTGCCGTGTATAAGTCATATGAAAGCATTTGGATACATTTAGTTGAAGTTTGTTAAGTCTACAGTAATCGGCACACCTATTGAGATCTTCCTGGAGTAGTGAAGTGCCAGATGAACATCGTACTGTTTTAAGTATTTTCATGTCATCGGCGTATAATAGAATGTACGAGTTAATAAAACATTTCTTAATGTCTGCTATAAATAAATTAAATAGAAGAGGTCCTAATATGGATCCCTGAGAAACTCCAGATGGCTATCAGCTTCCAACTAGAAGTGAAACCCTGTAATACTAGTGCTTGTGATCTGTTTTCAATGTAGGATGAAAACCATCGATATAGGTCGCCGTGAATTCCAGCTAAGAGAAGTTTACGTAAAAGTACCTTGTGGTCAATGCGGTCAAAACATTTACTGTAATCCGTATAAATTACATCAACTTGTGCACGTTGCTCCATACCTTTAGAGATAAATTCATTGGAAAAAATAAGGTTAGTGCATAGACTTATAAAAAAAGATGGACTGCGCGCCACGCATATCGAAAGTGAAGCACAGTAAGTATCGTAAGACCGTTTGTACAAACACGCCTCGCGCACACATATACATCATAGTATGCCGACCGGCCGCCATTACGTGACACGAGCGACGGCGTCTTTGCAGGTACTCAAATCATGCACACATAGATCGGTACGGCGCTTCACTTTCGATATGCGCGGCGCGGAGTCCATCTTTTTTTATAAGTCTATGGGTTAGTGGTAGTGGATCGCTTACGAAGAAAACCATGCTGTTCATCAACAAAGTCACATTTTAAGGCTGAATAAACGTGTAGGTAAGAATGACGGGTGTATTGCTGCAGAACTGAATATGTTATATATGAAAGGAATGTACCAGCAATGTACTAGAACGTACCTTTAATGAAATTCAATGTACCTCCATGAAACAAGAACAATTACAATAATAAAGTGAGCCACAGTCCTGACAGTCTGAATGACGGGTGTATACTGATAAACAATGTTATAGATATCTTATGGTTACCTAATGTTTACCAGAGGAGTGTGCAACGTACCTCCTGAAATATAATCTGAAAATATAATGCGACTAATAAATAACGAGAAAATCACGAAAACAATTTTTTTCATAGCAGTATCGCACCTCCGCTCAATAAGTGTCGTAAGTCAAAAAATCTAATTTTCTAGGAAGGAGGTTTGTGCTAAAAAAGCTCCGTGGCAGCCCCAACAGCATTCTACGCGCTATTGCCGGGAGACATGACAGCCCGTTGGTGAGGTCACCTTTTTTTTTTGTGGATGGGAAATCATCAAATGACTTCTCCCGCTCTGGCTGAAGAAGGGCGTGTCAGATTTTTACTGACTGAAACCCACCCGTGTTCCTTCAGTTGCCTGTGCCAGGGCCAGGGTACCTATCTCTTTCGAACAACCCACGACCCCGGCGGCGTCGGACCCCATCTTTTGCTGACATCTCTTCGAGGCGCGCGTGGAACACAACGCGCCGTCGACCCAGGCCTGGTCCTCACCGGACGGCGAGCTACCCACTACTCGCCGTCCGCAAGCCCGCTAATACGGTGGCCGGGAATCGGATCTCGATTCCCGCGGCCCAGGGCGTCTCCTGCGGTGACTGAGGGCGTGAAGTTGTCTCTCCATCAGGCGTTCCGCCTCCTCCTTCGCGAGCCTTACTGCTTCGCAGAAGGAGGCGACGGCCTCTCATGCACTCTCGCTCCATGTCATGGCCTGGACCAGGTTCGGACGCGAGAGATCGCCGCCGCCGATCGCCTCCGTGAGAGCACGGCGGTGCTCCGCCCAAGCCGGGCAGACCTCCACTGTATGCTCCACCGTGTCCTCCGGGCGATCCACACAATGGTGACACCCGGGCGTTTCCTCCCGCCTTCTGCGGAACAGGAACCTCCCGGAATAACCGTGTCCGGTGAGGACCTGCGTCAGGCGGAAGGAGAGGACGCTGTGGCGCCTCCAACCACTTCTCAAAGAGGGGAGACTTATCGCCGCAATTGAGGTCATACTGAGTGCAACAGCTGGGTCATGGTGGACTTTAAAACGGACTATCTTAATTAAAGCGTGTAAACAATTCGGCACTGTATTTTTTATCTTTTCTATAGTATATTGTTCAAATCTATTTTTTTTGCCCCTTTTATTTTACTAGGCCAGTAGATTTGTTAAAGTTTGGCAATTTTTTTGGTGTTGCTGCACCCAGGATTGGCTGCAGACGAGGGAACTCCGCAACAGTCAACAGTACAGACACGAAATTTTTTACACGCTTCAATTAAGATAGTCTGTTTTAAAGTCCACCATGACCTAGCTGTTGCACTCAGTATTGGTTAGACAAGGAAATGCATAAAAACGTGGTTTTTAGATTAAGTTTTTAATCTACATTTTTTTTCACTGCTTTCATAAAGGTTGAGTACATTTACTCAACCTTCATGAAAGAAGTGTAAAAAATATGAAAATAAATAAAATAATATTATTTCCTTTTTATTTTTTGTTTTATTTATCAAATCACATGTAACTATGTAAAAATATCATAATTAATTTATTCAGATAACAAACATCCATTAGGTTATAGTAACAATAGTCTGAACCTATGTTAGCCTTAATCTGTCTTTTTGAGAATCTGTCCATATGAGAATCTGTCCTTCTAAGAATCAAAGAATATTTGGGCCACAATTATGAAGTAAACTCACGCCTATATAAAAATCATTACAAAACTGTTTTTTTATTATTTGATCCAAAGGTTGCGAACCCCTGAATCTGTGTTTACAAAATTTATAGCTTCTCGTGACGGGGTCACGGGGACTGTAATAACACAGACACGTTGTAGGTGACCTCACCAACGGGCTGTCATGTCTCCCGGCTATATATTTATTAGTCGCATTATATTTTCAGATTATATTTTAGGAGGTACATTGCAGGTACATTCCTCTGGTAAACATTAGATAACCATAAGATATCTATTACATTGTTTATCAGGATACACCCGTCATTCAGACTGTCAGGTCTGCGGCTCACTTTATTATTGTAATTGTTCTTGTTTCATGGAGGTACATTGAATTTCATTAAAGGTACGTTCTAGTACATTGCTGGTACATTCCTTTCATATATAACATATTCAATTCTGCAGCAATACACCCGTCATTCTTACCTTGACGAATAAACTGCAGAGTAAATAACGCGCTCAAGCACTTTGGAGAACAGGCATAGCTTAGAAATAGGACGATAGTTATTTACGAGGGACTTATCACCTTTTTTAAAAACTGGTGTAACGAATGCAGATTTCCACATTTTAGGAACAGTGCCTTCTGTTAAAGACCGCTTGAATATAATACAGATAGGTTTGGCTAGACTTTTCGCAGAGTTGACTATAAATAAATAAATAAATAAAATAAATAAATATCCTTGGACATTTCACACAACGCCATCTAGTCCCAAGCTAAGCAACCTAATGCTTGTGTTATGGTAACGAGATGGCTGATAAACTACTTAGATACATTTTTTTTTTTGTAAATTCATACATATTATAGATAGAAAAACACCCAGACTCGGAACAAATACTTGTAAGGTCGTACAAATATTTGTTCCGTGCGGGAATCGAACCCGCGACATGCTGCGCAGCAATCAATCGCTCAACCACTGCGCCAACCGTGTCGTCAAAAAATAAAAATAATAAGTCAAATATAGGTGGTATTAAGTCCGGGCCACCTGATTTAGAGAGATCTAGCATTTGAAGTAGCTTTAGTACTTTTTTCGTGGCATACTTCTATGGAGCTGTACGGGTAAGGTACATTTAAATGATAGTCTGATATAAGAGTTCAACTTGTGTATTGATGTCACACAGAAAAACACTCAAAACTGATAGCCTATCAACACGCGGCGAATGAGTCCCTTATTGATAGCCCAACCGATGCTACGCGACTACTTCTGCTTACTCCACTATATGCATTTTATTCATTCGCTGCGCGTTGATGTCAGCATAAATGTAATACAATTGATATGTACGGGTTCGCTCGTACAGGAGCTGATGTTTGCTGTGCTGGTGGATGGTGTTGTGGCTTGATCCTGGTCGTCTATGTCTGGCTCTTGAAAAGTTGACTGAAAGTATGTAGCGAACAGGTTACTGATTTCTTCTCCAGTGTCTGCCGTTGTATCTTGATATTTCAGAATATTAGGAAAGTTACTGTTACTTCTCTTGCTTTTAATATAGGACCAAAAAAATGTAGGGTTTTTGATAATTGATGACTCGATTTTATCCATAAACATACGGTAACAAGATTTCTCTACTTCTGCAGCTCTATGACGCAGTAAAGAAAAGGTTTGGTAATCTGATATATTTCCATAAGTTTTAAATTTCCGGTGATATTTGTATTTTTCTTTCAGGATCTTAATTAGTGCAGATGTATACCAGAGAGGGTGTGATGAATTTTTAACAGACTTTTTTGGAATATACTGATATCTGATTTCATAGAGTTTGTTATAAAGCATTGTCTAGTGGCTTAGCACTCAGCAACTCGTCCCAGTCAACGTCATCAAGAGCGGACCTTATAGCATCGTAATCTCCTTTATAGAACTGATATTTCGTGTTAGTTTTTTCTGATAGTGAGTGTATTTGAACAAAATCAGCCTGAATAGTAAAGGGTTTGTGATGCATGTCAATAGGTTCTGCTAATGGGTCAAGACATTCGTGTATGTCCAGGGGCCCATTAGAAAATGCGAGGTCTAAAGTCTGCCATTCGCGTTCCATACATTATTAAACTGGGATAAGTTACATATATTTATAGTGCCGAAAAAGTCAATAAGATAGCGGTTTGAATAATTTCGTGGTAGTAATTCAGCGCTGTCATTCTTAGGACATCATTCTACATCATTACCAAAGTTAAAGTCACCCAGGACAATAAATTTATCTAGTGGATTGGTCAAAATTAAATTATTTGTAAAATTCTGAAGCTGAGCGGTATAAGAGTTACCCGTATGTTCATTGCAAAGGTAAAGGGCACAGATATGTATGTTGTAAGATGTAACTTGAGGTCTAGATCGCTTTAACGTTATAACTAGTTACCCAGATATCTTCAGCGGTACTACGCCAGTTACATCTCTCAGCAACGGTCAAATCATTCCGCACGGCAATCAACACACCGCCTCCTCGAGTTTGCGAGGTACGACTGTAGTCGCGGTCGCGCCTCCACACCACATACCGCGAATCAAATAATTCACTGCTGAAAATACCATCCACTAACCAAGTTTCTGTAAATACTATTTTAACATCGTAGGATTTAAGACATACATTTCTGAAAAGGTTGTTTGTTTTTGTACGTAGAAACGTAGACCACGTACGTTTTGGTGGAGCCATTGATGAGTCCTTCACCAATAATGTTGATAAAATGACAATAGTAGGAAATTGAATAAGTATGTCTTATCGAACCCAACAAACACAGCAATGCCCAACGGATAACCTTCCAAAACCTTGCAAGAATTATAAATAAAAATAGCCATAGGCAGGGGTGTATTTACCCTAGGGCCAAAAGGGCCATGGCCCGGGGCGGTAGGCTGCGAGGGGCGGTGCAAGCCGCCCCTCGCGCCCAACCTTGTGCGACTTTCTTTTAGACTTTATATGCCTGAAGAAATTTAAAAAAAGCCTACCTACCTAATTAATTAAATAAAAAAATTGAAGGGGTAGTCCAGTCACAATCGACACAAAAGATGTAAACATCGTAAACGCGCATGTACGCACGGCTACAGATCAAGCTATACAATTCCAGTATAAGCTGATCTCGTATTGTATAGGATTTCCTTACAACGAGAGGTCAGTGTAAACTGGAAATGTATAGCTTGATGTGTAGCCGTGTATACCTAACTACGATTCTTTCCTTTATATGTTGCTAGGTCCCCTGAGAGTTGTCTATACCCAAGTTTGCAACACTGAAAACTTGTGCTACTCCCATGGTGCTCGAAAAACTGCGAAATTCTGGGACTTACATCCGTTTTTTTTAATTTTTTTTTTTTAAATAAATCTTTGTTCTTTATTTTGGTGAAGCAAACTAAATTGGGTACAATTTGAACCTAACTCAAGCACTCTAGGTCTATTGGTAGCAAAGATAGGTATATAAAGTCAAAGATGGGCACTTTTTCCAAAAAGTGAAAAGTTATCAATAGGGTCATTTCTCAAGACCTGTACCCGGCATTGCCACTAAAGTCATTATAGAATTCGTTGAGTAGAGTGCAAATATAATTTTTATATATTTATCTTCAAAAATAAAGAAATAGGGGGCCGCAAAAGTTGTCAGTTTTAGACCATTTTTGTGCGAGCTCTATTGCTACAAGATAGGATAGGAATTTAAATTTTCTGTATATCATGTACGTAGTTAAATACTGTACTTAATCAACAAATACTAAAAACGCCGATTCTTAAGGTATTTCGTTTAAATATGGGTGATTTTCTGTAACTGGCAAAAATAACTTTGTAGTTCACAGTATCATTATGAAGTACAAAGTTATCTTTGCGATTGTTAAAATTTATGATGTAAAATATTTTTTGTTTCGTTTTGTTTTTTAAATATCATTTAGGTACTTAGTGCAACGACCACATAACCCATGGTCGTTGCACTTGGTGTTAAATATTGTAGGTACGGTGCACAGTGTTCCAACCGATAAAAAAAAATTCCCTCTGCTGTTTAAGGTAAATTTATCGATCAAGGGATGCATTTAAAATGAACGAGTAAAACTCCCACGTGTCAATTTGAAATGCTTTTTTTTTTAAAATGATTAAGGTGACCCTTTCATGAAAAAAATTAAAATAAATTCTGAAAACGTAATTGTCCAAGATATTTATTTTGTATGAATATAGTGTGATACAGCATCTTTGGGTGCATATTTTTCAGTTTTTATTTTTAGAAAATCACGTCCGGATACTGAGAATTTTTTTTTTTCTGATTTTCTTTTTTATTTTTTTTCTCCTTAAAACCTCAAAAGTGCGACTTGTCACTAGCACATAAATATTTCTCGTAACAAGGCCTATCACTGATAAAAAAATCACGAGTTGAAATGAGTTTTTAGCGAGAAAAAAAAATAAAAACAAAAATCTGACAAAAAAATTTTACTCGGTATACGGAGGTGATTTTCCAAACATAAAAACTGAAAAATATGCGCCCAAAGGTGCTTTATCAGACCTTATTTATATAAAATAAATATCTTGGACAGTTACGTTTTGAGAATTTATTTTAATTTTTTTCATGAAATTGTCACCTAAACTTCATCATTTTTATAAAAAAAAAATATTTGAAATTGACACGTGGGTGTTTTACTCGTGCATTTTAAATGCATCCCTTGATCGATAAATACCATAAATAGCATTGGGAAATTTTTTGATCGATTTTAACACTGTGCGGTGGTGCGAAGCCCTTCGTGTGCGAGTCCGACTCGCACTTGGCCGGTTTATTGATTCATTATCACCATTCTCAGCCCGCATCAACGCACTGCTGGATTTTATTTTATAATTAAAAGTTCCGTTAATTCATGGGGCGGCAAACCTTACAGGCCCGGGGCGCTGAATCTTAAAATACGCCACTGGCCATAGGTAGCAACAATAAGTCACAGGTGTTAGTAATACGCATAGAACATTCATCTTTAAATAGAATAAACCAATAAGACAATAAACCGCAAACCCAACAAAAAAATTTGCGAATGTTGCACCAGTTAGTAACAAGCAGCAGTAATGCACAATAAAAATTAAATATTAAAAAGAACACAATAAGATCGCATTTAGCAAAACAAAAACAAATTATAAAACAAAAATCAATCAATCTGCCTAGCCTTTTCCCAACTATGTTGGGGTCGGCTTCCAGTCTAACCGGATGCAGCTGAATACCAGTATTTTACATGGAGCGACTGCCTATCTGACCTCCACAACCCAGTTATTGGTAATGCGATACCCCTTGGTAAGACTGGTTGTCAGACTTTCGGGCTTCTGACGACCCGTAACGACTGTCAAAGATCCACGAATGACAGCCGGGACCAACGGCTTAACGTGCTTTCCGAGGCACGGAGAAGTCTCGATATATAAAGATAGGTCACCCATCCACGGACCAACCCCGGCAAGCGTAGCTTAACCTGATGGAGCGACCCGTGCGGCTGTTATTACTTAGCCACGAGCTCCTCTATATAAAATATGAAACAAAAATAAGATTCTAAAAAAATATGCAGGTGCGTCGAACACGTGCACGAATTAGGCATTTTTTTTTTTTTTTTTTTTTTCTTTTTTGGCGTTGCACTATTCGTGCTTATTGCCACTGACAATGTTTTATTGTTAACAAAACGTAAGAATCAAGTACTCGCGAAATGATTGAATATTATAACGGGGAATTTGGAAATGGAAAGGAGATTAGTTGTTATTAAATAAAAATAATAAATTATAACAAATTAACATTTGGGGAATATAATTTAACAGAAAACTAACGTTTTAACGCCACCAAGTGGCCCAGCAAAAAGGCCGACTCGATGCGTAAACTAAGAGCTACATGGTACATAAAAGAGGTTTATAAATGATGTCTAAATAGATATACCATTATTTACAAGGAAAAGAGCTATAATTTTATAGATATCTACATTAAAATAAAATAGAATACATGCAATAGAAGTGGGAAAAGGGACTCGGAGGGAAACAAGACTTTGGAAAAGTGAGGAGTGGTCATAAAGGGGGCAGGAAAAAATAAGGTGGTTCAGATCTCCCACTTCAGCGCCACATTCACACGCAGGGTTCTGCACAATGCCAAGCCTGGCAAGATGAGCAGGAGTGCACACATGACCTAATCGCATACGTATGAATATTGTTGTAATCTTTTTGCTTAGTTTGTATTTGCTAAACCAAGGTTTAACAAAAATGGATGGCTGAATATTACGATAAAATTTCCCTTTCACTGATTGCCCGGACCAAAGTTGACCCCAGGATTCCTGTAGATAAACTCTGGGCAGAGCTGCCAGATCTTGGGTGTTATTTTTGTTCGGAAAAACGTCTCCACACAATACGGCATCATTAGCTATCTGGTCAGCTCTCTCATTACCTAAAATGCCACAATGCGAGGGTATCCACGCAAAATGCACTGAATACCCCTTAATAGAACATCTATAAAGGAGTTCACGTGTTTCAAATATAATATAAGAATTATGAGAATAGAAAGGGAATCTGGCCAAAGATTGTAAGGCACTCTTAGCATCAGTCAAAATGAGTGAATTCCGTAAGCCCATTATAAGTATATATTCGACAGCTTTGAATAGACCGTAACATTCTCCCGTAAATACAGATGATTCGGGCGGGAGTTTTATTTTTTGGACGATATTATATTGGGAGTGGTATACACCTACTCCCACACATGAGTCTCTTCCATGCTTCGAAGCATCTGTGAACAAGAGCTGACAGTCCTTCCAGTCTCTATCCATAGTGAAGTTGAAGATATGGTTGTGACATACGTCATCTCGGTAAATGTTAAGGTTATAATGTATATTTGGTGACATAGTTAATGAACTGTAATTACAGTGAAATATAGGAAGAAATTGAGATTGGTGACAGGGAGCTTCAATTAAATTGAATTTTCTAAAGCTTTTAACTAAACACGGAGTAGCTTTGTGCCTCCAGTAAGTGGATGAAATTACTTCTTCAGAGAGAATTAAAAGTTTATTTCGCAAAGGATGATATGTAAATTGCAGACACCGAGCCATAAATCTATCAGCTAAAAATTGACGTCGTAAATGAAGTGGAGGGTCTCCACATTCCACCTGAAGACAATTAATAGGACTGCTTTTCATTGCACCTGAAACTACTCTAAGTGCCTTTGACTGAACACTGTCAAGTTTCTTAAGACCAGTAACATTAGCAGGTTCCAGCAAAAACGTCCCATAGTCCAATACGCTTCTAATCAAGGTGTTGTACAATAGTTTTAATGAAAAGGGATGTGCTCCCCACCAAACACCAGCAAGACATCTAATTATGTTGATATTTCGTTCACATTTAGCAGCTATATAATCACAGTGTGGTAAACCAGTAAGATGTGTATCCAAAATAAGGCCTAAAAATTTTACCTGGTTTTTAACGGGCATAGGGACATTATTATACCTTACTATAACTATAGGGGGCTTACGCATTCTAGTAAACAAGACAATATTGCTTTTATCAATTGACAGGTGTAGACCATTGGTTTCTAGCCAAGTCTTCAGTAAGCATAAAGAAGAGGTTAAGGAAGTACAAATATTCTCAACAGAATGACCAGATGAATAAAGAAGTAAATCATCTGCATATTGGAGAACTTGTACCGACTCATTTAGGGAGGATTCCAAATCATAAGTGTAAATATTGTAGAGAATTGGACTGATTACAGAACCTTGAGGAAGACCTTTCCATACTAAACGGGTAAATGTATGCCCTTCAATATGAAGATTTAAAGATCTCTCTGAAAGCATGTTAATTATGAACTTAGACAGCATTAATGGAACTTGTAATAAATTCAGCTTTTGTTCTAGGATTGATACCTGGACATTATCATAAGCTGAGCTAATATCCAGGAAAGCAGCAATTACAGAGTTATTAGAAGAGAAGGCTAAGCGAATATCAGTTGTGAATACACTAAGGCTGTCCATCGTACTTTTACCCTTCCGAAAACCAAACTGTGATGTAGCTAGCAAGTTTTTGCTTTCCAAAAACCACTCCAAACGATTCTTAATGAGATGTTCAACAATTTTAGCAAGAACTGTAGAAAGTGCAATTGGTCGATAAGATGTAACATTAGAGGAAGGTTTGTTTGGTTTCAGAATGGGAATAATTGTTTGAGACTTCCAACTGGATGGTATGTTGCCAGATATCAAAGCTGTATTGATGAGATTTAAATATATTAAAAGAACAGAGTCGGATAAATTAGCTATAAATGAATATGGTATACCATCTTCACCAGGAGCTGAATCCTTAACATGTGAAAGGACTCCCTTCAACTCATTTAGTGTAAACAGGGAATTCAACTCAGAATTAGGAATAGGAACATAGGGATAGTGCATTAAAGATCTCTGTTCTGGGACTGAAGGAGGAGCTAAATGATCCATAAACTCATTGGCTAATTCTAATGGCAGTTTTGACGCTGCTGTGTCACTAAATGCTGACCTGAATCGCCTAATATTTTGCCATACTAGAGATGCGTTAACTTCTGGCGAGATAGATGCACAGAATCTTTGCCAACCTTCAAATTTCTTTTTCCTAAGGAGCTTACGAGTTGTACGAGCAGCTTCTAGGTATATCTCAAAATTGTGACGAGTCATAGTATGGCCATAATTTTTTTCTGCCTCTTTTCTTTTTTTAATGGCCTGAGTGCACTCAGCATCCCACCAAGGTGGTGAAGGAATTTTGCCTGTAGCACCATTCTTAATAGGGAAAGTATTATCTGCCACCTCTATTAAACTTCTTGTTATTTGATTAGATAATAACTGAGGATCGTGTAGTTGTAAGGAATCAGATAAACCAAGAATTCTTTCTTGTACATCAGTTTTGTATGTATCCCAATCTGCATTTTGAAGTCTATACTTTAATCGTGGTGTTGGATTGCTAGCAACTGGTTTTTTATGAGGAAAAGAAATTATTAAAGGGTAATGATCACTACCATAAGAAGACGGTAAAGGAGACCAGGATAATGTTGATGCTAACTCAGGTGTGCAGATTGAGAGGTCAGGGGCACTTATTCCCTCATCTGGATTTGTTCGGCGTGTTGGGAGACATGTGTTTAAAATACACAAATTAGTAAAGTCTAGAATTTCTAATAACTTTTCCCCATAGCAATTGGAACTAGAACTACCCCAGGACTGATGTTGTGCGTTAAAATCTCCCATTACCAAAAATGGTTTAGGTAAAACTGAAAGAAGATTACTTATTTCAGAAAGAATATCTATAGTGGGACGAGAATAATATATACATACTAAACAGATTTTATTTACAATAGCAGCGACAGCAGATATTTCGTCACTGAGACTTGGAAGAGGAAAAGATTGAAAGGACAAGTTATTTTTAATAAGTATGGCGACACCGCCATACCCATCGCTTCTGTCTGTTCTTAGACACGCATAGCCAGGAATTCTAAAAGAAAACCCTGGTTTAAGCCATGTCTCACAGAGAGCGACTGCAAAGGGATCGTATTTGTTCAATATGTAGGACAGATCAGATTTTTTATTCACAATGCTGCGACTGTTCCACTGGACAATCTTGGGTAGATTTGGATCCATTATGATTAAGGTTAAATAAGTTAGACAGAGTATCAATTAAAGTGGCAACGTTGGACGGTTCAATATTATTATTTTTAGATAAAGTATTAATAAGCATAATTATTAAATTAAAAATTTGGCTCTCATTATTATTTGTTGTTTTATTTTGGAATGCAACACCATTCCCTGACACAGAAACATCATTAGTGATTAATGCTTGATGAGCTGCCCGGTCATACCCCTTAGTTGTTTTAGGGGGATCCCGAGGTTTAAGAAATACGGTTTTTCTTTGTGAGGAGACAATTGGTGTGTTACGTGATTGGGGCGAAGGTTGTGAAAAGAAAGAATTTTTAGTGGTATGTGATGGGGCAGATGTTACCACATCTGCATACAATTTTGAGATTGGTGGATGTAGCTGTGACGCTTCCGCATATGACACGCAGCTATGGGCCATGTAATGCTTAATTGCTTTTTGCCTCTCAAATTCTGGGCATTTTTTATTAATGGCGTAATGAATGCCACCGCAATGACAGCATTTACTACTACTCTCATCTTCAATACTGCAAGTGTCAGCAGAATGCTTCTCCCCACACTTGAAGCACTGAGGGTTCGACCTGCATTGTACCTTTGTATGACCAAAACGACAACAATTAAAACATTGAATTGTTGGGAATGTATACAATTCCACTGGCATAGAATTGTAACAACAAAACACACGTTTTGGTAAAATTTGTCCATCAAAGGTGAGCACGACTGTTTGCGATGGTTTCCACACAGGGGTCGGTTCGTGCACTTTATAATTGAGACGCCTTGCTTTGATAACTTTCCCGCATCCAGCGGGGACAGATATATTTTCCAATATTTCCTCCGGAGACCATTCGGTAGGTACACAGGCCAAAGGAATTAAGTAACCAGACACGCACACTACAAAACTATATCCTACTGTACGTACTGCTCACAATGACAGCCTCGCACACATCCCATTCATAGAGTGAGTGCGCTGACGTCTTTTAAATGATAGTGTAACATAATTTCGCAATGTAGGATAGTTGTTCTCGTGGCGCAACAGGTAAGCATTCAACCTACAGTGACAGAATGATCTGAGTTCGAGCCTCGAGTTTACTAAAATATTATTTTTGAGATTTTGTAATTTAAAATGAATATACTAACTGAATAAAGCGATATTCTGACCAGTTTGAGAATCTACCACAAGTTTCTCGCCTACTTAAAATTATTTCCCAGTTTAGAAGCTAACTACCCGCTTTAAAAATATATTCCTGCCTTTAATTGTGAACTTATGTAGTCAGTCTGCATTAGCAACTACACATTATACTCTTTCTTTTGCACTTGAAGTTTGTGATTGTGATATATTGATTAATTTAGACCATGCATCATTTAACAAGATTTCAAAAAGCTCAGATTATTGTTTTGCATGAGAAAAAAAATATTTCTATTAGTGAAATCGCAAGGCGCCCAATGCTATCGGTGAGTGAAATTATTATTAGAATGTATTAATTTATTATGTCACCGTGATCCCACCCAGTAATTTTATTATGATTGTCTGTTGTATCTCATTTAACGAATTGTGGATATGAATAGTTGAATCTAATAGGAAATGACACCGGAATAGTTGAATTTAGTATAATGAGTGGCTGTGCAGTTAACAAATAAATACAATTTTTGTTAACTGCATAGCCACTCATTATATCGATAATTATTTAATCATTTCCATTATTGGTTTACACAGTATTATAGTAATAGTTTTTTATCTGTGTTTTGTAATAAAATATTCAAAAATAATGAATATGTTTGTAAATGATTAGATAATAATAATAAAATACAATTTTAAAAGATTTCATTTTTTATCTAAAATATTTAAAAATGTAAATTGCATGTATGGTAATTAAACAAAGGATTTCTATTCTAAATAAAGTATAATAATATTGTTTAATACTTTTTAGAAAAAATAAAAAATCATCATTATATTATATTATTTGTTGTTTGTTTTTTTTATTTGTGTCATTATTATATTATATTATTTTTTATTTTTTATAAGTATGATATTATGTATTTCCTAGGTCACTCGCCCTGCCTTTTTATTTCCATTTTATCGTATTATAATTTTTATTATTACTGACCACTAGCCTTATATATCAATTGTATTTAAGTATATAAATATATATTCTCTGCATTGTATTTATATTGTGTAACTTTTATTTCTTAATTTGGGAGGTGTATGTTTAGACCTAATATTTTCACTTTTTTTTTTGTAGAGAAAAACCGTTTGACTGTGGGTGCATTGTCACTGAGACAAGCGAAATAAACCGTCGCCTGCCTGGACCGACACCATTGGCTTACACAAATGTTTCGCCTCGGCATCGTGCGTGAAATTGTTGCCACCCATACATCAGATCCATTCGCTTAGACCAGCATAACAGCAGCAGCACACAACGTCATTATGCAAACTGTACGGAACCACCTGCAAGCAGACGGTTTGACATGTTGCAAACCGACGCGTAAAATTTTGTTATATACCGTGCACCGTCAAAATTGCGGAATATCGGCACTTGGATTGACAAAACAATGTCGTCATAATTACTGATGAAAAATGTCTTCGTCGAAAATCACCACCGACTTATCGTAACATACATATTATATACTACCTTTAAATTTCAGACATTTTAACGTTTTTAAATCTATTATTTTCCTAGAAATAATTAATAATGGTTGGTAATAATTATAATACCTACTGTTCCCGATACAGGTGGTAAATGTTTTTATTTTAATTTTAATTTTCAAAAATGTAGGTAATTCATATCTGTATATAACTGAACTAGCGACCCGGCCCTGATTCGCACGGTTTTTACGACTTGTTAAAACATGAAGGTTTCTATAATATATAAGTTAAATATTTATCATGATAGTGAAAACCGCATCAAAATCTGTGGCGTTAGAAGAACAACGCGGCTACACAGACAGACATGAAAAGCGACTTTATTTTATAATAGATACCTAAACGAAATACTTAATACTTTCACAGCATATTTAGCCATAATAAATTAAGTCGGCGGTACTGTGTAGGTAGGAGTGTGTGAGTGATGTTATTGTTACTGGATCAGATTATATTTGTTATCTATGTGACATGTTTATTCACTCCGCCCATTGTTGTATACATATTATATAATGGTATAAAAAGATGTAATAGCATGTTCTAAACATATTGTTGTATTTATAATAAAACATGTTCACTTTTGATGTTCTTTTTTTTAAATAAAGATATTTATTAAAAATTGTTTTATTTATTTAAGCAATTTTAAATAAATAAAACATTTTCTTAACAAAAATTGTTCTAATTGCTTTAGCTTAAAATAATAAATCGCAAAAAGAATCATCACTTCAGAGATTTGAACTCACACCGTAGTACTCAGAAGTATAATGCCTTATTCGTTGGGCTACGAACGCTTAAGTTTTCAACGCGAAATTATGTTATACTATAATTGAGAAGACATTAGCGCACTCACTCGCACATGAACGCGATGTGTGCGTGAGGGCATTGTGTGCTGTACGTAATGAATCGTTTTAACAGTAGCAATACAGTTTTGTAGTGTCACGCACACTACAACACTGGTTACTTATCTCTGTTGCAGACTGTACGCCTTTAACAATTCCAATGCGACACACATTAATTGATGGAACAAATGCCTTCAATTTTTCTTTGGCCAAACTTGGGTCATTTAAGAAAGAGTTAGCATCTACGTAACGAGAGAAACTTAGTGATATTCTATTACGACCAATGCGTTTTAATGAACCGTTAATGATGTTGTTGAATCTGCGTTTTTTAAGAAAATGCCCTAAAGTTATTG
Source organism: Cosmia trapezina (assembly GCA_905163495.3). Lineage (NCBI taxonomy): Eukaryota > Metazoa > Arthropoda > Insecta > Lepidoptera > Noctuidae > Cosmia > Cosmia trapezina. The sequence goes on from LR991022.1 coordinate 21,362,158, forward strand.
GGTGTAATGTTTGAGCAGAGTTTTGAGTATCAAAAATTTTTTGTATGTGTACAACGTATGGCGACAGGTCTGTGGCCTCATACAAAGCCCTAGCAACCTGTGGCGCCTTCTGGGGAAGATCTGTTATGAGGTTTTCAGTCTGGGGAACATCCACAGAACGTGGAGAGGTTTCTTGGTGAACTAAAATTGAATGTACCGGTATGTCTGATACTATTTTTGAATTAGTGACTGAGTCATTGTCACAATGGCACTGACACTGTGCTTCTTTATTTATTTCTGTTGTATGAGAGTGACTATTTCGCCTTTTTTTATTGCAATTTTTGCACACTTTACGTGGAACTCTCCTTTTCCGCTCCGATCTGGTTATGGATGAATCGGTATCCATACTGGATTCATATATGGTTATGTTATGCCCGACCGAGGGGACTGTGCCCCCCGGATCAGGCGGTTCGTTGTCCATTGTGGACAGAAAAAAATAAAATACAAAAAACTTACCCTAAATATGAAGTACAATATACACAAACAATAAAATTAACTAATCTAATGAATATCTACATATATTTACACAACTTATCTCCAATCTTAAGTGTTTTTTAATTTAAAAAAGAAAACGAAAGAAAAATCACGCCCGCCAAATTCGATGATTCCCGCGCTTTCGATTAGGCATTTCTCGGAATCCGCGAGTTGTAGTAAAGCATTTTACCTTGCGGTTCTCAAACTTTTGAGTCACTTCAAATAACACGTTACTTTTTGAGATAGCTAATATTATCACTATTTCACTTTTGAGAGGTCCTTTTCTGTTTTTATCACTATGGTAGGGGAGGTGTCGGTTTTCTTGGTATGTATCTTGGCATGTTTGATCCAGACGTATCGAAAATCCATCTCAGCGGCGGCTTTATTAGTCTTGGATAGGAGAACCTTGTTCTGTATAGTTAGGTGGTCATTCACGTAAATCTTATGGTTACCGGGTAGTCCTAAGTGTCCAGAAGATATGGTGGAAGATTTAGACGCGTATCTGGCTGCTGCTATGAAGTCTTCCTTCACATAACGATTACAGAAGCAGACTGTAATGGGTTTCATGTTTTCTTTTTGACGAGTTGGTACTCTCGCGACAAAATTAACCTGATTCTTTGAGATAAGATATTGTATCTTAGATCCAATGTTAGATAATATTTGATACAGGTTCTCATTGTTTGTTTGAGTGACACCTTTAATTTCAATGTTGTTCATTCTTGACCTTTGTTCCTTAGAGTTTGCTTCTTGTTCAAGGTTATCGAGCCGGGTGTGTATGTGTAATAACTCTACCTGAGATTGGACTTTTTCCACTTGCGCAATACGATGTTCCAGGGTTTGGACTTTGACATTAAATACTTTAAGCTCCTTATTGGCCTCATTGACCGATGATTTGAGATCGGCAAATTCCTGTCTCAGTGCCATAACCTCGTCCCTAAGACATTCTAGCGGCGCTAGTTTCGCAGAAAGTGCCCTGATCTCTTTTAATATAAGTGATTCTGACTCTACCTTACGGGTGGGTGATGTAGGAGGTTGAATAGGTCCAGCTACCTAATTGCGAAACACATTTTCGTCATCCTATTCAGACTAGTTGGTTTGGCTTCTACCGCAGTTTATTTTAATTTATGTCTTTCGAATTGCGAAACTACGTTAACGTGTGTAACCAACTCCAATCGTGGTTTGGAGTCTGAAGACAGTAAAGAGTGAACGATAAGCTACTAAAAGGGCTTATATTCGAATTGTAAAACTATTTTGACAGCTGGAAGTTTGTTTGAAATTTACGAGCAGTCGTTTTTGAAACAGAAGGCAACGTCGTGCCCGCAATCATTTTTCTTAGCAATTTGTTTGCGATTTTCTCATAAAATCTCCATAATTGTTACGAAATTATGTAAGTGAACATCTTCTTGATAAATAGTGAATGTGTTTTTGTGTAGAACCGCGATTGCCTGCAACGCTAAATCAATATATAGGGTATTTTAAATACCGAGGTTTTTGTTGCTTAGCGCGGAAGAGCAACGCCTCAAAGATGAGCTTATTATAAGCCGCAGACTTTTGAGAAGTGCCTCAACTCTTATGGCTTTGTGAGGAAGTATTTTCTTTGGCTAATTCAAAGCATTATTTGAATTTTATTAAACCATTATCAGGCACGGAGTTGGTCAGCTCAGAAAGTGAAGATACTTGCCCATTCCAAAACTTACCTATATCACAATGAAGAAATTATGGTTATGAAACTCCATGAACACTGTTAAAATCAAATTATTACAAAGCAAAAAAGTCCAAGCAAACAACGAACTTTAAACATGGTACCTAAGTGTCTTCAAAAAATGTGCATAAAGAAATAACATTTTATTTCAGGGCTTCATTGAAAAAAGCAATAAATATTTATAGGAACAACAAAAAAGCACAGTTTGAAGCATTTTATGTCAATGTATTATGTAAGGACTGATGAACATACATACAATGCAAATCGCATTATACCACCATCATCATCGTCATCCACAACCCGCCTTCACCCACTACTGGGCATAGGCCTCTCTTTTCTTGTGGCAATCCAGAAAACATACCACCATACTTACATAGATCAATTTCCACATCATTGTCTGTTCAAGGTAGGTAATATCAATATTTCTATTGTTGAACATTAAATGTGGTGTCTGCAAAGCTCAGATTAAATAAAAAATCAAGACATACAAACAAACAATACAGTGTAGCATGTGCAACACTACACCTTGTTCTGTACATAAAATTGGATTGGATTGGATTGGTGTAAATATGTGCATGTAAGAGTGTTCTTACATGCACAAGTTTAGGATACTCGAAATGTGAGGCCTCACATCACTGTTGACAGTGCTTTACTGGTTTTGCAATTAGTCTGAGCTTCAAAATGTTAGGCACAGCAACAATGTTACACACATATTTCTTGTTACTGGTGAACACAAATTATATAAGTAGGTAAGGCACCAATAAATGTAGTTGCCATACATACATACCTACAACCTACCTTTATGAATATTTCTTAGCAAATTAAAACAACAAACTAAAATAAAGAAAGTAGTAGGCAACTGAAATTAATTATTATTATATCTTTCAATAGATAAATACCCACATCATTACTATACCTAATATAGTAGTTTGCTAAGTAGTTTTGCTGTGCCCGACAGGCTCCACATGATCTAATTATAACTATACCACATAAGAATACCTACAGGAGCCCGTGGCTAAGTAATAACAGCCGCACGGGTTGATCCGTCAGGTTAAGCTACGCTTGCCGGGGTTGTTCAATGGATGGGTGACCATCTTTACATACCGAAATTCCTCCGTGCCTCGGAAAGCACGTTAAGCCGTTGGTCCCGGCTGTTATTCGTGGATCTTTGACAGTCGACGTCGTCTTTGACGGTCGTCAGAAGCCCGAAAGTCTGAGTACCAGTCTTACCAAGGGGTATTGTATTACCCAGTAACTGGGTTGTGGAGGTCAGATAGGCAGTCGCTCCACGTAAAATACTGGTATTCAGCTGCATCCGGTTAAACTGGAAGCCGACCCCAACATAGTTGGGAAAAGGCTAGGCAGATAGATAAGAATACCTACATAATTATGGAATGCAATAAAAGTATTGAGTACTTATTGAGAATAATATCCAAGTACATAAGTAGGTACCTGCTATATAATTTTTTTTTAAATATATGTATCCAAGTCATTATTGTGTACTATAAATGTGTATCTTTTAGGATGTCCTGTGTGAATCCTCAAAATCAATAGCCTTGAAGGTGGTTTTCTAAATATTATGGTAGTTTAGGTACCTACTTGAGAGTTATTTCTAATGTTTATTGTTAGTTTATTTAAACATATTGCGCCGACCCCAAGTCACTTGGTATAAGGGCAGGAAGATGATTGTTAGTTTATTATGGAGCCCTTTGCACTGAATTGGTTTTGGTTGAAAGGTACTTACCACAATAATTAGCAATATACAGGGTGTATCAGAAAGGTGTGGTTAAATTTAAGGATGTGGTACAGACCATAAAACTGAACAACTTTCTCCATAGGACCAAGATCATAATCGAGAAAAAATAATATCAGCCGTCCCATACATTTGGGTCGAGTAGGTATTGAAGTTTTGAATCGGACAGCTATTAATTTTTTCTCGATTATGTTGTTGTTCCCTTGGAGAAAGTTGTTCAGTTTGATGATCTGTACCACACCCTTAAATTTGACCACCCTTTCTGGTACACCCTGTATAATTATATCATAGGTTCATCCACCTTTTATCTGTTATCAAATAACTCTGTTTGTGTACTTTTTAGTCAAGGCTCTATCCATCAGTACTTGTAAGGCACATAATCGTTGTTTATAGGTACCTAGCAGAATATTGTTGTTCTATAAAGTTGATAGATAGTGCATTGAATTGTTTAAGGGATAAGGATTTAAGTACTTATGTTCTTTTCTTTATAAATTGCAGGTGTCAGGCTTAACTACATCTGTGAAGTATGGAATGTCTTTGAAGTGCGCACACTGCGGTGAGAAAAACGCATGCGTTTTAATCACCGTAGGCACCGCCGGTGCGCCAGTACCTACGTGCAGGGCCTTAAAATGCCAAATTTCAACTTACACTACAAATATTTGTTCCAATTCTTTTTGCCCATGTCTAAACACTCTTGTCAGTGGTTGTAATTGTATTGATAATAAATAAGACAGTTTTTTGTACCTACCATATTTTATTTCTACCTATTTATCTATACATAAAGAAAGTAATGAATGACAGTTAATTTAGCTAAACACCACTATTTTCTAAACACTAGAATAATCACTTCTTTATTTTGAAAAACCTAGTAAGTACCTGCTAGGTAGGCACGGCTACAGATCAAGCTATACATTTCCAGTATAAGCTTAATGTCGCATTGTATAGGATTTCCTTACAATGAGATGTCAGTGTATACTGGAAATGTATAGCTTGATGTGTAGCCGTGTGTACTCAATTTTTAAATACTTCATAAAATATCAAATTATTTTTATTTGTACCTTTAGTTCATAATGAAACACTTTATAATTAAAGTTTACACTTATCAATTAACACAATATCATAATAATATGTTTATATTGCTGTTGTGAACGACTTCAACAGTTTTCTAAAATAATGACAATGTTTTATGAAAAATCTTCAGTTTCTAGATACAAGATATATATTTATTTTGTAAAACATGAGTAAAATTTTACAGGTCTTATAATTAATGTGAGGTAGCTACATGTTTTGCCATTTGTGGCGTACAAAATTAGGTGTGCGTACGCGCAGCGGAATGTTGTTGAATTTAAAGATTTTAATTATGCAAATATTTAGTGTATGACGTCGTATAATTGTGTATGGTAAAAAAAAATTTGTGCACGCAACCATTGTGGAGAAATTCACCAAAAACTGATTCCGCTGGGCGAACGTTGTCCTGGCGGAACTTTTTTTAATCCATAAACTTTAGAAGAAAAGAGATGTGTCCAAAAATTAGTGTGTATTTGTGTGTAATTGTGTATGTATGAATAAAACTAGTGCATGCATAAACTTCGGAGAAATTCAAGTTTCCGCTACGCGAACGTTTGGCCATTAGCTAGTTTTCATATAAAGCGCTTACATAGAGAGCTGTAGATTTTTACATACGTTGTTTTGAATTTGTTTATATTTGTTTAAAAAACAGATTTAGAAAAAATCGTAGGGCTTAAAAGATAAAAATATAAACGTAAAATACGCTTATTAGGTCTTAGTTCTTAAAGTATGCACTTTGGGGTCTAGATTTTCACGTTTATACAAACCTTGTAAGTGTCTGCAACATGTTGCCAAGTATCAATGATGTTCCGTTAGTAACTAAAGAGTTCTAGGACAAATTTACCATGAACAGATCACTGTTTACAAAGCAGTCAAATATCACGACGTTCTGAAGGAATTGCATGGTAATATGTATGTCAATAATTAGTGTATTCATTCAACTATTCTTATGCAAAATTTCATGTCATTAAATTCAGTAATTAAAGAAAAACAATTATAATACTGACGAAGCATCGAAAACCTACATAACTCGACCAAGTTCGGATGGCTACCAAAAAGCGGCCGTGCCATATATCTTAGAAACGTTCTTAACCTTCCAATATAGTATTTATTAATATGGTACAGTTGCGTACACAAGCGTTAGGAAAAAATAAAACAATTGCATTTCTTGAATGAAAAATATTTTTTTAATAATAACGCCACTATCTACGATAAAAACAAATCTTCAATTAACAAGTACTTTTCTATTTAAATACCTTATTGGGTGGTCGACCGAAAAGTAACGCCACTGTACTTACATGATTATATAGTTTAAATATTATATAATTTCAACATCATGGACTCATGGTGGGCTATCGTCAAGATGTACCATCACTTTTCGACCTTATTACTATAGGAATAAGGGTTATTATGATTTCATTGAAAATAAAGATATCTAAAGAAAAAACCTTTGTTTAATTTCCAGAAAAACATTATGTTTTGTCTTACACAGGCAATTTAACTATTCTAACTTAGTAAAAACCCAAATATATAATTATATAATATAATATATATAATATAATACTCGCTCTTTTAGGGAGTGCAGGAGTGATAAATAGCATGTTCGAGTTCTTTTGTATCTCACACTAGCGAGATAAGCCGAAATGCTGATCATTTTACGACCATTATCTCGCTACAATGGTACAAAACTTGGTTTTTTCCATTGTAATTGTCTTTACTAAAACATAGCTATATACTGTAAAGCTTCTTATTTTGAATTCTGTCGTTATTGGTAGGTTTGATAAAAATAATATTTTGCCTTGTGAAGGCAATTTAAATAGGTTAGCCACTGAAATCGAAAAAAGAAATACCTGATAATTGATGTACTTAAAATAATGAAAAAACTAAAATATGTTCCGTTCGCGCCGGGCCTGGGTAAATTTTGTATGAAGCGTGACCCTTCTTCTTTAAGTAAATAGATATAGAATTAGATCAATCAGTAGATATTAACTTGGGTTTATGGTGTCTGTCCAATGTTAACATAACACAATTATTATAATTTATCTGCCTAATAAACTACCTACGTAAATGAATAAGTCTATAGCTATTAATTTATTATAAAATCTTACCTTATATCTGTTATCAGCTTCTCACTATCATTCACTCAATATTCCTACTACATAATTATGTTATGCTTCACTGTTACACTATAACATTAATAACACACTTTGTCAATATTATTATTACAGAGAATTGGCGATGCATAGCAAAACAACAGCGCATACGCACATTGTCCTTGACTGCACATTTATTTGTTTGTGACTGGGGATGAAACAAAATCAGGTTCAAGTTCAACAGCAAACGAATACGCGCGAAAACATATTGCCCTCTCTTTTCTTCAAGGATGACAGTACCGTTTCAAGCGGGAAGCCGCCTATCGCTCGTTGCGCGCGGCGCGTTGTCTATTTTTTCACACAAGAATATTTTTGATCAATTCATAACTACAATACTTAGACTATTTAACTAAAGGATTAAGCGTACCGAACTTCGAACAAAATAATTCTGCATATTTTGGTGGGGTGCGGGGAAACACGCTCACATACATAAGAAAAAAAAATCGATTCAAGAAGTAGTTTTTTTTAAGTTATTAGATTGTTTGATCCACTAAAGTTGCAAAGGGGAACGCTCGTGCATGCCTAGTCTATTGGTTAAATAGTGTAATAAGCTACAATATGATAAATATTTACCTAAACAGTAGTACATACTTACATGTGGTAAATATTTAATTTCCCTAAGGGGTCTATAGTTAGAATCTTCTCTAGAAATTAGCTGTATGAATTTTATTTGTCTTAAATAATATATTTAGATTATATCTCAAGTCTCAAGCGCATACTTAAATAAAGTACCTACCTAAGTAAATAGTACCTACTTTCTGTCATAGTCAAATACATTTAAAAAAGTAGGTGTACAAAAATAAATGACCTATAAATTATATCGAAACAACAATTGTGTTATCACCTATACCAATTCAATACCGGTATTATACTGTAAATTTTGGGATGTTACCTAAATATATTGCAGGGCCGCTTTTTTGTAGCCATCCGAACTTAGTCGGGTTATGTAGGTTTTCGATGCTTCGTCAGTATTATAATTGTTTTTCTTTAATTACTGAATTTAATGACATGAAATTTTGCATAAGAATAGTTGAATGAATACACTAATTATTGACATACATATTACCATGCAATTCCTTCAGAACGTCGTGATATTTGACTGCTTTGTAAACAGTGATCTGTTCATGGTAAATTTGTCCTAGAACTCTTTAGTTACTAACGGAACATCATTGATACTTGGCAACATGTTGCAGACACTTACAAGGTTTGTATAAACGTGAAAATCTAGACCCCAAAGTGCATACTTTAAGAACTAAGACCTAATAAGCGTATTTTACGTTTATATTTTTATCTTTTAAGCCCTACGATTTTTTCTAAATCTGTTTTTTAAACAAATATAAACAAATTCAAAACAACGTATGTAAAAATCTACAGCTCTCTATGTAAGCGCTTTATATGAAAACTAGCTAATGGCCAAACGTTCGCGTAGCGGAAACTTGAATTTCTCCGAAGTTTATGCATGCACTAGTTTTATTCATACATACACAATTACACACAAATACACACTAATTTTTGGACACATCTCTTTTCTTCTAAAGTTTATGGATTAAAAAAAGTTCCGCCAGGACAACGTTCGCCCAGCGGAATCAGTTTTTGGTGAATTTCTCCACAATGGTTGCGTGCACAAATTTTTTTTTACCATACACAATTATACGACGTCATACACTAAATATTTGCATAATTAAAATCTTTAAATTCAACAACATTCCGCTGCGCGTACGCACACCAAAATTAGTCATACTAGACAAATACAAAAAAAAAACAAAGAAAGAGATTACAATGTCAATTTGAATTAAATTTTAATTAAAATGTCAAAATGTAATCTTAATACTTAATTACAAAGTCGAAATTCAAATGTCAAAATTTAATTTGAGAATATTAGAATATATACAACTAAAATATCATTTATGAATTCATCTACGCTGTAATAGCACTTTTCTAGTAATAACCCCCGAAGGGACTTTGTACTTTGAAAATGAAGTAGTTGCAGAGCAGCAGTGCAGTGATGTCATGTATAGCAGCAACGGGCAACATCTATGCTGCCTTCATATCGTAGGTGAAACGCACCGGGAACTCTCCTACAATTTGAAAACAAAATCACATTATTTCTGCTTGAATAAAGTACTTGAATAATTATAATGTGGCAAACTAGGCACTATGCCTTTATCAGCCCATGGCTGGACCAAAAGCCACCGGCCTAGTCTTCCACAACCCAGTTACTGGGTAATACGATTCCCCTTGGTAAGATGTTGACAGACTGTCAGGCTTCTGACAACCTGTAACAACTGCCTAAAATCTTCAAATGACAGCCGGGACCAACGGCTTAACATGCTCACCAAGGCACGGAGGAATCTTTGTAAGTATATAAAAATGGTCACCCATCCACAGATCCTTTAGTTTAAAACATTAGTTGGGTGTACCTATAGTGTAATGTGACTATGTAGAAAGTTCACCCAAGGGATCAAGTGTCCTGTCTCCCTTAGTAAGTTGCTACACTTGTTTCAATAATTATGTGTCAAAAAGCTTGGGTAGGTACCTTCAATGATTTTTATAAAAAATCCATGTTCAATAATATTCATGCCTTGCCATCAACTTCTTTCAAAATCCCTCCTATATTAGATTGATGTGGGTGGGCAGTGTTCCATTCTTGTATTTTCAGTTAGCACCGTCTGTGAAAATATTATGACCAATGTTTTGTAGTTAATTGTTATTTTGATTACTTAGTGGTTATTATAGTAAATTTATAGCATCTACTTATGTCCAAAAATATCAATTAACAATTATTTGAGTAGCTATTATGTGAGGTTGACAGACTTATGTACCTAATAAATTATTTTAACCACAAAAAATAGTTAACCTCACTCATGGACATATAAAAAAGTACATCACGTAAGGTGCTTCTGTCTACGCAACAAAGGAATGATTGTCCGTATGTGGACAGACCAATAATGTACCTACAGCATGAGATGTGTACGAAGGTACACTTCTACAAACGTTATTCTTGGTTTACTTACTTGTAGGTAGTGCCGATATCGAAATAGTAATAGGCAGTTTTCGCTATTGAGCAAAACAGACTAAACTTGACTCAAGTCTTAGTGCACCCACTACAAAGCCCTCTGCATCATCAACAGAGCGCTAGTTCTTGACCAGAGAAATCTCCACAATATGTAGATACATCCTAACGTGGTCACTTTAAGCCACAAATGTTCCAGAACTAGGTCAGTGGGCCGTCTTATTCATCATAGGCCCATGGTTCCTTTATTTATATAACTACTCTGTGCTTTATTAATAAATAATTTGTATGTTGAAAAATTTATTTTTTAAGGCAGTTTAATCTTTATCAGTGTTGCCAACTTCTCTTTCGCGAGTCCACTAGCGGCGATTCTTCACACTACCAAAAATAAACTAGACAACTTTTTACCCGACTGCGGCGAAGCTCAAAAGGAGGGTTATGTATTTGACCTGTATGTAACTATGTATGTATGTATGTCCGTTTCTTTGTTCCCTCGTAACTCCTAAACGAATGAACGGATTTGGATAAATTATACGTCTTTAGATTTGCCTTGGTGGCGCGAGTGTCACTGGCTACATTAACATCAAAAATAAAGTAAAATGGCGGATTTGAGATGACATATTGTGGAGTTCGAAATTTTTTTGTCTTCTTTATTCGATTTGTCACTTCGAATTACTTTTAAACATTATAAGTTGTACATATTTTTGTAATCACCTTTTAAAACCCTTCATTTTGATATCCAGTGGGATATCACATAACTCCTAAACGAATGAACAGATTTGGATAAATTATAATTATTATCACAAAACCACCGTCCACTAAAAGCAAAATTACTCCGCCAGTAGGGATGGCGAAACCCCCCCGTTTCAGTGGAGATTCCAATAAGTTGACAACACTGCTTTTCTATGATTTTTTCATTGGCCACAGATAACAAAAACGTGAAAAGAAAAACGTTTCGTTACTTATTTCAAATATGGTAGTTTTTGGTAGAAAGTGTTTTAAAAATTGGTTTTTAATTTTTCGGCAATCATTGAACGTTTTCATTTATATGCATTAGTAGACCATCAGTTGTAATTAAAATAAAAATAGATTTAAGCACAATAATTCGAAAACAAATAATTCCTATATGATGAAACTAAACGCTTCATCGAAACAGATTTTGAGCAATTGGTTAGTACATCTCTATAAAATTCCTATCGGTCGGGTAATTTTTTATGTCACAATTCCAAATATAATAGTCAAAAACGACAGGGGTTTGTTTAAATTTGGAATCTATTTCAGAAACAAACTGTGTTACGCAATTAGGGTGCAGGCTGCTTGCACTTTATGCATCGCCATGTAAGTTTTCTGTCGCCAAGCTTGCGGAATCCAGCTTCTGTTATTCCTGCACAGTGGAAGTGAAGATCTTGGGAGCACACTGTGCAATGAATTCTATCTGTTAGCAGGTCACTACAGGCACCACACTTATTTGAACTCATTTCGGAGAGGAGTAAAAATGACAATACGAATCAAAAATTACCAAAACAAAAATAAAATAAAAAGTTTGAGAATAGCTGCACTTTCTTTTTGAGTTAACTTTAGGTACAATTTAGAAGCGACTGCTCGCGATAGGGACCACGACAAGACTGATAATAGACCCCATTGTTAAAGTTTAACAGTGGGGCCAATATTACGGCAGAGGAACTATTTCATGAAACGCACTCTAGAACTCTGCTTTTTTTTTGCAAGCTGCCAAAGTACCGATGCCAGCAGGTCAAGCCACCCGAAACTGTCAAATTTTCCCAATCAACCTTGAACCTAATGCTTTAGCGATAAAGATAAAATCTAAGAAATTTGACAGATTGTAGTAGCTTGATGTGCTGGCGTCTGTACTTTGAATCATTGAGCTAGGAAACTCTGCTCTGCTCTCTCTGAAACTGCTAATAAGCCTACACATCATTCCCCACCAAAACAGAAAGCTGCAGCAAATAAAAACAGACCAAAAAATATTAAATATCATCTAAAACGTTCAGCTCTTTAGATCCCTACAAAACACATGTGTCTATTGCACATATTGGATCCAGGGTCTTCCAGTGCAAAATATGTTTCAAGAAGTTCCCTCGCAAAAGAGAGTTAGACCGTCATGCAGCTCTTCATTCTGGTATGAAACCATTTTCATGCAGTCAATGTGATAAAAAGTTTACTAAAAAGGACAAACTTGATAAACATGAACAAACTCATGAATGCCTGGTTGTGAATATGCCTTGCATAGAATGTGGTGCCACCTTTGAAAAGAAACCTGATTTAGTTGCACATATAAAATCACATTTTACTGAAAATTTTGATGATAAGATAACTGAAGCTGAAATTAAGAAAGAAGAGGACCCTGACTTTAATTTGGATGACAATTTCTATGACCTAGAAACTTGAGATTTGGAACTTGTTATTAAACTTATGTCAGAATAATTCTTTGCACCACATTGTAACTTATTGTTCACTTGTTTTGTACTTAATATAGGGTTTATAGGGTTAAGGTGATTGCGCTGTGTAGTCAATTTTTTTTTGGGATTTTTGCAATTTGCAGATTCATTGACGAATCTGCACGAAATCTAACTTATAGAGATGTATTGATAATTTCTATGGTTAAAATTATATAAATACATAGGTTTTATTTCCGCGTATCATACTTTGATCAAGATACAACCTGACATGGACCTGCAAATTGCAAAAAACTCAAAAAAAATTGAATTTCGTGGTCTACCACTGCGCATCATCATCCTTAAGGTGGTGATTTATTTACATTGGTGATTGAATGTGTTAGCTTCTGCCCGCGACTTAGTTCGCGTGAAATTTCTTGCAACCCCACCCCCCCCCCGATCTCACATCGCATCGCATCGCCTGCCCACGCAATTACTTCGTTTGCGCTTAGTGTCCATTCTGACAATTACTTTGCTTTGTTTTTGCTCGGCTTTTAAGGGCCCTAGCGTAACGTTAAATAGCCTATATCCTTCCGCATCGCCTACCCGCGCTATTACTTCGTTTGCGCTTAGCGTTCCCTCTGACTGTTTTCTTTTGGCTCAGCTCCTAAGTCGGCGTTTCCACGAGCGTAATAAAATCGCGGTGGAATCTTATTACGCACTGGATTTTCAACTCTCTTTGTTGAGCCGAGCGTTGAGAATCCAACCTAACAAAAACAGTGTGCATCCCAGCGCGACGAAAAACACACTGCTGGATTTTCAACTCCCGGCGCTAAGCAGAGAGTTGAAAATCCAGTGCGCGATATAATCCCGTCGCGATTTTATTACGCTCGTGGAAACGCCGACTAAGGGTCCTAGCGTGATGTTAAATAGCCTATAGCCCTCCTCAAGAATTGGCCTACCTATAAAATGCAAAAAAAAAAAAATCAAATCCGACTGGGGTAGTTCCAGAGATTAGCGCGTTCAAACAAACTAACAAGAAAACAAACTCTTCCACTTTATTCCACCGACAATATAGACATAATAAATCGAGAGGGTCATCAATCCGCGGAAAATCTCGCAATTTGGGTTTTAGTAGTTTTATATAACTCCAAAACTGTGTGACCAATTGACATAATGTAAAGGCCAAATCTAATCTCTATGATGTCGTTAATTGGGATCATAAAATAACTTTTTTTTTATAGAAAACTATGTTTTTAATTATTAAATACAACTATAATTAAAAAAAAACATCAACAACTAACAAAACTATACAGAATATACAAAAAACTAAAACTAAACTTATCATAAATCACCGCTACCAGTTGGCAACGTACCCAAAATGCTGGCAGCATTGCCACGCTGGATGGCAATGCTTAATCCTTGCTTCATCACTATCACTATCACTACATATTATAAAACAAAGTCGCTCCGCTGTCTGTCTGTTCCTATGTATGCTTAGATCTTTAAAACCACGCAACGGATTTTGATGCAGTTTTTTTAATAGATAGAGTGTTTCAAGAGGAAGGTTTATATGTATAATACATGCATAATATAGTAGAGAAACATTGATAAGTTTAGAGGTTTCTAATATGATGTCGTAAATAAACACATTTTTTTGCGCTTACATTGCAAACGCTGGCTGAACCTTACGAGATAGATCAAAATAATGTACTACAGTATTGTACACCTTAAAAAGGTCTGTAAAAAAGTCCGCGATGGTATATGTCTATCTCTCAGGGATAACCCACAATAACCATTTTTTATCCTTTACTTTTTTACGAGAAATGGCTTATTCGTCCAGTAAAAATAGTGTTTGAGATTGCATTAAAGACACTTTAGTAAATTGGTTTTGAAATAATAGTATAGTTATTTACGTATGCATTCGTGGCAATTTTGTGCTCATATGGTCCGAGGAACCTCAGAAATACCTAAAGTTGTGTTTTTACTGTTTAACGTTAAACAAAAAACACACTTTAGGTGAAAAGTAAGATTATCGTCTACAGCCAGCCTAAAATTATCGTACATAAGTAATCCCTCGGTTTGGGTACAAAATTCTTAACATTACGAGATTTTTTCTTTCATTGTGTGATAAATGAGACTTAAAAAATCGCACTTTCGGGGATTTTTCTGTTTATACATTCCAAACGTTAGCCTCGAACCTATGTTCAGTTTTCACCTTGGTGACTTCCCAGGAACATAGTTAAAAAGTGTTTTATCATGTTTTGTATATTGTACATAAAAGACACTTGAAATATTTTTTAGGCTGTGCATTAACATTTTCATTCTTCATATGTAAGTGTCATAATCCCCTGATTAAGTGATAAGGATTCTTCGCAAAATGCATAAAACCTAAATTACCTACACAACATAAAATGCCAACCTTGACCGAGCGCCTTGCATCCCCCGCGTCGGTGTGCGAGAGGGACGAAGTTATCGGATGTGAAAAAGATGGAGCTATTGTTTAACTGCTCAAATAATTACTGAAAATTTTCTTCTCATTACGCAATGAGATTGTTTACGATGCGCCCGGATTTTGGTACTTATTTATTATGTCTTGCGTAATATGCGGAAAGTCCTTAGATGGTGATTCTGTCACCGTTGGCAGTAAAGGTTTTAAAACTCTATGTTTTAGTGAGCTTCGGAAAGACAATTTATTTCATTTCTCGGATAATGTGCCAATGATTTTACATACAAATTGCCGAAAACAGTAGTATACAAATCAAAAATGCGAAAGGTATAATACCATGCCTACTCTGCAATCTACCCACTCGCGCGACAATTGCACGAAACTGTACCGGAACGAAACGCCAGGATTGTCCGACTACACGAAACTGACGTTGTTGTTGTTACGTCAGCAAAGAGAAAAATCTGAAATTATTCTATTGTTAGGATTTTAATAAACTCAGTACACAGTTATACCTATGGGATATAATAAATGCGCTTTACATCAGGATAAGCGCATTTTTTCTATCAACTACCGCCTTCTGGTTCGAATCATGTAAGGTAAACGCGGCCGCGTTTACCTTACATGATTCGAACCAGAAGGCGGTAGTTGGTCGACAGTGACCCAGTAGTCGTCTAATTATCTAAAAACATCAATATCTTTTGCTACTAAACACAATGATGTTAATAGTACTAGATCAGGGGGCCTACTCCCTAAGTCCGTCCGTCTTCCCGTCCGTCTGTTCATCCGTCCGTCTGACATTACGATCCATCATAACAAGTGTAAAAGTTAAATTTTTCGGACGGGCAAAACCTCATCGGGAATAGGGACAACTGGCAAATCATGTTGTCATTCATACTTCGTTCGGGCCCCGAACCAATCATCCATCCGTAGGTGATACGGAGTAAGAAACGCCCGGAAGAAGGCCGAAACTACGGGCTTCGTGCTTAGGGAGTAGGCCCCCAGTAGTGTACGGCGCCGAAGCGTTACTACATCGTATATGTCCACAGGCATATCCGAGTTCAGTTGTCAGCTTGACCACAGAATAAATAATAGTACTAACGTACAGAAGTTGCACTCCTTTGATCTTGAAGAAAGCCGCTTTTATAATAGCCTACAAAATCTTTTCCCCTCCATGCGCAAGCTAAATTGCTCTTAATCGCCGCGCTTGAGAGTTGTTATTACTTTGTGTCGTTACTCGTCCGTAACATACCTACGCCGCTTAGCTGAGTACTAGGGCTGTCCGCAAAGAAAAATAAAATATGGTACCATACCACCATACCATACCATACATACCTTAAGGTATGGTGGTGGTGGTGGTGGGGTATATGGTAGGTACCTTTTTATACTTTTATTGTATTTATGAGTAGTCTATCTAGAGTTGTTTCACTTTAATGTAATGTCTTATAATTTTCAAACGTTATTTTTTATTAATCAATCAAACAATCATCAATTATTTTTAATACACCATCATCTCGTATAATATTTAGAAGTGTTCTAAAGTAAACAAGGTACAAACACGTCTTAAAATTGAAAGTGACATTTGGGCCACTTTAGTCGCCTGAACATGGTCATAAAACAACTAAAGATGCCTCAACGCACCAGTGGCTAAGTTTGTGCGATCGTACGATCGCGGGTAGTTACAATTGGTTGTTAATCCTAAGTTAATCTTTAATTACTTTAAGCGATTTTGGACCTTACTCCTGAAACAATACGACGCGCATACAAACCCCCACTACTCCGCCGAGAGGTCAAGTTAAATGTCGGCAACTATAGTAAGTAGGTAGGTAGGTAAAAAAAAGGTAGCAACAAGACTCGACATTTCGTAATGGATTTTCGTCATTCAAAAAGTAACTATATCACTAATTTATATATAGTATAGTGATAATGTGAATAGTATACTTAAATTTAAAATCTAAGATTTAATTTTTTCATGGGCGGCCGTACGTGTCTTGCTCGCTGAGCGCGTAATGGGTCTCCCTTGTTTGACCGAAAGGAATTTGCCAAATTTTCACTTCCCAAAAAATTTTTCGCATAATTTCATTTGCCAAATTATTACTTAGCAAAAATTCTATTGACAAAAAATTGTAACACAAACCTAATGTTTGGCAAATGAACGTTTAAACTATAACTTGTTTACCAACTAGTACTTTTAACATTTTTTATTTAGTCAAATGTTTCAGTTAGAATAACAGTTTTTACGCAAAATCAAATAAGCCAAATATTTAGTATCGTCAGTTTTCAATTCACCTTTTCCTATTCAGTCAAATGCTTCAATGACAAAAATGTAAACTGCTATTTTTTTTTTTCTATATAATTTAATCGTTCCTGGCACTCACCGGCCACTACCGCGGCACCGCTCGCTTCGCTCGCTCGGCTCGTGCGTAGGAGGTCACAGTTTTAACCTAACCTAACCTACCCATTTTTTTTAAGAAGAAATTAATCTAAATAGTTGAGTTGCGGGTAACCTACAAAAAACAATATCTTCTTTTCTATTAATGCAAGTCGTGTCTGGCACTCGCCGGCCGCTGCCGCGGCACCGCTCGCTTCGCTCGCTCGGCTCGTGCGTAGGAGGTCACAGTTTTAACCTAACCTAACCTACCCATTTTTTTAAAGAAGAAATTAACCGAATCTAAATAGTTGAGTTCCGAGTAACCTACAAAAAACAATATCTTTTTTCTATTAATGCAAGTCGTGTCTGGCACTCGCCGGCCGCTGCCGCAGCACCGCTCGCTTCGCTCGCTCGGCTCGTGCGTAGGAGGTCACAGTTTTAACCTAACCTAACATACCCATTTTTTTCAAAGAACAAATTAACCTAATCTAAATAGTTGAGTTCCGGGTAACCTACAAAAAACAATATCTTCTTTTCTATTAATGCAAGTCGTGTCTGGCACTCGCCGGCCGCTGCCGCGGCACCGCTCGCTTCGCTCGCTCGGCTCGTGCGTAGGAGGTCACAGTTTTAACCTAACCTAACCTACCCATTTTTTTTAAAGAACAAATTAACCTAATCTAAATAGTTGAGTTCCGGGTAACCTACTAAAAACAATATCTTTTTTTCTATTAATGCAAGTCGTGTATGGCACTCGCCGGCCGCTGCTGCGGCACCGCTCGCTTCGCTCGCTCGGCTCGTGCGTAGGAGGTCACAGTTTTAACCTAACCTAACCTACCCATTTTTTTTAAATAATTAACCTACTCTAACTACTTCCATAAATAAACTATCAAGTAAGCAATAAATTTCCATTGCAACAAATTTAAAATTGTAATGTAAAATTATTTTGCATTAAACAAATGATTATTGATATATTAAAATAAAATTGCATTTTTTAATTATATAATTACCAAAAATGCTATTTTTGCCTTAATATTTTTGGTCTTAACAAATCATTTCACCAAACGTTTATTGTCTGAAGATTGTTTGCTGTAATAAATCATTTAATTAAAGACCAAATGACTTAATGACATTATACTTAGTAATATTTTGCCAAGTAAAAATTTGACCAAATGAAAATATGCGTACTAAAATCATTCGAAATATTGCAATGGTATAAAAAAAGGTTGCTAAAATTTGTTTGGGTAATGAAATTTTGGCAAAATCTTTTCGGCAAAACGGCAGGCACCCGCGCGTAATACACCTTGACTGACTTGAAACCCAGAGTTGCCGCGAGCTGTAGGTACTTATCTCGAGTGGAATGTACCAGTGCAAGAGGCCTGGCTTGACGTCAAGTGAGCAATTGCTTAGCGATAAAAATATCAAAATAGTGAAATGTGCGATTAAAATTTGTATGTCACGGTCTGAAAAGATTACTAAGGCAAGTGGTAATACATTTCACAAATAACTTTGCTGAATTTTGTTCAGATTATCCAAAAATTTATCAAACATTGTTTTTGCCATCAGTGTTCTGATGTTGTGGACTTTTGGGAGTTTAGTGAATGACGAATGTATGTTCCTGTAAGTCTAAATTATTATTGTAGTCTGTTTGGATTAAACATACTGTACAGTACCCAAACACTCACTGAATGGAAAAGTACCCAAACAGTCACTGAATACAAAAGTAACACATGTCACGTGTAAGTATGTCAAAGGTTTTAACCTAATATATCACTACATCGTCCACCAAAATTAATTTTATTAGCAATAAATAATCTTATATGTAATGACTAATGACTATGAGTTAATGAAAAATAATAGATTGAGACTATGAAAAATAATAGATTGTTTATGATCACATTGTGTTATATAGTGGTGTGCTGTGCGAAAATAAACCGGTTCATTTTCAAGTAAAGTAAACTAGCTGCGCCCTGCGGTTTCACCCGCGTAGACCGGGATAAAAGTAACCTATATGTTAATCTGGGGTATAAGCTATCTACTTACCAAAATCCCAAATCGGTCCAGCCGTTTGAGCGTGAAGAAGTAACAAACATACAAACAAACAAACACACGCACTTACAAACTTTCGCCTTTATAATATTAGTGTGATGTGATTACTGTGATTAGTAATCGATTATTAAATCGAATTTTTAAACTACGATCAAATACAAGTTAGTTAATAAATCCAAGATACCTATCAGAATTTTTAAGATTGACAAACTTATCTAACTCAGTAGTGAAACCCAGAACAGTCGTCGTAATTTCTTTTAAATGACGTACTTTTTTAGGGTTCCGTACCTCAAAAGGAAAAACGGAACCCTTATAGTATCACTTCGTTGTCCGTCTGTCTGTCTGACTGTCTGTCAAGACCTTTTTTATCAGGAACGCGTGGAGGTATCAAGTTAAAATGAATATCAAATACGTAAGTCGTCTATGATCCTTTGGAGCTCTAAAAAAATCAAGCTTCTAAGTCTACGCCGTAAAAAAATACGGCCATTTATGCAACATATTTTGATACTCGCAAGTAAATCAAAACCTATAGGGTACTTACCGCTGACCTACAATCATGAAATTTGGCAAGAAGCAAGGTCTTACAGCACAAGTAAAGGAAAAAGTCTGAAAACCGTTATTTTGTCATTTTATCGCATAAACATTTTTGTTTTTGAGATTTCTTGTTTTTCAGCTACAAATGTTAAGTTTGTTATGGATACATTCTTTTCAATTACGGAGACCTTCATTTTGCGTGGCCCACACGCGCTTGGCCGGTTTTTATTACTATTAAAATGGATCGAAACAGATAAACTATAGTAATTTACGTTATTTAATTTTCATCGCAACGTATGTACATTCATCATAAACGCGTCAATAGGTGCAGTACTAGACAGAGTGATCTCTTATTTGTTTTCCAGGGTACCTAAAGATCAGAAGCACATGGAAATATTCCATATTACAATCTTTCATTATAATTGATTCAATGAAAACCTTCATTAAATTCTTGGGAAATGATGTTGATCGTTGGCAACTCTGGCCGTTTTTCGGGTAACAATGTCTTGTCTCATTTCAACGTAATTAGTTTGACGGTAGAAGAAGTGAGACAAACATAGATTATTTTGACAGATTGACATATTTATGTATCCGTTTCAAAGCTACGTGTTTAAACTCGTACAAGTCGGTAAGTCGGTACGTTTTTCTGAATTATTTTGTAGGACGCTGCGCCTCTAGTATTATAATACCTCATTGACTAAACATTAAACTTGCCGATTTTATGGCAACCTATTCTTGGTAACATATTGCAACGTCTGAAATATTTTACTTGAAAAGTGTGTCCGACAAAAATTTAATTTTTTTGCAAGTTCAGCTGCTAAATGTGAAGACGGCACGTAGTTTTGTTTTTCGATTTGTGAAACTTCAGTTGGGTCTACGCTAAGTCTGATTATTTGATGAATTAGTTAAGTTAATTTGCTAACGATAGGAGTAACCTGAAATTTGGAACACTGTAATCACAAAAGTATTTTTTTTCGAACGTGACATCTATTGGTACCTAAAAATTCCTAATTGACCCAGATCTCGTCATTTAATAGTTGCCTCTAAACCCGCCAAATTCTAGGTATTTTAGTGTTTTATGCCACAAAATGCGAATAATAACTATTATTGTGACCGCAACATAGTTGTTAACGCTTTTGTACACACAACATTAATTAAATTTTTAGAAAATTACATTTTGCAGTAGTAAACTACTTAATACATTTACGGTTTAGTTTAAGTCATAATGAATTTGCTTCCTAAGATAAATTTATGGGTAATAAAGGGTGTGCAAGTTGTTAGAATGATTAGCACCACTGGGCCAAACTGGCCCACTGGATCCGGCGGGTCCTTCACATGCCCTAATCTTGTTGATTCTGGAAAGAAGCCAGTTGATTCCAAAGAGAAAATTATTAAGAACATGTCATGCGTTGAGCCACATTGTTCCAGCGTATATCTTCGGCAAAACCGAAATATAGCAAATAAAATCGTTACCTATGTCGGAGGGCAACCCGGAAGGCACACAGACTGTCGCAAAAGCTTTGGCAAAAACAGAAGCGTCTGGCAAGGAAGCAAGTGAATTCTTAACACGTTTTTACGGTGACCAGGTAAAATATTATTATATTATAACAGCAGGTCACGTTACTACAAACTGTGAAATTTTCTCATTCAATTTTGAACTTAACCTTCAACAATTGCTCAGGTGCTGGTAAAACTGCAGGCATACCAAGCCTGGGCTTCGGCCCGTAATGACAGGTGCGACTGTCAACGTGCTCGCGCAATGTTAAAAGAGCGTTAAATTCTCCCGCCAAGTATTGCGAACGGGTGTTACGGAAGGCGCGTTTTGACCATGTTGGACGAATTGAGGCCAAGTTGGCATCCTTTCTGGTAGCAAGGAGTTCTGATCGCTGTCTAAATCGGTCTAGACAAATTTCTGCCATTTGCTGCCTCTTATGCTTAAGTCTGATGGAACGCTGGCTCATCCCGCGCAAGAAAGTGCAAACTTATTAGCCTTTATCTTTACCGAAAATTCACGCCTTGATGCGGCCTCTAACATACCCCACTGTAGTTCCACAATGCCGGAGATGGCAATCTGGTCAAATTCAATGCTCTGAAAACAAAGGCGTCTCTTTTCACTGCCAAAAGGAGTCAGTTTCAGTTATCTCCTACTTTCCGAGGAGCATCTGTACTAGTTACCGACCGCCTAGAGCTTTTGGGCATGGAGTTGTCGTCTGATCGGCTCAACCATCGAGTCAAAAACACAGACTTAATTCCGGACAAAAACTGATTCTGTTATTCTGATCGCACATATTTTTTTGCCAGACGTCTCTTAAAATTTTTAAGCAAAAATATGTTACAATTTAATTAACCTTGCTGTTTTTATTACCTCCTGCTCTGGTACAACCTTTAGTAAATCTTAGCATTCAGTCTTCTACCTACCTTTTGTTTCTTAGACTCTTAACAAACACGTACAGTATGTTCAAGGTCTGAGAGTTCACATTAACACAAAAAATTGAACACGACTGGGTCCTTTTGACGAGTAATAGTACAAACCCGACGACTATTGGTACAAATCGCCCTTTTTTTTAACTATTTAAAGTACTAAAATTACCTATTAGTCTCTTTTTGCATGGAACATTTGTTCCATTCTGTATCTGAGAAGGACGTTGTTAGCTGCGCTACAGTTTATACTTTTGCAGCTGTCATCGTTTTACTTGTGTACCTAGGTACTTCTTGTGTTATTGTTCCAAAATATTTTTTTTAATTTTGCTGATATTAATATTTTGCCTAGAAGTAGGTAGACGCGGCTACACATCAAGCTATACATTTCCAGTTTACACTGACCACTCATTGTTAGGAAATCCTATACAATGCGAGATCAGCATATACTGGAAATGTATAGCTTGATCTGTAGCCGTGCGTACTATTTCATTTTAAAACACCACATCTTTGTTTACTCATGTGGTCTAATTACACGAATCCAAAATAAAATTTATGTAATAGACGCGGCCGCTTGATGCATCGCGACGCCGCCGCCGCCACCCGCCCGCCGCGCGCCGCCCGCGCTCACCCTCTCGCGAGTGTTTGATTTTCCTTTAATTATTAGAAATGCTTTAGAGATATTCAGGGGATTTCTTTCAATTTGAGTAGACAAAAATTGTTGGTAGTAAGATTCATAAAAATATCCTGGGTGTCTTTAATGTACAAGGGTTAAATACACATTTAACTTCACGAAAAAAAAAGTATAATAGTCACCTTGGTGATAATTTACCTAGTTATTTGTAGTAACTATTTAAATACTTTGACAAAATTTCACTCTCTAGGTAAGTACTGTTTTGAAGTTATCATTTATTTTATATAAAATAGTCAATATGGTACTTAATATGTTGATTTTGACCGGGGATAATTATTTCCATAATTAAAACTTTTAAAAAGGAGCAGTCATGTACAAAATCACCAGTGGTCCATTTTTTGTTCCCACTTAAATTTAATGTTATTGCTATAATTGCTAATAACTCAATATATATAAAAAAAAAAATCGGGGATTACTGTCAATTTATGTATTTCAGCTATTTATATATTTAATTCTGAATTATCACCCAAAGAGCATTTATTGCAATCTACTCCATACAAATCGATCTATTTTTACTGGACTATAAGCGATTTTAAGCAATACAGCATTAATCATTATCCAATTAAGTACCTTAAATAAATTGTGCATTTACTATAGATCAATATGGCCCTTTAGAGCATGTAATTTAAGTGAATATTTTCGAAGATATTACAGATATAAAAAACTTTTTACAAAAAAAAAAACAACCGACTCCCAAAAAAACACTACAAAGTGAAAAATAAGTTTAATTTCGGAAGTCGGTGTCTTTGGTTTTTGGAACGAAGTTCCTTATCGCGCGTTGTGAAAGGGGGCTAGACGGAAAAAAGTCTCACGAAAAGTTGTCACGACACTTTTTGCTATAGTAAGCTATATGTAGATGTTTTTGCTGTAGTAGTTTCTCTGTCTGTCTCTCTCTCTCTCTCTCTCTTATAGATATGATGATGATGATGATGATGATGATGATGATGATGATGATGATGATGACGATGACGATGACGATGACGATGACGATGACGATGACGATGACGATGACGATGACGATGACGATGACGATGACGATGACGATGACGATGACGATGACGATGACGATGACGATGACGATGACGATGACGATGACGATGACTATGACTATGACTATGACTATGACGATGACGATGACGATGACGATGACGATGACGATGACGATGACGATGACGATGACGATGACGATGACGATGACGATGACGATGACGATGATGATGATATTGATGATGATAAGTATAAAAATAAAATTTTGTTACAATTCCTTCACTAATTAATCGAAAGGAACTTCGTTCCATCCGGGTGTCCCTTGACACCTCTCAAGTTTTTTTATTTACTTTTGTTTTTTTTTGCCACCGACTTCCGAAATTAAAGTTATTTTTCACTTTGCAGTGTTTTTTTGGGAGTCTGTTGTTTTTTTTTTTTTTGTAAAAAGTTTTTATTTTTCACTTTTTAGTGGTGCCTACCCTACACAAATCTGAATACCACTCTGCAAAATACATTAGAGCATCATCCACATAGACTAAATGGAAAAAATACGTATTAAATTATTTGAAGCTAACTCAAAAGCCCCTCCCTCATCAGAACTTGAAGATATTTTTTATGCGACCATCTCAGGACTATACCATATCAAATAAAAACTTTGCAAAAAGGCAAATACTTCTCGCTAAGTCGTGTCAGAAGTTTGGTAGGCGTAGTTTTAGTTGACAGATAACGAGGCTACGAAATCTGCCTTCTGACAATCAAGGCCATACATAACATACAACTCAAGTAGCGCAATTAGAAGCGGCATATAGATAGCATTAAATCATTTATAGCCAGAGTGCACCTCATGACAATTCCAATAAGCCCAAACACGGCTAGGATACATTGATTTATTACTGAGTTCCGATGCCTACCTTCCGGCTTCTTCATCAGATCGGTTCGATGGTACCATTTTCATCAGAACCATTTATTTAAAGCTTCGTCATGGTCGCTTAACTTTTAATCGAGATATCTTATCGCCACCCGTGAAATACTTATCATCGTTGAGGAGTTCCCGTGGCTTTCTGTGGTCTTCTTCATCAGTTCCACCTCACGAGATGGTACTTTCTGAATGTAAACGCTTGATTTGTTGATGAAAATACCAAAATAGCTATATGTATGCCTATAATATTTGAGGAGTTCCCTCGATTCCTCATGGATTCCATCATCAGAACTGGATTTTGATAAAAATGAGACCAATCTGGAAGTATACCATTTTAAATAAAAAAAGAATTTTCCGAATCAATTCATAAACGACGGAGTAATGAGGTAACAAACATACAAAAAAAAAAACGCAACCGAATTGAGAACCTCCTCCTTTTTTTGAAGTCGGTTAAAAATGCAGGGACATAGCGGGCGGCGGTACATAAATAGCGCGTCGAAGGCCACGCTTCGACCTCTACACAGATTAAGTAGTATTGACCTCTAGCACTTTATGATTAGCAGCGATCGCACGCGTTTGTCGGAGCTCTCTAGCGAGGAAAATAACAATTATCCATACTGATATTATAAATTCGAAAGTAACTCTGTCTGTCTATCTGTAACCTTTTCACGCCTAAACCACGAACAGATTTTGATAAAATTTGGCAAGGCTTTAGGGTGGTATCCAAGGGAAGGACTTATGCCACTTTTTGTCTCAAAAATAACCCTACAGGGGGTGATATAGGGGATGAAAGTTTGTATGGGAAACCCAGCATTTCTTAAGTTAGGGATATGAAAATTCATAATGAAATAAGTATTTCAGCGTTTTTGAAAAATCATCCCCTAAGGGGGTAAAATAGGGGTTATTTTAAAATGTACAAAACTGCACGGATATTGATACAATTTGGCAAGGCTACAGATGGCATCCTGGGGAAGGACACAGCCTATTTTTTATCTTAAACAATTATACTACAGGGGGTGAAAGTTTTATGAGAATCCCAGCATTTCTTAAGTTCTGGATATGAAATTTCAAAGAAGGACGGCCAAATCGTACCTGACTACGAGGCGGTGGTGTACAGATATGCCATATATATGAAAAAATCTAGTATTTTTTAAGGTCTTAAAAAACATAAGAAATAGATACTTAAGTCGCCAGAAAAAAAAGCACAAACACATTTTTTTTTAATAGCATAATTTGTAAATTATTTAGAATAAATGTTCAGAACGCACCTTTGACGATTCATTTTGCTTAAGAAATGATTTAGTACTCAAAGATTATAATTATTCACGTTTTTCTGAATAGTTATTAGATCTGATGTAATTCAAATTCTTGTCATAAAAATAATTATGTGGGTTCATAGTAAGTATCAGCATTTTGTTCAATTGTGTACAACGGAACGTCATAATATGTCATCGACGCGCGCCATGGATTGACAGTGTCAATACTGTCAATTACAACGGGTGTCAATTTGACACTAATATACTGTAGTGTGTAGTCTTTGCACCCGGCGATCTCGCTCGCATTGTTGTGTTGTTGTTGTTAGTGTGAATATTGTGATACGTACTGTACTGTTTTGGATTTCCTTCTGTTGTTTGACCTTGGCATTGTTTTACAGACTGATAACTAGGTACCGCTTGCAGGTCCAGCTTCTATAGAAATTTGGCCGATGTTCTTTATGGGTTTGATTTATGAAAAACTCATCCCCTAAGGGGGTAAAGTAGGGGTAAACTAAAATTCACAAACATTATTAATATTTTTAGGGATTGGGTAGTTCGTATCTTGAAGTAACATTTAGTCTTAATATTTTTTTAATTCCCACGTGATAAAGAGGATTTACATTTTCGCTTTAAAGTTGCTTTCAAGCATGCAAGTTGGTAATTTTCCGTTTACTATTGTTTGGTTTTAAGATTTATTTATCCTCTAGCAATCAGATATCAATCTGCGCGTCGCTCCTCGAGTACTATATAAGCAGTGCGAGAAGATATTGTCTAGCCGACGTTCGCACGGGCGTAAAAATATCGCGGCGATTTTTTTAGCGCACTGCATTTTCAACGTTCTGCTTAGCGCTGAGAGTTAAAAATCCAACAGTGTTTTCGTCGCGCTAGGATGCACTCTGTTGTTGATAGGTTGGATTCTCGAACATCGGCTCAAAACCGAGAGTTGAAAATCCAGTGCGCGATAAAATCCCGCCGCGATATTTTTACGTCCGTGCGAACGTCGGCTTACTTGGATTAACACTTAGGCTGAGGCTACAGTAAGCAGCGATTTGCGATGCGACTGGAAGAGCGAAACGAATAACGAGAGTAATGTTTGATGTACGGTGTAGCCATATACGTGAGCATTCATTTATTTGTTTTAATCGCTCATGTGTCGCAGGTTGCGTCGCGGCCTTATGTAGCCTCAGCCTTATGGTACTTTAAATCCCGGTAGTACGTTCCCGTGGGATATTTTCCGCCATCCACGCGGGCGAAGCCGCGGGCAAAAGCTAGTACCTAATCTAATAAAATAACTTATTTTGATAAGGATTAATATTTTGTTGTATATATAATCATCCAAACGTAAGTAGGTATGTCGAAAAATACTTTTTTTAAACAATCAAAGAAGTATAAAAGATAAAATATAAAAGATAGAAATATGGTGTCCCGGACCTTTTTGTAGAATTAGGTATTTAAGACGAACCAGTTTATCTACATGTTAAAGCTACAACTGAACAATCTGTCACATAAATTATTCTATAGGGAACTAGCTTTTGCCCGCGGCTTCGCCAGCGTGGATGTCGGAAAATATCCCATAAGAACGTTCATGTGGAAAACATAGGGCATATCCCTAACTTAAGAAATGCTGGGTTTCCCATACAAACTTTCATCCCTTTTATCACCCCTTGTAGGATTATGTTTTAAGACCAAAAGTAGGCTGTGTCCTTCCCCAGGATGCTATATAAAGCCTTGCCAAATTTTATCGAAATCCGTACAGTTTTGTAAATTTTAAAATCAACCCCTATTTTACCCCCTTAGGGGATGATTTTTCAAAAATGCTGAACCGCATATTTCTTAATCTCCTACCAATAGCATAAATTTGTTATCCCTAACATAAGAAATACTGGGTTTCCCTTACAAACTTTCATCCCCTATATCAACCCCTGTAGTATTGTTTTTGAAAGTATCCTATGTCCTTTCCCAGGATGCTATATAAAGCCTTGCTAAATTTTGTCGAAATCCGTGCAGTTTTGTAAATTTTAAAATCAACCCCGATTTTACCCCCTTAGGGGATGATTTTTCAAAAACGCTGAACCGCATATTTCTTTATTTCCTATCAAAAGCATACATTTTAATTTTCATATCCCT
Organism: Cosmia trapezina; assembly: GCA_905163495.3. Lineage (NCBI taxonomy): Eukaryota > Metazoa > Arthropoda > Insecta > Lepidoptera > Noctuidae > Cosmia > Cosmia trapezina. The sequence goes on from LR991022.1 coordinate 21,390,554, forward strand.
AACTTAAGAAATACTGAGTTTCCCATACAAACTTTCATCCCCTATATCACCGCCTGTAGGATTATTTTTTAAGACCAAAAGTAGCCTGTGTCCTTCCCCAGGATGCTATATAAAGCCTTGCCAAATTTTATCGAAATCCGTGCAGTTTTGTAAATTTTAAAATCAACCCCTATTTTACGCCCTTAGGGGATGATTTTTCAAAAACGCTGAACCGCATATTTCTTAATTTCCTATCAATAGCATAAATTTGTTATCCCTAACTTAAGAAATACTGGGTTTCCCTTACAAACTTTCATCCCCTATAATTATCACCCCCTGTAGTATTATTTTTGAAAAAAATAGTATCCTATGGCCTTCCCCAGGATGCTATATAAAGCCTTGCCAAATTTTGTCGAAATCCATGCAGTTTTGTAAATTTTAAAATCAACCCCGATTTTACCCCCTTAGGGGATGATTTTTCAAAAACGCTGAACCGCATATTTCTTTATTTCCTATCAAAAGCATACATTTTAATTTTCACATCCCTAACTTAAGAAATACTGAGTTTCCCATACAAACTTTCATCCCCTAATCAACCCCTGTGTATTTTTGAAAAAAAAAGTAGCCTATGTCTGTCCCCAGAATACCATCTATAGTCTTGCCAAATTTTATCAAAATCCGTTCAGCGGTTTAAGCGTGACAAGGTAACAGACAGACAGACAGACAGAGTTACTTTCGAATTTATAATATTAGTATGGATGAATCCACAGGGTAATTTTTCAAAAATACATGAAAATTGGGCCTTCTCGAATTCCACGAATTTTCGCCTAGGCTTTAAGGGGTGCTTAATAATTGTTGCAAATGGGTCACACTATCACGTCCTAGAAGGAATAGGTTGAGTTTCACTGTCATCTTGTACAGTGCGTTTCAACTAAGAATAGGAATGACCTTGCGCCATATTGTGAAGATTTAGCAAAATAGCATCTCGTTTACACATTTGCAAAGTCAGTGACATATTTTAACAAAAACAATTTCCAAAAACAGAATTAAAATGGATAAGGATAACACTACAAAACTTTGCAAGCCTTAGATTTCTAGCTTCAGTTGACAGGTAGAGGTCATTGACTTTCCTATTCTTAGTTGAAACGCAATGTAATCATGACAAGTTTTCGTAAAAATTACAACATTTTGTAATAATTAATTACTAAGTATGCTGTGATACAAATCATGCGTTTAGTCTATAAACCTCTGGTAAAAAGTTTAAATACCTACGTTCTTGGTCACCTCACTGCAATGCGTTTTACTTCTGAGGGATTAGCACATGGGTATTCGTAGTGTTTGGCAGCAGGATTGAAGTGAAGACCATCTGGGCACGCATATTTCATTGCTCTGTTTTGCTGCAAAGAGGAAGAGGGATGGAGGGATGATATGTAATTTTACAAAAAATAAGCAACGTAATGTTTTGAGTTGCTCAGAGCAAGCAGTAAATGTTTAACTAAATAACAGGCTTATAACCCACCTTGCATTCAATAAAGATGTCGTATTCATGTTCGAAGGAGTAATGTCCATTTTCTTCTTTGCACTGGAAGTCCTGCCCTGATGATTGTGTCACCGCTGGATATGATTGTGTGGTGACTACCACCGGGGGTGCCTGAGTAGCTATCGTCCGTGGCGAGGTAGTAGGGGGATATGAATATGAAGGAGTTTGTGTAGGATATGTAACAGTTGAATAGTAAATCATTGGCGGGATTGAGGGTTGAAGGTGTCGACCAAAAGCAAGTTCCCGAACATGCAGAGGTTTAGGAAGAAGGGGCGGTAATGCCACTGGCGTAGGTGATTGGGGTACGTTGATAGATAGTGGTGCTGACCACACGGCATTTCGTTCTGGAAGAACTGCTGGTTCTTGGGCCTGCTCAATTTCCTGGGTGGGCTCGGGGTTCCAACCCAGGGGTTGTAAGTTAGGGTAAGGTTGTAGAGCGGGTTCAGGTTCAGCTGCTAGTGTGGGTGGTGCAGCGGGAGTTGAGGGTCCATTGAGTACGGGTGATGGCACTGCAGTGGCGTTAGGAGCAGCAGTTACAGGACCAGTCAACGGCATTGGTCTCCTAGGAAAAAGTAACGGTCTATGTCCATAAATCGGCTGTGGTCTCTGATACCGCACTTTTGACGTTCCGTAGTACGAGTATCCTCTGTTCACCTGACCAACCGTCACTGCAAAATGAACATAATTCACAAACGCTTGTAAACAGAAAAATATCGAGCTTATCAAAACCATGTACCAGAGCAAAGCAAGCATCGTTACTTAGAACTTACCAGCCACTACCAATGATAGTATTAATAGTAATTCTGCCCGGGACATGTTTGTAGTTCGCTAGAGGTGCTCCCGGTGTGGCAGTGCGCACCTTACTGTAAATAGTGACCTATTTTCTTTTGTTTTTAAATGGAATACGCTAGTGTTACCGTTATTAAATTGATTGGAATTTAATTATTTTTAAATATAATTACTGATATTAAATTAACTTTTAATGATGAACTCTTGAGTTTTTTTGATAATGATAGTTGCGGTCGATGCTGCTAAGAAAGTTCATTCCTAATTAGATTCATGATTGTTTATTATTTATACTGTTTTATTATTATAATATTGTACTGTTTTAGTTAAATAAGTTTAAGTTAGTATTCATTTTTAAGAGTCTGCTTTTAGTATCGTTTTTTTTTTCAATAAAACGATACTACTTTTATTATTGCGTTTAACGACAGTCAATAATAATGTTATGATTAAAATTTACGAAAAGTAGTCTAACGACGTTTAAATAGACCGGAGGTTTCCACACCGCTTCCCATGTATAATATTGGAGGTTCAAATCCTAGGCACGAAATGTGCTTTTTGTTATTCATTATAATTACCTATATTTTTTTTAATATTTATAAACTCTCTCTATATTTATATTCTGTTTTAGTAACATTTATAAAGAATTTAAAAATCATGAAAAATAAAATACTTTAATCATTTACTTAATAATATTTATTATTGCTATTATTTAACAAAACTTTGATTTCATTTTACTACAAATATTTATATTTTACAATTTCATAAAAAAAATACAGTTATTAATTTATTTTATTATACATATTTTGCCAACTGACACAAACGGGTCCCTAGACAAGTGAGATCCTTTAACGCAAACGATAAACTATGAAGCACTGGAAATATTTTAGATTGACACAAGCTAACGAAATGTCACGTGATCTGTCATATCGTCTTTGCATACAAATTTGACATTTGACAATCTAACAAGCGACACCGAAAGAGAGAAGTTTTGAAGCGTTTGCAATTTGTCTAGGACCTAGAAGTTAGTTTTGGCAGGATGGCAATCATGAGCTTATGAAGTGAATAAACATGTTATCAATAGTTAATCAATTAACGTCTCCTATTAACTCATAATAATTATCTATATTAATTTAATATTTCGATTTCGAATATTTCACTAAACCAAGTAAAATAGTGGGATCAAATGAGGTTAATGTCTTCGTTGTTTATTTCTTCTCATACTTAATTAACATAACCGCTTAAAACTGTGAGATTACTCTAATTAGTTAACAAAATGGTGTGCGTACTCCCAGCGGAAAAGTGTCGAATTTCATGACTTCAGTTCAGCAGATTTTTAGTGTATGGCGTCCTGTAAATGTGTATGAAAATTTTAAATTTGTGCGTCCAGCCATTTTTGAGATATTTGCGAAAAACACTTTCCGCTGGGGTAACGTTCTCCTAGCGGATTTTTTTTCTCAAAATGGACACACGAGAAAAATAGGTAAATATACCAACAATTAGTGTATAATGAGAGGTAAATGTGTGTGCAAAAATGGAATTTGTGTGTCGTAAGACTCCGAAGATATTCAAGATGCCGCTGGGGGAACGTTTGGCTGTTGGCTGGATATCCTAAACGATTAGACGCACAGTTATGATTTTTTTTACATATATTGCTATCAATTTGTCTGTAATAATTGTGACAAAAGAATGACAAAAAACAATTACCGTTCGGAACAAAAAAAAGTATTCGTGAAATCAGCTCTTTAGGTTCTTGTACTTTAAACTGAATTCCTAGAGACTATTTTCCAGCTTTAATAATTATGTGCCCTATAACTGCATACATTGTTTTGCCAAGTTTCATTTGTATACTGTAAGTAATTAATGAGTTATGTAACAAAATACCACGAAAAAGCCACGACAGTTATCACCATTGGATTGAACGAGTTCTTTATAGGTTGGCAAATTAAAAGGTATTCCAATATAATTTGTGTATTCGTTCAACTATCCACCTGTAAAATTTTAGTCCTATACACTTGATAATTAAATATATATAATTAAAATACCCGCACTAGTAACGAAACAGTGATAAACCGACCAAGTTTCAATGCGTACCTACAAAATAGCGGTCCTTTGGTATATAGTGCTAACCTTCCAAAATTGATAGTATTGTACCTTTATTGGATTGCTACATGTGCGTACACAAATATTCACTTAGTTTTTAAGCACACTTAAAATGTAACCCAACTAATTATTATCTATCTATCTATATAAATAAAAAGAGAAGTCTTGAAAGACTGACTGATTGACTGACTCATCAACGCACAGCCCAAACCCTTGGACTTAGAAAGCTGAAATTTTGTATAGAGGTTCCCTTAATAATGTAGACAAGGAATAAGGAAGGAATTGTCGGCAGTATGTTCCTGTGGGATATTTCCCGACATCCACGCGGGCGGAGCCGCTTGCAAAAGCTAGTAAATAATAAAAATTGTAAGTATTTTTGGCTGTTAGAGACAGTGACTACTATTATCTTTTTTCCACCTTGTCAAGCGAAAGCCAAAATACTTAAGCGTGTATCAAATATGTAATTAAATTGACTGTTGGTAAGTAATATCGGTCAATTTGATTTGTGTCAAAGTGGGTAGGTATGCATTATAATAGTAGTATACAGGGTGGCCGGAACATTGACGTCCAAAAATAAAATTTCGGTCCCTCGTATCGTGGGGTATTCGAATCACCCCCATGTATGTTCCGCGACTTTTCACAGTTTTCGAGTTATGAATTTTTTTCTGAATGTTTGAAAATTTTCGACCTGACCAACCTAAAAAAATTCTAAAAAAAAAAGTAGAGGGTTTTATCGAGTTTCTTTTTTTGCAACTGAATTTTCATAAGTAGTACTTTTATGCATAAAATAATCAGCTTCGTAACTGTAATGAAAGTTATGAAAATGTTGATCTAAAGTGAAAAATTTACGTTCGGTAAATTATGACTTAAATTTTCAACTTCAAATTAAAAATCTAAACAGGTGACTTCATGGTTCTCAAGTAGGCTTCAAGAATGCGCCAGACTCTCAGCTTTCATAATCATTAAAAAACGTAGGACTTAATGGGGCTAACTTTGGCCTTAATCGGCCTTCAAAGACTGCGAGGTGGAAAATTCTTAAAATTAGCTATCTGATTACTATTTTTTTTTTTTCCATTTTCTCGCTCCTAAGGTTATTTAGTTTGCTAACCAAAAATGACTGCAGGAAAGCTAAGATTTAAACACGGAGATTTTTTTAAATGTTAGTTTAATGAATTTTGCGCGATCCGTTCTCGTGGACTATGGGTTGTAAACGAGGGTGCAACTCTTTTACCTGCAATAACAATGGACCGAGAGGAAAAGAGACCGAATTATTGCTATCTCTCTCACGCAAGGCGCGCAACCGAAGCCAACGCAAAACAAGTACCTCAGTCGTACTCACATTGTGTTTACTGCTATACGCGTGTCGCCATTTTGTCTTTACCACACTCGCTTTGCCCACGGACTCCGCTGCCTACTTGTTTGACTACTTTGCTCGTTTATTGGACTGTGTTTTGCATTCTGATTAGGACTTTTTTTACGTGGAAGTGTTAAAAATGAGTTACACGTTAAGTGAATATGCAGAAATGCATTATTTTTATGGAGTTGCACAAGGAAACGGCCATGAAGCAGCGCGACTGTATCGCGAACAACTTCAACGTCGTGGTGGGCCGCAACCTGAGCGATATCCCGACCATCGTGTTTTTATTAACACGCACAACACTTTGATGGCAGGCCGCATTCCTGGTCGACGCGGCAGTCATGAAGGAATCCCTAGAGCTAACCCGGATCGCAGAGAAATGGTGCTGGAAGAAGTTCAGCGAAATCCGTCTACGAGTACGAGAAGTATGGCTCGTGCTCTGAACATCCCAAGGACTTCTATCCAAGGCATTCTTCACGATGAAGAATACCACGCGTTCCACATCCGACGAGTCCAAGCTTTACTGCCTACAGATCACCAATTGCGCGTTGATTTTTGCCAAACCATGTTACGAAAAGAGCAAGAGGATCCTGGATTTTTCAATAAAGTTTTATGGTCAGATGAGTCACGATTTGAGCGATCCGGAATATTCAATATTCATAATTACCACACGTGGGCGAATGAAAATCCACTCGAAGTGAGAGCTTCGACATTTCAACATCGCTTCAGCGTTAACTTGTGGTCTGGTATCCTCAATGGCGAACTAATTGGTCCGTTTGAACTGCCGTCCAGACTTGATGGAGAAACATACAAAAACTTTTTGGAAAATGAACTTCCATTGTTGCTGGCAGATGTGAATCTCGAACTCAGACGAACCATGGTGTTGCAAAATGACGGCGCCCCGTGTCACTATGCAACCCAGGTCCGAAATTACTTAGATGAAACATACCCCAACAGATGGATCGGACGCAGCGGACCAATTAGGTGGCCTCCACGCTCACCTGATCTCAACCCCATCGATTTCTTTATTTGGGGCTATTACAAGGAAATAGCATACGCCCGAGACTGTTCAAGTGAACAAGAGCTGAGGCAGTTGATTGCAGAAGCTGAACGTGTTGTGAGAGAGAACAGAGACGCTTTTAGACGATTGCCAGACAATTTCTTACGTAGGTGTAGAATGTGTATTGCTGCTGGTGGTGGCCACTTTGAAAACCTTTTGTAAATGTTAAAAATAAATTAAGTACTTTTTTCACATTATCATCTGTGTTTTATTCAAAACCACTTTTTACGTAAAACTTTTCTTACCTAACTCTGAAACTATTTGTTGGTTAGTTTTCAGTATTCTTATCATTAATTAACCTTAGGAACGAGAAAATAGCCAAAAAAAAATAATTACTCAGATGGGTAATTTTAAGAATTTTTCCACCTCGCTGTCTTTGAAGGCCGATTTTAAACAAAGTAGCCCTATTAAGTACTTCATTTTTTTATGATTATGAAAGCTGAGAGTCTGGCGCATTCTTGAAGCCTACTTAGGAATTATGAAGTCACCTGTTAAGATTTTTAATTTAAAGTCATTGAGTTATACTACTACGTATAGAGAAGACAACGCGTTGCATGATTGTGCGCCACGCTTTGCGGTACACCGTACCGCAACTATCTCAGTGATTCTCCAACGCTCGTAGAGACAAGTCTTGTTTTGCTCGCGTAAATAACCACATCAAAATGCCTGGTTGTGTTCTTAAAGAATGCAGTAAACACTCCAGAACATCAAAAAAAAGTGATGGTTTAACATTCCATCGGTAAGTAGACATTAAAATGTTTAAAACACTGATTGAATGTTTTTCACGGTTTAACAATGCTCACGAGAATCGGGCTGCCGGGCGCCGCCATTTTGCGACACTAATCATAGAGTAATGAAAACAAAAGATGCAGATACGCAACATACATTTGTACCTATTTTGTTGTTCATTTTGTCAATAGTATATGTGTTATTTATTATTGTGTATAATAGATGTACAATAAATAAATTGTGACTTTTACCTAAATAACGTAAATAATTTTGAAGGTTTCTACGGCCGGGTCATGAGAAAAGAGAAACGTGGATAAAATTTGTGCAAAATAATCGCAATGAAGAAACATGGCTTCCGACTCCTCATACATATATATGTTCATTGCACTTTAAGGATGAGGATAAGCATTATACAAAAACAGGACGAGTTTATTTTGAATTTGTGTAATAAATAAAGTTTACAAAATTACAGCGATAGATTTTTATTTCACTTCATTTATTTATTTATTTATTTAATGATAAGGCAGAGTAGGTATTAGATAGTAGTAGGTACAAAAGTGTAGTGTAGTACAAAAATGAAGTAAACTTCTGGTTCGCAGTGTCTGTTCTATACGCTAGTAATATATAAACTCCTTTGCAAAAAAAACGGGCACCTTACAGTCGGGCTTTTCTATGAATAATGTTAATATTTTTAGTATTTCATTAGCTTAAATGACTAGAAATTTCTTATTATCATTGGGAATATAGTTTTTAACCCTTAAATCCTGGAATCGGTGTTTTAGTCAATGTAAACAGAGAGTCGTGTTAAAATGGAAATTTTTAGGGTATAATTAAATTAAGACTACGATTATTTTTATGGTATTTTAATTTAAAAAAGACATTAAAAAATAAAAATTAATAACGAGTATGACCTCCCCTTGCAGCGATTACGGCATGTAATCGTCTTGGCATGCTTTCCACCAGGCTTTTGATGGTGTCCTGTGGAATGTGTTCCCACTCAGCCGAAATCACACATTTAAGCTCCCTGATGTTTTATGAAAGGCGTTGGACAGATCGTACTCGCCTTTTTAGAAGGTCCCAGACATGCTCAATGGGGTTAAGGTCGGGGCTCCGCGCTAGCCAATCCATACGACGAATACCGACCTCTTGCATATAAGCATCTACGTCGCCAGAACGGTGGTCCCGAGCATTATCGTCCATGTAAATGGCATCTTCACCAATTACAGTCAGTGCGGGCTGTGCATGTTGACAAATTATTCCTGTTATGTACCTTTGCGCATTTAGTGACCCATTTTCAATGAACACTATGTCGGTACAATAGCTGGAAGTTACGCCCGCCCAAAACATAACGGACCTTCCACCATAAGGGGTGATTTCTTCAAAACTCACGTCGGCATAGCGTTCCCCTGGTCTTCGTAACACTCGCCGACGTCGGTTCTCACCATTTAGACAAATTTGAGCCTCATCGGAGAAGAGTACGCTACTCCAGTTACCTAGTGTCCAAGATAGGCAATTTCTAGTGAACCTCAGTCGAGCAATCCGGTGCTCACGGAGTAACTTGGGGGTCCGCGCTGGTCGTCGACTGCGTATATCAACGGCTAAAAGCCTCCTCCTCACTGTCCATAGGCTAATCTGTGCTCCTCGTACCTCTTCAAGGTTTCTTTTGAGGTCTATGTAACTGCATTTGCGGTTCCTCAGCGCCTGAGTCACTAAAAAGCGGTCGTCTCGTGGTTGTGTGCAACATTTTCTCCCAGAACCTTGCCTTCTTTGAACGGAGCCTGTCTCTTGGTATCGAGTCCAGGATCTTTGGACGCTTGAACGACTCACGCTTAACCGCTGTGACCCGTAATATAGGCTACAACCCACTTCCAGCAGCGCTATAATTTTACTAGCTCTTAGTGCTTTTTCTGCCATTACAATCGACACAAAGATATCTGTTTTAAGTCGCAATAAGGCAGGATTATGCGACAAACATAAATTATTCTAATAAAAATAACGAGAAATTAGTTTTAGTTGCCTGATAACCTTTTAACCGCAAACCCGCGAATAGTGAGTAAAAAGTCATCAACTGAAAAAGGCATTATTATTTTTAAAAACAACAGTTTCGAATTTGAAATTAACTTTTTTTTCATACCCAGACTCTTTATTATGTGCCAGTAACATAGTTTGTCTATTAAAACCTCTTTAGAACTAAATGATTACCAATAATGTAGAAAAATCCAAACCGCCCGTTTTTTTTGCAAAGGAGTGTAGTTCAGACCCATGACGCATAATAAAAGAAGTCTATAGAAGGAACTTCAAAAATATGTCGCATCTGCGCGCATTGATTATGATCTATGAGAACATAACACTTGCACCGCGCATGCCCCGCTGTCATCAACTTACGCGCCATCTTTTGTTTAAAATAGCTTCTCTAGTACGTAGTACATTATAACTCAATGTTTAAAGTTGAAAATTTGAGTCATAATTTACCGAACGTAAATTTTTCACTTTAGATCAACATTTTCATAACTTTCATCACAGTTACGAAGCTGATTATTTTATGCATAAAAGTACTACTTATGAAAATTCAGTTGCAAAAAAAAACTCGATAAAACCCTCTACTTTTTTTTTAGAATTTTTTTAGGTTGGTCAGGTCGAAAATTTTCAAACATTCAGAAAAAAATTCATAACTCGAAAACTATGAAAAGTCGCGGAACATACATGGGGGTGATTCGAATACCCCACGATACGAGGGACCGAAATTTTATTTTTGGACGTCAATGTTCCGGCCACCCTGTATTATAGCTATAATCAGTTTTTAGGGTTCCGTACCAAAAATTGTAAAAAAGGAACCCTTATGGTGTGACTCAGTCTGTCTGTCTGTCTGTCTGTGTCTGTCTGTCTGTCACAGCTGGATATCTCAAGAACTACTAATGCTATCAACTTGAAATTTGGAACAGTTTTAGATGACGTTTACCCAACTATTTTGACAATAAGAAAGAAGTAAAAATATTTATATTTTTTTTTGTAACAGGGACTGAAAGGGGGTCTTAAAAATTCAAAGTGAGACTACTAGGGCATGTGGGGTATCATATGAAAGAGCGCTGCTTGCACATTCTTAAACTATTTTTTTATTTTTTTGAGGCCGCATAGTTCTCGACTTTTATCATTGATTAAGGGCCAGTTTCCACCAAAGCGGAAAAATCCTCGTGCATGTTCGGACATCCTCCTGGCCGCTCATTCATACCAAGGGTGAAAGTGCGCTTCGGACGTGATCGCGCCATTGAAGATCAACAGAATGCTCGAGCATGTTGGAGGCTATGCGCTGAAATCTTCTGGGGTTGCTCAGTTCATTTTACTGCTCAATTACTTATTTAATTACCCATTTAAATAGATATTTGTTATGATTTAGACTCATTTTTAGGGTTCCGTACCTCAAAAGGAAAAAACGAAACCCTTATAGGATCACTTCGTTGTCCGTCTGTCTGTCTGTCTGTCTAGCTTTCTGTCCGTCTGTCTGTCTGTCTGTCAAGACCCTTTTGCTCAGGAACGCGTGGAGGTATCAAGTTGAAATTAGTATCAAATACGTAAGTCTGCGGTCCCTTAGAGTTGTAAAAAAATCAAGCTTCTAAATCAACGCAATAAAAAAATACGGCCATTTATGCGACATATTTTGATGCTCGCAAGTAAATCAAAACCTAAAGGGTACTTCTCGTTGACCTAAAATCATGAAATTTGGCAAGAAGCAAGGTTTGACAGCACAAGTAAAGGAAAAAGTTAGAAAATTGATTATTTGTAGTTTTATCACATAAAAAAAATAGTTTTTAGTTTTCATTTTCGGGCAAAATGTTGGTGTACCTACTATAGATACCTACACCTCTGCCCAAACCTTCGGGGAAACAAGGCGTCATGTTATGTTTATGAATAGTTTTTTGCGAATACAAACTTAAATATGCAGTTGGATAATTGTCCGTGACGTATATCTATGTATGGCAGAACATGTTTTTCAAGTCAATGTTAAGTTTGTCTTTGGGATAAATTCTTTTCAACTACGGAATCCTTCATTGTGCGTGGTCCAACACGCACTTGGCCGGTTTTTATTTAGTTTACTGCTCAGTTTTTACTGCCGAACTTGTTAATAAACATTTTTTTTTATGCTATCCTGCACTGTTCCACTGCTGAGCAAAGGCCTCCTCCAAATCCTTCCAAGCATCCTTTTCCACCACGAGCCACCTCGATCCCACCCTTGCGGTACGAGTCTATGTCGTCTCGTCACCTCTTCCTGGGTAATAAACATGCATTTTGTAATTTTTAATTTACTAAAACTACAATAAGCAACTGCCGCTTTAAATCAATGGCATCTTTTGTTGTTCTAGAAAATATCTTATATCTTATCTTATATCGTCCTAGTTTAAGCTCAGTTGCACAAGTTTTGTATCTTGCCAGTAACTCAGTTCAATTTAAGCCACAATAAATGTAACTATTTAATAGTTTTAACAAAAGATTCACCGGGGAAGCTGAACTTGAAGCAACATGGCGGCGTCGTCGTCTTAAAAAAAGCCCATCGATAATTATATTACCCGTCTCTCCACTATTCCATTGCTTATTTTACAGTGCATAGTGGATAGGCTGTAGGTATAATCCTTATCCATATCCTAAGGGCATGTCTTCCCTACCCTTACCGCGCCCCCCGGTCTACTCCTTGATATACAATGGTCTCTGTTGCACCATGTAACATGAGGCAACAGGGGCTAGTGTGAATCTTTGGGTTCAGTCGAGAAATCGAGTCTGGTTAAACCACGCTGGAATTGGTGCATTTCATTCATTCATTCATTCATTCATTCTGTAACATTAATTGTTACATGTCTTAATTCTTAATAATATAATAATAATAATAAAAAAAAAATAAACATAAGAAAATTAATTAACAATAATATTATTTATAAAAAAAAACTATTTACAATACTAAAATAAAAAATAAACTAATAATGAACGCATCAAATCAGACTTCTGGCCAGCTACAGTTTATCACCACGCACGATTAAAACAAGCGACATATTAGGCACCCAGAAACTAGTTTCTTTGTTCTCGGCGCGGGGGCAGGGTCGATAGCGACAGCACACTTCCACGTCGCCGCGCCGCCGGCAGGACCACAGAGTACTTGGGCAGGACGATTCTGGTTGTCGAGGCGAGCGCACGTCAGACTTTTTCTCGGTCCCTAATACGAATCTATATCGTAATCGCGATCAAGTTTTTTTAAGGGCGTCCCTACCGTTCCCTCGACATTTAATTACGTACCTAAATCAGAAATATACTGAGTAATGTAATAATCGACGTTCAAACATATTCTGTGTGTGTGAATTAAACCCCGATTGGGTAAGTGTTGCACAATTATAGTTAGCCAGTAGCTTAGCAAACCGTAACGGTTTCTTTCGCTTTGCCTACCCGGTGATCTTTTCATTTGTGTTTTTTTGCTTATCTTTGTTTCTATTAGACGCTCATTACTTGTTTTCTCTTTGTAGTTCTACCCTACATTTTCAGAATTATATCATTCTTGCATATTAAAATTGAGTTTCCGTTGTAAATTTCAAATGTTTAAATTAACGGCTAAGTAACCGTAATTATTGTCATCTCCGTATCTGATAGTGAACATCCACAGCAACACATCTACATATTAGTGCTTCCCTATTCAACGTTGCTGTGGGTGCTCACCGTCTACGGCCAGCGTGTAATGCTTTCGCTTATTGCGCATTACAGGGTTTCACGTACACCTTAATTCCCTGCTCCCCCGTGGTGGACAGTAGCGGGACAATTTGCGAACCCTACACCAGCAGTTGGACCTGGCGATCGACGCGCGAGCACTCGTCTCCTGCAGCGGCCAGTGACGTCAGGGGAGTGCTAGACCGGGTTTCACGTACACCTTAATTCCCTGCTCCCCCGTGGTGGACAGTAGCGAGACAATTTGCGAACCCTACACCAGCAGTTGGACCTGGCGATCGACGCGCGAGCACTCGTCTCCTGCAGCGGCCAGTGACGTCAGGGGAGTGCTAGACCGGTGAGGAGGTTAATCGCTGTATAGGCCCTAACCCAACTTTTATCGACCCTCATCTACCTACCGAGTTATTTATAATAAATGTTCCAATTTACTGCCTACTTACTTTTCATTTAATATCCTCCTAGGAATACCTGTGCCTAGGTTAGGTAGGATAAAGTAGCGTAGCTGTAACTTTAGTACCGGGAAAATTCGTTCATTCATAAAAATTAAACTGCAATTCTTTTTCTCTAATTATATTGTGTACGCACTTGTACCAAAAATAGCTGTACAATACTACCAGTTTTAGAAGGTTAGCACTTTTTATTAGTCATTCAAACTTGGTCGGTTTATCACTGTTTCGTTTCTTGTTCGGTATTTTAATTATATATCTCTAATTATCGAGTGTATGGGACTAAAATTTTACAGGTGGATAGTTGGACGGATACACTAATTAATGGAATACCTTTTAATTTGCCAACTTTTATAGAACTCGTCCAATTCAATGACGAAAACTGTCGTGGCTTTGTCATGGTATTTTTTACATAACTCATTAATACAAACGAAACTTGGCAAAACAATGTACGCAGTTATAGGGCACATATTAAAGTTAGAAGACAGTCTCTAGGAATTCAGTTTAAAGTACAAGAACCTAAAGAGCTGATTTCACGAATACTTTTTTTTCTTCCGAACGGTAATTGTTTTTTGAATTCTTTTTTCACAATAGTTGCACACAAATTGATAGCAACATGTGTAAAAAAAATCATAACTGTGCGTCTAATCGTTTAGGATATCCAGCCAACAGCCAAAGGAGTACGCACACAACAAAATATTTTAACTATACAGATACAACTTTACGGTTCTATTATAATAATATTTAACCGGGATTGCGAAGTGTGAAGTGATTAAATATATTAAATTTAGTAGCGAAGAGTACCTTCACTTTCTATTACTTATTTGTTGGAGTCTGCCTCCCATTTGAGTACCTAACCATCGTCCAACCTGCATTACTACCTCGCATCAACTCCCAACTCCTCAAAACTTCATTGTGCAAATTAATTTTGGACTTCACTTCGCTTGAATCCCAGTTTAAAACCATTTGACCCCACGTATTTTCTATTGGATTTAAATCCAGATTTTTCGATGGCCAGGTTGATGGACAGTCTGTCGCGAGCCATTCCATCACTATACGCGAACGATGGACCGAATTTTGATCAAAATTTAAATGTCCTTCTCGGTAAACAACTCACACTGTTGGCACCATAACAACTTGCAAAATTTGCAGAAATTTTTTTGCGATAGCAACAACAAAAAATTACAATGCAGGGGAATGTGTGCCTCACGGCTGCGCCAAAAAGGCCTAGTTCAGCAAAAATGCCAGACAACTACTACTATAGTCTTTCGACTATAATCTAATACGTACTTCATGTACAGGTAGGCGTGGATTATCGGATTGGAAGGATTTCAGTAAAATAACACTTGTCACAATCACTCCACTTCAAAATAATTATAGCGCTTGATGATGTCCTTAAAATATAACGTCCACCGAGCACGCGGTTGCGTGCGCACTCTACGGCGATCCGAAGTTCACTGCCTGTCTGTTTCTACAAGATGGCCACCTCCCCAGTGCCCGGTGTTCGTTTTTGACGTTGACAGTTGTACGGATGTCAATTGACGCACTAGAAAAGCGGAAGCGCCAACACGGCCAATCCTGACAATCGTACGACCTCATGCGCGTGGTGTCGTGCATCCATAGGCGACGTTACTCCTCTCAGCCTGGTCGATGAATAAAGATACACGTTTACATGCGTTCGGCCGTTCCTGACCAATAGCAAATTCGCTGCCATTGTAGAGTAACATTAACCGGGCGTGCGAGGCCCCTTCAACCAGCTACTACCTTGTGGTCCGGGCGTACGAGGCCCCTTCGACCCTCTTCCGTAGCGTGGCCCAGGCGTGCGAGGCCCTTTCAACCAACTACTACCTTGTGGTCCGGGCGTACGAGGCCCCTTCAACCCTCTTCCGTAGCGTGGCCCGGGCGTGCGAGGCCCTTTCAACCAGCTACTACCTTGTGGCCCGGGCGTACGAGGCCCTTTCGACCCTCTTCCATAGCGTGGCCCGGGCGTGCGAGGCCCCTTCAACCAGCTACAACCTTGTGGCCCGGGCGTACGAGGCCCCTTCGACCCTCTTTCATAGCGTGGCCCGGGCGTGCGAGGCCCTTTCAACCAGCTTTACACTGCAGCAATGAAATAGACAACGCGTGAGTGAAGTGAAGACTATTCACATCGATCTACACCTGAGTCCATTCTACAACCAAAAATCAATCTGCCCAGCCTCCCCCCAACCATGTTGGGGTCGGCCTCCAGTCCAACCGGACGCAGCCGAATACTCTACATGGAGCGACCGCCCGTCCGCCCTCCACAACCCAGCAACTGGGCAACACGATACCCCTTGGTAGGACTGGTTGTCAGACTTTCGGGCTTCTGACGACCCGTAACGACTGTCAAAGATCCACAAATGACAACCGGGACCAACGGCTTAACGTGCTTTCCGAGGCACGGAGGAGTCTTGGTATCTAAAGATGGTCACCCATCCACTAACCAACCCCGGCAAGCGTAGCTTAACCTGATGGATCGACCCGTGCGGCTGTAATTACTTAGCCACGAGCTCCTCGATTCTACAACCATAGGTAGGTAATACGGGCTGGCATCCGCAACCCCACGCCAACGCGTGCATCCCGTGCATGGGTGGGAAAATCGATCACTCGATCCACCCCAGCCCCCCAAAGAAGGCCAGCAGCGCCTTGATGTTACTGAAAACCTCACGCAGGGTACCTGGGTTACCGAAGTACTTTTCCCTGTATGCGGCGACTACCGGGCAGTTTAGAAGCACATGAGCTGCTGTCTCGTCGTCCTCCACGCAGGCCCTGCACAGCGGACTGTCTGTGACTCCTATGACAAAGAGGTGTTTATTAAATGACCCATGGCCAGTTATAGCCGCTGTAACTGTACGCAGCTGTTGTTTAGTTAGTCGGAGAACCTGTTTCGTGAGGCGGCCATCAATTGCAGGGAGTGCTTCCTTAGCCTGCCTACACCCACCCTGGTCCGACCATAGTTCTACAACCATACTAGAGCCGTCTTCTGAGGCTGAGAGCGTGTCAGAATCGGCAGTCAAGGTCTCAACAGAAACTGTCCTACTATCGGTGTCCGAAGACTATTTGGTCAATGTCATTTCCATCCAACGCCGACACGTCCATTCTGACATGATAGACACACTGTACCTATCTTTGGACATTTAGTGACCCACACACAAGCACACATATACGCAATGCGATTACGTTTGACGTTATGCAAGCTAACACTGGCTGAGGCGTCCCTATGACCAGCCATCATCTCCTATGATGACATGGACTGGACAACCTAGCCCTCGACTAGTCATCATCTCATATGACGACGCCTAGCTCAGAGAGTGACAGCGTCCATTCGACCCGTCATCATCTCGTATAACAACGTGGACCGGACAACTCATACCCGTCATCTCATTATTACGAAACCTAATAGGAGCTGACCCGGACAACTGAAATAGGCGTCCCTTCGACCACTCACTATGTCCCAGTCATATCTCATTGATCTCATAGCTCTTAAATTAGACTCAGTGCAATAATATGATCCAGAACATCGGCCTGCCTAAGCCAGTTCCTTAGATCATCCAATCAACGTCAACTGCCCAACTACACAAACGACGCACACTGCGCAAATACACATAGACGTCGACCCGTATGAGCCAGTCCCTTACACACACACACACACACACACCATATGACGTCGACTCATATGAGCCAGTCCAGTCAGTAGTTTATGAATTACGTGTTTCACTCCCGGAGGCTGAGAGGGTTCCAGAGCTGGCGGTTAACGTACGTGAACTACAAATCGATATGGTATCACTGATCACCAGAGATACCCACTCCACTCCCCGATCGTGGACCGCCATCTCCGCCTTTTCTAAGTTATTAGTTCAGGTGTTAGCTATATCTACCATGGCTACATAGCCCCCGGGTAGAACACGCAAATTTTCATGACTATACTTGTGTTGTGTTCTATTAAATCCGTCTAAGTTTTTTTTTTCTTAATTCGTATCTGCCGTTATATAAAACGTCAGTTAACTTAAAACAAAGGGACCTCTGAATTTCTTATGAAGTTTAATCTGATACCTTTTGTTACATTTAATGAAGGCAAAATCGCCCTAGGACAAGTGTTCTCACCGTTGCCCTACCGCGATTGAAATGCGCTATCTCTGATGCATCAGCTTTCTTAATATTCTCTGATACTATCTCACAAATTTCATTTAAATCTAACCGAGACTCAGACTTGAAGTTTGAAGCCATGCGTGCTAGATTTAAAGACCGCGCCCGAATACCAACATGACTTCTGTTGGTGTGTAGTCAGTTACCCTAGACCGTGCACCACCAGCTGCACTCCGAGAAGCTCGTCACGTCAGTGGGACCTGACCCGGATACACTATAGTAAATAAGCACCCCCACGTCCGCATGACTCTCTCTACACGAACATCTGCTCTGCCGGTAGCAAAACGGTGCAACATTATACCATGGTCAACACAAAATTGCTCTGTCTGCACCAATCTCCAAAAGCACCAGCTGTATCTAAAGAGAAGTTCACTCGAGAAGGACGCTTTAGTGAAAGAGTCAACAATACAGAAGAATACTCTTTGCCATTACTACGTCCACCCAACTTCCCCGCGATATCCACCAGTGGCGTGCACAGAGATTTCAGACTGGGTATGCACGGCTAAAATGAAAAAAAAAACAATCTAACAAGTTTTTTTTTTCCCCGACCGTTTGTTTTACCCGACCCCACCTACCTTACCTTACTCTTACACTGACTCTTACCGCACGGCGGCGCCATTGGCTTCGCATGATATTTGTTTGCGACCACTACGAATACTTTAAATCTACTTAAATTATTTTAATCAGAATATCCGACAAAGGTCCAAACATTATTTTATCTTGATTTGTAAAAAAAAAACCAAGGGATACAATACAATGTGTTTGTATGTGGGTACACAACATGTTAGCCATAAATACATAATTATCATAAAACTTTTTTAAGAAAATAACAAGAAAGCTAAATCAAACCCGGGTACACACCTTCCATTTACAATCAATTTAACTTTTTCCTCAAAAGATAACGTTGAAAAAGCGCAAGATTTTGATTTATAAAAACACGTTCGGCGGCACAGGATCACAGGTATAACCACAGATTACTTTAATTTTTTACAGTAAGTACATAATATTAATGTAATTACTTATACAGTCAATCAAGTGATTGACAAGAAAAACAATCAAAACAATATGTCGAAAAAACAAACATTCAAACATTGCAAGTTGAATAAAATCTTGTAAAAACTGTACAATTACAAACTAAAACGAACGAATTTTGGTCAATCCGACCAAAAAAAGTCGACCCTCTGTCAATCAACAACTAAGCGGTGCTTTTACGGCTTCTCAATTTGGACGGGTTGCAATGTAAGCTCTGCTTCCAGAACTCAAACACGCGCACACATTTTCACGCACACAGTGACACTTTTGCTGTGTACTACACGAGATGCGTTGTATGAAAAATAAGCACTGCATGTTACTGCTTTTGCCACGAGAGCGCTGCCTGCGCGGTGTTCGCCGCTCGCTCCAGCCAGTTAGTTCCAATAAAAAATAATAGATGGCACGTAAATCGCATTTTAAACGGTGAGATGGTGACTACGGTTAGATTTTTAGAATAATTACCATGATTTTTCTTGAGTTATAGTTGTAGTTTATTCGTTACTAGCTTCTGCCCGCGACTTCGTCCGCGTGAAATTTAATTTTTGCTCGACCCACCCCGTCGCATAGCATTGCCTACCCGCGCTATTACTTCGTTTTCACTTAGCGTTCTTTCAGACTTTTTTTCTTTTTGCTCGGCACCTAAGGGTCCTAGAGTGATGTTAAATATGCCTTCTATAAGATTTGGGCTATCATTAATGCAAAAAGATTTTTTAAAGTCCGACTGGTAGGGTAGTTCCAGAGTTTAGCTCGTTCCTTCACCACATCCCCTTCCGCTACCTCTCCCTCCCCCTCTCACTCACTCTCACACCCCCTTCACCACTTCCCCTTCGCTTTCTCTCTCTCACCGCCCCGTCCCCTCCCTCTCCCCCTCTCCTCCACCTCCAACTCACCAACCCCTACCCACCCCTCAGCCTTCACCATGTCTTCCTCCTCTCCTCACCAATTCCTGCCCTTTCTCCCTGCGTCCATCATCCTCCCCCTCACACTCCTCACCACCCCTCCCTTGCCCCTCCCCTCTAACCCTCCCTCTGGGGTAGTTTTAAAAAACTAATAATGACAAACTTATTTATTTATTTATTTATTTATAAAGGCTTACCAACTAAACACATACACAGCATTAACGCAGCGTCTTTGTCATACATAAAGATCTCGCATGTATCTAAATTATAGGAAAGCACGGCATTATCAAATAGCGTACTAAAACATTAAACAGAAAATAAAGAAAATTTAAACACTAAAACAAATTAAAACAATTAAAAAAATAATAACAATAATTATAATTAACTAACTATTAATTAACTTAGGCAAATATTTGTGCCAAATTTCAAGTCAATTAAAACATTTTTCATGTAAATTGTATTCCCTGTTTTCACCCCCACAGGGGTGGAATTTAAAAAAATGGTTTGAGATATTTCCATAGCTTGACTCAAAGATTATTTACACCAATTTTCGAGTTAATCAAGCCACGCAGTAAAATCCTCCACTGTGAAATTGACTACCCCTTTTCACCCCGTTAGAGGTAGATTTTCGAAAAACACACATTATTCTTTATTTTTGGTTTTAAGTATAAATACTGAGTTTTGAGTTAATCGGATTGCGCGTTAAAATTTTTCCATACAAACTTTGAGACCCCCCAATTTCCCTTTAGGGGGTAGTTTAGAAAAACATAAAATCACAAAAATCATAATTTACTTAGATAAATATTCGTGCCAAGTTTCAAATTTATTAACTCAAGGAATAAGATTTTTCATACAAACAATATCCCCCCTTTTTACCCCCTTAAAGGTCGAATTTCCAAAAACCCTTTCTTAGCGGATGCCTAGGTCATAATAGCTACCTGTGTTCCAAATTTCAGCCCAATCCGTTCAGTGGTTTGAGCTGTGTGTTGATAGATCAGTCAGTCAGTCAGTCAGTCAGTCAGTCAGTCAGTCAGTAACGCTTTCCTTTTATAGATATAGATTTATCATTTAAAGGGGCATGTATGGTATGGGACTACAGGGTATGCAGAGCTTATTTGCATGTATGGAGTGCACGCCACTGATATCCACATACATAGTAGGTGCAGAAACCCCAAACATAGGATGAAGTCCAACCCGTCGAGCCCCGTTTACCAACACCTGAGGGCACACACCGTACGGCTCAACAAACTTTTGCACCCGCCTTGCCGTCCCAGGAAAATCAGAATTGCTCACAAATTTCATCATGGGCTTCGTCCGCACCAACGAGTCCCACCTACGTTTTAACATGACTAATCAAAATCAAAGTACCCCGGAACTACCGAGAGCCAGAAGCCACCCTTGCCACGCTCGAGCCTCCTGCAATATACTACCCACGAACGTCGCAAGTGTGAGCCACAGCCTCCGACTGCTACGCCCACCGATGAGATCCTGGATCTAGAGTCAATTCAACAAACCCGACAATTTAAGCTTCACACTCCCAAGATTGGGACGGGACCATGCACCAACTCCGGAATGGGATTTCTGGACAGAAAATCAGCATGCTCTATGCCACTCCACTGCCCATGGATAATATCGAAATCATAGACCTGTAAAAAGGCCCACCACCCGTGAACGCGCGGGGTGAGGCTTATCCCTGACCTGTGTCAGTGAAATGCTGAGTCAGTGAAATGCCACCCACAGAAGCAATGCCTGAAATCTTCTGCGGCTTCAACGACAGCCAGGGTCTTCAACTTGCAAGAGCGATACTGCGGTTATCCTTTCTTTGGACCAATATTGACCCGTACCCCTCGAGCTTGAGTCGGTATGAAGTTCTATAGATGCGCCACGGTTAAATATCACCGGTTCTCGCGGTTAAATATCAGAACTGGTTCTGATTTTAGTATTTCGACTACTTTCTTGTGAATATCACTATGTGCCCTTTTAATTTGGTTAAAAATTTAATGTTTTAAACGTAAAACATCTGTCGTAACGCGACTCATAGGTATACTATCAATAAAGAATTCACTATAATTTTGCAAAATCTGAACCAATGCGAGTTTATCTTCACCATGTAGGTCAGTGTCAAAGCTATTTTAGAATACTGAAGCTTTTCTGTATCTTTTACTTCTTTGCGCAAAGAGAATGTAATTTTGTCACTTCTATACGTACATGGATACCGCTATCTTACAGGTCCCTACCTATAATTACTGGTTCTGTAATTGAGTTATCAGTCACAACATGAAACAACAAGGACACTGATATTTTAAATTTCATCACGGTTCGAGTAAAGTAAACTAAATGACAGCACATAGTACCCGGAACTTTTTGGCAAAGCTAAAAGTTGCAAGCAACGAAGTAGATCTACTATCAAATGAAAAGAAACGAGCTCACCAGATGACGTGGTTAGGCACTCCTTATCCATTTGAGTTCGCAGGTGTTGACCGCCTGAACTACAGCCGCCGCTACCCCACTGCCCTCCTTTTTGGTCTGGACACGACGATGCAACGTGTCCTGGTTGTCGACACACGTAACGGGTGATACCATTCTTATCGTGACTTTTCGGTGGTGGTGTTGGATACGGCCGCCGCGCCGGTTGATTTGATCCTTCCCATCCCACTTCTGATGAAGTCTTTCGACTATAATCTAATACGTACTTCATGTACAGGTAGGCGTGGATTATCGGATTGGAAGGATTTCAGTAAAATAAAACTTGTCACAATCACTCCACTTCAAAATAATTATAGCGCTTAGATTATTTATTTATTTATTTATTTATTTAACACTTCAAGCACAAATGTACAGAGGCGGACTTAATGCTATAGGCATTTTCTACCAGTCAACCTTTGGGTGATGCAGAGACAAGCAGTGGCAGGTGCAATTTCGAAAAATTTAGGAATAAATATTTATTTAAATATAAAGATACACATAATACCTATTACAAACTATAAATATAATAATATATACCTAATTATATATAAATATACATAAATATACTAATACAAATAATACCAACAATGGGGAAACATTACCGTTGTGAAGACACTGCCAGCTTCTTGCGAATGTGTTCACGAACTTTAACTTTAAAGGATAATCGGTTGGTTGCCATCCTGATTTCCGGGGGGAGCGCATTCCACAGAGAGATAGACTGAATGAAGAAGGAAGAGTGAATGAAGTCTGTACGGTGAGTGGGACATAGAAGAAGACGATTGTGAGATGAACGTAAATTTCTATTGTGGTTGGCGCAAATGTACTGAAAGTGGGGGGCTAGATAACTAGGGGAAGAGGGAGAGTCAAGAAATGAAAACAAGGTGGTCAGCGCCCTTTGCTCTCTGCGCTGGCGTATGGGCAACCACTTTAGAAGCGACCGATGCGCAGAGACATGGTCATATTTACGCAAATTGAAAACGAATCGAATGCAGTTATTAAGAAGTCGGTCAAGTTTGTTGAGGAGATCTGCATTCAGGTCATAGTAGCACACATCACCATAATCGATGATAGGGAAAATTAAGGACTGCACAAGCATTGTCTTGGTACTGGATGGTAGTAAATTTTTCAGCCGGTACAAAGCCCGCAGCGTTCCAGTAACCTTCTGACTGACCCTAGCGACTTGAGTACGCCAGTTCAAGGTACAATCGATGTGCAAGCCTAGGTCCTTCACGTCAGTGCTAAATGGGACGATCGTACCATTGAAGAGAACAGGTGGCAATAATGTATTATCCACCTTACTAATGTTACGAGAACTCCCAATTATGATTGCCTGACACTTATTTGGGTTTACTGCAACACCAAATCTATCTGACCAGGTTTTTATCACTGACAAGTCCCTATTTAACCTATCGATAGCGTCAGGTATTTCATCAACCCTCCCTTGACAGTACAACTGCAAGTCATCTGCATACAGATGATACGCACACTGAAGCTCGGAAGTTATAAGATTAATAAAAATTGAAAACAGAAGAGGAGAAAGAATACCGCCCTGAGGAACGCCAGTTTCCAAATCACACCAGCATGATGAAGAATCCCCAACGTGAACGGACTGCTGACGTTCCCGAAGGTAAGAGGAAAACCATTCCAGTGCTTCGGGAGAGACCATAACATAGGACAGAATAGCTAACAGGATCTCGTGACTGACGGTATTAAAGGCATTTGAGAAATCAACCAACACTAGTACAGTAACTTTGGTGTCTTCCAGTCCTGCCCTTATATCGCCAGTCACCTTAAGGAGGGCGGAAACAGTGCTGTGCCCCGGCCTGAACCCAGATTGAAGAGGGCTAATTAGCGAGTTACAATGAACAAAATTGGAGAGTTGTTTGTGGACACAGGCCTCGAGCACTTTGGATAGGAAGGGAAGAATAGAAATAGGACGAAAGTCAGTAGGTCGAGAGGGATTAGAAACCTTAGGTAGTGGACGAACAAAGGCTTTGCGCCACAGGGAAGGGAATACTCCGGTGTATAGGGAAAAATTTACAATGTGGGTAATCGCGGGTAGGAGATGATCCAGAATAGTTATGATCATACCACGGGTAATACTGTCACATCCCACCGCTTTCGATTTGATGGAGAGAATGATCTTTTTGATCTCTCCCGGTTCAACTGGAATGAAACTGAAAGGACTAATTTGAGGACGCGGTAGACCAGAGATAAGAGACAGAGTTTGTTGCTTGGTTAGACGATCCATGGTAGAAACAGTGGAGAAATGACGGTTGAGATCGTCTAAGTTAATTGAATTAGGAAGGTCTAAATGTCGCGGTTTGCCGATACCAAGAGTTCCAAGAAATTTCCAAATATCGGCAGAAGAGGAGGAGTTGATAGTGTCCAGAATGTGGCGGCGTTTAGCATTGCGTATCATCTGATTGCACCTATTCCTTGCAGCCTTGAATAATGTCCAGTTCTCATCAGTGCGATCCCTTTTAAACTTACGGAACGCGCGGTCCCTACGTCGCATTGCCATCTGTATTCCTCTTGTCATCCATGGTGCAGGTGGGCGTTTTAATTTTACTTTTTTGACAGGAGCATGGATGTTATAAAGGTTGACTACAACATCATTGAAGATGGCAACCTTATCGTCAACTGAAGTGGAATCCATCATAGGCTTCCAATCGACCACAGATGCATCTTCTTTAAGCTTCTCAACGTTCATCCACGCAAAACAACGCCTGTACAAGACCTTGGGTTTAGGTTTGGGAGGTTTCAGGATATAAGAAAGGAAAATCATGTCGTGGCGAAAAAAGCCAGGGGCGTCATGTTGGCCATGGGAGGAAACGAGGGAGGGATTAGAGGTGAGGATTAGATCGAGCCAGGTGTCATCTGCAACAGTGTTGTGATGAGTAGGTTGGAGCGGCAATACGTGCAGACTAGCTGACTCTATAAGATGGAGGAGTTTACGGGATCGAGGGGAGTTGCGGTCAAGGAGGTTTGTGTTAAAATCACCCATGATGATATGATGGGCATACTCTGAACCCAAAGATTCAAGTACCGATTCGAATTCAGTGAAGTAATCAACAGAAGGAGGACAATAGACAACACCAATAATGGTTTTGACTCCATTGACACAGACTTCAAGAAAAATAAACTCGGCAGGAAGGAAGTAGCAACTATTTTATAAGGAAAGTCACTGATTAAATGATGTGCTTAAAATATAACGTCCACCGAGCACGTGGTTGCGTGCGCACTCTACGGCGATCCGAAGTTCACTGCCTGTCTGTTTCTACAAGATGGCCACCTCCCCAGTGCCCGGTGTTCGTTTTTGACGTTGACAGTTGTACGGATGTCAATTGACGCACTAGAAAAGCGGAAGCGCCAACATGTACTTACTGTTTTTGGGGGTCTTTATGCTTTTGCGGTTGCTTTGCTTTGCTTGGTTGTATAGATGCAGGCCTACCCTGCTGCCTTCTTCAGAGGTAGTAGGGTGGTGAGGTTTTGAGGGAGAGCGCTACAGACGTGTAGATCCTCAAGTCAAGTCTGGCGGATGTACCTCCCCGAGGTTGCCAGCCCGTTCTTGGTCTAATTCATTAAGAAAAGACGTAACAAAAACCACCAGGCGCCATCACACACCCTTACTCCCTCAACCCTATTCTTCCCGTCTTACCCCTCTTGTCCCATTCGCACAATACCTCCCCACTCCATCCTACCCACCTCCTCGATCCTCACATCTCCACCTTTCCAATTTCCACTCCTAACCGCGACCCCTTGTGACTGGGTGGTGGCGGACTCGAACATCGCTACGGATTAAGTTAAAATTTGGTACACATATGGATTTCTGTGACCCAAACACGTACAGCTAAAATAAATATATGAATTTTGAATATCACAGTCACTTTTAGGGGGAAAATAAGAAAATTTAAAAAAAAGTTTTGTAAACTGTACCGTGTGACATATCAAATGAAAGAGCTTACTATGAGGGTCTCAAATATATTTTTTTTATAATTTTAAAATATATTTTTTAAAAGTTATTTAAGAAAATAGACGAAAATTGACCATTCCCCCCCCCCCCTTATCTCCGAAACTACTGAGCCTAAAATTTTGAAAAAAGTATAGAAAATAGTTCTATATCTGTAGATTACAGGAAAACCTATAAGAAGTCTGTGGTCTTAAAATAACATGGTAAATCTATATATATAAAAAAATCAAAGTCCTGACTGAGTCACTGACTAATATATCAACGTAAAGCCCAAACCAATAGACCTAGAGACTTGACATTTTGCACATAGATACCTTATATAGTGTAAACATCCACTAAGGAAGGATTTTTGGAAATTCCATCCCTAAGGGGGTAAAATAGGGGATGAAGGTTTGTATGAAAAATCCTATCCCTTGAGTTGAAACTTAGCACGAATATTCATCTAAGTAAATTATAAAGTTTATCATTTTGAGTTTTCCTAAACTACCCCCTAAAGAGGGATTGGGGGTGTCAAAGTTTGTATGGAGGAATTTTAACACGCGGTCCGATTAACTCAAAACTCAGTTTTTATACTTGAGACCAAAAATGAAGACTAACGTGTATCAGGGTTTTTCAAAAATCTACCCCTAAGGGGTGAAAAGTAAATTTTATAGCGGAGGATTTTATTGGGGGCTTGATTAACTCTAAAATTGGTGTAAATAATGTTTGAGTCAAGTTATGGAAACATACCAGACGATTTTTGAAATTCTTTATCTGTGTTCGTAAAAACAGAGATACAGTTTATTTGAAAAATCTTATTAATTTGGTTAGCACAAATACTTGCATAAGTAAGTAATAATGTTTGTCATTATTAGTTTTTCAAAAGTACGCCTCAAATGAGGTTTAGGCATAGAATTAATAGGCTGGTTTAGGGATGTTAAAGTTTGTATAGAAGAATTTTAAAGCGCAGTCCGATTAAAAAAATGGTACTTTGAGTCAAGTTAGGAAACTTGCCAAACGAATTTTCACCGATTTTGACGGCATATAGCTGATGTTTTAAGGAGTAACTAAGGCTATTTTTATTATAGAAAAATAATTAGGGTTCCACGCAAGAAAATTAAAATCCATGAAATCAGACAACCACGTACAGTCCAGTACAAACTTACTAAGCCTCCGCTGTCTATTACGGCTGTAACAACAAATAATAACAATAAAGCAAAGTTAAAATTTTAAGGGGTCGGTCGGTCCCCATACAATAAACTTTTCATTTTGAAAAAAAAATAATAATCTAGCATGTGTCATCGACTAGAACTCATTGAGTAGAGTACAAACGTATTTTTTTTATCTTCTAAAATTAAGAAATAGGGGGCCGCAAAAGTTGTAAATTTTAGACCATTTTTGTACGAGCTAGCGTACAATTCAACAAATTAGAAATTTGAAACTTCTTTATACCATGTAGGTACCATAAATACTGTATTTAAGCAACAATACTGAAAACGGCGATTCATAAGGTATTTTGTTTAAACATGGGTGATTTTCTGCAACTGCAAAAATAACCTTGTAATTCACAGTATCATTATAAAATAAGTAAAAAGTTATCTTTGCGATTGTTAAACATATAATATGGTACGGAACCCTTCGTGCGCGAGTCCGACTCGCACTTGACCGGTTTTTATACTTTTTTTACAGGAACTATAGCACCTTTTTGATCGAAAAAAATACAAAATAATCTAAAATACAGAAGTGATTTCATGTGTCCTGAAATCTATTTTAGTTTGTTGAACTAAAGAAAAATACCGGCCAAGTGCGAGTCGGAGTCGCACACGAAGGGTTCCGTACCATATTATATGTTTAACAATCGCAAAGATAACTTTGTATTTCATAATGATACTGTGAATTATTACAAGGTTATTTTTTGCAATACCTTATGAATCGCCGTTTTTAGTATTTTTTTATTAAATACAGTATTATGGTACATGATATACAGAAGTTTCAAATTCCTAATTTGTTGAATTGTTGTGCTAATGGGCACGCCACAATTGCGGCGATAAGTCCCCTCTTTGAGGAGTAGTTAGAGAGGCGCCACGGCGTCCTCACCTTCCGCCTGACGCAGGTCCTCACCGGACACGGTTGTTTCGGGAGGTTCCTGTTTCGCATAAGGCGGGAGGAAACGCCCGGGTGTTACCATTGTGTGGATCGCCCGGAGGACACGGTGGAGCATACAGTGGAGGTCTGCCCGGCTTGGGCAGAGCACCGCCGTGTTCTCACGGAGGCGATCGGCGGCGGCGATCTCTCGCGTCCGAGCCTGGTCCAGGCCATGGTGCGGAGCGAGAGTGCATGGGAGGCCGTCACCTCCTTCTGCGAAGCAGTGATGCTCGCGAAGGAGGAGGCGGAACGCGTGAGGGAGAGGCAGCCTCACGGCCTCAATCGCCGCAGGAGACGCCCTGGGCGGCGGGAATCGCGGAACGATTTCCGGCCACCGTAGGCGCGGGCCTGCGGACGGTGAGCAGCGGGTAGCTCGCCGTCCGGTAAGGACCTGCAGTGCGATTCTGTAACCATCTCACCGTGAAAACTTAGGTGAAGTGAGCGTGGAGTGAGCTGTCAATAGTGTCAATTCCTAGCAAAAACAAATTCACTTCACCTAAGTTTTCACGGTGAGATTTTTACAGAATCGACCGGCAGGCCCGAGTCGACGGTGCGTTGTGTACCACGCGCGCCTCAAAGAGATGTCAGCAAGTGATGGGGTCCAATAGGGCCGACGCCGCTGGGGTCGCGGGTTGTTTGAAGAAGATACCGCGGCCCTGGCATAGGCAACTGAAGGAACACGGGTGGGTTTTAGTCAGTAAAAGTCTGACACACCCTTCCGCTCCACCCAGAGCGGGAGAAGTTATTTGATGATTTCCCACCCTCAAAAACAAAAAAAAAAAAGGGCTCGTACAAAAATGGTCTAAAATTGACAACTTTTACGGCCCCCTATTTCTTCATTTTAAAGATAAAAAAAAATAAAAATATGTTTGTACTCCACTCGATGAGTTCTAGACAATGACACCACTATGCTAGGTTATTTTTTTTATTTTTTTTTTAAATGAAAAGTTTATTGTATCGAGAATTAATTTTTATATTTACTTTATTTTTATTATTTGTTGAAGCCGTAATAGAAATACACAATCTGTGAAAATTTCAACTATCTACCTATTACGGTTCATGAGATAGTGACAGACGGACGGACGGATGGACAGCGGAGGCTTAAGTTTGTGGCGGCATCTACATCGCCACATATGAACTACGCATCAATGACATGACGTCACGCAAACCTGCATCGCGCAATTAGAGTTTACCACGCGATTAGCATATATACAACGTCCCAACATCAACCGTTGGGCAGTGGCCCACCAGACACAACACCCGTCTGGTCGGAGGATCCTCCCTTTTCTATGGAGGATGAGTGAACTTTACACCCTGTTCTACATACCTCTAAATTGGTGACCCCGAGCATGAACGTCAGCGCAGCCTTCGTGCAACTCCTTCAGCGTGACGTCATCAGCATCACTTCCTCAAGCTTTCGAGCGGCGAGTCACACAGCCAGCCAGCATCCACGGCTTCAACGGGTATCCTGACCACCAGCATGCAGCGGACGCGCATTCCTGGTCATCACCTTCAGCCTCAACCCAGCGCTGTACACTCCGACTCACTGGAGCATAACGCAGCGCCACCCCGACTCACTGGGGTATCACCGCAGACAGTTCCGACTCACCGTGAACTATGCGGCACCCGGTTCCGACTCACTGGAACCACAACTGTCACTGGCAAGCATCGCAAATTCGCAAGATACACGACTCAGCCCACTATCGACCTCCGGTCTCCGGAGGGGAGTGATGTGGCGGCATCTACATCGCCACATATGAACTACGCATCAATGACATGACGTCACGCAAACCTGCATCGCGCAATTAGAGTTTACCACGCGATTAGCATATATACAACGTCCCAACATCAACCGTTGGGCAGTGGCCCACCAGACACAACACCCGTCTGGTCGGAGGATCCTCCCTTTTCAATAGAGGATGAGTGAACTTTACACCCTGTTCCTCATGCCTCTAAAAGTTTATACGCACAATATTGAGAGACTAGCTAGACTGCCTGCGGCTTCGCCCGCGTGGATGTCTGGTTTCATGGGTTTTAATTTTCTTGCGTGGAACCATAATTATTTTTCTTTAATAAAAATAGGTACTCCTTATAACATCAGCTATCTGCCGTCAAAATGGGTGAAATTGGTTTGGGAAGTTTCCATAACTTGACTCAAAGATTAATTACTTATACCATTTTTTGAGTTAATCAAGCCACGGAGTAAAATCGTCCTTTTAAACATTTAAGTATCCCTTTTTGGTCCTTCAGGAATAGACTTTCGAAAAACCCAAAAACTTAATATTGTTTATTTTATATCAAAAGTATAAATACTGAGTTTCAAGTTAATCGGACTGCGCTTTAAAATTCTTCCATACAAACTTTAACATCCCTAAACCCACTTTGAGGGGTAGTTTTGAAAAACTAATAGTGACAAACTGTATTACTTACTTAAGCAAATATTTGTGCTAAGTTTCAAGTTCATTAACCAAATTGATAAGATTTTTAATAAATACTGTATCCCTGTTTTCACGCCCACAGGGGTAGAATTTCAAAAATCGTCTGGTATGTTTCCGTAACTTGACTCAAACATTATTTACACCAATTTTCGAAAGCCTAATAAAATCCTCTGCTGTAAAATTGCCTACCCCTTTTCACGCCTTAGGGATGAATTTTTGGAAAACTCTGATACACGTTAGTCTTTATTTTTGGTCTCATGTATAAAACCACAGTTTTGAGTTAATCGGACCGCGTGTTAAAATTCCTCCATACAAACTTTGACACCCCCCAATCCCTCCTTAGGGGGTAGTTTAGGAAAACTAAAAATGATAAACTTTATAATTTATTTAAATGAATATTCGTGGTAAGTTTCAAGTGTATTAACTCAAGGGATAAGATTTTTCATACAAATTTTCATCCCTATTTTACCCCCTTTGGGATGGAATTTCCAAAAATCCTTCCTTGGTGGATGTTTACACTGTATGAGGTATCTATATGCAAAATTTCAAGTTTCCAGGTCCAGCGGTTTGGACTGTGCGTTGATATATTAGTCAGTGACTCGGTCAGGACTTTGATTTTTTTACCATGTTATTTGAATATCATAGACTTCTTATAGGTTTTGCTGTAATCTATAGATAAAGAACTACTTTCTGTATTTATTTCAAAGTTTGTTGTTTGTTTGGTTGTTTGTTTTTCGTTTTAAATTTTACTTATTTTTCCCCCAAAAGGGACCCCATATTCAAAATTCATTTATTTACGTTACACGTCCGTGTTTGGGTCACCAAAATTCATATGTGTACCAAATTTCAACTTAATCAGTTATTGGATTCGGAGCAAATTGGCTGTGACAGACGGACAGACAGACACACGAGTGATCCTATAAGGGTTCCTTTTTTTCCTTTTGAGGTACGGAACCCTAAAAAAGGCTAAACCCAGGTCTATTTCTGTCTATTTTTTCGAGTTTTTACCATATTACTCCTACAGTTTTCATTAAAAGTGTTCACAAATTTATACAGTTTTATACAAAATAATAAGGAATGATTTCATGTGATTACTTTTTTAGTCCAATCCCTAGATTATTTGTAAATCGGTAATTACTTCATATTTTGCAGCGTTGTGTCATCGCGCTTCTCTTTCTTTTCTATGCAGTCCGACAGTGACCGCGCTTTTTACGGCGGACAAGCCTTAAACATAGGAAATTAGGAATTAAAGTAAGAAGCCAGTCTGGAAGACTAGATTTGGTAAATATTAATTAGATATTTTTTTATAGTTAAAAATGTACTTGATCCCTAGACAATTAGTATATAGAGGTTTTATTAAACAATATTTTAATAAGCAATTATTTTATTTTTCTTTAATGGTCAACCAACAATTGTGTACACCGTTACAATTTTAAAATAATAATTATTTACTAGTGTAACTTATGTTGGCACCGTATGCCCCATACAAATAATAATAATGGTGCCGCAAGCACTATACTATAAAATTAATAACTTACTAAAATAGTGTTTTGTCTTCTTTTAAACTCAAATCATGATTCGAAAGAAATTACAAATAGTATATTATGCAATTAGTGAATAAAGGACGGATTTAAAGCGAGGGCCATAGATGAATCACGAGCTAGTGAAGGATTCTAACGACTGAATCACGACCGTAGGGAGTGATTCACGATGATTGAATCACGAGCGTAGTGAGTGATTCAAGTGTTAGAATCCTGAGCGACGCGAGTGATTCATGGCCCTCGATATAAATCCGTTTTATTCAAGAGTTGCATACTATACTTTATACCATGACTACGAGAAAAAGAAAGATTTAAGTGAAAATAGACTTTGATGTAAACCAGCCGTGATTTTTTGGGTAGCAAGTTTTCCACTATATCGGCCGCCCTCTCTTTCATAAACTCAGGTGTTAACACATCATCATCACTAGAATACATTTTTAATCGATTAGAACAACACTAAACAAACACAAAATTAAAGATTAAAGTAACACTAAACTTTGTGTTCGTACAACTTACAGTATTCAAAATAGCGCCAATTTACTAAGGACAGCAAAGAACACAAAACAGTTTTTATTCTAATGCTAAACTTTCTGTCGAAAATGTCGACCAATCAAATTGAATTTAGAACACATCAATATAGGTCGAATACACAGATTACACTTACACTAGATACGGCAAGCCATCCGACCAAGCGTGCCCTGCATGTTCGACTGTTCGTACTAAAAAAAAGTCTGTTAGCTCAGTGACGCTTAGCGATTGAAACAATTCTGTTTACTTTGAGCACATCACTAAATGGCTGGGGTGAAGTTATCGTAGGTATAAAAAAGATGCCACGTTCGGTTTTCATACTATCTAATAACATGCCGTATCTAGCCTAGGTACTCTAAATCTGTGGTCGTCACATTGGTGTGTTCCATTTTCAAACATCAAAACAGTGAGTAAAAGTGCTTTTTATTCACTGTTTTCAGTGAATAAAATAAGCTTTTTAGAGGGGGAATGGTATAAACACTGTTTTAACTGAATTAGGTTTATAGAGCGTTTTAATTTTTTAAGAATAAGGGGTTAGGTATGAATAACAAAAGAAACAAGTTCAAAGTAACGTGAGATAATAAGTGTAAAAAACATCAAAAATCTAATAAAATAAACATAGAGACGCCGATAAATTTTAATAACAATAAACAATTTCTGTTTATTGTTATTAAAATTTATCGGCGTCTCAAAAGAAAAAAAAAATTAGACAATGTTAACTCTGTGGAATTAACCCAAGTTTTAAACCGGCCTCATAATTTCTACTCTCCACTGATCATTGGACGTGGTTATAATATCTATAACGTCTAACGTGCGTTTTCTTTTGTTTTGTATGTGCAGTAGTTTCTAATATTATCATTATTTATAATTTATAACGTAGGTAATATTTATTGTACCTATAATTATGTTCAAGATACAACTGAACAATCTGTCACATATTAATGTAGGTCTCCTACGCGTCGTCGAAGGGAAGCCCACGTTCGCAGCTCAGGAGCCGAGGGTGCCCGAGTTGACAGGCTGCGAACTGTTTAGATTGTCCTCCGTACCTAAGGAAACGATAAGGAAAGGATTAGTTTTAAATTACATTGGCTGTGAACCATTGGCCAAACGTAAAACAAAAAAAAAAAAAAAATTACAAAAAAAAATAACCGACTTCCAAAAAAATACTAGGTAGGTAAAAGTGAAAAATAACTTTAATTTCGGAAGTCGATGTCTTTGGATCTGTATTTTAGTTTTTTGCCACCGACTTACGAAATTAAAGTTACTTTTCATTTTCACTTTGTATGTACCTAGTTAGTATTTTTTTGGAAGTCGGTAATTTTTTTTTTTATAAAAAAGTTTTTTTCAATACACTTCCTCGAAAACTGGTTATCACACGCGTGCGATTTTCTATTTTCCCGCACGGGTGCGGGAATAAAAATTGCCACAGATAACTTATACCTATACTTAGACCAAGTTGGTCCAATGCCTATATTCACAACTCTCTACTCAGATGTGAATGTTTTTTTTTAATCTCGGCAAAGAGGTATGCGTCTTTACGGCGTTACTATTTTTTGAATATTTAAGTAATATTTATAAATAGAATATCATCAAAAACTATGATTATTACAATAAAAAAACGTTTATGAACAAATTAACATTAATTTGAGTTATAAACTCGAAAATATTTGAATTTTCTATTTTTCATATTAGGCTGTTTATCGGCTTTATACTTTTGCTTCTCCTTCAACCTGGCGAAAGAAAAGCGCGAAAAAAAAGAAAATTTAAATCATAGTTTCCTAATACTACGGCTCGGGTGTTAATTCCGCCTCGAATACAATAACAAACGTTCTCCATTTGTATCAAAATGTACTATTCTGAACGCACGCATAAATATTTGACAATACTTTTTCATTAGTACTGACATTATTCTACATTTTTAAAATCTAAAATTCGCTATTATCCGAATATTGTGGATATATCTTGTATCTTGGATATACCTTTATTTAAATATGTTCTTTATTTTGAGGGGAGAGTTTTTCCCGTATCGACGGGATGAACATTAAATGTTTGACAGTTACGAAACCCATGAACATTTTGAATTGGAAAATTGTTTTTCTTTTATTTTATTTTTTCGCCAATTTTCCAATATTTTGAATAGTTAGTCTGCTATTTGGGACGGAGACAAATACAACAAATCAAAAACCATGAAAATCGGTTCAGTCGTTCTCGAGTTATAAGTGTTCGAACAAACCCGACTTTTAAGTCGGGTTTGTTCGAACACTTTATCGCAAAAGTTTAAAATTTTCTTAAACTTTCGCGATTTGTACACATTATAAAACAATATCGAGAATGGGTCTTATTCCGATATTCCTTTTTTACGAGGTAAACAGGTACTTGTTTCCCGACATTTCGACAGCCTTGCAGCAATCGTGGAACTTTACGACTTGACGAAACATCGATATTTCTTTATTATAATGTAAAACAGTTATGTGGGAACAGGCGGAAACATATAAACCTTCAGGAATAAATTCTCTAAATAATGGTGAAAACCGCATTAAAATCCGTTCCGCAGTTTAGAAGAACAACGGGGGCCACACAGGCAGACACGAAAAGCGACTTTAATTTATAATACGAGTACCTACCCGCATAGAAGTATTATGGAAGTACAAAAATTACGTTGAGTTAATTAATATAGATTTTTTAATAAATGAAAATGCTTTTTCGTCCTACTCCCAGTTCCTACTGAAAATAAAGAAAGTTGAATTAGTTGTGCTATCGTGCATCTAAATTGAAATAAGGTAGGTATTTTATCATCGTGTTTGAAGCCTGTGTGTATATGTTGGCCAAAAAAGCGTAATTTAGTTGGATTAAGTAGCTATCGTTTTCAACTTACCATTAGGGTTACATTGTGGGACATTAGCGGGCAAGTCACAGCTACTCGTTTGTGGGTTGAAAGCCTCACCCGTAGGGCAGTTCATTATAGTGGCTAAGCCTTCCTGGCACCTGATGAATTTGCTGCAGTCGCCGTCATTCATCGAGTGGAATCCGTATTGATTTGGGCATTTGTAAGTAGGCTTTGCATTCTCTAAAAATGATATATACTTAATGAGATGAGAAACGTCAGTCAGTAGAAATTCTGATTTATTCCGCGTTCTAATATCAACAAACCACTGGTATTTGTTTGAACTTGTATTTATTTTCTATTCCGAACGGATACCACTTTATTGAAATGTTTAAATAGCTAATTACGTACGTTCTTGGTCACCTGCCATGCATTTTACTTCTGAGGGATTAGCACATGGGTATTCGTAGTGTTTGGCAGCAGGATTGAAGTGAAGACCATCTGGGCACGCATATTTCATTGCTCTGTTTTGCTGCAAAGAGGAAGAGTGATGGAGGGATAATATGTAATTTACGAAAAGTAAGCATCGTAATGTTTTCAGTTGCTCAGAGCAAGAAGTGAATGTTTAATTAAATAACAGGTTTATATCGCACCTTGCATTCAATAAAGGTGTCGCATTCATGTTCAACGGAGTAATATCCATTTTCTTCTTTGCACTGGAAGTCCTGCCCTGATGCTTGTGTCTCCGCTGGATGTGGCTGTGTGGAATCTACCACGGGGGGCGCCTGAGTCCGTGGTGGTGTAGGAGGATATGAAGGTGAGGGATTTTGTGTAGGATATGTAACAATTGGATAGTGAATCAGTGGCGGATCTGAGGGTTGAATGTGTTGATCAGAAGCTGGTTCCCGAACAGGCAGAGGTTTAGGAAGAAGGAGCGGGTGGACAACTGAAGCATCTGACGGAGCTGCTGGTGTGCTTGATGGTGCAGCGTGCCCATTCTCGTCTTTAGGGGCGTTTGGATAAGTGGAGTCCTTGAATACTGAAAACAAAGAAAGTTGAATGATTAGTAGGCTAGCCTGGAACTAAAGTGGTCTATGATACAAAATAAACATTTTGAGATGACATAATTATATTAGGTCTTTACCTATGAAATTGCCGTTCTGCAGTACTGGCCATTTCAAATCAAAATAATTTTTGTTTGGCTAAGAATTCTAATTTCAAATTAATTTTATTTTAAAAACATGGATTTTTTTTTCCAAAAGTAGTCATTTGTTTATTGATTAGTGTTACATTTTCATCGCATTTCAATCTTTTTCGTCATCATGGTTAGGTTAAAAATTCGAGTAATTATGGAATATGAGTACCGTCGTGGCAGCAACGCGGCACAAGCGGCACGCAACATCAACGACGTTTACGGAGCTAACACTACAAACCAACGCACCACCTGTTATTGGTTTGCTCGCTTCCGTTCTGGAAATTTCGACCTGAAAAATGAACCTCGCGGTCGTCCGAAGACTTTGGTCGACAATTACGAATTAAAGGCGATTGTGGAAGCTGATGATACACAATCTACGGCTGAATTAGCAGCAGCTTTCGACGTTAGCGTCAAAACAATATTGGTCCATTTGCGTCAAATTGGCAAGGTAAAAAAGCTTGACAAATGGGTGCCCCACGAACTCAATGATCGCCAGCGCGAAGTACGCGTCGAGACGTGCCTTGCACTGCTCAACAGACACACAAATGAAGGAATTTTGAACCGCATTGTTACCTGCGATGAAAAATGGATTCTGTTTGATAACCGCAAGCGCTCAGCAAGTTGGTTGGATCCTGGTTCAGCACCTAAACAATGCCCTAAACGAAAACTTACCCCTACAAAAGTGATGGTCACTGTTTGGTGGTCTAGCGCCGGTGTGATTCATCACAGCTTCTTACCAAACGGGGTGAGCATTACTGCAGCTGTGTACTGTGAAGAACTGAACACAATTATGGAGAAGCTGGCACATCTCCAACCAGCATTGGTCAATCGCTCGTCTCCGCTGCTCCTGCACGACAACGCGCGACCTCATACTGCACAGCAGACGGTCTCCAAGTTGCAAGAACTGGGGTTGGAAGCTCTCCGTCATCCGCCCTACTCACCAGACCTTGCGCCTATAGACTACTACTTTTTCCAGAATTTGGATAACTTCTTGGCGGGAAAAAAATTCAATACCCGAGAGGCAGTACAAAATGCCTTTGAAGAATTTGTTGCCTCCCGACCAGCTGATTTCTTTAAGAAGGGCATCAATAAACTGCCACTGCGTTGGCAAAGATGCATTGATTGCATGGGTGATTACTTCGATTAATACAAATAAAAAATACGTGAAAAAAATTCGTTTAAATTTTTTCATACAAAACGGCAATTTCATAGGTAAAGACCATTCATAAGCACACAGTGACTTCCAACGTGATTCGTTTGCTACTTCGATTGAAGGTTTGCTATCTCAAAATGTTTATTTTGTATCATAGACCACTTTAGTTCCAGGCTAGCAGTTTTGCTTCTGAATTGAAATCATGTTGTTCATCGTGTCCGCTCTTAATTTGAAGCCTGTATGTACCTATGTCGGCCAAAAAAGAGTAATTTATTAGAGAATGTACCTATCGTTTTCAACTTACCATTAGGGTTACATTGTGGGACATTAGCGGGCCAGTCACAGCTACTCGTTTGTGGGTTGAAAGCCTCACCCGTAGGGCAGTTCATTATAGTGGCTAAGCCTTCCTGGCACCTGATGAATTTGCTGCAGTCGCCGTCATTCATCGAGTGGAATCCGTATGGATTTGGACATTTGTAAGTAGGCTTTGGATGTGGCTGTGTGGTGAATACCACGGGGGGCGCCTGAGTCCGTGGTGGTGTAGGAGGATATGAAGGTGAGGGATTTTGTGTAGGATATGTAACAATTGGATAGTGAATCAGTGGCGGATCTGAGGGTTGAATGTGTTGATCAGAAGCTGGTTCCCGAACAGGCAGAGGTTTAGGAAGAAGAAGCGGGTGGACAACTGAAGCATCTGACGGGGCTGCTGGTGTGCTTGATGGTGCAGCGTGCCCATTCTCGTCTTTAGGGGCGTTTGGATAAGTGGAGTCCTTGAATACTGAAAACAAAGAAAGTTGAATGATTAGTAGGCTAGCCTGGAACTAAAGTGGTCTATGATACAAAATAAACATTTTGAAATGACATACACTCATAAGCACACAGTGACTTCAAACGCGATTCGTTTGCTATCTCAAAATGTTTATTTTGTATCATAGACCACTTTAGTTCCAGGCTAGCCAGTTTTGCTTCTGAATTGAAATCATGTTTTTCATGGTTTCCGCTCTTAATTTAAAGCCTGTATGTACCTATGTTGGCCAAAAAAGCGTAATTTATTAGAGTATGTACATAGGTACATACTCTAATAAATTACGCTTTTTTCGCTTTTTTTTTTTCGCGTTTTCAACTTACCATTAGGGTTACATTGTGGGACATTAGCGGTCCAGTCACAGCTACTCGTTTGTGGGTTGAAACCCTGACCCGTAGGGCAGTTCATTATAGTGGCTAAGCCTTCCTGGCACCTGATGAATTTGCTGCAGTCGCCGTCATTCATCGAGTGGAATCCGTATTGATTTGGGCATTTGTAAGTCTTTGCATTTTCTAAAAATAATAAATATAATGAGATGAGAAACGTCAGTCCGTAAAAATTCTAAATGTGAAAATGTATTTTCACACCACCTGCTCGAAAATGTCAAATTATATGTCAAGCAACCTTAACCTAAAGTGAGTCATTAGTGGCCGGGGGCACAGCCGGTCAATAATGTTGTACTGGATTTCATTATGACCCGCTGGTCAATAATGTGATTTGAATTTGGAATCTCACATGCTCAGCTAAATTGGCAGTATAGTACTAACAAACACCTTTTCACACCACCTGCTCGAAAATGTCAAATTATATGTCAAGCAACCTTAACCTAAAGTGAGTCATTAGTGGCCGGGGGCACAGCCGGTCAATAATGTTGTACTGGATTTCATTATGACCCGCTGGTCAATAATGTGATTTGAATTTGGAATCTCACATGCTCAGCTAAATTGGCAGTATAGTACTAACAAACACCTTTTGGTGCCAGAAAGAGGAAAGCTATTCTCGAAACCCTTACTACGCGTGGATGATATTCTCGATTTCCTACAAAATCATAACGACTGCTTCTTCATATCGTTGCCATGTTTTCGAAGACATAATATTGTAAGAATAATTAGATAACTACGAACCATTTTTCATTTTTTTTTTATTTATTTTTTTTAATTTTGGAACGAAGTTCCTTATCGCGCGTTGTGAAAGGGGGCTAGACGGAAAAAAGTCTCACGAAAAGTTGTCACGACACTTTTTGCTATAGGTAGCTATTGTAAGCCGTGCGGCGTGCGCATGTTTCTCTGTCTGTTTCTCTCTCTCTCTCTTATAGAAAGCAAGCCAGATATTTTCATTTCTATTTCGCATTGAACAGTTTGGTGTCGCGATGATGATGATGATGATGATGATGATGGTGATGATGATGATGATGGTGATGATGATGACGGTGATGATGATGGTGGTGATGATAATGATGATGATGATGGTGATGATGATGATGATGATGATGATGATGGTGATGATGATGGTGATGATGGTGATGATGATGATGATGATGATGATGATGATGATGATGATGGTGATGATGATGATGATGATGATGATGATGGTGATGATGATGGTGATGATGGTGATGATGATGGTGATGATGATGATGATGATGATGATGATGATGATGATGATGATGATGATGATGATGATGATGATGATGATGATGATGATGATGATGATGATGATGATGATGATGATGATGATGATGATGATGATGATGATGATGATGATGATGTTGATAAGTATAAAAATAAAATTTTGTTACAATTCCTTCACTAATTAATCGAAAGGAACTTCGTTCCATCCGGGTGTCCCTTGACACCACTCAAGTTTTTTTTTTTTTAAATTACACATCAACATCTATAAACGTACCAAATAAAAACTTAACTTTATCTTTGCACAACTGGACTAATGTCTCAAATGTTACCATTAACTTCAATTAATATGTAAGTGCATATAACTAACTAGTTCTAAATATGTTATTCTTACTGTTTGTTTATTTAATAAATACTTTGTTTTTCGTACTATGGCTATTATTTTCTCACAGTAGGTGTAAAAAGTAGAGTATCCTCCTCTGGGCTAAAGGTGTCTTTGCCTTGGGCTAGCTTGAATCCCTCGCTGCATTCAGGATTCTTGTATTAACTCCCTCGCTTCGCTCGTGAGTTAAACTCTTAACTACCTCGCTGCGCTCGGGAGTTAAATCCCGAATCCTTCATTGCGCTCGAGATTCAATATGACGCCCGTGACATAAGACACAACTTTAGCCCCTCGGTGCATAATCTACTATTTGGTGCCAGAAAGAGGAAAGCTATTCTCGAAACCCTTACTACGCGTGGATGATATTCTCGATTTCCTACAAAATCATAACGACTGCTTCTTCATATCGTTGCCATGTTTTCGAAGACATAATATTGTAAGAATAATTAGATAAGTACGAACCATTTTTAATTTTTTTTTTATTTATTTTTTTTAATTTTGGAACGAAGTTCCTTATCGCGCGTTGTGAAAGGGGGCTAGACGGAAAAAAGTCTCACGAAAAGTTGTCACGACACTTTTTGCTATAGGTAGCTATTGTAAGCCGTGCGGCGTGCGCATGTTTCTCTGTCTGTCTCTCTCTCTCTCTCTCTTATAGAAAGCAAGCCAGATATTTTCATTTCTATTTCGCATTGAACAGTGTGGTGTCGCGATGATGATGATGATGATGGTGATGATGATGATGATGATGGTGATTATGATGATGGTGATGATGATGATGGTGATGATGATGGTGATGATGGTGATGATGATGATGATGATGATGATGATGATGATGATGATGATGATAAGTATAAAAATAAAATTTTGTTACAATTCCTTCACTAATTAATCGAAAGGAACATGGTGATGATGATGGTGATGATGATGATGATGATGATGATGATGATGATGATGATGATGATGATGATGATGATGATGATGATGATGATGATGATGATGATGATGATGATGATGATGATGATGATGATGATGATGATGATGATGATGATGATGATGATGATGATGATGATGATGATGATGATGATGA
The DNA here is from genome assembly GCA_905163495.3 of Cosmia trapezina. Lineage (NCBI taxonomy): Eukaryota > Metazoa > Arthropoda > Insecta > Lepidoptera > Noctuidae > Cosmia > Cosmia trapezina. The sequence goes on from LR991022.1 coordinate 21,432,493, forward strand.
TCAGTATAAAAATAAAATTTTGTTACAATTCCTTCACTAATTAATCGAAAGGAACTTCGTTCCATCCGGGTGTACCTTGACACCTCTCAAGTTTTTTTTTTTAAATTACACATCAACATCTATAAACGTACCAAATAAAAACTTAACTTTATCTTTGCACAACTAATGGACTAATGTCTCAAATGTTACCATTAACTTCAATTAATATGTAAGTGCATATAACTAACTAGTTCTAAATATGTTATTCTTACTGTTTGTTTATTTAATAAATACTTTGTTTTTCGTACTATGGCTATTATTTTCTCACAGTAGGTGTAAAAAGTAGAGTATCCTCCTCTGGGCTAAAGGTGTCTTTGCCTTGGGCTAGCTTGAATCCCTCGCTGCATTCAGGATTCTTGTATTAACTCCCTCGCTTCGCTCGTGAGTTAAACTCTTAACTACCTCGCTGCGCTCGGGAGTTAAATCCCGAATCCTTCATTGCGCTCGAGATTCAATATGACGCCCGTGACATAAGACACAACTTTAGCCCCTCGGTGTATGCACCGAGGTGACCGGGGTGAGGTGGTGGTGAGGTGAGGTGGTGGTGAGGTGGTGGGGGTGAGGTGTGGTAATCTACTATTATTTATTTAGGGATTACCAACGAGATACCTTACAATTATCTTCTACAATAATAAAACTTGTGTAAGAAATAATTATCCTATAGTGCATACTCAATTACAGGAACCACAGCTTACACATTATCGAGTAAAGGTCTGATTATTAAATAAAAACAAAAAAAAAACATTAGACATGCTATTATAAAGATTTGCATGTTAATAAAAAAAAAACCGGCTAAGTGCGTGTCGGACCACGCACAATGAAGGGTTCCGAAGTTGGTAATGCTCTAAAACATCAATCTTATCTGGGGACGGAATATAGACTGCGCAAAAGCAAAGACTGATTTGCAGTGCTTTTTAGCCCATAAATCTTCACACAAACTGTTATGAGACTCCATTTCAATGATCAATACCCCACCTCCAGTCCTCTACCAAAAGGTTTCTTATATACAGAGTGAACGGGAATCTCGATCTAATCCTTCTAGGACGTGATAGTGTGACCCATTTGCAACAATTAAGTACCCCATAAAGCCTAGGTGAAAATTCATGAAAACCCATTTTTTATGTATTGAACATTACCCAGCATTCCTCACTAAATATCACTTTTCTCTAAATTGTATTTAATGGCCTTCACTGCTATTCCACTGGGTACCTAATACTTTTACAAACCTTTCGATGTAACCAAATTTTCTAAAACATGACACAGTTCAAAGTTAAAGGCAGAAGTTTATCAACCATTTTCGAAAATCATCTTCGTACCTACATGAACTTTGACACCAGTAATCCCACAATTTTACTATGGAATTAAGCGTACAAATTACTAGGAAGACATCTTCATTTTAACTAGCTATCTAAGAGGTACAAATATTAAAAATATTTATACGAAGCAATTATCTGCACCAATTATTAATACTGAATAAATATTTTATTATTATTTTACCAAGCCAAGTTTCCGTAACAACATCGTAATCACATAATCATTAATTAATAAGCTGTGATACAAATCATGCGTTTTTGTCTTTATACCTCTGGTAAAATGTTTAAATACGTACGTTGTGGTGAAAATAAGGTAGGTATTTTATCATCGTGTTTGAAGCCTGTGTGTATATGTTGGCCAAAAAAGCGTAATTTAGTTGGATTAAGTAGCTATCGTTTTCAACTTACCATTAGGGTTACATTGTGGGACATTAGCGGGCAAGTCACAGCTACTCGTTTGTGGGTTGAAAGCCTCACCCGTAGGGCAGTTCATTATAGTGGCTAAGCCTTCCTGGCACCTGATGAATTTGCTGCAGTCGCCGTCATTCATCGAGTGGAATCCGTATTGATTTGGGCATTTGTAAGTAGGCTTTGCATTCTCTAAAAATGATATATACTTAATGAGATGAGAAACGTCAGTCAGTAGAAATTCTGATTTATTCCGCGTTCTAATATCAACAAACCACTGGTATTTGTTTGAACTTGTATTTATTTTCTATTCCGAACGGATACCACTTTATTGAAATGTTTAAATAGCTAATTACGTACGTTCTTGGTCACCTGCCATGCATTTTACTTCTGAGGGATTAGCACATGGATATTCGTAGTGTTTGGCAGCAGGATTGAAGTGAAGACCATCTGAGCACGCATATTTCATTGCTCTGTATTGCTGCAAAGAGGAAGAGGGATGGAGGGATGATATGTAATTTATGAAAAGTAAGCATTGTAATGTTTTGAGTTGCTCAGAGCAAGCAGTAAATGTTTAATCAAATAACAGGTTTATATCGTACCTTGCATTCAATAAAGGTGTCGCATTCATGTTCGACGGAGTAATATCCATTTTCTTCTTTGCACTGGAAGTCCTGCCACAATGGTTGTGGCACCGGTGGATGTGGCTCTGTGGTGAGTACCACCGGGGGCGCCTGAGTCGGTGGTGGTGTAGGGGGATATATATATGAGTGAGTTTGTGTATCTGCGGATTGATGGTCGGCATCTAGACATAGTGTCCGAACATTCCGATGTATAGGAAGAAGTGGCGATAATGCCACACCCGTACGTGATTGGGGTATGTTGATATCAGGTGAGAATGGCACGGCATGAACGCATGGTTCTTGGGACTGCGCAATTTCCTGGGTCGGCTCTGGGTAGCCTATGTTTGCCTGACTAACCGTCACTGCAAAATAAAGTTTAAAGAACTGTAACCCGACTACGGAAAAATAAAAATGAAAAGTTCAAAATATTTATTTACGTATAGAATAGTGACATAGATATATACATATTTGTAATGTGCTCGTCAAGACCTTTCTTTTAATACCAAACATGTCATGATTATCTCAATTTATTTTTTTTCGAGGTCAGGAAACGTATTCCACCATATTAAATTTAGGGAGAATTTATATAGCCTATGTCATCCGGACCATTATTTCGAATCTACTGATACCTCATTTATCAAAATCGGTTCAGTAATTTAGGCGCTACGGTGGAACACACGTAAATACATACTTATATACATACATACACAAGTAGGCTGCTAAAATCATAACCCTTCCTTTTGGTTTTGCCGTAGTCGGGTAAAAATACATACTTATATCATACTTACATACATACATGCATACATACATAGACTGCTAAAATCATAACCCTTCCTTTTGGCTTTGCCGTAGTCGGGTAATTAACATAATTCACATACGGTTGTAAACAGAAAAATATCAAGCTTATCAAGAGCAAAGCAGAAATCGTAACTTACCAGCCACTACCAGCGGTAGTATTAATAGTAATTCTGTCCGGAACATGTTTGTGGTTCGCTAGAGGTGCTCCCGGTGTGGCAGTGCGCACCTCACTGTAAGTAATGACCTATTTTCTTTTGATTTTAAATGGAACACGCTAATGTTACCGTTATTAAATTAAGTGGAAACTAATTATTTTTAAATATAGTTACTGATAAACTTAGTTTTAGTGATAATAGTTGCGGTCATTCCTAATACCTACATATTAGATTCATGATCATTTATTAAGGCACACTTGATAAATCTTAAATACAATATATAATCTAACATACGTCCCGCTGACATGCAGTTGACTGTACCTAAGGGTTGCTGGTCCAGGCTTGTGTTTACGAACAAACCTGTCTAGAGTATTCTGTAGTGGTATTTCTATGTATAAATGGTTTTTGCTCTTACTATATACGACACAATCTTAGGTCAATTATATTCCGATCAGGTACACTACATAAATACGAAAAACTTTATTCCGTCAGTCACAATGTCAAAACGAATTTCAAAATACCGATTTCCATAATTCCGAATAGTTCAAAATTCCTGATATAACAACTCCGATTTATCATTCATCCTATTTTTATAATCCAAAATTTCAATATTCCTAACGTTTATTTATAACTAGCTTTTGCCCGCGGCTTCGCCCGCGTGGATGTCGGAAAATATCTCATAGAAACGTTCATGTGGAAAACATAGAGCCGTCCGATATAACTGTGCAAACTCAAATCGCTACGATATATCGTTACCGTGTATGGGTAGGCTTAAGGAGCATGCGCTAAGGTAGCCTTCGAAATTCAAATTTTCTTAGGTTTTTTGCAATTTGCCGGTCAGTGTCAGGTTGTATGTTGATTAAAAAAACGATTCGAAGCCGTAACTACAACTCCATAAGCTAAAATTGACCTCAAACCTAATGATTTCATGAATTCATGAGTTGTATTGCTGACTCTAATGATTATAACTTTGTGAAGCCGTATTAGCTACGGCCGCGAATCATATTTTAATCAACATACAACCTAACACTGACCTCCAATTGCAATAAACTTGAGAAAATTTGAATTTCGCGGGCTACTTTTGCGCATCCCCCTTAAAGCGGTAGCTTTAAGGGGGATGCGCAAAAGTAGCCATGTTTTTTCCAACATATTCAACAATCGTCGTCATATTTCAGACAATTTACACAAAACCTTAATGAATCACTGAATTATACACTGAATCACTCCGTTCATTGGAGAAAACCGTACGAAAATCCGTTCGGTACTTTTTGACATTATCGCATTCAAACAGACAGACGTACGCGGCGGGGGACTTTGTTTACTTAGTAAAAATGTATTATGCCAGTCACGCTCTAATAACAAATAACTTTTGACCGACATTTTAAAATTACTTGTGAATTTTAAATTCAACACCTATTGTACCCACCGTCAGGGACGATTTTTCAAAAACGCTGTACCTCATATTTCTTTAATTTCTACCAAAAGCATTGAATTTTCATGTCCCTAACTTAAGAAATGTTAAGATAAGATAAGACAAGATATATTTATTTTGTGAAACATGAGTAAAAGTATGTATGTATGTATGTTTGTGAGTATGTGTGTTGTGTGTGTGTGTGTGTGTGTGTGTGTGTGTGTGTGTGTGTGTGTGTGTGTGTGTGTTGGGTTTCCCAAACAAACTTTCATACCCTATATCACCCCTGTAGGATTATGATAAGATAAAAAGTAGCCCATTTCCTTTCCCAGGATGCTACATAAAGCCTTTCCAAATTTTATTGAAATCCGTGCAGTTTTGTGAATTTTAAAATGAACCCCTATTTGACACAATTAGAGAATGATTTTTCAAAAAGAACCACATATCTCTTTATTTCCTACCGAAATCATAAACTTTAATTTTCACATTTATCACTAACTTAAGAAATGCTGGGTTCCCATATAAACTTTCATCCCCTATATCACGCCCTGTAGGATTATTTTTTAAGACAAAAGTAGCCTAGGCCCTTCCCCAGAATGCTATACCGGGTGTAAGGGACAGCCCTCCGCAAACTGATAGGGTGAATTCAGGATGTCATACTAAGACTAATGACCAGTACATGAAATTTTTTCAGGAACGTTATCGGAATCCAATAAACCTGATTTGTTTGTGTTTTTGTGCTCAAATCGGAGCGTCTATTACTGGTTGGGAGGGGTAAGTAATAGGTATGCGGTGAGTTCGATGAACTCTGTAGCTAGACAGAAAGTGAACAGCTGATTTCACGCGTCGTTCGTTAGAGTATTTCTACATCCATTGCTGGTTTTTTTGTTTTCAGTTTTATTTATTTATTTATTTATTTATTAGGTATACCAACAGCAGTACATACAAAAAAAAATAATAAGACACAGTAATGTATAATAAAAGTACGGTCATATATGCCTATTACAGGTATACACAGCATTCACTAAAAACAACAACGTAATTAACTTAAAAATAAAAACTTATGAACATATATAATAAAATACATTTTGAATTCGAAATTCAAAATTGTGAATATTTACATTAAAAAAAAGAAAAATATAAAATGTTAAAACACGGAAGGTGCTTGAGTGGAATAAACTAAGATTTATTAAGAACATGAATTAATAAGATAAAATATATTATTAATTTATTGGTTAGTTAGTTTATGCACTCGCATATCTCAGAGACTGATCTTCTAAACTTGTTAAATGGTACTCCGTGTAAGTCGGTTTCTGACGATTTGCAAAAGCTGTTGTAACTTCTGCATATTCGGACCAAGGGAGCGTTGAGACCAAGATTGGATTTGCAGAAAGGGATATGAAGCAACCTGGTGATGGGATGTCTGGGAAGTTTTGAAGGGACTGAATATTGGATACGCTCAACAAGATCACTACATTTTACAAATCCGTTTGCAACTTTGTAGAGGAAAATTAGATCACGCGAACGGCGACGGTCTCGCAGTGTCTTTATATTGAAAAAATGTAAGCGCTGTTCATACGGACAGCGGTGGCTAATTTTCCTGGATATAAAGGCTACATGTTTTGTGAATGCTCTTTGTATTCTCTCAACTCTTTGCGAATGAACTGCATAGAACGGATTCCAGGCAACACTAGCGTATTTCAAGCGACTTCGTACCAGGGTATTAAACAAGACCATTCTGGTCTTTGTTAGTTGGAAGCCCCGGGTGTTCCGTTTTACAAAACCCAGCATCTGTGCCGACTTCTTAACAATGTCGTTGATGTGTGGCTTAAAATTTAGTTCATCGTCGACCAGAACTCCTAGATCCCGTATTGCACATACCTTAGACAACGTGGTATTACAAAGGCTGTAGGTAGTTGAAAAGGATGACTTTTTTTTAAAGAAGCGAATAAAAAAGCATTTTCGTGTGTTTAAGGTCATATTGTTAGCTATGCACCAGTTTTCTATATTTATTAAGTCGCTTTGAACGAGGGTGTATCTGCAGGCCCCGTGATTTTCCTATAAATCTTTAAGTCATCGGCGAACAACAAAGCTTGACAATGCTTGATTTGAGTAGTGATGTCATTTACAAATAGCAAAAATAAAACTGGGCCAAGATGGGAGCCTTGTGGGACTCCAGAACGTACATGAAATTCATAAGAGACATAGCCATTGACAGCAACGAACTGGGAGCGATTTATAAGATAGGACGCGAACCACCTCAGCAGCGATCCGTGGACACTGTCGCGCCTTCCGTACTTCACTTAGGCTGTAGGCCTGGGTTCCGTACGGAATCGCGTGGGCAACAAAACATTTCCATTACAGGTAGGACAAGTAAACTCAATAATACCATAAAACTTATAACCATGGGTCGACTGTTATTTCTATGCTTGGTTGAGAGTTAAGTTAGTGACTCGAACTCATTATCTGCTTCGCAAAGTTGAGCTATGCTCCGCCAGGGTCTACTTGCGTAGTAACCCAAGGGTCTACTCACGTATAGAGTGACCCCATTCCAACAGTCTACTAGATGCCCCTTATGGTGTCCCACTATCTTTGCTTATGCAAACCATGGGTTAAACCCAGACCATGACACCATACGGGCGTGAGGGCTTTACCCCCACGGTGACCTCCTCCATCCCCTTAGTCACGCCCCTACTCCGTCAAATCTAGTGACCGTTAACCTTCCCCAGCATACGTTACCAGAAGAACAACCCGATATGTTGACACTTCCTGCCTGACTCCCTAACAGGTAGCAAGGGAGAACGGTAGGCCATACGTATAATGATCTCCGCACTCCCCGCTTGGCATTTAGCTAGGGAGTCCGCATGCTGAGGATTGCAGACATGACTAAACAATACCTTGGAAAACATTCTAACCAGCTTTCCCATAGTTACATGTCTTATAGTTTTAACAGTCTATTAAAGTGATTTTATCACTCACCTGGCTCCAGGGTTGGAAGCCTCGGAGATATTCTCCATCCATCCACGTGCTCCTTACCGCAATGGTCCAGCACATTTTTTCCGCGTTATCGCGTTCGCGCGCTTTTTTTCCAGTCACCCTCTAAAAAGTGCACATCGACAAAAATTAATCTATGTCAAGCCAGTTCAGTGTTGCCACAGAACAATTATTAATACCAGTGTACACTTACCATGTTACTGCGACTGAAAATACCTCGCGTTCCGCGACACTCCCACGAGAGAAGAAGTTCATCATTGCAGCAGAGTGAGCAGGTGACGCGTCCACTCTCGGATCCGCTCCGTCGCACGAATGGCTGCGCCTCGTCTGCACCTCAATGCACCATCCACCATCGGTGGAACCACTACGTCGTCTCCCGCAACAGGTGTATCCTGCCTAGTGTCGACATTGTCCTTTTCACCTATCTCTGTCTCGTCCTCTTGCGTGAGGTCAGCGTCAATCTCCTTGGAATTTGATGCATCAGAGATATCGTTAGTGTCTCTTTGAGAATCTTCAAGAATTTCTGCACTTTCTTGAACTTGAGGGACTTCTGTTCTTCCTTGCACAAACTTTTCATGTTCTTCCAAGTTTGTACGAACAGCCACCTCTGTTCGGTCATGCACTTGTTCAGACTCTTGATTGAGGTCACATTGTTGCCTCGCCTCGTCATCTGCTTCAAGTGGATAGAGATGTCCAATTGAGCGAATAAGGACAGAATCTTTAGTCTTCACCTTTGCCACCCTGCATACATTGTCGGTACCTTTTATCAGAGCGACTATTTTCCCGGTCTTCCAAAATTCTCGATTTTTGGAATCTGACCATATTTGAACCACGTCGCCTATCTGTGGACTACGGTGAGACTTAACTCTTGGTTGTTTGGGCAGATGCTTTGACCTTTCTCTCAAGCTCATCAAATACTGGCCAATAAACATTTGCTTGAACTCTTCAATGATTTTGAGCCCTTGTTTCCAGCTCTGTATGAGATCAATCTTTGCTAATGTACCCACAGGTGGTACTTCGACTGATGTGGGTTCTACCATCAGGCATTGTCTCAAGCTCAAGAAATCAGCTGGTCACAATGTGTGTTCCAATTCTGTTCCAGTTTGGGTTATTGGTCTGGAATTCACCACTGCTTCAATCTCTTTCATAACTGTAACCAATTTGCTGTCGTTCAAAAGGTGTTTTTCGAGAGTACGCTTGAGACAGTGTTTCACTAGAGCAACCAATCGTTCATAAAATCCTCCGTGCCATGGTGCCAGTTGTGGAATAAACCTCCATTCAATTTTATGTTCAACACAAAATGGTTTTGTCATAACCTCTGATGTGAGTTTGAAACAGGTAGCGTTATCTGAATATATACGTTTTGGCGCTCCTCGTGTTGCTGCAAATCTACGTAGGGCTAGCAGACACTCTTCAGCTGTAAGATCTTCCACAATTTCCAAATGAATCGCTCGGACAGCTAAGCATGTAAATAATGCTACCCACCTCTTTGCTTTCCCAGTAGGTGTATTTACCAGCAACGGCCCAAAGTAATCTACACCAGTGAATGTAAAAGGATCACTGTAATTAACTCTTTCCGGGGGTAAGGCTGATGTGGGCGGAAGCTTGTAGGGACCACCGCCATGTTTAGTACATTGCACACATCTTCTTATGACCTTTTGCACTTGAACCTTCCCTTGAGGTATCCAGTATCGTTCCCGGATAATACTCAGGGTGTGTGCAGCGCCAACATGATAGTTTCTGTCATGAGTCTCTTTTATGATTTTGTTTGTCAACTCACAATCCTTTGGTAATAAGACCGGGTACTTCATGTCGTAGCTCCAACTGGTATTAGTCATACGACCTCGGCACCTTAGCACTCCATCCACATCCAAGAAGAGATCCAGGTTTCTTGAAAGATGTGTCTTCTTACCAGCCAATTCTTCTGGAAAGTGTTGCCTTTGGATTTCTTTTAAGTCAACCACAGTTTCATTGTGCAATCTGTTCTCTGGTTTGTGTACATCCCAATGATTATCAGATTCAGGATTATCCGTTTTCATTGGTTCATCAGTACTGTTTTTGTCAACCACTGTACTTGTTTCATCTGGATCTTCCTCAGCAAGTATATTATTCTCCCCAGTACATTCCTCAGGGGCCTCCCCATGAGAAAGAAGAGTCTGATGGACCACATAGTGGCGATTCTCAGGCCAGTGTGTCTCAGGTTTCTTCAAGAAATCTGGACCATTGAACCATAGCTCCTTCTTCTCCTCCCAGAGTTCGGGCCTAGTGGCGACATCTGCAGGGTTAAATTTTGTATTGACGTAGCACATCTCTGTTTCAGGATGATTCTTCTTTACTTCATTTATTCTGTTTGCCACAAATGGAGGAAGTAATTTGTTAGAATTCATCCAGCCAAGCACCACAAGGCTATCGGTCCACAGGTATTGCTTTTCTATTGAGTGACCAATGTTGTTCTTCAGGTAGGTCAACATTCTGCTGCCAATCAGGAATCCCAAGAGTTCCAGCCTTGGAATCTTCAGCTCATCTTTGTCCTCAATTCGTGAGATACGTGACTTCCCCATCTTCAAGGATACTGTTATGTATTGTCCATTTTGACCCCGTATGTACACGGCACAGGCAAATGCGTTCTTAGAAGCATCTGTAAACGCGTGAAGCTGGTATCTTGTATTCGGAGACTCGGTTCCTACATATCTCGGAAGCTCTACATTCTGAACTTGTTGTAGATCCTTTAGGTTTGCTTTCAGCACCTGTTTCAAATCATCAGGCAACTCTGCATCCCATTTCAGTTTTCGTTTGCAGATATTCTGAAACAGCAGCTTCATAGGTAAGACCAATGGACAAACAAATCCAAGAGGATCATAAATTCGAGCCATGTCACGCAGAACTGTCCTTTTAGTGCTGGTGAGAGGATCCTGTTTAAAATAATCTTCAGATACTTTTAGTTTTAAGGTATCTTTATTCAAATTCCAAGAAAGTCCAAGAACCTTGATATGTTCCTCATGACCTGCTTGGTGAGCTTTTGGAATGGTCTTCATGAGTTCCGTGTTGTTTGAGGTCCAGTCTCTAATATTCATTCCTAGCTGCGCAAATGTTTCTCTCGTCTGCTCATAGATTTGTTTGGCTTCTTGTATGGTGTCCGCATTAGTTACCAAATTATCCACATAACACTTGTCAGCTATATTTTTCAGCAGATCTCCCGAGGTTGACTGAGCCATATGATGTCTGATTGTAGCTGTGAGCAGCATTGGACTGCATATGATACCAAAGGGTACACGACAGAACCGTAAATACATGAGGTTATCACCACTTGGTTCTTTATTTAGTTCTTTTATCCACAAGAACCTTGTTACATCACGATCCTCATCCTGCAACCCAACTTGTAAAAATGCTTTCTCAACATCAGCCATCAATCCTATCTTCTTCATACGAAACTTGAGTAACAATGCAGTTAGATCTTCAAGAAACGAGGGCCCACTGTAGAGACATTCATTGAGACTCTTTTCACCAGTTGTTTTCGCTGAAGCGTCATATACAAGTCTTCCCTTTTTTCCTTTCTGTTTGACCATGTGATGAGGAAGGTAGTGAACCAACTGATCAAGCCCTTGGTCCAGTTTTGGGTCAACCTCCTCAATAATTCCAGATTGTAACTGTTCCTTCAATATGGAGTCATACTCTTGAAACGAGTCTTCATCTATCCTCTTCAGCATACTCTTTAGTCTACCAATTGCTAGACCGAAGTTAGAAGGAAGTTCAGGCGGGTACTGAATCCATGGCCATTTAACATAGTATCTGCCACCTTGGTACTGAACAGTTTCCATGAAGTGTTTTACAGCTTCCTCTTGTCTTGTAGCCTTAGGATTGTCTGTAATACCAATACTTTCCAGAGACCATAAGAAGTTTACATCTATATTCCTTAATGGTAAATCTGGCTCTGCAAAGTATGGGCAGCTTGGTATGTGGCATTGGCAGTATGTTGTCACAGTCAAAGCAGAAGTCTCTTCATTAAGATTAGTGTTCCCGGAGAGAATCCACCCAAAATCAGTGTTGATCAAATAAAGATTTGGTGACAATTCTACTTTCTCATTTCTCATAAATGAACTGTAGTAGTCATTCCCAATAAGTAGGTCAATGCCCTCACCCATAGAGTCATCATCAGCATGTATGTCTATGCATTTGTGCACATATTTTGCAATGGCAACTTTATCTGTAATCCGATCAACAATATTCACCTGTACTTTCCTAGTAACCCCTCGCTTTGTTTCAATTATAATATCAGTTACCGGACTACATGTTTCCTTTGGATGTGTGGCGCCAAAAGTATAAATCAACAACAAATCTTCTTTACTACTAACCAATCCAAGATTATTTGCAACTTTCTTTGTAATGTAACTACGTTGACTGCCACTGTCAAGCAGAAGCCGGTTTTTGGTTTGCTTTGGCATGTTACTGGGATTTCTTATCTTTCCCACTGCTGTCTGTAAATAGGTAAAGTAAGATAAGTTGCAGATAGTATTGGACATAGTATTATCACTGTCAGGTTTCTCACCTTTGTATGCAGTTTTAGGGCAGAATATCAACAGGTGATCATCTTTACAACGGAAGCAAGAAATTTTTTTAAGACACTCTTCTGTCTTGTGATTCATAGTCAAACACTTCAAGCATCTGCCTGTATCCTTGAGCTTCTGTCTCCTAGCTTCACTGGTCTTGAAACGCTTGCAGTCTGAACTCTTATGGTTACTCAAATCACAAAATAGGCAAGCTCGTAAAGATTTCTTACTTGGAGGCTCCTGTCGGGTATCAGTATTATTGCTTTGTCTTTTCTTAGCCTGGTGACTCCGGTTACCTCTTGGTTGGTATTTCCATGGTTTGACTGCTTTCACATGAAGAGCCTCAGTAGTACTTGATGAAGGTAAATTTCCTGCATTTTCCACTACACTTGATTTGAGAACAGATGACCTCTCCATAGCTGTAACTATCCGGTTTAAGTTTCTTCTAATGGTCTTCATAGAGTCATCCTCATCAGCCATCAGGTGGAGCTCATGTATCACTTGTTCAGGAAATTTACTCAAAACCAGAGCTCTTAAGTGGTTACCATTACCAGGTTCACCTAACAATTCCAAAACTCTAAGGTGATGCTCGACAGTGTCCAGTGTTACTCTGCATTGCTCGCTGGAGTGCTGAGCCTTCGATAAATTGTTCAAAGCCATGTAATGTGAGTCGATCTGTATGGTATCTGACCCGAATCTTCGCTTCAATGTGTCAACTGCAATTTCATAGTTTGCTCCAGTAGTGGGCAAGCCTGCCACAGATTTCAAGGCAGCACCCTCCAAGCAGCTCAGCAAATATGAAAGTTTATCCACATCTGCTATATTTTTGGCTTCAACATTACTCTGGAATTTGTCCCAAAATTCACACCACGTTATCTGGTTTCCATCATATTTGGGCAGTTCCAACTTAGGGAGCTTTGTTGACGATGTCCCAGACGCCGATGTAGGATTCCCAGGCGGTACATGCCTACGTAACGTAGTAACTAGTTCTTCAGCGACTATTTGTCGTTCCAAGCATTCGTTGACTATCGATTGATCCGGTAATTGAGAACTGGTAACATAATATTTATTTTCAGTGTCTAGTTTATCTATCAGGTCCTGAATTTCCAAAACGTAATGCTGAATATTAGACTCATGGAGGCCAGTTGCGCATTCGGCTTCAACCGACACAACTTTTGCATCAAGTCGGTCGCGGCGCAGTTTGAGTCTACGTACCAACGCTTCTTCCATCACGCTCTCAAATAAACCCACTTTAACACTTAGTTTAAATGAATTTACCACTAAATACACTAGATATCTAAACGATATTCTATAATTTTTACTATTCACAAGTTTTCCGTAGGTAGAAGAAAAACTTTTCCTGAGGCGGCAAACTGTGCACTAGTGCTGTCAAGGAGGCGATGAGTAGTTACCGGTTTTTTCTATCAATAAATAAATACGAATTTCTGTAACCAAATGCTACTTATAGCATTTAATGCGGCAGTTAAATATTACCTACTACTTGAATCACTGTGCCTATAGCGTTATTTTCTTAACACTTGATACGTTCGACGCGAATATGACAACAACAAAAAATCGAACTTTCTTTCCGATAAGTTTACGACAGAAATTATCAAGCACTATTTCCGTAGAGAGTAGAGAAGTCGTGTCAGTGCTACCAACCACCCAACGCAAAATAAAGGTGCTTATACACTATACGTATTTATCCAAATAATATAGTTTTAAAACACAAAAAGATTTAAAAACGCTTATTTCTATAGAACCGATTCACATTTCGAAGCACGGTCAAACCCATAGATAATACATTATATAAGGTCAAACCACAGGTGACAACAAAGGCTGACAATGTAAAATGAAAGAAATAGAATTGAAAATAAAACGACAAGAATTTTAGTAAAATATAATCTTTTTTATCATGTTAGAAACAGTAATTTATGCAATCAAATAATTACATTCGAACTAATCCATAAGCTAATTGTAAAGGAATCTAAAGAAAGCCAGAACGAATCTGGCGTCCTTTTCTTTCAGCAGCATCTCCACCATTTTTGTCGCGCCTTCCGTACTTCACTTAGGCTGTAGGCCTGGGTTCCGTACGGAATCGCGTGGGCAACAAAACATTTCCATTACAGGTAGGACAAGTAAACTCAATAATACCATAAAACTTATAACCATGGGTCGACTGTTATTTCTATGCTTGGTTGAGAGTTAAGTTAGTGACTCGAACTCATTATCTGCTTCGCAAAGTTGAGCTATGCTCCGCCAGGGTCTACTTGCGTAGTAACCCAAGGGTCTACTCACGTATAGAGTGACCCCATTCCAACAGTCTACTAGATGCCCCTTATGGTGTCCCACTATCTTTGCTTATGCAAACCATGGGTTAAACCCAGACCATGACACCATACGGGCGTGAGGGCTTTGCCCCCACGGTGACCTCCTCCATCCCCTTAGTCACGCCCCTACTCCGTCAAATCTAGTGACCGTTAACCTTCCCCAGCATACGTTACCAGAAGAACAACCCGATATGTTGACACTTCCTGCCTGACTCCCTAACAGGTAGCAAGGGAGAACGGTAGGCCATACGTATAATGATCTCCGCGCTCCCCGCTTGGCATTTAGCTAGGGAGTCCGCATGCTGAGGATTGCAGACATGACTAAACAATACCTTGGAAAACATTCTAACCAGCTTTCCCCATAGTTACATGTCTTATAGTTTTAACAGTCTATTAAAGTGATTTTATCACTCACCTGGCTCCAGGGTTGGAAGCCTCGGAGATATTCTCCATCCATCCATTGCTCCTTACCGCAATGGTCCAGCACATTTTTTCCGCGTTATCGCGTTCGCGCGCTTTTTTTTCCAGTCACCCTCTAAAAAGTGCACATCGACAAAAATTAATCTATGTCAAGCCAGTTCAGTGTTGCCACAGAACAATTATTAATACCAGTGTACACTTACCATGTTACTGCGACTGAAAATACCTCGCGTTCCGCGACAGACACCACTAGTCTCGAGTTTTGATACCATGAGAATTACATTGTGTATTCGCAGCACTCCATTTATGTAAAAAAAAAACAGCTAAAAAACAAAACTGAAAACAAAAAAACCAGCAATGGATGTAGAAATACTGTAACGAACGACGCGTGAAATCAGCTGTTCACTTTCTGTCTAGCTACAGAGTTCATCGAACTCACCGCATACCTATTACTTACCCCTCCCAACCAGTAATAGACGCTCCGATTTGTGCACAAAAACA
The DNA here is from genome assembly GCA_905163495.3 of Cosmia trapezina. NCBI lineage: Eukaryota > Metazoa > Arthropoda > Insecta > Lepidoptera > Noctuidae > Cosmia > Cosmia trapezina. Next base: position 21,448,032 of record LR991022.1, read on the forward strand.
CAAACAAATCAGGGTTATTGGAATACCATAACGTTCCTGAAAAAATTTCATGTACCGGTCGTCTTAGTATGACATCCTGAATTCACCCTATCAGTTTGCGGAGGGCTGTCCCTTACACCTGCATCCTGGGGAAGGGCATAGGCTACTTTGTCTTAAAAAATAATCCTACAGGGCGTGATATATGGGATGAAAGTTTGTATGGGAACCCAGCATTTCTTAAGTTAGTGATAAATATGAAAATTGAAGTTTATGATTTCGGTAGGAAATAAAGAAATATGTGGTTCTTTTTGAAAAATCATTCTCTAATTGTGTCAAATAGGGGTTGATTTTAAAATTCACAAAACTGCACGGATTTCAATAAAAAGATAGTGGGCAAACGTGTATGGTCCAAGCGTCGCCAAGGATGAATCATAATACCAAATGAAAGGGTACAATGTACTGTTCAAACGTATAGAAGGCCTCAAAATCTGTCCGAGAGATTTCGAGAAATGATACCTTATTTTTTGCCTCAGAAATGAATACGGACTTCATTCTTATACTCATCATTATTCATCATAATCATCATCATCGTCATCATCGAGTAATGATAGATTATATATGCTGCTACATTGTCGGTATTATTTGCTATAGGTAGGTATTACGTATGTACAGTTAAAAATATTTATAATCATCGTTGTTGATCATCATCATCATTGAGTAGTGATAAGTTTATTTTAGAGCAGTGATGGCCCTGTGGTAACAGCCGCGACTTACGAGTTGTAGGTCGTGGGTTCGAACCCAGACAGGCGCATTACTTTGTTTAAATTATTTCATCACCACTGCTCTCAAAACGGTGAAGGAAAAATCGTAAGGAAACCGGCATGTCCTAGAACCATAAATTCAAAGGCATGTGACCTCCACCAACCCACACTGGGCCCGCGTGGTGGATTACGGGCCACTCCCTCTCACTGAGAGGAGGCCCGTGTCCCAGCAGTGGGAACGTTATAGGCTGATTATGTAAGTTTATTTGTGCCTTAAGTTATTATAGATTACTTATTTTAAAACGACATTGTTGGATATGTTTATTATTATTTTTAGTATTTATAGTTAAAAATAATCTTATCATCTTTTATTTCATTTTTATCCTTATAAAATACATTTTAAAATATTTCTTAAAAAATATATAAAAAAACATTTAGAAATATAAAAAATAGTAGCCCACCGGTATCAGGAACAGAGTCCAAGCTACCGGCAGTCAGGGCTCCAGAAAGAGGAACCTCCTAACAATGCGCCGTGTCCAGAAGACCCTCTCTGAATCAGGCCCTTAATCCAGCTGCCCAACGAAAGCCTTGGCTCGGCTTGACCAACACCTAAGGAGTAGGTGTTGGTCAAGCCAAGCCAAGGGTCAATAATGAAAAAAAACCGGTCAAGAGCGAGTCGCACTCGCGCACCGAGGGTTCCGTACCATCATTTATATGTAATTTTTGTTGATGATTTCTGAAAAACGGTGCTATTTAGAGACATCGTTTTATTTTTTCTGTGATCTATACATAAACTTCTATCACAGAATAATTTCAGATTTTTGTCTATGCAAACTTCGGAGATAGGGGGAACGGTATTTTTTTTTTAATTTTTCATCAAAAGTCGAAAACTATGCTGCCTAAAAAGAAAGAAAAAAAATGTTTGAGAATGTGCAAACAGCGCTCTTTCATATGATACCCCATAAGGCCTAGTATAACTAAATAACCCTAAAAATCAGATCTGACAAACAAAAAGAGCCGAGCGCACATTTTTTTTTTTTTTTTTTTTGTATGTCATCTCGTTGTTGAACATTGAGGTTGAGACTATTTAACCGGACTATCCTGTGGATGCTTTAAGCGAACTTCAAGCCTCCGGCCAGGGGCCGGCGAGCGCACAGTACAGTTGGCTTCGGCCCCTCGTACGCTTTCCAAAGGTCCGGGACCCCAGGGTCCCGAGATATGTCAAAGACATTGACAGTGAAACAAAATAATAACAATCAGTAATAATTTCTAAGACAAAAATAAGCTTATCATTTCTCGAAATCTCTCGGACAGATTGTGATGCCCTTCTGCATGTTTAAACTGTACATTGTACCCTTTCATTTGGTATAATGATTCATCCTTGGCGACGCTTGGACCACATTTGCCCACTATCTTTTGGCAGGGCTTTATGTAGCATCCTGGGAAAGGACATGGGCTACTTTTTGTCTTAAAACATAATCCTACAGGGGGTGATATAGGCTATGAAAGTTTGTTTGGGAAACCCAACATTTCTTAAGTTAGGGACATGAAAATTCAATGCTTTTGGTAGAAAATAAAGAAATATGTGGTACAGCGTTTTTGAAAAATCGTCCCCTACGGTGGGTACAATAGGTACTTATTGAATTTAAAATTCACAAGTAATTTTGAAATGTCTGTGTACCTACCTCTTTTTAAGAGATTTAAGGTATTGGAAATGTAGTCATAGTTCGTATCTTGAGGTAACATTTAGTCTCTATTTCATTCGACGTTTTTACGACGAAATTATTACAATAATTAGCTTTCGAACGAGTGGACACTCGGTCAAAAGTTATTTGTTATTAGAGCGTGACTGGCATAATACATTTTTACTAAGTAAACAAAGTCCCCCGCCACCGTCTGTCTGTTTGAATGCGATAATGTCAAAAAGTACCGAACGGATTTTCATACGGTTTTCTCCAATGAACGGAGTGATTCAGTGTATAATTCATTAAGGTTTTGTGTAAATTGTCTAAAATATGACGACGATTGTTGAAGATGTCGGAAAAAAACATGCCTACTGGTAGCTTTAAGGGGGATGCGCAAAAGTAGCCCGCGAAATTCAAATTTTCTCAAGTTTATTGCAATTGGAGGTCAGTGTTAGGTTGTATGTTGATTAAAATATGATTCGCGGCCGTAGCTAATACGGCTTCACAAAGTTATAATCATTAGAGTCAGCAATACAACTCATGAATTCATGAAATCATGAGGTTTGAGGTCAATTTTAGCTTATGGAGTTGTAGTTACGGCTGCGAATCGTTTTTTTAATCAACATACAACCTGACACTGACCTGCAAATTGCAAAAAACCTAAGAAAATTTGAATTTCGTGGGCTACCTTATCGCATGCTCCATAAGCCTACATACACGGTAACGATATATCGTAGCGATTTGAGTTTGCACAGTTATATCGGACGGCTGTATGTTTTCCACATGAACGTTTCTATGAGATATTTTCCGACATCCACGCGGGCGAAGCCGCGGGCAAAAGCTAGTCGTTTTATAAATTACGGAGTAACAGTAGTTACTCCAAGATAACAAACATTTAAAAAAAAATAGAACCGAGTTGAAAATCTCCTTTTTTTGAAGTCAATTAAAAAATTTGGGACACAATTATTTATTTCTATTTAATATATTTATTGAATGGAAAAAAAAATACATGGGAATCGAAGCGTAGACGTGGCACTATTATTGAGGTTGAGCTGCGGCCAGTGGGGTGATTTCGCAGTTGACGTTATCGGCATTTACGCAGCGACCCAAATCTGGGTCGAAGGCGAGGCCGGAGTCACACGACAGCAGCCGAGCTTGACCCTTCTGGCACGAGAAGAAGTAGTAGCAGTTGCCCTGGTATCTGCAGAGAGAGAAAACGTTAGAGAAGATTATTTACAGACATTTTATGAGAAATCTTCGTTTGGAGTTATTCCATTCTGCACCCTAATTTCAAAACACACTATCAATCGGAATCTGAATCATTTTGAAGTAAATTGCTAATCTATTGCTTCATATGTTCGAAAAATTTGTCTGCTCAACAACGTAAATAACGCAATGAATGTTGGTGTGTTACCTAGGCAATTGCCCCGCCTGGTTCCAAAATCAGATCCACTGGCAATTAATGGACCAGTCTTTTCCACAATTGGATCAGATTAAGAAGATCAGATCGCAATAACTGTTAGTTTTGAATGTCATGACAAATTAAGTGACTAGAAAAGCGAATTAAAGTGAGTAAAATTAAGTATTAAGTATGTAACAACGGGTTTTTCAACACGAACTTTGTTTTCTAAAACAAAATAAAACAAAGAATTTAGAGGAAAATTAATAAAAATTTTATTGTATTACAAAGATAAAAGTTTGGCAATTATGAATGAAAAATGATATCTGGCAAATGTCCACCACGGTAACGCTGACAGATGTTGATTCTTTCATCAGAATTTTTAATTTTGGGATCGGTAAATTTGGTTTGCAATAAATTGATCGTTTCATTGGCTGTGTGACATGTGGCACCGTCCCGTCCTGTTGAAACCACATTTCAGGGATATCCATGTCATCAATAATAGGCCAAAATTTAGTGGTCTCAAAAAAACGATTATGTTGTCCGAAAATATCACGAATTTTACGAAATGAAACTTTAACAGAACGACCATTTTCATAGTGGATTTGAATTATTTTAATGCGATTTTCGAGCGAAATTGAATTCATTGTAACAATTGCCAAAGCACCTACTACGAATACCGCCAAAAACTAAATGTCAAAACTATGACGTTCTTGGTGTTGCCCCAATTGAAAAACAAAGTTCTTGTTGAAATACCCTATAAATTAGTTACTTGTAGTTGACGGCGACGTCATCACGGGCAGCTGGGCAAGAGAATCCGAGGTACCCTGAAATATGATCGAATAACATTCAATATCATAATAGATACAAAAAAAAAGATAATTAATAAGATCTATCTAGTCTCCTGCATCTCAGAAGAGAGTAAAAGTTTACAATTACTCAGATAATGTCTACGAAAAATGGTAAACAAAAATGTAACCCTGGATGTATCATCATTACCCCAATCAGCTACTTGCACGGGATGATAAAGAGTTCCACATCCTTCTGAAAGATTATAAAGTATAATGATAATGACGTATACTTACGGTCGGTTTTGCAAGAGGTGACTTGGTCGGGCCAGTCACAACGGCCGGTGTCGGAGTTGAAGGCCAGGCCAGTGGAACAGACCATCTCGATGGCCTTGCCGGCCGCACACACGCGGTACTGGCCACAGTTGTCAGAACTGGCGACAGGCGACGCGAAGTAACCGTACTGGTGGGGACAGTCGGCTGTGGGCTGGGCTGGTTCTGGATCAAAAGAAATTGGTTAGTTAGATTAGGTCTAGCAGGTTTCCCACTTGTAATGGAAGCTGCGAGCTACTACCGGAAAACTATTTACATAACGTCCCGTGCAAGTCAACTCGTTTCAATCCACCCTGATGACACAATCGTAATCACATCAAATGATGCGTATATATTTTTTTTGTAACAGTTTTTTGAATATTCCTTTGCTCACAGGCTCCCACACCTAGGTTATATAGTAGTTAACGAAAAACTTCGAAAGTCTCCTATGTGTTTAGTGCTGATTTTTTAGATACAAAAATTGTACCTCATCTGACTAAAATGTGAGCATAGGAAATTCTTGTTCCATATCTCCAGACTTATTATTTTTTTCTGTGGTGTAGTGTAGTGGCGCTAGTTGTAGCTCTACACACCTTGATAATCTTCTGCCTTATCTTTTAACTGTTTGATGTTTTAGAAAATTTGGTTAAATTGAAAGATTTGTTAAAGTATTAGTTACCCAATGGAATATCATGACGGCCTTTAAATTGTACAGTTTAGAGAAGTGTTTATTGAGGAGTCTTGGGTAATGTTCAAAAATACATAAAAATTGGGTTTTCTCGAATTCCATGAATTTTCACCTAGGCTTTACGGGGTGCTTTATTGTAATTGCAAATGGGTCACACTATCACGTCCTACAAGGAATAGGTTGAGTTTCCCTGTCACCCCGTATACATAGTAACGGTCATCAACTCGATTACTAGAGATATCATTTCCGTAAGAATTACAACATTTTCATTCTGACTCCTAAGTCACATGAACACCTAGTTTAGGAGTCAGAGTATTTAAACATTGAACTTTAGTTAAATAAAGAATTTATTTAACATCGTAATAATTAATTAATATATTATGGTGTGATATAAATCATGCGTTTTTGTCTATAAACCTCTGGTAAAATGTTTAAATAAGTACGTTGTTGGTCACCTGCGCATTTTACTTCTGAGGGATTAGCACATGGGTATTCGTAGTGTTTGGCAGCAGGATTGAAGTGAAGACCATCTGGGCACGCATATTGCATTGCTCTATTTTGCTGCAAAGAGGAAGAGGGATGGTGTGCAATTTACGAAAAATAGCAAGCAGTAAATGTTTAATCAAATAACAGGTTTATATCGTACCTTGCATTCAATAAAGGTGTCGCATTCATGTTCAATGGAGTAATATCCATTTTCTTCTTTGCATTGGAAGACCTGCCCTGATGCTTGTGTCACCGCTGGATATGATTGTGTGGTGACTACCACCGAGGGCGCCTGAGTAGCTACCGTCCGTGGTGGTGTAGGGGGATATGAAGGTGAAGGAGTTTGTGTAGGATATGTAGCAGTTGGATAGTAAATCATTGGCGGAATTGAGGGTTGAAGGTGTCGTCCAAAAGCAAGTCCTCGAACAGGCAGTGGTTTAGGAAGAAGGTGCGGTAGTGCCACTGGCGTCGGTAATTTGACTACGTTGATAGATAGTGGTTCTGGGAATGAGACGGCATTTCGTTCTAGAAGAACTGCTGGTTCTTGGGTCTGCACAATTTCCTGGGTGGGTTCGGGGTGCGGCATGTACTCTGGTTGCAAGGCGTGCTCAGGTTGTTGGACGGTTGGTGGAACTGAGGGATGAAGCTGCCGACCAAAACAAAGTTCCTGAGCATTCTGAGGCATAGGAAGAAGGGGCGGTAATGCCACTGGCGTATTTGATTGGGGTACGTTGATATCTGAGAATTGTGCGACGAGAACGCATGGTTCTTGGTCTTGCACTATTTCCTGGGTGGGCTCGGGGTGCCCACCCAGGGATTGAAAATCAGGGTCAGGTTGTAGGGCAGGTTCAGGTTCAGCTGGTCCATTGAGTACGGGTGATGGCGCTGCAATGGTGTCAGGAGCAGCAGTTACAGGACCAGTCACGGGTCTTCTTGGCAAAAGTAACGGTATTTGTCCATTAATCGGCTGTGGCTTCTGATCCCGCACTTTTGACGTTCCATAGTAAGAGTATTCTCTGTTCGCCTCACTAACCGTCAATGGAAAATGAACATAATTCACAAACGCTTGTAAACAGAAAAATATCAAGCTTATCAGAACCATGTACAAGAGCAAAGCAGACATCGTAACTTACCAGCCACTACCAATGGTTGTATTAATAGTAATTCTATCCGGAACATGTTTGTGGTTCGCTAGAGGTGCTCCCGGTGTGGCAGTGCGCACCTCCTGTAAATAATGACCTATTTTGTTTTGATTGTAAATGGAACACGCTAATGTTACCGATAATAAATTGATTGGAATGTAATTATTTTTAAATATAGTTTGCTGATAATAAGTTAATTTTTAATGATGAACTTTAATAGTTGCGGTCGATGCTGCTAAGAAAGTTCATTCCTATATTAGACTCATGACTGTTTATTTATGTACACCAGACGATACAATATACCATTTAATATAAAAATATATCTATATATATAAAATTCAAAGTCCTGACTGACTGATTGATTGACTGACTGACTGACTGATATATCAACACACAGCTGAAACCGCTGAACCTAGAGACTTGAAATTTTGCACATATATACCTTATAGAGTGTAGGCATTCACTACTGCCTTCACACCTTAAAGTTGCTTTTTATATAGCACTGATTCATTGAAGAAACCCAGCCCGACAGAAATTACCGAAAAATAGAAAGCCAGAATCTCGGAACGGCACAAAAAACAGTAAACTCCAGTCGTGCGTCGGAGCTCACACACACCCTTTTTTTTGTTCATTGGAACGTGCAAATCTCAGGAACTATCAGTCGGGCTTTAATAATTATGTTTACATTTGATAGCCCAATTCTTAAGGAAGGTTAAAGGCATGTTTATCATCACTCTAGGACTCCTATGTGCCAAGCAAAAAGAAAAAAAAGTCTGAAAGAACGCTAAGCGAAAATATTAGCGCAGGCAGGTAATGCGATGCGCCGGTGTGGGTTGGGGGAACAAGAAATTTCACGCGGACGAAGTCACGGGCTGAAGCTATGTTAATATATAAAAAAAAGGTCCTGACTGACTGACTGACTCATCAACGCCCAGCCCAAACCTTTGGACCTATAAAGGTGAAATTTTGCACAGAGGTTCCCTTTATAATGTTGACAAGGAATAACGAAGGATTTTGTTCCCGTGGGATATTTTCCGACATCCACGCGAGCGAAGCCGCGGGCAAAAGCTAGTACCTATATAAATACAATACTTATACTATACTAGCTTTTGCCCTCAGATTCTTTTTTCATCGGTTTAACATACCTCGGCCAGGTCTAAAGTTCTAATGAAATAAGCCCAAACACAATGTGGCTGCTGTAAACTATTGAGGAGCTCTCTTGACTGTATTCCGTCTTCATCATCAGATCAACTCCATGTGTCTATTATGTTATACTGTCATCAGAACTACTATGTTTGTCAAGTTTCAACAAAATCGTTTCATAGGTAGGTGAAAATTCATTAGGGATTTTTTTTCATTTACTTAAACCCATTTTTTTACCCTTATGGGTAGATTTTCTTTTAAAATTTGAAATGGGACCAACTTCGGTATATTATACAATGTATACTCAATCCAATAAACGTCAAAATCAGACCACTCTGTAAAATGTCTATGTACTTCATGTACTTATAACAAAAAATATATAATATTCCTACGCATCAACTTGCGAACATCGTTCTTTTTTACGTTGCTTAAAATTAGTTAGGTTTCAAAAATTTGCATTGGTTTTTTGTGCACGTTTGAAATTCGTTGCAGCTGCGGAGGCCGCACTGTCAGAAGTCATTGAAAGTACGTACGCATCAGTGATAACACTTGCATTATGAAAATCGCCCTAACCGCTACGACTTAAAGGCGATGTCAACGTCAAATTGTTACCTAAGGGTTGCTGGTCTAGATCTTATAAAATTAGTACTGAAGTACTGACTATTGTGTCTACAAACAAACCTGTCTACAGTAATCTGTAGTGGTATTTATATAAATGGTTTTTGCTATTACTATTACTACACAATCTTAGATCAATTATATTCCGATCAACTTAATTATTATTTTAATCATTTTAAAATATGTGTAGATAGTTTAATTACTTTACCATACATGTTATTTTTATACCGACCTGACAAAAGTAATGACAAAGGCCATTTGTTACTTTCTTGTAAACTTTCTTGTCAATACACTTGCTTGTAAAGTGACTCTTGTAAACGCATTTAGGTTCATAATTCAGCTTATTATACACTAGTGTACCATACTATCGTCGGACTTATAATTAGCTACAGTAAAATGACACTTCTAATGTAATTTTTACTGTCTGAAATGGGTTTTTTTTTCATCGAAATGGCAGACAAGAAGTGTCATTTTACTGCAGCTAATTAATAGTTATTTATGCAACTGACGTATAATAAGGGGTATTAAAACACGAATGTGGGTTTATCACATGAGTAGTATCACATGAGTGTTTTATTACCTAATTATGTACAGTTGCATACAAGACTTTATCTACATCCATGTTATCAGGCCTCTATAAAAGGTTCTGAAACAGTTTTTTGCAATAATAATACTCGTATCGAACATGGCGGCCGGCGTCATAGTATACGACGTGAATTCGAATACGTTCTTTTTTTTAAATTACGGCGCTGTTGTAGTGAAACGCGCGTGCATTACAATGTTCTTTTTTAGGGTTCCGTACCTCAAAAGGAAAAAACGGAACCCTTATAGGATCACTCGTGTGTCTGTCTGTCCGTCTGTCACAGCCAATTTTCTCCGAATCTAATGGACCGATTAGGTTAAAATTTGGTACACATATGGATTTCTGTGACCCAAACACGTACAGCTAAAGTAAATATATGAATTCTGAATATGAGAGTCACTTTTAGGGGGAAAATAAGAAAATTAAAAAAAAAAGTTTTGTAAACTGTACCGAGTGACATATCAAATGAAAGGGCTTACAATGAGGGTCTCAAATATATTTTTTTCATAATTTTAAAATTTATTGTTTTAAAGTTATTTAAGAAAATAGACGAAAATTGACCATTCCCCCCCCCTTATCTCCGAAACTACTGAGCCTAAAATTTTGAAAAAAATATAGAAATTAGTTCTATACCTGTAGATTACAGGAAAACCTATAAGAAGTCTGTGGTCTTAAAATAACATGGTAAATCTATATATATAAAAAAAACAAAGTCCTGACTCAGTCACTGACTAATATACCAACGCACAGCCCAAACCAATGGACCTAGAAACTTAAAATTTTGCACATAAATACCTTATATAGTGTTAACATCCACTAAGGAAGGATTTTTGGAAATTCCATCCCTAAGGAGGTAAAACAGGGATGAAAGTTTGTATGAAAAATCCTATCCCTTGAGTTAATAGACTTGAAACTTAGCACGAATATTCATCTAAGTAAATTATAAAGTTTATCATTTTTAGTTTTCCTAAACTACCCCCTAAGGAGGGATTGGGGGTGTCAAAGTTTATATGGAGGAACTTTAACAAGCGGTCCGATTAACTCAAAACTCAGTTTTTATACTTGAGACCAAAAATTAAGACTAACGTGTATTAGGGTTTTCCAAAAATCTACCCCTAAGGGGTGAAAAGTTAATTTTATAGCGAAGAATTTTTTGGGGGCTTGATTAACTCTAAAATTGGTGTAAATAATGTTTGAGTTAAGTGACCAGACGATTTTTGAAATTCTTTAGGTATCTGTGTTCGTGAAAACAGAGATACAGTTTGTATAGGAGATGTTACAGTTTGTATAGAAGAATTTTAAAGCGCAGTCCGATTAAAAAAATGGTACTTTGAGTCAAGTTAGGAAACTTGCCAAACGAATTTTCACCGATTTCGACGGCATATAGCTGATGTTTTAAGGAGTAACTTAGGCTATTTTTATTTTAGAAAAATAATTAGGGTTCCGCGCAAAAAAATTAAAATCCATGAAATCAGACAACCACGTACAGCCCAGTACAAACTTACTAAGCCTCTGCTGTCTATTACGGCTATAACAACAAACAATAAAAATAAAGCAAAGTTAAAAATTTAAGGGGTCGGTCCCCATACAATAAACTTTTCATTTTGAAAAAAAAATAAAAATTTTAATCTAGCATGTGGGGTGTCGTGTCATTATTTCATCACCGCTGCTCTCAAAACGGTGAAGGAAAACATCGTGAGGAAACCGGCATGTCCTAGAACCAAAAATTCGAAGACATTTGACATCTACCAACCCGCACTGGGCCCGCGTGGTGGATTACGGCCCACTCCCTCTCACCGAGAGGAGGCCTGTGTCCCAGCAGTGGGAACATTATAGGCTGATTATGTGTTATGTGGGGTGTCATCGTCTAGAACTCATTGAGTAGAGTACAAACATATTTTTTTTTATCTTTTAAAATTAAGAAATAGGGAGCCGTAAAAGTTGTAAATTTTAGACCATTTTTGTACGAGCTCTAGCGCAACAATTCAACAAATTAGGAATTTGAAACTTCTTTATACCATGTAAGTACCATGAATACTGTATTTAATCAACAATACTGAAAACGGCGATTCATAAGGTATTTTGTTTAAACATGGGTGATTTTCTGCAACTGCAAAAAATAACCTTGTAATTCACAGTATCATTGTAAAATAAGTAAAAAGTTATCTTTGCGATTGTTAAACATATAATATGGTACGGAACCCTTCGTGCGCGAGTCCGACTCGCACTTGACCGGTTTTTGAAAACGAGTTGCATTATGAAATTCAGTACAACATTAAAGCACCCGTTTGGATGCTATTATGGTTACCATGGTTACTATGACACTGGCTGTTTTAATGTTGGCAATAAGCTAACTGTTTCAGAGACTTTTATGGAGGATTTATGGCATGGGTGTAGATAAAAGTCTTTCATGCACCTTTATTTATCACAACATCATTATTACAGAAAAGTACAATTATACTGCCATTCCAATTTCCATGCCACACTATACTGCCCTCGTAAATGAAAACACAGTAACTCCGAAAATGCCATTTTGTGAAAAACGCGGTTAAAGTTTATTTGTTAAATCGTTTTGTTATAAACAAACCATTTAAGTTAGGTTGAAAATTATATTTTTATAATTTGTAAAATGCACAAAGCTTTAATTCAGAGTATAAAGAACTAATATTTTATTGTTTTTTATTTAATAAAATCAGTTAATGTGTTTTATAATAGGAACATAATTCATAAAATGTTATTTTTTTAAGCTAAAACCCAGTAACTGAATGGTTACTGTGGTCTAGATTAGTTTTACACGTTACTGTGTATTAACCATTTAAAGACAAGAACTCTAGTGTTAATACAACACAGTAACTGTATACATACTGGGTTGAAACCTAATAACAGTAGGCTTCGATTACCTAACTGAATACATAATAATAAACTAATACAATACATAGTAACTGAAGATGCTGTATTTAAGACTAACTTATGATTATACAATCTAAAATGCAATAATAAGTATATAAATAGTTTTTGTCTACATTATAAAGGAAACCTCTGTGCAAAATTTCAGCTTTCTAGGTTCAAGGGTTTGGGCTGGGCGTTGATGAGTCGATGAGTCAGTCAGTCAGTGTCAGGACTTCTCTTTTTATTACATAGATTTCAATTGCTAAATTTATCTATGTGGGACGACAACATGAGTAGATAGTGAGATCAAATATTCTAAGTAATTTGCCCTTTGCCAGTCATTATTTCATAATTACTTTTTAACAAACTAAAAATATTGAAAACAACATATAAAATAAACCTCTTCATTTATATCAATACAACAAATGAAATCAAAATAATCATATTATGCCCTAGTCACAACCATCAATATTATTGGTACGTAAATCGACGGCCAAATTATTCTCAGGCAGTGCTTGCCAAAACAAGAGTTTTGAAGGCATGAGAGCATGAGCGTACCCAGGGGGGGCAGAGGGGTGCAGCTGCCCCCCCCCCCCCCCCTTGATCTTGTATGCCTAAGTAATTTTGCCGAAAAAAGTTATGTTAGAGCCATACGTCACGTTGTCGTCGTCGTCGTGTACTTACTTTACGATTAAATACAATATACTTATTAGGTATGCATTAATTTTAGAAAAAACCGCACTGCGCTGCCATAACCCTGGCTTTTTAGTCTATGAATTAAGCGACTGCATGCTAAGGGTGGCGTGGTGTACCTCGGCTTAGGGCGTCGCTGGGGGGAGTACAGCAAGCAGGGACAGGCTGGTTCCTAACTGGATAATTATTATCTGCTACAGGCTCAGCTACGCCACCGATTAAGGGTCGGGGGGTTACGTGGGGGTCGTCGTCGCAAGGGACCTGGGCGGCGAGGTCGGAATGTAGATTTCTGTTTGAAATCTGTACTGGTGGCCCTACTTTTCTCCTGGAAGAGGATTAAGGGGTCATCGGGGTCGGTGAGAACATGCCTTGGACGGCGGACTTTACTGATTTCAGAAGGGATATAACTAGAGGATTCGACAACCAGAGGGGTTGCGGTGTTTCGGGATATCGAAGAAACGCTTGGAATTGATGGATATTGGGATTTTAAGGTCTAGGTGGACGATTTCACGAACCAAGGGTATCCCATAGCCGTTCGGAGGAAACGATTTTGTAAGGTCTGCATCTTAATACATATCTTATGGATGTTTCGGGACTTTGAGTGTGCAAATACTGAACCTGCATAGGTCATGTTTGGGAGAGTACACGCTGTATAGATGTTTAACTTGCACTTAAGTGACAATTTGCTACGTGCATTCAGAACGAGACTGCTTTATGTGCTTAGAGGTGCTCATCGAAGGTTACCTACACTTATATTTGGCTCGCTTCTCCAAAGGGATCGGCTTGCCAAACACGGTGATCGATTTTTGAAATAAATATTAAAACTGCAGGCATCTTAAGCCCAGTAACTAATATACTGTGATTAATTTAAGTATAACAAATGATAAATTTCACGGAAATTTTACATAAAACCACAGTACCTATTTGAAAAAGCCGTGTTAAAGCTATAAAAATTCATGAACACATATTACAGCACAGTAAATAGTAATTTACTGTGTTCAAACCTAAAAATTCTAACGCACTGTGTTTTTCATTAAAAATGTCTTGATTTTTAGCAAAACACTGTGTTTTTAACTATCGTATCTCCTTAACGGTGGCAGATACAGACAAACCGATAATTTTCCCAGATAGCGCTCGGTCTCGTTATTACAATGACCAATACAAGCAATGAGGTATTTACTATTAACATCATTGAATACAAGCATAAACACAGTACTGAAGTTACTGTGTTTTCATTTACGAGGGCAGTATAGTACGCACAATCTTAAATAGTGTAAGGCAAGTCTGAGGTAGGAGGGCCGTGAGTTACAGATCACCCGGCACTTTTAGAAAGGACATGTTAATTTACAAAAGGTTACTCAAGATATTATTTAAGTCTGAAATCGCCATTGTTATCTATACAAATACATAAAATTGAAGTGTCTGTTTGTTTTCCCAACTATGTTGGGGTTGGCTTCCAGTCTAACCGGATGCAGCTGAATACCGGTATATTACATGGAGCGACTGCCCAGACCTCCACAACCCTTACTAGGTTATATATGAAAGTATATACGGTAGTTATAACAAAAACACAATTTAAAAAAATTTTGTCTGTCTATCTGTTGGTCTGTCTGTCTGTATGTTTGTTACGGCTAATCTCCGAAATGGCTGGACCGTATTTAACGGGATTTTCATTGGCAGATAGCTGATGATGTTACAAGGAGTAACTTAGCCTACTTTTATTTCAGAAGAAGTATTAGGGTTCCGCGCAAAAAAATTAACACCCTTGAAATTGTGAACAAATAGCGCGTATCGGGCGAGGAAGTTACGAGGAATTTTTATTATTTAATTAGTAAGAGTAAGTACTTAATTATATAAATGATACATTTAGATTTATAAAGTTCAACTGACCTTCGTTGCCAGGCATACTGACTACTCGGAGCTTCTTTTAAAAAAAATTCAACGTCGGTTGGTATCTTGGTGACAACACTTACTATTACTAGAGAAATTCCGAAAGGTTACAGTAGGTTTTGATATCAATATAACACAAACACAACACAACAGTCAGTGTTTGGTCACAACAGTGTTTTTAGGGTTCCGTACCTCAAAAGGAAAAAACGGAGCCCTTTTAGGATCACTTGTTTGTCCGTCTGTCTGTCTGTCTGTCAGTCTGTCAAGACCCTTTTTCTCAGGAACGCGTGGAGGTATCAAGTTGAAATTAATATCAAATACGTAAGTCTATGGTCCCTTGGAGTTCTAAAAAAATTAAGCTTATACGTCAACGCAATAAAAAAATACGGCCATTTATGAGACATATTTTGATACTCGCAAGGAAATCAAAACCTATAGGGTACTTCCCGTTGTTCTAGAATAATGAAATTTGGCAAGAAGCAAGGTCTCACAGCACAAGTGAAGGAAAAAGTCCGAAAATTGTTAATTTGTAAATCTATCACATAAAAACAATTTTTCAATGTTGTCAGTCTGTCAAGACCCTTTTTCTCAGGAACACGTAAAGGTATCAAGTTGAAATTAATATCAAATACGTAGGTCTATGGTCCTTTAGAGTCCTAAAAAAGAGTATATGAAAGTTTCGTAGGCCGCTACATTAGGTATTTCTCTCTACATTTTGGCGGCAACAGGCTATCACTCGCATTTCGTGGCTCGATTAGTATTTCCAGCGGGTTTAAATCTACATATTGCTCTTCTTCCCTACGTGAAGTTGACATTTTTGATAAAGAATTAACCATACAACGAAAATGTTAACTAATATTTATGGAAAATAACGCGCTGGTCTTGTTTTTTCCGCGCGCCGCGCTAGCGATGCGCGCACAACTATAGACATTGGCAAAACCGCTAAACAGCCAAGTACCTATATAAAATATATCATAAACACAAAATAACGTTTTGAGTACCTACGCAAATTAAAATTAATATGTAGTGAAAAATATGTAATTTGATGAAATGGTGTTTATTTTGATTATTGATTTATCTTAGGTAACCTAAAACAGTTTATTTTGTCACAAAAATGTTTATTGTTTTAAGACATAAAAACTCTTTGCAAAAAAAAATAAGTAAAAAACCCTATGGTCGGACTTTTAATTAGCTGCAGTAAAATGACACTTCTAATGTAATTTTTACTGTCATTTCGCTATAAAATGGGAACATTTTATATCGAAATGACAGATAAGAAGTGTCATTTTACTGCAGCTAATAAAAGTCCGAGCATAGTATGGTAACGTAAAATAAATGCACTATGCTCGGACTTTAAATTAGCTACAGTAAAATGACACTTCTAATGTATTTTTTACTGTCTGAAATGGGTTTTTTTTTAACGAAATGACAGATAAGATGTGTCATTTTACTGCACCTAATGAAAAGTCCGATCATAGTGTATTTACTTTACGCTACCCCATACTCGGACTTTTAATTAGCTGCAGTAAAATGACACTTCTTACTGTCATTTCGATAAAAAAAACCCATTTCAGACAGTAAGTGTCTAAACACACTATGCCGAAGTTACGCGACCGAAATTCGGCATGATTACGCCTGCAATGCTATTTGAATTACTGACGACACATTATGCCGAAATTACGTTGCGTTCTATACAACGCGACGTGACAGCGACATGTCGACTGCGTTTCATTGCGATGCGATTTAGTGGATAAATAATTATAGTAGCAGTTTTCTCGCTCCTAGTAGTATGTAATGTACCTACTCTCTTCCAATAAACAGTAATAATAATAATCAACTTGGGAACGATTGTTTGGATACAATCTGACGCTTATAGACACGTAATAAGTCTATTTTTAATGATTATCGTTGTACTCATATGTCGATCTTTACCTTCAAATATCTTGGTAACGTGACACTTTGGGGTACCATGTTACTTGACATTTTTTGTTCGTCTATGTGTCCTCTACACATACATACCACTTAGATCGTGCGCCGCTATTTCGAAAAAAAATCCAAATGGCGGCGGGTCGTTAAACCAGCTTCCATACAAAAAAGTTCGAACCCCTTGAAATTAAATAAGTAATTGAAGATTTTTGTAGTGTATATTTATTATGTTTCATATAATAGTAGATTATGCACCGAGGGGCTAAAGTTGTGTCTTATGTCACGGGCGTCATATTGAATCTCGAGCGCAATGAAGGATTCGGGATTTAACTCCCGAGCGCAGCGAGGGAGTTAATACAAGAATCCTGAATGCAGCGAGGGATTCAAGCTAGCCCAAGGCAAAGACACCTTTAGCCCAGAGGAGGATACTCTACTTTTTACACCTACTGTGAGAAAATAATAGCCATAGTACGAAAAACAAAGTATTTATTAAATAAAAAAACAGTAAGAATAACATATTTAGAACTAGTTAGTTATATGCACTTACATATTAATTGAAGTTAATGGTAACATTTGAGACATTAGTCCAGTTGTGCAAAGATAAAGTTAAGTTTTTATTTGGTACGTTTATAGATGTTGATGTGTAATTTAAAAAAAAAAAAAAAAAAAAATGAAAAATGGTTCGTAGTTATCTAATTATTCTTACAATATTATTTCTTCGAAAACATGGCAACGATATGAAGAAGCAGTCGTTATGATTTTGTAGGAAATCGAGAATATCATCCACGCGTAGTAAGGGTTTCGAGAATAGCTTTCCTCTTTCTGGCACCAAAAGGTGTTTGTTAGTACTATACTGCCAATTTAGCTGAGCATGTGAGATTCCAAATTCAAATCACATTATTGACCAGCGGGTCATAATGAAATCCAGTACAACATTATTGACCGGCTGTGCCCCCGGCCACTAATGACTCACTTTAGGTTAAGGTTGCTTGACATATAATTTGACATTTTCGAGCAGGTGGTGTAAAAAAATATATTTAATAGGGTATTACACCTATTTTTGAAAAGTGTCTCAATTAGATTCTATAGTGCTAACAAGCCACAAAAAGAAAACATTTTTATTCAATCGATAAGTGCCATAAAAATGCATTTAAATTTTACATTTTCAAATTTCACGCGAAAACGCTGAACGCAGTGGACGCCACATTGCTCTGCGGTCATGACGTCAGTTCGCTGAGTAAACAAACACTTTAAATACGCTGATCAGTTGACATTGACACTTTTTAATTTATACAGCCGTAATGATCTAATAATATGGCGGCTTTACATAAAATGGTGTTAGAAATCATATTTAAAATTAATTACAACACAATTACAATTTAGATAGCTTACATGGTTACATAAATGCAGTACTTAGTCATTACTAAGGTAGTTTTAAAAAATAAAATGAATATTAAATAAATTCGACATACTACAACTTTTTGTACTTTAAGTGTCCAAGTAGCAACCAATGTCTAAGTAGCGTTACCAATCGGGAGCGTTACCAGCCGGGAGTGACCCGAGCTGCGGCCAGTGGGGTGGCATCGCAGTTGACGTTATCGGCATTTACGCAGCGACCCACATCTGGGTCGAAGGCGAGGCCGGAGTCACACGACAGCAGCCGAGCTTGACCATTCTGGCAC
The DNA here is from genome assembly GCA_905163495.3 of Cosmia trapezina. Taxonomy (NCBI): domain Eukaryota; kingdom Metazoa; phylum Arthropoda; class Insecta; order Lepidoptera; family Noctuidae; genus Cosmia; species Cosmia trapezina. Next base: position 21,466,696 of record LR991022.1, read on the forward strand.
GAGAAGAAGTAGTAGCAGTTGCCCAGCACGCTTAGCATGACGACGTTTTGTCGACGGAAGAATAGACAAAACTACACATTGCCATGCTTAGACGCGTAGAATGCGTACAAATATTTCTACTATCTTCCATTTTGTCTATTCTTCCGTCGACAAAACCCGTTTCTATGGCGGTCATGCTAAGCATGCTGGTATCTGGAAAGAGAGAGAAAACGTTAGAGAAGATTATTTACAGACATTTTATGAGGAATCTTCGTTTGAAGCTATTCCATTCTGCACCCTAATTTCAAAACACATTATCAATCGGATTCCGAATCATTTTGAATTAAATTGCTAATCTATTGCTTCATATGTTCGAAAAATTTGTCTGCTCAACAACGTAAATAACGCAATGAATGTTGGTGTGTTACGCAATTGCCCCGCCGGTTCCAAAATCAGATCCAATGGCGATTAATGGACCAGTCTTTTCCACAATTGGATCAGATTAAGAAGATCAGATCGCAATAACTGTTAGTTTTGAATGTCATGACAAATTAAGTGACTAGAAAAGCGAATTAAATGAGTAAAATTAAGTATTAAGTATGTAACAACGGGTTTTTCAACAAGAACTTTGTTTTCTAAAACAAAATAAAACAAAGAATTTAGAGGAAAATTAATAAAATTTTTATTGTATTATATACAAAGAGAAAAGTTGGCAATTATGAATGAAAAATGATATCTGGCAAATGTCCACCACGGTAACGCTGACAGATGTTGATTCTTTCATCAAAATTTTTAATTTTGAGATCGGTAAATTTGGTTTGCAATAAATTGATCGTTTCATTGGCTGTGTGACATGTGGCACCGTCCCGTCCTGTTGAAACCACATTTCAGGGATATCCATGTCATCAATAATAGGCCAAAATTTAGTGGTCTCAAAAAAACGATTATATTGTCCGAAAATATCACGTATTTTACGAAATGTAACTTTAACAGAACGACCATTTTCATAGTGGATTTGAATTATTTTAATGCGCTTTTCGAGCGGCTAGTGGGGTGGCATCGCAGTTTACGTTATCGGCATTTACGCAGCGACCCAAATCTGGGTCGAAGGCGAGGCCGGAGTCACACGACAGCAGCCGAGCTTGACCCTTCTGGCACGAGAAGAAGTAGTAGCAGTTGCCCTGGTATCTGCAGAGAGAGAAAACGTTAGAGAAGATTATTTACAGACATTTTATGAGGAATCTTCGTTTGAAGCTATTCCAGTCAAGTCAGATCCAGTGGCAATAAATGGACCAGTCTTTTCTACAATTGGATCAGATTAAGAGGATCAGATCGGAATAACTCTTTGTTTTGAATGTCATGAGAAATTAAGTGACTAGAAAAGCGAATTAAAGGGAGTAAAATAAAGTAACATATATTACTTACTTGTAGTTCATGACGACGTCAGTACGTGCAGCTGGGCAAGAGAATTCGAGGTACTCTGAAATATGATGGAATAACATTCAATATCTTAACTTATGTACAAAAACAACATAATTAATAAGATCTTAGCTAATCAAATAGCATGTAACGGAGTAGAATAGCTGCCTAATGCATCTCACAAGATAAGAGTACTTATAATAATAATATGTATATATAATAAATAGCCTTTTAATTATTTCTCATTTTTCCATGCAATTTTACAATAATTTTTAGCATGCAACAAAGTTAATATATTATTCAATTACTTATTATTATTGATATAAGTACTTATAAGTTTTTTTTTTTTTTTACAAGATAAGAGTAAAAGTTCACAATTACAGAGACCATGATGATGTTCCACTTGGAATGCTAAAGAGTTCTACATCCTTCTGAAAGATTACAAAGTCTTATGACGTATATGCACATACGGTCAGTTTTGCAAGAGGCGACTTGGTCGGGCCAGTCACAGCGGCTGGTTTCGGGATTGAAGGCCAGGCCAGTGGGGCAGACCATCTCGACGGATATGCCGGCCGTACACACGCGGTACTGGCCACAGTTGTCAGATGCTACAGGCGACGCGAAGTAACCGTACTGGTGGGGACAGTTAGCTGTGGGCTGGGCTGGTTCTGGATCAAAATATTAGAATAATTAGAATCAAGTTAGTGTAATTCTCAAATGTCAACATTTCATAAAATGTCATTAAGTAGGATTACCTGAGGGGCAATTCTCGTATTTTTAACAACGTTCACAATATCATCTCAAGACTCAATCTGTCAAAAATTGTATAGCGTTTACCTACATTTTTGACATTTGATTGACGCTGGCATGAGATTGTGAACGTTTTTAGGTACGAGAATTGCCCCTCTGGTCTTAAAGAGTTGTTTTGATAACTTTAATGATTAATATTCTGTAAATACATAAGTAGTACTTTACGGTCGCGAAACATTTTGTCAACATACTACCTAATACTGACTTGCAAATTGGAAAAAAACATAAGAAAGTTTTAATTTCGCGGACTACTTTGGCGATTTCGCCTTATGTACTTACGGGCACTACTACGGCCTACGCAGGGCACCTCGAAGGGGTATCCACAAGGGTAGTTAGGCCACTTAGCATCCTTGTTGTAGTTGAGGCCGTCTGGGCAGAACATTTCTTTTGCGACGAAGTCCTGTGAGAATAACGAATTTGTGATACCAAATCCACCATGGAAAAAAAAAAAAAATCAAATGACTTCTCCCGCTCCGGGTGGAGCGGAAGGGCGTGTCAGACTTTTACTCACTAAAACCCACTCGTGTTCCTTCAGTTGCCTACGCCAGGGCCACGGTATCTCTTTCGAAAAAAGTATCCCGCGACCCCGGTGGCTAGAACTGACCCCTGGGGCACGCCTATTGTCCTTAGTAGAGTTAAGTCCCTACTTTCATCTATATTATTAGATAGCTGCTAACTTATAAGCATAGCGCTCTTCCACAAGCATTATGTAAATCACAGCTATGATCTTTATGAACTAGGTACATAAAATAAAACCGGCCAAGTGCGACTCGGACTCGCGCACGAAGGGTTCCGTACCATCTATCTATAAAATCGGCAAAAAAATCACGTATGTTGTATGGGAGCCCCCCTTAAATATTTGTTTTATTTTAATTTAATTATTTATTTTTAAAGTGAATAAAGTGACTAAATAGTGAATATTTCAAGCGTCTACCTGTTGTCGTTATCAATATCGAGCAAAAACGAGCAAAAAAATCACGTTTGTTATATGGGAGCCCCCTTAAATATTTATTTTATTCTGTTTTTTAGTATTTGTTGTTATAGAAAGAAATAATAGAAATACATCATCAGTGAAAATTTCAACTGTCTAACTATCACGGTTCATGAGATACAGCCTGGTGACAGACGAACGGACAGCGGAGTCTTAGTAATAGGGTCCGTCCCTTTGGGTAATCAGCGCATTGCAGATACAGTTTCTCTGGAACTCATTTTCTCTTAAGCGTTGTGGCTCGTGGCCTTTGGGTTAAGGCTCTTACAGACATAGGCGACATCGCGTCGCGACGTGTCGCGTAGCGGTGTTGCGACGCGATAATACCGCAATATCGCTCGCGATATCGCCTCTGTCTGTAAGAGCCTTTAGGAGTGTCAAGATTCTGTGTTCTGCCTACTTCTTCGCGGAAAACAGTCGTAATGTGATGTTTCGTTGGAATACTTACAGTGCACTCTACATAGGAGTCGCAACTATTGTCCTCCTTGTAGTAAGCATTTCTCTGTTGGCAGATAGCGTCTCGTTTGGTAGAGGATACCTGACCCTGACCGGTGCCTGTTTGTAGGAAAAATTTACATAATTAATTGGACTCACTGTCGTAATAAGTTCCTTATGATCAGACCTTTACATTATTCTCTTTGAGTTTACTAAAAAATATAGTAGGTACCTACCTAAAGTCAATCTATACATCTATTATACATACAAATAAATAAAATTGAAGTGTCTATTTGTAATGTCAAATTAACTACTTGCTTTTTAGTAATTGCATACTTATGAAAGTAATTATACGGGCTGTAAGTGTAAACAGTGGCAATATTTAAGGGGTTCTGTACTGTACTCATCATAATGAACCACTTTTACTATGGGACCAAACTGTTCCCTACATTTTGACGAAATATGCGAACATAAATGTACTGAACAGCGAATTTTTTTTTTCACGATTTCAGGTTTGGTCCCATATTAATAGTTTTTCATAATGATGAGTAGAAGTACCCTTTAAAATATTGCCACTGTTTACACTTACACCCTGTATACGGTAGGTAATCATAACAAAAAAACAGTTTTTATAAAAATTTTGTCTGCAATGTCTTTCTGTTTTTTCCGGCTAATCTCTGAAACGGCTGGATCGATTTTGACGGTACTTTCACTGGCAAGGTAGCAGATGTTATAAGGAGTGACTTAAACGGTGCCAAGCTAAGGTGCATTGAAGACTTGAAGACACCGACTTCAGAAGCTGTTCAGTTTTTTATTATGAAACTTATTTTATTCATTATAAGTTTTTGAAGTTGGTTTTCACTTTTTTTTAAGTAAATTTTAGTATATTGTGTATAGGACATCTCTGGGAACGAAGTCGCGGGGCACAGCTTTTTAATAAAACACTGGTTGGGTAATTGGCACAGATATTAATATTTAACTATACGGAGTGAAATAGAATTCATGAGTATCTTTACTACGGGACCAAAACAGTAATATCGAAAAAGAATTAACGGTTCCCTACATTTATGTTCCCATAACTCGCCAAAATGTACCTAGGTAATAGATGATTTTGTTTTCGCGATTTCAGGTTTGGGCCCTTAGTAAAAGTTGTTCATAATGATGAGTACAATGACTCCTTAAAAAGATGCGAATTCAATTTCCCACTGTAGAACTCTCATTATACGATTAAAGCCCGGTTTCCACCGTTAGCGGAGCGGACCCATTAAGGACTCCGTTTAACTCGCAAGAGTAAACTGTATACTATTGGACTATTTGTTGGTGGACACACAAGTATGCAGTTTACTCTTGCGAGTTAAACGGAGTCCTTAATGGGTCCGCTCCGCTCGGAAACCGGGCTTTAGGCTGGGCGCACGAAACCAGGCGGTGCGGTGGCCGAAATTGTTCCGCCGCCACCCCGCCCGCCCCGCTCGGCCACCACTTGGATTCGTGCGCCCAGCCTTAAGCTCCATTTACACGGCGCAAGTTTATTGCCTGTGGTATACCATAAAATTGAAGGGAAAATATCTGGCATCGTCTAAACAACACGTACAATATTGTTGCACGATACGGGCAACTTTCAAAACTGGTATAAGAATGTTCAATAAAATCGCACAGCACATACAATAATTGCTCGTACAATAAAATCGCATTCAATTCTGGCATGATCTGACATTTGTGCTGTCATTGATGCGGTGAGTGAGGGTGTGGTAATCGTTGTTGCTATTTTGAGGCAAGAAATCAAATCAAGAACAACTTGAAAAATATCTTGAGAAGACGTTCAATGAAATATCATTTCTAGGCAAAACTTGCATGCAATAATCGCCTGTCAATTTTATTGCCTGGTGAAAGTCGCATGCGATTTTATTGAATGGAAAAACTTGCATTCAATTATTGTACTAGGTACATTACATGCCATTTTATGGAATCGCACGCGTGTAAACACTTCATGCAATTCTTAAATGTCAAAAAACTTGAACGTGCTTTATGGCATGCAATTATTGCTCTTGAACGTTCCAGAAACTCGCACCGTGTAAACGGCGCTTAACACACATAGTAGGTATCATCGACAAAAGTCAGGCCTTTCCAATTTTGAAACAATTTTGCTTGCAAATGTTTTGTGCCGTTCCGACTTTCTATTATTTTACGAGAACAAAAGACCATAGTAGCAGGTTTTCTTCAATGAATCAGTGTATGTGTCGCAGGTATATGACAAAATCAGGTTATTGATCAAAAACTTAGGCTTTTGATCAAGAACCGGAAGAAGACGGTAGACATCAGGGGCACCCCGAGGTTCGGTTAGGTTAGGTTCCTTTGAACCCTGCAGACAGAAAAAAGCCTGGGTAATTTAATTAAATTTAATTAAAATAATTTAATTTAATAAATTTTAATAATATTAATTTAATTAATTTAATTTAATTAATTAATTAAAACTTTAATCAAAACCCTAGGTTTTTAATCAAAAACCTGATTTTGTCATAAAACTGCGACAGATGTATACAAAAAGCAACTTTATGGTGTAAAGGCGTCCCTTTTGTCGATAGTACATTGCAATGCAAGGATGCAAGTGTGCAAAGTTTGTTATTACACCCGAGCCATTAAGTTTATCTAATCCCGAATTATTAGGTAGAATATTTTTTCTCGTAACTAATGGCAATGAAAGTATTTGAATATTGATTAATTAATAATCATTGAAATGGTACTTACAGGCTGATACGAACACCAAGGCGGCACACAGGTAAGAAAACATTTTACTTCTTCACGTTGCTTTCCTAGGTGGAACTCCCAAATGGTGACCTACCATCGTTCCAAATACTTTTTATACCAAATAATAGTAAGTCATCTAAATTAGATATTTAATTAACTTTCATTAACGGTACAAAAAAGTTGAACTACTGCGGTTTGGCAGTAACATTAAAAACTCGTTTCAAGTTTGAGATATTTTATTGTAATATTGTAACAAGACATTCAACATTACTTATCTATTGATACCAGTTGATACCATAATTTTTGGTATCGGAACACTACGTCTATGACACAGATGTAGTCCTACAAGAAGAACAAGTTGTTAAAATACAAAACGGTGATGCAGGTTGATGTTAAGATTTTAACATTAAGCCCGTTATTCATAAAAAACTAAATCGTTTTACAAAACTACTTTAAGCTAAAATAGTGTTTTGTCAATTTCTTTCGAATTATGATTTGAGTTTGAAAGAAGAAGACAAAACACTATTTTAACTAAAATAGGTTTATAGAGCGTTTTAGTTTTTTATGAATAAAGGGGTAAATTATAAAAAAATAAAAAGTTGTAACTTAACAGTTATGCTTATGACAAATCTTAAACTAGATCCTAACATTTTTACTTGTGGCACAATCGCTTGAACAAAACGGAAACTTGTATACAGGGTGTAAGGGACAGCCCTCCGCAAACTCACAGGGTGCATTCAGCTCCTCATTTTGAATCATATTCCACCGGAAATTTTCTCAGGAAAATTTTCATTTTTTCAATTTTTTTTTCAGTTACATTTTCATTATTTCAATGTAAAATTGCATTGTGTGTTCGCAGCACTCCATTTATGTAAACAAAACTGCAAAAAAAAAACATAAAAAAAAACCAGCAATGGATGTTGAAATACTCTAACCAACGACGCGTGAAATCAGCTGTTCACTTTCTGTCTAGCTACAGAGTTCATCGAACTCACCTCATTCCTATTACCTACCCCTCACAACCAGTAATAGACGCTCCAATTTGTGCACAAAACACAAACAAATCAGGTTTATTGGATTCCCGTAACTTTCCTGAAAAAATTTCATGTACCAGTCATCTTAGTATGACATACTGAATTCACCCTATCAGTTTGTGGAGGGCTGTCCCTTACACCCTGTATAATACATTTATGTTATCGTGTTGGATTATAAAACGTATGGTTATTATTTAAAACGGAAACAGGATGGAATATAAAAAAAAATTAGAGATAAAAAACACAAGTAAAAACATGAATATTCTATGACTTCATAACACAGACGCTGTGGTAACTCAATTGTTAGTTTTAGACTAGAACTACTTTTGGGACTAGGTCATGTCCCAAAGACTGTGCATCAAAGATCAAATGTGATGCAGAGGGTGTGAACCTTGGGCTGCGAGGATATTTTTAAAGCTGGCTGTCATGCTCGTATATCAGCTGTGCTTCGCGCATGTCCATAGTGTTTGCATACTACGATCAGATGCACGTGTAGCATAGTTGGTGCGCGGTGGTCGTGGATACCCAGCTTTACGCTTTAGTTTGAATTAGTAACGCCTCTTTTTAGTGGTTAGGGCGTTGAACTCCTGTTCTTTGGCGAGGAGTTGGCTGGCTTCCTCCCTGGCACGAGCAGCCTCGGTCCTGATTTCTACGGGGCAGGCGTCCACCTCATCGGCCGATACACAGGTGTTGGTCAGCTCATCGTAGCCCGTGTTCTTACCGCAGAAAAGCACGCGTGGCTTCGTGCCTAAGCAGAGGAAGTACTTCTGACAGTTGTTGTCGGCCCTGTAATATTAAGAAACGTTTTTTAAAAAAAATATTTTTGTTAATGTGTTTCAAGTGAACGAATATATTCTAACAAAGATGCTATTAAGATATAAAACTTGATACTAAATTGACATATTTAAATTAATCACAATTCAAATCAAATTCTACATCGAGATTCGGGACCGAGTATCGTTCTAGAATTGAATTTTAAAGAATAGTATATATTAAAATTAGTAGTCCTCGTAAGTAATAAAATATTGATCCGGACAATAAATTAGTATGCAAAGTAGTTAATTTATTACTCACAAGAAATTAATGTATTGATTTATTAAATTTATAAATGAACGGTAGGTACTTAGGTAATAGTTTAACTTTAAAGAGCCCAGAGAAGTGCTCCGTTAGGAGGACTTGTAAAGAATTAGAATAACGCTTTTATCTTTTACTAGCTGACCCGACAGACGTTGTCCTGTCCCACTTTCAATAATTCAAAATTCCCATAGAAAATCCACTTTCAGTTTTCCTGAATTTTCCAATTTTCCCGGAAACTTTTCCAGTTTTTCTCTACATAAGAACCTTCTCCTGACAATAATAAATACAACAAAAAAAGAATTAGCGAAATGGTTCCATCCGTTCACGCGTGATGCGATGACCAAGGGAAATAGAGATTCATTTTTTTAAATTAAATATATAATATAGTTATTAGATAATTAACCTTGTGCATGTCTTGTTTCTTTTATTTTTAAGCTTGAACTTTGCTTCAGTTGACGGAAGAATATCATTGCATTTTTGCATCCAATCTAAATTAAATCATGGTCAAGGAATACATTAAAGCTATGCAATAAAATTTGATATTGCAACGCCGAGGTTGATTTCTGGGAAAAATCTACACGACCAGAAATAAAACAAGAAAATTTCGTAGATACTTATAAAAAGTGGCACGGCAAGAATGTGTAATATAGGCAACTAGACACTATATATTATCTTATATTATAAGAGGATGTGAGCAAACCGCTGGTATTTCTAATAACGAGGTTACATAAGCAAGGTCACCGCTCATCTGCTGACATTTAAGCATGTGCTGACATCGACTGACCGGTCGCCTATTACGTAACCAGTTCTTGGCATTTCAATCTCTATCACTTTAATAATAGTTGGGCTTGTACCTACATAGGTAGATTCATTATTGCACGTATTTATGTAATACATACCTGTAGTATCTGAAGCCAGCAGGGGGGCCGAGCTCCCTTGATACTGGAACCTCAGGGCAGCGGAAGCCGAGGAAAGCTGTAAATAGAGTCAATTATTTATTAATTGAAAGAATTTGGGTCGAATTTAGAATAAGAGAAAAAATAAGTACTCGTAGTTTGTAGAAGGCAAATGGTAGAAGATTCTTAGTAGGTAACCTATGACCTTCCCTTTGTTATTATCGAATTTTACGACACAACTTTCACAAAAGTGGTAAATCTTTTCACAATCCGGTGTGTGCTCATAACATGCTAACTTAAGTTATCATATCGGTTAAGACACCGCGTGTGCCAGTAAATTAGAAAAACCAGCAGAAAAAAAATAGATGAAAGGAATATTTATTATGTAAATTATTGTAAAAAAAACCTTCGAAATATTAGTTGCCACGGACAAGGATGTTGATTAAAAATTTAAATGAGCAAATTAACAATAATTTTTCACGTGCAGATTTAAACTTGACGGGACAAAAGTCAGAGGTCCAATAATATCAGATATCAGGACGGCCACCAGTCGGTATGCATTTAAGCGAAAATTGCAGAGTTATTTTCTTAACCAATAGTGTTGAGTTATTGCAACATCTCTCTCTCTTGAATTTGTATATAATATGTATTGTATATATATATATATATATATATAATATAGGTATATTTTATAGTAAGTAGGTATGTATGTTTATTATTAGTTTATAACCTATTTATGTATCTGTTTATGTAGTCTATTTATAATTAATTAAGATATATTTTTAGTGTTCTTTCTATTTATGCCTCTCATACTGAGCACCTGCCATAATTCTCTTCACCACCCTTGGTTGACTGGTAGAGAATGCCTAAGGCATTAAGTCCGCCTTTGTACAAATTTAAGTGCGAAAAGTTTAAATAAATAAATAAATAAATAATATGTATAGCCTCCACGAGTGGCGATAAGTACTTGAATGTAGACCGTACGTTCGGCCCATCCTGCAATGACTGATGTCAGCCCCGCTGCACCTTCCTGAATGTTATTTTACTGATATGAGAGAAGAAGATGAAGTATATTCTTACCTTCAGCATCGCAGTCTTCAACCTCATCGGGCCAATCGCAGCGGTAGGAGGCGGAGCTCCATGCAAGACCCTCAGGGCATTGGAAGTCGTAAGCTACTCCACTGACACAGCTCCTGAAGAAGCTGCAGTTGCTCCTGTCTCCAAGCTTGTAGTAACCGAACTGGTGCTCGCACTGTTCTGTTGGCTGAGCGGGCTCTGGAATAATTAAAAAAAAAATAACACAACATGAACATGATAGGTGGTCTGTCTCTGTCTTTACAATCTATAGTTATTGTTAATTAACTTCAATTAAAAGAAGGCCGGGATAAGGGAAAAAACGAGCCCTCTTTGAGAGTCCTCCAGATTGATGCACAAGAGATATATTCTAAGTGCTATATGGAAAAAGAAATGTCGATTAATAGACATTATTTGAAAGTTATCAAGTTACTTTAAATATTAAGTTGTGTTGTGTGTATAAGGTCACATGTTTTATTACTGCGTTACCGGTTGAAAATGTCAAAAGGAAAACTAGAAATGGTTGAATCAATCTTGAGAAACAACTCTTAAACAAGCGAACTGAATAAAAAAACCGACCAAGTGCGTGTCGGACTTCGCACATTAAGGGTTCCCTACCAAATTGATTTATCAATATATTGGTATAGAAGAATATACGTAATAATAAACATTATCACCCAAGTTCAAAGGAAGTTAAAAAATTCTTCGAAACAAAAATTTTGTACAAAAAGCTGACTTGATGGTTTTCCAATATTAAAAAAAAAAACAGTATTTATCTACTCACAGAGTTCTACACAACGATTTTTTTTCGCACCCTTCTTTAACCCTTTAAATGGGAGCCCCCCTTATGGCTTTAGATCAACAAAATGCTTATATGCTGTGAAAATTTGAAGAATGTTGCTCTAACCGTTTGGATGTAAAACCTGTGTGACAGACGAGGACATACAGACACGTGCGTGAGAGCAATATAGACCTATTGCTCTCACGCACGTGTCTGTTTGGAGTTTTCGGGTACGGAACCCTAAAAAGCACCACTCGACTTTAAAAAATCATGGTATTTCTTGAAGTAAGCCTTAAATTTTCGTGGTAAAACCTTCAGCTATCGTGGTTACCTTATATAGTTCACTTAATTTATGTAATACACGATAAACATTCTAGCTTAGTACGCAGCTGGAATATTTATTGTGTGATCAGAAATAGAATCGAGTGTAAATATTTCTGAGTATATTTAAAATCAGCAATGATACAAGGCGGTAAGAAGAATAAGATCAGTTGTCGGATTATAAAGTCTGCGTTACTCAACATTTATTTCTGATCCTCACACATTATGAAAATCCTAAGGCAAAAACGAGAATAGCTACTAAGCGGCAGCTTAAATTTTTCAATGGTAGCATTGAAAAATTTAAGTCTGGAGATATGGAACATTTTGAAATTTCTTTTGCACACATTTTTAGTCAGATTTTTGTATCGAAAAAATCAACACTAAACCTCCTAGGTTTGAAGTTATATCAGTTAACGCTAAAATCGGCCGTTTTTGGCGTTAACTGCTGTAACTTCGAACTCTGACAAAAAATGTGAGCATAGGAATTTTCAAAATGTTCCATAGCTCCTGACTTATTAATTTTTTTCTCAATGGTGGCGCTGTTAGCATCTATATTCGCCTTAAAATTTTGTTCTAAAAATAGTAGGTATCTAGTAGCCCATCGGAAACAATGCAAAAAGCCACAATGGCACGTGTTTCAGGTACAAAAGTCAAAGTCAAAAATATATACGTCAATAAGTAGGTACCAATTTTTCAATCGTCAAATGAAATTAATCGATCGAAATTATTTTTATACTGTCTGGCCATCGACAAATAATCCATGAGAAAAATAGATATCAAATATTCCGGGCCACACATTGGGGCCATGAGAAATTTTTAGCGACTTGCAGGAATCGCACTTTGACTAACAGTGGTTATAATATTTATAAACTTGTATTTTACTCACGTAGGGAGGCGGATCGTTCGAGGCAATCATATTCGTTGGGATACTGGCACGGGTACCCGACGGCTTCGGGGTTGAAGCGAAGACCATCAGGGCACAGTTTTTCTTCCGAAGTTCCATTCTATGGAAAAATACAAACATATTTTATCATCACATCATCTGAGCACAGCTTTCTCTCCGAAGTTCCTTTCTGTCAACAAATAGTCACAACGAAACTCATCACATCTAACTTAAAAGGTGGTGACTAGTGAGATGACGGCTGGCTGGCGGATGACGGCGGCTCGCGTCGTGTAAGTTTGCCGCTCTGTAGGCTACAAATGACTACGCAGTAGTCAATATCTCTACTAAAATAGCAATACGCATCGGAAAGCCTGGTTTCAGATAAGAAATAAGGTTAAGAGCAGGAGGAAGGCATATACCGGTATCACAGAACCGGTCGAAGGGGAGGTGCTTGGGGGATGCCTATGAAATGATGATGATGATGAAGAGCAGAAGGATGAAGATGATGATGATAATCTAGCTGTTTTCTGGAGTGTTACAATAATATATTTCCATAATTATCACGCTTGGCAAAGAGATCGGTGACAGCACAAGATGATTCTGTTGGCCATTCTCTTGACCTAATAATGGACAAACTATATGCACTAAGCTGTTTTGACCCGATGGTATAATGCCATGGGTCAATTGCTCTTTACATAATCAGCCTATAATGTTCCCACTGCTGGGACACAGGCCTCCTCTCGGTGAGAGGGAGCGGGCCGTAATCCACCACGCGGGCCCAGTGCGGGTTGGTAGATGTCACATGTCTTCGAATTTTTGGTTCTAGGACATGCCGGTTTCCTCACGATGTTTTCCTTCACCGTTTTGAGAGCAGCGGTGATGAAATAATTTACACAAAGTAAAGCGCCTGCCGGGGTTCGCACCTACGACCTACAACTCGTAAGTCGCGGCCAATACCACTGGGCCACCACTGCTCTCAATTGCTCTTTAGATGAAGTGAATTATGAATTGATTTAAACATTCCTAAGCATGTCGCAATTTCCGTAAAACAGTTTTAAGTTATTCAAATTTTACTGATAATTAATATTTATCTCAACTCATTTCGTGTTTGAGATGAATTAATTCCATTATTAAATGTTTCTACAACTAAGGTGGGTATATACTAGAGAACCCTTGCGCGGTAAACGAGACACACACTACAGTAGTTCTATTGTTATGACCTTGTTATGTCCTTGAAAGTATTAAGAATATTCGTAAGGCACACTAGGGGAAAGTTCATTCTAAGGAGCTGATGACATTGAAAATAACTTTAAGAATAAGTCGCAATATCCGTGTAGTAACACCTAATAATAATCAAAGATCGGCTACTCATCTCAAATCTCACATTCGCATCACGTTTAACAAATAACGCGAACTTTATTACCAGAATCTGTGATTATTAAGTGAATTATTCATGAGAGGAGACGCATGATTACACACAAAAGAATGGAGCTTATGTCAGTGCCTTTGTAGAACGCAGACTTTAATGTAGTCACGACCTATTTTAAAAGTAAGATCCCAGTCTGTGTCAACACTTTCCCACATACATGACCATGGGTGCATAATGATGAGAGGTTCATATGAATGGAAATTGATGTGTCTGGGATTAAAATGCAATTTTTGAGTGTGACCGAGAGACTGTAGACGATGTATTTGTAAACCATTTGCTAGGCCAGATGACCTGTGACCTGTGAGGATTACATAAAAGAGTGGCTTTATGCAATTGACATACACCAGGGAAGAAGGTTAGCATGGTTAGGAAGGGAGCAAGGTTAAATAAAGAGAGATACGGAGGATAAGGTGATAAGGAGGGTAATAAGGATATTTAAGAGGTATATGGGTGGATCGAATAATTGACTTTCCCACCCGTACGCAAAATACGCATTTTGACGTGCAGTAGCGGACATCAGCCCGTATTACCTATTCACATACCATCCATGCAACAAAAGTAGAATAAGCCAACAAGCTGTAAGCCGTTTCAGAATATTTCTGGATATACATCGTTGATTTGCTTGGTTATTATTTTGTCAACAAACTACTAAAACTGTACCGACAAATTATTGACTCTTGTTTATAACTGGGACGAATACGGATGCATATCCATACCTACTAGTTCAAATAATGTACCTAACCAATTTAATGTGAACGGTACTTACAATGCATTCAATGTATTTGTCACAGCTGCCAGGTACGGGGTATCTTTCGTTCAGCTCATTGCATGCTCCAGCAAAATTAACTGCTTTTGGTGCTTCTTGGAACTGCTGTCTATTCTTGGGTGCCTCTTGGAACTGCTGCCTGCTCTGCTGGTTTTGGTTCCTGGAGTAGGCACCAGGGCTGGGACTGGCGCCGAAGCCTCCGAACTGGGCGACCGCTGTTGAGGGTTGAAGTAAGTTAGCATTTATATATTTTTTTATCTAACAATATTTATATTTCGATTCAGTGAAATGCAGACAGTTTGATCAATAAAAATAAATCGGTCAGTTTGTATTTTTGCATAAAACATGACTAAGTGACTAGAATAGAACTATTTGTTGTAGTTTGTATGCAATAAGACAATACACGTCTCCGAATTTCAATAGAAACACTGAAGCTAAGAAACTAGGCTGATGCTTATTTCGGGAATGACTCATCGGAAGACATTATTATGTTAATTTTCAGCGGTAAAAATGAGTAAATTAGAAATTGAATGTACTCTACTGAACTGTTACTCTTTGTAGAACAAGGTACAGTTTGTCCATTTATTTTTGCAAAGACTTAACGGCTTTTTAAGCCTAGAAAGAAATGTACCTAAATACGTAAGAAGAATTTAAAATAATGTAGTTTTAAACTAGGCTGTAGGCTGTTACAAAAACGTGGAAAAATCCCAATATTAGGATTCTGACGACTGTTTCTTAGAAGTACAGATTGGCTACACAGATTAAAACTGTGAAAGCGGAACGCCTGCAGCTGACACATTATGTATGTAATATGTCACGAATTGCATCATTTTGGTTATTCACAATTGGTAGGTAGGTATACGAAATTATTAAGAATCCCTACAGCATCCTACAGTATTAGTCACTGTACCAAATCTTGGTATGAGTAGTGACAAATTTCGTAAATATCTTCATGTTGTCATCTCGACGGCTTTGGTATTTCCCGATTCTCAGCTTTTTGACTCAGATCCGGACTATATTTATTTATTTATATACGCACCCTTAATAGAGTACTGGTATTCTATTAGAGCTAGAGTCAAAGTTAGGATTTCTGGAATTTTTTTGCACCCATTTTATGGTTTTTGAAAAAGTAAGTAGGCATAGTAGATATTTATATTTAACTATTCAGTACATATTTATTTATATTGGCTAATACGCCGATTAGACTCCGAATGCTGAACATTAATTCAGAAATCTATTTTTTAAGTTTAGTTTTTTTTAAATATTCTATTAAGCATGATATTACATTCCGCTCTTATACCGCGAGGTACGGGTAATATAGGTCTACGTACGAGTACATGCTGTTCACTCTTAAGTTATTCATCAGCGTCCGCAGCTGCAGCAGCATTATTATGGTTTACCTAATAATCTAATCGCCATTTAATTATATAAGCCTTGCGATAATCATCAATAGCTTAAAAGGTTTATTGATGTGCCACATTATTAACGCATTAGTGACCTTTTGCAATATGTTATTTTAATGTTATATTAACAGGCTACAACCGTCTCATTTTGGCGAGCGGTAATAAGTAATAAATGAAGGATGTAAAGCGAATTCTTAATTCAGTTAAGTTATGTACATTCCTCATCCTCCTCTGACCTTGGAGGTCATAATTTATTCGAATAGCCAAAAATGCATTCTATTTTAAATCAATTCAAGTTCACGAAGATGTGATAAAAATTGGCCGTTTTATACGACATGTGAAGAAATACTAAATTTTCCATAGAATGTTAAACTGAGCAAAATATTTCAAAATACTACGCTAGACAAGCTATTAGTTTTACAAACTAATAGCGTCATAAGTTTATCTAACTTTAGTAGGTCTTAACACATAAGACCTACTAAAGTTAGATAAGGCTTAGGAAACGATCACTGCTTTGGCCAATTGAACTATTGACTCATGAAGAATATTAAATAGGTAGTTATATTTTCCAGTTAGAAATATTTAATTTTAGGGAAAGAAACCATAAAGACTTCTTACGTCTTCTAGAACGTAACTCAGCCATAATATATTGATCAAATCTGATAGACAGGTAGGTACTTAAGTACGAAAATATGAGAGGAGAGTTTTAGAATTAGTGCTAATGATGGAAATAATAAAAGTATTACCTACCATGGTACTCATAATTACAACATTATTATTGTCATTTATCATCAATCCGTTTTTTGATCCGTTTCTTTTGTGACATTTAACTACGACTCTCTAACCTCTCAGATAGGTTCAGCAGAGGAAATTTTATAACAAATGGCATCACTGTCGCTGATGATATCAACTTATAAATTACACTTTTTTTAACAAAGTTAAGTTGACCGAAGCGTGTAAGTTTGCGTTGTCAGTACCGAAATAGGGCTTGATTGTCTTGAAATATTTGGACCGTTTTGGATGAGTCAAACTCAAACCATTTATTTCAATGAAACCTACCTATGTATACGTACAGGCATTTTAGAATTCTTAGGAGTCGGTCAATTCGTCAACAAGTCAGAAAGTTGAAGCATTACAAAACGTAAGAGTATGAAGAAGAACGGGCAGGAAACTCCAAGGAAACTCTTTTAAATCAAGATATCACGAAATACTGGGTACATAATTCTTGTTGTTTACAAGTATATATGTGGGAACAATGTAAAAACATAACAATATAAAACAATTCAAAATTAAATAGAGACACTAAAGGCAAAATAAAAAAATAATGCGAGGAGATTTATTAATAATAAATATCCTTGCATTCTAGGTACTTAAATTAGTAATATTTTGTTGGTATCTACGTGTTTACCTAGGTGTTTATATTCAAGTAGTTAAGAGGTAAAAAATGGGTTACCTGACCAACAAATTATACTGCAAAAATTATTACATAGTCAACCAATAGAAAACAATTAAAATAAAGTTGGTTAATTGAACAATTATTTAGTTAAAAGCATGAAACAATTGTTTACCACTTTAATGTTACCTATTGTTAACCGGTACCTAGCCGGCAAAACAATTCCGTCTTTAATTAGTTGTTAAAAACCCGTTTAATTAATTACAGGTAGCAGGAAATATATTTACCCCTAAGTAATGAAATATTTATACGACACGTGTCGATGTACTTAATTAATTAATTAATGGGAAAACGAGCTCATTTGACTTTATGATAGTGAGATTTTATTGCACAGAGCTTGCACTGAAACGTGCGTATGTATCACGGTCTATTAACATGTAAAATTAACACTACCTACTGACAAGGAAAAATGAGGACTTGAAAAAGTTATTTTCCCTAAAAAAAGCACGGCAATATTTTCAGTTCACTACATATTACGATCGTTTCGTTTCTTTTTAGTATATTGAAAATGAAAGAGACATAAAAAAAGTACATAGGTATGTAGGTACTTACCGAAGCCGCAGAGGCACGCAAACACTATCAAAGTCTTGTCCATGCTGTATGCTACCCCGTACTGATGTGCGCACGAGTGTCGCTCAGGTATTGAATGGGCGATCGCTGTCGACCTTGGGGACGCACCGGCCGGTGTTGAAACCCGCTCATCTCCGTGTTACATCAGCACAGAACTCGAGACGGTGCTAGAAGTTTGACAGGTTCCCACCTGTGATTGGACTTAATTTATGTATCGGCCATATTCTATTAGATTAACGATTTTAGCAATTAAGGATATTTAAATACTTATTCCTTTTTCAGAAAATGTGAGCTTGCTAAGTAGCACACGATTTTTACTCAACGCAGACTCGCTACAAAAAGTAACAGGAAAAGAGTTTCGCTTTTATTTTGAAAAATTATTGAGTAGACAATAATTATGTACTTATCCGGTAATAATGTACCGGTATTCCAGAGCATTGGCTAATGTTTCGGTAGAGAGCTTTAGTTGTCATTTGTTTACCGCGGGATTAGAGGGGCTAGATATCCGACTGTCGTTCAATATATCAAGCATATTATGAAAATGGGATGCCGCCCTGAGAATTTGTTTATGAAGTTCAACTGGATAAACTGGTGATCAACAGTGGATTCCAAATAGCAGGAAACGACTACGCGGCAGGCCCAGAAAGAAATGGCGAGATGAGCTGGACTCTTTCTTAAAGGATTGGTCCACAATCGCAGTAGACCGGGAAAAGTGGAAAGAGGGAAAGAGGGAGTGGTGGAGGGAGGGCCTTTGCTCTGCAATGAGACAACACAGGCAATAATAGTAATAAGTTATCAACTAAGTAGCTAGAAAACCAGGTATAGATGCGTCAAAGTGGAAATAGTTTTCAGGAAGAGAAAGATTTTCCTGACTTATCATAACGCGAAAATATATACATAGGTACATATTACATACCTACATAAACTCAAGCCTTCTTCCCAAGGGGATAGGCAGAAAATATAGAACTACGCGAAAATCTTAAAAAGTAATCTGACGTAAGACTGTTGTTCCAACTAGGTAAATGTTAAAATTATTTTTAGACAAGTTACATAATAGGTAGGTATATTAGGATTATAACCTTTCACAATACTGTGCCCTTTTATCAACTGTTACGTATGCGTGAAGTGTTGACCACCTTATTGATACCTACCTAACATGTATAAGTCGAATGACATCAATATAATCTGGAGGTTCTAATATAAATACTGTTACTATTACTTATCGATTTCCTACGTTCAAGCTAATTTCGAATATTTTTAGGGTTCCGTACCAAAATGGTAAAAAAGGAACCCTTATGGTGTCACCCAGTCTGTCTGTCTGTCTGTCACAGCTGGATATCTCAAAAACTACTAATGCTATCAACTTGAAATTTAGAATAGTTTTAGATGACGTTGACCCAACTATTTTGCAAATAAGAAAGAAATTAAAATATTTATATTTTTTTTGCAACAGGGACTGAAAGGGGGTCTTAAAAAATAGAAGTGGGTCTACTAGAGCATGTGGGGTATCATATGAAAGAGCGCTATTTGCACATTCTCAAACATTTTTTTTCTTTTTTTTAGGCCGCATAGTTTTCGACTTCTGATGAAAAATGTAAAAAAAAATACCGTTCCCCCCTCTTATCTCCGAGGTTTGCAAAAGAAAAATCTGAAATTATTCTACGTGATAGAAGTTTATGTAAAGATTACAGGAAAAATAAAACGATGTCTCTAAATAGCACAATTTTTCAGAAATCGGAACGGAACCCTCGGTGCGCGAGTCCGACTCGCTCTTGACCGGTTTTTTAAACCTCCTAATTGATTTGGTTACTTAAAATTTACCGAATTTTCAATAAATTTTAAGTAATCAAATCTAATCAGCTTATTTCAGTCACAGTCCACTTCTGCCGATCTATTTTGTCAATTTTTTTTTGGCACCATTGTGACGATGTCGACAATTCTGCCAATGACAGATGTAATATGGAAAAAAAAAAAAACTAGAACCTAAAATGCCACAAACTTATCTGACCCGGTGGCTTTAATTGGAACTAACGAACTCACTATGAAAAGTGACAGAATATTTTGTTCACCGACATCGCCGCCGTTACCGGGTCAGTTAAGTTTGTGACCTCAGACTAAATGAGAAATCAAGACTTATCGCTGTCAACAGTAACGTGAAGCCGCACGTTTCGGGTTTCGTATAAATGTGTGCACGTAATGAGGTGTAGTTTAACTGTAGTTCGGTGTAAATGTGTGCGTGTGAGCGTGTATGCACAGAGCGAGGTGTAGTTTTGCGTATGCTTCACTGTATTGTTCGCAGCGCTATGTCTGGGTTTTTTATTTAGTCTGAGTTTGTGGCACAATAAATCTAATACTAGTTGATTAATCAATAATCTAGTGAGACTTGTTGACGGGTATTAATTTAGTACACTGAAACAAACAGATAAAAATATTGTTGAATGATAACTTTATTTGCTAGAATATAGGACGTAACATTGGATGTTGTAAAAAAACCTGGGTGAAGTGAGCTTGAAGTCTGCGCTGTCAATAGTGTCAATACCTAGCATCAGGTGGAATGACAGCTCACTTCAAACTCACTTCATTTAAGTTTTCACGATGAGATTTTTAAAATTCTAAAGGATCAGCAGTGGGCTACATAGGTTTTACTCAATCTGGGTATCATTAATAATACATCTTGATACATAGAGAATATTGTTTATCTTTTCTTTTTTTTTCCTTTTAACTTCTTTTTCATTACTAAGCCCTGCTACAGTTTATTGTTTGCTAATAGCTTGTTTTTAATATATAATGTAGTAATCTGTGGAAAATGTTGTGGGTAGTATATTTGTAAAGTTTTAATTGTAAGACAACACTGTTTATGCTTAGTATACTACTGTTTGTTTTCCCAAATGTAATAAATCTATACTAATATTATAAAGAGGTAAAATTTGTATGTAAGTTTGTAAGTTTGTATGTTTGTAAGTTTGTATGTAGGGGGTAATCTCCGGAACTAATGATCCAATTCTAAAAATTTTTTCACAAGTAGAAAGCTACATTATTCCTGAGTGCTATAGGCTATAAATTATATTTATATCATGCATATTAGCCGAGCTATCACAATTTTTGTCTAACAAGTCGGAAAGAAATACCTCTTTAAACAGACTATTTTGCATGCGCTGCCTAAACGGTTGTTTATAATTGAGAAAAATGTATGGCAGTCTGGTCTATCTTAAATAATTCTACAAAAAAGTCCGCGACACCATATTTCTATCTTTGATATTTTATCTTTTATACATCTTTTATTGCTTTAAAAAAGTATTTTTTAGACGTACTTACGTTTGGATGATTATTTAAACAACAAAACATTAATCCTTATCAAAATAAGTTATTTAATGATCACAAGGACATCATGGAGATAAGATTTGGCCTTTACAGTATGTCAATTGGTTATACAGTTTCGGAGATAATATAGAATTACTAAAACGCAAAATAGCTTTAATTAATACCGGTCGTGCTTGAGCGAACATGTTTAGTGCGGACGTTTTATCAATTTACCCATAGTTGGCGTTGTGCAAATAAGTAATTTTTCTGAATTGTGAGATTTTCCGCGGATTGACGACCCTCTCGATTTATTATTTCAATAATGTCGGTGGAATACAGCGGAAGAGTTTGTTTCTTTGTTAATTTGTTTGAACGCGCTATCTCTGGAACTACCCCAGTCGGATTTGAAAAAATCTTTTTGCATTTTATAACGCAGTTCTTGAGGAGGGCTATAGGCTATACAGGGTGTCCCGTAAATAATGGATAATCTCTTAAGGGGTCATCGTACTCATCATTGTGAACAACTTTTACTATGGGACCAAACCTGGAATCGCAAAAAAAAAAATCAGCTGCTCCCTACATTTTGACGAGTTTGATGTAGATAAATGTACTGGTCAGCTGATTTTTTTTCGCGATTTCAGGTTTGGTCCCATAGTAAAAGTTGTTCATAATGATGAGTACAATGACCCCTTAAGAGATTATCCATTATTTACGGGACACCCTGTATAACATCACGCTAGGGCCCTTAGGAGCCGAGCGCTAAGTAATAGCGCGGGCAGGAGATACGGAAGGATATAGGCCATTTAACATCACGCTAGGGCCCTTAGGAGCCGAGCGCGAAGTAATAGCGCGGGCAGGCGATGCTGAAGAATATAGGCTATTTAACATCACACTAGGGCCCTTAGGAGCCGAGCGCGAAGTAATAGCGCGGGCAGGTCATGCGGAAGGATATAGGCTATTTAACATCACGCTAGGGACCTTAGGAGCCGAGCAAAAAGAAAAAATGTCAGAAAGGATGCTTAAGCGCAAACGAAGTAATAGCGCGGGCAGGCGTTGCGATGCGATGCGTCGTTGGGGGACAAGAAATTTCACGCGGACGGAGTCGCGGGCAGAAGCTAGTAATAAATAATAATAATAATAGATCGGCAGCTTTCGTAAGACCTTGATGTTCCCATCACTAATTAAATAGCCTGTTGCACCCTTCAGTAGTTAATTTTCTGGGGCACCCTTTAGGGGATGATGTCATCGATCATCGGCGATTGCAATAAAGTGGCACATAATGACAAGAAACTTAAACGGAACTTATGCGTGATGACGATGACAAAGACACAAAGCTCGCATCAGAATGTCATCCAATATCGATATGGTCATTCTATGGATTGTAATGTTGCACACGTTATTTACAAAAAATGTCTTACGTCACTACCTAAAGGTCACGGATGAGCCGTATTCAGTGAAGGTCCTGGGAACTAAGGAATGAACTAACTAAACTAATCTATTATGATTGTATGAATTGATTGATTTTGTTTTTTTTTGATTGTTTGTTTGAATTTTGCATTGGGCTGGTATTTACTTTATTCACTGATTGCTTTTATGCAATCATCCGTAAGCGAAGCGCTTCGATGCTCAGACGCGTACGTGGCACTGCGAACGGCATCCTGAACGCGTTGGCAAACCGGTGGGATTCTCCGCTGTTGAAGCAGTGGATGAGTGTACATGTGACGGGCGCCCAGCCCGGCGCATGCTTAAATTAATTTTTTATAATAAACCTATGAATTAACTGTACTAACATTAGGATAAGTTTATTGTTACTAACACCTATGGATATAACAGAATCCGAAATAAATATATTTGATTTGATTTGATTTGATTTAGACCTGAAAGAGCGTCGAACTAAAGGAGAAAAAAAATTGTAATAAAAAGATAAAAAAAAACCTCTTCCACTCTTCTTATTTGTAAAAGTGTAATGCAGAGTACTGACCGTACCTAATAATTTCAGAAAACTCCATTCCATTAATTGTATTTGGATTCCGCTAATTGGATTCTTAGGTATTTTACTCAAACTTTTCTTTTTATTTTTACTTTTCTGTTTATTAGACTGCAAAGAAATTATTTTTTACATTTTCAATAAAAGTAGGTTAAGTTAGAAAGGGATTGAAATGTTTAGAGTAATCTATTAAAGTTTCCAAAATGATGGCGGCCATGTTAAATGGCACTGCTGATTTTTAGTTTGAAAAACTATTGTTAAATCACATGATACTTAATTTCCGCATGTGTCTAACTGATACCTATTAATTACGATACTCAAGCCGGATGAGCACAGGAGATGACGGGTGTCATCCACAACCGCAGGATGCCCGACAAACTCAAGGATTCAACAATAAAGATCAAATGCATTACTAATTTTGCACGACGTGTAGCTTGAGCTTCTTTTTAGGGTTCCGTACCAAAATGGATCACAGCTGGATATCTCAAATTCAGATTCAGATTCATTTATTTGCAAGAACTCTAATGCTATCAACATAAGAAAATTTTAACCTTAGTTTCCTATTAATTCATGACAAAAATATTTTCCGTTATTTTATTTTATTTCTTGAAAAGTGTATTGAAAAACGTCATTTGATACACGTGGACATTTGTTATTGCAGTTCTCGGCTCAAAAACAACCTCGCCTACGGCTCCGGTGTTTTTAATTCCGCCTCGAATGCAATAACAAACGTTCTCCACTTGTATCAAACAAAATGTACTATTTTGCAACAGGGACTGAAAAGGGGTCTTAAAAATTCAAATAGTGCTGTAATTTTTTTTAGGCCGCATACTTTTCGACTTTTGATGAAAAAATAAAAAAAATACCGTCCCTCCCCCCGTATCTCCGAAGTTTGCATAAAGAACAATCTGAAATTATTCTATGTGATAGAAGTTTATGTAAAGATTACAGGAAAAATAAAACGATGTCTCTAAATAACACACTTTTTCAGAAATCGGAACGGAACCCTCGGTGCGCGAGTCCGACTCGCTCTTGACCGGTTTTTTCTTTACTTCTTTTCTTTTTTTAGTACCTCATCATGGTAAAATAGGGGACTTACGAAGATCACTTATTGATATTTTACGAACCTACTTACTACTGCTCATTATTGTGACAAAATAATGAGCCGTAGTAAGTAGGTACCTACAGCCAGTAAAAAATAACGAATTTATTCAAAAAAGTAGCTGGCCCGTCAGATGTTGGCCTGTGAAAATTTCAATTTCGATTTTTCGGCTGTTCCTGTAACTTTTTCCTAATTTTCTTTTTCTCAAACCACGCCAGTAAGGCGAACAAAACAAAAAAAATATCAAATCGGTCGAGTCATTTTCGACTTTTTGTGAGACTATGCATGGCAATTGATTTTTCTAAACACACTGCTTTTTTATTTGCTAGAGAGCTGCCACGATAGTGTACTCATAAATAGGAACAACTTTTACTATGGGTCCAAACCTGAAATCGAGAAAAAAAAATCAGCTGCTCCTGAAAGTGAGCGGTTATGCGAACATAAATGTAGGGAACAACAGATTTTACTTCCCGTTTTTAGGTTTGGTACCATAGTAAAAGAATGTCTACTACTAGGTGTAGGTAGCTACTAGACTAGACTCGAGTACTACTATGTCACTAGGCAATTATATAAATATTCTCAGGCGTTAATTAATAGACTAGTTCTATTCTTGAGGCTAATTTAATGATATGTCATTATTCGATTATTTCGATAACCTTTAAACTTGAAAGAATTTTTGTCTTATTTTTTAATGCCAAGGACGCTATTGGAATCTAATTAAAATCTGCCAAGACGAGCCAAAAACCAAAGGCATGACCTTTACTCGAAGCGTTTCGTCGTACTGTTAAACCCTCACAGCTTCGGCCTGAATAATCTTATAGAGCTCAAATTCTCAGGAAAAGATGTAGTTAGCAGACTTATAAAACACACTAAGTTTCTTTGGTCTAGCTTTTATAATTAGGATTATACGAGTATTACCTAAAATACGTCGATTTCGTCACTGACTGACTCACTCATCAAAACCTCTGGGGCAATTCCCGAAGTCCTAGGAAGCTGAAATTTGGTATGCAGGCTAGGATTTGCATACAAACCATAAAGAAATTAAGAAATCTGTAAATTTTACCCTGCCGCCCCCGTAATGGGGCGTGCAGGTCCGTCCAAGGGTTCCGTAGTTAGGATGCATTTATCCCAAGAACAAACTTACATGTTCTCCTATACATTCTAACATTAAATGTACGTTTGTACTCACAATATTGAGAGATTTACAATGTTATTTTAAGACCACACACTTCTTATAGGTTTTCATGTAATCTACAGGTAAAGAACTATTTTCTGTATTTTTTTAAAAAAATTTAGGCTCAGTAGTTTCGGAGATAAGGGAATGGTCAATTTTCTTAAATAACTTTAAAACAATTTATTTTAAAATGATAAAAAAAATATATTTGAGACCCTTATATTTAGTATACAGGGTGTAAGGGACAGCCCTCCGCAAACTAACAGGGTGCATATTCAGCTCCTCATTTTGAATCATATTCCACCGGAAATTTGCTCAGGAAAATTTTCATTTTTTCAATTTTTTTTTCAGTTACATTTTCATTATTTCAATGTAAAATTGCATTGTGTGTTCGTAGCACTCCATTTATGAAAAAAAAAACTGCAGAAAAAAACAGCAAAAAAAAAAAACCAGCAATTTATGTTGAAATACTCAACCAACGACGAGCGAAATCAGCTTTTCACTTTCTGTCTAGCTACAGAGTTCATCGAACTCACCGCATACCTATTACCTATCCCTCCCAACCAGTAATAGACGCTCCGATTTGTGCACAAAAACACAAACAAATCAGGTTTATTGGATGCCCTTAAAATTCCTGAAATAATTTCATGTACCGGTCATCTCAGTATGACATACTGAATTCACCCTATCAGTTTGCGGAGGGCTGTCCCTTACACCCTGTATAGTAAGTATTATGTAGTATTATAGTAAGCCCTTTCATTTGATATGCCGCTCGGTACAGTTCGCAAAACCTTTTTTTTAAATGTCCTTATTGTTTCCCCCAAAAGTGACCCCTTTATTCTAAATTAATTTATTTACTTTACCCGTATGTGTTTGGGTCAGGTCACAGAAATCCATATGTGTGCCTTCAACTTAATCGGTCCATTAGATTCGTAGGAAATTGGCTGTGACAAACGGACAGACAGACAGACACACGAGTGATCCTATAAGGGTTCCGTTTTTTCCTTTTAAGGAAACCTAAAAAGAGTAGGCATTTATCATTTATTAAAATGGTAGATTTTTAGGGTTCCGTACCTAAAAAGGAAAAAAACGGAACCCGTAAAGGATCACTCGTGTGTCTGTCTGTCTGTCCGTCTGTCACAGCCAATTTGCTACGAATCTAATGGACCGATTAATTTGAAATTTCGTACACATAATATACACTAACGGGCCAATCTGTTATGGTGACATATGAATTTCTGTGGCCCTAATACGTATAACGTAAATTATCGAATTTTGAATAATTATGGAGGGCAAATAAGACAAATAAAAAAAAACTTTTGCAAATTGTACCTACCTACCTACCGTGTGATATTAAATGAAAGTTATTTTTTTATGATTTTAAAATTAACTGTTTTAAAGTTATATAAAGAAAGACGAAAATTTACCTTTTCCCTTCCCTTATCTCCGAAACTACTGAGCATAAAATTTTGAAAAAAAAAAATACAGAAAATAGTTCTTTACCTATAAATTACAGGAAAACCTATAAGAAGTCTATGGTCTTAAAATAACATGGTTTTATATATGTTACTGTAAAAGCCCGACCTGCGGTAAATCTTAGGATTTACACGTAAATCCTAAGATTTACCAAGTCTCACCTATAAAATAATTGTTATTTAGTAATCATCAATTTCTGACTTTTACGGCATTCAGTCGGTAAATCTTAGGTTTTACCACAGATTACCGGTTAACGTTAATTTTCAGAGTAAAACAATGCAGTTAATAATCAGAAACTATTTATTCAACATTAAGGATGATGCGCAGTGGAAGCCCGCGAAATTAATTTTTAGGGTTCCGTACCAAAATGGTAAAAAAGGAACCCTTATGGTGTCACTCAGTCTGTCTGTCTGTCGGTCTGTCTGTCTGTCTGTCTGTCTGTCTGTCTGTCTGTCTGTCTGTCACAGCTGGATATCTCAAGAACTACTAATGCTATCGACTTGAAATTTGGAACATAACATATACAATAATTTTTACATACAATAATTTTAATTTAAACAGACTCCTTCACGATGAACAATATGGCTTCACTAAAGGTCGTTCGACTACGGATGCGGGTGTTGCTCTGCTGAAACACATATTTAACGCTTGGGAGAACTCGCAAAATGCTATTGGAGTTTTTTGTGATCTCTCCAAAGCCTTTGATTGCGTGCACCATGACACGCTTTTGCGTAAATTACGTCATTATGGTGTCCAAAACGAAGCTCTCAAAGTAATAAATTCTTATTTACATAATAGGTTCCAATGTGTAGATGTTAATGGTGTGAAATCTTCCGGGCTACCAGTTCAGTTAGGTGTACCTCAAGGCTCAATACTGGGTCCATTCTTATTCCTAGTGTATATTAATGACTTACCATTCTATTTAAAGGGTATCTGTGATGTTGTACTGTTTGCAGATGACACCTCTCTTATTTTTAAAGTAGACAGAAACAGACATGATTTTGATGATGTAAACAGTGCACTCTCAATGGTTACGGATTGGTTTACGACAAATAACTTAGTTCTCAATGCCAAGAAAACTAAATGTATAAAGTTTGCCTTACCGAATGTTAGAAATCTGGGACCCAACATCGTCTTAGATGAAGAGGTACTTAAGACTGTAGAATCAGCAGTTTTTCTGGGTATAACAGTAGATGCTAAACTTCAGTGGGGCCCACATATATCAAGCCTAGCGGGAAGGCTCAGTTCAGCCGCCTACGCCGTCAGGAAAGTAAGACAATACACTGACGTTGATACAGCTCGGTTAGTCTATTTTAGTTATTTCCATAGCGTTATGTCCTACGGTATTCTGCTATGGGGCAAAGCGGCTGATATTCAAAATATTTTTGTTCTTCAAAAACGAGCTGTTCGAGCAATTTACCAGCTAGGAGCTAGAGTTTCTCTGAGAGAATTTTTTAAGGATATTGGTATTCTCACGGTGGCATCACAGTTCATCTTCGCCAACATCTTATACATTAGGCAAAATATACATTTGTACAGTAAAAACAGTGATATTCACAATATTAACACCAGAAATAAGGACAAATTACGTGCTCCATTTCATCGGCTTCATAAGGTTCATAACTCATTTGTTGGTCTTGGTATAGCTTTTTATAACAAGCTACCTTCTTCTTTGCTAGATTTGCCTTTTAATGCGTTTAAAATTAAAGTTAAATCCAATCTTTGTTCAAAGGCATACTATTCTATCAACGATTACTTAAACGATAAGAATAGTTGGTCGCTGTGATTAACTCAAGACAATGTTTATGTTATGTTCTTTCTCCAGGATCAGCTTACATAATGACAGGTTACATGAGTTAAGTACTAAAATTGTTTATTTTATTTGACAAAAATATAATTTAATGTATTGTGTTGCGTAAATTATTTTGCATAGGTACTATTGTATAGAATCTAGTTCTTCTAACTGAACAGACAGCTGTGCTGCTGGGGAGTTTGTTCCGCTACTTCTTCTTCCCAGCTAAAGCACTAGGAAGTGGTGAAGGGAGGGCGTTTTGTGGGGACTGTCTTACTGTAATTTTGACGTTCAAAAAGTGCTGATTCTCAGCCTAATTTGAATAAAGGACTTTTGATTTTGATTTTGATTTTTGATTTTGGAACAGTTTTAGAAGACGTTTGCCCAACTATTTTGCGAATAAGAAAGAAACAAAAATACTTATGTTTTTTTTGCAGCGGGGACTAAAAGGGGGTCTTAAAAATTCGAAGTAGGGCTACTAGGGCATGTGTGATATCATACGAAAGAACGCTGTTTGCACATAATCAAATTTTTTTTAATTTTTTTTTTTACACCGCATAGTTTTCGAGTTTTGATGAAAAATGTTTAAAAAAATACCGTTCCCCCCTTATCTCCGAAGTTTGCATAGGGAAAAATCTGAAATTATTCTATGTGACATAAGTATAGGTATAGATTACAGAAAAAATAAAACGATGTCTCTAAATAGCACAGTTTTTCAGAAATCGGAATGGAACCCTCGGTGCGCGAGTCCGACTCGCTCTTGACCGGTTTTTTTTTCTCATATCAAAATCAAAATCAAAATCAATCAAAAGTCCTTTATTCAAATTAGGCTGAGAATCAGCACTTTTTGAACGTCAAAATTACAGTAAGACAGTCCCCACAAAACGCCCGCCCTTCACCACTTCCTAGTGCTTTAGCTGGGAAGAAGAAGTAGCGGAACAAACTCCCCAGCAGCACAGCTGTCTGTTCAGTTAGAAGAACTAGATTCTATACAATAGTACCTATGCAAAATAATTTACGCAACACAATACATTAAATTATATTTTTGTCAAATAAAATAAACAATTTTAGTACTTAACTCATGTAACCTGTCATTATGTAAGCTGATCCTGGAGAAAGAACATAACATAAACATTGTCTTGAGTTAATCACAGCGACCAACTATTCTTATCGTTTAAGTAATCGTTGATAGAATAGTATGCCTTTGAACAAAGATTGGATTTAACTTTAATTTTAAACGCATTAAAAGGCAAATCTAGCAAAGAAGAAGGTAGCTTGTTATAAAAAGCTATACACATCTGTCATTGGCAGAATTGTCGACATCGGCACAATAGTGCCAAAAAAAAAATACAAAATAGATCGGCAGAAGTGGATTTTGACTGAAATAAGGGGATTAGATTTGATTACTTAAATTTTATGGAAAAATCAATTGGGAGGTTTAAAAAATATTCCCCCTAGACGGTATTTTTGTTGTATATTAGTTGCTGTCCCATAACTTCAGCGACGAAGATGTAGAGGATGTTTTGCAAGGCGCTGAAGTATATAAAGAAGACCTTCCTGGTTTGATAGCTTTGCAGGGAAAGCTTGGAGAATTTGGCAACAGATGAGAGAAAATATCCCAGTATCTCCACCAGATGCCTACAAAAGAGCAACGGTGCTGCCAAATATTAGAACTCTTTGTCAATTATTGCTGTGCACGTTTCCAGTGACTGCCGAGCGATCTTTCTTCACCTTACGCCGATTAAAGAAATATGTTCGCAACAGGATGACAGAAGAGCTTTGAATGATTGGCTTTAATGCATAGGTAACCATCAATCCATCAAGACAAAAATGAAGTGCTGGACATCTTTAGCAGAAAGAAAACTGTCTCAATCATTTGGGTTTTTTTGTTGTGTGTCTTCATTTAGTTTTTCTTTATGACACTTTTATAAACCTTCTATATACTTGAATTTGTATAGAAATAAACTTGAAGTAAGTATGATACTTTAAGTTTATTTCTAACAGTTATTGTCGATTTTTTTGCCCGTCCGCCCCTCCCAGAAAAAAATCCTTTCGTGCAAATTCGTCAAACGAACGAAATGTAACGAATCTGCACGAAATCTAACTTAGAGAGATGTGTTGATGATTTTTATGGTTAAAATTATGTAAATACATGTTTTATTGCCGCGTATCATACTTTGATCAAGATACAACCTGACACGGACCTGCAAATTGCAAAAAAAAACAAAAAAAAAATAATTTCGCGGGCTACACAGCGCAATCACCTTAATATCATTTTTTTTTGTTTTTTTTTCTCGGGACCCTGGGGTCCCGGACCTTTGGAAGGCGTACGAGGGGCCGAAGCCAACTCGCACAGGCCCCTTAGATAATTTCAAATGATGAGGCGACACCAGCCGACGATTATCCCTGTATGCACTATGCAAGTGCACCCAAGGACAACTCCCGGTTGGTGCAGCAGGACTATTGCAGAACATGGAAACAAAACATATTGGGCTATGGGTTTGGGTGGCTATAGTGGATCGGGTACCTTAAACTATGGAAGAACTATGTCCCTTGCCTTAAAAAAGTTATATAATATACACAGTTAAAATGGCCGGGGGTGACTTGCACACTCAATAATGGGTCCCCGGAAACGGTCGCTAGGACATAGTGTAGTAGCGGCAAGGGGGCAACATGTCCTGAGGCGCTTGTAAGGAGTGGAGAGGTATCCTACGGCTATCAGGACAATCCCGGAAGTACGGTCAAGATCCGTACCCGCATCTTACTGTGATACTTCCTTCTTCCAAGCACGTTTGCTCTTGTGAATCTCCACTCGAACCGGCCAATAAAGGCAAGAAAGAGGTGGGAGCTCTGTTCCTCGTCAGTGTTCACTCCAGCCGGCCAATAAAGGCAAACGAGAGGTGAGGAACAAGACTTCTCCCGGGAGATAGGGTTCGTGGGGTCGCTACTGCCCAACAGCTCGCCACATGCCGCTCTGCGGGTTTCTGTATCTCTCTTGGTCTGGCTCCTCATACTAGACCTGTTCCGGCAAAGTAAACTCTAAAGTCACAGACCTAGAATTCGGAGCGCGCAAGCCACCACGACGTCAACGTAGAGATACTGCGGTGGGGCTATTGACAACTTAGTACAGGACTAAGTTGTCAGTTTTGTATAAAGAACTGTATTTCTATCACAGCTATGTTCTCATTACATAAACTGGCTCGATGGTTTCCATGACACAAGAAAGGTACAATTTTTGACAGATGAGATTGCGAACGTTGTTAAACATATGGGAAATACCCCTCTGACACTGACCTCTATTGTACAATAGAGGTCAGTGCCCTCTGATAATCAATGACGATGTGATGATATGATTTTAATTATACGTTATCTACTGACCGCACTAATCAATGACTGATTGACTGATTGAAATATAGAATGAAGAATGACTGTTATCTAGTGTGGCAATGTTGGTGATATTTATCCAGTCTCGACTACATCGAGTGGCATCTTGAATGAAAATTAACTGAATATTTCATTTAAGTACTTGTGTCACGAGTTGCTAACAGGCTAGGATTTGCACAAAAACAACAAAAAAATAAGAAATCTGTAACTTTCACTCTTCAGCCACCAAAATGGGACCCCCCCCCCCTTTCACCCTACAACCCCTCGTGGATTGGAGAGTGAAAGTCTGCAGGACTGTCATCATCATCATTATCATCATCATTTCAGCCGAAAGACATCCACTGCTGGATTTAGGCCTTCCCTCAAGCACCGCCACTTCGACCGGTTCTGTGCTTCCCGCATCCAGCGGATTCCTGCGGCCTTCACAAGGTCAAATTCCTAACTCTACAAACTTTACATCTTGGTAAAAATGTATGGCTTGGCCGTTCCATTGAACTATTGCAATTTCTTACCATAAGCCCTTAAGAATGTATGTGCGACGGCCGCGAAACGGCCATGACGAACATTTTGACCAAGATGTAAAGTTTGTACAGTTAAACTTTGCAGAATTAGGGACTTGGAAAAGCACACACAACTATTAATCTGTGACAAACCTCTAAGTCCGCCATTCTGAATTAAAATGGAACACGCTTGAGTCAAGTGCTCGAAGCGAGTTGCAAATCAGTCTTCGACTTCGAAATATAATTTTAATGACAATTAAATTTGAATGTATTTTATTTTGTGATTGTACCTATCGAATTTTAGTGTATTTTATTTTAATGACGTAATATGAATTTTACGTATCTATATTTGTGATGTGTATTGGGACTTGGTGCCTCATTAAATAAATAAATAAAGGAATCCCGAGTGTTAAACGAACATCGTATTTTTGTCATTCTTCTCTCGTCACATTCATCATAATTTCAGCACATGCCTCAGGACGTGCTGTCATGTCGGCCCTTATTATGTTCTTTTTTGTTTGAGCAAGCCGATGGAGATATAATTTTGCGCCAAATGCGGGAAAACCGGAGTAGTGTGTCTGTAATGCTGGGCACGTGCCGCCTACCTGGATCAACTTCCTTAACTGACTCGTGTCTGGTGTAGGGTGACCAGCTAAACTGTTTGTACGGTTCTTACTAATTAATTTGTTGGTTGTAATGTAGCTTCAATCTGGTTACAACTATCTCAAAAAACGGGGGTAAGGCGCTAATCATTTGGATTTTATTACGGAGGAGAATTGGAGATAATAGAAGTCTCAAGATTTCAGTCGCTATAAACCTGTCTCATCATAATTCTGTCTGGTCGCGGGTAGTTTAAAAAAGATACCGTGGCCCTGGCATAGGCAACTGAAGGAACACGGGTGGGTTTAAGTCAGTAAAAGTCTGACACGCCCTTCCGCTCCACCCAGAGCGGGAGTTGGCTAGGGGTTGGCTTCCAGTCCAACCAGATGCAGCTGAATACCAGTATTTTCTATGGAGTGACTGTCCAGTTACTGGGTAACACGAAACCCTTGATAAGACTGGTTGTCAGACTTTCGGGCTTCTGACTACCCATAGCTACTGTCAAAGATTTACGAATTACAGCCGGAACAAAATTAACAGCAGTGTTGTTCTACTGTAGGGCAAAGGTCTCTCTTTCCTTTTTCCACTCAACTCGATCCTGAGCTATTATGGACCAATTCCGCCTATATAGGCGTCAAGTTCGCCCCGCCATCTAATCACAAACATCGTATTTATAATGGAAAAAATAAGCTGTGACAATTCATAAAGAATGGTAAATCAAAAACTTAACAAGCAACCAAGGAAGTTTATTTTAAGAAGTAATAGGTACTAAGCTATGGTACGACAGTTTTGTATCATCAAAATCAGCTTAGCCGCCTTCCACAGATTGGGTTCTTCCGACGACCTCCACATGAAACACGTTACAGTTAGCACATCGATATTTTTTGTCAGATTAATCGGCATCTAAGTTTTCAATTTCCCGTTGAAATAGTCATAATTTGGTAAGGGATTGTCATGTTTCGTTCACTGAGTTTTATTGAATTAACCGCAGTAGTGCGAAGCAAAAAGGTTTTAGTTTCTGCATTAGCCGAACGTTCTGCTAGATCTTTAAGTATGGTCCCCCTACTTCTGTCTGCTACCCAATTGGTATTCACCGCTACATACGTCTGGAATGTTAGCGTTATTTGGGATTTCACAGTTGTTGATTTATTAAAAATAACATTTTTGGTATTAATTTTTTTTATTGCTGAATGTGGCCTGGCCAATGGCTAGACTTGGAAATAATAGGCGTTTAAGTATGAAATTGCCGTTTTATTGTATTAGGTACTTCGAATTGTCATAGAACCTTCAAGGTCTGAGATTTTCTTCTTTTAAAAAATGTGCAACATTCGATTATCGACTTCCAGTTGTTTTTTTTATTCAGCTTAGACAAAAAAGATGGATAGGTCGAAAATTCGAGTTATTTTTGAATATGAGTTCCGACGCAGAACTAACGCGGCAGAAACAGCTCGCAATATCAATGTTGCGTTTCGAGTGGGAACTGCTAATGAACGCACCGTGCGATTTTGGTTTCGTGATGGAAACTTTGATTTGAAGAACGAACCACGTGGAAGACCGCCCACACAGGTGAATAACAATGAATTGAAAGAGATGGTGGAAACTCTACAGGAACTGCAATTAGAAACCATTCATCACCCTCCGTATTTGCCAGACTTTTTTCGTGATTTGGACAATTTTCTACGTGATAAAAAGTTTTCTTCTCAGGAGGCAGTAAAAAATGTTTTCACACAGTTTGTCGAATCTAGATCACGACAGTTCTATCGCAAAGGCATAAATGACCTTCCTATTAGATGGCAGCAATGTATAGATAATACTGGTAATTATTTTGATTAAATAAATATGCTATATTAAAAAAAACTAATGTTAATTTTTCAGTACCTACCAATCGACAATTTCATACTTTAACCCCTAATATAAACCAAATACTCTCAGTCTGTATTGGCGGAACATAGGTACCCTGGTTCTCCACAATACGATACAATTACTTAGAAATTACGGACGTGTACCTACATGTTTTTAACATTAGAGCATAATATCCCTAGTGTTAGTTGTCAAGGCCTCTGAAGAATAACTTTTTAAATGCATCCTATGCATTGTGAATAGGGACGGCTTTGTTATACCTAAATATTCACATTCTTCATATGTAAATGTGTGTATAAATCTGTGGACTTAAGACCTTCTTCTTGCCTTCTTCTATAGGTGTTGTTTCTATACTATGGACACGCACACACACACTCAATTTGTCTGGAACTGACAGTAGCTCATAATTTCAACCAACCATATGGGACGCTATACCCTACCCAGTAGGTACCTAGTTACCTACATACCCGACTCTTACCACACGGCGCCATTGGCTTCGCATGGCGTTTGTTTGCGACCACCAAAAATATCTGAATTATTTAAATCTGAACATCCGTTCTAAGTAGATCCAAATATATAATTTTTAAGTTGATTTGTAAATAAAATGCAAGGTAAACAATACAATA
Organism: Cosmia trapezina; assembly: GCA_905163495.3. NCBI lineage: Eukaryota > Metazoa > Arthropoda > Insecta > Lepidoptera > Noctuidae > Cosmia > Cosmia trapezina. Next base: position 21,502,560 of record LR991022.1, read on the forward strand.
TGTTAGTATGTACACAACCTTTAGCTGTTAGCCAGTAACAATTATCATAATATTTTTTATGTAAATAACGAGTACCTAAGTAGCATTACCTTTTTTTTGTGTTAAACCAAACCCCGGGTACACACGGACCCCTTTGCAATCAATTTAACTTTTTCCTCAAAAGATAACGTCGAAAAAGCGGCAGATTTTAATTTATTTGAACACAATTGGCCAGCACAGGTCTCACGGGTATAATTTTTCGTTTTTAGGGTTCCGTACCTCAAAAGGAAAAAACGGAACCCTTATAGGATCACTCGTGTGTCTGTCTGTCTGTCCGTCTGTCACAGCCAATTTGCTCCGAATCTAATGGACCGATTAAGTTAAAATTTGGTCCACATATGGATTTCTGTGACCCAAACACGTACAGCTAAAGTAAATATATGAATTTTGAATATGAGAGTCACTTTTAGGGGAAAAATAAGAAAATTAAAAAAAAAAGTTTTGTAAACTGTACCGAGTGACATATCAAATGAAAGGGCTTACTGTGAGGGTCTCAAATATATTTTTTTTATAATTTTAAAATTTATTGTTTTAAAGTTATTTAAGAAAATAGACGAAAATTGACCATTCCCCCCCACTTATCTCCGAAACTACTGAGCCTAAAATTTTGAAAAAAATATAGAAATTAGTTCTATACCTGTAGATTACAGGAAAACCTATAAGAAGTCTGTGGTCTTAAAATAACATGGTAAATCTATATAAACTGCTTTGCAAAAAAAACGGGCACCTTACAGTTATTGGCTTTTCTATGGATAATATTAATATTTTTAGTATGTCGTTAGCATAAATGACTAGAAATTTCTTATTATCATTGAGAATATAGTTTTTAACCCTTAAATCCTGGAATCGGTGTTTTAGTCAATGTAAACAGAAAGTCGTGTTAAAATGGAAATTTTTAGGGTATGATTAAATTAAGACTACGAGTATTTTTATGGTATTTTAATAAAAAAAGACATTAAAAAATAAAAATTAATAACGAGTATGACCTCTCCTTGCAGCGATTACGGCATGTAATCGTCTTGGCATGCTTTCCACCAGGTTTTTGATGGTGTCCTGTGGAATGTGTTCCCACTCAGCCGAAATCACACCTGATGTTTTGTGGAAGGTCGTTGGACAGGTCGTACTCGCCGTTTTAGGAGGTCCCAGACGTGCTCAATGGGGTTAAGGTCGGGGCTCCGCGCTAGCCAATCCAGACGACGAATACCGACCTCTTGCATATAAGCATCTACGTCGCCAGAACGGTGGTCCCGAGCATTATCGTCCATGAAATGGAATCTTCACCAATTACAGTCAGTGCGGGCTGTGCATGTTGACAAATTATTCCTGTTATGTACCTTTGCGCATTTAGTGAGCCATTTGCAATGAACACTATCTCGGTACGATAGCTGGAAGTTACGCCCGACCAAAACATAACGGACCTTCCACCATAAGGGGTGATTTCTTCAAAACACACGTCGGCATAGCGTTCCCCTGGTCTTCGTAACACTCGCCGACGTCGGTCCTCACCATTCAGGCAAATTCGAGCCTCATCGGAGAAGAGTACGCTACTCCAGTTACCTAGTGTCCAAGATAGAAAATTTCTAGTGAACCTCGGTCGAGCAATCCGGTACTCACGGAGTAAATTGGGGGCCCGCGCTGGTCGTCGACTGCGTATATCAACCGCTAAAAGCCTCCTCCTCACTGTCCATAGGCTAACTTGTGCTCCTCGTACCTCTTCAAGGTTTATTTTGAGGTCTATGTAACTGCATTTGCGATTACTCAATACCTGAGTCACTAAAAAGCGGTCGTCTCGTGGTTGTGTGCAACGTTTTCTCCCACAACCTTGCCTTCTTTGAACGGAACCTGTCTCTTGGTATCGAGTCCATGTTCTTTGGACGGTGGAACCACTCACGTTTAACGGCTGTGAACCGTAACATTGGCTACACCCCACTTCCAGCAGCACTATAATTTTACTAGCTCTTGTTGCTTTTTCTGCCATTATAATCGACACAAAGATATCTGTTTTAAGTCACAATGAGGCAGGATTATGCGACAAACATAAATTATTCTAATAAAAATAACGAGAAGTTAGTTTTAGTTGCCTGATAACCATTTAACCGCAAACCCGCGAATAGTAAGTAAAAAGTCATAAACTGAAAAAGGGATTATTATTATTAAAAACAACAGTTCTGAATTTGAAATTAACTTTTTTTCATACCCAGACTCTTTATTATGTGCCAGGAACATAGTTTGCCTATTAAAACCTCATGAGAACTAAATGATTACCAATAATGTAGAAAAATCCAAACTGCCCGTTTTTTTTGCAAAGGAGTGTATACAACGTGTAATGCTAAATGCGCAAAACCTCTTAAGGGGTCATTGTACTCATCATTATGAACAACTTTTACTATGGGACCAAACCTGAAATCGCGAAAAAAAAATCAGCTGTTCAGTACATTTATGTTCGCAAATTTCGTCAAAATGTACTGAACAGCTGATTTTTTTTTCGCGATTTCAGGTTTGGCCCCATAGTAAAAGTTGTTCATAATGATGAGTACAATGACCCCTTAAGAGGTTTTGCGCATTTAGCATTACACGTTGTATAAAAAAATCAAAGTCCTGACTGAGTCACTGACTAATATACCAACGCACAGCCTAAACCAATGGACCTAGGGACTTGAAATTTTGCACATAGATACCTTATATAGTGTAAACATCCACTAAGGAAGGATTTTTGGAAATTTCATCCCTAAGGGGTTAAAACAGGGGATGAAAGTTTGTATGAAAAATCCTATCCCTTGAGTTAATAGACTTGAAACTTAGCACTAATATTCATCTAAGTAAATTATAAAGTTTATCATTTTTAGTTTTCCTAAACTAACCCCTAAGGAGGGATTGGGGGTGTCAAAGTTTGTATGGAGGAACTTTAACACGCGGTCCGATTAACTCAAAACTCAGTTTTTATACTTGAGACCAAAAATTAAGACTAACGTGTATCAGGGTTTTCCAAAAATCTACCCCTAAGGGGTGAAAAGTTAATTTTATTGGGGGCTTGATTAACTCTAAAATTGGTGTAAATAATGTTTGAGTCAAGTTAAGGAAACATACCAGACGATTTTTGAAATTCTTTATCTGTGTTCGTGAAAACAGAGATACAGTTTATATGAAAAATCTTATTAATTTGGTTAATGAACTTGAAACTTAGCACAAATACTTGCATAAGTAAGTAATAATGTTTGTCATTATTAGTTTTTCAAAACTACGCCTCAAATGAGGTTTAGAGATGTTAAAGTTTGTATAGAAGAATTTTAAAGCGCAGTCCGATTAAAAAAATGGTACTTTGAGTCAAGTTAGGAAACTTGCCAAACGAATTTTCACCGATTTTGACGGCATACAGCTGATGTTTTAAGGAGTAACTTAGGCTATTTTTATTTTAGAAAAATAATTAGGGTTCCGCGCAAGAAAATTAAAATCCATGAAATCAGACAACCACGTACAGCCCAGTACAAACTTACTAAGCCTCCGTTGTCTATTACGGCTATAACAACAAATAATAAAAATAATGCAAAGTTAAAAATTAAAGGGGTTGGTCCCCATACAATAAACTTTTCATTTTGAAAAAAAAAAAAAAAATAATCTAGCATGTGGGGTGTCATGTCATTATTTCATCACCGCTGCTCTCAAAACGGTGAAGGAAAACATCGTGAGGAAACCGGCATGTCCTAGAACCAAAAATTCGAAGACATGTGACATCTACCAACCCGCACTGGGCACGCGTGGTGGATTACGGCCCACTCCCTCTCACCGAGAGGAGGCCTGTGTCCCAGCAGTTGGAACGTTATAGGCTGATTTTGTGTTATGTGCGGTGTCATCGTCTAGGACTCATTGAGTAGAGTACAAACATATTTTTTTTATCTTTTAAAATTAAGAAATAGGGGGCCGTAAAAGTTGTAAATTTTATACCATTTTTGTACGAGCTCTAGCGCAACAATTCAACAAATTAGGAATTTGAAACTTCTTTATACCATATAAGTACCATGAATACTGTATTTAATCAACAATACTGAAAACGGCGATTCATAAGGTATTTTGTTTAACACATTAGCTGCCAGACAATAGACACAATAGAAAATTAATTGTTTGAGGTCACCGGTGATCGGCGTGGCAGTTAACCTGTTAAACATGGGTGATTTTCTGCAACTGCAAAAAATAACCTTGTAATTCGCAGTATCATTATAAAATAAGTAAAAAAAAGTTATCTTTGCGATTGTTAAACATATAATATGGTACGGAACCCTTCGTGCGCGAGTCTGCCTCGCACTTGACCGGTTTTTTTTACAATAAACTTAGTAAATAATTACTTAGACAATCAATCACTTCCGCCCAGAAATACAACCGAACAATGATATTAAATCAATCGAAATATGGCGAAAAACATAGCAATTACGAACTAATACAAACAAATAAATTGGTTAATCCGACTAAAAAAAGTTGATACTCTACAATCAACAAATAAGCGGTGCTTTTACGGCTTCTCAATTTGGACGGTTTGCAATGTAAGCTCTGCTTCTAAAACTCCAACACGCGCACACATTTTTACGCACACAGTCACACTTTTGCTGTGTACTACACGAGAATTCACGAGATGCGTTGTATGAAAAATAAGCAAGACGTAGTTGTGCTTTTGCTCACACGGGAGCGCTGCTTGCGCGGTTAATCGGCGGCGCGTGTTCACCGCTTCAACGAGTTAGTTCCATAAAAAAGTAATAGATGGCGCGGAATCGCATTATAAACACGGGAATTCAAATGACGGATTTTAAATTAGATTCATTTAATACCTACCATTTAAAAAAAAATTGAATAGTTATTTAACATTTAGAGGGGCATGTATGTATGGGACTACAGGGTATGCAGAGCTTATTTACATGTATGGAGTGCACGCCACTGGCTCTGGCAGGTGTGATTTTGGCGAGCTGAGGGTTTGAATAATATTAATATCGGTATACCTCCGCCAAGGAGTAATAAATAGGTGTTCTGTGGGGTATACGATTCACCCATGTGGGGGGAGAGATAACGCTATCCCAAGAAACTTATATTGATAATTGGATAGAAAGATTTAACTGAAGACAATATAAACCTGTGTCTACGCCAATGGAGTCAGCTGTGACAACCAGCAAAAACAGTTATACGTTACCTATGAAGAACGAAGAACATAAGATACAGGAAAACAGAACGTTATCGGTACTTACTGGCATGAGCGACGCTGACTGGGTGGCATGCACTATCGATCGCCAATCATAAACAGGTTATTAGTTACGAGACAAAGAAACAGAGAGTGGTCGCATTGTCAACAGCTAAAGCCGAATATATGCCGACAAAAGCGACGAAGGAAGCTTTGCATTTGAAACACTTGCTAGAAGACATTGGAGTGCCACAACAAACAGTCCTAATTTACAATGATAATAATAATATGGCTGCGCAAAAATGAGCAAACAATATGATTACAGGAAAATGATAAAAAACATAATAGCTTAGAGGAACATTTTATAAGAGGTTTAATCATTTTATAAATTTTACTCAATATAAATCATAAATGAAATCATAACCGTGTTTGCTTTAATTTTGCTCTCATTCCTCATAGTCATGGATAAACTTGTCCTACGTCATGGGCGTACCCAGCTTATGCCCCCGGGGGGGCAAATCAGAAATTTCTTAAGCCGGGTCCCCCACATGTTTTTTTTTTCGCCTCATCAGTCTGCTCAATGACCTCGGCAAAATCTATGAGAGACTTATTTATAAGCGCCTTAAAGATTATGCCGAGACAAACGGCCTAATTCCTAACGAGCAGTTTGGTTTTCGAACCCAACACTGTTGCGTAGGTACAACAGGTTCACTACATCAACGAACACGTAAGCGTTGGTTTCCAACGTGGTTCGATGACGGGTGCTGTTTTCTTCGATATAGTGAAAGCGTTTGACAAAGTCTGGCACAACGGTTTATTATAAATAAGCTTTACAAACTCAGTGTGCCAGACCGTCTCGTGCTCATCTTACGAAACTTTTGTCTTTCCGCACTTTTTGCTATTATATCGAAGGAGCGCTATCCTCTCCCACCCCGTTCACGCAGGTTTCCCTTAGGGCTCTGTGTTTTCTCCACTCATTTCCACGTTATTTACCAGTGATATCCCGAAAAGTAAAAAGGCACAGTTGGCTCTGTTCGCAGACGATACGATTATATTATCACTATAGTATCATTTACTATTCCGGCAAGAGCCGATATCTCGAACTCTCCAAACCGCAGTCGATAAACTCGGCGCGTGGTTTCGAAAGTGGAGAATCGAACACAATCCCGACAAAAGTCAAATGGTTCTCTTTTTGAAACCGAGCCTCAATCGATCTCCCCCACCGACCGATCACCATGTTTGGCAAGCCGATACCTTGGGAGAAGCGAGCCCAATATCTGGGTGTGATCCTCGATGAGCACCTCTAAGCACATAAAGCAGTCTCTTTCTGAATGCACGTAGCAAATTGTCACTTAAGTGCAAGTTGCGCATCACAGCATGTATTCTCACAATCATGAACTATGCGGGTTCAGTATTTGCACACGCAAAAACCCAAAACATCCATAGGATGCAGACCTTACAAAATCGTTTCCTTAGAGCGGCTACGGGATGCCCTTGGTTCGTTCGGAATGAAATCCTCCACCTAGACCTTAAAATCCCAACTATCTATCAATTCTTGAACACAATTCCAAGCGTTTCTTCGATACCCCCGCGAAACATCGCAATCCCTCTGGTTATCGAATCGTCTAGTTAAATCCCCTCTAAAATCAGTAAAGTCAAGGCATGTTCTCACCGACCCCGATGACCTCTTAACCCTCTTCCAGGAGAAAAGTACAGATTACACCAGCACAGATTACAAACACAAATCTACATTCCGACCTCGCCGCCCTGGTGCCTTGCGACGACGACCCCCACGTAATTCCCCCCCACCCTTGATCGGTGAAGGAGTGCAAGCTGGTGGCGTAGCTGAGCCTGTAGCAGATAATAATTATCCAGATATGATCCAGCCTGTCCCTCCTTGCTGTACTCCCCCCAGCGACGCCCTAAGCCGAACGACGTACACCATAGGGGGTGCCCTTATCATGCAGGCGCTTAATTCATAGACTAAGACAGACAGGTTTATGCGGTTTTTTCTAAAATTAATGCTTATTTTAGTGTACTTAATTATAAAGTAAGTACACGACAACGTGACGTGGCTGCAACATAACTTTTTTCGACAACATTACTTAGGCACACAAGATACAGGGGGAGGCAGCCCCCCTTGGGTACGCCCATGCCCTACGTTACTGAATAGCATGAAAACTTTGCCATTACTCTACAACAATAAAATGATAATCTAATCTATGAGTGGCTTAAGCGCATTAAAAAGTAATCTGTCATCAAAATGACAGCTCACACGCTCACACGGTACCGCTTTCCCTCGCGATTTTCATAATAATTTTCTACCGAAACTCCTATCACTGGCTAGACATGCAACTTCGAATAAACCTAATTCTCTCTATCTCTCTACCTGTAAGTTGTACCTTTCACCTGGAGAGCATGATACCCCCTCATATTCAGGCGATGGTCTCAGAAGACGTAAGGATGACCAATCCCGTAAATCTGATGGATGATAACGATAGTGGAGGTGTAATGACTCAAGTAAAGATAGTGCAGAGTCTGAAGAGCAAGAAGAAGAAGACACTCCCCCTTAATTTGTTTTAACTCACACTGGGCAGGGAAGACGTGGGGGGAGTTCGCGCTGAAGAACTAGTGATTCACGCCAATTAGCAGACACAATAGATTTTTTATTGTTATCTGCACACCTGGGTGTCAATCGACGTTTAGAGTTACGTTTGTTGTGTAGCTCGTTTTTGGTGGTTGTAATTATTGTGTAATTAATAATCTAACCAGTGATCCCACCGTAAGTAATAAAACCAACTTGTTACTTACTTCCTTTGTTATTTATATAAATAAACATAACTTCTTTTTTGAAGTCGGTTAAAAAGAGAAGTCCTGACTAACTGACTCATCAACGCTCAGCCCAAACCATTGGGCCTAGAAAGCTAGGTGTAATGGTTTGGGCTGTGCACAGATTTTCCCTTTATAATGTAGACAAGGATTAGGGAAGGAAGGGTTTTCGTTCCCGTGGGATATTTTCCGACATCCACGTGAACGAAGCCTTGCGGGAAGTGTTAGTTAATTATATTACCTGACTCGACCATCAACATTAAACTGTATCGTACCTAAAGAAATCATACAAGAAATGGCACACTAATTCCTACAATAATCTTTGTAGGAATTAGTGTTATTTCTTGCTAGCTATGCTAAGCTATGTAAAAGCCGCGAAGCCGATGATGTGTTGCGTGGAGTTGCACCTATGCAGACGCCACGTAGGTGCTACGCAGACACCGCGTACCTAAGCGATGAAGCTACTCAGACACCGCGCAGTGTTGGTGCTACGGTGACGCCGCATAGGCGCGAAGTTACGCAGACAACACGTAGTATTGAAGCTATGCCGACATCACGTAGCGTTGAAGCTACGCAGACACCGCGTAGCGTTGTTGCTACGCGGACACCGCATAGATGCGAAGCTACGCAAACACCACGTAGCGTTGCAGCTACGCAGACACCGCGTAGCGTTGTTGCTACGCGGACGCCGCATAGATGCGAAGCTACGCAAACACCACGTAGCGTTGCAGGTACGCAGACACAACATAGTGTTGAAGCTACGCATACGCAAACGCCGCGTAGCAGTTGAAGCTGCGGAGACGTGTAATCTTCAGACATTTAATTTACGTTATGGTTTCTATCAATTTTGAGAATTAGGCATAATGACTTTTTATTAGTTTTAATCATAAGCAGAGTGATTAAAAATTCCCGTGTAAGGCATAAATAAATATTGGCATATTGACATCAAAATGTCATCGAGACGCCATGTGTTACCGATTTGCCTCTCATTCATTGTAATTATTTTTTACCGCAACTCATTTCACTGGATTAAACTTTGGACAAACTTCAACAGTACTGTGTACCTTCCTTATTTCCCTACAAGCTCTAATTTTGACCCGGATACCACCCTTAAACCACATCAGATGATTATGTTACAAGACATGAGCATGCAATGTCCGATATACTTGTCGTCTACTGTTGATAAAGGGGGTGGTGATACATCGAGTGATGAAAGTAAAGTAGAACAGCCTCCTGAAGCAACCACTCCTGCCGAGGAACCTCCAGAAAGTCGTATACCAACGTACGATGAGTTCGAGTGGTTCAAAGACTCAAGCAGACCTCCTGACAATCATTACGGGCCTGGTCCTTTCCGACGCTCATGCTGTGAAATCTCCAAACTGAGTTGTTTTGTCATGGTATGGAGTTTAGTTCTGATGTTAGTTACTTGTTTTAAGTTTTAAAGTACCTAGGTAGGTATTTGTGGTAGGTACCTGTTTCTTCTATTGTAGTTACGATTTTTTGCAGTTGTATGATATATTTTGGTACAATCCTGATTAATACAAAAATACATAAAATAAGCACTAATAATGTGACAACTTTAGCATATTACTTAAATAAAACTCAGTTTATAATGTAAGAATTTTATTGTTTTACTTCGATTTTCGGGCAGATTACATAATTGTAGATTCATACGAAAACATTACAAAACGTATTATTTAGATTACACATTGATAAATATTTTATAAATGATCACATTTAAAAGACTTTAGGTTTATATTGCACTTACAAGCTAAGAGGCACTTTGAAGCCTTTGAGCGAAAGCTCACCACATGCGTTTACCAAAACCAGGACCCATTAAATAAAACTTATAAGTTTAATACTAAAACAATACTTAACCAGCTATCCTTACTTCCTTACTAACAATATGTGAGAGTTTGTAAAGATGTTTGTTACTCATTCACGCATAAACAGCTGAACGGATTTGTATGAAATTTGGCACAAGTCACAAAGAAGACCTTTTATCCGGGTACATGTGACAGTTGCACTAGAATATTTGTGGAACTTCGGTCAACAGTTCGTATAAAAACAAACGTTGCGATGTTTTGAAAATATCGTTGTTTTAATCTAGATAAATTCAATCCGTAGTCCACGCTACAGTTCTGCTGTCTGTGCTTGATCAACGAGTTTTATCTTCTCTTTATAAGCTGTTTCCAATTTTATTTAGTTTAAAATATTTCAATTCCAATGGAAACCAATTTCAATATAAAGAGCATAATATTGGACCAGTTACCTTACTTCCAAAATAAAAATTAGTCTACCTATCTCTTCCTGCGGTCGCAGCGCAAACAATATTTCTATACAAGACACTAAAAGGAATTCTAACAAAATTAATTAAATTATCTACTTAAAAAAATAATTCTAAAAATAAATATCGAACGTGGTGAGCTTAACACTTCTCTTTTTTATTTTATTTATTTTAATTATAATAGCGACTACTACTAGTTACCACAATAAGGCTAACACACATCGGTGCCTCATATTATATCAGGAATATTATATATTAATATATACTACGTAGGCTGTATTTTATTGACTTTTATTTAAAACTAATTTTGTATTAATTAATTCGAGTCAAGCATCATTTAATATACTTAGTGCCGATTTTTCAATGACCTGATAACTTTTATCTGTAGAACAAAAATGGCGTTTTAACATATTTTATATTCAAAAGCTGCCATATTTTTTCCTCCGATAAAACTTTACTGACGACAAAAAATCTGCCCTTAGTATAGTAACACTACTAGGTAAATAAGTACCTATCTACGTAATTTCCAGAAGAAGAAAAAATGTATAAGACTTAGCCAAAATATTTCTACCTATATCTTCGTATGACTGTGGCCAACGAAAACGACATAGCCAGCCGGAAAGCCAGAAAAAAAAGTCCGGAAAGTCACATCTAGATAATGAATGGAAATTGACGGTCAAAGAATAAACTAAGCGGAAAAACTGAATTGATTAATGTCAAGACTAATTAAAGCCTACCCCCTTTTTTAACGATCTATATCGGTTGTACCTGGAGTATTATAGCATAGTACCGTTTGAGTTATATTGTGGGATTCCCATTTCCAATAGTTTCCATAATTTTCTTATTGCGTGGTATAGATACCATACCTATTCATTATGTTTACATTACATAATGAACTAGCCAGAAGTCCCTCCTAAATGCCCTGCAATTGGTTAGGATTTTATAAAACTTAAGCGTCCAACCGATAGATACAGATTTAATTGCTACAATTTACCGACTGTTTAACTTAGTATTTACTGTGGTCTTGTATCGGTAAATTACCTACGGTGAGCAAAACGATTATTTAGTATCCTAAACTTGTATCCTCATATGACCTATACTATTAAATGAGCAATATTTATATATTTGTATTCACTTTCTCGAAAACGATTTCGATGAAAGTTGAAATATAGGGTTTACGGGATACGGGGGCGAAAAATCAATCTAGCTAGGTCTCATATCCCCGATGGGATAATTCCCGACATGCACGCGGGCGAAGCCACTAACAAAAGCTAGTATTAAATATAGGAACCGGTCAAAGCAATAAGATATAAGAAGATAACTAACACGACCATCTTCACGTGATCCTAAGAAAGAGTCTAGGTTTATAAAATCATAATAATGTTTTAGGTTAGCGCAATTTTAAATTAAAATTATTGCCCACAAACAAAAGAATTGTTGCCTGACTTTACATTGTAAAAATAACTGCGTATAAAAATAAAATATTCTTCTAAAGCTATATCGTCAGCATCACTGTCAGATAATTCAGTACCCAATACATTTTTGTGGATTGACAGTTGTAACAGTTACCAACATTATACACTACAATACATTATAAGTCAAATCGTAGTTGCATTTCCACATGTTATGAGGAATTTCTCTGTGATTTTATCATTTTAATACTGACATTAAAAATAAATTCGAATAAAATCACAGAAAAAATTAACTAAAGAAACTTTACAAATTTTCTTACACCCATAATGTACACAGACAATTCTTATAAAATCTACAAGTATTTTTACCTCTAGCGCATATACCTAATAAAGTACAAACTAAAAATGCATTTCAGAATGAGTAAAAATAAATAAAAACATCAAAGACTTAGGAGCATTAGGTACAATATAAATATGAGCGACGGTGTTTATACAGCTTTAGACTTAAGTGGTAAAGAAATAGTATTTATATTGGAATCACATGCCAAAGCTCTGTCTTTGTAATATAAACGATATCTTTATCGACATCTCATGACTTGTTTTCATTAGCTTGGCTTACATTATGTTCGAGCCTCAACATTGCAGCATTGAATATCTCGACAAGACGACATAATTATATTTTAATAATCTACACTTTGTGTTTAAACTTATAAGCACATGAAATATAAAATATACAAGATGAAAACGGCTGCTTGTAAAAAAGCACTTAAATATCAGGAGTCAAGTACTCTCTTACACTATACATACACACACCACTGATAGTGTTCCTTACCTACAAGCTAACTATTTACACTTTTAAACTAATAAGAGATAGCTGAAGCATATATTATGTAAAACTACATTGTTTTGAGCCTTACATGTAGCGAGAACAAAGGCTAGATTGCATTACATACTGTGCATCTTTTCAAGTTGGTCACAACTGTTATTTGGTATTACAAATAGTAAGTGGCCTACTTCCCAAACTTAAGCCGATAACTCGTTCTGTGTTGGAGGAACATCTCCTGGTTCCTCCACAATAGGATACAATGACTTAGACATTACGGACGTGTACATGTTTCTAACATTAGAGCATAATATCCCTAGTGTTAGTTGTTAAGGCCTCTGAAGCGTGACTTTTTAAATGCATCCTATGCATTATGAATAGGGACGCCTGGGATAGTAAGTTACTAGCTTCGTTATACAAATTCACATTCTTCATAGGTAAATGTGCGTATAAATCTTACCAACGTTACTTTGCATTTCTAGTTATATGTTTTATTAGGAGTAGTGATATGTTTTATTAGGAGACAATTCCATCGTAACATTTTCCAAAATCAGGCGGAAAATTGAACCCTGTAAGCTTATAATATTAGCCTGCATAGGTATCTATTTTGTACCTCTAAGGTGTACTAGGTCTGATCACTTTTAAGATCCTGATTCTTAAGTGTCGTCACAGCACGCACCCATGTTTGACCCCAAACAGTTTCTTTAGTTCTGGAAGGATGACATGTCTGACATACGAAGACTGCTTCGAGCCAATCTTATCCCTCTTTACGTTTTTCCTGTAATATTTGATGCCTGGTTTGTGGACCAGGAAAGCATTGTCGAGGATCATGAAGTCATAGTCTTTAACGCACAGGATGTAGCCCTGAAATCATAATTTTAAGATGAATACCAACTTAATTTATTTTTATTATCTTTAAGATTTTAGGTTGTTTTTAGAATGCAGGTGATGAGCCTTTTAAATAAAGCTTTCAGTTACCTGTGTCATTTTGTCTTGCTTGCCTTCCCAGCTCAGTCTTTCATCGTAATAGGGTTCTTCATTGGTTCCAATGAAGATTGGCTCCCAATGCGAGTGCTTTCCTTGCCGCTTGCCCACGTGAAACACTCCCATATCTGCAACAGTACATCAAAATTAATTAGAGTGTATTCTTCAAAGATTTACCAATAATTATAGGAAGGAATTTGCAATGAGGTTGATACAATTTATGTAAGATTGATATTGACGCATTCTTGAATCGGAAAGTTTGCGATTTTGCAAATTGGCGTAAGAAGTTGAAGCCGGTCGTCTGGGAACATCGGGTAAGGCGCGGTCGTTGAACCATAATACGCAATTAGAATGCCCCATACGACGGCCACGCCATGCTACAGACGGCATAAATAGCTCACGACACTAACAGCACTTAGATTAATTGCCGCTGCATCACTGCTCGTCTCGCGATACCTATACTTTTGGCAATGAATAGCTGAGTATTTGAGATTACACTGGCAATGATGTGAAAACCGTTACGCACACTGTACGGTCAGCAACGAAAGTCGATTAACACTGCGACTTTTACATTTATCATTAAATGGCACAAAATTATTCGATACACTGCTTTTCAGCATTTCATATAACTGAGTGTATTGAATAGTTACTTCAATAATAATTAAGGGATTATTTTTGAAATATGTAGCTCAATGGTTATGATAAAAAAGAACTGAAGGTTTAATCGATTTTCGTTGCTGTCTGTTCCTTAATCTTAAGTTAAATCGATAGATAGATTCTTACATCGTTCTTCCGGAGCAGCCATCCACTCTTTACCATTGGGGATGTTGTGGCACGTCGGACACACGTACTTGTGGAATGGTATGGCAGTTTTGTTTTCCAACATTATTTGTAGTTCTGTTTTTGTCGTGGGCGCCTGAAAAAGGACATAGAATAGGAACTTAACAAAAATATATAATATAATGGGAAGACCTCAGATCACCACGTAACATATTGAACAATAATATTATTATTACAACATCTCTAATTTCGTTCAACATAAAATTTTTAAGGGTTTGTTTCTCAATGAATAGGCCCTGTCTACCACTTTACCAGATAAATAAATAAAATAAAATAATAAATAATATCCTTGGACATTTCACACAACGCCATCTAGTCCCAAGCTAAGCAACCTAATGCTTGTGTTATGGTAACGAGATGGCTGATAAACTACTTATATAATTTTTTTTTGTAAATACATACATATTATTATAGATAGAAAAACACCCAGACTCGGAACAAATACTTGTAGGTCGTACAAATATTTTTGTTCCGTGCGGGAATCGAATCCGCGACATGCTGCGCAGCAGTCAATCGCTCAACCACTGCGCCAACCGTGCCGTCAAGAATCAAGAACTGAACAAAATTTTATGAAATCATCAGCCACATAAGACCGGAACTTGCAGAATTTATCAAGAGGTGTTGAAATAAGAGTACGTAGTTAGGACATTAAGTTCAGTTGTTGCTTAATCTTCTCATAATATCCTGCGAGAAGACATGCTGGTTGTGGTCTATCGTGCCAATAAATATAAGTACTAAAATTCTAGTATTTAATACTTACAGAATATTTTTTATCTACTTCAAATAAACTTATTGGGAAGACTCTTGGCTTATTGGAAGTGCTTAGTGGTTCTGCGTTTCTTGCGATCATATTCAGGAACTTGGGTGCCAAATCTGGACTGGGATACAGTTCGATGTCTGATGGCAGAACAAAATGTGTTAGGGCTGCGCTTCTTGCTATGTTCCTACCGACGTTTATTGGATACAGCAGATTTTTTTGTTGTTTGTACGTCGAGGAGGAGTTGACGACGTACGGTGGTGTGTCCGTGCAGTTGAACGGCGTCTTCAGAAATATATCAGGGTCAGGGATCTGGAAAGAAAAAAATAGAGAATAATATAGTTCCTGTTAAAATAGTCAGATAGAAAACACTAACATATACCCATATGTATGTGGCAAACATCTAAATACGTTCAGCCGTTTTAGCGAGAAAGTGTAACAAACAACCAAACAAACAAAAATCAACTCAAAAGAACTTCACTTTCGCATTTATAATATTAGTTAAGATTAGGATAGTTAGGATTGGGATACAGTTAGGATGTACAGACATAAATCATTCAACAAATGAGATTCAATGATTGAACGCACTTGAGAGTCTTAGGTCCGTATTACAGAACGTCACTCAATACTCAAGCATGACTTAAAACTAGATTCAAGCCATTTGATTGGTTGAAACTAGTTTTAAACTTAATTTAAACAAAGATCAGTGCTTGAGTTTCCTTCTGTAATACGGACCTTAGTTAGTAATGATAGGTACTTCTTCTTTGGTTGGTACCTCATTACTGAGGATCGTGGTCACTGGACCCCTGCCAATCTGACTCCATCTACTCCGGTCCTACCTAGTCGGACCATCGTGATGGCGACCGGTCTCGTGCTCTTTTTCCTTCGATATTGCCAATAATTTCAAGCAATGCTGCTATCTCCCCTTCGTATTATGCGGACGAAATAGGTCAAAATAAGCTCTAGGAAAATTGTAGACAATCGGGTCTTGACATCGAGTTGGGAAAGGATAGACACATTTGTGCGTTTGACTGTCCATGGTATTCGGAGTATCCACCTCTAGCACCACATTTCAAATGCGTCTATGCTTTGACTTTCTCTTGCTCGGATTGTCCACGTCACAACTCCATAGACCAAAATCGGGAAAACTATTGCTCTAACCAATCCGGCTTTGGTTTTATAACTTATACCACGATTTTTCCAGTGGAGGCATGTCATAGCATCTTTAGCTATGGCTATCCGTCGTTTTATTTCTGGGACGTAGCTGCCTTCATAATTAACATAAAAGCCCAGATAAATAAAACTATCCACAGTATCGATGCCTTTGATGTTATAGGCACCCCGCACGATCTATTTCATAAGCATGGTTTACTGCCTATTTATTGCAAGACCTAATTTGCCAGTTTCCACTTCCAATCTATGTAGTATCTCCTACATGTCGTAAAATGTTAAAGTAAGGAGAACGGTCTCGTCAGCGTACCATGTATTTAATTGGACATGCGCTTTTCACCAACAGCAACCCCTTTTCCCAGACCTCAAGAGTTTTTGGAGTTATATACTCTCCATACAGTGTACGCAGAGTACATAACTCCGAAAACTCATGAGGTATGGCATACAAATTGAAGAGCAGAGGTGAGAGGATGCATCCCTGCCTAACGCCTTTCTTGATAGAGAACACATTTGAACAGTCGGTGTCTATTTTGATGAAAGAGCGGTTGTTGATGTAGAGGCATCGGACTAAATCAACAATATGTTGAGGCGTATCCATGTCTTTTATAACCTCCCACAGCTTATCCCACTGCACACAATCAAAGGCTTTGGTGTAATCAACGAAGCACAACACAGGGCTGTTAAATTCGCGGCTCTTTTCTACGATTTTGCGAACGTTTAGGATTTGTTCCCGCGTGCCTTTGTCTAATAATTTGCCTTTATAATAATAGATTATTCGACAATATTTATGAACCATATTGTTAGTATAATTAATTTAAAGCATATCCTTAGCTAAAAGTGAACAAACAAGGAACAGAAGTTCCTAACCTGGCTTAATGCCAGACAGTAGTTCTTATGTTCCGGAATTGTGTCAGGAGCGGCCGACGACTTTGACTACCTATGTATGTATGTATGTGTATGAAGTTACTGTGGCTAGAGGTGATCGCGTTTATGTACATAACATCCGCAATCTATCTGTCTGCGAAGTTCAGGCGCACTGGCCAGTTCGTTAGGAAGGACACATCTACTATTGACATTTAGTCAATTCTAGGAAATTACTGAGATTCATACTAGTGACATTAACTCATCATGGAACAACATTGAGGGCAATGCTAGCATCTGAGTCGTGATTTAAATCTCTCCATTGACGGTAATTTCTTGTTCTAAGCTCATTTCGTAATTGCAAATAGTAATATCTACATAAAGCTTTGAAGAAACACTAAAACTGTATAGGTCGTCAATATAATGGTACATTTATAGCCATTTTGTAATGGTATTGTATTGCTTAGATTAGACATTTCATAATCTAAGGGTATTGTTTAATTTCTATCTTGTTTTCTCATAAAGTGTCTGAAAGGTGTTCTCATTTATGCAGAGGTGTTAACTATGTAGTTCTTTTCTCTCGTGTTTCGGAGTGTTACATTATACGCATACTAGCGACCCTTTTTCGCACGGTTTTTACGAGTTGACCAAACATCGATATTTCTTTATTGTATGTTAGTTTAAAATTGTTGTATTATTTTTGTTATACACGAATGTTTTCGTCGTCGTCATACCGTCCTTTATTTTCGTTGGGTGACTTTATATTGTTGGGCGAAAACAAAGTCCCTCGTCGTTTTCGTCGGAAAAAGGTCCTTTTTTCCGTGTAGGCGAGTTTCTATTGTTGAACGAAAATATAGAACCAACGGTCCTTTGCTTTCGACGATTGTCATCGTTGTCGTTGTGTTTGTTTTCGTTTTCGTCTCTCGACCTTTTCGTCCCGGAAACGGTACGGTCGAAACGGTACGGTACGGTCCTTTGTTTTCGTCAGGCGACTTTCTACTCTTGGTAAGTGTTAATCTATAGACGTGCGGCTTCAGCGACTATTCACTAAAATGAGGTTCGCGATTCGCCCTGTAGTCGCGCAGGAGTGCACGTCAAACTTTCGCGTTGTAGACGCTACCGGTTCGCATCCCGCGTCCCGCTACTTGACGCTCATAAAAGAATAGCGCAGCCACACAGACAGACCAAATGCGACTTTAATTTATAATATTAGAATAGATTATGAAATAGGTCTTACATTACTAGGTATATGTTTGTTGGAGAAAAAGATGTGGAAGGTGGCATATTGCATCACGAGGTCGTTGCCCACACAGTCGCGAAGATATCTGATGCTGTTGACAGTCGGCATCATGTCTGAGCCCGGCGCGTGGATCGCTAAGCTCACTGGTGCCATCCATCTGGGGATAAAGAAAGAGCTCTCATTAGTTTAACAGAAAAAAACATAGTTAATTATGTCATAACGCCTGTATTGCTAGAAGGGTTATACAGGGTGTTTACACACACATTTTGCCAGTTCTAACCTATTTACTGATGTAAGAGTTCCGGGTTAATTCGAAGCTTGTGGAAAACCCAAGAACGCTTGGAGATCAAACAACAAATTGGTGAGTGAATCACTTTTTAATTGGAATTTCCAATTGATTCAATTCGCGATCAATTGACTCATTGTAATTAAAAGTAGGTACCGTTAATTTTCCTATCGAGTATCTTGTACTCTAGTACCTACATTTACTGAAGCTATCGGGGATTTATCGAAACGAAGGGAAGAACGCTTGAAAGCGCGTAAGTAATTATATTTAATCAATAAGCTGTCGGAGCCGCCCAGTTCGCGTGACCCCCCACATTTGCGCCTCCACAGGTTGCTCGCAAACCGACACTTCTAGCTAAAATGTTGTGCCGTTCGTGTAGACGGGGACGCCATGATTTCATGTTTATTCACTCGAGTCTTTACTTCCGTTTAAGGTGCAGCGCAGACGACAGACAGGCTGGTGCTCCGGTCCAGATTACATCCAGAATATATATCGTCGCTAATCTATCTAACTAAATGACGTATCTGATATTTTGGACTAAGCCGACTTAACTATTAGGCCGTGCGCTGCGTTAGGCGTGCGCACGGCGCGGGCGCCCGCGTGGCGTGCTGTTTTCATGTAATCTCATGTGTGCTGCGCTGCGCTGATCTATGAGATTACATGAAAACAGCACGCCACGCGGGCGCCCGCGCCGTGCGCACGCCTAACGCAGCGCACGGCCTTAGTAGGTACCTAATTTGATACATTTTCCATGTCAAATCGATCTGTCTATCGGCGTATCTGTATACCTTACCGTTCCAATGATACTTAATCAATGACATTAAACCTCTAGACGTTGCCATGATTACAGTGTGAAGTGTGGAAGTGAGACACATATACTTATACGAAATTAGTAGGAAAATTGGGACAAAGCATCGTATCTTCTGTCCCTTACGGCGTGCCGTATTTTTGCTTGGCGAAATTTTGAATGTTTGCCACACAAAGGGCTTTCACTGTTACAAAATTTATCTTGCGTCGATTAATTTAACTTTTTTGGACAGTTTTTGCACTGTGCGAATGTATTGACATGGGTTTCGGTCCAAAATTTAGAAGATTTCTTACGTTAAACTTCATTTCTTATACCACATAACCTAGAAAAAGTATTATAAGTATTGCTGTCTCATGACCGGCCACGCAGTGGCTCGATCTAGATGTATATTATGTAAGTACTTAATGCAAAATCGAGACCAATGTATCCACAGTTTACAAAAAAAAATAGAAAAATAGCTTGCCCTGTAAAATATGCTTCGAATCAGTTACGTCACTTAGTTAGATTAGCGACGATATTAGGAAATTATTTCTTGTGTGTTTCCAATGAGGCATGCTTCCATTTAATGCAGTCAGTCGTTTAGATTTACATGTTTCTTAAGCGTGTCTGGAAATCTAACTATGAAATGTTACCTATTCGAATTGGTTATCGCTGGAAAGTCACGACTCGTTCAGAAAATAATCAGTTCATACACTCAGCGTTTAATTCGTTCACGGACAAGCGCGAAAACTAGAAACGTCGATACAATGTAAATCGATTACTCGCTGGCTATATCCAACAAAAGACATTATTAATGGAATACCTGCTACAAAAAGAGACTAAGGTGCCTGCCACCGCCTTTTTAGGTCATGATGCTACATTGCTGCCACGTGACATTAAGAGGCATTGTCACGCTCGGCTTTTTTTTTACCATCTTCACTTTATATAGAAAAACATTGTTTACGCAATTGAATATGAACCATGATGTAACGGAAATGTTGTGATTTACACAATAACTTCTTAAATGTCAGTGGGACTGTCGCGTCTGAAGAAATCCTAGATGAAATGATAAGTGGGTGCGCGGCTTAAATAACTGTGATGTTGCACGAAGCGATGCTGGTAGGTGCATTGTTTATAACTAGGTAAGTGAGAATGTTAATGAATCATACTTGCTTTAAAATATACAGGGTGTAATTTTAATCACCGTTATCCTCTTAAGGGGTCATTGTACTCATCATTATGAACAACTTTTACTATGGGACCAAACCTGGAATCGCGAAAAAAAAATCAGCTGTTCAGTACATTTATGTTCGCATAATTCGTCAAAATGTACTGAACAGCTGATTTTTTTTTCGCGATTTCAGGTTTGGTCCCATAGTAAAAGTTGTTTATAATGATTAGTACAATGACCCCTTAAGAGGATAACGGTGATTAAAATTACACCCAGTATAGTTTACGCCATAAATATAAGACAGATGGAGATGTGCCCATGTATCGGAACCCTGTGTCTCCACTTTTTCCCTTTGTCACTTTCATGATTTTATAGACAAATACGGTAAAATACAAGCTTGTACTTACATCAATCAATCTGCCTAGCCTTTTCCCAACTATGTTGGGGTCGGCTTCCAGTCTAACCGGATGCAGCTGAATACCAGTATTTTACATGGAGCGACTGCCTGTCTGACCTCCACAACCCAGTAACTGGGTAATACGATACCCCTTGGTAAGACTGGTTGTCAGACTTTCGGGCTTCTGACAACCCGTAACGACTGTCAAAGATCCACGAATGACAACCGGGACCAACGGCTTAACGTGCTTTCCGAGGCACGGAGGAGTCTCGGTATGTAAAGATGGTCACCCATCCACTGACCAACCCCGGCAAGCGTAGCTTAACCTCATGGATCGACCCGTGCGGCTGTTATTACTTAGCCACGAGCTCCTCTTGTACTTACATATGGAAAGTGATTCCATGATTTACATGGCTTCGGTTTTTACAAGAAACCACTGAACAACACGGCATTCTTATAAATTGTCACGGTCACAGTCGAAAGCGCACTAGTTCCCGGAGACGGAATTTGTACTATGAACGCCTCATACTGAGCATGTCGCGCTCCCGCTTGCCCTTCTCCTGTTTTTTTTTCTTTATATTTCTATGGTTTACACATAGTGGTTGGTGCACGTGTATGCAAATGATCCCAGCGGTTAAGTACTTATAACAGTTTCAAGAGATATCATCTGAGAGGTGACTCACTATCTGCGAGCATTGTTCAGATTACAGGAAGTTTCACTCCACTTACTTGAACCGTAAGAGGTGCAGCTAAGTGTTAAGTCAGCATCGGAACATTACCATGTTAATTGTTGCTAATATCGAATTTCACACATCGCGATATTTCTTAATACAAAGCAAGTATGCAAGCACATTCTCTTTTAAAACAATCGACATTGCACTACTGACTCTGTGTTTAGTCACGAGTACTGCGTCCGTTTTTGACTCAAAACCATCCTCAAAACCATTTTAAACCCTATTTAGTTTATAATTTGAAAGGGGTTGGTCACAATTCAATAAGCGGGTTCTTTTAGGTACAGTTGGGTTCATTTAATATATTGGCACTGTCAAAGATTCAAAATATTGTGAGCGTTGGAAAGCTCAATAAATTCTATAGAATTTAAAGATCAAAAATATATTATGTCCTGATGTGAACGGTTCAATAATACTTATATGCTGAGAATAAGGAGGAAGTACAGGATAGGTGCCGTCACATATTAATGAATCTAAATCTTGACCACAATTTAATGATGCTTTATAGTTGTCACAATAATATGAACTTTTTTGACGTTCATATATTTTTGAAGCCTGAAAGGGCCAATATATTAATGAACTTGACTGTACATGGTGACTGTATGTACATTTAAGTTATATAGTAAACAGGCTAGCCTCATTTTGTGGAACATTCGAATCGGAACAGGGAGCTTCATCGGGAGGGTGCGACAGTCAGGTAACCTCGCGTCTATGCCTCGTTTACGCCTGAATTTGTTTGGCACTAGCATGTTAGTTTAACATTAAATTGCCTTTCATTTTCGCAAGTTAATTTTAACGCAAAGATTTGATATTGTAGGTACCTAGTTGAATGAATGAAATGCACCGACCGCAGCGTGTTTTGACCTGCACCCAAATTGCATAACACATTATCAATTGGAGTTGGTTTCATTTTAAGTTCAACAACATTCATTGCGTTATTTACGTTGTCGAGCAGACAAATTTTTCAAACATATAAGCAATGGATTAGCAATTTGTTTCAAAATGATTCAAATTCTGATTGATAATGTGTCACGCAATTAGGGTGCTGACTCGATTACTTGAATTATCATGAATCTCATGTTTCATGGGGCTACATAGACCATTGCATATCAAGGAGTAGACCGGGGAGCGCTATATTGGTGGGGAAGACGTGCCCATAGGTTATGGAAGGATTATTATAGCCGTACCGGATATCGGATATGCATCCTTTAGTAAGCAAAGGAATTGAGTAGAGACGGGTTATATTTGTCTATGGATGGTCATCTTTTAACGACGTCGCCAAGTTGGTTCAGGTTAAACTTCACCGAATCTTAAATGGTGAATATTTTTTGTTCTCGACTCTTTTCTTCTTCGTTCAATTACTTAGGTACTCAGGCTCGTACTTATAATCAAAGTAATTACTTGAGTAATTACTTGCTACTACTTAAGTAAAGAAAATGGTGACTATTACTTGGCTAAGAATTCTAAGCTTTGACAGTTCTAACTTCAAGCAATTACTAAACATAGAAAGAAAATCATTGCTTGAGCAATTACTTTCACATAAGTAATTACTTTTACTTGACTATAGAATAGAATAGAATAGAATATTTATTTAGTATTAATAATTGGTAAAATATTAACATAAAATCTTAGAAATTATTTACAAAGGTAATAATAATGTTAGGTGCCTGTACTAGGATAAACCTGTATCACAGGCGGCATGAGCTTATACTATATGGTAATTGTGTATAAATACGAGTGTTATTCCTACTTACTTACCTGCAGAAAACTGTACATGCAAGTAACAAATTGTTAGGCGTTTTATGTCTATAAAAGCTTTTGTTAAAGTACCGTAAGTTACGCGTGCCAAGGACTTTTATATCCTGTATATACATAATTTAACATCACTATTAAATTGTCTAGACTCAATAAATTTCAGACTACTATACTATCAAAAGAAGACGTAAATATTAAAAGAAAAAACAGAATAACAAGCGAAGTTTATTTGTTTAAAGTCTTAGGTGAAGTTTACAATGAATCGTGGTTTAGCAACTCGCCTTGAACGCTGGTCGGTTTTTACTGGTTCTGTGTAAACAAGGCTGGGGGGGACTAAAGTGTGTTTGGTGTTCCGGCGCCGGGGAAGTAGTACAGGCACACGCAGCTGTTAAATCAATAATTGCATTCGTAATTTTCACCTGGCGATGAGAAATTGTTAAGCTATTTTAAAACAGAACGATTTAAAAGATCACACGTTGTTCATTCATACTGAAGAACAACGAACTAAAGCTACATAATTTTAAACATGATGATTTTTATCCAGATACCTAATGGGACTTTGTTATACTGTTATCAATTTGTACTGAACTAAGTTATTTTACTAATATTATAAACGTGAAAGTTTGTATGTTGTTATCTACTCAATGGATGAAATTTGCCACGTTTTTATTTTTTCTTTTCTTCTGAAAGCTTACAGTCTATGTACAATATCCCGGTAGTACATTCCTATGGGATAATATCCGACCTCCACGCGGGCGACGCCGTGGGCAAAAGCTAGTCGTTCTATAAAGTTGACGATTTATTAATAACTAGCTTTTGCCAGCGGCCCGCGTGGATGTGGCAAAATATCCCACGGGAACATACTACCGGGAATTTTTTCCTTATTCCTTGTCTACATTATAAAGGGAACCTCTGTGCAAAATTTCAGCTTTCTAGGTCCAAGGGTTTGGGCTGGGCATTGATGAGTCAGTCAATCAGTCAGTCAGAGTCAGGACATCTCTTTTTATTTATTTAATAATAGTCTCCAATTAAATATTTCAAATCTCTCACGGGAAACCGAATACAGATCGACGTAGATTGCTCAATGCTCGTACACGCAATTTTCATTAAGAGCATGCAACAAAAGTGAAGTAAAATGTAATAGGTTTACGACAGTACAATCGGGTACAGATAGAGCTGTATATGTAAGAAAATGGAAGTAATATCAAGTTCACACGGCGACGACGTGGAGTTCGCGACGATACCTTGCCATCGCATGGTTACGAACGTGATGAGATCGATTATAGGCTCATTTGGCGTACGAATTACTAAGCGATCGCCGCGCCGCTTCAGTAGCCATCATTCATGGACTAAGGCTCGTATTTATAATCAAAGTAATTTCATACTTGAGGGTAGAATTCTTAAGTAAAGAAAATGGTGACTATTACTTGGCTAAAAATTCTAAGCTTTGACAGTTCTAACTTCAAGCAATTACTAAACTATAGAAAGAAAATCATTGCTTGAGCAATTACTTTGACATAAGTGAGTAATTACTTTTTAACCGACTTCAAAAAAGGAGGAGGTTCTTAATTCGGTTGTATGTTTTTTTTTTTTTTGTATGTTTGTTAGCTCAGTACTCCGTCATATAAGAACCGATTCGGAAAATTCTTTTTTTATTTGAAAGGGTATACTTCCAGATTGGCCCATTTTTATCAAAATCCAGTTCTGCTGATGGGATCCATGATAAATCGAGGGAACTCCTCAAATATTATAGGCATACATGTAGCTATTTTGGTATTTTCATCAACAAATCAAGCGTTGCATTCAGAAAGCATCATCTGGTGAACTGGAACTAATGAAGAAGACCACAGAAAGCCACGGGAACTCCTCAACGATGATAAGTATTTCACGGGTGGCGATAAGATATCTCGGTTAATAGTTAAACGACTATGACGAAGCTTTAAATAAATGGTTCTGATGAAAATGGTACCATCGAACCGATCTGATGAAGAAGCCGGAAGGTAGGCATCGGAACTCAGTAATAAAACAATGTATCCTAGCCGTGTTTGGGCTTATTGGAATTGTCATAAGGTGCACTCTGGCTATAAATGATTTAATGCTAACTATATGCCGCTTCAAATTGCGCTACTTGAGTTGTATGTTATGTGTGGCTTTGATCGTCAGAAGGCAGATTTCGTAGCCTCGTTATCTCCGTCAACTAAAACTACGACTACCAAACTTCTGACACGACTTAGCGCGACGTATTTGCCTTTTTGCAAAGTTTTTATTTGAAATGGTATACTTTCAAGTTCTGATGAGTGGCTTTTGAGTTAGCTTCAATAATTGAATACATATTTTTCCCATTTAGTCCATGTGGATGATGCTCTAATTTATTTTGCAGAGTGGTATTCAGATTTGTGTGGAGTAGGCACCACTAAAAAGTGAAACATAAAAACTTTTTACAAAAAAAAAAAAACAACCGACTTCCAAAAAAACACTACAAAGTGTTTAATTTCGGAAGTCGATGGCAAAAAAAACGAAAGTAAATAAAAAACCAAAGACACCGACTTCCGAAATTAAAGTTATTTTTCGCTTTGTAGTGTTTTTTTACTTGACTATAAATAGTCAGTTAGTTAGTAATAACACCTATGTATACCATGTTTTACGCAAATAAATTATCTTATCTTACCAATGAACGTATAGGTAGAGTCTGTCAAGCGAGTCGTGTCCACGACCATTTAGCTGATTTCTTATAATGGCAATACCTACTATTGTCTGTCAAACGGATTGTCGCAACTTCTGAGGGGCAATTCTCGTACCTAAAAACGTTCACAATCTCATGCCAGCGTCAATCAAAATGTCAAAAATGAAGGTAAACGCTATACAATTTCTGTCAGATTGAGTCTTGAGATGATATTGCGAACGTTGTTAAAAATACGAGAATTGCCCCTCTGTTCTACTAAGCTACAGCATTTTGATACTTTTAGCTCAATTATTTAATTTGTATTAATGGAAATTTAAAGAAGAATGGAAAAGAAATATATTTAATGGATAAATGCACAGATCACACTATTCATGTAGAAAACAAAGGATAATCGATACGGAATTGGAACCCTTCATCATTTTTGTGCGTCATGAATTCATGATACTGACAGTGATTTCTCATAAGAAGGCATTGAATTTCTAGATTCTGATTTTAGTTCTAATTGTGACTAATAAATACCTACATTGAAATGCACTTTTTTAAGAATTTTTTTATCTACAAAAATTCAAGTATCAAACATGTTTTCAGCGTACTATATCAGTGTTGACACATGTAAGATTTTTAATTTTGGCCTCCTTTTTCATTGGACACGATTCGCTTGACAGACTATGTATAGTTTCATTAACGGACCTCCTTATCGAAAAGAGAGAGATAATGTAATCCTTTACAAGTCTAGACGGGCGGTGGTAGTGGGGAACTCCAGACTCCAGACGTGTCTGTTGTTGTTTACTGCAAACTCTTTGAGAGTCTTGAGTCGCATCGATTTCTCAAATTCTTTAAATGTGAAATAGTCCGGTCAAATTAGACCAAAAAATAGGAGTGAAGTTACATAAATTCGTTCAAAACACCATCATAAATTAAATCTAAAAAGTCCTCATCGATCCGATATCTGGAAAAAAAATTACTCGGGGTCGAAAGTCACAAAAACGGGTTTTTCGCGACTAAAGCTTCCCGAAGAATAAATAATAAATAAATAATAGAACAGCAAAATTAAGTATCAGTTTCACTCAGTGCCATCTTAGTAAAACTAAAAACAAAAATATAGTCAAGATTTGTCACCTTAGTCAATTTCAGAATGGGAAATCGTTGATAGACATTTAAACAAAATTTTGGTGATCTTTAGTCTAGTTTAGCGGCATTTATGACAAGAGAATCGTCACCAATATTATACCAAACTAGCTTCTGCCCGTGACTATGTCCGCGTGAAATTTCTTGTTCCCCGACCCGTCCCGTGGCATCGCATTGCCTGCCCGCGCGATTACTTCGTTTTTGCCTAGCGTTCTTTCTGATTTTTTTTTAAAACAATTTTTCTAATCCGCCTGGTAGTTACAGAGATTAGCGCGTTCGAACATACAAACAAACAAACTCTTCAGCTTTACTATTAGTGTAGCTAAAGATAGATATAGACAGCATGAGTTTTGAGAATAAGTATTATATTTCATGTAAGTATGAGAAAATGCATTTTCTTTGTAATATTTTTTTTTGGTGAATTTTTACAATGTGTTAATAGTTTTTCTGCTATTCTCGGATTAGACGAATCCAACAAATCAGAGATCACGAAAATCGGTCCATCCATTCTTGAGTTATAAATGGTGTAAATAATCTGACTTTGTTTTATTATAGGTATACATTTACGCCCAAAGTTGCGTTAAAATTAGCAAGAAAAACGAATCTTTGATGGCCCATAACTTTTTTATTTTACTATTGTTTCCACACACCGCACATACGACGACGAAACGATAAATGTTTCATTTTGGATATATACAATGTCAAACAGTGGAATAATACCCTCCTGTTTGTATGAAAAAAATATCGACTAGTGCAACCTTAAATTTGATCACACCTTTCTGATACACCCTGTATATGCCTGTTTCCTGCACATCACGTTATGATGACAGTGCTAATGCCTATGTACTTAGGCACTTATTTAGTTATCTACCAGCTGACACAAGGTCGACGGATATCACCCGCCAAATTACTTATGTTGCTCATGAACATAATTTATGCAAATATTTTTGTCGTGTGCGCTGAAGCCTCGACAACTACATAATACAGAATTTATTACCAAAGTAAATAGTTTTGATTTCAATGTTATGTGATAAACTGATAACGTACAAATTTTTGTTAAGGTAAGTACAGAACTAAGTATTAGATTAGACAAGTGTATCATCATCTGCCTAGCCTTTTCCTAACTATACCAGTATTTTACATAAAGCGACTGCCTATGTTTCTGGGTAATACGATACCCCTTGTTCAGACTGGTTGTCAGACTTTCGGGCTTCTGACTACCCGTAACGACTGTCAAAGATCTACAAATGACAGCTGGGACCAACGGCACACATGAACTGATAAACAGACATTCTATCCTACTAATATCCTCTCTCCTATTTAAAATTAACTTTGCTGTGCCCGACAGGGACCATAATTGATTCGATGTTTAGCATACCAACTATGTACACATTACGGAATGCAATAAAATATTGAGTATTGAGTAATGAGTAATATTATCAATGCGAAAGTTTGTGACGATGGATGGATGGATGGATAGATGTTTATTACTCTTTCATGCAAAAACTACTGAACAGATTTTGATGAAATCTGGCAAACCGATACTTTAACCTGGATACGATACACTTTTTATCCCCATATTCCTACGAGTTCGAGGAGCTCGTGGCTAAGTAATAATAGCCACACGGGTCGATCCATCAGGTTAAGCTACGCTTGCCGGTGTTGGTCAGTGGATGGGTGACCATCTTTACACACCGAGACTCCTCCGTGCCTCGGAAAGCATGTTAAGCCGTTGGTCCCGGCTGTCATTCGTGGATCTTTGACAGTCGTTACGGGTCGTCAGAAGCCCGAAAGTCTGACAACCAGTCTTACCAAGGGGTAATGTATTAACCAGTTACTGGGTTGCGGAGGTCAGATAGGCAGTATTTAGCTGCATCCGGTTAGACTGGAAGGAAGCCGACCCAAACATAGTTGGGAAAAGACTAGGCAGATTGATTGATTCCTACGAGTTTAAAATACATTTCTTTAATTTCATTAAAATTAAACCTTCTCCCTGTCTCCCATCATTTATCAGTTTGCAAAGAGTCGTCATTAAATACCTATTACGTCACAATCTTCAATAAATCTCTTGAAAGGACAAATAAAAATAAGAAAGGAACAAATACCTATTTATTAATGATATCCCGAAGATCGTGTACCTGCGTATTTGTGTGAGCAGGTAGATAAGTACGACGTTTGTTTACTTTGTAACTTTGTAAGTGTGTACTGTAAAGTGTAAACATCTTTCGGTGTTTACACTGACATACATACAATACGGGCGCAAATACAGGCCAGATTGTATGGTGGCTTTGTCTAGGGTTTTAAACCAACATTCTTTTTATCTCTAAGTTTTTTTAGTCTAAGACAAGAAAGAGTTTAAAAAATCTTTTATTGCTGGCAAAAGCATATTCTGGAAAACTAAGGGAAATTCTTATACCGCAGAAAGAGAAATTACAAAAATATTTCAATTCGCGGTTTCCATCCGACCTGCTAAAAAATTAATTTCAAAATACCTTCACAGCTCCCTACCCTTTTATTACTGCAGACGCCCCCTAACTTTACCCTAAAAGCAATTTAGGTAGACGTTTACAAAAAGCTGTGTGCAGAGGTCTTTACTCCTGACAAATAAAGTTGTTAATGAAACGCACTATAAAAAGTGTTGTCGCATACTGCAGTAATAACAGTCTGACGAGGTAATCAACTTTTTACTCTGAATCTAATCGACGATTAAGTAATTCTTCAGAATCCTCACGTTTACCTACAAGTCTTGTAGCGTAATGTGTTAATGCTTGTACTTTACTATGTTTTTAGGTCAATAAAATATACTTTTACTAGTATACAACCTGTTTTATAAGCTACACGTGTTATGACCTAAGTACACACTTGTAAAGTAAGTTAACCATTCCCGTTAGCAACGATCAACGAGTTATTACTCAAATGTTTTTGAGAAAATGTCATAATAAATCTAAGATTTATAGCTTTTCATTCATAACTTTAGCATCAGCAACATGTGTCGTGAAATGTGCACATTGAATGCCGCATAGTCGGCTAAGTACCTCTACCTATTCAGAATGCGATGTGATCCTACATTTCTATGAGGTTAAGGGCTGCCTTCACAGTTATGCTCTTGCACACATCGTAAAAGTTAACGGAGGAAAAGTTTGCTCACATGAACATGTATCATTCTTCCTGGATATTCAATGTGTTGCCGGTAGGGCTGTCAACCCTTCGAAAGCATCAGGAATCTCTTCAAATTTGATCATTGTGATAACGGTCTGTGTTTCGGGTTACAAAATGTATTCAGAAACTTCCAGGTTTTCGCAAAATGCTGTCTTGTTAACGAGGTCGTCAAAGGCTTTTGCCTTTTTCTGATGAAACGGCAACCATAGTTGCAGTTAAACATTGAGTATCAATTCGCTCCGTGTTTTGCTTCGAGTTCAACTTACCTTGTAAGGGAGGAAAGCGGGATTTATGTACATCTATACATACATTCGTATTAATGTATGAACAACAGCATATTTTATCATTTATGGAGGTCAATGCGTTCTGCAAAAAGTCACGAGCGTTTCTTCAGTCGGTGTCATTATCATCATGATCCATCCACCATAGTTTATTGCTAACGTTTTGTGGGACATTCCTTAGTGCAGATCTAGCACGTGAGGTTTTGATATACCTATGACTGAACCACCAACATGAAAGTTGACCTTTTATCAAAATAATCATGAAACGTTTTGTTGGCGATTCGATTCAATGATAAGTCTGCTGCGATACACGACTTTAAACAGTTTCAAAATGTTTTACATGAGGTGTTATCAGAGGAATAGCTTATCAAAATGGCTGTTAATGTACATAAAACTCATATGCGTAGGTACATAAATTCATAGAACGGATTTATCGTCGGAAACTGTTCATTGTTATTATTAATTAGTTAGAGTAGGTCCAATTTTATTAGCAACATTATTTAATCAGTTAATCACATCTGCTTACTTAAATTGTAACAACTAAATGTACACATGAATGCAATAAAGAATTTTGAATTTGCTTATTCTGGCAATAAAATATGTGCTGACATTTCAGTAGCATATTTATATAAAGTCCCATTAAAATAGATGTACAAATTTTAACAGGGTGTTCTACCCATGAATATGAACAACTTTCACTGTGGGCAACGAATTAAGAATGATAACTGTGGGACTAACTCTGAAATCGCGAAAAAAATCAGCTGTTCAGTACATTTATCTACTTACACCAATCTCGTCAAAATGTAGGGAGCAGCTGATTTTTTTTCGCGATTTAAGGTTTGGTCCCATAGTCAAAGTTGTTCATATTCATGGGTAGCACACCCAGTGAAAATTTGTCCACTTATTTTAATGAGACCTTATATAATATAAATGTTTCATAACCTTAGCGTGTAATTTACTGTCCCACAACGATGCCTGCCTCTTCACATACAGGGAAGGAAGGAACGAGCATTGACCACCGCGCTTGTTGAGTCAGTTGAAGATTTTTACTTTTTAGGGTTCCGTACCAAGGAACTCTTATGGTGCGACTCAGTCTGTCTGCCTGTCTGTCTGTCTGTCAAAGCTGGATATCTCAAGAACTACTACTGCTATCAACTTGAAATTTGGAACAGTTTTCGATAACGTTTACCTAACTATTTTGCAAATAAGAAATAAATTTTTTTTCTTTTTTTTTTGCAACGGACTGAAAAATCTGTCTTAAAAATTCAAAGTGGGGCTACTAGGGCATGTGGGGTATCATATGAAAGAGCGATGTTTCTACATTCTAGGCCGCATAGTTTTTTTGAATGAAAAATGTAAAAAAAATACCGTTGCCCCTTATCTCCGAAGTTTGCTTATAGAAAAATCTGAAGTTATTCTATGTGATAGAAGTTTATGAAAATATCACAGGAAAAATATAACGATGTCTCTAATATAGCACAATTTTTCAGAAATCGGAACGGAACCACCGAGGGTTCCGTGTCCGACTCGCTGTTGATCGTTTTTTTTTACGTAAGTATGTCGAAAATCAACGGATGTTGTAATTTTATAAGTGCATAGTTGAAAATCGATCTTTTGTTAAAATTAGATAACATGGCTGACCAATATTTGAATGCAAACTCTTATAACAAGCATCACACACACGCACACACAATCATTCGTTTCGATTACACAAATAATACGCTTCGTGGTACCTACATTGGATGTAGGTACTTAATGCAATGTAATCAGAGGCGATGTAGCATAAAATAATGAATATTGTGTAGTAACTGCTCTGACATATGTAATTATTACGATATTAGCTCTTCATGTATTTATGTGACACACTACGCCATTGACCTCGCACAGAGGATGTCGATAGCGAATGTTCCTCGCTCCGCTTTGTCTTCCTTAGGGTGCGTTTCCACTGACGCGGAGCTGGGCGGAGCGGAGCGGAGACGTGCAGGAATGTTCTTCTTTCTTTTTTTTTTCTTTTTTTTTATTTCTTTCTTAATTTCTTCTTTTCTTTCTTTTTCTTTCTTTCTTTCTTTTTTTCTTTCTTTATTTCTTTCTTCTCTTTTAACCGACTTCCAAAAGGAGGAGGTTCTCAATTCGTCGGAATATTTTTTTTTTTTTTTTTTTTTTTTTTTTTTTTTTTTTTTTTTTTTTTTTTTTTTTTTTTTTTTTTATGTATGTTCCCCGATTACTCGAAAATGGCTAGACCGATTTGGATTTTTCTTTTTTTGTTCGAAAGGGTATACTTCCCAAGTGGTCCCATGATCATCAAATCAGGATCTGATGATGGGATCCCATGGAAATCGAGGGAAACCCTCAAATTTTATGGGCACACCTATATCGATTTCGGTATTTTTTATAGTAACTCGTGCATTTACTCTCGGAAAGTACCATTCGGTGAACTGGAACTGATGATGAAGACCACAGAGGGCCATCGGAAATACTCAATTATATCTAAGTATATAACAGGTTGCGATTCGATTACTTTAATATGGTTTATGCTCGTCAAAATAATGGTAATGGTGACTTCACCATGAGCTCCATTTCTCCTGGTTCTTACTAGGAGAACTCCTCAACAATTAACGTCCCTGCATCGGGAAAAGCAACATTTTGTAAAACGTGATGAGCAGTTGACATTGGGTTATTGTAACTTAGATAAGTAAATTACAAACTGAACCACTAAAAAGTGAAAAATAAAAACTTTTTTACAAAAACAAAAACCGACTTCCAAAAAAAACACTACAAAGTGAAAAATAACTTTAATTTCGGAAGTCGGTGGCAAAAAACTAAAATACAGATCCAAAGACACCGACTTCCGAAATTAAAGTTATTTTTCACTTTGTAGTGTTTTTTTTGGAAGTCGGTTTTTGTTTTTGTAAAAAAGTTTTTCTTTCAAGAGTGAAAAAATTGGTATTCGAAGGATGTCTTACAGGGTCAGATTAAATTAGCTAGCGGAACTCCGCAGACGTGTCGCTATCGATCAATATCTAAACATGATAAAACAATAAAAAAAAATGATGATGTTTTTTTGGGGTAACGTCGCCGCCGGTAGTGTAGTCACTTTAGAATATCAGTTTAAAAATCAGTTTTTGTTGTGTAAACTTCACACAGGTGATGGGTATCGAATATCGAAAACTCAACACGATAAAACAGATTTTATCAACTCGCACTTCAAGTAACAAAACTACCAGGAGGTCATTGACCCAAAAAAAAAATCATCAAATCTTTTTGTCATGTAGATTCAGAATATATATATAGTGTTTAGAACCTAGCTACTAACTACCTATAGAAGTTTCGCTAGCTAATTAAATTGACCCTGTATAACCAGACGGCTGCAGAAAAAAAATGGCGGAAGATACTGAACACGGGTTTCCCAATGACTAATATTGAATGCTAAAAAATATAATTTGCTCCAATCACCACGCTTGGCAGACGCAGAGAATTGCTGATCGCAGTCTAATTTGACTTATAAGCAGACAGGAAGACGCAGGCCAAAGATTAAAAATTGCCAAGTTATCTTTGGGAACAAATGAAATGAAGGCCAATTCTCTTATATAAAACCGGACAAGTGCGTGTCGAACCACGCACAATGAAGGGTTCCGTAGTTGAAAAGAATTTATCCCAAAAACAAACTTAACATTGGAGATCAAAAAAAAAAAAGTCATAAAATTACAAATTCACAATTTTCGCACTTTTTCCTTTACTTGTGCTGGAAGACCTTGCTTCTTGCCAAATTTCATTATTCTAGGTCAACGGGAAGTACCCGTAAGTTTTGATTTACTTGCGACAGTTGCGAGAATCAAAATGTGTCGCAAAATGGCCGTATTTTTTATTCCGTTGACTTAGAAGCTTGAGTTTTTTAGGACTTCAAGAAACCATGGTTTCTTGAAGTCCTAAAAAACTCAAGCTTCTTCAAGTTGAAATTAATATCAAATACGTAAGTCTATGCATAGACTTACGTATTTGATATTAATTTCAACTTGATACCTCTATGCGTTCCTCAGGAAAAGGTCTTGACACACTGACAACTTTGAAAATATTTTTTTATGTGATAGAATTACAAATTAACAATTTTCGGACTTTTTCCTATATTTGTGTTGTAAAACCTTGCTTCTTGCCAAATTTCATGATTCTAGGACGACCGGAAGTACCCTATAGGTTTTGATTTACTTGCGAGTATCAAAAAATGTCGTAAAACATTTTTCTTTCTTTCTTTCTTTTCTTTCTCGTATAAATGGCCGTATGTCTTTATTGCGTTGACTTAGAAGTTCGATCTTTTTAGAACTCCAAGGGACCATAGAGTATTTGATATTAATTTCAGCTGGATACTTTCACGCGTTCTTGAGAAAAATGGTCTTGACAGACTGACAGACAGACAGACGGAGAAACAAGTGATCCTATAAGGGTTCCGTTTTTTCCTTTTGAGGTACGGAACCCTAAAAAGATCAAATTCAAGTGCAATCTCATGCCAGCGACAATCAAATGTCAAAAATGTAGATAAGAGAGACTGAGATGAGATTGTGAACGTTATTAAAAATACGGGAAATGTCCCTGAGATTGCGAACGTTGTTAAAAATAAGGGAATTGCCTCTGAGATTGCGAACGTTGTTAAAAATACGGGAATTGCCGCTGAGATTGCGAACGTTGTTAAAAATACGGGAATTGCCGCTGAGATTGCGAACGTTGTTAAAAATACGGGAATTACCCCCGAGATTGCGAACGTTGTTTAAAAATACGAGAATTGCCCCTGATATTGCGAACGTTGCGTTGTTAAAAATACGGGTATTGCCCCGCCGTTTAACCGTTGATGTATGATGGTCCATATAGATCGCTCGTTCTATCTGGACTAGACAATAAATCATTTCATTGTTTAAAATTAAGTTGCATAAACAATATGGGTTCTTGAACACATGTAGAGCAGAGTGGTATCGGCAATAAATAACATTTACACTTACCGTTTATGATTGTGTGCAAGTCTGATGCACACAGTTGTTTAATTAATGGTCGAGCGGTTACAATGAGTTACGGTTCGTGTGAACACAAGACGGTACTACATTGTTTTGTATTTTTATTCTTTCATAATCAGAGCAGCCACCGTTATAAAAAAGTACTATCATTCGTATCTTTAGCTGAACAAATCAATCAATCTTCCTAGCCTTTTCCCAACTTCGTTGGGGTCGGCTTTCTGTCTAACCGGATACAGCTGAATACCAGTATTTTACATGGAGCGACTGCCTATCTGACTTCCACAACCCAGTTACTGGGTAATACGATACCGGTATCTTTAGCTGAACGTTTTATTTATTTCATTCAGCGCAACATACAAATAGAGAATAGTTTATTGTCTAGGTAATACAGTAAGCTCCCATCGAGGAGCGCTGTCCCAAATTAGACGCATTATTAATTTAATGTATATAAAACAATATGCATTATATTAAAACACATAAGTACAATAAAAGATAAATAATTTAATTATTTTTAAAATGGTGAAGGAATGAAAATACGGTTATTAGTTTTTGCGTGATTCAAAGTTTATTATCCGCGTTAGACATAACTTTACAAATAACACACATAGTCTAAAATATTAACATATTAATTAATATAATGCTCTAATTTAACATTTTTTTTCCAAATCAGTAACACTACTCGTTAAAATCATTAAAAGTCGTTAACGTCGTCGCCTTGAACTCCTTAAAAAATGGTCAGATATTCAGATCTTTTCTATGTCATTGTCTACCACCATAATTTATAATATTAATAAAACTAAAAGGAAGAAGGTGTTGACTTTGTGTGTGGTAACTGGAACTTCATTATTTAGGTATGCCATTGTCATTATAGCTGCATCAGCCACTGACGTAACAGTGGGGCGACGTGATCGATAGTCAAAAACGGATTACAAGTGATTGATGGGGTTCTATCCCCTTCCCCGAGGTGTACCTACCGCTTTTTCACGTTAAGGGGATATATCGATAATTTTGTGTTTTTAAATTTCCTGTAAAACCATTCAGATTGTTAAATCATTTGGAGTTTCTATATGTGTTATTTGACTTTAATGTCTACTGATGTACTAAAACTGAAACATGATTAAGTACTTACTAATTTTTTTTTCCAAGAAAAAAAATCCAAAGTCTATTATCTGTTTTATAGATTATACGTAAACAGTTCCTTATTGTGCAGTAAAAAGGTATTTAAATAATGTTAAGAACTTACTAAGTTAAAAATTATACATATTTACATAATTTAAAACGTAACAGACTTAAAAAAAATATAATATGTACAAGTATAATATAAAAAGGAGGGGAAATAATCATAGGCCATCGAAAAATTCATCCGCATCGCTGTCAAAAGGAAAGGTGCCCAAAAGGCTGGCAGCATTGCCACGTTGTATGGCAATGCTAATTCTTTGGCCAAAAAATAGGCCAGGCCTTTGGTCACGTGTAGAGTCGACCAACCGCTTGGCGATGTCCGGCAAAACTAAAAGGGCACTCGGACCCCATAGCCCTAGTGTTTCAACCCCAAATGGCTCGAACATATAAGTCCCAATAAGATTGGAGTATTTGCGCCGATTGAGGTTTTCCACACCTGCAGCAGCCGCCCCAGCTAAAAATTGATTTAAGTATAGCATTTTATCATAAATCTACATTTAAACGAAGCGCGTTTAAATTCCGGTGCACGTGAGAGTCTTCTATCTCGTGCGTCAAACTAGACAGCCATAAAACACAAGTATAGGATGTGAAAGTGAAGACCAACTGGACTCTGAGGGTCGGAAGATTGGAGTCCCGCCACGATGTCAACTTTAAGTCATTCGTGGTGCGAGTTCCAACCCAACATCTGCAATCCTGCTTGAAATAAAAAGGTGTCGTATTTCGACGTTTCCGAGGACGGTTATGCGACTCCGTGCAGCGAAATACGACAACATTACGTGTTTAATTGTGGTTTTTATAAATAATAATATTATGTATGATAGTCTGTAAGGTATTTATGTTATGGGTCATTGTTACCCGAAATAAATGATTTATTTATTTTATTTATAACGCCATTTCACAGACTCCGAGCTAAACCACACTTCGATATATCCTCTTAATGGCGGCTTCAACAAAATTGTCTGGAGTTTTCCCCACCATTCTCATATCGTTAGAGGCTATTGTAAGATCCAGGGAATGTAATTTTTGGTGAAATGTGCGCTTGTCTTACTTACGAGGCTGATTTTGTAAGCTGACAACGTCATTCAACCTTTTACAATGTTTACCAACTATTATCTAACATTCTGTTCATTGTTAAGCTCCAGCACAATGCACGTCGTGCAGCTTCGATATCCATGGGCGGATTACAAAAGAAAATATGAGCAATAAATTAAGACTACTACGAAACCCCTGCTGATTATATCGTAAAATGAAATAGAAAATTTCAAAGTGTCGATTAAACCATATATATGGACGACTTTTTACAGTTTTGACATAAACGTCGTCGATACAGAATACCGTTGACCCATCATCGCTAACTTGGCACCTACTCACACGGTCGCAATTAACGTTGGAATTCTTACAAACCATAAATTTAATTTAATGTTCAAGTGTTCGACCTACATGTGTGACCGCAGTCGCTATGCGGATAACAGTACAGAGATGGTGATGCCGTAATGGGAGAAGGTGCACTTGGCTCATCTGGGTTGACCACAAGCGTCACGCGAGCGCCGCAACGCGCCCGCGGCCGCGCTCCCGCCGACCAAGTACACCTGTACCTGCCCGCAATGTATACATGGATGCCCCAGATTCACTATACCTCAATAGACGTGTTCCAATATTCGATAAAAGTGATCCACATATTTGAAACGCTAGCAGTGATTAAAACTGTAACCTGCGCTTGCGCTTACTGTCCATTTCGTGCTGCAGTCGCTGGAGATAAGTTTACGGCATGAACGAATTAACCACTGGACCCGACATAAAATACAAATGTATGAAAACTCGAAAATGAAAATTTTGTGATAAATAACAAAAAAATAATAATAATGTACTTACTTACAAGTGAAAAGAAATAGTGCTGCGCTGCTTCCGCCGCTATAGTTTTTACACCATTTAGTCATTTTTGGGAGATGTTTTGTGACAAGTAAGTGCTTGAGACTGACGCAAAAACAAGCGACCAAGGCTAGAATTTCCTGGTTGCTGACAAGACCGGTAAAGATACCTCCGCTTATATTTATGTAGGGTCCAGTGGTTAATTCGTTCATGGTTTACGGCTACAAACTGCAACCAACACTATAAATCGTATTCGTCTGCAGATATGCAATGAAACAGCTTAATGGTTGGCTTTATGACGCATACGTTCGCCGGTAATCTAAATTACAGTTACCGGTCATTTTCTAGACGCGATGTTCGTTCGTATATAAATTCAGTCGTACAATCAGGATTCGATAAGACCCGGTATAAACATCTCTAGCCACTAATGGCTTCCTACATTCTAAATCAATCAAGATTGCTACCAGGTAAGTTGCATCATTAGTAAATCCGTGGTTGTGTACAACGGTTGACCCACATTGCGTTCATTAAAATAAAACACACTTCAATTTCGTGCCATCTCTGCGGCTTCTCATTATTCAATGTCGGTGCTCACGCGATTTGCTCCTTAGTTTTGCGTTGTTTGCGGTTACTATTAGAATACTGTTTGTGCAACTAACAAACAACAACTTTATTATGACAGTGCAACCTCAGTGCAGTGCTCTTTTTGAGAAAATGGTTGTAACATTGTGTTTACTTAACAAATACCTTCAAGGGCTGTTACATTATTATTTCTAATTTAAGCTCCACGTTACTTACGTTACACGTATTTCGTTTACACAAGTGTTTCGATTTTAGTTAAAGTACCTAACTACTTCAAATAATATCGAGGTATGACGTTGGTTTATGATATTGATAACAGATTTGATTTGGGTTTTCTAATAATTCGTTTAGATTGACGTTGAAATTGTTCAACCTTTTTTTTTTTGTGGATGGGAAATATCAAATGACTTCTCCCGCTCTGGGTGGAGCGGAAGGGCGTGTCAGACTTTTACTGACTAAAACCCACCCGTGTTCCTTCAGTTGCCAGGGCCACGGTATCTCTTTCGAACAACCCGCGACCCCGGCGGCAAACTGTTCAACCTGAAGCTTTGTCCATATTAGATTATATTAAGTACAACATTTCACCAGGTTAAAGGCTGTCGCAGACAGCCACGACGCGACGACGCGACTTTGCGACGCGATTCTGGTAGACCAATTTCCATGAAGTTTTCATAGAAATTGTTCTACTAGAGTCGCATTGTTCTACTTGGGTTGCGTCACGCTGTCGAGCCGCGCCTGTCTGCGGGAGTCTTAACACGTGGTTCTTTTGCTACAATAGGTTTTAGTCTCTCGACACCCTTGTGCCACCTACGTCATTATAACATTATGTATAATAAAAAAGCTTGAATTTTAAGCAGTAAACTGTATTTCCAAATTAATAAAGTTAAATATATAACAAGTAAGCTAAAGTCCACGGCACAGAGAAGATTCTACTTGTTACGTGTTGCCAGTTTATAAAACTAGTGAAAATTTTAAATGTTGCTAATGCAAACTATGATGTCTATGCTATTTTTAAACACATTACATTACTGTAATTACCACCTTATTAGGTTGTGTTACAATTGGTATTACAAACGAGAGCCATCTTTATGAAATGATCGATTTTGCCAACGTGAAAATTGTAGCAACTTTATAATATAGAGTGCACAGTATAGGAAAAGTGCTAGCTAGGTATTTTATATATCTCTTGTCATGCGAGGTCGTGGGGTTTAAATCGGGGCAAGTCCAATGTGACTTTTTCAATTCATATTCCTATGTTCTTTCTGACTGTATCTTGGACATTACTGACATCGGTGAAAAAAAAAAACATCGTGAGGAAATCTGGATTAAACCCGTCTTGAGCAAGCGTGGTGATCAAATGCTCGTCCCTTCTCTGTATGAGAAGTGGCCTTTGCCCAGCAGTGGGACTGTATCAGGCTGGTATT
Organism: Cosmia trapezina; assembly: GCA_905163495.3. Classification (NCBI taxonomy): domain Eukaryota; kingdom Metazoa; phylum Arthropoda; class Insecta; order Lepidoptera; family Noctuidae; genus Cosmia; species Cosmia trapezina. The sequence continues at coordinate 21,543,395 of LR991022.1, forward strand.
ATTATTAATGTGTAGAGTTGTTGTAAGTCGTAGTTTCTCAAAATGTAAGAATATATTATACATATTAAGCCTGTTATTATTTATATCCTAATTCAAACAAACAAACGCGCTTGCTGCCAACTTCACACGATAGCTGTCAAATTAGTACGCATTGGTAATGAAGTTCTCGAGTATTGCGGAACAAAATGGCGTCTTGACAGTACAAACATACAATTTACATTTTTAAATATTTTTATAAAAACATAAAATAAAAGAAAAATATAAAAATAGTAGCCCACCGGTATCGGGAACAGGGTCCAAGCTACCGGTGGTCAGGGCTTTACATATCCTACGCAAACACCTTCATATTCAGATCCCCTACACCGCCACGGACGGTAGCTAGAGAGGAACCTCCTCACTATGCGTGCAGTGTCCAGGAGTACTGCTTTCTGAATCAAACCCTTGACCCAGCCGCGCAATGAGAGCCTCCTGAGGTGTTGCTCAAGGCTCTCCGCACGATTATCGGTACAATGATTGCAGGGTCCACATCACACATGTCGGCAACCTCGTGTGCTAAGTCAAGATACTTGTTTTTTTTTATCTTTCTCAGCTTTCACGAGATTCTCATCATGAGGGACAGCGCTAACAACAATCATTGCACGGCGCTCTCGTCAATCTATCACTTATTTATAGTAGTATTATTATTTTATTTATAATAGGATAATACACAATTAAATATACCAATATCGTTATCGAGGGCACCTCTAAAATATAGGTACCTAGGTAATATATTGTATTGTTGCTTATTGATCCAATAAATAAGATCTTTTTGCGTTATAAAGTAAACCATAGTGAATCACTATGGTTACTTTATATCGCAAAAAGATCTCATTTCAAAAACATTTTTTGAAATAAGAAATGTTTTGCTACTCCCTATTAACGACTTAAATACCATGAAATTAAACATTCCGTGGCCATAGACTTTTAAAAAAAGATGGACTCCGCGCCACGCATATCGAAAGTGAAGCACCCTACCGATCTATGTGTGCGTGATTTGAGTACCTGCAAAGACGCCGTCACTCGTGTCACGTAATGGCGGCCGGTCGGCATACTATGATGTAAATGTGTGCGCGAGACGTGTTTGTACAAACGGTCCCGGCATACTTACTGTGCTTCACTTTCGATATGCGCAGCGCGGAGTCCATCTTTTTTTATAAGTCTATGTCCGTGGCCTATAAAGAAAGAAAAGGAGTACCTAAAACAACTGTTTATTATGATAGAATCGATTTAATAAGTGTTTACGATGCAATAAAGTGTAGGTACCATGTTTTCATTAGATAATTATGTAAGTACTAGGCCATTATATGCATCCCTTGATGACTAGGTTCTGTAACCATCTCACCGTGAAAACTTAGGTGAAGTGAGCGTGGAGTGAGCTGTCAATAGTGTCAATTCCTAGCAAAAACAAACTCACTTCACCTAAGTTTTCACGGTGAGATTTTTACAGAATCAATCGGCTGTTTACGTTATACGAATCCTTTTATTTTTTATACAAATGCATAAAAAATATTATTCAGTTATTGATCTTGACTTCGTGGGAAAAGTAAATTAAGCTATTGTAACTTTGATAAATTACAAACTGACCCAATAAAAAGTGAAAAATAAAAAACTTTTTTCAAAAAAAAAAAAAAAAACAACCGACTACCAAAAAAAACTACTGAGTGAAAAGTAACTTTAATTTCGGAAGTCGGTGGCAAAAAATAAAAATACAGATCCAAAGACACCGACTTCCGAAATTAAAGTTAGCATAGGTAGTGTAATTAATTTGTACCTAGTTAAACACGGATAAAAAATTGAAAATTACGCAAAAACTTTCAACCGTTTTTTCATGAAACCTTCACCATTTTAAAAATAATTAAATTGTTTATCTTTCAGTGTACGTGTTGGTGTGGACGCCACGACACGACACGCCAACAGCCGGTCTGACTCACCGCATTAGATGTTTCACATAAAAAAATTGCAATTTTTGAAATCCACAAACAATTTTCACCTTTTGTTTACAGCTTGTGCTAATCGCGCCAACTATGTACCTCGTTTCGCGTCCAGTGGCCCATTTAACTTTAAAATAATCCGTAATGGGCAATTTTAACAGAATGCTGTACGTTCTAGTCACCATGACCACATGAACCAAGCAAATACTTCAGCTTCTTTACATCTATTAGTTAAGTAAAGAAAAAGCAAGTATTGGGTAAAAGTGAGGCCCTATGCTCTTACGCAATTGTTTTCATTTTCTGCTAAAGAAACCGGTTATGTTGCCAACCAAAGAAAGTAATGTCAACCGTTCTAATTACGAATTCATTTCTTTATTTTAATAAAGTGTAAAGGTGGTTCACACTTTGCTTTAAACATTACCTAACAACCGAAAAAGGTGTTATTTTATGCTTATACACATACTAGCGAGTAGCGACTCGCGCCTTGCTTCGCACGGTTTCTACGGTTTGAAAAAACATCGATATTGCTTTGTTATATATGTATGTAGGTAAGTTTAATATTAATGTATTGTCATATAAACCTTCTGCAATAAATTCTCTTTATGTTGATGACAACCACTTCAAAATCCGTTGCCCAGTTTAGAAGAACAACGCGGCCACACAGACAGACACAAAAAGCGACTTTATTTTTTAATTACTAAAGATGTATAAATTATGTGGATTAGATACTGATACCAAAAATGTAAATGGTACAGCAGAAACATTCTATACGGGGTTACTTGTAATTCGATGTATTCCTTGCAGAACGTCACAGTAGGGTTAAAATGCAACAAATTATAAAGGCGCGGTGTTAGCTCAACATTCACAAATATTGGTTTCTTGGACTGTCGAGTATGACGTAACGCAATGAAACTATCCGACGCAAAAAATACAGTGGACACAGAAGGGTTTAAAGAAAAACTTTAACAGAATAGAATAGTAAAAAAATAGTTTAATATTCCCAGTAAAGGAAGGTGCTCCGCAAAAATACACTTTGACGTCGAACATCTTTATATTTTCAGCGATAACGACATTCTTGTTTTTAAGAATTTAATAGAATTAGCCTTTTTTTAAAACTTTAACCGGACAATTATTTAATTTACTGTGTACATTCTAAATAATCTAAAGAAAACTGGGAAAATAAATGCACATTCGCAGCTTAGTCACATCTCGGCAACACAAATATTACTTTCAATTTTCAACCTTATTTCAAGGCAGCTAATAGTGACAATAGATTACGCGGTTGTGTGACGTTTAAAATCGTAGTCAGTCAGCGCCTTAAGCCACCAATTGCTCTACTGAAATTCACTATTTTTTTTTGTAATTTTTGTCTAAGAAAAATATATTTTGCCAAAGTTATGCTACGGCATCAGATATGATAAGTAACTTAATTTCCAGTAAAGTCGAGCCGTAAATCATTTTTGAATTGTGTTTTGCATAAAAAAACTAAAAGTCTAACGAACTCAAAAACTAATTTCGGTAGAAAATTTTTGGTGGCTTAATTTGTTGCATTTTAACCCTACCATGACGTACTATGACATCCTGCAAGGAATACGTCGAATTACAAGTTACCCTGTTTATAGAAATGATTCACGTACGCTTACAATTTTGAATGAACGACGTAGTAGACTCACTACGAATTTTTTACGCGTGTTCCGTCATCACAAGGCACACTGCCAAAAGTTGTTACAATCTAGTCTAGTTCTACAAATCTACATCGTGTGTGTAGGTAGGTACTGTTAGATCTACTTTGGATAGTTTTTGAGGCGATCGAGATAATTTGGTTCAGTCATGGCGTGAGTAATGCCTCGACCCGGTTGTTTTCGGAGGAAGACGTTATGGCCGTCTGTAGCTGGATTAGGGTTGATGATGACTGAGATAGTGAACTGTCCCACAGTAAGGAAGTTTGAGAGGCTAATCAACGCCCAAATGTTAAATACTGTGATGGACTGATAAAAAATTGGTATGAGTTTGACAATCTGTCAATAAATTGTGTTGATTGGCTTGTCAGAAACCGGGAGTGGACTTGTTAATGTACAGTCAACAAAAGAGATATCTAGGCAGGGCATATTTGTATGTGTTTTGCTTCATGTTCAATTTCGTGACAGTATAAAATTTTGTGTTAGCGTGTTACAATGTAGGACTATCAATTCTGCCTATATTATATACGATTTTTCCTTTAAAAAGAATTTGTAATTTTTTCGACTTGTGGCCCTTTTGAAGTTAAGCAACGATATATAAAATTGAACATGAAGCAATACACATACAAATATGTTAGTGTGTCCTGCCTAGATATCTCTTTTGTTGTCTGTACCTACATAACAACATAAATCACACCCATAATCCCCGAAGGGTTAGACAGAGGTGTAAGTACCTCAGTACACCTACACGCTACACACACATTTCGGCAGTTATATTTAAGTCCCATGTAATAGGGGGTCACCCTATTGCCATCAACCCGGCACAAATCCAGACTCCGGGCTGCTACTGAGAAATTCCTGATGGAAAACCCCAATAACACCTTGCCCGACCTGGGAATCGAATCCAGGACCTCACGCTCAGCAGTAGCGCTTGTGACCACTAGACCTACGAGCAATGTACCAGCACATCAAGCTACTACAATCTGTCAAATTTCTCTAATAGATTTTCATCTTTATCGCAAAAGCATTATAGGTTCAAGGTTGATTGGGAAAATTTGACAGTTTCGGGTGGCTTGACCTGCTGGCATCTGTACCTACTTTATTTATAAAAAACGGTTCACTGAACTATTAAGTCACAGAATTATAGGCCTTAGCACAATATTCGGACACAGACATCATCAGCTTAGCTTTTTCCCAACGATGCTGGGGTCAACTTCCAGTCTAACCGGATGCAGCTGAATACCAGCATTATTACACGGAACGACTGCCTATCTGACCTCCACAACCCAGTTACGGGTAATACGATACTCCTAGGTAAGACTGGTTGTCAGACTTTCGGGCTTCTGACGACCCGTAACGACTGTCAATAAAGATCTACGAATGACAGCCGGGACCAGAGGGGTCTTGGTATGTGAAAAGATGGTAACACATCCACGGACCAACAGCGGCTAGCGTAGCTTCACATGATCGATCGACTCGTGCGGCTCGTGGCTAAGTAACTTAGCCACGAGCCCGTCAATATTCAGACACAGACATGAGTATGTTGTGGGAAACGCGGGGAACACACAATGTTTACTTTACTCCACTCTCAGTCGATGTCAACACTCAACACAACACAACCCGACGCGCGCATTTTCACTTTTCGTCGTGGAAACTAGATATGAACGCAAACCGGTTCCGTATCATATTAACATAGTTATTCGACAACTCAGATATTTGGACTCTATGTGACGTTACACTTTTCTCATCTGCGAATTAGATCTATGAATTCATTAAGAACATTCGGCTAACGCACTTTTTATTAACGCTTTCGGGGTCATTTGAGTTAGCGAAGAAAATATTTAGAAGGATGAACTCGCTCGTTTCAATTAGGTAAAGTTGAAGATAATAAAGCAAAAACATTGTCATCGCTTGATGACATTTCTTAATCAGCACTTCGGTTTCTATCTAACGGTATTACCTAACTCAGTTTGAGTTTGGAATAATGAAATTCACACCGATGCGCATTCTTGTAAATTAACTCAATTTAATTACAGCATTATTTTAAATAACATTAGTAAAAGCGTGCATAAGTTCCGTAACTGCGATCGAAACAAATGCATAGGTAATTAATTAGCATTCATTTATAAATATGAAAGTGCATATTCATGTGTATTCATCCGTAAATCCGGTGGTGTGCGAGCTGTGAGCACCGAAACGGGGCCAGCGTGTGCGCATGTGGCCGGCTAGTGGAAGCTGGCGTATGGCTGCGCGGGCACAGGCGGCCGGCGGCGGCGCGGTATCGCCGTATCCGCCGATACGCGACGTGTTCGCAAATTGTACCACTTATCTCTTGTGCAATTGTTGGATCCAGAACTCTATGTGTTAATTGACGGGCCTTGATATCAGTTTTTAAAGGTCGTCATGCGGTCCTGTCCAAATACGAGTCATATCCGAGTTCGAATTTTATTGGACCTAACTGTAGCAAGGATTTTGCCGAAAGGTTAAAAATATACGTCATGAAAGTTCAAACATAAATTTTGCCTAACTTTTATATTAAACTTAAACCAAACTTTTCCCCATTTTTCTTTTAAAACGGTAAAGTAGCATGTTTAATAGCCTTTTAACTTTACCTAGCAACAGCGGTGCAGTAAATTAATGATCTTCCATTTAACATTTCTTGCAACTTTATGTTACCGAGTTGCGGGAACTAAATTAACTGCGCAACGAAATTGCTTAGCGGGGGCAACGTCAAAATAGACAAACGACTATACCAAAACGTTTGCATGTGATTAGTCAGAGTAATTAGTGACCATACGTAGGTCAGGAATAGGACCGGAGTGGCAATGACATGGTCACATGTTGGAAAATGATAGTTTGCCCTCTGTCCTTACTTGAGGTCAGCGCCGGTTATGGACCGAGCACGTTGAGGATACCTGTTTTCGGATTTAATGGGTTTATAAAATATTGTCAACGTAATCTTGCGCACCTTGAACGTATAGAAGAATGAATAATATATAGTAAGAATGTTTAGTATGCTTACTTGACTGTTTAGTATGCTATGCATGCCAAAATTGTTCTTGTTGGTAACGGGAATGAATGATTAATAAACTACCTATACCTATACCTATTTCAGTATAGTTGTTTTATCTCACGAAAGCGGGCGAGCCATACTTGTATGTACCTGCAGTTACGCACACAAGAGCGCGTGTCGAGCGCGTGTCTATACGCATTACATCTACAAGTATGGCTCACCCGCTTTCGTGAGATAAAACAACTGTACTTAGACAGATCACAAATGTTTTGTCATATTTTTAGGTTCAATAAGCAGTCTTGAGACAGTGGATGTACAATCAACTGCACTTCCATGATAACAATTTTTGTTGCAGCCTTCGTAGCAGTGGATTTCGTAGATAAACTGAGCTCACGTGACGTGCGGTTGACCGTACACACGGCTACATATCAAGCTTCACATTTCCAGTATAAGCTGCTCCCTAATTGTGCGCTCAATCGATCGATCAATCGGAATCTGAATCATTTCGAACTGCTTCATATGTTCGAAAAATGTATCTGCTCAACAACGTAAATAACGCAATGAATGTAGTTGAACTGTCAAAATGAAACCGATTCCGAATGATAATGTGTTACACAATTACCCGCTGGTCATTGTCTATGATTTCCGTACAGTGATACGAGATGTGTATATACCATAGATATCTGTTTTTTTTATATTTATATAGTATGTACATACCTACACAGTACATTAAGATTTAAAAAAAAAAACTTCTCAAGGTCTGGTAGCCCACTAAACAGTTCATAGGTGTAACGAAAAAATAACCAGTTTAGAACTAATTTACCTACACATACATTGGTTTGAAATTATATTATGTAACATCGTGATTTACGTGTGTTAGCATACATAGATTTACTATTTACCAATTTGTGCACATATGTAATATTATGTAGTGCTAAGTGTTTGCGTACTGATTTCATAACTTTCAATTGCAGTTATTGAATCAGCGCAATACTAATTAAGACAAAGCGATTGTGATCAGTTTTGCAATACAAAACAAAGGTAGAATGGACTGCATGGATGTCGATGTTATTTTTTTTGCAACATCCTGAGTGAGTAACCATAGCTTAGTACACATCGCTTAGTAAGTAGGTTCTCAGTTCATCTTTAGACTAATAAATTATAAACAGGTAAGTTTTGTTTGTAAGTTTGTATGTCGGGGGTAATCTCTGGAACTAATGATCCAACTCTAAATTTTTTTTCACAGGTAGAAAGCTACATTATTCCTAGTGCTGTGTGGTACTAATTAAGTTTATGTCATGCATATTACACGAGCTATAACAATTTTTGTCTATTATATCGGAAAAAATACCTCTTAAAACAGAATTATTTGCATGCGCTGCTAAAACGGTTGTTTTAAAATTAAAATCAATTTAATATGGCAACCTGGTCCAGGTTGCCATTTTATATTGTCTTAAATAATTCTAAAAAAAAGTCCGCGACACCATATTTCTATAAAAAATAAATTTCACGCGGACTAAGTCGCGGACAGAAGCTAGTACCTAAGTGATATAGGTAATCGCACCTAGATGACACCTAGAGACTAGTGACTTACGCGACTTGCAAGTCGTTAAGTAGGAACGTGTATCCCACTGAAATACCAAAGCTTTAAAAGCAAATATCTTCAGCATCGTCATCAGTCTCCTGCCCTTATCCCAATTCATTTGGGGTTGGCCTTCTTTTTCTTCTATAACTTTTCTATTAGTGGGGCTTGTGGCTAAGTAAAAACAGCCGCTCGGGTCGATCGTTCAGGTTAAGTTACGCTTGGTGCGGTTGGTTCGTAGATGGGTGACCATCTTTACATACCTACCCTTATATATCATCTTTATATACCCCTCCAAGCCTCGGAAAGCACGTTAAGCTCCCGGCTGACATTTGTAGATCTTTGACAGTCGTTACGGGTAGTCAAAAGTCCGAATGTCTAACAACCAGTCTTACCAAGGGGTAGGGTTAGGGGGTGGGGGGCTGGGCGGGTGGGGGGGTGGGTAAGGGATAGGGTAGGTAGGGGTAGGGGTAGGTACCAGTAAGTGGATTGTGGATGTCAGATACGAAGTCGCTAAATGTAAAATACTGGTATTCTGCTGCATCCTGTTAGACTGGAAGCCGACCCTAACATAATTGGGAAAAGGCTAGGGATATGATGACTTCTCTATTAGTCATCACCTCGGTATTAGTCACTCCCCTTTATAGCCATATCATCTTCACATCTTTCAAATAATCGAATAACAAAAGGTCAGTAACATAACATTCACGTGACCTAAATAAAAATTGATTAACGAGGCATTAATTTCAATATTACGAAATGGATTTTAATCTTTCATTAATTTATAAATGTCAAATCATTACAAAAGATGAACCATTTAAATGTTTCACGGCAATTTTGCTTGAAAGTGCATTTAAAAAGCATTAACATTATTCATAAACTACTCGACATTTTCAATAAAATATTGTATTTATTATCATTCTTGCAAAATATTATGTGTAAATGTTACATTTCTGAACATTTTCTTTAATTCATTGAACATAAACTTAAACAAAATGTCATGAATTCATGATACTTTATTTGTTGGAGTACGTATTCAGTATAATGCTATGTGGTTAAACTTTGTTAATTTATAAAATGCCATTTTAACCGTACATACATTTGTCCGGTATAAAAGTTGTATTATAAAATAATTATATTGGTACTGTCTTATGTATGTCACTGTATGATTAATATGATTACCAAATTCGTTAGTTTATAAAAATCATTATTCTGCGATAGTTTATAATATTTCCATGGCAAACTGACAAATTGTGAACTTTTATCAAACTTGCATGAGACGAACGCACCTGACGATAATACTAAATAGCCAAGTACAGCTTGTCCACTCTGAAATGACGCGCCCCACTACCGCATTTAGCGTAGTGTACGTATATAAATTTAAGGCGGTGAGAGCCGTAAAAACGTCGTTTTGTTTAGTGTTTTATTCGTAGATAACACGTATTTAAATTTTGAAAAAAATATATTACTTAGTTCAGACTTCGATCTAGAAATTTCGGCCGTCCGATACACGATTACTTGCACTTTACTGCATCCAATTAAATCGCAAAGACAAGTCTAAATTATGATCTATATCTTATTTCATTTGATTTATATTAGGCTTTGAACAATAAAACTTATGCCATAATAAAGGTCGTAAAAAATGTAATTTATAACGGCTATCATAATTTGAAATATCAAAATATTTATATCACTAATTCCAATGTCAAGTGTTTTCAGCTTCGCAAACGCTCGCCCTGAGCCGTTTAGTCCCGAGCGGAACGTGACTGAGGTCGGACGTGTGCCAATTTTTCGAACCCGCCACCCCGCTAACTTCTGTCACCGGCTGCGACCGGCACAAATTAGGATGTGTTGAAAACAGTTGAATTTGAACGCTATGTCTATGTAAATAAAGACGTCACGCGCGCAAAAGCTTTATTGGTATTTATTTTTATCACGGCCTATGTTTACCAATCGCATCAAGTGTGTAAAACAGTTGAATTTGAACCCTACACTGGAGCTTATAAAGCCGCCTGACGCGCAAATTTTTGGTTCCCTATTTTCAAATCTCAAATAGGTAGGTGCCACAGAATAAAGTTAGTACGGGTGGTTTTATAATGAATATCGGATAGGAAATGAGATTTCTTCATAACATAACGCCTGAATTCTTTCAAAGGGTTGGGCAGGGATGTTCAGAAAATAAGTAGGCCCTCAAATGTATTTTTCTGTATACCTACATAAATAAGATTTTTTTTTTAAATTAAGTTTTTTTTCTAATTAGGTATCTTCTTATTTTTTTTGTATTTCAAGGTCAAAATGAAAATCCAAGATGGCGGCTGCAAAAATTTCCAATTTTCCGTCATGGGTGTCGTTTTCGTGATATTTTAGGTCGCTGAAAATGATAGTGGGGTCAAAACGAAAATCCAAGATGGCGGCTGCGAAAATTTCCTAATTTTTCGTCATGGGTGTCATTTTCGTGATATTTTAGGTCGCTGAAAACGATAGTGGGGTCAAAATGAAAATCCAAGATGGCGGCTGCGAAAATTTCCTAATTTTTCGTCATGGGTGTCATTTTCGTGATATTTTAGGTCGCTGAAAACGATAGTGGGGTCAAAATGAAAATCCAAGATGGCGGCTGCGAAAATTTCCAAATTTTTCGACATGGGTGTCATTTTCGTGATATTTGAGGTCGCTGAAACCGATAGTGGGGTCAAAATGAAAATCCAAGATGGCGGCTGCGAAAATTTCCTAATTTTTCGTCATGGGTGTCATTTTCGTGATATTTTAGGTCGCTGAAAACGATAGTGGGGTCAAAATGAAAATCCAAGATGGCGGCTGCGAAAATTTCCTAATTTTTCGTCATGGGTGTCATTTTCGTGATATTTTAGGTCGCTGAAAACGATAGTGGGGTCAAAATGAAAATCCAAGATAGCGGCTGCAAAAATTTCCTAATTTTTCGTCATGGGTGTCGTTTTCGTGATATTTTAGGTCGCTGAAAACGATAGTGGGGTCAAAATGAAAATCCAAGATGGCGGCTGCGAAAATTTCCTAATTTTTCGTCATGGGTGTCATTTTCGTGATATTTTAGGTCGCTGAAAACGATAGTGGGGTCAAAATGAAAATCCAAGATAGCGGCTGCAAAAATTTCCTAATTTTTCGTCATGGGTGTCGTTTTCGTGATATTTTAGGTCGCTGAAAACGATAGTGGGTTCAAAATGAAAATCCAAGATGGCGGCTGCGAAAATTTCCTAATTTTTCGTCATGGGTGTCATTTTCGTGATATTTTAGGTCGCTGAAAATGATAGTGGGGTCAAAATGAAAATCCAAGATGGCGGCTGCGAAAATTTTCAAATTTTTCGTCATGGGTGTCATTGTCGTGATATTTTAGGTCGCTGAAAACGATTGCGGGGTCAAAATGAAAATCCAAGATGGCGGCTACGAAAATTTTTAAATTTTTCGTCATGGGTGTCATTATCGTGATATTTGAGGTCGCTGAAAACGATAGTGGGGTCAAAATGAAAATCCAAGATGGCGGCTGCGAAAATTTCCTAATTTTCGGTCATGGGTATCATTTTCGTGATATTTGAGGTCGCTGACGATAGTGGGGTCAAAATGAGAATCCAAGATGGTGGCTGCGAAAATTTTCTAATTTTTCGTCATGGGTGTCATTTTCGTGATATTTTAGGTCACTGAAAGCGATAGTGGGATCAAAATGAAAATCCAAGATGGCGGCTGCGAAAATTTCCTAATTTTTCGTCATGGGTGTCGTTTCCATTGTTTTAGAGGGTGCTGAAAACGATAGTGGGTTCAAAATGAAAATCCAAGATGGCGGCTGCGAAAATTTCCTAATTTTTCGTCATGGGTGTCATTTTCGTGATATTTGAGGTCGCTGAAAACGATAGTGGGGTCAAAATGAGAATCCAAGATGGCGGCTGCGAAAATTTTCAAATTTTTTGACATGGGTGTCATTTTCGTGATATTTGAGGTCGCTGCAAACGATAATGGGGTCAAAATGAATGACTATCGTTTTCAGCGACCTAAAATATCACGAAAATGACACCCATGACGAAAAGTTAGGAAATTTTCATAGCCGCCATCTTGGATTTTCATTTTGACCCCACTATCGTTTTCAGCGACCTAAAATAACACGAAAATGACACCCATGACGAAAAATTTAGAAATTTTCGTAGCCGCTATCTTGGATTTTCATTTTGACCCCACAATCGTTTTCTGCGACCTAAAATATCACGAAAATGACACCCATGACGAAAAGTTAGGGAATTTTCGCAGCCGCCATCTTGGATTTTCATTTTGACCCCACTATCGTTTTCAGCGACCTAAAATATCACGAAAATGACACCCATGACGAAAAATTTGGAAATTTTGGCAGCCGCCATCTTGGATTTTCCTTTTTACCCGACTATCGTTTTCAGCGACCTAAAATATCACGAAAATGACACCCATGACGAAAAGTTAGGGAATTTTCGCAGCCGCCATCTTGGATTTTCATTTTGACCCCACTATCGTTTTCAGCGACCTAAAATATCACGAAAATGACACCCATGACGAAAAATTAGGAAATTTTCGCAGCCGCCATCTTGGATTTTCATTTTGACCCCACTATCGTTTTCAGCGACCTAAAATAACACGAAAATGACACCCATGACGAAAAATTTGGAAATTTTCGTAGCTGCCATCTTGGATTTTCATTTTGACCCCACTATCGTTTTCAGCGACCCCAAATATCACGAAAATGACACCCATGACGAAAAATTAGAAAATTTTCGCAGCCGCCATCTTGGATTTTCATTTTGACCCCATTATCGTTTTCAGCGACCTCAAATATCACGAAATTGACGCCCATGTCGAAAAATTCGAAAATTTTTGCAGCCGCCATCTTGGATTTTCATTTTGACCGTAATCACGTCCTCTCAAGAAAAAAAAACTAGAGCATAAGAAGTTATGCCCCTCCGTTTTTTTTTTGTGTTGACATAACGAATAAAATAAAAAAAGAACTTTCCAAATCGGCTTCTAAATGACGGAGTACTGCAGTAACAAACATAAAAAAAAAAAAAATACAACTGAATTGATATTCTCCTCCGTTTTTTAAGTCGTTTAAAAATAACACATCATTGTTACGTTTAAAAATTAGCTGGACATCACTCACAATGCAGTCATTGGTGTCGTGGGGAATACTAGTTTCTGTCATTCCCGACGACACCACCAGTGGTGTCGTGGGGAATGAACGGTCATTTCGTAGTATTTAAGTTCGCTGAAAACGATAAAGGTCTCAAGCTAATTTCGAGCTTATTGACATTTTACAAACCCTTTGTTTTTTTGGTCCAGAATACTCGGTAAATTATCTGGAAGCTGAATTTAACACAAAAACATGAATGTCAATAAGGTCTAAATTCGCTTGACACCTCAGAAAGTGTCTAGATTATTATGCACATCATTTTTAGGGTGTCAAGCTAATTTCGACCTTATTGATATTTTACAAACCCTTTGTTTTTTTGGCCCAAGATACTTGGTAAATGGTCTGGAAGCTAAATTTAACACAAAAACATGAATGTCAATAAGGTCTAAATTCGCTTGCCACCTCAGAAAGTGTCTAGATTATTATGCACATCATTTCTAGGGTGTCAAGCTAATTTCGACCTTATAGACATTTTACAAACCATTTGTTTTTTTGGTCCAAGATACTTGGTAAATGGTCTGGAAGCTAAATTTAACAAGAAAACATGAATGTCAATAAGGTCTAAATTGTTATGTAACACATCATTGTTATGTAGCTGGACATCACTAACAGCACAATACAGTCGGTGGTGTCGCATGGCGTGGGGAATAGTAGTTTCTGTCATTCCCCACGATACCACACCAGTGGTATCGTTTTCAGTGGTGTCGCTGTCGTGGGGAATGAACGTAAAGTAAAATGGTGCGCGGCGCTTAGTTTTGAATCGTACGGGTAAAGGTCTTCGTGTCAGTCAGATTTTAAATCCACCTTATCCACAAAAATAAATAAGTATAAGTAGTTATTTTTATTTATTTTAACTGTTCAAGTTTACAATGAAATAATAATCTGTCTAAAACTTTCAAAAATACTTACTAGAAAAATAAAACAAAATAAACTTGTATACTAATCAGTTCAAGTTTATCTACTGCATTGCTCTATTCTGTGACGCAACATAGTACCTACTCGAGTTCATGAACTCATGAGCGGTGCGCTTGGCGCGCGTTTCCCGCGCATCGTAATTTATTACGTATCGCTACTCCTTGCGGGGGCTGCGGTAAGCATTTAATACCTACGGCGCTTGCTTTCACCCCGCCTTAAGTAGTGGGGCGCATAATTTCAGAGTGGACAAGCTATAAGCCGACGTTCGCACGGGCGTATGACAATCGCAGCAATTTTTTTTCGCGCACTGCATTTTCAACGCTCTGCTTAGCACCGGGAGTTGAAAATCCAACAATGTGTTTTTGGTCGCGCTGGGATGCACTCTGTTTTTGTTAGGTTGGATTCTCGAAGCTCGGCTCAACACCGAGAGTTGAAAATCCAGTGCGCGATAAAATCCCACCGCGATTCTTTTACGTCCGTGAGAACGTCGGCTGACTGCGACCAACTTGGAAGAAGCGCTCGTGACGCTTCTGCGGCCCCGCTTGCTTTGCTCACTCGACTCGCATGCTGATCAACCGCACGAGTTCTAACCTAACCTAACCCATAGTTGTCTGGCATTTTTGCTGAACCGGGCCTTTTTAACGCAGCCGTGGGGCACACATTCTTGCATCGCTCTGTATTGTTTTAGCACATGTTGATTCTTTTTATTATTATTATCATGTTTTGATTACTGTTAAGTATATTATATTGTGTGCCTCATAATTAGTCTGTGCTAAATAAATGTATTTTCTTTCTTTCTTTCAGTATGGTACAGTTCACATTGTCGACAGTTTACAAACTCGCGAGATAGAATTAAAACTAACGGTGTTCACAACGTGTTCATACGGTGTCATTTAGAAACATTATAAATTAGTTGTTATGCAACTGATTAGCAAAATTGTTTGCTAATCAGTTGCTTGTTTATAAACGCTATCGCTTAGAGATGAGATATACCTGCCATTCTCCATACCCGGCCTTTAAGGTATGGGTATCACTAAATACCTGGTACAAATACCAGGTATCAAAATACTTCTAAGTATTTGGGTGTGGTAGGATTTCGATAAGTAAACGTATGCGATAAGTATGGTATGCCTCCAATATAATGTAGGTACGACGTTTCAAGTACCTATACGTAATTATGCATTATGAAATATGAAATCTTTCCTTCCTACTTTAGTAGGAGAGATAGTAGGTGAGATATGATATCTTTCCTTCCTACTTTAGTAGGAAGGAAAAAATAAAAGCTATTACTATTGAATAATTATACGTGTCTACTATACACTTTTCTAGATAAAAACAAACAGGTGTAACGAAATCGCAATCACAACTGACGCAAAAAATCAAAACATTGTCGACCTAAGTACCACTAGACAACGTAAACATTCAAACACGTAATAATATTCCCTAACATAAACAAACTAAGGAACTCTTTCACGTCGTGACAAAAAATGTAATTATGCTATTATGTTCCTTATTCTACCCATTTTGTCTAACTAAATTAAATCAACCGAATTTTCATAAAACACGAATGACGTTTCGGGTCCCTTCGTAAGCTGTCGGGTAGCTTCGGGTTGCTTCGGCGTACCGAACTACCGATAAAACTGGGCGGTACCTTGTGGTAGCGGTTCGTATCGTACTATGCGTCTGACGTCATACCTTCAAGGTATTTACCCAGTATTTCGGTCCGTACCCGGTCTATGTACTGGGAAGCACATACTTGGTATATATACCTCTACCAGTATATACGTCTCATCTCTACTATCGCTACAGTTGATTACTGTCGTAATTAAACACCACCGGAATTACAATGTTTCGCATTTCAAAGCAATGTCGAAAAGTCTATTATGTTAGAAAATATAAACGAAAATACATAATTTTTTATGAGTGGCCCCGGTCTCCCCCTAAGTATATTTTCAAAATACCTACCTAAACTTCCATTTTTAATAAAATTTATTGTGTTGCTCTAAACCCCTCGTTACAGCCATAATAAATTGATTTCCTTGCCTCAAAAATTCAATTATTTCTTTTACTTACGCTTCAAGCCTCGTCAAGAAAACTATTTTTCTGGATGCCTATCACATAAATTATACCTAGTTAGTTTCGCTCCACATCGAAGTATGAGAGGAAAGTCTGCTACCAAAAATATGGGGCTTCTTTTTTAAAAACTGTGCTACCTACTTACTTAATTAATTTAATTAATTACTGTTTCACGTTAATGCAATTCCAATTAGTCGCCAATAATATCAGCATTGCAACTTAATCAGAATTTCATGGGAGACATATTTAAATAATATTTTTACCTATAGTAAAGACCAGTTTTAAAATATCGATTCGATGCGTCCAAGTGAATGAGAAAGTAATTAACACAATTAATGATACCGTACTTATGATGAGAAAGATGCACATATTTTTTAGGGTTCCGTACAAATATATATTTTTTATTTTTAAAAAACCTATCTATCTATCTATCTTTAAAAATCTTAAAAATATCTATCAAAATCTATAAAAAATCTATCTCTAAAAATGAAGTAACAAGAAAAGAGAGTGAGTGAGTGAGTGAGTGAGTGAAGTAGTGTGGTATCTTTAAAAATGAAGGAAAAGGGACTGTAAAAGTTGTCAATTTTAGACCATGTTTGTACGAGCCCTATGGCAATTAAACAAGATAGGAATTTGAAAACATATCATGTACCATATACCTACTGTATTTAATAAACAAATACTAAAAACGCCGACTCATAAGGTATTTTGTTTAAATAAGGGCGATTTTCTGAAACTGCAAAAAATAACCTTGTATCATCATGAAATACAAGTTTATCTTTAAGATTGTTCAACATGCCTATAGATATGGTACGGAATTCTTCGTGTGTGAGCCCGACTCGCACTTGCCCGGTTTTTTTCCTGATGCTTACGTTTTTCCCGTGTAGATTTTCTATTAGATGAGAGAGACAAAAGCCAAATAGACAAAAAAAAGTATTGACTTATTTCATCCATTTGGCTTTTGTTTGCATTATTGGCACTGAATGAAATCTTCTTTTATATCAGTATTACATTACCTATTATAACGGTAATTTTAACATTTTCACTTGTCAATTTAGTCTCCGAGATTAATAAACAGGCCATAGAAAAGCAAAGCTATAAAAGTGTTGGTTGGAATAGTTTCGTTATGGCGCGCCGCGCTGTAGAGTAGAGCCCATTGTGTCGGTCAACGCAGCTTCGTGTGAGGTGACGATGACAATCGACCCTAGGGCTGTCAAAATCTTACATTATGTTTTTCATAACATAATAACTGTTTTGTTTTAATACAAAATAGTTCTACTATATAGACAGGTGCAGCTATGCGAATAAAAAACAGTTATATCTATTTGACTATGCTTAGACTTTTAATTATCTGCAGTAAAATGACACTAACTTGTACTGTCATTTCGTTAAAAAAAATGTTCCTATATTATAACGAAATGACAGTAGAAGCACAGTCGTCTATAAGTACTATGTATGTACTCATCATAAAGTCGTCCGACGAGAGCCCGAGCTACATATACGAAGTTCGCCGAATTTGCTGTGGTATAAGTGTAATTTTACTGCAGCTAATTAAAAGTCCAGCCATAGTTTATGTAAAGCCAAACAGACAAAAATTAGGGGACAGATTGTCAAAATCATGTTAACTGCCATGAAATCATGTTATCATGTCATGGCTGACTGAAATAACAACAATATTGTATTTCAGATATGACAACTACACAGCTGAGGTACAAATAAAATATGGATAGATGGCAACCCTAGCGATTATTAATATACAATAAGCACAGGGCTGTCAAAAAGTAATAATGACATTATATCGGCTTTATTGTGCGATTATAAACATAACAACTAATTTGTTTTAGACACGACATCAATTTAAATGCTCGAATCCTTTGTATTCAAATTCAGTATTAGTTTTTTCGAATGCCTGTAATTCAAACACTTATAATCTTTTGTCTTCATCTTCAATCGGAAATAGAACTTTGGATTGCATCTTGTCATGGTAATTCAACTTTCACTTTTGACATTAAAAGATTACAACTCAATAATGCATTGAAATGGTACCCTACGTATAAGGCACTCATTCAAATTTATTGCATCAGTACTGGATAATTATAGAGCATTATGAATGTGTTTGATCGAATCATTTCGTTGTGTAGTTCATATAAATTACGAAATAGTCGGAAAAAAATGACTTTCAAATAACTAAATTGGGATAATTTCATGAAATAGGTACAGTACAGTACCTACCTAATAATATTATATTTCGCAAACATGATTACTCTGGGCCTCAGACTGTAGAATTCAATGGTAGAATTGCTATTTTGGCGTCTGAATGACATTGACAGGGGGCGTAGTTGGTAAACATTTGTGAAATTGTCACAGGAATTGTATTAACAAAACAAAACAAAAAAAAAAACAAAATGGCGGTGTTAGTTCCGATTTTGGTCACGCGTATCTTTTCAACAATTTATTTTACTTTAGCGTCGATGAAGTATTGCATTTTTTCGTCTATAGTTGCATGGCAATAAATAAGGAACTTCATAGGCGTGCTTATGTCAAAAGTAAATTAAATGGTTGGAAAGAGTGTAGTGTCTAGTATACTAGTTTATTGTATTATTATTTATGTCTGGTCTAGGATATGTTCAAATCAAAGCGTCAGGTACGTATTAGTGTTGCCATACACAGCCATAGCCATAATTATTGAGATATTTTATGTTACCTAAGTATGTATTTTTTATTTATTTGTAAAAAAGTCAATCTGTCAATCTTCCAGTCTAACCGGATGCAGCTGAATACCAGTATTTTACAAGGAGCGACTGCCTATCTGACCTCCACAACCCAGTTACTGGGTAATACGATACCCCTTGGTAAGACTGGTTGTCAGACTTTCGGGCTTCTGACGACCCGTAACGACTGTCAAAGATCCAGGAATAACAGCCGGGATGTAAAGATGGTCACCCATCCACTGACCAACCCCGGCAAGCGTAGCTTAACCTGACGGATAGACCCGTGCGGCTGTTATTACTTAGCCACGAGCTTATTTGTAAAAAAGTATGTTATGCTAATTTATTAGGTAAGTTATCTGGGTAACCATAACTATTATTCTTTGGAGAAAAATAAAATGAATGGATCTGTATGTAATAAATAACCCTCCGTAGGCGAACGTACCTACCTATATCGGCGAGACACAATGGCTTTTTAATTATTTCTGTGATTACTTAATTCAATATTCTAAATAATAACTTATTAAATATGTATATAATTATAATAACATATAAAGGAGTGGTTAATTCGATTAAAAATTAAGGCAGATCAAAATAATCGAATCGAATCAAATCAATCAATCATCGAATCAATTGTATCGAATTGATTCTTTTGATTCGCAGTTCTTATCAGTAAGCTAATTTCAGCATTGATTTGTGATGATTAGAGTATCAGAAACTAGCTAGTTTCTAGTATTTTTAGTGCTAGGTTTATGACTGGTTTACGACACCATAATGCCTCCGTTTCTTCGAAACCTCGTGAACGTGAATCGTCATTATTTTAATTTGTGATAACCCACGGTATCAGAGTTTATTGTTTATCAAGAAAATAATAAAGTAGTGCTGTCTGGCAAGACATAAAACCTAGTATATAATCTGCCTACCATAAAACATAAAACTTTTTATTTTCCTTCAGGCGACATGCTGAGTTATAATAGCTGCTTGTACACGCCATTTTCCACACTATTTTGTAGTGGATAGACATGATTTTCACGTGTCATTTTTTGTCTGTTAGTCTAAAAGTAGGTACTGCATCTATAAACCGTACATTTTACTGACATTATATGTCCACTGTATTAAAACCGTGAGAAAGAGCTCTAACACTAACACACTTTAGCGAGGTTTTGACTTTGGACACATACACAGACAGAAAAATGTCTTTATCGTATAGACACTAACTGGCAGACAGGTATCCAGGTATCAGGGTCCGCCAGGTAAATTATAAATGTATAATAATATTCTACCTCATGGAAATACTTTATCAAAAATATTTTTCATCGAATACTTCGCAAAATTAAATCGAGTAAATTAAAAAAAACTCGATATCATTTGCCTAGCCTTTTCCCATGTATGTTGAGGTCAGCTTCCAGTCTAACCGGATGCAGCTGAATACCAGTATTTTACATGGAACACCTGCCTATCTGACCTCCACAACCCACTTACTACAGTATGGGTAACATGATCGGTTTGGCTGGTTGTCAGATGTTTCTCAGCCTAATTTGAATAAATGACTTTTGATTTTGGACTTCTAACTACCCGTAACGACTTGCAAAAATCTACGAATGACAGCCGAGTCCAACGGCTTCACGTGCTTTCCGTGGTGTCTCGATATGTAATGGATGGTCACCCATCCACGAACCGACCGCGGAAAGATCGACCGGTGCGGATGTTATCATTTACCCACAAGCCCCCAAAAAACTCGATATCGTATAGACAAAAAAAGTAAAATACTTTTTGGAATTTCTTGAAATTGGACTGTATGATTTACAATTTCAAGAAATTCAGTCAACAGGAAAATGCTTAACCTTCTAACTAAATGCATATAATTATATCGTTCAACATTTTGATTGCAAGCTCGCCAATCAAAGCACCGGAAAACAAAAGATGGAAGGAGTATTGTTATACTCATTGACTTAGAATTCTATAGACTGCTGGTTATCTTCCCTTGCATTCACACAAGAAAAAGAAGAATATATTAACGTCACTAGCATACAAAAGAGACAGAGTAAAAATATTTCTGTCCTTTATCGCGTGCCGGCCAAAACCGTCGACGTGCGCAACAAGTTTGACGTTTTTGGCGATTGCAGATTGAAATCCAATTATTTATTAATAATTACATCGAGATTTTACACAAAATACGTGCCGTTTCGTGCTCAATTCTTTAATACCATCTGTGCAACTGTGCAAAATGGTTAGGTGCAGTGTATTACATTGTAAAAGTGATAGTTTGATGAAGATTGCCGGATTGTCCTTTCACACGTAAGTATTCCACCTTTTTATGTATTTTATCGCTGTGTGTGCTGCTATTTCTAATCAAATAGTCGCAGTAATGTACAAACTAATTTGTATTTGTGTTTAATCTCAAAAAATAGTGATTTGCGCAATATTTTTATTTTCTTACCTGAACATTCAGTGTTGCCACTTTTTGACGGGGAATTTACCCTTTAATAAGGGTAAAACTGATTTTTTAAAGCAATGTCTATAAAAAAATATTTTATTTCAGACCTTGATCCATTAATATTAGTAATACACACTTCTCATAAGATATTTTAGTAACAAACGTAATAAAAGAGTTTAATTCATATATCTGCACTCACCTGATGCCCCGCATTGGGTACATGTTGTACTCACGGCTACAGATCAAGCTATACATTTCCAGTTTAAGCTGATCTCGCAATGTATAGGATTTCCTTACAGTGTAAACTGGAAATGTATAGCTTGATGTGTAGCCGTGTGTACATGTACATAATGCGTCATAATGGTGCAGCACGGCTGTTTACTGATGACCTTAATGTCGTTGACGCTCCCACGTACTCTGCGCATCATGGAAGCATTCTTTTTACTTAAGATGGTATTAAAACCATCAGTATGTACTTCGGCAAACATTCCTGATGCACTGCAGTAACGTGGAAGCCTCAACCACATCCTGAAAGTATTGATATACTGAACTCTGAAGACGTCGTATGCCGTCTGCGTCTATCGATCCCACAGAGTGCACATGTACAAAGATTGGCAAAACGCATTATCGAGTTATTTTTACTTGTGGTGTACAACGTGCAAACCTGTGGGCTAACATATTGCATGCTATATAGCTACTACTATACTATAAATATATAAGTAAAAAAATCATGGAAAGCAAGATCACTGGTTAAAATGAAAGGTAATGAAAAAATCTACCCGATTTATTATTATTCTAGATTTCCAAATAAACCCGAAATAAGAAACATGTGGATTGCTGCTACTAATAGGCCTAATTGGGCTCCAAAAACCAATTCCAGGATTTGCAGTCAACACTTTGATAGTAATCTTTTAATAAAGAAAGCATGCAAAACTTACTTATACCCCGATGCTGTTCCAAATACGGTAACAAATATGGATGTACCTAACATGTGATTGAATTTTA
Organism: Cosmia trapezina; assembly: GCA_905163495.3. Classification (NCBI taxonomy): domain Eukaryota; kingdom Metazoa; phylum Arthropoda; class Insecta; order Lepidoptera; family Noctuidae; genus Cosmia; species Cosmia trapezina. The sequence goes on from LR991022.1 coordinate 21,565,956, forward strand.
TTACAATGGTTATAAAATTTTAACATTTAATCCCATTAGGTTGCAGGAAATAGAGGAAGCGCTATGATGATTAAGAGCAGCGAAGCCACATCCACTGAAACATTAGAAGGGAGCTCAAAAACAGTTAAATCTGTAAGTCTATAGGATTCATATTTTAACAGCTTAATAACGAGCCGAGAGTTGTATGTACTGACGCCAGCAGGTCAAACTACCCGAAACTGTCAGATTTTCCCAATCAACCTTGAACCTAATACTCTAGCGATAAAGATGAAAATCTATTAAAGAAATTTGACAGATTGTAGTAGCTTGATGTGCTGGCGTCTGTACATAATGTTGTTTCAATAATAAGTGCGTAATATAAAACATTTTCCTTATTTATTTTAGTATTCGTCACCTGAGTTTTCGCCCAGAACATTGAAACGAAAATGGCAGAAAGACCAAGAAATATCAAAACAGCGTTTGAAAAAGCTAAAAGCACTTCGAGAAAAATCTAGGAGGTTGACCAAAAAGGTGGCAGATTCCTACATTGTTCTCATATGTAGGTATATTTTCAATATGAACGATGTAACCAATATTTTGTTTTTTTTTTATTTAAAAGAGTGTCCGTGGAGTTTCTTGCCCATTCTTCTCCATAGGGGACAACGGTTTGGAATGGGCAACTAGCTTCATCTTTCTGACTGACCGATCCCTTGACAATTCAAACGTACAGACGCCAGCACATCAAGCTACTACAATCTGTCAAATTTCTTTAATAGATTTTCATCTTTATTACTGAAGCATTAGGTTCAAGGTTGATTGGGAAATGTTGACAGTTTCGGGTGGGTTGACCTGCTGGCGTCTGTACGTATGATTAGTTTATTTTGAAATAATTTTTTTTTTTTATTTTGCTTTGAGTTTGAGTTTGAATAAAACATTGCAGTCGCATCATTACTCATATTTTTTTATTTTTCCTGAAATACAAACCTCATTAAAAAAAAACTTATTTTCTGAAGAATATTGGGTAAAATGTACATCACTTGGTAACCCTAAACAAAAGATGTACTTTTTTTCTGTCCCTTTCGACGGCACGGATTCCATGAGTCTATAGAATTCTAAGTCAATGGTTATACTAATTTAATTCGGGTATTGTTTCTGTCATTATGGCACCACACGACGCCGACGCCCAAACGAGAGCTGTTGCCAAAGAAGTCGTGAGTGAATTTCAACACTGTGACGAAACGCCAACGCAAAATGAGACGCTACAAATTTCAACTGCAATCTTGGAATTAATTAAATAAAGCAAAACTTACCGTTCTAGAAGAGGAAGCAGGTTGTCGAGGAACTCGAAGCCGCCATGCGTCGTGTACGTGATGGTCTCATGACATGCAATAGTTCCATGACTAGCACGCACGTAGTTCTTCAGCACCCAGAACTCGCCACGTTGCATCGTCTCAGGACGGTAGTCTTTATCGTTGCACCCGAGCATTGCCCGAAGCAGCGTCAGCGTAGATTCAGACAAAACACTCTCTTCGTACACTTCGAGAGTCTCATTTATAATGTTAGCTTCAGATGGCACTGCACTTATTTTCTTTTCTACATCCGACGCCGTGCTGGATACAGTTTTTTTAACTGTGGACATCGTGGACGGAACTGCCTTCTGGGAAGTGTATTCCCCAAGAATGCGCGCACTAGGTTCAACCAGTTTAAGCACGGTATCGTTCCGCACATCTTCTTTGAGGTACCTGAACTCGGCAACCCGCTCCGAGCCATCGCCGGTGATGGGCATCCAGTCGACCCCCTGCGCGCTGTTCCCGGAGTAGTGCACCGCCGCGTATAAAAAAACGGCGATGTTAAATACGATGCTCACTCTAAATATTAAGTTACGGCGATTACCCAACATTATTATAAAATTAGGCACTTGCATTTTTAGAACTAGTGTTAACTATAAGGTTTTAGCTACAACGTCCTTCTTCGTCCTCTAGGACGTAGGTTCCTATATGCTTCTGTCCGTGTCAGCATCACAATTTATTGTGTCATCAGCACGGGTCTGTGGGGCGCCAAGATGGTGCCGCGCCTGCCCCTAGAACAAAACAAAAACACTAGTTTAATATTTATGCTTCTCTTTCTCATTTCGTTAATCACATGTTCGTTTGAGTACAAAATGTTTACCGAAGATTGGTTCAGGAAATGAACGAGACTGATTGCGCCCGCCGAGGGAAATGGTTATCATTTTCTTCCGTAAAACACTAATCGAGTCAGAGGAATTTCAATTTCATCTTAACATCTTATTGCAGATCATGAGCCCCATGATACTACCTACATATAAGTATGTACACTACCATAGCCTGTACACTATTTTATAGGTACTTTGGACTTTCCCCCATAATCATAAAAAATTTAAACGCTCTACAAACCTAATTTAGTGTTTTGTCAATTTCATTCGAATCATGATTTGAGTTTGAAAGAAGAAGACAAAACACTATTTTAACTAAAGTAGGTTTATAGAGCGTTTTAGTTTTTTTATGAATAAGGGAGTTTATGTTTATTACTTTATGTTATCAAGTTCTTTATATAAACACAACACATTTTTAGGGTTCCGTACCTCAAAAGGAAAAAACGGAACCCTTATACAATCACTTCGTTGTCCGTCTGTCTGTCTGTCAGTCTGTCAAGACTTGATACCTTCACGCGTTCCTGAGAAAAACCTATGAAAGCGTGAAGGTATCAAGTTGAAATTAATATCAAATACAAGTCTATGGTCCCTTACAGTTCTAAAAAATCAAGCTTCTAAGACAACGCAATAAAAAATACGACCATTTATGCGACCTATTTTGATCCTCGCAAGTAAAAAATACCGCCATTTACGCGACATATAAATCAAAGCCTATGATGGGGTACTTCTCGTTGATCTAGAATCATGTTTGGCAAGAAGCAAAGTCTCACAGCACAATTAAAGAAAAAAGTCCAAAAATGGTTAATTTGTAATTTTATCACAAAAAGAAAAAAAAAAAATTTTGGGATTAAAATGTTAAGTTTATTTTTGCGATAAATTCTTTTCAACACTACGGAACCCTTCATTGTGCGCACTTGGCCGATTTTTTTTAGGACTTTATTTTCAAATTTGAAAAAGAACACGCTTGTTGCCTATATGTTCTTAATTGAAACACGAATAGGGTGTTTCTAAAGTGCTTTCATTTCATTTCAATTTATCACATGACAGAATTGTTTTAGTTTGTGATGCATTTTTAATAGCAATCTGTAAAAGAGCTCAAAAATAAAATGTGCATTTTATTTCTGCATAATACTTGGTGAACACTCAAGTCTATAATAAAAAGTTTCATCTTCGCTAATTGTGCGACGGTAATGGCGCCTAGCGAGCATTTTAATCTTTAATTAGCAGGTTGAGTTCTGATTAGTATTTATCTGCTCACGATCCTCGTTATTTAGATGGCTATCTTTCGACTTGGGATAGATTAATCCATGCATTTTATCTGTTCCAGATGCGCCGGGCATGCGAGCCAATTGCCTGAGACGTATCGAAGAACGACGATTTATCTAAAATACGTATCCAGTCAGTTATGAGGCGCCTTTGTGGCGGCTTTAAGATGTTAGCCGTCTTTTGAGCTTCTTATTATCTAAGAATAATTACCATTATAAAGCAGAGAAGTGATTTTATCTTTAGGTACTCTTCGTGACATTTGAAGAGATTAAGTAAATTGCAACACGATTTCCTAATTGCCCTGCAAAATACTTATAGCGTCAGTGTTGCAGTGAAATATGCAGTTTACAACAACATTATATTTTTGTTTTCATTCAAAACTATCTGACTGCACAGACGATGTCCTGTCACATAAATCCCATAGAATATGCACTTTCAGTTTTTCTGAATTTTACAATTTTCCCGGCAACTTTTAAAATTTTTCTTTCCGTAAGAACCTGATGCGGACTATTATGAACATTTCAAAACAACAATTTTCCAAATCGGTCCAGCCGTTCTGAAGTGATGCGCTTACCAACGAACAGCATTTATTTTTTATTATACAGGGTTATTGGTAAAACACCAGCAACCTCTTAAGGGGTCATTGTACTCATCATTATGAACAACTTTCACAGGGAGTAGGCCCCCTGTATAGAGAAGATGTGAATTGAAAATCTATTTTTAATATCAGATCGAACACTGTGTTAATTTACAATAAGTGTAAGTATTCAATTAACATTCCCACGTTCATTAAGTGATACATTCATTGCAAACAATCTCACATGCAATTCAAATTGACTCATGAGAATAAAGATATCATAATATTTATGATATCATTTCCTTGAAATTGTCTTAAGTAACTGCTCAATTTCATTACTGTTTGAAACGATCAATCAATCTGCCTAGCCCCAACTATGTTGGGGTCGGCTTCCAGTCTAACCTGAAAAATAACTTGTTTGAAACGATCGATTCATAAAAACATCTGCCATTGACGTAACTTTGAATAAAAAATTACTGTGAACTAGGTTTTCTGCCCTTGATAACTCTGAATTCTAAAAGCGAGCCCCAATATACAGCATGTAGGTTTCAGAAAAGTGTGGTCATATTTTAGCAATGTAATAGGTACCTACAGCCTACAGACCATCGAACTGAACAACTTTATTTATGGAACTAACATCGCAAATGCGGAAAAATAATTAGCCGTCCCATACATTTGAGTCGAGTTGGTATTGAAGTTTTGTATGGGATAATTGATAACTTTTTCGCGATTACAATATTGGTCACATGAAGAAAATTGTTCAGTTAATTGTCAGTTAATCAGTTTGATGATCACCCTTAAATATCACCACCCTTCTCTGATACATGCTGTATAAATAAGGCTTTGACTACGTAAGTGGCCAGTATTAGTTGGGGCTTTTTATCGACTTTCAAAGGACACGCGAACAGCCTATGAATAATAAAAATGTGTCATGGGGACGTTGATCGTGATACTGTTTATTGAAGACATCAAACATCATTAGTTTTTAAGTACGTACTTCGTCATGATTAATAATAATCACATTACTATAGGTATCGATGAGGGACGGACGTTTTGTGACGTCATTACCATTAGTACCTACCCCTGAAAAAAAAGGGGAACATGGGGTCTTTACCGTCTACCAAAATGAACAGTTGTAGCGACAAAAAACAATAGGTGTATTAAAAAATAGGTGCGTCAATCGTCATTTGTTTTAGTTCGTTGACTTACCTAAGTGGAGTTAACTGTGACTTCACCATCTCATTTTTATTTTATTTTTTAATTGACACGGCCTTTTGTACCTATAATAGTAACTTTTATGCAATATTAAATACTTTGTCAACAGTTATCTCTTCAATATATTATTTGCTTGAGCAAAATAACCACGATGTTTGCGATACCTAGAGAAAATCAATTATTTTGATGGTTAACCGGAATCCGACCTTGGCTGCGGTCGTAATAGCTTCCGACCGTAAAACTACTGTGAACGATGTAATAGTTATTAGATGACCACCGGTCCACTTTACCCGCTATTACTCTTTCAATGGCTCCTTGTGTGGTTTTATTTCTTACGCTAGTAATGGCTGACTTTTATCTATCATCTGCTTGTGGGAAAAACGCAAAATTTAATTAGTAGGTAGCGTTTTTGTTTGGAAAATTGCTTTAACTATATAGGTACCTACCTACATTGATTCTGTGTCTTTAAATGCCACTTTTAACCGACTTCAAAAATGAGGAGGTTCTCAATTCGATTGTATGTTTTTTTTTGTATGCTTGTCACGTGATTACTCCGCCAATTAGTAATTGATTTTGATGATTGTTTTTTGTTTGTTAGGTCATACTTCAAGGTGGTCCCTTAAAAATTGTATAACTTTGCATGAGGAGTTTGCGAGTCAGCTTCGATAACTTTTTACTATAACCATATTCTATTATTAGCGCGATGTCTACTCAATAGCTTACACTGCAACTAGTGGAAGGGCGGAATTTTCGTAACACAAGTAAAAATTTTTACTTAAGGCGAAAGCGCCAGGGTAGCCCGCGAAATTCAAAATTTCTTACGTTTTTTGCAATTTGTAGGTCAGTGTGAGCTTCTATGTTGATTAAAATATGATTCGCGGCCGTAGCTAGTATGGCTTTACAGAATTATAATCATTAGAATCAGCAATACAACTCCATAAGTTAGCATTTAACTCAAACCTCATGATTTCATGAAATCGCTACATTTGAGATAAATGCTAACTTATGGAGTTGTATTGCTGATTCCAATGATTATAATTCTGTAAACCCATATTAGCTACGGCCGCGAATCATATTTTAATCAACATACAAGCTCACACTGACCTACAAATTGCAAAAAACGTAAGAAATTTTGAATTTCGCGGGCTACCCTGGCGCATCAACCATGGAAATTCCATAGAGAATATGTAACATGTTGTAAGTTTTGAAATTAAAAAAGAAATAGTATAATTAGGCTTGCCAACTTTTTCTAGAAGAAGTAGAGTATATTAGATTTTAGAGAGGGTCAATAAAGAGTACAGATTATTAATAAGAGTACCTACCATTTATTGAATCCTAAGACGACCCACTGGCGAATAAAATAAAAATGTATTTTTTAGCACTTTACATAACAATTTTTCAATACTTGTTTTTAAAAGAATTTTATGACTCCAAACAGCCCAATTCTAAGTTAATATAGGATCAGGAGCTGATTTTTAATCAATTTTAATGAAGCCCTTGTTCAGCTCTTCTTGCCACTTCACTTTCATGGCGGGCATCAGTGAAGATTATGCCAAAAAGGTCAATTTATATTAAAAGAGTATTTTAGCGTACTCTGTTAGTGTTATAGATTCTAGAGTACACCTTTTTTTTTTTTTTTTTTTTGAGGGTGGGAAATCATCAAATAACTTCTCCCGCTCTGGGTGGAGCGGAACGGCGTGTCAGACTTTTACTGACTAAAACCCACCCGCGTTCCTTCAGTTGCCTATGCCATGGCCGCGGTAACCCCTTCGGACAATCCGCGACCCCAGCGGCTTCTAGAGTACACCTACAAGAAAAACAGTACAATACTCTATTTTAGAGTACGGTTGGCAACCTTAAGTATAATCCACTTTGTGTGTCTTGATGATGTTCTAATAGTTCCTGTCAATTTTTTCTAGTGTCTACATAACAAATAGTGATAGGTATACGAATTGGTGCGGGGTAGGTACCATAACTGAAAAGTGAAAAATAACTTTAATTTCAAAAATACAGATCCAAAGACACCGACTTTCGAAATTAAAGTTTTCTTGGAACTCGGTTTTTTTTTGTAAGTAAATAAGTTTTTTTTAATTGGATTTGCATATAGTTTTGAATTTGACATTTGTTGCTAACTTGTAGCTAATTTTCGTTACGAAGGTAAATCGTTCATACCTACAGCTGCTAAAATTCCTTATAGGTACGTTTTGTTTAAAAGTAATGGTTAAAAATGATGTGAAATATTTTCCCAAGTTTGAAATACATAGTAGGTACCAACTGCAGTTCAGGTGCTAAAATAGTTCGTGTCCATTCCATGTGTTACATTGTCACGACGGCCAGCACAATAGATCGTAAGTTCTTATGCCAACCAGGAATTCGCCTCCAGTGATTTTAACTATTCAGTTTCCCTCAACTATACAAATATGTAAGCATTTGCGGTTCGTCGTGTGGCGAAGTGTAGCCATCCATCATCACCTTCGAAATGTGTGAGGCTATGTAAACTGTATTACATTGTAGTTCAGAAATACCTACCAGAGAGAGATGGAGCTATATACTACGACCTATAGCACCGACTCTCTCACTGGAAACGTTCTACTTCTGCCCTGCTCATAGAGCTCATAATAAGCCCCCTGATGTAGGTACCCCAGTTACCTTCGATGTTCCGTGTAGATAGGCTACATCTATATTATAAAAGAAAGTCGTGTCAATTACACTAACTCGAAACGGCTGAACCGATTTGGCTAAAAATTGGTGGGGAGGTAGCTTAGAACTAGGAGACGGACATAGGATACTTTTATACGTATATATATAATTCTTCTGTACGTGTGTTTGTCACCTAACTCCTCCTAAACGGCTGGACCGATTGGGATGAAAATTTGTGTGTATATTTGAATGGGTTCTTTTCTGGATGGTTTGAAAACACAATTGGACCCAGTAGGTGGCGCTGCAGTCGGGTTCTAGGATCGTTCAGACAGCATAACGTCTGTCGGGGCTAGTAGGTATGTGATAAATCTTACTGATCACAACCACGAATTTGTGTTAACGTTAGTGAACATTTAGTGTCACCTCACCTCACTACTTAAAACACTAAAATTAAATAAACCTTGAAAAATGTTACAAGGTGAGTCACTTGAAAATATCTGAAAGTTGTAATCTTGGCTACACGTAGGAATGCACTGGTCAATGTTGTTATACACCACTTGTTGTGTCTAAAATAGGAGCACAACGCGATTTTAGCATTCATCAGATCTTTTTTATGCTTCTAATGAGATGAAAAAAATTGGTTGAATTGAATTGAGTTGAATTCATCAAAGTGTAAAAAAGCAGAATTTTAGGATGTTAATACCCAGTTTCTGAAATAGGATAATCAACACAAAAATTAGAAAACTGATTGTCAACCAGCCAAAACCCCGCCCAGCCCATAGCCAGCCCATGTGAATCAAACAATTAATCAATTGCAATCCATAATGTCCACATAAAGGTGGTGGTATGTTTTAATAAATAGAAACAATTAAGGATGGATCCTGTCGGGCACAGCAAAATTTTAATTATGTATCAGAGAGGAACAGCGCTTTTTTATATTTGTTCCTTATTACTAAAATAATGTTTAAGTTATTTCCTATCTATCTGTGAATGTAAATAATTAAATAAGAGCCAATGTAGTTAGTACCTAAGTCATGATTTTGCTATATATCTATGACATACACAACGAATTAAGAATGTTCGTTGGACATACAGGCTTTTAAGCTTTGACATCAATGCCTTCATATATTAGATTATTAATAGAACAATATATTTATGTACAAATATAGTATAACATACTTTGAGTATTTACTACAGATTGGCTGTTGTTATTTCAGTTAGCCAATCACCAGGTACCTAAATGGTAATTTGACTTTGACTGTCTGGGCGTTTTGGCCCACCGCAACCGTCACCGGGACTTCACCGAGAAACGAGATTATCTCTCGCAGGTAATTTTTGCCTTGATTGGCCTTTCAGAGACCGAGTGTTAACTAATCAAATAAGTGCAGTAAAAAATTAACAATAAATTAAGAGCGAGAGCAGAAGAAGGCTGTACCTCGCAAATAACAGATTAATGAGAATATATAGATGGCAGCACCTATGCTAAGTGGCTCGTAAGTAATTAAATAGTCCGTCGGTGCGATAAAGTGAACGAAATACTGCTGACGTATAGAAAACGCATCAATACTGTATCTATGCTCGATAAGCTAGTAATCGCCATTTTATTAACAAATGTGCTAATGTGATACTTACATTCTAGTTTATGGCTGAGAAACCCAATGTTTTACTTTATTTATCCACTAAGTAGCTGTTTCCCGCGACTTCACCTGCGTGTACTAAAATCTCGACAACAGCGTCACCGATCGGGTCCAAATCTTCTAATTTTTATGTTGGAAATGTTGGAATCAACCATACCTAACCTACACATTCACAAAATTTAATTAAAATTGGTTGGAACTTTTCGGAGATTAGCGTGTAGTGTACGTTCGCGTGGAAGTCGTAAGATACATGATATACTAAATAAACAGCCACATTTCAATAAAACTCTCTCGTCCTTATTCGACCCGCCGCGTTGCATCTCCCGTCTGCGCTTTTCTTTCTGATTTTTTTCTTTTTGCTCGGTTCCTTAGTCTTATCGTGATGTTAAATAGCCTATGACTACCGTCGAGAAGTGGGCTACCAATCAATCTGCTTAGCCTTTTCCCAACTATTTTGGGGTTGGCTTACCAAATACTTAGAAGTGGGCTACCAAATACAAAAATAATTTTTCAAATCCGACTGGTAGTTCCAGATTTGTTATTTTTGTTCACAATTTTATGGGTTTTATTTTTTGCGCGGAATTTTAACTATTTTTTTAAAAGTAAAAGTAAGTTACTCCTTATAACATCAGCTATCTGCCAGTGAAAGTCTCGTCAAAATCGATCCACCTGTTTCGGAGATTAGCCGGAAGAAGCAGACGGGCAAAAATTCAAAAATAGTTTTTTTTTTTGTTTAACGTAGGTACTTATTATACTTTCATCATTGTGCATTTAGTAATGTAATTTTGACATTACAAACAGAAACTTCAATTTTATTTATTTGTATTTATTAAGATAATCGTGAGTTGAGCTAACATAAATAATCATTATTCTCGTTTCAATTACGGCCTAACAGGTACATAAGTAATTGTGCAATTAAAAAAAATATATAGTTACCTATATCTCATAGAGTAATGAACAAACCAGTCGTATCAGCTTCGTCCGTAATAGGTAACATCAATTTGTTAGGTATAATATGCATTTGAACGAGCTTATTGCGTTACTTATAATTATGTACTCATAATTAGGTATGGCCAAGTGCTGCCAAGTGTGGTATATAAATTATTATCAGTCTTAAAAAATAATTTATAGGTACCTACTATACCTACGGAGACATTTGGCTAGATCTATGTCAATCTGCCTAGCCTTTTCCCAACTATGTTGGGGTCGGCTTCCAGTCGAACCGGATGCAGCTGAATACCAGTATTTTACATGGAGCGACTGCCTGTCTGACCTCCACAACCCAGTAACTGGGTAATACGATACCCCTTGGTAAGACTGGTTGTCAGACTTTCGGGCTTCTGACGACCCGTAACGACTGTCAAAGATCCACGAATGACAGCCGGGACCAACGGCTTAACGTGCTTTCCGAGGCACGGAGGAGTCTCGGTGTGTAAAGATGGTCACCCATCCACTGACCAACCCCGGCAAGCGTAGCTTAACCTGATGGATCGACCCGTGCGGCAGTTATTACTTAGCCACGAGCTCCTCGTGTATATCTATGTATAGGTTGATATTTCAAATGACAACCTATTTGATTATCGGTCGGTGTCAGGTATGTATTAATTGTATAAATATATATCTGCTTAACACCGATAGTAAAGTCAGTAACAGTGTTCTTAAAAATTACACAAAAAAAAATGAATGTAACAAAATGGAATCTTCAAGGCCATACAAACAAGTAATAAACTTAACCGAACACAGAATTTCTATGTATACTCATCTCATTATGTAAAATGTAAGCAATAGTTTATTCATAGCAGACAGTTGCGCGGGCGCAAGGCGTAACATTCAAAGCACAGAGCGACCTTCACAGGCGAAAGTGTTTTACTTAAACGGATTATAATGCCACTTAAAGCTAGTTTGTGTACGTGGAAAGCATGACAAATGTTTATTTTACAACAGAAATGCATACACACTTATGTTTTTCTATGGAATTTTGTTACTATCAGGAAGTATGTCACAAAAAGGAATAATAATGATCTGACTAGCATTATCAAAGGGTTAGGTGGTTTATTATGTAGCTTTTGATGTACATATTATTATATATTTTGATACTAAATCAAACCTTGCAGAGTAAGAAAGCTGAAGTAGCAGTGAGCTGGCCATGTTTGTCGAAGGAGCCGGTGAAGCAGGCGAGTCCTGGGAGTGGAGATCGCGTATCGGCAAGCGTAGAGTGGGACGCCCCCCAGCTAGAGGGTCCTCGTGGGACCCTCTAGCTGGAGGGCTCTAATGGTACATACAGACTGGATGCGGAAGGCGGAGGAGAGGGTATTGTGAAGCAGTCGGGGAGAAGTCTAATGTTTTTTTTTTTTTTTTTTTTTAATTTATTTAAAGGGCTTTGTCGCTTAGCGACCACATCGCCCAGTGCAGAAAAACACAAAATTATTAATTATAATCTACCTAATAACTAACTTGTACAATTCTTTAGCCTTATCGGACACTGGAAAAGCAAGGATGGAATTACAAAAGCCAATATCGTAACATTTATACCGTCCGAAAACATTACTTCTAATATTTTCATTCCGGACATACTCCATCAAAATATGACAGACATCATCAACCACTCCACAGTCATCACAATTTGGAGACAAAGCTTTCCTCATTAAGTAATAAAACTTATTTGATGGAATATGTCCGGAGCGAAGTCTTAAGGCTATAGTAATTAGGTTTTTATTTAGGTCACAATCAATCCACGGAACCCGAGAAATCTCTGGCTGGATAGTGCGATACCATATCCCTTTTTCTTTTGATCTTTCATCAAAATATTCCTGCCAAAGATCTAAACACTTTCTTTTAACCTTTCCAAAATAATCCGAATAATGTTCAGCAGTGGACTGCTATAGGCAAAGTTTTATGCTCAATCAAGCCACAACAAATGATCTAATTGTACGGGATAGGCTTCAGAATAAATATTGAATGAATTAATTGTTGGCATTAGCGCAAAGAATGAATTATTTTACGCACATGATCAACGAAAGCTTATTTATTTAAATGGGAGCTTTTAGAAAAGAAGTCCTCGAGTGATAAATCGGTCTACGTAGGTAATTCAAAAGTGATAAAAAGAAAATTGGTACTTAAACTGAATTGGGTCCAAATTATGAGCGGCATTTGACCAGAAAATGGGGCAAGCAATGTGTGTAGTGAATCATTTTCATGGACGTTATGTATTTATGAGATACAATAAAATTATGTAATTAAGAGAAAATGAATTTTATTTATGCCCTTGAAAGAAACCTTTGCAAATAAACTTTAGATTTGTTTATTTTCATTAATTCAATGAAAATATTCTATTCAGGTGCCTTTAGTTAGATATCTATTAAACAATTAAGTACAAGATGACAGAGGTATTATATCAGTGAACTATTAGCTCTGTAGGGCTGTCATTCGTAAATTTTTGACAGTCGTTACGGGTAGTCGGAAGCCCAAAAGCTGACAACTAGTCTTACCAAGGTATCGTGTTACCCAGTACTTAACTGGGTTGTGGAAGTCAGATAGACAGTAGCTCCTTGTAAAATACTGGTATTCAGCTGCAACCTGTTAGATAAGAAGCCAACCCCAACAAGTTGTGAAAAGGCTAGGCAGATTGATTGACTTTTCATTGTATGTAAGTGGATGAAGACGTTTATTTTCAGAAGTGGATGTTCTCTGTTTGTTTAAATTATTTGTGCCCACATTCCTTTAAACCGACGAAATTTACGAATGCAGAAAGGAAGAAGAAATACTTTGAAAGTAATAAAACGGGTCATTAAAATGCCACGCGTTAATTAAGGGAATGAACAAAGATAAATAAGTATTTAAATTACTGTATAAAACACGCAGCAGCCAATATCAGCTAATAAATTAATATAAACCACATCCTCTGCAGGTTTTATTACTAGGATATGCGTTGTAAAATGTTAATTGCAGTTTATAACACCTTTTGTAATAAGTAGTGGAAGTAGTTTTTGCTGCGTAATTTCTTAAGGCTCCCGCAGATAGCCGTGACGAGACATAAACTGTTTCACCAAACAGTTTCTAAGTATGAAAATTGCGTGGAAATTTTTCTACCGGGGTCGCGTCGCGCTTGTCTGCTGGGAGATTTTATGAGAGTCTAACATTTTCTTGTTCTTGTGAAAACATAGGCGGAATATTTGTTGTTATTTATTTATTTCATATGCCTGTACAGTCTGTGACTGTTCTGGAAGAATGATTGGCTGCATAAAGTCTTGAGTTCTTGACCACAATAATTTTGCATTTTGACTTTAGCTAATACTATATAGACTTGTTTACACGTGGGTAATCATTTAGGTATTTCTATTTACGAGGCTTTTGCCTGTTTTGTATGTTTGTGCTTTAAATTCATTTTTAGTGTTCCGGTTCTTCCCTTTGACCTAGAATCATCTTTGGCAAGAAGCAAGGACTCACGACACAAGTAAAGAAAACATTAAAAAAAAATATATATGATAGAATTTTTTTTTTTCACTGTATTAGAACATGGTTTTCAACTATTACAATATTAAGATTGTTTTTGCAATAAATTATTTCTATGTACGGAACCCTTCGTTGTGCGTGGTCCGACACGCACTGGGCCGGTTTTTTTTTTGTTTGTAATGTGCGACGTGCGTTGTGTTTACGCAGAATAAACAATTTTTCTTTTTATTTATATTATTATATTAATAGACTATAAATAGAAACATTTATAGTCTATTCTATTCTTTCCTTTAGATAAATGTTTTCCTTCAAAACATCTTCAAAATAACAATACCTAATACTTATTGATATTTCACTCAGTGTGATGTTCTAAAATAAGTTACATAAGACGACTCAATTTCGGTTTATTTGTAGTATCAATTCGCTCTATTTGGCGTTCCTCCACGTAACATACCTACATGTTTGTGTGAAAGTGATAATTTTCACAAGATATATGAGCATGTCAACAAAGACGGTAAGACTCGGCCGAACATCGGGAGAAAATTGTGCTAATGATAGTAACCAAAGACTTCCGTTTCGTCTACATCACTTTCATATTTTGAGGGAATCAGACTGTGATTAATAAGGGTTTTTCTTGTTTTTTTATTTTTATTTATACAAGGTGTAGGTAACTTAAATAACGCACAACCTCTTATGGCGTCATTCATCATTCTGAACAACTTTTACTTTGGGACAAATATCTGGTGTTCCCTACATTTTGACGAGTTAAGGCTCTTACAGACAGAGGCGATATCGCGGTCGCGACGCGATATTTCGATATTATATCCGTAGAAAAATATCGCGTCGCGACGCGATATCGCCTCTGTCTGTAAGAGCCTTTATGCGAACATAAATGTAGGGAACAGCTGATTATTTTTTTCGCGATTTCAGATTTGGTGCCATAGTAAAAGTTGTTCATAACGATGAGTAAATTACCCATTAAGATGTTGAGCGTTATTTAAGTTACACTTGTATAAGTTAATTTTAGTGTCATTTACATAATTATCCTTTTGCGAGTGTAAAAATAGAAACAATGTGTAATAGAACAGTTATTTCTTTAAATAATTGATTCAAATTCAAGAGTTTTATAATCTGCCATAAAATCATCGACATCCAACGTCCCGTAGGTTCAATAACCCTGTTTAATATACTAGATATTTTTAACTTGTTGTCTTTGAAAATACCTAGGCTCATTTCACACCACAGTCTATTTTAGGAAGAGCAGATAGAAATCGAAAATCATTTATAATCCAAACCTGTATAGGCATTCAACCAAGATATGCTAAAATAGTAATTAACCGGTTATTATTGAATGAGTAAAGCATCCACATTTTTATTCAAATAATTTATGGATAGATGACAACATGATATTATAATTAATATTCAGCATCCATGGATGTTACTAAACTGATGAAAAATAAAAATAAATTGTTCATGACTGACGAACAATTTACTTTCGATGATGACATTTAATTACACCTTTCAAAACGAATGATCGTTGGTTTACCAACAATGGTCCACCTTCCACCATAGTTGGTTTCAAATGCTCATTTATTACACGACGGCCCAAAAAGGAGTGTAATTAATGTAGGTATTCAGGGTTGATGTATGTTTGTATGTATGGGAGTTTCTTTATTCCACCATAACTTTTAAATGCCTGAACAGATTTAGATGTATGGGGTAGGTATCGGTAGAATCCTTACATCATCCCGAGACACTGGCTGTATTTTTTTTTAAATCTTTTTCTTCAAATTACAATATGGGTATCAAATTGAAGATCTTGAACAGCACATTCCAAGAAAAAAAAAATATTGGCATCAAGCACGTTTCATACATTTTTGGTCCAAATGTGAAAGTGTCGGCTAAACAAAAATTGTGCTATATTCTATTAGAATGTGTCGGACTGAGCATATAATCAGGCTTTAGTGAGACTGCGAATGCCTACATTGTCACTAAAATGTATAAAATAAAAATAAATAATTTAAAAAAATAAAAAAACACGACTGCCCTGCCAAAAACGAACTAAAAAGTAAAAAACAAGTTATATTCCTTGACTAAACAGACAAATAAAATTGTCATTGCAGTCGGGGGACCATTCTGTGGAACACTTTTTAATCTAAGAGGTCCCCCGACTTGTTTTTTACTTTTAGTTCGTTTTTGGCAGGGCAGTCGTGTTTTTAATTTTTTTAAATTATTCATTTTTATTTCAATTCAACCAATTACAGGCACTTTTGAATTATCAAACAGTCAGTCAGTTAGTCCCATTCCAAAACGTAGATCTCTATGGAGAAGAATGGGCAAGAAACTCCAAGGACACTCTTTTAAATGAAGATTCTTAATGCTTCTATTAATCTCATTGGCTTCCGTTGTACTTACTCGTACTACAGTCAAGGTTTTAGGTCTTAAGGTTATTTTTTACTTTAACCTTATTATTTTACTTACTTTAACCTTAAAGGAATTACTTTGAAAATCACTCCTTGACTGTACATTAATTTCAGTCTTCTTTTTACATTACAGCGTTACTTACAAGATCATATTAGTCTTAATAATTTAGATACACGGCGCCATTGCTAATGCCGCCTTATCCGGTCACTTAACAACAATGACTGGCAGCAGTAGTAATGCTTAAACAGTCTTATACTGCTCGGCACATCGACTCTAGCGCTTCATTAACAGGAAGCCGCGGCCATGGTGCGCATACACAACGAACTATACTCCGAACTGGAAGCGACGACTCACGATATGCAAATAACATTGCTAGATTTAAAAAGCTATGTGAAAGAAGCAGACGAAAGCCATTAATAGTCTAGTAGGCTAATGAACATGTGTTCGCGGAAACTATAAGGTATCTTCGAAGGAGTGAAATGTAATATAGGGTGAACGGTTTTTCTTGTGAAGAACAGACTGCTAAAAACATATGTAAAGGCAAAACTTTCGAATCAATTGCTAGCACTACATAACATTATTATGCCTGCATTCACCGAAGGGTTAGGCAGAGAATGTGTGGTTGTATATACCTATAGTACAACCACACATTTTCCTACAATAATTCAGAAACATTAGAGAACACAGTTTAGAAGGCGATCGTGATTATGAAGCTCAAATTGCCTTAATTTTTTTTCCAGACAAATTCAGAGCACTTAAAACTCCAGTAATAGGATGTCAGAAGTAGACAAGGAGGTTTTTTTCTGTTTCATCTTCGCGGTTACAACAATTAACGTTCCATCGGCGATATGGTTCCATGAACTCAAAACAATACGAAAAAAAAAGAATTTGCATTTAAGCTGGCACTGTTTCTATAAATGATGTAATTTGCAAATTGGATTGGAGGTCTTTGTTTCAAAAGCACCGTTATGTACTTATTATTATTACGACTGTTAGGTTAATAACAACTGATGTTTTTTTTTGGTGATGCTAATAGGGGATGTATAGAAGACAAAGTCGTCTCCAAATAAATTGGAATGGACAATGATGACGTAGCTAAAGGTCCAGTTAAAGAACTGATGATTGCACTGACTTCATTAAAAACAATCGATAATTATAAGAATTGAGATTGACAACACTTGTATAATTCAAATCACATTGTGGGAATAAGAAACCTGAGTCGCGTCACAAGGACAATTCTATTGTGGATAGGATGTGTTCAGTTGACGAGTAATGTGGCTCTTTTTATGTTATTATGCTATGAGGAATTTGCTAGCAACGACAACTCGACAACTGTTTGAAATTAAAATCACTTTTTAAATGAAGTCATCGATGAATATGTAGACTGTAATCGTTGATCAAGCACAAGCAAAACTTAATTAATGAGAAAATGTCTCCCATAAAAAGACTCCATTGTCATTTGCTGTATCAATATTTGAGATCTTTCATAGCACAAGATAATGAATAATCTAAGTCAATGTCTCAGTAATATGTCTAATGTAAACTTGTGGAGTACTTATTTTTTTAGAAAATTATAGGTAAGTAACATTATTGTGTCTGCTAGAGCATATTCAATCATGGGGTCTCAACCTTTGTAATATTTAAACAAGAAGAAACATAAGAGATAGAAGAAGAAGGAAGAGAGTCAAGTTTTCAATACGAACCAAACCATGATCGACTTTGATACTTCTCCAGATGTAATGTAGATTAGATATATTGTAATGTAGGTAATTTAAATTGCAATTTGTTGAATGTCTTTGTTAAAAGGCAAGCCTAATAACTGTACCGACGGTATTGGTTTTACGTATGTTGATCCTACTGTTGCATAGGATAATACGTCACATGGCAAAGTTCAAAGACCTAGAACTGTCATTTTGTGAGACAAATTGACAAACGGTTTATTTTCCGAATCGAATCCTGTACGAGATCACGTATTCGCGCGGTCAGATGTAAGGAAAGACTACATCAGTCTAGTCTCCCTGACTTTGTTGTATTATAAGCTCCTGGTTTTGTAATAGCATAGTTTAAGTACCTGCTGTTCGAAAACTAATTTTGTTTTGATTTGGAATCATGCTTTCCCGTTATGTTGAAATTTTTTGTGGTGGAGCTTTTTTATCTTTAACATTTGGAGTAAGTAGGTACCAATCAGAAACTTTTTAGTATTTATTAGTATTTATTTGTAGCGGATTTACCCAGGAATAGGACAAAAATAGAATAGCAAAAATAAATTATACCTATGAACAATGAGATAAATCACAAACAATTTGAAGATAGATGTATCTGAAGATTCAGAAGAAAAATGTTCCTATGATTGGTTTTAGGATCATGTTAATAATAATGATCATGATCATGATCCTAAAACATTGAATGCATAGAGAAAAACTTGCTCCGAGAACAAGTGGCGGGTGGTTGCTAAAGTAAAAAAGACTTTGTGTGAATAAATGGGAAATGAGTGAGAGTTAATAAACAAAGCTGTGGCACATCATCACAACAGAAGCCAAGGTTCTAACCGCGAGCATCGTGAATCAGCCTTGTCATTTAATTTGCGAAACACACAATTTATAAAACTAATTCGAAACAAATTGTTGTCTTTCACCGCAACCGCGGGGAACCTGTAACTTAGCTTAGAAGGTTGGTGAACGACTGTATAGTGCGTGTAGGGTTGCCAGTGCTACCAGATAATATAAAATTGGATAAACTTGTTGTCAACCAATAAAATGCTTAAACTAAATTACGGCACATAGTCGATCTTAACAAGTGCTCTGTTTTTCATTTATGTTTTTACTATCGAAATAATACTGTCAAACTCATCTAAACTGCTGCTGATAAGCTGGCAGAAAAAACTGAACAACAACAGTTAAATCGAGGTATGTTGACAATAGTTGATACTTGACTAGCCTTTTCCCAATGTTGGGGTCGGCTTCCAGTCTAACCGGATGCAGCTGAATACCAGTATTTTACATGGAGCGACTGCCTATCTGACCTCCATAACCCAGTAACTGGGTAATACGTTACCCCTTGGTAAGACTGGTTGTCAGATTTTCGGGCTTCTGACGACCCGTAACGACTGTCAAAGATCCACGAATGACAGCCGGGACCAATGCAAGCGTAGCTTAACCTGATGAATCGATCCGTGCGGCTGTTATTAGTTAGCCACGAGGTCCTCTATAACATTTACCTACATAACATTATTTTATCCGAGTCCCATTAATGATTGAGAGCGAATAATGGGAATGGTATATTGATTATACTAAGTATTTGTTCCGAGTCTGGGTGTATTTCTATCTATATTAAGTATGTATTTACAAAAAAAAAAATGTATATAAGTAGTTTATCAGCCATCTCGTTACCAAAACACAAGCATTAAGTTACTTATCTTGGGACTAGATGGCGTTGTGTGAAATGTCCAAGTATATTTATTTATTTATTATTTATTTATTTATAAAACAATATCGAGAACGGGTCTTACCGCGATATTCTTTTTACGAAGTAAACAGGTAGGTACCTACTTGTTTCCCGACGTTTCGACCGCCTTGCAGCGATCGTGGTCACGGGAGGACCGATGACAGCTCAGCGACGTCTTCGTAAAGTGCGGTGTACTGATGGTATCAGAAAATGTATGGGATATCTGTCAACCCTATGCTCGATGCACACAACTTACTTATAGCCCGGTTACCCTTTGTTTGTAGTTACCAGTAGACTTGTGGGTTGCGGCTTACTTTTGACTTCGGTAACTTGAATAACGTTTATGCGGGTGTTCTGATGACTAAAGAAGTTTTCAACAAAACTAGCACAAGGATTTGTTTTGCATAGTTATGTTATTATGAGCACAATGTGGCAGAGATTAGGATCTACATTTAAAAATAACGACTGTTTTCCCTTTATTTTTATTAGGGTTCCGTGCCTCAAAAGTAAAAAACTGAATCCTTATTATAGGATCACTTCATTGTCCGTCTGTCTATCTGTCTGTCTGTCAAGACCCTTTATATCCTTTATGTCTATGTTCCCTTGGAGTTCTAAAATAAATCAAGCTTGTAAATCAAAACAATAAAAAAATACGGCCATTTATGCGACATTATGTTGATACGCGCAAGTAAATCAAAACCTAGCAAGGTCTCAAAACAAGTAAAGGAAAAATTTCGAAAATCGTTAATTACTTAATTGTAATTTTGTCACAAAAAAAAAACAGTGTGACAATTTACAATGTTAAGTATGTTTTTGGAATAAATGCTTTTCAACTACGGAACCCTTCATTGTGCGTGGTCCGACACGCACTTGGCCGGTTTTTTTTTTTTGTTTTAGCCGGTTTATACATTTTCATAACTCCTTATTTATACAAGGTGTTTTTTTAAACAAACATATTTCAAGCGCTGTGATTTTTGAGAGAAATTCTGGAGTCACACCGATAGACTTATAGGTTTAAATATTTCCGATCTAAGTAGGGGTGTAATGCCCGTTTTTAGAAACCCTAAGTTATGTACATTATGTGAATTCCTAAATATTATTGCACTGTTGGAATTTCAATTGTCGGCGCTGTTAAAGCCTAGCGTTGAAAATCCAACAGTGCACTTTTATTAGGGATTGATTTAAGTGTCACTCAGGGTTGGTGAAAACGTGTATTAGATATTCTAGTAATCTAGTTCAGAATTGGTTTTGTTAAAGAGAATCGATTGTTTGCTTGATTAACTTCGAAGCCTTATTGATTTAATTTCATGGGCACCGGGGCTCGATTAACAAAGAGAATGAATCATGATCAAAGATGGAAAGGTAGCCAAATATGAACACCATAACCCATCCATCCTTACAATACAATACATCCACATAAAATAAAATTATAATTGCGAAAGTAACTATTTCTGTCTGTCTGTTACCTTTTCACGCCTAAGTCCGTCAGAATTAAATTTTTCGGACGGGCAAAAACACATCGGTAGTAGGGACAACTGTCAAATCGTGTTGTCATTCATACTTCGTTCGGGCCCCGAACCAATCATCTGTCCGTAGGTGATATGGAGTAGGAAACGCCCGTAACGAAGGCTGAAACTACGGACTTCGTGCTTAGGGAGTAGACCCCAAGACTCATTGAACCGATCGTTGTGAAATTTGACAGAGTAACCTAGAACCTGAAGAAAGACATAGGCTACTTTTAATCCTGGATATTTGTATTAAAAACAAATACTGCAGACGCAGTCGAGGACAACAGGTTATTTTATAAATGAAACTTATCATGCTTGATAAACCGTATCAGGTGGCAGACTGTCAAGGAAGCTTTGAGACAGCAACTCATATATTCGGCTCACGTACAGATAAATGAGAATATTGAGGAAAAAGACGTGAAGGCAAAGGCGATTGGGCCATAAACACTTGATGATCAGCTACCGGAGAAGATAAAGATCGTTTAGATTATTATTTATGGGCACATAAATACTTTATAGGCCGTAGTTTTGACTATTAAAGCCTAGCAGGCGTTATGCAAGATGCCAGGAAAATTGAGTCAAAATTCAGGAGTATTTACGACATTGTAAGAAAGTTGCCTGCCTTGTAGTAAAGTTGTAGTGTTTTTTTTTTTTGTGATTTCGCAAATCTTCACATTACAATACAAAATCTTCACATTACTTGTTACTAACAAGAATGCAATCCCGCAAGATAATTTCAACCCCGTTATTTACGGGACTGACCTTTCTTAATCTAGCGGGATCCAGGTATTTTCGGGGTCCCGCAGGGTGGACGTATACTTCTCAAATAATAATAAAGACCTCATTTTATAAGCGTTTTAACTTAAATTAAACAAGCTTTTTGGTACATATTAAACTCTTTATTATTTTTTTTTGACATTAAGACATAGTAACATAAACATCTCAAGAAAATTAAATATTATTTTGAAAATAACTGCGCAAATGATTTTTTTGCCGACAAAACGGGTCTTAACCTTACAGATTATGTAGCCAGCAGCAGAAAATTCTCGTTCTGCTTGTACGCTAGTAGGTAAATTGAAGGTGCCTTTTAGTCCACCCGACTCGAAATCATCATCTCCTTCTTTATCAAAACCTCAAGAATGCTTTTCCCGGAGCTCGGTTGGCGTGTTGATGTAGATCCAGAACTTTTCATACTGGTTTTACTTTCAGTTCAAGTTCATCATTAAGTGGCAATGGTACTGCTGATGATACTGCTGTATCTCCCTCCAGATTAGCGAGACTGGCAAATAGGACGTCATTGACTCGTTGTCACAATCATCGTAATCCCGCCAGGTTCGCGGGATCCCGCTCAATTTTCGATCGGGATTAGTTCCGCATAATGCACGCGGGATCCCGGTATCACGGTATTGCATTCCCTACTTGTTAGGAATATATAGACTACTCACCTATACCTTCCTATGAAGACGTTTCTGACAATTTTACTAGGTACATATTATAATAATATATATACAAAGTGTCGTTTTGCATACTCATCAAATTTAAGGGTGTGGACCATCAAACCGAACAACTTTTTCCATGGCACCAACATATTATTTTTTCACCAATCGTAAGTACCATCGTAGTAGTCACCAAGGTATTGAAGTTTTCTATGGGACAGTTGAAAATTTTTTCGCGAATACAATGTTGGTCCCATGGAGAAAGTTGTTCGGTTTGATGTTCTGTACCACACCCTGCAATTTGACGAGGATTCAAAACGATACGTTTTATACATAGGTCCGTATTACAGAAGGAAACTCAAGCACTGATCTTTGTTTAAATCTAGTTTCAACCAATCAAATGGCTTGAATCTAGTTTTAAGTAATGCTTGAGTATTGAGTGACGTTCTGTAATACGGACCATATACTTGTAAGTACCTACTTCTGTTAGTATTCCATGAACCATTTAGCTTTAATGCAATCACATTATGAATCTGCAGATAATTGTTGAGTGTGAGGTGATAAGTGGGTATCTGGATAATTTAATACATTTACACGACAATACAGTCATAACGGCGCGCGCGCGTGTCAGTTAAAAGGTCGCAACTTGTAATTTGCGCACGCGCTCTCAATTGCTGCTTATCTCGCGGTTTGTTTTTTATTATGTTGGTAATGTGTTTATCTCAATTAAATAAACATTTCATAATGAAGGGATTGGGCTTTTAGAGGTTGCTGTCGCTGAGATTTATAAAGCAACTTTGCATAAAGAGGTTTCAAAAAGGTACCTTTTGGTTTAAGTGTTTAAATGTATGAAATAAATCAGATAATACTCGTAATATAATTAATTATATCCCAATTAACTAAAAATCGAGTTAAAAACTTAGGCAGTACCTTCTTAAAGTTTGACTGTTATAATAAAAATGCTCTCAAAACGGTGAAAGAAAACATCGGCATAGTGAGGAAACTGTCCTAGAACCAACAATTCGAAGACATATTGACATCTACCAACCCGCACTGGGCCCGGAGGCCTAAGCTGTGTCAGCAGTGGGAACATTATCTGTATATATAAAAATGAATCCCTATTTCCTTTGGTCATCGCATCACCCGTGAACGGATGGAATAATTTCGCTAATTCTTTTTTTGTTGTGTTTATTACTGTCAGGAGAAGGTTCTTATGAAAGAAAAAATTAAGAAAATTTCGCAGAAAATTGGAAAATTTCAGAAAACTTAACAACTATTTTAACTTCGCGCGTTTACATTAAAATATGCATAGTCAAGACAGGACAACGTCTGTCGGGTCAGCTAGTATTTAATAAAAAAGTAAAAACAGCTGATATGTTTGGGTGAATTTCAACAAATGCCATTTTTTTTATCATATCGGTGAACTTTTTCATTTATATTTTTTTTTGTATATTTTTCAGGTTTTATGTAATCTTTAGGATATTAAATATCCCCAAAACTTAATATCATCAACGTATCATTTAAGACTAAGGAGAAAATTCAGTTTGAATTCTGGTTTCCACCGATATGACAAACCGGCACCGATTATTTTTTCTGTACACCGATATGATAATCTATCCACCTTTGAACATCAATAAGGAAATAGTTAGTAGATATACATACCTATACGACATTAGTTATTGTTTATACTAAACCTCCTAAGGGGTCATTGTACTCATCATTTTGAACATTTTTTTGGTAATAATGACCACCGATTACACCGATATGAGAACACCGACGTGAGTAATAACAAATTTTTTAGAAAATTAGAAAAAATGCATAATATCTAGGATAAATTCAATAACAGTCAATGAAGCTTATTCACTTACTACCTCTGTTAGAACCAAACAACAATAATAAAACTACTCATTACACTAGAAAAATGCAACCACCGATAATATAAAATAATTGTCCGGGAGCAACTGAAATGGCGTACTTACGTTATTGGCGGGAATATGCAGCGATTTGACACACGTCCGTCCTGACTGCGCACTAGCACGTCTAGCACACACTAACGAGGGAAATAAAATTGGGGTGTGGACGCTGTCGGACTCGTCGATGTTAAGTTAGGTTTAAATTAGTTTTGTTCACCAATATGAAAACATTTTGCAGGCAGCAGCCGGTCGATTCTGTAAAAATCTCACCGTGAAAACTTAGGTGAAGTGAGTTTGTATTTGCTAGGAATTGACACTATTGACAGCTCACTCCACGCTCACTTCACCTAAGTTTTCACGGTGAGATGGTTACAGAATCGCACTGCAGCAGCCGGTCGATTCTGTAAAAATCTCACCGTGAAAACTTAGGTGAAGTGAGTTTGTATTTGCTAGGAATTGACACTATTGACAGCTCACTCCACGCTCACTTCACCTAAGTTTTCACGGTGAGATGGTGGTACGTTCGTGCCTCTCAGTAATAATATTCGTTAATTATGTAATAAAATATGCTATATATTAATAACAAAACTAATATTCTATGAAATAGAATAAGTTACATACCTAACTTACTTATTTTTATTAGTGTATAAGCTTTTTTGTTTGTAAAAAAAGTAGAGGTACAGCACCGATATGAAAAAAATACGAGGTTTATGTATTTATTTCTAGCTTTGTAATAGTCCTAGGCAAATTACATTTTTGCCACAACCCAATTACCACCTATTGAATAGGTACTAAAAAAAAAATTCAGAACAATATTCCTTTTTTCAAATACTAATTTCACCGAAGACAAAAAATAAGTCATTTGGGAAATTCACCCATTTTGTAATCTCACCGTGAAAACTTTGGTGAAGTGATCTGTCAATAGTGTACAATAAGGCCGCGTTTCCACTGACGCGGAGCTGGGCGGAGCGGAGCGGAGACGTGCAGGAATCGTCCAATTACAGACGAGGCAAGAGACGCGATGAGGATTTCAACCATTATGATTGGTCGATTCCTGCACGTCTCCGCTCCGCTCCGCCCAGCTCCGCGTCAGTGGAAACGCACCCTAATGACAATCACTTCACCTACAGAATAGACTGGTTGTGCAGACTCTTTTTAAATTCATTGTCGAAACTACACAGAAATGATGAAAAAAAACCGGCCAAGTGCGCGAAGGGTTCCGTAATTGAAAAGATTTTTTCTCAAAAATAAACTTAACATTGAATCTCAAAAAAAAAAATATTACCTATGTCATAAAATTACATTAATTCACAATTTTTGGACCTTTTCCTTTACTTGTGCTGGGAGACCTTGCTTCTTGCCAAATTTTATTATTCTAGGTCAACGGGAAATATCCTATAGGTTTTGATTTACTTGCGAGTATCAAAATAAGTCGCATAAATGGCCGTATGTTTTTATTGCATTGATTTAGAAGCTTGAGTTTTTTAGGACTTCAACAGACCATAGACTTGATCCTATAAGGGTTCCGTTTTTTTCCTTTTGAGGTACGGAACCCTAAAAAATGATTTTGTAATCAAAAATATAAGAAACATACGAGCGTCTTTGTTTTTAGACCTTCAATCTAATCACTATATTGTAATTGGTTCCCTATATCGTTACATTATAAATTTATAAGTCATCGTTTCCATGCATTGCAAATGATAATTTTATGGGAATTCCAAATTGCTTGTTGTGGTACTTTTCCAACATAAAACAACGACAGAGCAGGCTAAAGGAAAAGACATGTTATTTGGCATTGGAACCCGTTATGCAAAAGAACGCCAAAACTGTACCCGTACCGATACTCATGATTCATTCCGGTTTGAATTGCACTCCTAACGAAATACTTTAAATACATTTTATTTAGTTGACATTTTCTATTTATTTTTCCTGGTTTTTTTTTTTGATAATTCAGGCTGGCTTATGCACTTTTGGGAACGATCCTGAATTTGAGCTTTGGATAAGCCTTTTATCATTCCTTTCGCAGTAAAGTGTAATTTATCAATTTAATTGAAATTCTACGCCCGTTTCCCCCTATGAATAACCGTGACCTGCTAATGTTTTACGGTAATAGTGTAACGAAGTGACTGTCAAAATTGATGTGCGAAGGCTATACACTAACGAAACAAGCATTCATACAACAAAAAGATAGGTACAGACTTCTTGATAAAAAGTTATTTTTTTTTGCGATACGTAAATTCTGAGAGACGGCATTCCACTATAAAGACTTGTGTTTAATTGTGGTTTTTATAAATTAATATTATGAATGATAGTCTGTAAGGTATTTATGTTATGGGTCATTGTTACCCGAAATATTTTTTGTATTATTATTATTATTTTAAAGACTTATGAGTTTATGAGTGTAGGTGCAATACAAAGCTTCTCCAATGAAGGAGTGGTGGACCTGTAATCAGTTAAGCAAGGAATTAATTCACGTAATTCCCTCCATGTGGTCGTTGTCCACCAATCTCGTTTCCTTAACTTAATCACTGTATAAATGACTCACTATGGCGAAGGTCGTCGGCCCGACGTTGAAGCGGTGCCGCGGCAAATTGATGCTTCTTTAAGGAAGTTCCAAGAACCACAAGATACAAAAAAGGCCCTCCCGACCACTGCCAGAATCACGATCTTAATCGCACTAAACTGTAATGGACCCCGCATACTCTTTTGCATTTTCCATCGTAAATATTTTATGATACTTACTTTTAAAGTTATTTGAATGTTAAACTTTGGAGCAAAAAATATTTTACGTAATTTAAGACGTTATTTTGTTGCAGACTGAATTTTAGGTAATTGGAAGCCCAAATTTATATTTTCGTAACATAATAAAAGATGGCATTACAATTTATAAGTGAAGAATATACAATTTGTGTATGCATATTGTAACCAAACGCGATTTTATACTGTTTACAATCTCCGAAACATTGTAGGTATGGCACGTGGCTTGCAGTGCCAAATAAATAAAATAATGAAGTGCGTGTATAATTTTCATAACGTACAACAACTTAGTGATGGTAAATTCCCGAGAAAATTCTCCTTGCGAGAACTTTGCTGATAAATTTAAAAATTCGATGGATACTCTATCTATTGGATCGATAAATTTTTTGAGTAATAGTTTTAAGTGCATTTGAACGTTTTGCAAAGTTTACGTCAAGATAATCTACTGCACAACTTAAAGTCTCAGTACATTCTCCTAAGCGAGAACATTCTCGAGAATATTTCCGAGAAAATTCTCATAAGTTCTTTTAAATTCTCTGAAAATTTCGTAAGGTATTGATGTTAAATTGGAATAATTAGGTAATAAAATGAAAAAAAAAAATATTGGAATAGACATCGATTTTGGAATTTAACACATTTTTGGTCGTTACTTGGTATTGGCAGTATTTATTTCCTCTTGTCCATCACAATTAAATACTATTTATAAAATTACTTATTTAAATTTTAAATTCTCGTATATTCTCCGTCGAAAAGAAGAAGAAAAACATTTGGTTGTTTTCATTTTGATCAACTGTAAGTACCTACTACATTTTTTAGTATCGTTACTTATATTATTTCTCCTTTGACTAATTTATACACTTACGAATATAAATGATGAATATGATGATGTATTTAATATTCAGTGTTGAGTTCTCGTTAATTAAGGCAACTATATCCTGAATGGTACCTACTCAGCAATGATGTTTCAAAACAAAAAAAGAAGAGATCTTGAGTTGTTTGTGACGTAAGCTCTATGGGGCGCTACGGTGCAGTAAGTACCTATATCATTTTTCTGAATAATTAATAACTCACAATCTCGTTTTAAATTATGTAAGCAACGTGAATAAAATGTAGGCAAAGATCAATATGGCATAATTAAAGCGGCAATTACCACAATTGAAATGCAGCAAAATTAAATTCAACACAAACGCATTCAAGGACGGCGCGGCGCGGTGGTTATACGAAAACGCAGTGCGCAACAATTGTGCCTGTCTACATGGTCAAACTTATTGGCTATTCAACGAGCCTAGATACACTGTCTATAAAACAGATTGGTCACACGACGTAATTGCGCGGGTCAAGGCGATTTTGTGAGATACATTTTGTAGTTCTTACTTGTGACTCAGAATCGTTGACATTCCTCCCTAATCAGCCATTTTACGTTCAAATGGAGAAATCGTTCTCCCAAGTATCCTTTTAGAATGGTAAATGTGGTCATGTTTATTTCCTAGCATTGTTTAAACTGTTATCTGGTCTGGAAACAGATTTATATAGTTTTCAAGCCGGTGAACTATGTCGAAATCAGTTCAAACATACCTAGCTTCTAACAATAATTCAGAAATTAAACTGAAGATGGATAAGTTTATAACATTCTTCATTTACAGACTGAATTATTAAGATTCTAAAATTGGATTACACCTACGAGTACATTCCTCTATTGAGGTGTTGCATTAATCGCTACTGACTCTTCGGGCCATAAATTTTTCACTACGGCAGGTAAATTCAAGTGTTTAAAACCGTTCGTCCCACTAGAGTGTTTCGTAAACACAAAATTTGGAACACTTCCAAGTATTTTACCTGTTCGCCGTGGTTTCCTCTGACATTTGCACGGATGCATTCAAAGCGATCTTTTGAGTAATATCTGCAATTTGACCTATTGCAGAGTCTGGAATTCAATAGAATGTAAACATTACTGCTTTACATAGAGCTGCAATACATATTTCTGAATTAAAAGCCAGGTTATTTAAATACAAGGATAATACAATATGTTGATTATCAGAGAAAAACGGCGTAGATAGATATATAAACGATTGAATTGTCCACAGCGATTTGTAGTCCAATCATAAACTTGTGATCGTTTATGTTGTTCATCGATACCAACAGCTATTCTTGATTCATGATTCATCAATCTGGGACCTTTGTTATTATTTGTTGTAAAATTAAACGATATTGTACAGACGCCAGCACATCAAGCTACTACAATCTGTCAAATTTCTTTAATAGATTTTCATCTTTATCGTTAAAGCATTAGGTTCAAGGTTGATTGGAAAAATTTTACAGTTTCGGGTGGCTTGATCTGCTGGCGTCTGTACCTTTCAAACAAGGTTTTCTGTTATCTATCTTATTACTCTCCCTTCATTGTATTAAGGTTGTCATCTTGTGAAACCATTGTTGCCTTAGGCTATGTCTTTATTTTTAGAACATAATAATAACACCTCTTTCATAGAATCCAGTATTCGTGTATATCTGATCATAATAACAGGTTCGTAACATGACAGACTAGTAGTGTCGTTATTCATTGAGGTATGGCTAAGTGGGTCTCAACTCAAGCGTCTCAACGCCCTTGCCGTTCCACTCTCCGTATTGAATGTCATTGTCTATTCAATTGTATCTATTGTATTTCAATCAGCAACTTTGTTACTCGGATTATCTACAGGTAATCAGATTTGGAGGATTCTTTTTACCTGTTTTCGTTGGCGAGAGTATAAAAATATTCGATTGCGACAATAAGGCCAGTCATTGTCGGGTCAAGGCACCCGATTTAACGCTACTTTCGTAACATACTAAATTACAGAACCTGGCTCTAACAGCTTCCTTTATTTGTTCTGCCAAGTCACGTTCCAGACTAAGTAAAATGAAAAAGATAAGGAAAGTCAAATCGGAACGAAACCAGCGCTGCAAAGTATTTTAAGTTGCAATAAAGGTAGCTTTATTATATAGAGGAGCTAGTGTCTAAGTAATAACAGCCGCACGGGTCGATCCATCAGGTTAAGCTACGCTTGCCGGGGTTGGTCAGTGATGGGTGATCTGTAAATACCGAGACTCATCCGTGCCTCGGAAAGCACGTTAAGCCGTTGGTGCCGGCAGTCATTCGTGGATCTTTGACAGTCGTTACGGGTCGTCAGAAGCCTGAAAGTCTGACAACCAGTCTTACCAAGAAGTATCGTACTCGTATTACTCAGTTGTGGAGGTCAGATAGGCAGTCGCTCCATGTAAAATACTGGATTCAGCTGCATCCGGTTAGACTGAAAGCCGACCCCAACATAGTTGGGTAAAGGCTGGGAAGGTAGCTTTATTATTTTTTTTAGTCTGAATTTGTGCCTGGTTGATGGCAAAGGCTCGCCTCCATGGCACTTACCCTTAAGTGGTAAAATGTGGGTGTACTATTAAATATATCTCTGTCTAACCCTTCGGGGAGGATAGGCGTGATGTTATGATTATGTAAGTTATTACATATCCACTGTTACAACAACAATGACAACAACAACAACATTTATTTGTTCATTAGATGTGACCGGAGTACACCTACGATTTCAAGCAATTATTTCACTGTAAAAACAATGTAAGACCGAAGCAATGTAAGATATAAATATCATACTTATTACAAGAACATAAATTGACTTTCTTCGACGGCTTGCTTTAAGTACAGCATCCATTTTCAAGGATATCAGGTATCTGTTCTAGAGCTTCCTGGTGGTTAAAGTTGCCCGTTTTGTGTAAACCTGTCTTATGCTCATTTAATCGGTTTTCGTTTACGGTAAGACAATTTTGGGGTGTTTAATTGCTATAAACAACTTCCTTAATGGATTGCTCACTTTTTATCCGATGATAACTGGCTCCGAGAGGTTTCTAAATAATATACATTCACAATATGTCACGCAAGTATCAACATGGCAATGCCCCTCACCTTGGTTCACCATAAAGTATGCGTTCCTTCCGTTCATTCTAACTTGTGCGAGACTACCATTGAATGGATACTCGATCAATTATTTCAACGTAACTCTATTGAGATAGATAGAACAGTGGAATTCCACGTTACATCCATTTAGTTTTTGTGCCCGTATACTCATACGTAATTAATCTCTCAAAAACTCTTAAATTTTTTCGTATCCTCCTGCCTGATCAATGACGTACGCAAACTATTACGCGTACAGGTATGTATGAATCATAACCCCTTTTTATTTCTTTCAACCTGAGCTGGAAATTCCCACGTCTTTATAGCTTCAGGCTTCGATTTCAAGTTCATAGTAAAGCTTATATAATGACCGCAACATTATTTAGATTTGTGGTATAGTTTTCTTTTTTATTTAGATTCAACGTAGCAATTTCGAGAATTATAATCGTCATCCGCAAGATTTTCCCTTTGAATGCTTCAAGAGGCTATATCCAACAGTTTAGTGGTTTGTGCCGTAAGGGTGTGACTTTTAATACTTTGTATGGGACATTGGCTAGTCGTAAAAGGCTTTCATTAAATCATGGTGGGTGGCCGAGGTTGATTGTCGGTGTGAAACGGTTTTGCAGTAAAATGTCCGATGCTTTGGCGTAAAGCCAGCGCCGTATTGAGCTGATGCGATTACAGTATACCAGTTAGGTATACTGTATGCGACTAATTGAATAAGAACGTATACAATGACAAAATGGCATCTCTTCACACTTTTTGATGGACTCCACTGTTTCTCTTCGTAATTCATTGCCAACTAAACATTTGAAAAGGAGAATGCTTTCATAATTCCTTGGAGTATCATTGACATGTCATTGTAATGAGCAAGTTCGCGCTATTTATAGACAAAACTCGTTTCAAATATTACATTTCTATTGTTTTAATAAAAAATAGCGTGCAGTATCTCTATTCCGCGTATTTCGCGATTCTAGACATTGTGGCATGCATTCTGTGAGACTGAAAACCTATGCATGAGTTTCATTTAAGTATCTATTGTTAGCTAACGCTTATCGAAGCAGTTATTTGGCGCCGTGTGCTGTAAATCCAACTAAAATGTGGTTATGACGAACTAACAACAATCATAAAATGTCAATACATTATTGTTAGGCATTACTTAATTTGAATATTGGTGTTTTTCTTTGTGTAGGTACATAAAGCTTGTTTTGGCAAGAGGTCAAGACTGCTATAAGAAAGGAGACGTTGAAGAAGCCAAGAAAATATATAATCCAAATCATGAATCATACCTTATTTAGAATTCATTGCCAACTCACTATCAACTGCCTAGCCTTTTCCCAACTATGTTGGGGTCGGCTTCCAATCTAACCGGATGCAGTTGAATACCAGTATTTTACATGGATCGACTGCCTATCGGGCCTCCATAACACAGTTACTGGGTAGTAAGATACCTCTTGGTAAGACTTTCGGGCTTCTGACGACCCGTAATTAATTGGCAACTAAACATGAAAGTAGAATACTTTCATAATTCTTCGGAGAGCTTACATCATTGACATTTATCTCATTATAATAAGCAAGTTCTCGCTATTTATAGACAAAACTCGTTGCAAATCTTACATTTGTGTTGTTTTAGTAAAAATAGTGTGCAGTAGTGCAACGGGCGCGAATCTGTAAGTCGATCACGGTGGCATGGCGCCGCTCACGCACGCTGCACGGTGCCCATAGGAATGCCACTTGCCTAGCGTCTAGTCCTCGGTACCGTTGGGTACATACAGTTTTGAACATTAAAATAAATGATTATTGATTACGCTTCCATTACCTATGTTAACTGGCTCTACGGGTTGATTTGTCGGTAATATTAGGAAACGTTCAGCTACAAATATAATAAACGCTTTAATGGAACTTATTTTACCTAACTAAAAAACTACATTAGGATTTTTACGAAAGTAAAAGTGTTAAGTATAGTAGATCAATAACAAGAGACAAATCAAAAAAAAATTTGCATATGACTACAGAAAGACCTTCACAATATTTGGCAACTCAAAAGCGATAAAAAACAGTCACAAAAGGCAAGTAAAGGTAACTGATTCATTGACCTTTTAATAAATTGAAGGCTCCCGCAGACAGGCGCACCACGACGGCATGAGACGACGCGACTCCAGTATAACAATAAATTTTAATGAAATGTTCATAGAAATTATTCCACCATAGTCACTTCACGCCTGTCTGCGGGTATCTTAATTCGTTGACTAAGTTAATAAAAAATGTTGAAAACTCATAAAAGTCGAAAGTCGAAGCATCAATTGCATTGGCCAAAGCCAACTAAAAAGTAAACACAGCTAGGGAGGTATAATTACACGTGATACTAAACACGGTGAATGTTTGTTTATCGCACAGAAGCGGCTATAAGTACTTAGACAGAGGGTAATTATTAGGAGTGGTCTACGTTAGCAGGTAAGTCGAGCCGGGCGCGGAAATAGGAATGCTTCTTTAATAGTTTGGGATCGAGTGGAGAGTGGAGGCAAAATTGAGCACTTCAACGATTACGATTTCCCCAAAGGAAGAAAAGGATGAGGAATTTAAAAATCCCATAGCCACGCTTGTCACTGTCTGTGACGTATTCACAAGTCTTTACCGCCTAAAGGGTGACCCTATACATATATAGGGTGACTGGTAATTAGTGACCGATACCTAAACACATGATTGTGCTCATGATAACAAATAACTTTTACTATGGGACCAAACCTGAAA
This sequence comes from Cosmia trapezina, assembly GCA_905163495.3. Taxonomy (NCBI): domain Eukaryota; kingdom Metazoa; phylum Arthropoda; class Insecta; order Lepidoptera; family Noctuidae; genus Cosmia; species Cosmia trapezina. The sequence goes on from LR991022.1 coordinate 21,600,062, forward strand.
TCGCGAAAAAAAAATCAGCTGCCCCATACATTCATGTTCGCATAACTCTTCAAAATGTAGGGAGCAGCTGATTTTTTTTCGCGATTTCAGGTTTGGTCCCATAGTAAAAGTAATTGTTTGTTATCATGAGCACAATCATGCGTTTAGGTATCGGTCACTAATTACCAGTCACCTTATATACATCAACTCGGAAAGGGATCGTCACCTTATCGCTTTTCGCCACCACCGTGTCCCGTGGCGAGGCGATTACGTTACGATTCCGATTAGTGTGCGTTGCAGTAGAGAGTTTCATACAAAGAATACTGCATGGCTCGAGTTATACGGTGACGATCCCATTTCGAGTTGAAATGTGCGCTACGACCTTTAGACTGTAAACACTTGTCAATACGTCTCAGACAGTGACAAGCGTGGGTATCTATGGCATTTTTAAATTCCTCATCCTTTTCTTCCTTTGGGGAAATCATAATCGTTAAAGTGTTCGGATCGTGACTCTTTATCATTTTCTGATGGATTTCCTTTTGCTATGATCTATGGCTTGATGGAGTGCCAACGTTAACCTGCAGTTGTTTAGACTTAAAAAGGCTTAGGCCTAAAAATATCTTTGGGTTACATATTGGTTTTCTGATTTTCTACCTTCGATTTTGTACATTTGTCAAGCTCGACGCATATGTTTACAGTCTAAAAATTTAAAACTAAGTTCGTTGATGTAGCATTCCTATTTACGCAGCCGGGACGCAAGCATTATACTTATAGTTTATTTCTCTTAAATCTCAGGTTACAGCATCAACACATGGCACGTGGATCTAACATATTAAGTGGCTTTAGTTGCATATTGCATAGCATTGTTGTCGTCTCCGTCACACAGGACAGGTATGAGTGACAGAAAGTGCAAGAGGGCGCATAAAGATAATGTTCGCTTTTAGAGAGAGACCCAAAACTTTTTCTGAAATCCGATGTACCGTATTTACAACCAGGTACCGTTGGCGGACATATTCCTTTTTCCAATGGTCTTGCAATGCCGTCTTCGTAGTCGTTTATCCCCGAGATTGCTATTGGGATTTCGAACTTACGCGCAAGAAAGAGCAGCCATTGAAGTACTCGAAAGAGCACTGTAGAATGTGTGATTTGATTTCTTTATTTGCTTGAAGATTTTTACCTACTCTGCATTCCGTCGTACAAAAAACTAGATAGGACCGTTGATGCCATTAAATTAAAAAGAAGTAGAAAAAATGTAAGCAATTGCATGTACAAAGAGTACAACGGCACATCGGTAGACGTAGGTCAAGATCCGGCGCGGATTTCAGGTTAGATTTTTAGATCTTGCTGGGCATAACAAAGTCAAACCAAACTGCTTAGCCAATTTAAATTGAGTTGCATTATAACCTATTTGCTTTATGTATTTATTTAATTAATGCCTTCTCACAGAGAGGAGTCCTGTCTCCCAGCAGTGGGAACGTTGTAGGCTGATTATGCTGAATGCAGATACAACATTCAATTACCTCCACCAGTCGTTATTTTCTTGACACTAATTTGGTACAAAATTAAGATACGTAATCTAAGTTTTATAAGTTTCTCAAGAGTCAAGACTATTAATTATTAATTACTTACTGTAATGGCCGATGGTGTGAATGCTGCATACCACGACTTTTATTGCTAACCAGGAATTTATTTACAACTTCGGTCGTAAGCGAGCTTTTGTTATACAAATGTAATGTAACAGTACCGCTGATAGATTCTGATTAGCGGCCGACCATTGCACCTGGCCCTGCAGATGCACTGCCTCACTGAAATTATGGTACGACTTGGAAAATGGCAAAAATGGATATGTTATGGTTCGCAAATTTAAAATAGGTAAGTACGTATTTGACGCCACCGTTAGGTAGACTGTAGCCGATGTTTTTAATTTATGTACATGTTATAACTATACCTACATTCATAGCAAATAAAGTTCTGTAACTTCAGTCATGCGTCGAAAAACCGTCTAACGAAATCAGAGTGTTAGTTTTGCACTTTCCAGTCAAATGTGTACTGTAAAGAACCATTTTCCTTTGAACTTATTTCCCATCTTCCTCAGCTTCCCAATAGTCCGGTCAATTTAGACCAAAAAATGAGAGTGAAGTTACATAAAGTCCCAACAAGCTGAATTTCAGTGAAATTGTGCAAAATATAATTATAAACAATGTCTAGAAGTTCCCCATCATTCCCCTGTAAGGAAAAAATTTTATTCAAGGTCAAAGGTCAAAAAAATGAGTTTTTCGCGATTTTCAGCAAAACGGTAAGTTTTATCATAAAAGTACCTCAGACAAAAATTGTAGATCATAAAATTATCTATAAAAAATGTATCAATACTTTTTTTCTTACGAGCCACTGTTTCTGAGATATAACGATTCATAAAGTTATAAAAGTTGTTATCGTCATAATATATATGAGTACGCCACGTATATACATCTAGAGTTGTTATATTTAAAAAAAAAAAAAAAAAAAGAAGCTGAAGTTTTTAAAAAGAGTAATTCAACTCAACAAGAACTTATTACCAACGGCATCCGCTTTCTTCTTTCTATGTACGGAGCTCCTAAAAAACTACCTGTTTAGATAAGCATCGATATGCATGTTTCGTTAAAAATACTAAAAATAAAAAAACAAGTTCAATTAGCTTGTGTTCCTCCAACCTCAGTTGCTGCTCACCAACATCTTTTTCGAGTATATTACCAAGTTCAAGTGTGGCTTGGTTATCAGCTAGACCCTACAGACTGGGGTTGGAAGTTGGTCAACAACATATTAGAGCCAGTTCAAACTTTACTTCCACCTGCGCCGGAAAAACTGCTGAACACTATTTTTTGCAACTGCAAAAAGGGATGCAGTGCTAAATGTGGTTGCAAAAAAGTCGGACTGTCTTGTTCTTTGGCATGCACAAATTGTCAAGGCCGGTCGTGCTCTAATATTTAATCACAAAAAATGGAGGATTCGTTTGACTCCGACGAAGTATCATGCGATACATCGCTATTGACGCAATTTACTTGCATCCAAAATGAAGATGAAGAAGAAGCAGGAGAAGAAGAACAAGAATTTGAAACTTACGAATAAGACGAATAAACTTCAACACTTTTTTTTAATTTACATCGCTTTTATCTTTCCCAATCTTTGAAAATTTCCGTTATTATGCAACGCGCTAAGTACACTACCTCATAGGTGGCGTGAAAACGTGTGCATATTATGACGATAACAACTTTTATAACTTTTTGAATCGTTATATCTCAGAAACGGTGGCTCGTAAGAAAAAAGTATTAATACATTTTTTATTGATAATTTTATGATCTACAATTTTTGTCTGAGGTACTTTTATGATAAAACTTACCGTTTTGCTGAAAATCGCGAAAAACTCATTTTTTTTACCTTTGACCTTGAATAAAATTTTTTCCTTACAGGGGAATGATGGGGAACTTCTAGACATTGTTTATAATTATGTTTTGAACAATTTCACAGAAATTCAGCTTGTTGGGACTTTATGTAACCTCGAATGTCTAAATTGACCGGACTACAATCTACACAATTTTTAAGACATTATCTTTAAAATTTCTACCAGAGCCAACGCATAAAACTTCGGCGTGGGCAAAAACAATACCTCACATGCCATAAAGGTCCCAAGGCGAGTGCGCCCGCGCTTGTGTGAAACGAAGCTTGTTGTCGAGCTGACGGTGCGAAAGGCTCTAAAATAAGTTATGGCTAATTCCTTACCTCAGTCGGTGGCGTGGAATGCAGGACGGCGCATTGTACTCACTTATCTAAACACTCGAACCTGGCTTGCCCGTTGCCACTAAATGCTGAGCCACTAAGTATTGGCTGGCACGCACGCGGCTTGGGATCATTCGTTATCATTATGGTTTTCTAAGAGGTTTTTTAAATTATCAGGTACCTTTATTCTACACGTTGTATTCACACTATTACAAATATGGAACGTAGACCCTCATGCACTCGGAACAGTCTGCCGTAGAGGCGTAGACACAACAGTTTTGTCTTGTGACAAAACGATTTTGTCAGTCATGTTTGTAAATTTTGTCAATGAGGTAGTTTCATGGGGTCAACGGTCATGCTCTAGTCTCGCAAGAGGTTTGCGGAGCTCAGCGACAAAATTGCAGATAAAACATACGTTTGTAAACTAGTTGCTTCTGACTTCTGACTGACAAAGCTTATGGAGATACTACGACTGAAGCAAACAAATAATATTAAAATTGTCGTCTAGTAAAATTTTCAACGTGTAACTGGTATAGTTTTAAACTAATTACCTACCTACCATATGATAATAATTATTCACAAATCATAATTATTCATGCTAAGAGGCCATAGAAATACCTGACATGACTTTTTCGTCACACAAGAGACGGCAATGTTCTAATTTTCTAGTAAACCTCCCAGTTCCTTTACTAACAGACTGATTGACAGAAAACGTCTTTCTGTTCAGTTTCTATACGGTAAAAATATGTTTGGAAGAAATTATTATGAGTTAATAAATAAATAAATAAATAAATAAATAAATAAATGTCCCTAATAAGAGGCAGTCATCTGCACGTAGAAAAGACATTGCCAAAGGCTATCCTCTCTGAGCCGGTCTATAGGGGGTTGACATTACGTCCCATGGTTCGCCTTCCTATTTTTACCCGACTACGTCAAAGCCAAAAGGAAGGGTTATGATTTTAGCAGTCTATGTATGTATGTATGTATGTATGTAAGTATGTATATAAGTATGTATTTTACCCGACTACGGCAAAACCAAAAGGAAGGGTTATGATTTTAGCAGTCTACTTGTGTATGTATGTATATAAGTATGTATTTACGTGTGTTCCACCGTAGCGCCTGAATTAATGAACCGATTTTGATGAATGAGGATGAATCAGTAGATTCGAAATAATGGTCCGGATGACATAGGCTATATAAATTCTCCCTAAATTTAATATGGTGGACTTAACACGTAAATTTCTGACCTCGAAAAAATTAAATTGAGATAATCATGACATGTATTGGTATTAAAAGAAAGGTCTTGACGAGCACATTACAAATATGTCTATACCTATGTCATTATTGTTTAAGTAAATCAATATTTTGAACTTTTTAGATCAATTTTATTGTTCCGTAGTCGGGTTACAGTTTTTTAAACTTTATTTTTGTTCTAACAATAAGTTTTTTAAACAACTAATGCCCGGTTTCTGAGGTTTTTAAACGTAGTTTATCCATTCGACAGTAATTATTGGTTCGATATCGTGTTTCTGAACACTTGGTTAAAGAAGAACTTAACCATTAACCGGGCATTAACCATTACTTCCATCAATATTTCAAGACGTAAACAATCAACATGATAAAATATTACTATCCCTTTGTACAAGCTATAAATTCATCAAGTTGATGCTCCAGCAGTCACTAAAGTGCTTTTCGTTGAAAGCAAAGGGTGGAAGCATAGTCACCAGCGTAAGATGGTCCCTAAAACCAATTACAATTTCATTCAAACGCTAGGGTTGCTATATTTTGAGCGGTCACGTTTACCTGGTCGTGTCAGTTGGATGAGCTTATGAATAGACCCAGTTCTTTGTCCAAGCCAGACTAATAATAATACTGTAAACAGACAATTGTGCGAATAGTTACGCTTGGATATGCGCTCTTAAATAACAAGCGCGTAAAAACCTTTTGGATATCTGTTTATAGCTGATTTATCGCAGAAAATTAAATTTCTTTGCATAAGTACGTGTCGTCGTGGATGTTGGTAAATATCCCACGGGTACGCACTACCGAGAACTCCTTCCTTATTCCTTGTCTACATTGTAAAGAGAACCTCTGTGCAAAATTTTAGTTTTCTAGGTTCAATGCATAGACTTATAAAAAAAGATGGACTCCGCGCCGCGCATATCGAAAGTGAAGCACCGTACCGATCTATGTGTGCATGATTTGAGTACCTGCAAAGACGCCGTCGCTCGTGTCATGTAATGGCGGCCGGTCGGCATACTATGATGTAAATGTGTGCGCGAGGCGTGTTTGTACAAACGGTCCGGCATACTTACTGTGCTTCACTTTCGATATGCGTGGCGCGGAGTCCATCTTTTTTTATAAGTCTATGGTTCAATGGTTTATTTAGGCTGGGCGTTGATTGATGAGTCAGTCAGGACTTCTCTTTTTATTTATACAACGTGTAACGTTAAATGCGCAATTGTACTCAATAATGAGTACAATTGCATTGCAAATGAACAACTTTTAGTATGGGAACAAAACTGAAATCGCGAAAAAAAAATCAGCTGTTCAGTACATTTTGACGAAATATGCGAACATAAATGTACTGAACAGCAGATTTTTTTTTCGCGATTTCAGTTTTGGTCCCATAGTAAAAGTTGTTCATAATGATGAGTACAATGACCCCTTAAGAGGTTTTGCGCATTTAACGTTACACGTTGTATAAGTAGATGATGAGAGGCCATTGGAGATTCTAACGCTGATAAATATCAAATTTAGTAGTTGCATTAAGCTTCAAGGTTTATATATAGGAGTCATAATCATAAAGTGAAAAATCACTTTCAAAATTTTTCTCACATACTTAAGTGAGAAAAAAATCCAGAGGATTTATATACATATATATTGTCCTAAAATCTTTTGTGTTACTAAGTACTAACGAAAAGTACTACTTACAATATAGACCATAGCTTTCTACATAGCACGCTTCATTAGCCGAATCTGTTCAACTTTTAGCTAATACCTTTCATCTATTTAGTCTGTCTGGTCCATTGTGTCCTGCGTGCCGTATGTGCTGTCGGACTGTCGGTCTGTCGCCGTATATATGTGCCGGTCTATTGATTTAGTGAGGCCAACGACAGAGGGGCGTGATTCAAGCGTGACGCTAGGTATGGCAGCGTATTCATTAGGGAATATGTACTGCAATATTCAAGGGCATGTTTTATGTATATGGATAGGGAAGGGTGGCCGTGCCGGTTAGTTATGCCCATTGCAAAAAGTGCAGTCACGTACCCTTTCTAGCGTGTTAATATTGATGAATTTTGCTGAGGCACCTGTAACTATTTAACTCATTGCTGTGCTTTCTGTTAGTTTTGTTAATTTCTTCCTGTTCAAATTTATGTCCAAGCCCATTTCTATTGAAAATAATCTCGTCAAATGAGAGTTATTTGATTTGATCACCAAATTGGATCCAAGAACAATTCCTTTTATCGGTGGTTGTTAAACTTTTGGGGGATCGGATCTGAATATCTCTGAAATGGAACAAGGACCATTGAGGACTTACTGAAAAGGATGTCGGATCAAGAGCAATATTATCATATAAAGCACTGGTGCACTAGTCAAATTCTGATTATTTTAATATTGTCCATAGATCCCTATAGGTTGACATACAAAGTTCAAACGGCGAGCTTATAGAAAAAAAACTATATAGTATTAATTATAATGGTTTTTAGTAATGAGTATATATAGTATATAGCTGGCCAGCTATGCATAAAAGCTGCTAGGCAGCTGTTGACAAAAGCTAGGATGAAGAAGCTTTCACGTAGGTTGGTATCTTGATTTATATTATTACAGTGGAATATGTTTATAAGGCTAGGTAAGCGGATTTGACGTGGTACTCTTTGTGCTCTTTACGCATTAGCTTCTCAAACCTTTAGATAATTTATAAATATCCGTGCACTGTAAGTTTCAAGAAACTTATTGTGCCAACCTCTGCCTCAAATGTTACTGCTCTACGTAATTGAGTATAGAAATATTACTTGTTCGAATCTGAATAGATCGAATGGATGAATGTTCCTTTTCCTAAGTCTGACGCAAGCTCAGTGGAGCAACTTTGTAGCATCATTATAAATGTCTTAGATGATCCAAAGATATCGTTGTGTAATCAAACCAGATTGCTAGTTGAATTCATGCAGAGACTTTTTTTGTCATCTTTGTGATCTTTTCAAAGACCTCTTTCATAATTTAACCTACGACTAGGTATGTTTGTTTTGGAAGTTCAATCGTCTCCTTCGATCAAAAATGTCTCCATTCGTTTTTGCTGTACTTATTCATAACTGAAATTGCAAAAGTTTACTGCTTATTGGAGTAGGTATCTACTTTTTTGGGGCAAAATGTTTAACCGCATATTAAATAATAAATGACAAGTATATGTTTTTTGTTAATTTAATGTTTTATATCTACCAAAGTGAAGTGCACGGAAGTATGAATGATGTTATGACGATAAGCTGCAGCACATGTGTCCGCATGAGAACATAAATATCATTATTACCGTTTTAATGAAGAGTAGGTACTCAGTCGAGAAATGTGTTGATTGATAAAAAGTTTTCACTTTCGCTGAGATCATAATGAAGCAGTCGCTGAGAATTTTAAAATGTCACAAACAGCACCTTGCAGACACCTTCAAATTTAACTCGTTGAAAACTAGGGAGTTGGGTTGACACTTGCAAAATAAGGACCCAGCCTCCCGGGAGCATTCCTTCTCATTAGATAGAAAGTAAAGATAAGCCATTTAAAACATTAATAAACTTACCGGAGTGTTATGTTTATTTTTCCACCCACTGATGTACAAAACCCGCATTTGCGTGGCGATGATGCACGCAATCGTGCCGTTACACGGCTTGTATGAGCACTGTCCAAATATACATGGGATATCAGTCGGTTTTATGCACTTATATGTTTAAGCTTGCGCTGAAGCAAGTTTTGGTAATACACATGTACCGATGCGACACAGGCAACCCGGGTGGCGGCGCGCGGCGGACTGCTGGTCGGGCCACACTCGTGCGGCCGCGCGGCGCGACTCGGAAGCGACCGGCGATGACGCGCGACGAGGGACCGTGAAAGAAGGGCCACAACCCGACTGCGTTTTTTGTCCCGTCTAAGATTAGCAACAAACAACGTCTGGCTGGGACCATTCAAAGGGGTTCGGATTGGGCGTAAGTGATGGATGACACGCTGTGTTAGCACTGCATTGCAATTGCAATGTTGAGGGTTTGCCGGTTTGGTAACTGAGTTTTGGATAAAATTAGCGCGTATGTGATCTTGTTATATTTACATTCAAATACTGTGCCAGGTTCAAAGATATGAGATGCTTACCAGATTTCGTTCGGCTTATGGTTAGTGAAGCAAAAAGCTGTCTGGTTCGGAACATTAATTTGAGTTAAGTACCTACCTACATAATTAGTATTGGATTTCATTATAAAGTTTTTTTTTGGGAATATCCAGGATGTAGAGGGGTCAGCCGGGATATAACATAAATGTGCTATTGAAGCCGAGAGGCCGGGTGTGTCAGACTTCCGGGATTGCCGGCATGGAAGCCACGACGTAATGTAATAGAAAACGTATTGCACAATTTCCTGATCTGTTGGAATAGTACCAAACTGAATCGTATTTGAACTACCTAAGTATCAATAAGTACCTACATACCTACTTAATTATAATTACTTGTCCTGACTGGCTGAGTGATTCATCAAGCCTAAACCACCGAGGCTACAAACTTGAAATCTTCCACTAGGTCCAGCACTAAGAAAGAGTTTTTGGAAATTCGAACTTTGGGGTGAAAATGGGTGATTTTGTTTCTATAAAAATGTTACCTGCCTTGAGTAAACTTGAAACTTGGATTGATTAATTGATTACAACTTATGTAGTAAATTATATTGTCTGTCATTTTAGTTTTTCTAAACTACCCCAAGAGGGATGGGGGGTTTAAAAGTTTGTATGGAAGAATTTTAACGCGTGGCTGTGCGCGTGGTCCGATTAGCACTAAACTCAATATTATTTTGATAAAATAATACTGAGCTTATACTTCTAAGTATAAAATAAAATAATACTGAGTTTAAAGCTAATCGGACCACGCGCACAGCCACGCGTTAAAATTCTTCCATACAAACTTTTAAACCCCCCCATCCCTCTTGGGGTAGTTTAGAAAAACTAAAATGACAGACAATATAATTTACTACATACACGCGTTAAAACTACCCCAAGAGGGATTGGGGGGTGCCTAATTCCTCTTGGGGTAGTTTTTTAAAAGTTTCTATGGAAGAATTTTAACGCGTGGCTGTGCGCGTGGTCCGATTAGTTCTAAACTCAGTATTATTTTATTTTATACTTAGAAGTATAAGCTCAGTATTATTTTGTTTTATACTTAGAAGTATAAAATAAAATAATACTGAGTTTAGAACTAATCGGACCACGCGCACAGCCACGCGTTAAAATTCTCCCATACAAACTTTTTCACCCCCCAATCCCTCTTGGGGTAGTTTAGAAAAACTAAAATGACAGACAATATAATTTAAGTACTACATAAGTTGTAATCAATTAATCAATCCAAGTTTCAAGTTTACTCAAGGTAACATTTTTCATACAAACAAAATCACCCATTTTCACCCCAAAGTTTCAAAAACCCGAATTTCCAAAAACTCTTTCTTAGTGCTGGACCTAGTGGAAGATTTCAAGTTTGTAGCCTCGGTGGTTTAGGCTTGATGAATCACTCAGCCAGTCAGGACAAGTATATTATTATTTATATACCTTGACCTCAGGATCATTGACCTTGAGGTCAAGGTCAAAATTCCGAAAGTCAAGATCCGCGATTCTCCTAAGGTCGGACTCTGAGGTCAAGATCAATACCCTCGAGATATCCCATGGTGTTCAAAAGTACTGCCAATTTGTATCGATATGTTTTATTAAACACACCATCTCTAGAAGCTACCGCACCATAGGTGCTCAAAAGGGAATAAAATTTAATGTTTTTATTGATCCCTTTTGAGCACCACGTTAAAATATTGGTGCTTAGATGGGAATACCTTCGGTGCTCAAAAAATCGGTGCTGAAAAAATAAGTGTTCAAACTGGAATGCTTCGATCGTTTCGCCGACCCGATACATAGTTGGGAAAAATTGTTTGTGTTTTTTTTTTATTACAGAAGTTCATTTCCAATGGTATTTTAAGGTCATGTGGTGCATGAGATCTGTGATTTTTTGTTTGGAAAATATGAAAAATTTCAACTTTTCTATTATTGATTATTAATTATCTACTACATGTTCAGTTAAAAAATGTTCCTCCTTCTTAAAACCCATAAACCCCTAAAACTAAAAAAAACTAAAACTCAACATGTACGTAACAAGTTTTAGGGGTTTCTGGGTTTTATAAAGGTGAGAATTTTTTTCATTATTTTTTCGAGAAGACACCGTTTTCGAGCCATTAAGCAAAAGAAAAGAAAAAAAAGATACAGTACTATTTTTGCATCTGAAGTAAAGTCAAGGTGTTGGTGTGAATTCATGACAACTAATTGTATTCCACACTTTTTGAATCGCTATTAAAAATAGTCTTGACAATCAAAATTTTAGGTGAAAAACGTATATACAGATTAGCTATAAAACTCAGTGCCATTTTAGTGCTGTCAAACTAAAAAGTCAAGTTGTGTGACTTTAGTCAATTTCAAAATGGGAAATCGTCGTTTGACAGGAATAATAGTATATTAGATATAGTATACTCGCTACGCTCGTGATTCAAGTGTTAGAATCCTGAGTGATGCGAGTGATTCATGGCCCTCGATATAAATCCGTTTTATTCAAGAGTTGCATACTATACTTTATACCATGACTACGAGAAAAAGAAAGATTTAAGCGTAAATAGACATTTAATTAAGAAAAAGGAAAGTTAAATTGTATTTGATGTAAACCAGCCGTCATTTGTTGGGTAGCATGTTTTTCACTACATCGGCCGCGATCTCTTTCATAAACTCAGGTGTTAACACATCTTCATCACTTAAATTAATCGATTGTGTTCGTACAACTTACAGTAGGTATACAAAATAGCGGCAATTTACTAATGACAGCAAAGAACACAAAACAGTTTTTATTCTAATGCTAAATTCCTTGTAGAAAATGTCGACTAATCAAATTGAATTTAGAACACACCAATATAGGTCGAATACACAGATTTAGATACCTAGATACTGCAAGCCATCCGACCAAGCGTGCCCTGCATGTTTGTACTAAAAAAAGTCTGTTAGCTCAGTGACGCTTAGCGATTGAAACAATTCTGTTTAAGTTGAGCACATGGCTGGGGTGAAGTTATCGTAGGTATAAAAAACTTTTTTACAAAAACAAAAACCGACTTCCAAAAAAAACACTACAAAGTGAAAAATAACTTTAATTTCGGAAGTCGGTGTCTTTGGATCTGTATTTTAGTTTTTTGCCACCGACTTCCGAAATTAAAGTTATTTTTCACTTTGTAGTGTTTTTTTTGGAAGTCGGTTTTTGTTTTTGTAAAAAAGTTTTTATTTTTCACTTTTTAGTGGTTCAGTTTGTAATTTATCTAAGTTACAATAACCCAATGTCAGCTGCTCATCACGTTTTACAAAATGTTGCTTTTCCCGATGCAGGGCCGTTAATTGTTGAGGAGTTCTCCTAGTAAGAACCAGGAGAAATGGAGCTCATGGTGAAGTCACCATTACCATTATTTTGACGAGCATAAACCATATTAAAGTAATCGAATCGCAACCTGTTATATACTTAGATATAATTGAGTATTTCCGATGGCCCTCTGTGGTCTTCATCATCAGTTCCAGCTCACCAAATGGTACTTTCCGAGAGCAAATGCACGAGTTACTATAAAAAATACCGAAATCGATATAGGTGTGCCCATAAAATTTGAGGGTTTCCCTCGATTTCCATGGGATCCCATCATCAGATCCTGACTTGATGATCATGGGACCACTTGGGACGTATACCCTTTCGAACAAAAAAAGAAAAATCCAAATCGGTCTAGCCATTTTCGAGTAATCGGGGAACATACATAAAAAAAAAAATAAAAAAAAAAAAAAGGTTCCGATGAATTGAGAACCTCCTCCTTTTGGAAGTCGGTTAAAAAAGATGACACTCTCGGTTTTCATACTATCTAATAACATGCGGTATCTAGCCTAGGTACTCTAAATCTGTGGTCCAATACACATACACAACACACAAATTCAAACATCAAAACAGTGAGTAAAAATGCTTTTTATTCACTGTCTTCAGTGCATAAAATAAGCTTTTTAGAGGGAGAATGGTATAACTATAAACTAACTTTTGGCGACTTTTAGTCTAGAGAGGCATGTGACAAGAGAATCGGCACTATTGTTGTTCTGTACAAACAAAATGCTAATGTTTGTGAAATTATGTATTAATAAATTAAAAAATAGGCCAACGATATTTTACTATAATAACTAGTTGATATTTTTGTGAACATTTTGTAATAATTATTGTAAAAGTAGGAAAGGAGACCATACATTTAAAAACATTAAGTTGGTAGGTAATGTGAAAAAGAAAACTACGTTTCTACGAGTTGAACCTCCAATCATTTATGCGCTTTCGATCTACTTAGACAGAACACTTAAAATGTTCTTCTGTATGGTTGGTGGCAAGCATACAGCAGATTATGCGTTTATGCTTTTATTATTTTGTATATATGCTAGTCGCGCGGTAAACTCTGATTGTGCAATGCAGGAATTTGCGTGACGTCAGTGTGACGCGTAGTTCGAATGTGGCGATGTAGATGCCACCACATCACTCCCCTCCGGAGACCGTAGGTCGATAGTGGGCTGAGTCGTGTATCTTGCGATGCTTGCCAGTGCTAGTTGAGGTTCCAGTGAGTCGGAACTGTCTGCGGTGATTCTCCAGTGAGTCGGGGTGGCGCTGCATTATGCTCCAGTGCAGTATGTACAGCACTGGGTTGAGGATTACTGCTGGCGTCGACCAGGAGAGGGTAGGGCTCTGCTTGTGGACCGGCCGAAAGTGCAGTTTGCTGTGCCAAGGTTGCTGATGAGGCTGAGGGTGATGGCCAGGAATGCGCGTCCGCTGCATGCAGGTGGTCACAGGATACCCGCTGGCTGTGTGACTCGCCGCTCGAAAGCTTGAGGAAGTGATGCTGATGATGTCACGCTGAAGAAGTTGCACGATGGCTGCGCTGACGTTCATACTCGGGGTCACCAGTAGTGTAGAGGCATGAGGAACAGGGTGTAAACTCACCCTCCATAGAAAAGGAAGTATCCTCCGACCAGAAGGGTGTTGTGTCTGGTGGGTGTGTGTCGGTCGGGAGTTCGGGACGTTGTATAATAATGCTAGTTGCGCGGTAAACTCTGATTACGCGATGCAGGATTTTGCGTGACGTTAGTGTGATGCGTAGTTTGAATGTGGCGATGTAGATGCCGCCACATAATTATTTTATTTTATTTATTTATAAAGGTATACCAACAGCTTCTGTATACAACATATCAAACAACAGTAGGTAAAAAGTCATAGGCTTATACAGTTGCCAATAACAGGTGACCAACATTCTCAAATACAATGATAACCTAAGGTAAAAACGAAAAGTATAAAAATTAAGTGGCTTAACAAACTATACAGGATGAAATTTATAACATGCACCAAATCGAAATGGGAGATTGCACTCATCACCATGAACAACTTTTATTATGGGACCAAACCTGAAACCGCGAAAAAAAAAAACATATTCTTTTTTGTAACAATACAAAAAGCTGTCTTTTTCTAAGGTAAGTAGGTACCTAGTTGATGAAGCTGCGTGTGTAGAAATAAAAATATCACCTACCTTACCTATTCATGAACACTGACAGTTATCTAGTAGTCAGTTACAACATCCATTTCTTACAAAAATTACCTACGCCATGTTACAATATTGGTGAAGGTACCTACATAACTAAGGTTTTTTTTTGTAATAACAATATCTTAAATGCTTCATTCAAAACTCAAGAGCAAATCAGATAAAATGCCACGTCATCGTCATTAGTACGAAGACATACAGTTTTTGAAGGCGATTGATTCAGAAAATAAATTGTAGTACTTATGATCTCCCAAATGTGTATGACAATAGTATCTATTGTGTATCGGACGTCCGCAATGTATTACGAGAATTGATACCACATGCTAGCATTACGTAGGTATTCGGTATTAGATATGCGGTGACCGCAACGGACTCGCTTCCTGCTGGACCTATACATATGTCTAGTAATATAACTAATTTATTATACAAGGTGTTGTTCTTCTAAACGAGGGACATGCTTTAAAGGAGTGGTAGTGAACCACTTATACAGTAGGACCAAACTAGACGTCAAGTAAAAAACCGGCCAAGTGCGAGTCGGAGTCGCACACGAAGGGTTCCGTACCATATTATATGTTTAACAATCGCAAAGATAACTTTGTATTTCATAATGATACTGTGAATTATTACAAGGTTATTTTTTGCAATACCTTATGAATCGCCGTTTTTAGTATTTTTTGATTAAATACAGTATATGGTACATGATATACAGAAGTTTCAAATTCCTAATTTGTTGAATTGTTGTGCTAGGGCTCGTACAAAAATGATCTAAAATTGACAACTTTTACGGCCCCCTATTTCTTCATTTTAGAAGATAAATAAAAAATAAAAATATGTTTTTACTCCACTCGATGAGTTCTAGACAATGACACCACTATGCTAGGTTAATTTTTTTAAATATTTTTTTTTAAATGAAAAGTTTATTGTATCGAGAATTAATTTTTATATTCACTTTATTTGTATTATTTGTTGAAGCCGTAATAGAAATACACAATCTGTGAAAATTTCAACTATTACCTATTACGGTTCATGAGATAGTGACAGCGATATGAACCAGTTTTCGAGGAAGTGGATACACTTCCTCGAAAATGAATAAAAATTGCCACAGATATATTTTCCGTTATTTTATTTTATTTCTTCAAAAGTGTATTGAAAAACGTCGTTTGATACTCATGGACATTTGTTATTGCAGTTCTCGGCTCAAAAACAACCTCGCCTACGGCTCGGGTGTTAATTCCGCCTCGAATGCAATAACAAACGTTCTCCACTTGTATCAAAATGTACTATTGTGTAGTGATGGGGAAAAAATCGGTTGCTTTAAAAACCGATTCTCGAGACATATCGATTTATCATGCTTAGTGTCTAAACACACTATTCCGAAGTTCCGCGGCTGATGTTACGTTCCGACGTGTTCGGCTGATATGACACACCATAAGTGCCGAACTTACGCGGCGGAAATTCAGTTGCGGAACGTCAGTGTCTTGAACCCCCCCCCCCCTCCCGACCCCGCCCCGGATTTTCTTCGGTAATCGAACCGAACTTCGGTCGCGTATAATGTGTGCTCTACAGTGCCACCGAATTGCAGCTGCACTTACGCCCGACCGAAGTTCGGCTGTACGCTAGAAAGCAACGTAATTTCGACATAGTGTGTCGTCAGTAATTCAAATAGCATTGCAGGCGTAATCATGCCGAACTTCGGTCGCGTAACTTCGGCATAGTGTGTTTAGACACTTAGAGTTTGTATCGACAATTATTTATCTACATTGCTTAAAACTGATTCTCGAGGCATATCGTTTTATTACACGAACGAGTTTGTAATATTTAACAGTTATTACATAAATCCCAACTAAGTTTCAATTTGGGCGAGTTTCAAAGCCAAACCAAGACATAAACTAAAACCCGATGTACTGATTTCTTCCGGAAGGTTATGTATAATAATATTGGATCAGATTTTGTTTTTATATGTTTAAACATTTAGTAATACAGTAATTATATGTTTCACTCTTTTCTAAATTAACGTTTGTAAAAATATCGATTTATTACAATATCGATTTTATTCGGTTAAAAACTCGCTTAGAACGGTCACAACTCTACGGCAACGAACCCAAAGACATGACGTTGTAATAACGTCCTGACGGAATATTAATCAACGATTAATTCGTGCTACAATGTGTACAAATCGCGAAAGCTTTAAAAGTTTAACATAGCAATTAATTAGGATTACGAATTTGATTTTTTGATTTCTTATGTAGACGTTCATACAAAGTTATCGCGGCATTTAGAATGAGAACCTCCAAACGGACTTCTTACATTGCGTTGATTATAAGCAGGCAGCAACCTACCTATAAATTGGTGTCCATTTTTTTTGTTAATTCCGTAACTCTGTAGTCTGTAATTAATCAGTTAGATATAAAATTTGCAATTTCTACACAACATTAGTGGTCATTTTCTACGCTCTAATAAGTTATACCGGATTTTAGACGAAAGTTGATTGTTCATTGTGGTTCAAAAACTACCAGTTGGATAAAAAAACCGGCCAAGTGCGTGTCGGACCACGCACAATGAAGGGTTCCGTAGTTGAAAAGAATTTATCCCAAAAACAAACTTAACATTGTAGTTGAAAAGATGTTATTCTATACATTGATATACGTCACGGTTACTTCTCCAATTACTCTGTTTGTAATCCCAAAACAAAAAAAATGCGATAAAATGACAAATTAACTACTTTCGGAATTTTTCCTTTCCTTGTGCCGCTGCCTACCTTGCTGCTTGCCAAATTTCATGATTCTAGGTCTAGGTTTTGATTTACTTGCGATTATCAACATAATGTCGCTTATCGGCGGCGGCGATCTCTCGCGTCCGAGCCTGGTCCAGGCCATGGTGCGGAGCGAGAGTGCATGGGAGGCCGTCACCTCCTTCTGCGAAGCAGTGATGCTCGCGAAGGAGGAGGCGGAACGCGTGAGGGAGAGCCAGCCTCACGCCCTCAGTCGCCGCAGGAGACGCCCTGGGCGGCGGGAATCGCGGGGCGATTTCCGGCCACCGTAGGCGCGGGCCTGCGGACGGTGAGCAGCGGGTAGCTCGCCGTCCGGTAAGGACCAGGCCCGAGTCGACGGCGCGTCGTGTTCCACGCGCGCCTCAAAGAGATGTCAGCAAGTGACGGGGCCCAATAGGGCCGACGCCGCTGGGGTCGCGGGTTGTCTGAAGGGGTTACCGCGGCCCTGGCATAGGCAACTGAAGGAACACGGGTGGGTTTTAGTCAGTAAAAGTCTGACACGCCCTCCCGCTCCACCCAGAGCGGGAGAATTATTTGATGATTTCCCACCCTCAAAAAAAAAAAAAAAAAAAAAAAGGGACCATATACCAATAGACCTACGTATTTGATTTTAGAGGCATGAGGAACAGGCTGTAAAGTTCACTCATCCTCTATTGAAAAGGGAGGATCCTCCGACCAGACGGGTGTTGTGTCTGGTGGGCTACTGCCCAACGGTTGATGTCGGGTCGTTGTATATATGCTAGTCGCGTGGTAAACTCTAATTGCGCGATGCAGGATTGCGTGACGTCATGTCATTGATGCGTAGTTCATATGTGGCGATGTAGATGCCGCCACATCACTCCCCTCCGGAAACCGGAGGTCGATAGTGGGCTGAATCGTGTATCTTGCGATGCTTGCCAGTGCCAGTTGTGGTTCCAGTGAGTCGGAACTGTCTGCGGTGATACCCCAGTGAGTCGGGGTGGCGCTGCGTTATGCTCCAGTGAGTCGGAGTGTACAGCGCTAGGTTGAGGCTAAGGTGATGACCAGGAATGCGCGTCCGCTGCATGCTGGTGGTCAGGATACCCGTTGAAGCCGTAGATGCTGGCTGGCTGTGTGACTCGCCGCTCGAAAGCTTGAGGAAGTGACGATTGCTGATGACGTCACGCTGATGTAGTTGCACGAAGGCTGCGCTGACGTTCATGCTCGGGGTCACCAGTTTAGAGGCATGAGGAACAGGGTGTAAAGTTCACTCATCCTCCATAGAAAAGGGAGGATACTCCGACCAGACTGGTGTTGTGTCTGGTGGGCTACTGCCCAACGGTTGATGTCGGGTCGTTGTATATATGCTAGTCGCGTGGTAAACTCTAATTGCACGATGCAGGATTGCGTGACGTCATGTCATTGATGCGTAGTTCATATGTGGCGATGTAGATGCCGCCACATGATATTAATTTTAAGTTGATAACTCCACGCGTTCCTGAGAAAAAGGGTCTTAACAGACTGACAGACAGACAGACAGACGGACAACGAAGTGATCCTATAAGGGTTTTGTTTTTTCCTTTTGAGGTACGGAACCCTAAAAACGGAACTTGTTTAAGGAACTGCACCCTGCAATGATTTTAAAGCATAATTGCTAATTTCTTATATGTATTATGTTCAAAAAATTTGTCTGCTCAACAACATAATACAACATTAGTTTTTGTTTATACTAAAACCGAAAAGGGGTCATTGTACTCATCATTTTGAACAGTTTTTGTAGGTATGGGACCAACCTTGAAATCGCGAAAAAAATCAGCTGTTCAGTACATTTTGACGAGTTTGATGTAGATAAATGTACCGAACAGCTGATTTTTTTTTCACGATTTCAGGTTTGGTCCCATAGTAAAAGTTGTTCAAAATGATGAGTACAATGACCACTTTTCGGGTACTAAGTATAAACAAAAAAGAATGTTGTATAACGCAATGAATGTTGTTGAACTGTCAAAATGATACCCATTCCTGCTGTAGGTAAGTGTGTTTAAGTGCAATTACCCCGCAGGCGTTGGAAATTCCAGAGGAAAACACCAGGTGATAACTCTTTACGAGTATTTACTTATTTACCCATCTTGGTGAAATAAGCGCCCAGTCTCGTTGTTATAGTTATAGCGCAGTGAAAGGCAACTACCCGATTAAAGTAACCTCTGGGAGTCTGGACTACATTAACTCGAATAGCCATGTGTATTAGTAGCACTTTGGTCTTACAATAGCTGCAAAAGTACCTAGTGAACTCAAACTCAAACTCAAAGCATTTATTTCAAATAAACCAATTACAGGCACTTTTGAATTGTCAAGGGGTCGGTCAGTCAGAGAGAACAACTTACAGTAATCGCCACGCAAGTTGGCAATTGGATTTATTGGTATCCTGGCGCGTGATTGGTCGCGTACCTGTTTTTATGTGATGAAACTACAAATTAACTAACAATTTTCGGACTTACAAGCACAAGACAAGTACAGGAAACATTTGTGCTGTGTGACCTTGTTTCTTGCCAAATGTCATGATTCTAGGTCAACGGAAAGTACCCTATAGGTTCTGATTTATTTGCGAGAAGTATCAAATTATGTCACATTGGCCGTATTTTTATTCCGTTGACTTAGAATATAGATTTTTTTAAGAGCACCAATGGAACGTAGACCTACGTATTTGATATTAATTTCAACTCGATACCTTCGCCTACACTAAAAAAAATTGCACCTAAATCATCTTACTCTAACAATAATAATAATCTCAAAAGACCTCCAAAACAGAGTTTATGAACAAGAATTGCGAGGGAAATTTCTTAGTGGGTCGGAGCGTTTTGGAGGTCTTTTGAGAATATTATTATTGTTAGACTAAGGTCATAAGGTGATTTAGATGCTATATTTTTTAGTATTTGCTTTATTGAACTCTTGGCATTAAACCAACCAAATCTTACATGCATACGATGCTTTGTTATTATGAAACAAACGGTTTATTAAGAGATAAAAAAACTTTTTAACAAAAAAAAAACCGACTTCCAAAAATCACTACAAAGTGAAAAATAACTTTGATTTCGGAAGTCGGTGTCTTTCGTTTTTTATTTACTTTCTTTTTTTTTTGCCACCGACTTCCGAAATCAAAGTTATTTTTCACTTTGTAGTGATTTTTGGAAGTCGGTTTTTTTTTTTTGTTAAAAAGTTTTTATTTCTCACTTTTTAGTGGGTCTGTTTATAATTTGTATAAGTTACAATAGTCTAATGTCAATTGCTCATCACATGTTACAAAATATTGCTTTTCCTGATGCTGGGACGTTAATTGTTGAGGAGTTCTGCTGGTAAGAACCAGGAGAACTCCTCATCAACCACTCACCACACGCATTGTGTGACTAGCGGAAATTGCTTAGCAACCATATTAAAGTAATCGAATCGCAACCCGTTAAATATTTATCATTGAGTAGTTCCGGTAGCCATCTGTGGTCTTCATCATCAGTTCCACTTCACCAAGTCGTGCTTTCCGAGAGCAAATGCACGAGCTACTATAAAAAATACCCAAATCGCTATAGGTGTGCCTATAATATTTGAAGAGTTCCTTCGATTTCTCCAGGATCCCATCATCAGAACTGGATTTTGACAAAAATGGGACCATTTGGGAAGTATACCCTTTCCAACAAAAAAATAATTTTTCAAATCGGTTGGCAAGCGACGGAGTTATGCGCGAACAAACATAAAAAAAAAAAAAAAAAAAAAAAAAAAAAAATACAAACATCCGAATTGAGAACCTCCTCCTTTTTTAGAAGTCGGTTAAAAACAGAGAATTTCGATGACATTGTGACACCTGAATTAAGAAAATGAAAGATAATCAAAATAAAAACTTTTTAACAAAAAAAAAAACCGACTTCCAAAAATCACTACAAAGTGAAAAATAACTTTGATTTCGGAAGTCGGTGTCTTTCGTTTTTTATTTACTTTCTTTTTTTTTTGCCACCGACTTCCGAAATCAAAGTTATTTTTCACTTTGTAGTGATTTTTGGAAGTCGGTTTTTTTTTTTTGTTAAAAAGTTTTTATTTCTCACTTTTTAGTGGGTCTGTTTATAATTTGTATAAGTTACAATAGTCTAATGTCAATTGCTCATCACATGTTACAAAATATTGCTTTTCCCGATGCTGGGACGTTAATTGTTGAGGAGTTCTGCTGGTAAGAACCAGGAGAACTCCTCAACAACCACTCACCACACGCATTGTTTGACGAGCGGAAATTGCTTAGCAACCATATTAAAGTAATCGAATCGCAACCCGTGAAATATTTATCATTGAGCAGTTCCGGTAGCCATCTGTGGTCTTCATCATCAGTTCCACTTCACCAAGTGGTGCTTTCCGAGAGCAAATGCACAAGTTACTATAAAAAATACCCAAATCGCTATAGGTGTGCCTATAATATTTGAAGAGTTCCTTCGATTTCTCCAGGATCCCATCATCAGAACTGGATTTTGAAAAAAATGGGACCATTTGGGAAGTATACCCTTGCCAACAAAAAAATATTTTTTCAAATCGATTGGCAAGCGACGGAGTTATGCGCGAACAAACATAAAAAAAAAAAAAAAAAAAAAAAAAAAAAAAAAAAAAAAAAAAATACAAACATCCGAATTGAGAACCTCCTCCTTTTTTAGAAGTCGGTTAAAAAAGTAATCAGCGCATTTTGAAGACAAGAATATGGAAACAATTATGCGCTGAACAGATTTTCTAAATAAAATTTGTATTGCCCAATGCAAGTGCACAAACATAACTCGAATCGTTGTTGGCGCGAAAGAGCTGTATTTAACGCTTGATTTACCTAACATAATCCACCCAGATGAACTTAAAAAAAACTACCATCTATTACTTATATTATGGTTATTCACGTACTATAATAATATTTCATGTTATTTCATTACTTTTGTTTAAAAAAAAACACAAAGTTGCGCAAATAATTCGCCGCGAGTGAATTTTGCAAGACTGCAGCCTTAACACAGTTCAAAGAAAGCATTGAATTTCCAATCACCCCGGACAACAATCTTAATTCATAAAGCTGCTCATATCGCGATGTACTCATATAATCCCAAAGATTAAAAAAACGTACCCATGGGTAATAAATTATTCTCCATCTTGTCCCAGTTCTGTCCATTAATACCATGTTATTCTCTAACTAAGTATGTCATCTAACTTGCGCAGGCGCAGGCTTGCTCTCCATCTCAATTATGTAAGTACAAGTACAGAGTACAAGGTCAATAGAATGCGGAACTGTACAATTATTTTCGACTTACTCCACCCATCCATTAAAATCATCTCTCTCATTTGATAAGCTATTATTAGTAGGTAATAAAACTCGGCGTCGCTCGGCTCATGTAAGATATTTTTGGATCTATTAATTATTAGTAGATATCGTTTAGGCTTGCTTATTGTGGTAACTTGAAACTTTAATTCAATTGATCTTTTAGACGTTGGCTGTAGAACTTTTCTGGAACTGGGACAATTATTATTAGCGTAAATTATTATAAGTATTCTAGCATTTTAATTCCGTTGCATCTCTTTCACAGATCATATATAAGTGTTTATATGATTCGTGATCTCTTTAATGTCTTTTTTTTTATAACTTTTTGTAAGAGACCATTTTCTGAGTATCCCTTTTTACGGACTTCACAAAAAGGAGGAGGTACTATGTTCGGCTGATTGTATGTTTGTTCATCGAATACTCCGCCAATTGTCGACGGATTTTCAATATTCTTTTTTTGTTTGAAAGGTTATACTTTCGAGGTGGTCCCATTGTCACCAAATCAGAATCTGATCAGGGGATCCCATGGAAATCGAGGGGAACCCTCAAATTTTATAGGCACAACTATAGCGATTTGGGTATTTTTTATAGTAACTCGTGCATTTGCTCTCGGAAAACACCATTTGGTGAAGTGGAACTGATGATGAAGACCACGGGTTGCGATTCGATTCCTTTAATATGGTTGCTAAGTAATTTATGCTCGTCAAAATGCATAATGGTGATGATGACTTAACTATGGAGCTCCAGTTTTCCTGGTTCTTACTAGGAGAACTCCTCAACAATTAACGTCCCTGCATCGGGAAAAGCAATATTTTGTAAAAAGTGATGAGCAGTTGCCATTGATCTATTGTAACTTAGATAAATTACAAACTGACCCACTAAAAAGTGAAAAATAAAAACTTTTTTACAAAAAAAAAACAACTGACTTCCAAAAAAAAAACACTACCAAGTAAAAAATAACTTTAATTTTGGAAGTCGGTGGCAAAAAACTAAAATACAGATCCAAAGACACCGACTTCCAAAAATTAAAGTTATTTTTCACTTTGTAGTGTTTTTTTTGGAAGTCGGTTGTTTTTTTTTTGTAAAAAAGTTTTTTTCAAAGCATTTCTTGAATGAGGCCTATTGTGAATGGAAGTAGCATTCATGAAAGAGCAGTGTGCGTCGTTTGATATGTCTGTGATGATGTTTATTTGTCAGTTTTGTCACTGAAGCCTCAACAACTGAATATTTAGTCGGTTGTTAGCAAACATTGGCGAGAAATTTACAAACATGTAGCACTACATGACAACTCTTCTTGAATACATATTTTATAATTTCCGTCTCGATTGCACAGCGGGTGATAAAATATAGGTATTCATTTAAAAACCGGCCAAGTGCGTGTCGGACTTCGTACATTTACGGTTCCGTATCAAATCTGATTTCTCAATATACCTATTGGTATTTTTTCGTAAAATATACGTAATTAAACATTATCACCACAAGTTCATAGGTCAATGGGAAGTTAAAAAATTCTTCGGAACAAAATTTTGTAAAAAAACTGACTTTGGTGTCTTCTCATTTCTTTATTTTCCAATATTTTTTAAAACAAAAAATACAGTATTTATTTACTCAACTAGCTCTAAACAACAATACCCCATTCGACGGGGTAGATCAATTTTTTTTCACGCCCCCCTTTAGCTGTATGAGCCCCCCTTAAAAATATTAAAAATATTTTTTGACAATTTGTATGGCTTTGGGTTAACAAGATGCTTATACTGTGACAATTTTAAGATTAGCTCCAACCGTTTGGCTGTAAAACCTGTGTGACAGACGACAGACAGACGGACACGTGACTGACAGCAATGGGGTTCCATTTGGACACTTGGGGTCCCTAAAAACGAACATAAAACTAGGAATCCGCAATTTACGTTATTGTTCACAGACCCGTAT
Source organism: Cosmia trapezina (assembly GCA_905163495.3). Lineage (NCBI taxonomy): Eukaryota > Metazoa > Arthropoda > Insecta > Lepidoptera > Noctuidae > Cosmia > Cosmia trapezina. Next base: position 21,624,630 of record LR991022.1, read on the forward strand.
AAGGAATATTGCAATCTCCATGGTCCTTCTGCTGATTTACTCTGGCGTCTACTATGTATTTGTCGCCTGACTACCCACGTGACCACGTGGTAAAATACGATTATATCTCAAAGCCCAGGCTACTTGTTAGCAATATTATTACACGTAATTCTGTCAAGAGGCGCCTAGGCGGACACTTGGGACTATTATAGACTCTAATAAATAACACAAAAAGAAAACTATTACTATGTAACTTAGTTTACGGTGGTGGAACCTAACGGTTTTAAATGAGAATCTAGTGAACATGTAATAAATATTCATGTACAGAGGTATGGTAGGTATTAGTACATGTCATCTTAGTATTTATGGCTTATATTTTTGATTTATATAGCCGGTGAATGAACTCCTTAGCATGCCATTAATCATAATAACGTATGATTAGATAATGCATTTTTGTAAGAGTTGTTTTTTTACTACGGTCGTTGTTCCAGTCTTGCGACAGCAGAGCATGTAGTGTTTGATCCCCACCACAAAATGTTATTGGGTTTTTCTACTGACTTTCAAGAATCTAGATTTTAGTCCGGTTTATGCCAAGCCAATAAGTTCCCTCTTCAGGGATATAACATGGTAATAGGTTGGCAGATTTTTTTTTAACCCGAAAGTGTCAAATGCTCAATTTGGTTAAAAAAACGGGAAATCAAATTTTGCCCCGGAACGAATGAAAAACATGTATTTTACACAAAAACATGTTTTTTATCAACAAATTTTTGTTCGATTTCACATATTTGTAAAATTCAACGCGATTACAGTTGAAAATGGTAATTAATTCACTCTATCAAATCCGGGGTACCTACATTTTTTGCGCACATCAGTCTATTTGAATGCCAACTGCGAAAAAATATTTTCTTTAAAGCAGTTGAAACTAGCGATACTGAAGATAAACGATATACATAATTTTAAAAATATTAGTAATTTTATTCTTGGTAAATCCTTCCATTTTCTTCCACTTCTGAATCGCACTCATACATACGTTTGTCATTAAAAGACATTGCAATGTCTAGGTTAATCAACTGTAGATTTCTTAATAATAAATCAAAAAACGTTTAAATACGGGACAGTCTGTCCTGGCGGGATGTTTAAAATTATTTTCGAAATACGGGACGTCCCGGGAAATACGGGATGTCTGGCAACGCTAAACTTAAACATAGCTAGCGAAATGTGAGTGCCTTTACATTTTTGTCTTATAATGACAAAATAATTTCCATGTTATCCAACGAGTTATTTTGATAGTTATTGACTGCACAGTGACATTAGCTATTGTATACATACATAGGTACCTACGCGTTAGATAACAAATAATAGTTTTGGCTGCAATTATTACGATGGAGCTACCTCTATTGAAATAATTGAGAGATCACGAATGAGCCAGTACGAGGAAGAACATTGATGAATTAAGTAAACTCCGTGGCGAGGCTATGCAGATTTGACACGGCTTATATCACGATAGGGAAAATAATCAATAAATCTTTGGAAGGTTAGTAGGCGATCTGTGGGACTGACATTGATTCTGAATCTTGGTGAATCTTTACCTTCTTCTTTCGCGTCAAAACATATATTTTTTCTACTAAAGATTAAAGGCTGCTCATGTGTTGGATTAAAGAAGCATACATAGCCTCGTATTTACAGCTTGTATACTCAAAAGCTTCTTTAGCACAGCACCCGTGCAAGTGTTGGCATGAAGAAGCATTTGTAAACACGCAAAATAAGTGCTACCTGAACAGCACTAAAGTATAGATGTGGCCACATTGTGATTTTCCCTGTTGCAGGAGTTCGGTCACACACAGTGGAAAAACCAGCAAGTGTGATGTCGACTGGTGTTCGGAGCGACCAGCATGAAACCTGGACAAAAAAAATGGAAAAGTGACTATGATCGTGATATGTGATAACCTTTAGTGATGGTCATGACCCCAATTGACCTCCCGCAAAGATTCGCCACTTCTTACACTGCAAACTGACCTTACGTAGGTACGGTACCTACTTATGACAAGGCTAATGTTTAACACTTTCAGCTGAGCATCTGCGTATTCAAATGTTTGTTGCGCGGCACACTGTTTTCTCATACAAAATATATGACGATTAGCGACGTTCTGGTTTTTCATACAAGCAAAGATAATATGAAATGTGACACAACCGTTACTACACGTCGACGTTGCGAATGTACGCGTAATTATAATATATGTGTTTGAGTAACCTTAAAAAGTGTACAGCAAAACTAACGTGGAGTGGCGCTAGCAGTCCGAAAATTTAAAGTGATACGGCGCGATGACGTAGCTTGAAGGAATTGGTATAGGCCGCAGCCGTTTATACACGTTCTTTAAAGAAAGACATATTTTTCGCTGACGTGATTAAACGTTGTGTCAAATAGCGTTTATCAAATTTTACGTACCTATTATAACGTCGCTCCGCTCAAAGTGTTAAAAGGCCTCGAGATTATTAAATGCCGATTGCAATGTACTACACTGCGACGTCATTGACGACTGCAAAGTCCAATAACGACATGGACGACAGCAAAAATAATGCAATGGATATTGGGGGTTATCATTCGTAGTGCGTTATGTGAGATAGGTGTGAACTTCGGCCGATCTATCCTGTAAAAATCTCAAGGTGAAAACGTAGTTGAGGTGAGCTTCAAGTAAGCTTTCAATAGTGGCAATCCAGGTGGAATGATAGCTCACTTCACGATAGGCCTGTCTATCGGGAATAATGAATCAATATTAAATAAGTATGTCATACCTAGATAATACTGCTTATTAAAGGAATGGTTAATAGTCTTGCTATAGCAAATACAGGGTATATCAGAATGGTGTGGCCAAACTGAACAAATTTCTTCATGGGACCAATTATCATTAAACTAGCTGACCCGGCGAACTTCGTACCGCCTAACAGTCAATGAATGTCGTGTTACCTTTTAGCTGAACTAATTTAGGCTTTGATGAACGTAATACAATGATACAAAATAAAAATACAGATAGATATAAAAAAGTATTTTATTATGATAAATAATACATACAGAAAGAGAATTAAAAAAAAAAATTAAGTACTTCAAACACGTGTCAGCAAAAAATGACTGAATTAAACGATTAACTCTTTTCATTCCCACTTCCCGTTCCCCTTCTCTCCCTCACCACCCCGACCCTCCCTCTCCCCCTCACCAACCCCTTTCCTCCCCCTCACACCTCACCAGGTCTTCCTCCTCTCCTCACCAACTCCTGCCCCTTTCTCCTCCTTCCAGCATCCTCCCCTCTCCCTCCTCACCATACCTCCCCTTCCTCTCCCCTTCATTCACTCTCTAATTACAACCACCCCTCGCCCGTTGAGGAACTTCTATTCAAATCTGCTTAATACACTTTTCAACCTTTTTAATTCTTTAAAAAAAATACAGACAAAAGTTTATTCACCCTTTTTAAATAGTTTACACAAAATACATTTCTGAACGCATGCATAAATGTCAATCACAGTATTTGACAGGATGACAGGAGGAAAACAAATGTTTGACAGGTACGAAACAAAGGAACATAATTAAATGGAAAATGATTCATTTTCATAATTATGTATTCGTTAAGTTTTCATTGTTTTTTAAATGTATTCTGCTATTCAGGGCGGAGACAAATCCAACGAAACAAAAACCATGAAAATTGATCCAGCCGATCTCGAGTTATAAGTGTTGTAACAAACCCGTCTTTGTTTTATATATATAAGATAGAAGAAAAAATTATCAGCCATCCCATACATTTGGGTCGAGTAATTAAGTTTTGTACGGGACAGCGGATAATTTTTTCTCGATTACGATCTGTTGGTCCCATGGAGAAAGTAGTCCTATTTGAGGGTCTGTATCACACCCTTTTTGACCACACCTTTCTGATTCACCCGGTATGTTTGAATTTTATGGATACGGTGCTTTTAAAGGATGTGTGAATTCTGTAATCTAATCAGAGATTTAGATAAAAGAATTCATCTATGGCAGATAGATGATTTTTTTTTACTGATTAGATTACAGAATTCATACTTCCAGATTGGTATGTATAAAGACCGAAACGTCATTGCCATAGAAATCTTCACCTGTAAGCAAAAAAGGCTAGAGGCCCAAGAGGCAAACCGTCTGTGGTGTTATCATTTTATCTCAACCTCATCACAATATCACAGTAATAATAATTATAATTGCGAAAGTTTGTGACTGTGTTTGTATGTTTGTTACTTCTTCACGCTCAAACGGCTTGACCAATTTGCATGAGATTTGGTATGTATACAGGGTGTAAGGGACAGCCCTCCGCAAACTAACAGGATGCATTCAGCTCCTCATTTTGAATCATATTCCACCGGAAATTTCTCAGGAAAATTTTCATTGTTTCATTTTTTTTTTCAGTTACATTTTCATTATTTCAAAGTAAAATTGCATTGTGTGTTCGTAGCACTGCATTTATGTAAAAAAAACTGCAAAAAACCAGCAAAAAAAAAAAAACCAGCAATGGATGTTGAAATACTCAACCAACGACGCGTGAAATCAGCTGTTCACTTTCTGTCTAGCTACAGAGTTCATCGAACTCACCGCATACCTATTATCTACCCCTCCCAACCAGTAATAGTCGCTCCGATTTGTGCACAAAAACACAAACAAAACAGGTTTATTGGATTCCCTTAACATTCCTGAAAAATTTCATGTACCGGTCATCTTAGTATGACATACTGAATTCACCCTATCAGTTTGCGGAGGGCTGTTCCTTACACCCTGTATAGCTTATAGGCCTGGATTAACACATAGGCTACTTTTTATCCTGGTCTACGCGGCTGAAACCGCGGGGCGCAGCTAGTTAGGTATAATCATAACAGGCAACCTGCAGCCACTTGCGTAGAACAGGTAACGGGTAGTCAGTTATTAAAACGAACGATCTAGCATTAGTTAACTTAGCCCGCCCGCCGTTAGCTTTTGCCCGCGGCTGCGCCCGCGTGGATGTCGGAAAATATCCCTCGGGAACGTACTACCGGTAAATCCTTCCTTATTCCTTGTCTACATTATAAAAGGAACCTGTGTGCAAAATTTCAGCTTTCTAGGTCCAAGGGGTCAGTCAATCAGTCAGTCAGTCAGGACTTCTCTTTTTTATTTATGTAGATTAGGGTTTACTAAAGTTAGTTTCATTGAGCTTTGTTAACTTTAAACCAGACATGTTATTTTTAACCCCCGACGCAAAAAGAGGGGTGTTATAAGTTTGACCGCTATGTGTGTGTGTGTGTGTGTGTGTGTGTGTGTGTGTCTGTGTGTCTGTCTGTGGCACCGTAGCGCTTAAACGGGTGGACTGATTTGGATGCGGTTTTTTTTATTTGAAAGCAGGTTTTCCAGCGATGGTTCTTAGACATGTTTTATCAAAATCGGTTCAGCCGTTTCAAAGTTATTTGCTCTTTTGTTAGCTGCGGTAGGGATCTTAGACGCGTAATGGGTATTTACTTTACTTTCAAACCTTAGTGTGACCTAAAATTTGAAACATCCATGTATGCTATCTATCTATGCAAGATTATGGAATTCTTGGTCTGATGCTGCAGCCAGGATATCCAGCACTAGTGTGCTGGATACACTCTTGAAAAATTAATAGCAGAAATGTCGTGTTTGGATTCATTTACATCAGTATTTGATTCTATATACAATGCAATGGTGGCAACAGGATGAGCTGATGCTGCAGCCAGGATGTCCAGCACACTAGAACACTCTTGAAAAAGTAATAGCAGATATGTCGTGTTTGGATTCATTTACATCAGTATTTGATTCTACATACAATGCAATGGTGGCAACACGATGAACTGATGCTGCAGCCAGGATGTCCAGCACACTAGAAGACTCTTGAAAAAGTAATAGCAGATATGTCGTGTTTGGATTCGTTTTGATCAGAATTTTATTCTACATACAATGCAATGGTGGCAACACGATGAGCTGATGCTGCAGCCAGGATATCCAGCACACTAGAATACTCTTGGTAAAATAATATAGCAGATATGTCGTGTTAGGGTTCGTTTTGATCAGTATTTGATTCTACATACAATGCAATGGTGGCTACACGATGAGCTGATGTTGCAGTCAGGATATCCAGCACACTAGTACACTCTTGAAAAAAAAATAGCAGATAGTAGTGTTTGTATTCGTTTTTTTATCAGTATTTAATTCTATTTGCAGTACGATGGTGGCATCATTATAAGTTAATGTTATGTGCAGAGAAACTTAACATTCTGCAGTATTAAAAATTCATTTCTGTATTGTTAAATTGTTTAAAAAGTTTAAAAAGGTTGAAATAAAAATTAAATTAAAAATTTAAAAAACCCCCAACGCAAAAAAGAAAAGAGAACATTTAAAAAGTCAAAAATAATACCTATCGTTGAGCCATCAAATTCGATTGAGTAATACCTATATATATTTTAATTACAGAAATTGATGGATGGCACGATAAGGTTTGCTCATTGAAATGGCGCTATAATGTCACGGCGGGGTACCGCATAAGTAAGTCAGACCCTTCACTTGATTGACTATGTACATATGCGGTACCCCGCCGCGAAATTATAGCGCCAATTCAATGAGCAAACCTTATCGTGCCATCCATCAATTTCTGTAATTAAAATATATATAGGTATTACTCAATCGAATTTGATGGCTCAACGATAGGTATTATTTTTGACTTTTTAAATGTTCTCTTTTCTTTTTTGCGTTGGGGGTTTTTTAATTTTTTAATTTATTTTTTTTAAATATTGGTAAGTATAGGTACAAGGAGTAGGTAGGTAATTGAAATACCTGAAATCTCCTCATTATTATGAACGGCAAAAAAACTCTGTTGTTGCCGCGAAAAAACATTTTGTCGTGATAGGCGAACATATCTAAGTTATGGAGCTTTTTTTTGCGATTTAAGGGTTGGTCCCACCATAGTATAAAAGTTAAGTTAAAACTCCTTAAGAGGTTTTCAGTTAAACAAAGGTTAAACATCAAGAACTAACAAAACTTACGGAATATACAGAAAAACTAAAACTAAAATTATAAATTACTTATCATAAATCTATGAAACCGCTACCAGTTGGCAACGTACCCAAAATGGTGGCAGTATTGCCACGCTGGATGGCAATGCTTAATCTTTGTGCAAAATACAGGCCAGCATTTTGGTCACGTGTAGCTTCGACCAAACGTGCCGAAAGATCTTTGAAAATTTTATATTTTTTTCAGTTATGCCATGTATACCTAATTGAAATAAAAAATAGAATTGATTCAGGCAACCCTTCCAGAAGGTAGTTTCGTATAGAGAATCCATCCTTCTCTACAGGGACGCCTGAATCAATTCTATTTTTTTTTGGCGTTCAAAAGAAACTCCAAGAAACTCCATAGTTACTTATTTATAATACTCTAAGTACAATATTTTGTATACATCTATAGGTATTTATAAAAATGAATCCCTATTTCCCTTGGTCACGCCATAACTTGAGAACGACTTGACCGATTTGAATATTTCATTTTTGTTTTGTTCTCCTTTTTACTGGGGTGGTTTAAAAGAAAAAGAAATTGGAAAAAAAATAAAACTTTAACAGGACAACGTCTGGCGGGTCAGCTAGTCAATTATAATTTACAATCAAATTAATCACAAAGTGGAAATTATAATCACCAATGCTATAACCAATTTACAGCCGTTTTATTCGTTCCAACGCAGGCTATAAAACACGCATTTTAATAGAAATAATATTAAGTACCTACACCGCAACTAAGTACCATGATCCACCAGTCTTGTCTACATGAATAACATATTTAAGTACTTAGCTTCGGATATACTTACTAACACGATTAAGAAGAATGAGCCGTGTGAGATCATCACGGTATCATCCCAAGGATGTTTAATGATAACACACGACCTACTGACGCCATAGAAGCCTTTTGAATCTTTACCGTCACGATTTCTGCATATTTCAAAGATTCCCAACAATTCTTGAATGGTAGTCAAGTTTCTGTAATTATCATATTTTTTCTACTTCCTTTATAAATTCTATGAATGCACGAATGAGTAGATAGGTTTTTATTTTACCGTCAGCTTCATAATAACCTATACCTACCGTATCTAACCTACCTGGCTAGCGTAGCAGAGCAAAATATCTTGAGCAAATCTAGGTACGGTACGATAATGTTCAAAGGTTCCACCTTTTATCCTCAGAGAAACCGACCTTTGCCGAATTAAATGTGACTGGTCCAATATGGGAGCTACGGAATTAGTGCGTCAATCTTTAATAATTTACGTGGGAATGTAAATATATTTGTATTGGTTGATATTCAGATTTTATACGCTGTATTTCGGTTTTTCCTAAACTCAAACTTAAAGCATTTAATTCAATTAAACCAATTACAGGCACTTTTGAATTGTCAAAGAGTCGGTCAGTAGGTAAGTCAGAAAGTTGAAGCTTGCTGCCCATTCCAAAACGTAGATCTCTATAGTGAAGAACGGGCTAGAAATTCCACGGACACTCTTTTAAATCATAATATGGTTACAAAAATATTGGTTAGATCATTCATGTTGAAATTATACATGTGAGAACGATGAACGTTAAAAGCGCCAGTAATAAAAACATTAAAAAAAAAACAATTAAAAATTTAAATTAAATTAAAATAAGCCGTGGCAGCTAAGGTATGACCAGCCTCCACCAACAGCACCTGTTCACGAACCTGACGCATGCATTAGTTAAATGATCCAACACACGCGCCACCATCGGCGAGACATTAGAGTGAGCATGACACACTCTCAGCCGCCACGGCACATTCAAGTCAAATAAAGAGGCTACGTACCCAGTAAATGAAACCTAAAATAAACGATGGAACACTTCAACGTTGCCGTAATACTTACCTACACCTAGATTTGTTCAAGTTAATTTGCTTTGCTACGCTAATTCGTGTAGGTAGTTGTTGCAAAAGGACGTGTTTCTTTGTTGTCACCGTTTTTAATCGGAAACAATTGCAAAAAGTGTACTAATTGCTATAAGACTTAAACCAGCGTGTGTCTAAAACAGTGCTTAACAATTTGAAGTTACTTTCTAAGTGAAGTGTTCATTAACTGACTCACAATAAGCAAAACAAATGTATAAAATAACCGGTGTCCATCAAAATCAGTACCAGTGTTGACATTGACAAACAATTGTAAGGTCATTAGATCGCTAATCACCTACTTTAGTGTCGATCATAAAGTGGCCTAATTCGCACTCAAAATCTTAAGCGATTTGACTGAGCGGCTTGAGGCTTCGACTTATGAACTGCGAGTACCGAGTTCGAATCACACTCGCGCCCGAGTCTCTTTTTGTGATTTTGAAATTATTGTTGATCGGAGTGCTGCATCTTAAGAAGTTAAGTTATTGCGATAAACGTTTGGAGAAGAGAATCAAATCAGTTATATATATTTTTTCACTCTTTTTTCCCCTCCTCTAAATATTTACAACTACTTTACAAAACCATATCATGTCTGCTAAGTGGAGCTGTTGTAAAGAGGACAAAGAGGAGGAATACGCTACTTGCTGCCAATGTAAAAATTTATTTCATCTCACTTGTCTGCAGTCGACTCAAAAACAAGCAGAGCCGACTGATTACTTGGCTCCAAACTGGCGTTGTTCTTCGTGTAGATCTGCGGTGAAAACTCCTGCGTGGTGTGCTGTTTCTACCGACAATGTCAAGTCCCGTTCCAAGAAACGACAGGCCCTTTCCTCACCACCATCCGAAAGTTCCAGCCTAGCAACCACGGAAGATATACGCACTATTGTCAGTGAAATTTTGAGAGCCGAAAGAGCCGAAATGCTTGCGGAGTTAAGAAGCACTATTAACTCCTTAATAACTTCGGAATTAAAGACTATCAAGGATGAAATACAAAGCGTGAGAGAGTCTATGGCATTCATTGGTAACGACTACGATGATATTAAGAAAGAGCTTAAGACATCTTCAGATTTAGTAAAGAGTTTAGAAACACAGAATGAGAATATGAAAGGTACTATCTCTGATTTAACATACCGCCTGAATCAAATAGAACAGCATGCTAGGAGTAGTAATATTGAGATACAGTGCGTACCGGAGTTTAAATCGGAAAACTTGGTGTCTGTAACTAAACAGCTTGGCTCTGTCATTGGCTGCAGAGTGGAGGAGAATCAAATACTGCATTGCACCCGAGTTGCAAAATTGAACCGTGACTCTGACCGTCCTAGATCTATTGTAGTTCAATTTTGTTCCCCCAGAGCCCGCGATGGTTACTTAGCAGCTGCAATTGACTACAACAAGAAGAACGGAACGGACAGGTTGAATTCATCTCACTTAGGAATAGGGGGGGAGACGAAACCAATTTTTGTCATGGAACACCTTTCGCCATCAAACAAAGCTCTCCACGCCGCTGCAAGAGCCAAGGCCAAGGCCTTCGGATATATGTTTGTGTGGGTGAGAGGCGGACGAATTCTAATGCGTAAAGACGCCACCTCAGATTATAAGGTCATCAAGGATAAATCTTGCCTGGAAAAGCTCGAGTAGATGTTACTTTGTGTTTCTTTTTATTACCTGGTTGCAAGTTTGTTAGTTTAAGTCATTTTCAATGCTTAATATAATATACCAAAATGTTAGAGGGTTGCGTAGTAAAACACACAATTTTATGACCTCTGTAAGCATAACTAATTATGACATCATAGTACTAACGGAAACTTGGCTCAATAGTGAACTGTACAGTAGTGAAATATTTGACGACAGATACATTGTATATAGGAGAGATAGAGAGACTGCTAGTTATAATAGTAAAAAGGAGGGTGGGGGAGTATTGATTGCCGTATCCAAAAAAATTCATTCTCAAAGACTATCATGCAGAGAGAGCAATTGTGAGGATATTTGGGTATCTGTCGATTTAGACATTTGCTCTCGCAATACAGCACGCCGACTGGATATATGTGCAGTTTATCTTCCTCCACCCGTCAACAAATCAAAACTTGATTACTTCGTGGCAAATTGTAATAATTATTTAGATAAATCTGATGCTTATGCCTGTGTCATTGGTGATTTCAATGTTGCTAATATTAACTGGGTTGCAGTCAATAATTCCATTGCAGTAAGCAATACATCTGCTCTTGGCGATGTGCTGACCGATTTTGTCGCTGTTAATAACTTCCAGCAATGTAACTACGTCACCAATGACAGTGGCAAAATCCTCGATCTTGTACTAACAAATGTCCCCTCTTGCTATGTACAAGAAACTGGACCGTTAAGTCCGATAGACCGTCATCACCCTCCTTTAGAAATAGAGTTATCAACCATCAACACAGTGAAACTTGAACCTAACAAGAATAACGAACAGAGAGACTGGTATAAGACTGACTACGCACCTATAAACGAGCATTTAAAAAGTATAAATTGGGATGAACTGTTTGATGACTGTGCGACTGTTGATGACATGGCAAAAATTTTTTATAATGTACTGGAAGCCACCATAAAAACTTACGTCCCCTTAATTCGCAGAAAAAATAATAAGTACCCCGCTTGGTTTAGTGCAAAATTAATAAAAATGCTGAAAGAAAAGAATACCATCAGAATAAGATTTAAAAAATATCATAATCCACTAGACGCTTTATCATTCAAATTATTAGCTAAACGTTGTGATTCGCTGTCTAAAGAATGTTACAAATCATACTTAGATAAAGTGGAAAAAGCCATAAACATAAATCCAAAATACTTTTGGACGTACATAAAAAATAAACGTGCTCGCGAGAGTAACTACCCTGCTGTCATGACTAACGGATCAACTGAATCGTCTGATGGCACTAAAATTTGTGACTTATTTGCAAGCGCATACGCAGAGGTTTATAGCAACACGCCGCCAGACAACGTTAATCAATCATTTTATACACATCAGGTTATTACTCATGACACTTTTTCAACCATAGAAGTAGGCCACGAGGAGGTACTCAAAAAGCTTAGTCAGCTGGATACATCCAAAGGTGCCGGTCCCGATGGAATATCTCCAAAATTTATAGTAAATTGTGCGCAAAGTCTTGTAGTTCCGTTGACGGCAATATTTAATAAATCTCTTAGCTCAGGACAATTTCCGAAGGTATGGAAACTTGCAAAAGTGGTGCCGGTGTTTAAGAGTGGTGATAATCGTGTAGTTAGCAATTATAGACCCATTTCCATCCTGTCCATCTTTGGCAAGGTCTTAGAATCCTTGCTCTGTCCGTACATACAGCGTTACTTCAAAAAATTCATTTGTGAAGACCAGCACGGGTTTGTTAAAGCTAGGTCGACATGTACAAATCTTGTATCTTACATAGAGACATTGTCTGCAGCGATGGACACGGGTGCTCAGGTAGACGCTGTGTACACGGACTTTAGCAAGGCATTCGATAGGGTTCCCCACAAAATTCTAGGAGACAAGCTTTCAATGTATGGTGTCCACGGAGCACTTCTTAATTGGTTCAAAACTTACTTGTGCGATCGAGAGTTTTATGTTGTTGTTAGCGGTTTCCATTCAGCCTGTTACGCTATCGCATCAGGAGTCCCACAGGGTTCGCATTTAGGTCCTATTCTGTTCATAATATTCATTAATGACATCATTACATGCTTCGATAATACTATTCCATTTCTGTTTGCTGATGATATGAAAATTGTAAAGATAGTGACATCACCTCGGGACGCTGACTTGATGCAACACGATTTGGATGGACTATCTGAATGGTGTGCCCGAAACCAAATGCTGTTGAATTGCGCAAAGTGTGTACACATAAAATTTAGCCGGAAACTGCGAAACATAGATACAATTTACAATATAAATCAAACCCCGCTAGCAGAAGTCAACTGTATAAAAGATCTGGGTGTCACGTTAGACAATAAGCTGACATTTGTACCACATGTAGATAGTATTATAAAAAGAGGGTTACGCGCATTGGGATTTGTGATTCGTAACAGCAAACTATTCCAAAAATCTGAAACGAAAATATTGCTATACTGCACTTTGGTTCGCAGTGTTCTGGAATACTGTAGCACTGCCTGGCGGCCTCATTACGCTGTTCATTGCCTTAGGATAGAGCGAGTGCAAAAAAGATTTTTAAACTACCTCGGGTTCTCAGTAGGGAAAAAAATCAAAAGGAAACCATATAGCTATAAGCTGGGCCTTTTCAAAATGACGTCTCTTGAGAAACGGAGAGATATCCTGGACCTAAGGTTTGTCTACAAGCTACTCAGGAATAAAACTGACTGTCCGAAACTCCTAAGTAAATTCTATTTTCGAGTCCCACGTAGACAACCACGAAAGCCGATCACTCCTCTAGTCCCACCCTTCCGTCGAACTAAGTCGGGTACTAGTTCCCCAATTCCACGGCTGTGTAAATTAGTTAATGAATACAGTGATCTCAATGATATCCACACAGAAACACTAGAAACATTCATCCGCAATACTAACATAAACAAATAAGTTAGGTTGCATCAATTTAGTTATAGTTTAAGCCTAACTTCAAGCTGGCACTTCGTTTATATAGATATATATCCAATATTGTACAATAAATTGCTGTCCTTTGTAAACTAAAATAATCGCATGTTGTGTTTACCTGTAATTGGGTGTGCAGTAGAACTAAGATCTGTTGTTAATGTTTTGTGTATGTATAGCTGTAACATCTGTTGGTAAACCATGAATAAATAAATAAATAAATAAATACGCTATGCAACAACTCCCGGTAAAAAGCAATATTGCTATGTTTTGGATGGTGATGAGCTCAAAGCTTCACATCGTTTTCAACCTAAACAGAGGTTAGCGAGCATATGGTGCATCATATGCCAGATCAGTCATTATCCTAAGAAAAAAAGTTTATATTATAAAATGACGTAATCATGTACTAATCCATGTGTGAGACGCATTATTTCTGAGTCATGTCTATCCACAAGATTGTTGTAAAACGGTCCTAGTTTACAACATTGTTATTTTTAATACTAATAGGTAAAGCTCAGGCACTCTCGCGCAGCCGTGGCGTATCGTAGAACATCCTTGCATGCACGCAATGGAATATTTAGATACTTACAATGTATCAAGTTACAATACTTGTAACTTGATACTAATGCTTATGCTTTTAAGTAAATGGCTTCTAAGTTTACATTGTCGCGTTGTTTTGGTTTTACAGTACCTAACCGCATTATTTTAGTGCTAGAAAAGCCGTTGAACGGCCAGCGTCAAACTTTTACACAATGCCACAAAATTATTCGACAGATTGTCTTTCAGTAAGTATGTCAGATAATAGCTAAGAGTTATATTCTCACCCTTTCTATCTCCGCCGTGTAAAATAACTAACAAACCAAATAATTCCATACAAATTCTAAAATGTATATTTTACTATTCCATTTTATTCAATGTAACGCGAAGGTAACCAGACCATTCTTTAAGTTGTTAGTGCAATAATATGAACTAGATGGCGTTTCTTGTATCAAAATTTGCTCGTTTATTTCGCGCCAATTTGTCATTTTTTTGTGGGTGAACTTTACAAAATACCTAAAAAAAAATACAAAAACTTAAAAACCTATTCTTCCATAATTGATATAAGTTCGTCACAGTCAATAATAATTCTCAAACTGAAGTTTGTAATTAGCATAAAAAAAATGTGATAAAATTACAAATTAACCTTGGTTCTTGCCAAATTTCATGATTCTAGGTCAACGGGCTTTTGATTTACTTGCGAGTATCAAAATATGTCGCATAATTAAGTGTAAATGATTGTATTTTTTATTGCGTTGACTTAGAAGCTAAATTTTTTTAGAGTTCCAAGGTACTAAGACCTACGTATTTGATATTAATTTCAACTTGATACCTCCACGCGTTCCTGAGAAAAAAGGTCTTGACAACGAAGTGATTCTTTAAGGGTTCCGTTTTTTCCTTTTGAGGTACGGCACCTTAAAAATAATTAAAAACTAAAAAAATACGTCTATATTTGTAGCCGTGATAAAGTTACATCCCTAGGGATATAGCTATCTACCGGGGTATAGTTATATGAAAGCGGTTCATAACTATCTTACTAGGAACATAAGTATTAAGAGCACTCCGACCAAATAGGTTAGGTTAGGTTAGAACTCTGACCAACTACACGCACTCCGACAGTTTTCATAATAATAGAACAATATCCCGATAGATAGCTACGAGTATAACCCACGGACTTATAAGTCTGTGCTATAACCCTAGAGATATAACTACCTATATCACGGCTACAACCATCTTACTGCGACATATAGATGGATACATAACTTAGGTACCTACATACGAGTATATAGCCTATAAGTTTATGCTTTAGATGTATTCTAAACACATAATACTTTAACATTGAATCCAGATTGAACCATTAATCCAGAATGAATACGATGCGATGTGATTCCCGGAATACATAAGACGAAGATAAACACAAGGCTTCACCTTGTTGTTTAATTGACATATAGATGGATACATAACTTAGGTACCTACATACGAGTATATAGCCTATAAGTTTATGCTTTAGATGTATTCGAAACACATAATACTTTAACATTGAATCCAGATTGAACCATTAATCCAGAATGAATACGATGCGATGTGATTCCCGGAATACATAAGACGAAGATAAACACAAGGCTTCACCTTGTTGTTTAATTACATGACATTTACATATAGCTTTTGTTTCCTCATTCATAAACGCTTCCTTAATTTTTCTAAAGACTTATAATTAAACATAGGAATGATGGTGAATGAGAAATCTGAAAAAAATATTTGAATACCGTGACCGCCTTACAAATACGTAAGTATTCGTGGGTCTCATCTCGTCACGACTAATAAATGGCGTCATGCTCATGCACGATTGATGGGCATACTTACCTATACACACAGTTCTAATAGGCAAATAGTTGGGTAATTATAATGTAATCTAGCCTTCTAACCTGGCTTTAGAGTTTCTTTTTTTGCCTCCTGACGCCACAGAACCGTTTATCAACCAATTATATTGATGAAATTCTGTCACGTCGCGTCGCTAAATTAAAGGCTTTGCGCTTGTCGCGGAAAATTTATTTATTTATTTTTATTTATTTATTCTTCGGAAAGCTTACAGTCTAATATCTTTAAAAGTAAGTACAATATCGCTTACAATTGCCATTTAAAAGCTTCCACAAATTAAAAACTATGTACCTAAAATTAAAAAAGAAAGAAATAGAACATACAAAAATTAAAATTAAAAATAAAATCTACAAATTTTTCTAAACAAAACAAAACATATTCATCTTTAAAAAAATAAAACATAAAAAGATAATTATTAGTATGTGATAATTGTGACAGTTTATTGTGGCAAAACATAATATTAATGATGAGTAATGCTACTCATTGCGGTCTATAATAAAGTATTCATTGTTTATAGTTCTTCTTAATGTGCTAGGGCTGGTTTTAAATAGATCAACATCAAAATGAGAGGGAAGGTTATTGAAGCTTGCTGCGCTACGTAAGAAGAAGGCATTCCGTCGGTAGTTGGTTGATGCGAAGGGAATGTGAAGAAGTGGCCGCTGCCTGAAGCCTATGTGATGGGTTCGGAGTGATATTTTGGAGATAAGTTGGGAACAATCGATGGAACTATTGGCTATATTTAACAGAAATGTAATATCATTAGCATGGCGTCTGTTTTCCAGTGGTAGAAAATGGTATCTTTTGCAACGATGAGTGTAATCCGTTGAGCATTGCTTTGTCTTATAATCTAAGTATCTTAAAAACTTTTTCTGAATGCTTTCTATTCTTGACTTATACACGTCATAATTTGGGTTCCAAACTTGAGATGCGTATTCAAGATGGCTGCGTACGTATGAACAGTATAATACTTTAAGTGGTTTTAGAGAGCTGAAGCAAGTAGATGATCTTATTATGAAACCTAGGGACCTGGACGCTTTCTTTACAATTTCATCAATATGCATTTCGAAAATGAGTTTACTGTCCTGGATAACGCCCAAGTCCCTTATACTGTTCACCTTAGTGATTGTTTGGTTATCCAATGCATACCCTGAACCAATTGTCTTCTTTTGCCGTGTATAAGTCATATGAAAGCATTTGGATACATTTAGTTGAAGTTTATTAAGTCTACAGTAATCTACAAACCTATTGAGATCTTCCTGGAGTAGAGAAGTGTCAGATGAACATCGTACTGTTTTAAGTATTTTCATGTCATCGGCGTATAATAGAATGTATGAGTTAATAAAACATTTCCTAATATCTGCTATAAATAAATTAAATAGAAGAGGTCCTAATATGGATCCCTGAGGAACTCCAGATGGTATCAGCTTCCAACTAGAAGTGAAACCCTGTAATACTACTGCTTGTGATCTGTTTTCAATGTAGGATGAAAACCATCGATATAGGTCGCCGTGAATTCCAGCTAAGAGAAGTTTACGTAAAAGTACCCTGTGATCAATGCGGTCAAAACATTTACTGTAATCCGTATAAATTACATCAACTTGCGCACGTTGCTCCATACCTTTACAGATAAATTCATTGGAAAGAATAAGGTTAGTGGTAGTGGATCGCTTACGAAGAAAACCATGCTGCTCATCACCAAAGTCACATTTTAAGGCTGAATAAACTGCAGAGTAAACAACGCGCTCAAGCACTTTGGAGAACAGGCATAGCTTAGAAATAGGACGATAGTTATTTACGAGGGACTTATCACCTTTTTTAAAAACTGGCGTAACGAATGCAGATTTTCACATTTTAGGAACAGTGCCTTCTGTTAAAGACCGCTTAAATATAATACAGATAGGTTTGGCTAGACTTTTCGCAGAGTTGACTATAAATATAGGTGGTATTAAGTCCGGGCCACCTGATTTAGAGAGATCTAGCATTTGAAGTAGCTTTAGTACTTTTTCGTGGCATACTTCTATGGAACTGATGTTTGCTGTGCTGGTGGATGGTGTTGTGGCTTGATCCTGGTCGTCTATGTCTGGCTCTTGAAAATTTGACTGAAAGTATGTAGAGAACAGGTTACTGATTTCTTCTCCAGTGTCTGCGGTTGTATCTTGATATTTCAGAATATTAGGAAAGTTACTGTTACTTCTCTTGCTTTTAATATAGGACCAAAAAAATTTTGGGTTTTTGATAATTGATGACTCGACTTTATCCATATACATATGGTAACAAGATTTCTCTACTTCTGCAGCTCTATGACGCAGTAAAGAAAAGGTTTGGTAATCTGATATATTTCCATAAGTTTTAAATTTCCGGTGATATTTGTATTTTTCTTTTAGGATCTTAATTAGTGCAGATGTATACCAGGGAGGGTGTGATGAATTTTTAACAGACTTTTTTGGAATATACTGATCTCTGATTTCATAGAGTTTGTTATAAAAAAGACTAACAGCATTGTCTAGTGGCTTAGCACTCAGCAACTCGTCCCAGTCAACGTCATCAAGAGCGGACCTTATAGCATCGTAATCTCCTTTATAGAACTGATATTTAATGTTAGTTTTTTCTGATAGAGAGTGTATTTGAACAAAATCAGCCTGAATAGTAAAGGGTTTGTGATGCATGTCAATAGGTTCTGCTAATGGGTCAAGACATTCGTGTATGTCCAGGGGCCCATTAGAAAATGCGAGGTCTAACAGTCTGCCATTCGCGTTCCGTACATTATTAAACTGGGATAAGTTACATATATTTATAGTGTCGAAGAAGTCAATAAGATAGCGGTTTGAATAATTTCGTGGTAGTAATTCAGCGCTGTCATTCGTATGACACCATTCTACATCATTACCAAAGTTAAAATCACCCAGTACAATAAATTTATCTAATGGATTGGACAAAATTAAATTATTTAAATTATTTGTAAAATTCTGAACCTGAGCGGTATAAGAGTTACCCGTATGTTCATTGCAAAGGTAAAGGGCACAGATATGTATGTTGTAGGATGTAACTTGAGGTCTAGATCGCTTTAACGTTATAGTTACCCAGATATCTTCAGCGGTACTACGCCAGTTACTTCTCTCAGCAACGGTCAAATCATTCCGCACGGCAATCAACACACCGCCTCCTCGAGTTTGCGAGGTACGGCTGTAGTCGCGGTCGCGCCTCCACACCACATACCGCGAATCAAATAATTCGCTGCTGAAAATACCATCCACTAACCAAGTTTCTGTAAATACTATAACATCGTAGAATTTAAGACATACATTTCTGAATAGGTTATTTGTTTTTGTACGTAGACCACGTACGTTTTGGTAATAAATATTAAGCGGAGCCATTGATGAGTCCTTCACCAATAACTATGTTAATAAAATGACAATAGTAGGAAATTAAATAAGTATGTCTTAACGAACCCAACAAACACAGCAATACCCAACGGATAACCTTCCAAAACCTTGCAATAATTATAAATAAAAATAGCCTTAGGTAGCAATATTGACATGATTGACGAGATATCTCCCGTCGCCGCATCGCGTCGTAAGAAAAATTAGGTTTACTTGACTCTGCTCAATAATAACATGCTGAAATAATTTGACCATCCACCCAGGTGGGTAACTTCTTAAACAGGGTTATTGGTTGGTGTAGGTACCGGTCACTATTAAACTAGTATTAATAAAACACCAACTCGGATAATTACGCACGCACACGTCCACACACCCCCACACACACACGCAAACGATATGCTCACACACCACCCAAAAATAAAATATCCACCCAAAATTTTGTATTTTTCAGAAAGTAGGATGATAGAAGAAGTAGTCAGAATTAGGTTGTATGTTGATTAAAATATGATAGCATTACTTGTCAATAAAGAGTTGCATTGTAACTTGAATTATTAATTAACGAGGAGCTCGTGGCTAAGTAATTAAAGCCGTACGGGTCGATCCATCAGGTTAAGCTAGGCTTGCCGGGGTTGGTCAGTGGATGGGTGACCATCTTTACATACCGAGACTCCTCCGTGCCTCGGAAAGCACGGAAAGCCGTTGGTCCCGGCTGTCATTCGTGGATGTTTGACAGTCGTTACGGGTCGTCAGAAGCCCGAAAGTCTAACAAGCAGTCTTACCAAGGGGTATCGTATTACCCAGTTACTGGGTTGTGGAGGTCAAACTGGCAGTCGCTCCATGTAAAATACTGGTAATCAGCTGCATCCGGTTAGACTGGAAGCCGACCCCAACATAGTTGGGAAAAGGCTAGGCAGATTGATTGTAACTTGAATTATTATAATTCTGTAAATACATTACTTGTTACGGTCGCAAATCGTATTTTGATCAACATAAAACATATAAATTTTTTGTTTGTTTTCAACTTTTATTTTGTGTTTTAGTTTTAGTTCTGTGCGAGTCACAATAAATACTTTTCTTTCTTTCTTTCTTTCTTCTTTCATAAATAAAAGAAGTAAACTTAAAGAACTAGAACTTGAAGACGTACAAGACTTTTGGCCGCAGGACGTGGTGTTCCGTCGCTTCCGCGGACAAGTACCTACCACAGGACAGCACAAAGTCAAGCTATTGCAAAGTCAAGTGTTACTAACATAATCTTAGGCGTTATTTATTAACACAAGTTTTGTTTTTATTCAAATATGTATGGTTAGGTTAAGCTATGGGCTTGTGTCGCCTGAAATAAATGGTATATTTATTTATTTATAATAGTTACTTACTGACATGAAAATTGCAAATAACCCCATTGTGAATTAACTTGAGACCTCCCTTGTCACCTGTCCTGCAAATGATAATAATAAGACCCTAAGGCTTTATTAAAAACATACAATTTTCTCCATTAACTCCTCTCTTCAACATCCTCAATGTTCAATTTTTTGCTCCCTTGTCAGTTTAATATTAATTGCATAATAGTATGGATTACAGGCGTTGATTATAGGCTCAGTTAATTTTCCTACTAAGTATAATAGGCAGTTCCTTGCAGGTTCCTGTTCTTTTAATGTCAGTATTCTTATAATAAGAGGAAGCGGGCCGTTCGCTCTGATTTCCCGTGGGAATGTTTGAGGAAGTACGACATTTGCTGTGTGTATAAGGCGTCACATGTACACTATGTAGGTACATACAGTACGACTTAGAATATATTACTATTTAATATGTACTTACACCATATACATTACAGATAACAGATACAGAAATACAGAATTACAGATTTAATCAAATGATATCACACAGCTAAAGCTCAAAAACTCAATATTTTGTTACATAATACTTACATTAGTAGGTATCTAGTTCATTTATTTATTTTTTACTTTTTCTCGCTCACAAAAACGGTAAGGCTCCCGCAGACAGGCGCGATGCGACGGCACGACGCGTTTCCGATGGAACAATTAGTTTTCATAGAAATTGTTCCACCAAAGTAGGGTTGCCAGATGATAATTTGATAAAGGAGCCCGGCAGATGAGTCTAAAAAGTAGGATTATCTGTAAAAAACTTATTAAACGAATTTTTAATCATATATATAGGGTGTAAGGGACAGCCCTCCGCAGACTGATGGGGTGAATTCAGTATATCATACTAAGATGACCGGTACATGAAATTATTTCAGGAACGTTATGGGAATCCATAAACTTGATTTGTTTGTGTTTTTGTGCACACATCGGAGCGTCTGTTACTGGTTGGGAGGGGTAGGTAATAGGTATGCGGTGAGTTCGATGAACTCTGTAGCTAGACAGAAAGTGAACAGCTGATTTCACGCGTCGTTGGTTAGAGTATTTCACCATCCATTGCTGGTTTTTTTTTTTGCTGTTTTTTTACATAAATGGAGTGCTGCGAACACACAATACAATTTTACATTGAAATAATGAAAATGTAACTGAAAAAAAATAATTAAAAAAATGAAAATTTTCCTGAGAAAATTTCCGGTGGAATATGATTCAAAATGAGGAGCTGAATGCACCCTGTTAGTTTGCGGAGGGCTGTCCCTTACACCCTGTTTAGCTGAGCTGCCAATTTTTGCAAGATGTTCTTGGTTTTTCAACTAATAATTATGAAAATCTTCATGCACATGTCATGTTTTTGAAGTTGTACTGAGTAAGAATTAAAGATTTAACTGATTGCACTTAATCTGTTGCTCTCTTTGCTCCACTGAAACTCTTCCCACATTTGCATTATGTGCGCTTATAAAAAAATAAAACTCGCAGATCTTGAGCAGTTCTGAGATACATTCAATGTTTTCTCAACGACGTTTAGCAAAACGGAGGACTTACTACTTAGGTAAGTTAGGACGAGAGGACAAAACATGGAAAAGGAGGACATTTCCTCCTTTCCATCTGGCAACCCTACACCAGAGTCGCGTCGCTCCTGTCTGCGACCTCCTTTAGGCATTCATTTGGATAATAACCCTGTATACTCTACCTTAGGAAATTATATGTTAGCTAACCATAATAGGGGTCTTACTAGATCTACTTTGCAAGGTACCCATTAAGGTCCAAAGAAGTTTTCAAACAGTTCCATAAACAAGTTTCGTTTTTTATCCAACTGGTAGTCTTTGAACCACAATACACAACCAACTATCGTCTACAATGCGGTATAACGCTTTAACTTATTAGAGCGTGAAAAATTACCACTAATGTTGTGTACAAATTGCAAATTTTATAACTAAGTAACTGATTAATACTACAGTTATAGACTTACAAAAAAAAATTGACACCAATAAGTACGTACCTGCTTATTTGCTTTTTTTTGTTGAAAAGTGTCCGCAAATGTTCTACCGACTAATTGAAATTGGTAGCTACATAAATACCTTGACATTGAAGTTGATAGAAATGACTACTTCCGTAATAATTCGATAGGTTTGCTGACAACAGAATTATAATGCCAACTTGGAAAAAATGCCGTAAATAAGATTGAACCAACCAACACCTACTCTAAAATTGAGTTGATATAAAAAAAACCGGTCAAGAGCGAGTCGGACTCGCGCACTGACGGTTCCGTTCCGATTTCTGAAAATGTGTGCTATTTAGAGACATCGCTTTATTTTTCCTGTAATGTTTACATAAACTTCTATCACATAGAATAATTTCAGATTTTTCTCTATGCAAACTTCGGAGATAAGGGGGGCGGTATTTTTTTATTACATTTTTCATCAAAAGTCAAAAACTAAGCGGCCTAAAAAAACAAAAAGAAAATTGATAATGAGCAAACAGGGCTCTTTCTACCCCACACTCTTGATACCCCACATGCCCTAGTATAGCTCCACTTCGAATTTTTAAGACCTCCTTTCACTCCCTGTTACAAAAAAATATATATTTTTCTTATTTTTGCAAAACAGTTGGGCAAACGTCATCTAAAACTGTTCCAAATTTCAAGTTGATAGCATTAGTAGTTCTTCAGACATCCAGCTGTGATAGACAGACAGACAGGCTGAGTCGCACCACAAGAGTTCCTTTTTACCATTTTGGTACGGAACCCTAAAAAAACAACCGAATTGAGAACCTCCTCCTTTTCTGAAGTCAGTTAAAAAACTCCAAAGTTCGTTGCTGGGTTCGGGTTCACGGATATTCCTATAGAAGGGGCTTTTAAAGTAGTTATAATTATATGGCACATGGGTCTTAGGCATAATCAGCCTTAATGTTCCTACTGCTGGGACACACGTCTCCTCTCAGTAAGAGAGAGTGGGCCGTATCCGTAATCTACCACGCAGGTCCAGTGCGGGTTGGTAGATGTCACTTTTTTGGTTTCCACACGAAGTTTTCCTTCACCGTTTTGAGAGCAGTGGTGATGAAATAATTTACATAAAGTAAGTAAAGTGCCTGTCAGGGTTCGAACCTACGACCTTCAACTCGTAAGTCGGAGCCGTTACAACTGGGTCACCACTGCACTGCTCTTAAAGCTCGGGCTTAGGAATTGTTTGGTTTTGTAGAGCGTTATCTTTGTCACTCATACCTTCGTGACAGTCTCTTCGAAAGCTCGATGTGTCAATTATTTTTATTGATTAAGTTTTGTCCGTGATGCACTTTATTACTTACTTACCTATTTTAGTTAAGGTACCTATGTATTCCACAATTTTAAAGTCGTACTTGGTTTTAGAGGGGCTGACGTGAAAAAAAAATAACAGCTGCGCGGGTCGATCGAAGGTTTTAAGTTACGCTTGCTGCAGTCGGTTCGTGGATGGGTGATCATCCATTACATATATCGAGACCTCTTTGTGCCTCATCGGAAAGCACCTTGGTCCGGCAAAGGGTGCGTTTCCACTGACGCGGATCGGAGACGTACAGGAATCGTCCAATCACAGCCAAACCGAGAGACGCGATGAGGATTTCAACAAATGTGATTGGTCGATTCCTGCACGTCTCCGCTCCGCTCCGCCCAGCTCCGCATCCGTGGAAGCGCAACCTACTAGGCGTCTGTCATTCGAAGATCTTTGACAATCGTTACGAGTAGTCAAAAGTCCAAAAGTCTGAGAACCAGTCTTACCAAGTACCAGTATTACCCAGTAACTGCTTTGTGGAGGTCAGATAGGCAGTCGCTCCTTGTAAAATACGGGTATTACGCTGCATCCGGTTAGACTGGAAGCCGACCCCAACATAGTTGAGAAAAGGCTAGGCAGATGGCAAGTTCTGTTACAAAGTGATATCAAGCAGCTTTTCAGTCTATGTAACAAGTTTTGAAATACATAGTAAGGAGATTGTAGATACTCTTGACACTAAAAAACCTGCCAAGTGCGTGTCAGACTTCGCACAATGAAGGGTTCCGTAGTTGGGATGAATTTAATTTATCCCAAGAACAAATTTTAACATTGTAGTTGAAAAACATGTTCTCATACAACCGTTCTCAATCCGTATTTTTTTTTGTATGAAGATATGAAAATGCGGGTGGTACCGATAGTGGACGCAATGCTATATGAATTCATACATAGCAAACCGAAATACGATACGTGCCGTGCATGCGTTGCGGCTGACACGGACCAGTGGACGCCCACCTTAAAACTATGACGAGGCACGCTATTCATATTAAGAGTCAATAGAGATTGTCTGGTAACTACTGGTCAGCAAAAAACCGTCCAGTTAGACGCCGAAGGCAACGAACCGGTGAACGAAACACAAAAACATTCTGGAGGCAGGAAAAAGTATAACATATTTGGGAACTGCACAGCAGCCTAGTTGCGTAAGGCCCTTTGTACACACGGCTACAGATCAAGCTTTTAACTGATCTCGCATTGTATAGAATTTCCTTACAATGAGCGGTCAGTGTAACCTGGAAATGTATTGCTTGATGTGTAGCTGTGTTTTTACACAGACACACACTTTTTTCATGCCGTGAAAACGAACGGTTACGCTACGGTTTTATTCGCCTTGTGTAGGCACGGTCGTCAGTGTTGTATGGATCACTATGGAAGCTTTTTGACAGACACGTTTTTTTCTACGGCGCGGTGTATATGTTACGGTAAGTGTGATTAATTGAAAGTTGTGAATAATTGTCTATCATTATTAATAATTACCGAAAGTCGAGGTAAAAGGTAAAAGTAAGAAAATAAATACATTTACCGGTGATTATTAATAATGTAACCTTAGTACCGATAAATGTAAAAATTTTCAAAGTTCATTTAGTATTTTAGTTCAGTACCTATATGTAGGTATTGTGGTACCTAGGTATTATCAATTGATACCTATTGAACAAATATAGATTATAGCTTTTGCCCGCGGCTTCGCCCGCGTGAATGTCGGAAAATATGCCACAGGAACAAAAATATTGAGATAACTTCTGCCCGCGACTTCTTCCGCGTAAAATTTCATGTTCACCCAACCCACCCTGTCGCATCGCATTGCCTTCCCGCGCTATTACTTCGTTTTCGCTTAGCGTTCCTTCTCTCTTTTTTTTGCTCGGCACTTAAGAGTTTTAGTGTGATGTTAAATACGCCTATAGCCTTCCTTAAGAATTGGGCTATGAAATGCAAAAATAATTATTAAAGTCCGGCTGATAGTTCCTGAGATTAGCGCGTTCAAACAAATAAAAAAAAGCGTGTCAGCTCCGTCGCACGGCTGGAGTTTACTGCTGTTTTTTGTGTCGCTCCGAGTTTCCGACTTTCTATTTTTCAGTAATTTCTGTCGGGCTGGGTTTCTTTAATGAATCAGTGCTATACAAAAAGCAACTTTAAGGTGTAAAGGCACTGCTACCTCTTCCCCCTAATCTCCCTTTCACCCCTCCTCTCTCTCTAACCCCTCCCCTTCCCACTCTCTTACCCTCCCCATCACTGCACTCTTTCACCCCCCTCACTCTCTCCATCCCCGTCTCCCTATCACCCCCTCACCACATAACTTTCCCGCTAACCTCCCCGCCCCGTCACACTTCTTCCCTTCTCCACACCCTCCCCCTCACTATGCTCTCCTATCCCTCGCCCCCCATCATCCTCCTCCTCAGCCTCCTCCTCACCACCCCTACCCTCCCTCTCTCTCACCACAATCTCCCCTTCCCCCTTTCCCTCCTCACCACCCTCTCCCCTTCCCCTTTCCCTGCTCACCACTCCCTCCCATTCCCACCTTCCCCTCTACCCTTCCCTCTGAGGAAAAACTATTAATGACAAACTTTATTACTTGCTTAGGCAAGTATTTGTGCCAAGTTTCAACTTAATTAAGCAAATGAATAAGATTTTTCATATAAACTATATTCCCTGTTTTCACCCCCACAGGTTTACAATTTAAAAAAATCGTTTGTGAGATTTCCGTAACTTAAAAGAAAGATTATTTACACCAATTTTCGAGTTAAGCCCCGCAGTAAAACCTGCCCTGTAAAATTGACTACCCCTTTTCAACCCTTTAGGGGTGGATATTTGAAAAACCCTGTTACACGTTATTCGTCATTTTTGATTTCAAGTATAAATACTGAGTTTCTAGTAAATCGGGACGTGCGTTAAAATTCCTACATACAAACTGTGAGACCCCCAATCCCTCCTGAGGGGGTAGTTTAGAAAAACTAAAAATGACAAACTTTATAGTTTATGTACTTAGATAAATATTCATGACAAGTTTCAAGTCTATTAAATCAAGGACTAAGATTTTTCATACAAAATTTGGACCCCTGTTTCACTTCTTTAGGGGTTGAATTTTGAAAAATCCTTTCTTAGTGCACCCCTAGACCTCATAAGGAACCTACGTGCCAAATTTGGAATATCTAGGCCCAGCGGTTTGGGATGTGCGTTGATACAAATTTTGACACCCTCCAATCCGTCCTGAGGGGGTAGTTTAGAAAAACTAAAAATGGCAAACTTTTTATCTTACCTAGATAAATATTTTTGCCATGTTTCAAGTCTATTAACTCAAGGGATAAGATTTTTCATACAAACTTTGGACCACCGTTTCACCTACTTAGGGGTTGAATTTTGAAAAATCCTTTCTTAGTACACCCTTAGACCTCACAAGGAACCTACGTGCCAAATTTGGAATCTCTAGACACAGCTGTTTGGCTGTGCGTTCATACAAACTTTGACACTCCCCAATCCCTTCTGAGGGGGTAGTTTAAAAAAACTAAAAATGTCAAACTTTATAATTTACTTATATAAATATTCATGCCAAGTTTCAAGTCTATTAACTCAAAGAATAAGATTTTTCACACAAACTTTCATCCCCTATTTGTCCCCCTTAGGGATGGAATTTCCAAAAATCCTTCCTTAGTGGATGCCTGTGATGATGTGATGATGATGCCTACACTGTAAAAGGTATCTATGTGCAAAATTTCAAGTCTCTAGGTCCAGCGGTTTAGGCTGTGCGTTGATATATCAGTCAGTCAATCAGTCAGTCAGGACTTTGAATTTTATATATATAGATAATTTTTAATGTTGATTTTAGGGAGTTTTATAAATATGTATTTGTAAGTACTGTGATATTGTAAATAAATACCTACTGGACAAATAACTTCGACTCTTATTTTATTACTTTTACCGCCGAGAGTAGTGAATAATTAATACCAACTACTAAAAGTGATGAATTTCAATTTTATATTCACATTACCAAATCATGAGGTAATTATTAATAATGATTGATAATTATGAATAATTTTCAATTAATCACACTTACCGTAACACATATAAGCCATTACCTACCGTACCTACCTTGCCGTACCTATTTATAGGGCCTCGCGGGCTCAATTTAAAAATTATTTTTTATTCTGCATGCGTTGTAGAGCAGACGAATTTTTCAAACATAATAACAATGGATTATAATCATTATGTAAGTACCAATCCCCTTTTTAAAATGAGGGACATTGTGATTATGAGTGATGCTGATGCACAATAGGGATGATGACTAAATTTTTTTTTTGTCCGTCATGTAGATTATTAAAAAATTGTGGACACGTATTTTTTCTTTTTTTACGTAATCAAAAGATTACGGCGATACATTGAGTTAAAATGTGGCATGACGTCACTCCTTGCTATGTCGTAGTGAGCCCCCACTCCCCAACTTTAATGCGTTTTGTCTAAGTATTTTTTTACTAATATGATAAAGCAAAAAATGCGTGTCTAATATTTTTTTATTATCTGACTGGCGGACTAAATAGAATTTCTTTTTTTTTTACCCAAGCAACATCCCTATTGGAGGTCAGAGCACACGAAAATGCTATTGGGTTTTTCATTATAAATATCTCAGTAGCAGCTCTTTTCATGGGTTTCTGCTCGGTTGATGGCAATAGGCTATTGCACGCACCCTATCACGTCATGGAACTGAAACAAAACTGGCAAAATGTGCCTAAATATTAGGTCTTTACCTATGAAATTGCCGTTCTGCAGTACTGGCCATTTCAAATCAAAATAATTTTTGTTTGGCTAAGAATTCTAATTCCAAATTAATTTTATTTTAAAAACATGGATTTTTTTTCCAAATGTAGTCATTTGTTTATTGATTAGTGTTACATTTTCATCGCATTTCAATCTTTTTCGTCATCATGGATACGTTAAAAATTCGAGTAATTATGGAATACTAGCTTTTGCCCGCGGCTTCGCCCGCGTTGATGTCGGAAAATATCCCATGGGAACGTTTATGTGGAAAACATAGGGCCGTCCGATATAACTGTGCAAACTCAAATCGCTACGATATATCGTTACCGTGTATAATAGGCATAAAGCTACCAGTCGGCATGATTTTTTCCGACACCTTCAACAGTCTTCGTCACATTTCAGCCAATTTAAACCAAAAAATAATGAATTACATTGAATCACTCCGGTCATTGGAGAAAACCGTATGAAAATCCGTTCCGTACTTTTTGACATTATCGCATTCAAACAAACAGACTTACGCGGCGGGGGGACTTTGTTAATTACTTAAAATTTATTATGCCAGTCACGCTCGCACAAATAACTTTTGTCCGAGTGTCCACTCGTTCAAATAATTTCCTCCTAAAAACGTCGAATGAAATAAAGACTAAATGTTACCTCAAGATTCGAACTATGACTACATTTCCAATCCCTTAAATCTCTTAAAAAGAGGTAGGTACACAAATATTTGTCAAACCATATTGTACCCTTTAGGGGACGATTTTTCAAAAACGCTGTACCATATATTTCTTTATTTCCTACTAAAAGCATAAATTTGAATTTTCATATCCCTAACTTAAGAAATGCTGGGTTCCCCATACAAACTTTCATCCCTTATATCACCCCTTGTAGGATTATGTTTGAAGACAAAAAGTATCCTATGTCCTTTCCCAGGATGCTATATAAAGCCTTGCCAAATTTTGTCGAAATCCGTGCAGTTTTGTAAATTTTAAAATCAACCCCTATTTTACGACCTTATTTTGATTTTGCAAAAACGCTGAACCGCATATTTCTTAATTTCCTACCAATAGCATGAATTTGTTATCCCTTTTTTTTTTTTTTTTTTTTTTTTGAGGGTGGGAAATCATCAAATAACTTCTCCCGCTCTGGGTGGAGCGGAAGGGCGTGTCAGACTTTTACTGACTAAAACCCACCCGTGTTCCTTCAGTTGCCTATGCCAGGGCCGCGGTAACCCTTTCAGACAACCCGCGACCCCAGCGGCGTCGGCCCTATTGGGCCCCGTCACTTGCTGACATCTCTTTGAGGCGCGCGTGGAACACAACGCGCCGTCGACTCGGGCCTGGTCCTTACCGGACGGCGAGCTACCCGCTGCTCACCGTCCGCAGGCCCGCGCCTACGGTGGCCGGAAATCGCCCCGCGATTCCCGCCGCCCAGGGCGTCTCCTGCGGCGACTGAGGGCGTGAGGCTGCCTCTCCCTCACGCGTTCCGCCTCCTCCTTCGCTAGCATCACTGCTTCGCAGAAGGAGGTGACGGCCTCCCATGCACTCTCGCTCCGCACCATGGCCTGGACCAGGCTCGGACGCGAGAGATCGCCGCCGCCGATCGCCTCCGTGAGAACACGGCGGTGCTCTGCCCAAGCCGGGCAGACCTCCACTGTATGCTCCACCGTGTCCTCCGGGCGATCCACACAGTGGAAACACCCGGGCGTTTCCTCCCGCCTTATGCGAAACAGGAACCTCCCGAAACAACCGTGTCCGGTGAGGACCTGCGTCAGGCGGAAGGTGAGGACGCCGTGGCGCCTCTCTAGCCACTCCTCAAAGAGGGGACTTATCGCCGCTATTGTGGCGTGCCCAGCGCTGGGTTGCGACAGTCGCGCTCTCCATGCCGCCATGAGATCCCGCCGGAGCTCTGTCCGCTGTACCGTGATTTCTCGCGGCAGCGGAGTTACGCCCCGGCGTTTCGCCTCCTCGCGCCACTCCCACACGTGCGCGAGGACCTTTGCCTCCAGATCCCACGGCGGCAATCCGGCAAGGAGGCTCGCCGCCTCCCGGGAGACCGTGCGGTATCCCCGGACTAGCCGGATGGCCATGACCCTCTGGGACGCGTTCAACCTGCCGGCTGGTCCCAGCCTTAGGGAACGCGCCCACACCGGTGCTCCGTAAAGGGCCATGGACCGCACGACCCCCGCGTAGAGCCTCCGGCAGGAGGCGTTTGGACCCCCCAGATTGGGCAGGAGCCGCCTCAAGGCAGCCCCAGCCCGTGCCAGTCTGGGAGCCAAACGTCGAAAGTGCTCCACGAAGTTCCACCGGCTGTCGAGGACGAGTCCCAGGTACTTCATCGTCGACCCGACTCCGATGTGAACCCCTCCCACCGTTATTTCGGAACCCGACGGTGGCGCATTCCGAGGACCATGAAAACACATGGCCTCGGACTTGTGCAAGGCCACCTCGAGTCCCAACTGCCGGATCCTCTCCACGACTATCGCAACCCCGCGTGTTGCTAAGTCCGCCGCCGCCTGGTGCGACCTCCCTTGCGCCAGGACCAGCGTGTCGTCAGCGTAACATACTACGCTGACGCCGCCAGGGAGGTCGGCGCGCAGCACCCAGTCGTAGCCGATGTCCCACAAATGCGGCCCCAAGACCGATCCCTGTGGGACACCGCACGACATCTCTCGCCGGTTCCACTCTCCCTGATGACCGGGGTAGATGACGGCCCTGTCCGTCAGATAGGCCTCGACCACTCGACAGAGGTAGGTCGGCATCCGGTGATACCGCAATGCCTCCCTGATGCAACTCCAGGGCAGGGTATTAAAGGCGTTGGCGATGTCTAGGGACACCGCCAAGACGACCCCACCCCGGGCCACTGCATCCCCCGTCGTGAGGGCTCGCACGCGCATGATGGCGTCCACCGTAGAGCGCCCCTTGCGGAAACCAAACTGGGTCTCCGCCAAATCCGGCCCCTCCTGCACCAGCCACCCGACGAGGCGGTCTGCAATTACTCTTTCAAAGAGCTTGCCCACCTCGTCGAGCAGCACGATGGGCCGGTAAGCGGACGGAGAGTCCGCAGGGCGCCCCGGCTTCTTAATGAGGACCAGTTTCCCCGTCTTCCAGCGAAGCGGGAACTGGCCCCTCTCCAAGCATGCGCTTAGGAGCCCCCCTAGTCGGAATTTGTTATCCCTAACTTAAGAAATACTGGGTTTCCCTTACAAACTTTCATCCCCTATATCACAGCCTAGTATTGTTTTTGAAAGTGTCCTATGTCCTTTCCCAGGATGCTATATAAAGCCTTGCCAAATTTTGTCGAAATCCGTGCAGTTTTGTAAATTTTAAAATCAACCCCTATTTTACCCCCTTAGGGGATGATTTTTCAAAAACGCTGAACCGCATATTTCTTAATTTCCTACCAATAACATAAATTTGTTATCCCTAACTTAAGAAATACTGGGTTTTCCTTACAAACTTTCATCCCCTATATCACCCCCTGTAGGATTATTTTTGAAAAAAAAAAGTAGCCTATGTCCTTCCCCAGGATGCTATATAAAGCCTTGCCAAATTATGTCGAAATCCGTGCAGTTTTGTAAATTTTAAAATCAACGCCTATTTTACCCCCTTAGGGGATGATTTTCCAAAAACGCTGAACCGCATATTTCTTTATTTCCTATCAAAAGTATACATTTTAATTTTCACATCCTGACTTAAGAAATACTGAGTTTCCCATACAAACTTTCATCCCCTATATCACCACCTGTAGTATTATTTATGGAAAAAATAGTATCCTATGTCCTTTACCAGGATGCTATATAAAGCCTTGCCAAATTTTGTCGAAATCCGTGCAGTTTTGTAAATTTTAAAATCAACCCCTATTTTACCTCCTTAGGGGATGATTTTTCAAAAACGCTGAACCGCATATTTCTTTATTTTCTATCAAAAGCATACATTTTAATTTTCACATCCCTAACTTAAGAAATACTGAGTTTCCCATACAAACTTTCATCCCCTATATCACCCCCTATAGTATTATTTATGGAAAAAATAGTATCCTATGTCCTTTACCAGGATGCTATATAAAGCCTTGCCAAATTTTGTCGAAATCCGTGCAGTTTTGTAAATTTTAAAATCAACCCCTATTTTACCCCCTTAGGGGATGATTTTTCAAAAACGCTGAACCGCATATTTCTTTATTTCCTATCAAAAGCATACATTTTAATTTTCACATCCCTAACTTAAGAAATACTGACTTTCCCATACAAACTTTCATCCCCTATATACACCCCCTGTAGGATTATTTTTGAAAAAAAAAGTAGCCTATGTCCGTCCCCAGGGTACCATATATAGCCTTGCCAAATTTTATCGAAATCGGTTCAGTGGTTTAGGCGTGAAAAGGTAACAGACAGACAGACAGACAGACAGACAGACAGACAGAGTTACTTTCGAATTTATAATATTAGTATGGATGAGTACCGTCGTGGCAGCAACGCAGCACAAGCGGCACGCAACATCAACGACGTTTACGGAGCTAACACTACAAACCAACGCACCACCTGTTATTGGTTTGCTCGCTTCCGTTCTGGAAATTTCGACCTGAAAAATGAACCTCGCGGTCGTCCGAAGACTTTGGTCGACAATTACGTATTAAAGGCGATTCTGGAAGCTGATGATACACAATCTACGGCTGAATTAGCAGCAGCTTTCGACGTTAGCGTCAAAACAATATTGGTCCATTTGCGTCAAATTGGCAAGGTAAAAAAGCTTGACAAATGGGTGCCCCACGAACTCAATGATCGCCAGCGCGAAGTACGCGTCGAGACGTGCCTTGCACTGCTCAACAGACACACAAATGAAGGAATTTTGAACCGCATTGTTACCTGCGATGAAAAATGGATTCTGTTTGATAACCGCAAGCGCTCAGCAAGTTGGTTGGATCCTGGTTCAGCACCTAAACAATGCCCTAAACGAAAACTTACCCCTAGAAAAGTGATGGTCACTGTTTGGTGGTCTAGCGCCGGTGTGATTCATCACAGCTTCTTACCAAACGGGGTGAGCATTACTGCAGATGTGTACTGTGAAAAACTGAACACAATGATGGAGAAGCTGGCACATCTCCAACCAGCATTGGTCAATCGCTCGTCTCCGCTGCTCCTGCACGACAACGCGCGACCTCATACTGCACAGCAGATGGTCTCCAAGTTGCAAGAACTGGGGTTGGAAGCTCTCCGTCATCCGCCCTACTCACCAGACCTTGCGCCTACAGACTACTACTTTTTCCAGAATAGGGATGACTTCTTGGCGGGAAAAAAATTCAATACCCGAGAGGCAGTACAAAATGCCTTTGAAGAATTTGTTGCCTCCCGACCAGCTGATTTCTTTAAGAAGGGCATCAATAAACTGCCACTGCGTTGGCAAAGATGCATTGATTGCATGGGTGATTACTTCGATTAATACAAATAAAAAATACATGAAAAAAATTCGTTTAAATTTTTTCATACAAAACGGCAATTTCATAGGTAAAGACCTATTATACACGTCAGCTGATCCCTTAGGGGAACACTTGGCGTGATGTTGTAGATATGTAGGTATCACAATTCACGATGTACCTATTACACACGTATTGAATGCTATGATGGTTTTCGAAGGTACTAAAGCCGATAGTGAAGTCAAAATGTAAATCCAAGAAGGCGGCTGTTGTGAAAAATTTAAATTTTTCGTCATGGGTGTTGTTTTCATGGTTTTCGAGGGTGCTATAGGAGATTATGACGTTAAAATGAAAAT
The DNA here is from genome assembly GCA_905163495.3 of Cosmia trapezina. Classification (NCBI taxonomy): domain Eukaryota; kingdom Metazoa; phylum Arthropoda; class Insecta; order Lepidoptera; family Noctuidae; genus Cosmia; species Cosmia trapezina. The sequence continues at coordinate 21,659,086 of LR991022.1, forward strand.
CCCAGATGGCAGCTGCCAAAACCATGAAAATGATAACCATGATCAAAAATTTTTAAATTTTAACGTCACAATCGAATATAGCACCCTCGAAAACCATGAAAATGACAACCATGACGAAACATTTGAACATATTCGGAGCGTCCATCTTGGATTTACGAATAAATTCACGAAATTTTTATGATCGGTCACACGGACCATCATTCTTACGGGTAGTTCTTCGAGGTCCCTCAAAACGCGGTCACACGGTCTTAATTCCTAACCTATTAAATATTCAGTCTTAGGACCAAATACAGATTACTCTTTGATTATTTATGTGTACAATTTCAACAATAAACATCTAAAATTATTAATAATATTTATTTAAAAAAATATCTAGTGTCCAAAACGGGAGCAAAATTGGTGTTCTTCGCGCGTCACACTCTGTTCGCGCTCACGGCAAACTTTGATAACTTTTGTATTCTATGCATAAGCATATAATGTAGTACATCAAATTGATCGTATTTAATTAGGCATCATAATGATCAAAGAATATTAATTGTATCTCTTAATGTACAATAGTTAATAGGCATTATGTCTCTGTCACACGATTTTCCTACTTTCGCGAGGGCGCAACAAAACTGCACCTATCTTCCAAGAGGGGCAACTTGTCGCTACACTTTTTAGTTGCGCGGACGCTCAGTAGTGTCCCGGCATCAGTGGGGGAGACAAATACATTCATTGTTTATAAACAAAAAAAATATGAGATAAGTTAACCTTTGAATATTTTCAAGTAGCCTTGGTCACGAAACTTTCATGCGCAAATTTTGAAGGATAATGTTTACAATTTTCCAACTCATTTTGAATGAAGGAATAACATAGATCTTCGAGATTATTCCCAAGTACTTTGTTCATTAATTTACCTGTAACTTTAATAGTAATTCTCAAAAATGTGAAATTTTCGTAACTATCGTGGCACAACTTTCGTGGTTATTTGTCCACGAAAGTCAGCTAGCGCACCATGAAAGTTTTATATCTCCATTAAATAATGACTTCAGATGTTTTGTGATGCCGCTGATGCATTTACTCGATTGTCGCGAATCTCAAAATAAAGGTGTTATGTATTTGTATAAGTATTTATGCGTGTACGAGTATGTGCTTAATTTTTTTTCTTGTAACGACTCGTAGTATGTGTTTCTGTTTGTATGTTTTCTCGTAGCCAAATTAACAGCTTACTTCACCTCAACCTCTGCTGTTTAGCCAATTGAAAATACCTTATGAATTTTATTATGTAGAGTGCTTGTCAGACAAAAGTATAAAAAAAAACCGTTTTTAAGGCCCTCCAGAAGCTGTTTGATTCCGTCATACTCGAGGGCAAAACGCCGCAGGCATGGTACAGAGCTGTGGTGGTATTATTCTTTAAGAAGGGCGATAATGTTCTTCTTAAGAATTACAGACCCGTCTCACTTCTGAGCCATGTCATTTCAAGAGTCATCACGATCTGTCTCGCACGCAGGTTTGATGACTTCCAGCCTCCCGAACAAGCCGGACTCCGTAAAGGCTATAGCACCATAGACTACATACGTATACGATGCGACATGTTATACAGAAGACTGAAGCCTCCGATTCGATTAAGGCATGGGCTGTACTGCAGTCTCAACTATAGGTATATTGAAGTGGTGCCTGTACGAAAACGCCACTATGTCAGTCCGACTCCAGGAACGGACCTCGAAACCGATCCTTCTGGCGAGGGGGAGACAGAGAGAGGTTATCTCTCCGAAACTGTTCACCACTGCACTGGAGGATGTCTTCAAGGTTCTGGACTGGAAAGGGCTAGGGATCAATGGTGAGTACGTCATTCACCTTCGGTTTGCAGACGATATAGTAGTCATAGCTGAGACTATGGAGGAGCTCAGTACACTGCTCGATGACCTCAATAGAGCTTCCGAAAGAGTCGGTCTTAAAATGAAAATGGATAAGACAAATGGCATCTCAAATGCCCATGTAGCACCCACTCTCATGAAGATCGGAGACACTACACTGTAGGTTGTGGACGAGTATCTAGGACAAACTGTCCAGTTAGGTAGGTCCAACTTGAAGAAAGAGGTCAATCGTTGAATCCGACTCGGCTGGGCAGCGTTCAGGAAGCTTTGCAATATCTTCTCGTCTCACATACCATAGTATCTCAAGACGAAAGTCTTCGACCAGTACGTGTTGCCAATAAAGACCTATGGCACTGAAACGGAGTCGCTCACAATTGGCCTTATGAGAAGGCTGAAAGTCACCCAAAGGGCAATGTCGAGGGCTATACTTGGAATTTTGCTATGTGATCAGAAATGAAGAGAGCCGCAGTAGAACGAAGGTAACCGACATAGCCCGAAGAATAGCTAAACTTAAGTGGCAGTAGGCAGGGCACATTGCTCGAAAAACAGATGGCCGATGGGGCCAAAATGTTCTAGAGTGGCGGCCGCGTACTGGAAGATGTAACGTTGGAAGGCTTCCCACAAGGTGGACAGATGACCTTGTAAAGGCCGCAGGAATCTGCTGGATTCGGGAAGCACAGAACCGGTCGAAATGGCGGTACTTAGGGGAGGCCTATGTCCAGCAGTGGACGTCTTTCGGCTGAAATGATGATGATGATAATCATGTAATTTTTACAGTTTAATTACTGGACTAAAGCTAAATTAGCAACCAAAGTTACTAATAAGTAATAATAAGCTGATCTCAAAACACTATGTTGATCTCAAATACAAGTTTTGATTCATAAATAATAAGTATTTAATTTTATAAACTTCAATCCACAGGAAATTTATGAAAAAATAAGGATTTAAAACTGTATTTTGCTTATAGAAAATACGTTTGTAACTTTTGTGGCGTCTTTCGTAACTTTCGTGGGAACCGAAATTTCAAAATAGAATATCTCTGTAGTTTATGCACCGATTTACATATAATCAAAATTGCACTTATTATTTTTAGAGCATCTTAAATGTGTGTCCATTTATTTGAAGATTACTCTAAAAAAAAAAATCGCCACGAAAGCTACGCGGAGAATACTTTTTGAAGAACTACTCAATTACCTTTCAAGATCAGCAGGTATTTTAAAAAACGAAAGCCCCCGTTTTGAAGAAGCCGAGTTCAAACAGCCGTATACGCTCGTGGCATTTTTAAAAAGATCGCGGATGGTCTGTGGCGCAAGAACGTATAAAGCGAGCACTCGGCTCGAGTCTCGACACGGCACCCGCGCGAGGCCACGACTGAGAGCACCGCGACTAGCGCTTTGGGGACTCGTCGATGCGCGCATTAGACGTAGTTACCTAAGGTCAAGCGCGCACTGCGGTGCGTTTTTCTAACGCATAATCTGTGAAGTATGGAATGTCTTTGAAGTGCGCGCACTGCGGTCATGCGTTTTGTTACTGTAGGCCCCCCCTACAGTAACAAACAAACGCATGACCGCAGTGCGCGCACTTCAAAGACATTCCATACTTCACAGATTATGCGTTAGATTATGCGCCAGTGCGGCTGGGCTAACGGAAACGCACCGCAGTGCGTGCTCGCCCTTACTGTCCATTTAATAACCGCGACAACTGTCTTTGTACTGCCTACTAGATCCGTCCTCGTCTAACCGATATGAAACTTGATCAGTTGGTAATTTTTATTGCGACACTCGTGGTAATGTCGAGTAGCAGCTGTTATAACTACCTACATAATTATATTGTAATTTATGCATATATAAATGAAGCCCTTTTCAATATTTAGTAATCCTTGTTTTAGTTCTTGACCTCGAATAAAACAAAACAATACAGATAAGAAAAAAATTAGAAAATTCGATATTGCTTAATTTGTGGGGGTAAACGAGTTGAAAACTCCCCTAAAAACTTGATTTTTTCAATGAAGGTTCATTCTCACCTACATACTTTATCGATTCTCACGAAAGGAAATTGCCCAAAATGTTATCTTTCCCTACTCACTAGGTACCTACTGAACACTTATCCAGCAAACTAATTGCGTTACATTAACACATCTAAGTAACTATAGTGTTAATCTATGAGCATATCTGCAGATGCGTTACAACAGCATTCGCAAGTACACATGAAGAAAAGAACGGGTCCAAATGTTTTGAAATAGTGAACGGCGGTGCATTGTCGTGGCTTCCTTCATATTTGATATTAATCGTTACGATTACCTCCAGCCTGTAATATTACCACAGAGTAAGTAGTAGACAACTCGCTCAGCGGGCTATGAAGCGAGCTATGGTCTGAGATTCTTTAAAAGATATGATCCAAAACGAAATTTTCCGGATAAAACTGGTGCTCGGTTGATGGTAATTCTCGCCTCTTAAATACATGAGATTAAACATAACTGGTGAAACGTAGGTTTCCAACGTAGTTTTCAGAGTTAGCAAAGCTTGGCAGTCTTCTTTCTTTCGAGTCGATGGAATTTAATAAAATAATATAGGACACTTTTGAGGTGGCCAAGTTAATCTCAGCATCAGTGGCGTTTTTAGGTCCACAAAAGTGCGAGTGAATATAATAATCGAACGTGTCCCACACTTTGAAAACAATACCACCGATTAAAAATAAAAATAAATATTTTTTTGATTTTGAGTACCTAAGTATATAGGTACTTTGTTTCTTTCCTAGTTTTCAAAATATCCGGAAGAGTGTTTATCAAAAGGTGATAACTACATGTTACCTTATTTTTCAGAAAAGTTACGAAAAAATGTCCTGTTTTGTTCAGATCACAGTTTTTCAAGTCCAGTTTGCTATGAGTATCCCTTTTTGCATTCGTTCAAGATGTATAATGATGTACCTATTTTCCTTACATGGACCTTATATTCAGTTGAAAAAATTATAAATTTGGAGATACGTCTTATCCTCTTTTGAAAAGACACTCCTCCGTTTATTTTACAACACAATTTCTGACAGTAAAGTGCAAGCCACAATGCGAGTTAAGCTACGAGTGTCATTTCATCATTCGCGATGTAAATCGAAGTATGAAGAGACGCCATAGTTAGCCTCAGTTTAGCTAAGTTACGAGGCTTAGCTCGTGATGTGACCTGCGCTTAGACATCGCATCGCTTGTTAGAACCAATTTGTGATACAACATCAAACAAAATTGAAGCTTACGACAACGGAACCAGACAGTAGTTACACGTCAAACGTAATTGAATGAATGAGATTTATGAGTTGTTTGTATAAATCTTTTGCTGTACAGAGCTTTTGTCTTCTGATTTGTTTGATTTTAACTGCAGAAACAGCGGGGCAATTGCGTAATACACTATCAAACCGAATTGGTTTCATTTTGACAGTTCAACTATATTCATTGCGTTATTTACGTTGTCGAGCAGGCAAATTTTTCGAACATATGAAGCAATGGATTAGCAATTTGCTTCAAAATTATTTAGATTCCGATTGTTAGTGTGTTACCTACATTCTTTCCCCTTCACGATTTTTGGATTTTCCACAAACATCATGAAATTGATTAGCGATTTCCTTAAAAATGAAGATTGACATTGTGATACGCAATTAGTGTCAATCAATCTACCTAGCCTTTTCCATCTATTTTGGAGTCAGCTTGTAGTCTAAACGGATGCAGCTGAATATCCAGTATTTTTAACCGACTTAAAAAAAACGAGGTTCTCCGCTCACCGATTAGTAGATTATATCGATTAAAAAATTCTTTTTTTGTATGAAACGTGGTGGTCCCATTGTCATTAGTCAGGATCTGATGATGGGATCCCGAAGAAATCTAGAGAACTCTTCAAATAATATAGGCACGCATATAGCGATTTGGATAAGTATCTATATGTATTTATAAAAATCAATGCCACTTTTCGTTGTAATTTTATAACTCAAGAACGGCTGGGCCGATTTAGCTGATTTTTGTTTTGAAATGTTTGACGTAGTCCAGGAAAGGTTTAAACGATGAGAAAAATTGGAAAAGTTGCCGGGAAAATTGGAAAATTCTGGAAAACTGAAAGTGGATTTCATATGGGAATATTAAAATTGGGACAGGACAACGTCTGTCGGGTCAGCTAGTCAGCCTATATAAAGACCACAGATGGCCATCGGAACTACTCAATAATACGTATTTCACGGGTTGCGATTCATTACTTTTATATGGTTGCTAGGTACGCAATTTATGTTAGTCACAATGCATATGGTGAAATGGAGCTGATGGTGAAGTACCTACCAAGAGAACTCCTCAACAATTAACGTCCCTGCATCGGGAAAAGCAATATGTTGTAAAAGGTGATGAGTAGTTGCTATTGTAACTTAGATAAATTACAAACCGACCCACTAAACACAGATAGATACCTACATAAACTCACGCCTTCACTTACTAAAAAGTGGAAAAAAAACTTTTGCGTAACTGTGTTGTGGAGGTCAGATAGGCAGTCGATCCATGTAAAAAAAAAATTTTCCAAAAAAAAAACAAGTTCTGACTTCCAAAAAAAACACTACAAAGCGAAAAATAAATTTAATTTCGGAAGTCGGTGTCTTGGGTTCTGTATTTTAGTTTTTTGCCACCGACTTCCGAAACTAAAGTTATTTTTCGTTTTGTAGTGTTTTTTTCGGAAGTCAGTTGTTTTTTAAAAAAAGTTTTTTCACATGGATCAACTGCCTATCTGCCCTCCACAACCCAGTTACGCATTATGGTGCTGGACGGAAAAAAATTGGTCTATTGATAGGGGAAGAAGTAGAAGAAAGCTTTACTAGGCCTTGTGTTTCAGGAAATAAATGATACAGGTATTACTTATGTAGTTGTATGGTAACAAACATGCGTGACGCTACATTATGTTCGAACATAAAGTAAGTATGAAATTATTTAGATTTTTAACGCTAATTGTTACAGCAATTTGAATAATATTTCCATTTAATCGTATATTTCGTAATTTAGTAGTAACACGTAACGTTATTGTCATCATTCATTTCCTAATTGCGTATTCGATTGAACAAATATTTTGTAATTTTGGTGTTTGTTTCGAAACCAAATATCTGGTCTGAAATAACTGAATATTGTTATCATTGTAGCTAAGAATAGAGTTATTTACACAGATAACTTATGTTTTAATATCAACATTACGAAGACTTACTTATTTACTAATCAATCACATTGTTTGCACATCTGATTTATATTTGAGCCTACCTATATGTTTTAGTACAGTAATACTTACCTATACTTAGTTATTAATCAGTCGAGGAGCTCGTGGCTAAGTAATAAAAGCTGCACGAGTCGATCCATCAGGTTAAGCTGCGCTTGCCGGGGTTGGTCCATGGATGGGTGACCATCTTTACATAGCGAGGCTCTACCGTGCCTCGGAAAGCATGGTTCCGGCTGTCATTCGTTGATCTTTGACAGTCGTAACGGGTCGTCAGAAGCCCGAAAGTCTGACAACCAGTCTTACCAAGGGATATCGTATTGCCCAGTAACTGGGTTGTGGAGGTCAGATAGGCAGTCGGTCCATGTCAAATACTGCTATTCAGCTGCATCCGGTTAGACTGGAAGCCGACCCCAACATAGTTGGGAAAAGGCTAGACAGATGATGATGACTTAAGTTATTAATTTATTACTTAAATCTGTCATTCTATTTCAGGCCGTTAGCTGCCATATAAAAACCAACAGTACCTATAGCAAATAATAAAATTATTTCCAGTATTTCATCAAAAACGTTGTGCAAAGCCAACCAAAAGTGTTCAATGTCAGCACCGCAAAACCTTACCATCACAATGATGTGAACAACTGTAACCGACACACTTAAACATTACCAAGTATTTGATAATGATGAGGTTTCGTTACATAACTGATTAACCTCAAATATCTGGCAAGCAGTCACGGTTGAATCAGGCTCACCTTCGCTTACAGTTCTGCGTCTATTGTTTACGAGATAGGTACACACACATTGTTTCATTCACACTTTGTATTGTTTGTACAGTGAACAACGAAAGTCAGTTGGCACTTCAATCAATCTGCCTAGCCTTTTCCCAACTATGTTGGGGTCGGCTTCCCGGATGCAGCTGAATACCAGTATTTTAAATGGAGCGACTGCCTATCTGACCTCCACAACCCAGTAACGAGGTATTACGATACCCATTGGTAAGACTGGTTGTCACACTTTCGGGCTTCTGACGACCCGTAACGACTGTCAAAGATCCACGAATAACAGCCGGGACTAACGGCTTGACGTGCTTTCCGAGGCACGGAGTAGTTTCAGTATGTAAAGATGGTCACCCATCCATGGACCAACCCCGGCAAGCGTAGCTTAACCTGATGGATCGACCGGTGCAGCTGTTATTACTTAGCCACAAGCTCCTTGACAGTTGACGCTTCAGTTTTTTTTAATTAAAAAACATTATTTAAAAACTGACTGCTTCTGTGACTAGTCGTCGCAAGCGCTAAGCGCTACTGCTGATCATGAGGTCCTGGGTTCGATTCCCGGGTCGAGCAGAGTTTTCATCTGGAATTCCTCAGTAGCAGCTCGGAGTCTTTACCACAGTCTTTACTGACTAAAACCCACCCGTGTTCCTTCAGTTGCGTATGCCAGGGCCGCGGTATCTTTTTTAAACTACCCGCGACCCTACGGTGTCTGGATTTGTACCCGGTTGATGGCAATAAGGTCGCTCCCTGTTGCGTAGGACTTACACATAACTGGCGAAATATGTACCTGCACCTCTGCCTAACCTTTCTAGGAATGCTACAGGCGTGATAATGATATGTTATGGTATTTAAAAAAAACAAAGTCAACTCCGTAGGATAAGAGGAAGTGGTTTTAATTCAGCTTGCAAGATTTTAAAGACACAAGACACAAACAAGGCAAGCTAAATAAAACAGGGAGGAAGTAGAATTTTAAAAAATGATAATTAGATGATTATGTAAAAGTAACAATGTTATCTACTTCTGTTGCTGACCAACAGTTTCGACTTTCGAGCAAAGTTCTTAAAGTACTAGAACTAGAGTAGTGTGTTCTAACGCATGTACCTCATGAACTCATGAACCAACTATCAACCAACGTAGGTACCTACGTAGGTACAACCAACCTTCCTAATTCACATTTTCATGATTCAACCTCAAACTGCTACAAATACTATAAGTTGATAATGTGTTGATAAAATAACAAGAATACGGGACTGTTTGATAGGTATTTTGCCGGTCGTAGTGAACAGACGTATCGAGCAATTATTACAATAAACAAATAATCACTTGCGAAATTGTGACCTAGTTTAAGCAATAGCCTTAGTAACACATACTCTTACATTAGATTTGTGAAAGGTGTATTAGTAGAAATGACCGGTGTGTAACAGGATCAAAATAACATCTTCACGATGGAGGATAGTCCATTCTCCCGGAGTTCTAGATGTGCTCGCTCCCCACCTACTACACCTGTGCCCGTGGCCGTACCCACTTCTTCCCCTCAAGTGCCTATCCAAAGGAATGATGCCCCTGAAGTTGTCTCGACGTCAGAAATTCAGAACTGGATGTCGATTATCGAACAGAGCCTGAAGGAGGTGTCCACTATTGCAGCTGATGGAAAGTTGAATGTGGAGCAGAAAACGCGCATCATGAGCTTATGCCGCAAGGTTAGTCACGGAACTTCGCAGATGGCCGTCATGTACCAGTCCGTCAAAGCAAGAGCTCTCCAATCGCACTACACAGTCAGAACTCTCGAAAATCAACTTGATCTTTCGCAGCAGATACAGAACCTTAAGCTGAGTATCGAAGATTCCACGAAACCTGTCCAGAGATCTTCCTTTGCTGACATGGTAAAGAAAGGTGCCCATAATTTTATCCAGCCGAGTTCTGTAAGTTCTGTGGCCATATATCCGAGTGACAAGTTGAAGACCAGCGATGAGACCAAATCTCTTGTGCAAAAAATTATCAACCCGGAACAAATGAAACTCCATGTGAGGGGCCTGCGCAAGACGAAAAACGGCGGTGTAATCATCAGCACCGAGACGAGGGACGACATCGAGAAGCTGAGACAATCGGTGCAGCTAACCAAGTCAGGCCTAACAGTCGACGAGCCCCATAAAAGGAAGCCTAGGGTTGTTATTTTAGGAGTGCCAACATCCATGCGGGAAAATGAGGTGTTTACCTGTTTGTACAAGCAAAATATAGCCGGAAAACTTCAGAACTACAGCCTTGAGACTTTTTTGAGCTCAATTACTTTAAGTCATAAGTCAGGTAAGAAAGACACTGAGTACTGTAATTACATAGTTGAAGTACCTGCAGACATACGCAAAGCCCTGATATCGCAAGACCGAGTTTTTGTAAATTGGTCATCATGCCCTGTGAGAGACTTTACGTTGGTCACAAGATGTTATAAGTGTCAGCAGTATGGGCATGCGGCCAAGTCATGTCGACAGACATCGTATACCTGCGGCCACTGTGGTGAACAAGGTCACTCAGTAAAAGAATGTCTAAAAAAGGCTGACGAACCGAAATGTGCTACTTGCATGCATTTCAAAAAGCCAGATAAGCATAACACAGGCGCTGCTGACTGCCCCGCAAAAATAATGGCTGAAAAAAGGTATATCAATTCTGTAGATTATGGAGGCGCCTAAGAGCGCCGTAAATTAGTTATTTTTCTGACCTTTTGTTATTTTAATTTTTTAACTACCATTATGATAAATAGTTTGATTAATGATTTAGATAATTTCTCTGTATCCGAGTCCAAAGTTTGTGAAGCTGAAAACTGCAAACAATATCTATCCGGCTACAAAACTCCACTAACCATATTAACACAAAACATTCGCAGTGTTTTTAAGAACTTTGATAGCTTTAGTACATTTCAGCAACGGCTAAACATAAATTGTGACGTTATTGTTTTAACCGAGTGCTGGCTTGCTAAACAATATAACATACCACTAATTCCGGGATATAATATGTATAGAAGTACTATAAATTACAACCAAAATGATGGGGTGATAGTTTATGCAAAAGATCATCTCAATATCTCTGTTCAGGAACCTGATATGCACGATTGTAACAGATTGTTAGTTAAAATTGGATCGGATTTTGCAATATTAGCATTATATCGACCTCCGTCTTTTAGAAATACAAGCATTTTTACTGACTCTCTGAATGAGACCTTGCAAACTCTATCATCAATCAAAAACACGATTGTAATTGGAGATATTAACATTAACATTCTACCAGGAAGTGCTGATGCAACTGCTCAGAACTACCTCAACGTATGCGCCTTCCACGGCCTACTGCCAGCACACAGCTTTCCTACACATCACAGGGGCTCCTGTTTGGATCATATTATGCTTAAATCGAATTTCCCTTCACTTGCACTTGTTGTTAACTCAACAATAACCGATCACAATGCTGCCCTACTAACCCTTAATTGTAAATTACCTAAACAAGACACTCGTAACATTTCAAAACTGAACATAAATAAACTTGAAGAAGATTTACGCGTCATCGATTTTGATCCAGTCTATAATTCCGCTGACCCGCAGTTTTGCATGTTGTATGTAATTGAAAACATACGAAATGCAATTCAGAAAAACACAGTCGTATCGCATTTGAGCAACAAAAACCACAACATAAAACCATGGATCACATCAGGTCTTATTCGCTGTATGAAACATAGAGATAAACTGCATATGAAAGCTAAATCTAATCCAAACAATGCAGTATTGCAACTTTCATACAAAAGATACCGAAATTTCTGCAATAATCTCCTTAAAAAAATTAAAAGTGACTACGACAAAGTGTCATTGGAAATGGCTGGAACAAATAGTAAAAAGATATGGAAATTTATTAAAGACGCAACGTATACAAAGAAACAATATGAGTCATCTTCAGGTTTATTGCAAGCACATTCGTCACCGCTGGAATCCGCTAACATAGCAAATAATTTCTTTATTAATGTTGGAAAGTGTCTGGCAGAAAAAAATCTGGATCAATCCCAAAACCCAACGAGCACTCCTTTAACATGCAGCACTGCTTTAACATCCTTTGTGCTGCTAGATACTGACGAGACTGAGGTAGAAAGTATAATTATGACCATGAAAGAAGACTGTGCAGTTGGCTGGGATAATATATCGAATAAAATTATCAAAAAGTTCAAGGACATTTTGGTACGACCACTGACATATATTTTCCGCATTTGTTTATCTTCAGGTCATTTCCCAGAGTGTCTCAAAAAAGCTGTAATTGTCCCTGTCTATAAATCAGGCAGCAAAGAGCAAGTGACAAATTATAAACCTATTTCTTTACTGCCTTCCATGTCAAAAATATTGGAAAAAATTATAAACAGAAGGTTGTTGAAATATTTGGAACATCAATCAATTCTGTCTGAACGGCAGTTTGGATTTAGGCCTAAAGTTTCTACTGCCGATGCGGTACACCAGCTGACTGACTATCTGGCGCAAGAACTTGACAAGGGCAACCACACAATAGGAATTTTCCTGGACCTCGCCAAAGCTTTTGACACAGTTTCCATCCCAATCCTGTTGCGCAAGCTTGAGATCATGGGTGTAAGAGGCACCCAGCTGAAAATGTTCAAAAGTTATTTAAAAGATCGTTCCCAGTGCGTAAAGATTGGCAATGTTCTCAGCGATGTTCAAAAAACCACATCTTTTGGTGTTCCTCAAGGAAGTATTTTAGGACCCACTTTGTTTTTGATCTACATAAATGACCTTTGCGATGTAAAGCTAGAGCATGGCACTATCATAACCTACGCTGACGACACTGCTCTACTTTTTTCGGCTGACTCAGAAAATGAAGTCTACAATCTTGCGCAACGCGGTTTCAATATTGTAGGTAAATGGCTTAAAAATAACTCACTAACCCTGAATGCAGAGAAGACAAATTACATTAAGTTTTCGATGCGCAAGCAAACATCGAACATCCCTTCAGCGTTGCATGCTCATTGTTGCCCAATCCCCGCAGATAGCCAGTGTAATTGTCCCAATATTAAAAAAACGGATAAAATAAAATACCTGGGTATTATAATAGATCAAACCCTTTCCTTCAAACAACATATGGAAGCACTTAATAATAGAATTCGTAAGCTGATATATGTATTCAAAAAGCTACGTTTAATTGTAGATCCAAATATAATTAGACAAGTATACTTTGCACTTTGTCAGTCAATTTTGAGTAACTGTATTACTTCATGGGGTGGGGCGAATAAAACCTTGTTATTGCCCATTGAAAGGGCTCAAAGAGCTATTCTCAAGGTGGCTACTTGCCGCCCTTTTCTTTTCCCCACTAACCTCCTGTATAAAGCTTGTAAAGTACTAACAGTTCGACAGTTGTTTATAATGAGCACTGTACTAAAACAACACGCAGCGCTTCCATACAGCACTGATTTAACAAAAAGGAGACGGAAAGATATAGTTTGCCCTCGAAAAAGTACAAATCATGCTTTCACAGCTAAATTTTACATGTACCTCGGACCACTACTCTACAATAGGCTAAATGAAAAAGGAAACATCTACTCCTTAAATAATAGTAACTGCAAGAAATTCCTTATGGAAGCTCTTCAATCTATGTCCTATGAAGATACAGAGAAGTTATTATTTGTGCTTAAGTAAATATTGTTAAGTAGTATTATATAATTTTATATTTTTTATACACCTTTTTACATTTATGCAACAATAAGATAATTATGATTATTTAATCAATTAATGTTACCTCCAATCGCCTGAAACACAGGATTACCTAGTTCAGGCACAAGTCATGGGTGAACTTGCCATAGATTTAAGGAAAACTGTATTTATCGTTAGTCCTTATATATTTTTGAATAAATTTGATTTGATTTTGATTTTTGTTTTTGAATAAAATTGCTATTCAGTTTTCAGCGCCTGTAGTTTATGTTCTGCTTGAAACTTGTCATAATCCTCACTTCTGCCGCGATTCCTCAATAAAATCCAAACACAAGGCTGCTTTTCCACCAGAGATGTGCTATGCTACGTTACTGTGGATGCGTTTGATATCCACCAATCATATTCATTGGTCCACATAGCATAGCACTGGTGGAAACGGGTTCAACTAAGCTATGTTTTTTTTATATGCAAGGATGCGTGTTATGGATGCATGCTACGGATGCCGCAGTGAGCTGCTCCCATGCCTTTCCTACTGTCGATGCATCTCATAGCTCGAGCTGCGCATCTTCCTCGCACAGCTACCTCGCGGCGGCGCATAAGTATTCATAGTACATCATACTCGCTCCGCTACACGGCTTAGCATTAGTGGAAACGGTCACAAACGTGGGTGCTCTTTTCTCCATACAAAAAGATACAAACGCTCTCGCCTGTTTTCTTTCTGGTTAATGACCATAAAGCAATGATTTTTTACAGAAATATAAATATCAGCTACTTGTATGCCCCTATGTTTTCCTTTTTGATGATATATTATTTTTATAAGAACTAGAACCATCCAAAAATGCTCAAACTTTCCTATTCAGACCGCTGTCAACAGACGCCTATTGTACCAATTTGACAACTATTAACGAAAAAAGAAAAACATAGGGGCATAGTATTTATATCCTTTTTATTCAGTTTATGAAATATCTTTTTTGATCCAATATTGGAGGAGGACATAGGTGAGAGCCAAACCTCGAAATGTGACTTTTTACATAGGCTATTTAGTCGGATCTGCAGTTGTCCTTATCGCATGAATTCGAGGGCGAAGCGCTCGCAGAGCGACAACAATACCTTCTTAAAATACCTAATTTTCAAAAGTCTGGCCGCCTTTCCTCTTATTCTCGCAGCATAGCTGCATAGCTCATCTCTGATGGAAAAGCACCCTATATCTGGAGTGAAAAGGATGGATACCAGAATATTTTAATTGTTATCCTAAATAATAATATCCTATCAGATCGTTAATCTAGGTGAGTGATCAATGTCCAAAAGCACGCTGGAGTGAATTTTGTACTTCATGAGCTTCCAACTTTTGCTGGCGACTGTACACCAATCCCGCATTAGGTCAGTCTCTGACCGTCTGGTGGGACAATATGTGCTAATTGTCTAAACCGGTAAGATGTAACGTGAGTTGCAACGTCTTGGGGCCAATTTATTGTTGCATCAACATTGACCGCGGCGAAAGTGTACGTAGCACGGGAGTGTCGTGCGTTGCGTGTTGTGACAGAACAATAATTATAGAGCTTGTTATGTGACTTATGACGTGTTACTGACCGATGAGTGACGAGTTCACAATGTTACGTACCTACCTAGTCTTTCAACCTGCAATATTACGTCTGTCGGTGACTTACACGACAGGTAGGACATACAATCATAATCATAATCATAATCTTTATTTTTCCAAAACAACAACCTTACAACAAATTCTACACTAATATGTGCTTATTTTCTATGAATCTAAAAGTTTAGATAACTAACCATTTCAAGCTCCAATAACAAAGTCAGGTTGTTACAAAACCGATTCACCCTGTGTACTAGTTATAAACTGTATTACGGTGGGACAGTTTTCCTCGTTCTCTGTTTACAATAATATAATAAGCCGATTTGAGAGAGAATAATTAGATAATCTCACTTTTCAAATAGTTAGTACAAAGCAAAATTGAGGGTAAATTGTATCAAACATTCAAATTGTCGTTTACTTGATTCTTTACTTTGTAGGTAGTAAGCGTAAGTTCACATAGTATAGGTAAAATTTTTAGATGTTATCAACTCAACTCAGTCAATCGTAGTCCGCTGCATCCAGTCTTCACCACACAATACTTAACTGCTCCAGAAGCCATCTGTGCTGATACAGCCATCACCAGCTCTGTTATTTCAGAGAAGCTTTCAAAGCCTAAATTGGCCTATTTATAAAAACACTAGCTTCTGCCCGCGACTTCGTCCGCGTTAAATTTCTTGTACCCCCCACCCACCAACCCCGACGCATCGCATCGCAATGCCTGCCCGTGCTATTACTTCGCGCTCGGCTCCTAAGGGGCCTAGCGTGATGTCAAATAGCCTATATCCTTCCGCATCGCCTGCCCACGCTATTACTTCGCGCTCGGCTCCTAAGGGTCTTAGCGTGATGTTAAATAGCCTATATCCTTCCGCATCGCCTGCCCGCGCTATTACTTCGCGCTCGGCTCCTAAGGGCCCTAGCGTGATGTTAAATAGCCTATATCCTTCCGCATCGAATGCCCGCGCTATTACTTCGGGCTCGGCTCCTAAGGGCCCTAGCGTGGTGTTAAATAGCCTATAGCCCTCCTCAAGAACTGGTTTATAAAATGCAAAAAGATTTTGTCAAATCCGACTGGGGTAGTTCCAGAGATAGCGCGTTCAAACAAACTAACAAAAAAAAAACCGGTCAAGAGCGAGTCGGACTCGCGCACCGAGGGTTCCGTTCCGATTTCTGAAAAAGTGTGCTATTTAGAGACATCGTTTTTTTTTCCTACACACACAGACATCACATAGAACACACACATCACACACACACACATCACACACACACACATCAGACAGACACATCATTTACATACACACACCACACAGACACATCACACAGACACATCGTTTTGTTTTGTTTATCTTTACATAAACTTGCATCACATAGAAGAACGGTATTTTTTTTACATTTTTCATCAAAAGTCGAATACTGTGCGGCCTAAAAAAAATAAAAATATGTTTGAGAATGCGCAAACAGCGTTCTTTCATATGATACCCCACATGACCTAGTAGCCCAACTTTGAATTTTTAAGGCCCATGCCGCCATTCAGCCCATGTTACAAAAAAAACGTGTTAAAAAATACATATCGTTTTATTTCTTTCTTATTTGCAAAATAGTTGGGTAAATATTATCTAAAACTGTTCCAAATTTCAAGTTGATAGCATTAGTAGTTCTTGAGATATCCAGCTGTGACAGACAGACAGACAGACAGACTGAGTCACACCATAAGGGTTCCTTTTTTACCATTTTGGTACGGAACCCTAAAAACAAACTCTTCCGCTGTATTTCACCGACATTTTGCACAACGCCATCTATGGGTAAATTGATAAAACGTCCGCTCTAAACATGTTTGCTCAAGAGGAACCGGTTTAAATTAAAGTTATTTTGCGTTTTAGTAATTTTATATTATCTCCGAAACTGTATGACCAATTGCCATACTGTAAAGGCCAAATCTTATCTCCATTATGTCCTTGTGATCATAAAATATCTTATTTTGATAAGGATTAATGTTTTGTTGTTTAAATAATCATCCAAACGTAAGTACCTATGTCTAAAAAATACTTTTTTAAAACAATAAAAGATGTATAAAAGATAAAATATAAAAGATAGAAATATGGTGTCGCGGACTTTTTTGTAGAATTATTTAAGACGGACCAGACTGCCATAAATTGTTATCAATTATAAACAACCGTTTAGGCAGCGCATGCAAAAAAGTCTGTTTAAAGAGGTATTTCTTTCCGACTTGCTAGACAAAACTTGTGATAGCTCGGCTAATATGCATGATATAAATATAATTTATAGCCTATAGCACTCAGGAATAATGTAGCTTTCTACCAGTGAAAAAATTTTTAGAATTGGATCATTAGTTCCGGAGATTACCCCCTACATACAAACTTACAAACTTACAAACTTACAAACTTACATACAAATTTTACCTCTTTATAATATTAGTATAGAAGTATAGATGGCGTCTATTAAAGAGACACACACGTAGGAAATAACTATTATTTTTTGCAAATACAGGTCCTATTGATTAAATAATTTCCTTGTCCCCGTTTACCATAGATTATGGTCATATAAATTGTGTGATTTATACATGGAATCATAGTAATTTAGTACTAATAACTCATGAATCATGCTGAGTGTCGGTTACGTGGAGTATTGTAGCCTCCAAGACGCACATACTTATTATAATTTCCTTTCAACTTTAGGTTTTATATGACAGTCATTATTACAAAACCTTGATTGAAATGATGACTGCTACTTAAAATTTTATGATGTATTTTGTTGTCCTAGGTCCACGACGTTTCATCATCATCAACGTAATTATTGTTTTATGCCTGTAAACTTCAACGTCTGAACGTAGGTAGTGTAGATCTCTAAATGACCGAATAGCCTTGCAAGTTGTAGACTGCAGTTTGTAGCTGGAGATTGCTAGAAGGGCTACTGCGCAATGCCCAAATTACGTAACACTCTATCAATCGGAATCGGTTTCATTTTGACAGTTCAATAACATTCATTGCGGTATATTTACGTTGTTGAGCAGACCATCATCATTCTCCTGCCCTTATCCCAATATTTGGGGTCGGCGCAACATGTCCTTCTTTTCCATACTTCTCTATTAGTCGTCATCTCGGTAGTCATCTTGTTGGGCAGACCAATTTTTCTAAAATACTTATTTATACATGAAGATGGTTTAGAAATTTGCTTCAAAATTATTCAGATCCCGATTGATAATGTGTGTCTATTCCAATAACTTATCTATTAGATCTATTTCGACATAAGTTTAGTTTAAGTGTTGATCTTTCAATAAGTATTACGATCTCTTACGTCTCAATAACACTTTTTATTTAAACTGGCCATATATTTTTCTGTGAGAGGGAACGGAGATTTAGGTCTTGGCAGTTTTGTTAAAAATAAATAAATCCTCCCGATCGATTTCGGTCATGGTGGTCAATCTCAACGGAAGTACGCAGTAGGTGATATCGTAGTGTACAAGCGTGTGCGCAAACACACGTGCACTCTCTGTAACCTCTAGGGGTCCATGTGTGCTCAATTTGTAGGGACGAAGCCTCAGAAGGGACACGAACGCTGCACGGTGTAGCATGACATGTTCATGAAGATTGGCACGGCTTGCGACCGGTACGGTCTAACAGAAATCATTCCTTCTCTCATGTCTGATGGGACGGCACCGACACGACGGGGGAGAGATCTGGTGCAGAACTATCGGCTTTACGCGCTTTCTGGGTTTATCACACCACCAATTTCCGGGTGCTACTGAGAAATTCACACTTTGCCCGACCTGGGAATCTAATTTTTTACACTACATTCAATAGATCGCATTATTTTGCTCAAAAAAAAAAAACATAAATAATAAATAAAAAATATTTAACTCCTGTAAATACATGCTCTGAATCAGAAAAATATAGAGCCTATTTCATGCAAACATCAATCACTTCATATCTAGGTACCTATGAGCAGAATAATACGGTAGGTATTGAATGTAAAAAAAATCTAAAAATGGCTCTCCTGTAAAATCACAAAAAGTGCAGTTGGTGCCCTTGTCGTAGCGAAGGTGCGATATGGTAAAATTGAGGATTAATGTTAAGTACTATGTTTGACGAAAACACGATTCCTTAAAATTTTCTTGATAAAAAAAAACCGGTCAAGAGCGAGTCGGACTCGCGCACCGTGGGTTCCGTTCCGATTTCTGAAAAAGTGTGCTATTTAGAGACATCGTTTTATTTTTCCCGTAATCTTTACATAAACTTCTATCACACAGAATAATTTCAGATTTTTCCCTTAGCAAACTTCGGAGATAAGGGGCGGGAACGGTATTTTTGTTTACATTTTTCATCAAAAGTCGAAAACTATGCGGCTTAAAAAAAAAATGTTTAAGAATTTGCAAACAGCGCTCTTTCATAATTATGATACCCCACATGCCCTGTTACAAAAAAATATATAAATATTCTTATTTCTTTCTTATTTGAAAAATAGTTGGGTAAACGTCATATAAAACTGTTCCAAATTTCAAGTTGATAGCATTAGTAGTTCTTGAGATATCCAGCTGTGACAGACAGACAGACTGAGTGACAACATAAGGGTTCCTTTTTTACCATTTTGGTACGGAACCCTAAAAAGCTTGAATTATAAGCAGTAAACTGTATTTCCAAATTAATAAAGTTAAATGTATAACAGTAAGCTAAAGTCCACGGCACAGAGAAGATTCTACTTGTTACAGTGTTGCCAGTTTATAAAACTAGTGAAAATTTTAAATGTTGCTAATGCAAATTATGATGTTTATGTTATTTTTAAACACATTACATTACTGTAATTACCTCCGAACCGAACAAAGTTACCTCCAAAGTCCAAACCGAACAATAAACCGCTGGTATTCAAAAATGCTTCAAATTAGATCATAAAACTTTGCATACTAAGTGAACTAACTATAAAACAGGTCTCATGTTTTTTGAATTTTTTTCAAATTACCATTATTTTCACCGTAAAAAGCAATTACCTAAACTATCGACGCCCAGTACCGCACTCAGTCACGGTCTCCCTCAGTCCGCGAGCAGTATCGTGCGAGCGAGATAAAAAGCTGAAGTAGTATGGGCCCTTAACAGCCGGTGACCACAGCTGAGGCGAGGGCGATACTGGGTGTTGGATACATAGGCATCCTTGAAACAAAAATTTAATGAATTGATTTTTAATTTTTTTTCTTGATTAATTTTTTTTTCCATACTTATCCCTATTGTAAAATTGAATATGAAAGTAAGTAGGTATGTCTGTTACGTACTTTTAGACAATGTATCCGCTGAACGGAATTGGCAAAAATGTTTACAGATAGGTTGAAGGAAGAAAACAGGCAGACCTGAAAGTAGCACTCATAATTTTATTCAGAAACCCTCAATGAGTTTCTAGGCCAACTGGCATTTACGGTATTTTTTAATTAGGTTAATTAGTTTACGGTTCACAAACAAAATACCATCACAATACATATTTGTATGTGTCAAGGAAATCTTATTCTGCTTAACGGAAAAGTAATTAGGGTAAGTAAATGCAATCATTATTAAATAAAAGCCAAATATTTGGGATTCATAATTGTTCAAATTACGAAAAAATTTTTTTCAATGACTGCCGAATAAAGTGCAAAACGTATGCGTTTTTACTTTTAAACTTAATGTTATGGCTCCTAGTATAGTCAATCACAACAACAATTTATCATTACAGTGTCCATTTTCGTAGCAAGTCCCAGTGTTAAGTACCATCTGACATGCGGTTGAACATACAGGTTGTCCAGTAAAATTTACTAGTAGGTATCGACCCAAGCTTGAGCTTGGTTTGCTTGGTTTGATAGCTTGGGTCGATACCTACCAAAACAACACTATGTACCGCAAAATGTTACGGATTTGCAATTACTTATAGTAGGTACCTACTAAATTTTCCAAAATATCGAAAAAAATCTCTACCTTCAATCCGATTTTTAAGCATCTCGCAACGTAAAATTAATTCTCTAGTATTTTTAGGGTTCCATACTTCAAAAGGAATAAAAAGTAAGTTTAAAAACTAAAACCCGACTACTGAAAAATCACGCTCTAAAAAGTATGAAACAAGAAAATATTCTCATCTGAAATTAGAAAAAGAC
Organism: Cosmia trapezina; assembly: GCA_905163495.3. Classification (NCBI taxonomy): domain Eukaryota; kingdom Metazoa; phylum Arthropoda; class Insecta; order Lepidoptera; family Noctuidae; genus Cosmia; species Cosmia trapezina. The sequence continues at coordinate 21,680,348 of LR991022.1, forward strand.
AGACAAATTAAAAATCCGGAGTCACACGTAATCTGTTCGATGTATGCCCTTACATGACGTGTGACTCCGGATTTTTAATTTGTCTGTATTTTTCTAATTTCAGATGAGAATATTTCGTACTTTCTACCAGCACAGACCTAGAGTTCGGAGCGCGCCAAGTCTCACCAAGACGTCAGCGTAGAGATATGGCGCGGGCGGTGAGGATTATTATTATTTCTTTTATTTCATTTGTAAACATATTATAACTTACCTACATTTTTTAATATTTTTATAAAAACATTAAAAAAACCGGCCAAGTGTTTGTCAGACTACGCGCAATGTAGGGTTCCGTAGTTGGGATGAAATTATCCCAAGAACAAACTTAACTATTAGGTATGGTTGAAAATCATGCTCTCCCATACATTCCAACAGTAAATGTAAGTTTGTACTCACAATATTGAGAGATTTACCATGTTATTTTAAGACCACAAACTTCTTATAGGTTTTCCTGTATATATTTGAGACCCTCATAGTAAGCCCTTTTATTTGATATGTCACACGCTTTAAATGCTCTAAGGTCACACGGCACAGTTTGCAAAACTTTTTTTAAAATGTTCTTATTTGCCCCCTAAAAGTGACCCCCATATTCAAAATTCATTTATTTACTTTAGCCGTACGTGTTTGGGTCACAGAAATCCATATGTGCACCAAATTTCAACTTAATCACTGTTAGTTTACTAAGTCTTAACATGTAACATGAATACAAAATGTGTCTATGTATCTTGGATCAATAAATGTTTTATTATATTATTATTATTAATCGGTCCATAGATTCGGAACGTAAATTGGCTGTGACAGACGATCTGACGATAGACAGACACAAGAGTGATCCTATAAGGGTTCCGTTTTTCCTTTTGAGGTACGGAACCCTAAAAACATTTTAAATATAAAAAATAGTAGTCTACCGGTATCGGGGACAGAGGGTCCAAGCTACCGATGCGGTGGTTAGGGCTCCTGAGAGAGGAAACTCCTAACGATACGTGCCGTATCCAGAAGTACTGTTCTCTGGATCAAGCTGCCTAACGAGAGCCTCGTCAGTTGTTGGTCGGACTCTTGGCTAATATGCCATTGGCCGTCACGACTTTCAATGACTGCTGTATCCACATCCCACAGGTCGACATCCTAGCCATACAATCTGCTTATCTTTTTCAGCTTTCACGAGGTTCTCGTCACACAGAACCGATAGCATTGTGCGACGCTCTATTCGATCGATCATCACTATGGCTTATTGGCAACAACTGTCGTGTCAGTGATGAATGTGATATTGCCATTTTCGAGAACTAGGTCGGGCACATACCGGTACGGTTCTTCCGATTCCCACAAGATTGTATTTCAGAGCAATTGGCTGGTGGTGGTTGGCTGGTGGCTGGTGGTTCCTGATTACAAGGCTGTGCCTACGCAAGTAGTCACCGTAGCCCCGTAGCCAGACGAGAACAACCAGAAATAATGCATGCATGCATGACAGATGTCAACCGTGCTGTCCTTCACAATATATTTCCGGTAGTTGTTAGTCATTACAACTTCGTCCTTAATCGCGAAGACAAAAGCTTCAGTTCCCCAAAGAGATCACCGAATCGCAACCAGGATACGGACACTAAGATGTCTACATCGGCATGTCCGACATATAACAACCGTGCCGTCCTTCGCAATATATTTCCAGTAGTTTTTCGTCATTATAACTTCTATATAAATAAAAAGAGAAGTCCTGACTGACTGACTCATCAACGCCCAGCCCAAAGCCTTAGACCTAGAAAGCTGAAATTTTGCAAAGAGGTTCCCTATAAAATGTAGACAAGGAATAAGGAAAGAATTCCCGGTAAAAGCACCCCTGAAGCTCTTTGCTCTACCATACCTCCCTGCAGTCATTATTATCTAATACCATAGGTTTGCGCCTGTTCTCGTTAGCCAAGGAGAGCGGGGTGAGGCCATTGTCCATTGAGACCACATCTCGGTGCATCCCCACGTCGGCTTCTAAGAAGTATTCCCTGAGACTGCATACCTCACTGTTGTGCAGGGTCTTAGCATTTAAGAAGCCTCGATCTCCGCACTTCCACGGAATTTACAGTGTCATCATCGATGACCCTTCTATCCAGGGCGTTATGTTCCGGGGCGTTATGTTCCAGGTTCCACCTCCCAATAATGCGAGCCGTGTCCAGAAGTACCGCTTTCTGAATCAAGCCCTTAATCCAGCTGCGCAATGAGAGCCTCCTCAGGTGTTGGTCAAGGCTCTTGACAATTAAGCTATGGTCTGATACGAATATCAGCACAATGATCACTGAGTCCACATCCCACATGTCGACAACCTCGCGAGCCAGTTCTCTTTAGCCAAGGAGAGCGGCGTGAGAGCGGGGTGAGGCCTAGGTATTCTATATTTTATGGCCGTCCGTTGCTTAAGAGCCTATACTACCTCAGGTTTTTATCTCGCTCGCGCGATTCTGCGCGCACACTAAGTGAGAGCGAGACTGAGTGCGGTGCTGGGCGCCGATAGTTTAGGTAATTGCTTTTTACGGTGAAAATAATGGCAATTTAAAAAAAATAAAAAACATAAGACCTGCTTTATAGTTAGTTCAGTTAGTATGCAAAGTTTCATGATCTAATTTGAAGTATTTTTTGAATACCAGCGGTTTAAGGTGAGCGTCCATTGGTCCGCGCCGGCCGCACCGCACGCACGGCACGCAACGGATTTTGGTTTGCTATCTATGAATTTATATAGCACTGCGTCCACTATCGCTACCGGCCGCACCGAACGCCGGCATATATGAGCAAAAAAGGCGATGCGTGCCGGTGACGTCATAAGGAATGCCGGTGACGTCACCGGCACGGAACGCATTTTTGAACTCATCGTATCTGTCAGTGTCATCCTACTGATTCTAGGGATTGACGAAGCATAACATTTACAATGTTTTTTTATCTAGACTAGTCCTTATATGCATAAAGACTAGTCTATACAACATTAGTTTTTGTTTATACTAAACCCAAAAAGGGGTCATTCTACTCATCATTTTGAACAATTTTTTCTACGGGACCAACCTTGAAATCGTGAAACAAAAATCTGCTGTTCAGTACATTTATCTACATCAAACTCGTCAAAGTCAGCTGTTCAGTACATTTTGACGAGTTTGATGTAGATAAATGTACTGAACAGCAGATCTTTTTTTTCAATGATGAGTACAATTACCCCTTTTCGGGTTTAGTATAAACAAAAACTAATGTTGTATAAACAAATTAAAAACAAAATTGAGTTTCTGGTTTCTGACTGCATTTCTGTTGTGCTTTATTATCAAAATTAAAAAATAATAATAATGTTTAGACTCGTGCTCATAGACATGAGCGGCACGTGTCAACGGCAGAGGCAACTGCCATAGACTATACACTAATATCTGGAATAGTAAATACCGGTCTGGTATGTAAATTACGTGAAAAATAGATGGCACTGATACCAACTAGACAATTAATTCTATTATCCGCTAGATGGCAGTATACTTAATTGCAAATGGATATAGGTACTAGGTAGGTGCCATGTATTTATTTGTATTTAGGTAGGAATTTATTTTAAATAAAAGAACAATTCCCTTAATAATATTTACTTCTTTTTATTTTTGTAAACACTACGTTTATGTGTACATACATTAAAATAGCGTTCTGCTTTGACTTTTACGTTATCCCCCGATCAAAATTGCTAATTTTCCAGATAAAATTCTGTTCACACCTGTGCACCAACTATGAATGATTCTTGTAATAGCCCGATTAACAATAAAATCTAGCTTATTATTTTTATGCAACGTGCAGGTTAGAAGTCACAAATTGATTTAACCACTATTTTTCAATATTTTCTTTTTTTTTCACATCCAAAATAGCGTTTTTCTGCATGTTTATAGTCTGCATGTAACCAACAATATCCAAATCGAGTACACAACCGCAGGTTGAGAAAGCGGGGTCAATCAGTAGGAAAGTATCACGAAGTCCAGGGACGGAAGCAGCCTATGGGTCAATCGGTGAACAAAATATCAGGGTCGAAAACAGAGTTAACAGTAAAGCCAGGTCTCACAAAATCCAACAATCAATGCAAATCTCTCGAGAAATCCGAAAATAGTTATAAGCAGTAACGAACGAACGACAGAACGGAAACTTCAAAAAACTTTGAAATTTGAATTGTGTCAAGTGCCAATCTGTCATCTTGTTATTGCAAGTTATTATTATTAAAGGCTCCATCTATCAAGCAATAGTATACTTTTTATTAAAAGTTTTCAAAACGTGAACTATGGATGTCGCCACCTTCCATACATTTAATATTTACTGTCAGATGTATGATGGTTTCACCCCCCTGGCAACTGCAGTCATCTTTTGCGAACAAGCAACACTGATAATCTTCGTCAATCTCCATGACAACGCGCGACGTCTACTGACAACAACAAAAACACTCAGAATAAATAAAAATGGTGGACGCATGACACCGGCAAATCCGTTCCGGCCGGCCGGGGCGGACCAGGTGGACAGTGGACGCATGCCATCGGCAAATCCGTTCAATCCGTTGCGTGCCGTGCGGGCGGTGCGGCCGGCGCGGACCAGTGGACGCTCAGCTTAATTGTTCGGTTTAGAGGTAACTTTGGATTTTTTTTCTATCGAGAAAATTTTATAGAATCGTGTTTTCGGCTAACATAGTACTTGACATCAATCCTCAACTTTACCATATATTTATTTCAAAATTAATGCTGCAATAGTTTCAACATATCGGAGGATCATGCTAAGCCGTTTGAGGTAGTATAGGCCCTTAAAGGACGTCTGCGAAGGAGGTTGTATTCCCTTTATTCCTAACACTTTGTACAGGCACATTGTTTGCGTGTCAAGTAAATTTGACAGCGTCAACAAATTATCAACTGATACTTTGAACTGATATGATGATAGGCCCCACGAGTTGCACATTAACTTGGTGGGCCAGATAAGTTTGAGGCACATTCATTTCAATCAAATTATTGGTACTTTTAGAGCAATTTTGAAAAGCCACGATATTTTAAATAATGGCGGGCAAGATGGTCAGGCAGGCCCTTGACATTACACTAGGTAAGTTTGTATTATAATATATTTTAAAGAAACTGTTGCAAAACAAAAGTGGGCTTTGTACATCGAATTAAGGCTATGCAATATCAAGTGCAATAAATATAATTATAATAAATGTCTTAAGCTTAGTTTAATAAATATGTAAGGAAGTTCAACACCTGATAGTGAAAACCTTGAAAACATTCAAAATAAGTCCACGTTTGTTTTGTTCGCAGTTTCTCTGGATAAAATTAAACCTGTTGTTAAAAGAGGTTGGGGTTCAGCAAATAATTATGTTATGAAGACTCGTGCAAAACCACTTGTGAACAGTTATTATCTAAATTAAACAGAAACGAGTGTAGAGAATATAATGGGAAAGATGACATTCAAAGCACAAAAAGTCACATATCTTCAGAGAGAGTTAGAAAAACGCTAAAAATAAATTACAACAAAAAATGTTTTGAAAGCTTCTTTACAAGTATTAAAGAAGAAGGGTCACGCTCCATACAAAATTTACCCAGGCCCGGCGCGAACGGAACATATTTTAGTTTTTTCATTATTTTAAGTACATCAATTATCAGGTATTTCTTTTTTCGATTTCAGTGGCTAACCTATTTAAATTGCCTTCACAAGGCAAAATATTATTTTTATCAAACCTACCAATAACGACAGAATTCAAAATAAGAAGCTTTACATTATATAGCTATGTTTTAGTAAAGACAATTACAATGGAAAAAACCAAGTTATGTACCATTGTAGCGAGATAATGGTCGTAAAATGATCAGCATTTCGGCTTATCTCGCTAGTGTGAGATACAAAAGAACTCGAACATGCTATTTTATCACTCCTGCGCTCCCTAAAAGAGCGAGTATTATATTATATATATTATATTATATATATCATATTATTATATTATACCTATTATATAATTATAAATTTGGGTTTTTTACTAAGTTAGAATAGTTAAATTGCCTGTGTAAGACAAAACATAATGTTTTTCTGGAAATTAAACAAAGGTTTTTTCTTTAGATATCTTTATTTTCAATGAAATCATAATAACCCTTATTCCTATAGTAATAAGGTCGAAAAGTGATGGTACATCTTGACGATAGCCCACCATGAGTCCATGATGTTGAAATTATATAATATTTAAACTATATAATCATGTAAGTACAGTGGCGTTACTTTCCGGTCGACCACCCAATAAGGTTAAAATCGCTTGGATGGCCAGCGCAGGTGGCTGTTTTGAGCGCCTCACATCTTGTTGTGTTTCTCTATATCTTAGTATGTGAGTAGGTAATGTGTATAAATACACAAAATATTTATATTGACATTTTTTGTGTTTAATCGGCATGAGAGGGACCTTTTACAATAACTATATTTAACCACACTTATCTTACACTTATTTATACTTTTAAAATAACTATTTTCTATGTGTTTATACTTGGGAATACATGTCAAAAAAGCAACTTACGTAATTTTTGAATTTGGAAGATTTTTTTTACTGCTCTATGTTCTGATTGAAATAGCATAATTTTTCTTGCTCTAAAAGTGGGCAGAGCCACACGCACACACGCTCAATTATGCAGCGTAGAGTCGTTCAAAGCATTTTCTTTTAAAAGTGTATCACCGGGAAGTAACGCGATTGTACATAAATCTGTAAATCATAAATACTAACATATTTAAATCAAATCATGATTACTATAAGTATAGTGTCTATACCCAGTGCGGGATGCTGGAAGTCATCTAAATGTCTAGCCCACCCTAAGTAATAAACCACACTTACGACATGACATGAGCATGAGCATGGCATGAGCTATTATGTTCCTCTTCCATGATTGCATGTACAATAGTACTCCAGAATAGCGTTTCGGCTCTCAATCTCTGGGTTGTACTTAACGAACGCGATTTACCTATAGTGCTGGTAAAAAAAACCCAATTATAGACATCTCGCTCTTTTAGGGAGTTCAGGAGTGAGATAGCATGTGCAAGTTCTTTTGTGTCTCACAATAGCGAGATAAGTAGAATCGCCGATCATTTTACGACCATATTTCGCTACAGTGGTTTTTCCATTGTTATTGTAACCAAAACTTAGCTATAGGTATAATGTAGCTACTTATATTGAATTCTGTAGTTATTGGTAAGTATTAACTCGTCTCAATAGATTTTACATTTTTTAAAAAGATTTTAAGCGGGTTTAGTTAAAAAATAATATTTTGCCTTACGACGGCAATTTAAATAGGTTAGCCACTAAAATCGAAAAAAAAAACTATATATTTAAATACATAAAATAACAAAAAAAGTGAGATATGTTTCGTTTGCGCCGGGCTTGGGTCACAGATGACCCTTCTTCTTTTAATAGTCAGGACAAAATCGGATGGTGTACAGTGATAATTTACTATAAACTTATAATACATACATTTTAGGTGCCGCGAAATCCGCACAGAGTTTTGGATCTACTTCATGGAACTATATAAAAGTTGAAGCAGTACCACCGCTGACAGTTAACTTCTTTAATGGACCGATGGGTAAGAAAATGGAAAGCTTTGTTGGAAAAATTACAAACGGTTTCATTCAAGCTATAGATGGCAGAATAAAAGAAATAGACGCTGAAGCGGAAAGAGAGAGGCGCGAAATCTTAACCGCAATAAGAGCCCATGAGAATAAACTAAAAGCTGAAGCAAAAGCCAAAGAAGCGGAGCGTATTAAAGAGATAGCAAGGCAGGCAGCCGAAGCTGTTAAAAAAGCCAACGTTTTAGCTGAACAAAAGAAAGCTGAGCTGGCAGCTAAGCAACCAAAAGAAGATCCAAAAGCCAAACAAAAAGTTGGTAAGCCTAAGCCGAAAGATAAACGTAAAGGAAAAAAAACTAAAATGTGAAATGCCAGGCCAAAAAAAAACCGCCAAAAAAAACCAAGTGAAACTAGTTCTCAATCAAGGCCCGCGGCAGCGGTACAGGCAAAATTAAAAAAAAATAACATATTAAAAAAACAACTGATGTGAGTTTGACTGACTTGTTGTTTTAGTGGCCGCAAGTGCTACTGATGAGTAGTTGTATTAATGGGATCCTGGGTTTAGCCAAGGTTGGGCAGTTTTATTGGGTTTTTCCACTCACTCGTTACCCGTGGTCCCGGTGGATCGACCCTTTACCGGCTGCATGCTAGGAATTTCACAGTACAGCCCGGAGTTTGGATTTGTGCCCGGTTACTGTGGCAATAGACACACAGACCAAACACAACAACCCAAAAGTATGACTTACCTGCAATATCTCCATAACCATAATTATCCAGCCGTTTCTTCTAAAATAAATGGATCTCAAGTATGACCCCATACAAAATAATAATGAATGACGGGAAAATGTGACTCTCGGCTGGGTGAAGTGAAGGGTGGGTCTTTTTGTGTTATTTTTTTGTTAGTTTATGATGATAATTATAAAATGTGAATAAAACTATTTTATTTCAATTTATAGGGTTCCGTACCCCAAAAGGAAAAAACGGAACCCTTATATGATCACTTAGTCGTCCAGTCTGTCTGTCAGTCTGTCAAGACCCTTTTTCTCAGGAACGCGTGGAGGTATTAAGTTGAAATTAATATCAAATAGTAGGTTTATGGTCCCTCGGAGCTCGCGCACGTGTGGGAGTGGCGCGAGGAGGCGAAACGCCGGGGCGTAACTACGCTGCCGCGAGAAATCACGGTACAGCGGACAGAGCTCCGGCGGGATCTCATGGCGACATGGAGAGCGCGACTGTCGCAAGCCAGCGCTGGGCACGCCACAATTGCGGCGATAAGTCCCCTCTTTGAGGAGTGGTTAGAGAGGCGCCACGGCGTCCTCACCTTCCGCCTGACGCAGGTCCTCACCGGACACGGTTGTTTCGGGAGGTTCCTGTTTTGCATGAGGCGGGAGGAAACGCCCGGGTGTCACCATTGTGTGGATCGCCCGGAGGACACGGTGGAGCATACAGTGGAGGTCTGCCCGGCTTGGGCAGAGCACCGCCGTGTTCTCACGGAGGCGATCGGCGGCGGCGATCTCTCGCGTCCGAGCCTGGTCCAGGCCATGGTGCGGAGCGAGAGTGCATGGGAGGCCGTCACCTCCTTCTGCGAAGCAGTAATGCTCGCGAAGGAGGAGGCGGAACGCGTGAGGGAGAGGCAGCCTCACGCCCTCAGTCGCCGCAGGAGACGCCCTGGGCTGCGGGAATCGCGAGGCGATTTCCGGCCACCGTAGGCGCGGGCTTGCGGACGGTGAGTAGCGAGTAGCTCGCCGTCCGGTAAGGACCAGGGGGCCTACTCCCTAGGTCCGTCCGTCCGTTTATCCGTCCTTCTGGCATTACGAAACATTAAAACAAGTGTAAAAGTTAAATTTTTCGGACGGGCAACAACACATCGGGAGTAGGGACAACTGGCAAATCATGTTGTCATTCATACTTCGTTCGGGCCCCGAACCAATCATCCATCCGTAGGTGATACGGAGTAAGAAACACCCGTAACGAAGGCCGAAACTACGAGCTTCGTGCTTAGGGAGTAGGCCCCCAGGCCCGAGTCGACGGCGCGTTGTGTTCCACGCGCGCCTCAATGAGATGTCAGCAAAAGATGGGGTCCAATAGGTCCGACGCCGCTGGGGTCGCGGGTAGTTTAAAAAAGATACCGCGGCCCTGGCATAGGCAACTGAAGGAACGCGGGTGGGTTTTAGTCCGTAAAAGTCTGACACGCCCTTCCGCTCCACCCAGAGCGGGAGAAGTTATTTGATGATTTCCCATCCTCAAAAAAAAAAAAAAAAATGGTCCCTCGGAGCTCTAAAAAAATCAAGCTTCTAAATCAACGCAAACAAAAAATAAGGCCATTTATGCGTTATAATAACTCATTATAAGATACTCGCAAGTAAATCAAACCCTGTGGCTGTTAGGGTACTTTTAGTTGACCTAGAATCATGAAAGGCAAGAAGTAAGTTCTCACAGGCAGCAAAGGAAAAAGTCCGAAAATCTTTTTTTTTTTAATGTGTCCATATGGACACGCTAAGCATTTACAATATCAAAAAATAGTATCCGTCAGAACCACGGGTGTATGACTTTCAAAAAGATCAAAAATAAACTAGAAAAATGTATGAAATATGTACGATTTTGTACTAAAATAAGTATAATTGTACGTGTTTTTATGCGTAGCAAACATCATTTTAAAGTGAGCCGCCATCCTGACGTCGGGTTGGCGGGTGAATTTTAATTCAATTACCTTTTTTCAAATTTACCATTATGAATCAAATGTACGTCAATTGTACTAATAGGAACACTATTTAAAAACTTCTTAAATTATATACAAGCTCTGATATTGTAAAACGCAAGTGAGCCGCCACCCTGATATCAGAATGCCGGGTTGATTCTAAACCAATCAAACTATTGTGATCAACCAAATAACAAATAAATGTACGTCTTATGTTCTTGTCAGATTGTAAAAAAAAACTCGATTAAATAACTCATAGTATGATTTAATCAATTTTATAACATATGACATAGATGCCGTCAAGCTTAACTTCTAATTATAATGAAATTGGGCTCTTTATAGTACCCAATTGAATCATAATTAGAAGTTAAGCTTGAAGGCACATATTCAAGGTCTCCTATAATATAATAAGTATTATTGTGTTGTGTTAAGTGCCTTACTCTCGTTTAGTACCGTAACATGGTCACTTTCTTTTTATTGCCTACTTCTCACTAACGGCTTGGTTAGAAGATTTGAAAAAAATAGTATGTTTTCTATAGACTCATGTCGAAAATTTCCTTAACAGGATTTTTTCGTAGGACTAATACTTTTGCCTTAAAAAATATTTAAAAAAATATCAAGGTCATCATGGGTGGCGTTTTCGTGATTTTTGAGGTCACTTATAACTAAAATAGACCTCACGATCGGCTTTAGGACTCTCGAAAACCATGAAAACGACCGTACGTTTCATCCCGGTGGTAGGTTCCCGTGGGATAATTTACGATATATACGCGGGAACAGCCGCTGGCAAGTTAGTTTCATATAAATCTGTCCGATTTGGCTAATGATGATTGAGTGTCTTTATAGGTAGAATAGGAGCCTTAAGAAAAACCAGGAAGATATATTCAATCACGACATATATCCCGGTACCTATTCTTACTTCGAATACTTTTAGGTTTGCAGATTTTTCATAACCTGGGTTAACGAATAAGATACTTTTCATCCCGGTAGTAGGTTCCCGTGGGATAATTTCAATAGATAGTCAATTAAAGAAAGAAAGAAAGATAGTTAATTAATAAAATTAAAATTGAAAAATTCATTAAAATCATAAAATAAAAATAAAAATGATTAATAATACGCCTGCCTCTGTGTCATTTTTTTGTTTGTAATTACATGAATCATGTAACAATGGTTAATGTAGGTTCTGACAATCAAAACTGTTCGCAAATATGCTCAGGACGGTGTTGGAGGTGGTCTGGAGCCTGCGCCCCACAGATGTGCACCGCTTTCGCACTATGGTTCGTCTAGAACATGCTAGCTTTTAATTTTGACATCATTATCGTTTTCGGCACCGTAGAAAACCATGAAAACGACACCCATGGCGAAAAATTTGAAAATTTTGACAGCCGCCATTTTGGATTTTCATTTTGACCTCATTGTCGTTTTCAGCACACTCGAGAAAACGATGCCCATGACGAAAAATTTGAAAATTTTAAAAACACATGCTGCCGCCATCTTGGATTTACATTTTGACCAAATTTACATCCCCTCAAAAAAAAAAAAAAAACATAGGTTGCATAACGCTTTTCTGTTTCGTGACGATTTCTACCAGATTCCTATTTCAAGCCGCGTTAAAAAACATAATTCCAAAAATAACGCTAAATAACACATCATCATTGTTATGTTATAACTATAAATTAACGGGACATCACTAGCAGCGAAATACAGCCAGTGGTGTCATGTCGTGGGGAATTATTGTATACACGCCGAAGCTAGTCATCACCAAAAGATGATGGTCTCCCCACCGTCATCGTTAGAAAGAGATAGGCGTATAAATGACCGGTACATGAATTGTTATTTTTACCCGACTACGGCGAAGCAAAAAGGAGGGTTCTGATTTTTTACCGGTACTATTATTACTACCTAATTAGGTAACGATAACTGACTTATGGGTTTCGTTTTTAATGTCGTTACTTTTTTGTCATTAATATAATGGTTATTGGTACGTTGTAAAATAAAAACGGTAATTCGGTCACTGGCTACATACAAGCTACGAATCTATCAGTCGATTCCCGCACGGAACAAATATTTGTACGACCTACAAGTATTTGTTCCGAGTCTGGGTGTTTTTCTATCTATAATATGTATGAAATTCTTTACCTAAGCTTGTCAGATCACGAAACAGCACAGACTGTTACTTTAAAAACGAATAAACATAAACCAATAACTTGTTGGTCTGAATTAAAACGTGACTACTGTGCGGAAAACCTTGAGAAATTTCGAGAATGTATGTCTTCTCTCTCATTTTCGGAAACATTTAACGCGGGCTCTCTAACAGAAGCTTTTAATTTATTTTATGAAACATTCACATTATATTACGATCTCTGTTTTCCGGTGATTAAGGTTAAAGTTAATAATAAACCACTTACACAAAATTGGATAACAAAAGGCTTTAAAAAATCCAGCAAAACGAAAAGACAGCTTTATTTAAAATTTAAAACTTGTAAAATGAATAAAAAACATAATGAGAAATACTACAAACTTTATAATCAGTTGTTTAAACGTTGTGCACAAAAAGCTCAGAAACTTATGAATACAAGGCGTATACAAAAACATAAGAATAAATGTAAAGCTACTTGGAATGCAATATCCTCAACGATAAATAATAATAATTTGTATAGAAATGACATTGATGAAATAAATTTCAATAATGTGACTTATAATAATCCATCTGACATTTGCAATATTTTTAATGACTATTTTATTAATTTGACGTCAATCAACCAAATAATCCTAATAATATTAAGCTTAATCAAAATAACAAAAATCTTAACACTATTTTCCTAAATCCTGTGGATGCAAAAGAAGTGTATAAAATTATAATATCCCTAAATAATAGTAAAACTAGTGGATATGACGGCGTCGCCACACAAGTTTTAAAGGCTTGTGCTAGTTATATACAACGTGTAATGCTAAATGCGCAAAACCTCTTAAGGGGTCATTGTACTCATCATTATGAACAACTTTTACTATGAGACCAAACCTGAAATCGCGAAAAAAAAATCAGCTGTTCAATACATTTATGTTCGCATAATTCGTCAAAATGTACTGAACAGCAGATTTTTTTTTCGCGATTTCAGGTTTGGTCCCATAGTAAAAGTTGTTCATAATGATGAGTACAATGACCCCTTAAGAGGTTTTGCGCATTTAGCATTACACGTTGTATGTCATCCACTAGCACATGTTATAAACCTATCTTTTTTGGAAGGTGTATTTCCTGAGCAGCTCAAAATGTCTATAGTAAAACCACTATTTAAAAAGGGAAATAAGTCAGACCCAAATAACTACCGGCCTATTACAATAGTTCCCATCATATCTAAAATTTTTGAGAAGGCAATGCATATAAGGTTAAATAATTTTCTCAGTAGACATGACATATTATGCGGGGAGCAGTTTGGTTTCCGTAAAGGTTGTTCAACTGCTCTTGCCATCTTCAACTTTATTAAACTTGTAACAGAAAATATTAACAATGGCAATCCAGCAGTGTCATTATTTTTAGATATGAGTAAGGCCTTTGATTATGTTAATCACTCAAAGCTATTAAAAAAATTAGACTTCTACGGCATAAGGGGCAAAGCCTATGAATATGGATATCTAGCTATTTAAGAGATAGGAAGCAATATACGGAGATATCCAAAGTTATAAAGAAACGTGACAGAATGTATTCTAAAGAGAAATTTAAATCAGTAGCAATAATAAATAAGTGTGGTGTGCCTCAGGGTAGCATTCTCGGTCCTTTACTTTTCTTACTTTACATAAATGATCTTCCGGAGGCCACTCTGCACAAATGTATTCTTTTTGCAGATGATACGACAGTTATTATAAAGTGTCAAGATAAAATCAATTACAAATCAGTTACCGAAGAGACTCTGTCAGCTATAATTAGTTGGATGGCAAATAATGACATAACTATAAATGTCAGCAAGACCAAATTAATAGAATTTAACTCGTATAATACTAAACAATTAGCTTTAGATATTAGCTATGGAAATGAAAAAGTACAACAGGTGGATGAAATAAAATTTTTAGGTATTAATATAGACAAAAATCTCAATTGGAAAAGCCATGTGGAACATATATGCCAGCAACTTGATAGGTTTGTGTTTGCATTAAAAAAGCTACGACAAAATGTTTCTGTAGAAGCTGCTCTTGCAGCTTACCATGGCTATGTGTCATCTGTCCTAAGCTATGGACTTATCATGTGGGGTAATTCTACCGATATCGACAGAGTTTTCAAGCTCCAGAAACGTTGCATCCGGGTCATAAACAAGGCATGGTTTTTAGATAGCTGTAAACCTCTCTTTAAAAACAGTAAAATTCTTCCACTGCCCTGTATGTACATACGAGATATCTGCATATTTACAAAGAAACACATGCAGTACTTTAGACAATATAGTGAAGTTGTGCCAAGACAAAAAAGGGCTAAGTTTCGCAACTTATTATATCACCCTTCTGGACATAAAGATATTTACAAAAAAAATGTGTATAATATGTGTATATTGATTTATAATAACATACCAAATGAATTAAAATTATTGCAGTAATGTTTTTAAAATCAAATTGACAGAGTGGCTACAAAATAATTGCTTCTATAGCCTTAAGGAATTCTTAGAACATAGACATGTTTATTAAATAATGAATTAATTAATGAAATACTTGGACAGCTAATTGTATATACATATTATAATAATTTTCATTGTTTTATTTTTTAATTGTATTGACATTTTTAATTATTGATTTTTTTTATTTGTATGGACATTTTTATTATATTGTTTAATTCTTATTATTTTTTTATAATCGGAAAATTTTAAAATTTTGAAATGCATCAATGTTATTTTGGGGTTGGTCTGTTTATTTTTAATTATTATTATTTTTTTTTTAAGTATTTAATGTTTACAAATTGTGTTTCGGGTACCTACGATATGAAATTGAAAATGAATGACTCTATTTAATGTAATTTGCACGCTTGCTTGCAGGCAGAATACAATTTCTTTTAGGCTTTAAGATCTTTCCTTGTTAAACAATGTATTTTCTGGCAAATAAATATTTTGAATTTGAATTTGAATTTATGTATTTACAAAAACAAAAATGTATATAAGTAGTTTATCAGCCATCTCGTTACCATAACACAAGCATTAGGTTGCTTAGCTTGGGACTAGATGGCGTTGTGTGAAATGTAATAAAGACACTCAATCATTAGCCAAATCGGACAGATTTATATGAAACTAACTTGCCAGCGGCTGTTCCCGCGTATATATCGTAAATTATCCCACGGGAACCTACCACCGGGATGAAACGTACGGTCGTTTTCATGGTTTTCGAGAGTCCTAAAGCCGATCGTGAGGTCTATTTTTAACCGACTTCCAAAAGGAGGAGGTTCTCAATTCGTCGGAATATTTTTTTTTTTTTAGTTATAAGTGTCCTCAAAAGTCACGAAAACGCCACCCTTGATGACCTTGATATTTTTTAAATATTTTTTAAGGCAAAAGTATTAGTCCTACGAAAAAATCCTGTTAAGGAAATTTTCGACATGAGTCTATAGAAAACATACTATTTTTTTCAAATCTTCTAACCAAGCCGTTAGTGAGAAGTAGGCAATAAAAAGAAAGTGACCATGTTACGGTACTAAACGAGAGTAAGGCACTTAACACAACACAATAATACTTATTATATTATAGGAGACCTTGAATATGTGCCTTCAAGCTTAACTTCTAATTATGATTCAATTGGGTACTATAAAGAGCCCAATTTCATTATAATTAGAAGTTAAGCTTGAAGGCATCTATGTCAAATGTTATAAAATTGATTAAATCATGCTATGAGTTATTTAATCGAGTTTTTTTTTACAATCTGACAAGAACATAAGACGTACATTTATTTGTTATTTGGTTGATCACAATAGTTTGATTGGTTTAGAATCAACCCGGCATTCTGATATCAGGGTGGCGGCTCACTTGCGTTTTACAATATCAGAGCTTGTATATAATTTAAGAAGTTTTTAAATAGTGTTCCTATTAGTACAATTGACGTACATTTGATTCATAATGGTAAATTTGAAAAAAGGTAATTGAATTAAAATTCACCCGCCAACCTGACGTCAGGATGGCGGCTCACTTTAAAATGATGTTTGCTACGCATACAAACACGTACAATTATACTTATTTTAGTACAAAATCGTACATATTTCATACATTTTTCTAGTTTATTTTTGATCTTTTTGGAAGTCATACACCCGTGGTTCTGACGGATACAAAAAATACAACTGGGTGACAATCTAATCAGCATGAAAACCAATTTTAGATAGTAAGTATAGTGGGCTGCATCAATTGGGTACCCCAGTTGTATCAAAATTATGCAGCCCACTGTAAATGAATATGGTCATTTAATACTACTTTATATGGTATGCTGCTAAGCATGAAATCCCACATTTACAGTTCATGCATTCTGTTCTACCAGCAGAAGATTTGGCTTTGCAGAGAAGCAGCCGTTTGACAGATGACTCGGGAGACGAGAATGATGGTGGGACAGTTTAAAATTTGCTTCGTTGCCACTCGTTCCATTATTTTTTCCATGATGGAACTAGTGATAATTTTGTATTGCCACTAGTTCCATTTTAAATGAATCTGAAAATAATGGAACTAATGGTGAATTTTTTATCACTAGTTCCATCATGGAACTTGTGAAATTTTTTAAGGGTGTAAAACACTATAGGTAAAAAAAAACACTTAAAACGATAATGAGGTCACAATGAAAATCCAAGATGGCGGCTGCTAAAATTTCCTAATTTTTCGTCATGGGTGTCGTTTCCATGGTTTTAGAGGATACTGAAAACGATACTGAAGTCAAAATGAAAATCCAAGATGGCGGGTGCGAAAATTTCCTAATTTTTCGTCATGGGTGTCGTTTCCATGGTTTTAGAAGGTGCTGAAAACGATACTGATGTCAAAATGAAAATCCAAAATGGCGGATGCGAAAATTTCCTAATTTTTCGTCATGGGTGTCGTTTCCATGGTTTTAGAAGGTGCTGAAAACGATACTGATGTCAAAATGAAAATCCAAGATGGCGGCTGCTAAAATTTCCTAATTTTTCGTCATGGGTGTCGTTTCCATGGTTTTAGAAGGTGTTAAAAACGATACTGATGTCAAAATGAAAATCCAAGATGGCGCCTGCTAAAATTTCCTAATTTTTCGTCATGGGTGTCGTTTCCATGGTTATAAATTCCATGGTTATAAAAGTCCAGGATGCGGGAAGCACAGCACCGGTCGAAGTGGTGGTGCCTATGAAATGAAATGAAATGAAATCTTTTTATTTCCAAATAAAAATCCATATAAACTTAAACATTAAATAAACAAACACACACAGAAACACACACAACAGCCAACAACAACAACAACAACAACAGCCTATGTCCAGCAGTGGACGTCTTTGGACTGAAATGATGATGATGATGATGATGATGATGACATCTCACATAGGTAACATAGGCGATGCCCGTTGCGCTGAATAGAAGAAGATGGAACTGAACGAGAATTTATTTTAAAAACTTCTAACAAAGTAAAGCCGATATCAGAAGCTTCACTCGAATTAATGGTTCACTGGTTCACTTGAGTTATATGTTTAGTGGTGGGATGTATTACTATGATGGGGTTTTATCGATAGTCGATATTTTTTGTAGAAAAAGAAGTTTACTAATATGTGTTCTGTTGTTTGTAACTCTATAGATAGAGTATATGCGTGTGGTGTGAGGGCCACTTTATTCAAACTCTTTGAAAATATGCTTAGGATTTAGTGAACATTCCCAAAGAATTGTGAAAGTTGGAATCAGATTTTGTGAAAGTCAACTTTGCGAGATATGGACTGTAAAGTGGGGCCCTCAGTTCTCACATAGAGGATTGAGGGCCCACCTGTACCTGATAAACTATGGACACTACAGATAAAGTCTTTATGCCAAAATCTAAGCTTATACCAAACAAAATTTGTGAAAACAAGATATTATCGCTAAACACTGTCCTACTTGGTATATCTTCGTTCAAAATGGGCCCTCAATCCTCACACACGTAAAAGTTTATCACGCAAATAAAATGAAACCATTAACTTAAAGCTACTGTTTGTAATCCTATAAGATACTAAATAAATTGTGAAAATTTGTGAAAGCAAGAGCAGGTCACCATTTCTTGTTGTTTGAAAGTTATGACCTTGACAAAATTCGGGCCCTCAATCCTCCATTTATTTTGTTTTCCGTTTTAATACGCCTATCGTATGAAAGATTAGACAAATACAAAATAGTCTCTTTTTGTGAAAAAAATTGTGCAACAAATTCGATACTAGAAAGAAATTAAAAGACCCTTTATTGTAAATAAAAATCGAGTTTTATTTTTGTTCCCTGAATTAGGAAATAGGGTGACCACAATACGGTATTTTACTCTATATGAGAAAAAATCTAAAAATATATTATTTAGATAGATTAGGCCAAAAGCAGTCGGAAAATATTAGTTTTACTTCAATAACAATACAAATATTAAAATTAAATTCAAAGGTTTCAGGTTTTTTTAATGTTTTCTCAAACTATGAAATAGTAGCCGCCATTTTATGACGTCATTCAGCTGTGTAAATTAAAAAAGTGTCAAATATTAATTGATTAGCGTATCTCTTACAGCAGGTATAGCTTTCACTTAAAAATCAAAATCTTTACCGTCCATACGTATTGTGTGTATAGAGTCATGAGGAACACAGTGTAAAGTTCACTCATCCTCTATTGAAAAGGGAGGACCTTCCGACCAGATGGGTGTTGTGTTTGGTGGGCAACTGCCCCACGGTTAATGTCGGGTTGTTGTATACCTATATGCTAGTCGCGCGGTAAACTCTCATTGCGCAATGCAGGTTGCGGGACGTCATGTCCTTGTGATGCGTAGTTTGTATGTGGCGATGTAGATGCCACCACATGTGTATTACAAGAAGTAACAGGCTAGAATGGAGATGTTACAAGGATTAAAACAACAAATGTGAAAATGAAACTTTTTAATCACTATTTATAAATATATGCGTATGGTGTGAGGGCCACTTTATTCAAACTCTTTGAAAACATGCTTAGGATTTAGTGAACATTCCCAAAGAATTGTGAAAGTTGGAATCAGATTTTGTGAAAGTCAACTTTGCGAGATAGGGACTGTAAGGTGGGGCCCTCAGTTCTCACATAGAGGATTGAGGGCCCACCTGTACCTGATAAACTATGGACACTACAGATAAAGTCTTTATGCCAAAATCTAAGCTTATACCAAACAAAATTTGTGAAAACAAGATATTATCGCAAAACACTGTCCTAAAAGTTTATCACGCAAATAAAATGAAACCATTAACTTATAGCTACTGTTTGTAATCCTATAAGATACTAAATAAATTGTGAAAATTTGTGAAAGCAAGAGCAGGTCACCATTTCTTGTTGTTTGAAAGTTATGACCTTGACAAAATTCCACGCCCACCCGTGCCTGAGGACCTGCGTCAGGCGGAATGTGAGGACGCCGTGGCGCCTCTCTAACCACTCCTCAAAGATGGGACTTATCGTCGCAATTGTGGCGTGCCCAGCGCTGGGTTGCGACAGTCGCACTGTCCATGTCGCCATGATCCCGCCGGAGCTCTGTCGGCCGTGCCGTGATTTCTCGCGGCAGCGGAGTTACGGCCCGCCGTTTCGCATCCTCGCGCCACTTCCACACGGCACGGCAGTGCGCGCAGGGCCTTACCGGTGTCTGCGGTAAAATCTAGGGTTTACCGACTGAATGCCGTAAAAGTCCGAAATTAAAGACAGTTTTAGAATAATTCGGGGTTTTACCGGTGAGATTTGGTAAATATTAGAATTTACGGGTAAATCCTAATATTTACCGCAGTTCGGGCTTTTGCAGTAACATATAGGTAGATGATTATGTAACAAAACAAACTTACATGTACTTATTTGTATGACTATAATAATATTTCAGTAACTATTTTCGTAGTTTTCTCAATCAATTGACATGACATATTATTGTAATACAAAGAACATCACTGTGTTTTTTCTTTGTAGTAGTCGCATAGACAAACTAATGAGGTTGAACTCCAAAACTCCTCCTCGATTTTATGTGAAAATGTTTGGAACATAATATTCGTTAAATAAAATTAAATATCAACATTCACTACTCCAAGATAATTACCCATACAAATATGTGTATTATAATATATGCTTTACATTGTTCTCTGAGCACCTTATGTCAAAAATTATTGTCACCCTACCCTACTACACAATTCAAAAATAGTCGATTTCGGTATCTATTAAGATTTTTAGTTTAATCGTTATTCTTATTAGTAACAAATAACACCAATTTGTTGCACACTTTTTTTCACAAAAAGAGACTATTTTGTATTTGTCTAATCTTTCATACGATAGGCGTATTAAAACGGAAAACAAAATAAATGGAGGATTGAGGGCCCGAATTTTGTCAAGGTCATAACTTTCAAACAACAAGAAATGGTGACCTGCTCTTGCTTTCACAAATTTTCACAATTTATTTAGTATCTTATAGGATTACAAACAGTAGCTATAAGTTAATGGTTTCATTTTATTTGCGTGATAAACTTTTACGTTTGTGAGGATTGAGGGCCCACTTTGAACGAAGATATACCAAGTAGGACAGTGTTTTGCGATAATATCTTGTTTTCACAAATTTTGTTTGGTGTAAGCTTAGATTTTGGCATAAAGACTTTATCTGTAGTGTCCATAGTTTATCAGGTACAGGTGGGCCCTCAATCCTCTATGTGAGAACTGAGGGCCCCACTTTACAGTCCATATCTCGCAAAGTTGACTTTCACAAAATCTGATTCCAACTTTCACAATTCTTTGGGAATGTTCACTAAATCCTAAGCATATTTTCAAAGAGTTTTAATAAAGTGGCCCTCACACCACACGCAAATGATAGAGTTACAAACAACAGAACACATAATAGTTCCTTCGTTTAAACTGCCTATAAACTGATATCAGAGTCAGAATCATCTGAATCATCTAAGAATCGTTATCGATAAAATTGCATTGCATACAATATTAACATTAACAGAATGTGAAACGTCTGTTATCGGCCTGTATGTACCTACTGACAAAGAGTTCGAAATAAGTAGGTAATCAATAATATTACAATTAAAAAAAACACTTTTTGGCATAAAAATGTATTTTGACAGCTGAGTTTGATAGTTACAGACATAGATAATACGTTACACTATACAAAGTATTGAATAGAATTACTGAATTCACAAAATAACAACCCAAATAAATTATAAAAAGTCGGAATAAATTTGAATAGGCATTTAAAAACACGCCTGACGAAGAATAATTACTTATAGCTTTTACTTAGGCAATTATCACTCAAAATGTCTACAAGTGCGAATGTAGCAAAATTGGCGAATATCTTCCGTAAGTATTTTCATTTCAGCAGTGTAGTGAGCCTCGCATTCTAAAATACCAAACTATACAACACAACAATAACAACATTGTAAGTTAAAGTCAATTGTTAAAGTTGCTTTTCGTGTCTGTATGTGTGACCGCGTTGTTCTTCTAATAAAAAAAAACGATAAGAGAAATGGTCAGTTTTAGTACCCATTCGAAGTATGGTGTCTCCACAGGTGAAACGAGTTGGTCTGCCGGCTCTCAGTGGTTGTATTTCAGAGCAATCGTTGTGTATGCAAGACGCTTATTTGTGGAGAAAGCCTAAAGCATACATCGAAAAACGGGACAATAGGCGAATTTTTCAAGTGCACGCCGGCCGGTGTCGTACCCTCACCCTACACCTGCGCCGAGAACCACCCGCTGCGCGACCGTCTAGCTAAAAGCTAGAGGTGTCAAGAGGTGTCAATAAGAGAAATGGTCAGTTTTAGTACCTATTCGAAGTATGGTGTCTCCACAGGTGAAAAGAGGTGGTCTGCCGGCTCTTAGTGGTTGTATTTTAGAGCTTTGTAATACGCAAGGCACTTAGTTATAGAAAAATTCAACTTAACGGTAGTCAGTAAAATAAAGAATGAAATCGAACAAATCCAATTTTTAATAATTCAACTTATTACATTGGGTAAATCACAGATTAATAATTTTGTAGAATATAGCTAATGAAACAACTCAAAAAATATAGAATGTTAGAAGTAAGTAAATATTTAACTCGAGTCTTAGCTATATTCAACAAAATTATTAATCTGTGATTTACCCAAAGTAATAAGTTGAATTATTAAAAATTGGATTTGTTCGATTTCATTCTTTATTTTACTGACTGCCGTTAAGTTGAATTTTTCTATAACTCAGTGCCTTGCGTATAACAATGCTCTGAAATACAACGACTAAGAGCCGGCAGACCAACTCGTTTCACCTGTGGAGACACCATACTTTGAATAGGAACTAAAACTGACCATTTCTCTTCTTGACACCTCTCGACACCTCTAGCTTTTTCCCTATTCCTTTACATTGGGGACGGTCGCGCAGCGGCTGGTGCTCGACGCAGGTGAGGGTACGACACTGGCCGGCGTGCACTTGAAAAATTCACTTATTGTCCCGTTTTTCGATGTATTTTTTGGGCTTTCTTCACAGATAAGCGTCTTGCAACGATTGCTCTGAAATACAACCACTGAGAGCCGGCAGACCAACTCGTTTCACCTGTGGAGACACCATACTTCGAATAGGTACTAAAAGTGACCATTTCTCTTATCGTTAAGCTCCTTAAGTTTTGAGTTGAGCTGCACGATTACTGACAAATGCGTGCACTGACTGGACAGGTCCACTCAATCTGTGTGGTTCTTTCATCAAAAGACCATTTCAGACTGCAATCTACATGGTCTTCACATGATCTGACCAAGATTATGTCTGGACTTTAAAAGAGACTGTGACCTCTGAGTTTGTTTCGGCGTTTCTTCTCAGAGTAGTCAGATAGGAAACGTCGAACTCATCTAGTTTAAAAAAAAAATATGTTTGACGTGTAAAAGTGTTTGTACAAACCTACTTACAGAAAATAAATCATTTATCATTTATCGTTTTATTTTCGCAACCATTTTGCGCGCATCATAGCTCTGAAATGCAACCACTGAGAGCTGGCAGACCAACTTATTTCATCTGCGGAGACGCCATACTTTGAATGTGTACCAAAACTGACCATTTCTCTGATCGTTTTTTTTTTCGCAACAATGAAGCCTCTTGTAAGCGCTATAACTCGAAGTTGCAACCACTCAGAGCAGGCAGACCGACGTCATTCACATTAGGGGACTACTCTACAACCAATCGAAGTAAATCTAACCGTATCCATGATCGTTATGAAAAATCCTGTCACCTCTCGGTCTATAAGCTCCGCAACTCCGCAACTTTGATGCGGGTTTTTATTCTCTAAATGGTGGTGTCTTAGATTATGAAAAGGGTGGTGCATTTAGAGAATAAATTATACTTAGTACAAAACACTAATATTAAACTATATTAAATAAATAAAGAAATCTCAGATGGTTTTGTCATGTTGTTAAAACCATGCGAATGCGGATTGGTCGCTGGCTGGAGATATAAGTACATATTAGGTTGCTGGCGAAACTGCATACAGAACTGTGTTGTGTGATGAGCAACAGTTTCCGCAGCAACACAACGTCATGTTGATGCAATGAAAAAATGTTTTATTGATTTATCTATAAAACATTTTCTAAATTTTGACCTATTCACAGGTGGCAGATGGACGATGATGCAGCATGAATTGTCTGAAATATACAAACCAACTATTACTAGGAACAAAAAGAAACTGATGGATATGATAAGAGGTTAATTTTATTGTTCAGAAAAGATCGATTTTCCGTCAGTCATCCTCAATGAGTCCAGCCAGCCTAAATCACCGAACCGATTTCAACAAACGAGGTGGCCATGGTCGGCCTGTTCGTATGCCGCTTTGCCCAGTGGGTGTGGGTAAACTAAACAAGAAAGAGGACATTACGACGTAATGCGAGTCCAAACCAAAAATTAGAAGTCGTGACGTTTACATCCACCAACCTGCACTGGACCTTCGTGGTCCAATACAAGCATATCGCATTTTGTAAACCAGTTTAAACGAAACTAAAGAACTCGAAAAAAGACTTCGAAAAGATGAAGAAGAGCAGAATCCACTGGGAGTAGCGCCCCACATGCCAACAGAATCATCTCATCTGCCCATAGTCTAATGGCTAGTTAACACAGTGCGAGCTAGCGTGCGAGTCGGCCTATCTAGTAGCTGCAGTGCAGCAACTCGCACTGTGTAAACAGCCAAGGCAAGCCAAGCTTGCAACATGCGAGTACACAGTGCAGGCAGCTGCCTAGTCAGCAGCTCGCACTGTGTAAACTAGCCAAAAGAGACTGATCGCATGATAAAACTAAAAAAAAGGAGACCTTTTAATCACTACGTACCAGTACGTACCCGTACGTACGTTAACCTCATCACTATCGCACATCCCTGCTACATTTTAATAATATTTTATCTTCTTCTAAAAAATATTACAATTAAAATTCTGTGTTGGTTTAGAAAAAGCGGAGGCTGCGACCAAGTCCGAGCTTGCAAAGAAAATGAAAGTTCTTAAAGGATTTTACACCGTAGAGATGGCGCCACCAGGCATGTCTGAAATGCAGGTAAGTAGGTACTCAATTACTAGATATTTTTTTTTAATAATAATAATTTAATTTCATAAGTCTAATACTTATGGAGATAAAATGGGTTAACAATGCATTACTGAACTTAGATTCTTATAGTAATTAAACTAAGTACATGCTCGAATTTGTGAAACTCCTGACACCCGAAATAGGACGTGCCTGTATATAAGGCGACAGAGAAGGCTGTATACAGGACGTGCCTGTATAAATGCGTTCCTCCTTGTCAGCCACATTGTGAAGACTAACTTAATTTTAAAATATTACTGAGCTTAAAAATAAAAATAATCTCATTGTCAACTAAACGCCGCGTCACGAATTCAATACCAACGAATGAGTTATGGTCAAAAATAATAGGTCTTTACCTATGAAATTGCCGTTTTGTATGAAAAAATTTAAACGAATTTTTTTCATGTATTTTTTATTTGTATTAATCGATTAATCACCCATGCAATCAATGCATCTTTGCCAACGCAGTGGCAGTTTATTGATGCCCTTCTTAAAGAAATCAGCTGGTCGGGAGGCAACAAATTCTTCAAAGGCATTTTGTACTGACTCTCGGGTATTGAATTTTTTTCCCGCCAAGAAGTTATCCAAATTCTGGAAACTACTTTTTCCAGAATTTGGATAACTTCTTGGTCTGTAGGCGCAAGGTCTGGTGAGTAGGGCGGATGACGGAGAGCTTCCAACCCCAGTTCTTGCAACTTGGAGACCGTCTGCTGTGCAGTATGAGGTCGCGCGTTGTCGTGCAGGAGCAGCGGAGACGAGCGATTGACCAATGCTGGTTGGAGATGTGCCAGCTTCTCCATCATTGTGTTCAGTTCTTCACAGTACACATCTGCAGTAATGCTCACCCCGTTTGGTAAGAAGCTGTGATGAATCACACCGGCGCTAGACCACCAAACAGTGACCATCACTTTTCTAGGGGTAAGTTTTCGTTTAGGGCATTGTTTAGGATCCAACCAACTTGCTGAGCGCTTGCGGTTATCAAACAGAATCCATTTTTCATCGCAGGTAACAATGCGGTTCAAAATTCCTTCATTTGTGTATCTGTTGAGCAGTGCAAGGCACGTCTCGACGCGTACTTCGCGCTGGCGATCATTGAGTTCGTGGGGCACCCATTTGTCAAGCTTTTTTACCTTGCCAATTTGACGCAAATGGACCAATATTGTTTTGACGCTAACGTCGAAAGCTGCTGCTAATTCAGCCGTAGATTGTGTATCATCAGTTTCCACAATCGCCTTTAATTCGTAATTGTCGACCAAAGTCTTCGGACGACCGCGAGGTTCATTTTTCAGGTCGAAATTTCCAGAACGGAAGCGAGCAAACCAATAACAGGTGGTGCGTTGGTTTGTAGTGTTAGCTCCGTAAACGTCGTTGATGTTGCGTGACGCTTGTGCCGCGTTGCTGCCACGACGGTACTCATATTCCATAATTACTCGAATTTTTAACGTATCCATGATGACGAAAAAGATTGAAATGCGATGAAAATGTAACACTAATCAATAAACAAATGACTACTTTTGGAAAAAAAATCCATGTTTTTAAAATAAAATTAATTTGAAATTAGAATTCTTAGCCAAACAAAAATTATTTTGATTTGAAATGGCCAGTACTGCAGAACGGCAATTTCATAGGTAAAGACTTAATATAATTGACATGACAAAAGATTACAGAACACCATACCTACCTGTACATGTACTACAGTTTACAGGTAGGGGAAGGTAGGAGAATAGTCCCCTAAGACTCGTAAGGTGCAGCGGGTAGAGAAGGAGGTATTATAGCACCTAGGTACACCCACATTAAGCCGGTATTATGTCCCATTTATCTAGTTGGGGGCGAAGCCATTGCCATTACCCAGGCTAAAATCCAGCTGCTTCTACTGGGAAAATTCCTAACGCTTGCCCAACCTAGGAATCGAACCTAGGACGTCAATTTTAGCAATTTGCGCTTACGACCACTGCTAGAACAATGAGGCAGGATTACATAGGTAATGGGCTCATCAATTTATAAGTAACTTAAACTTATAACACTCTACGTAGTGCCCAAAGCGATAACTGCAGCACGTTCCCGAGAATGAGCTTCCAATATTCCGGCTCTGATCATTTCTTCTCGTCTCAAATGACGTCTTCTCTCCATAATAACGTTCTTTTGTATTGATTCCACCAAACCCGTTGCTGGATTACCTTTAAAGGAAATACGACTTGACAGATGATTTTCATCTTTTGACCGAAATTCAAAAACTGTTCCCTTTTCAAATAACGAAATTGTATAAAAACTATCTTGAGTTACAAAAACTATGATTAAAAAACGTCATTGTAAAAAACCTAATTTTATGTAACTAGCAAAAACACGTTTCATGTGTGTATTAAATATACCTGGGTAACTACGAAATTGAGAAGCAGCCAATTGATTGCAGTACTTTCCATTCCAAAATGACTACTAAATTAGTATGTTTATGCCTGGGCCTTAGCTCTCAGCAAAATACCAGCATGCTGCACTTCATTCGGTGAAGCACAGCAAGATGGCTCAGGCTGGTGGCCAAATTTAAAATAGTATTCTACGTAGGTAATAGATACATGATTAAATAATTATTTATTTGTTGCTTGTATTTCTTGCCAAATTAAGTTTATATCTCGAATATCTAAAGAGCTTTTGTGAATGGACTACAAGTATTCAATTCCTGCACTCTAAGAACTTTGACACCTCTGTTGTCCTGGTATCAAAGTGCGTCATATCCCCCAGGAAAGGAACAAAGGAACAATAACAAACCTACACATAACGACCTCACGTATGGTAGTGAATGCCGTGTAGTCATGTTTATTTATGCCATTACCACACAAACAACGTACGTTAGGTATTCTATACATCTATATAAACCTGCAATAACGCGCGATGCACCAAAATGTTTATTCATCCGCCTCAGAGTTGTTGGATTACATTTATGCGGCCTGCACCCTAATTGCGTAACACAGTATAGATCGGAATCTGAATCATTTTGAAACCAATTGCTAATCCATTGCTTCATATGTTCGAAAAATTTGTCTGCTCAGCAACGTAAATAACGCAATGAATGTTGTTGAACTGTCAAAATGAAACGGATAATATTTTTGTGTTCACCAAAAATATTATCCGTACATCAAAATACTGATCGTGCACCAAATATTCCTGAAAGTTCACCCGCGCGTCCGAAACTTCACATTGGTGAATCATTTGGGTTAGAATCATTTGGGTTAGGTTAGAACAGTGACCCTTTTTTTTTTTTTTTTTTTTGAGGGTGGGAAATCATCAAATAACTTCTCCCGCTCTGGGTGGAGCGGAAGGGCGTGTCAGACTTTTACTGACTAAAACCCACCCGTGTTCCTTCAGTTGCCTATGCCAGGGCCGCGGTAACCTCTTCAGACAACCCGCGACCCCAGCGGCGTCGGCCCTATTGGACCCCGTCACTTGCTGACATCTCTTTGAGGCGTCGACTCGGGCCTGGTCCTTACCGGACGGCGAGCTACCCGCTGCTCACCGTCCGCAGGCCCGCGCCTACGGTGGCCGGAAATCGCCCCGCGATTCCCGCCGCCCAGGGCGTCTCCTGCGGCGACTGAGGGCGTGAGGCTGCCTCTCCCTCACGCGTTCCGCCTCCTCCTTCGCGAGCATCACTGCTTCGCAGAAGGAGGTGACGGCCTCCCATGCACTCTCGCTCCGCACCATGGCCTGGACCAGGCTCGGACGCGAGAGATCGCCGCCGCCGATCGCCTCCGTGAGAACACGGCGGTGCTCTGCCCAAGCCGGGCAGACCTCCACTGTATGCTCCACCGTGTCCTCCGGGCGATCCACACAATGGTAACACCCGGGCGTTTCCTCCCGCCTTATACGAAACAGGAACCTCCCGAAACAACCGTGTCCGGTGAGGACCTGCGTCAGGCGGCAGGTGAGGACGCCGTGGCGCCTCAGAACAGTGACCCTTAACGCGCGACGGCGAGCGAGCGAAGCGAGTGGTGCCGCGGCAGCGGCCGCCGAGCGCCATATCCAATAGATGCTCGTTATGACATATTTTAATGAACATATTTTGGTGCACATTCAGTATATTTGGTGGAACACAGGCAAAATTAGGTAAATGAAATGGGAATAAATTGAAGTACTTTTAAATACCATCCAAATGAAACCAACTGCGACTGATAATGTGTTACGCAATTAGGGTGCTGGTTGATGTAGGTGATGGAGATTTGATGTGGTGTTTGTTTTCCAAACAACTTGTACCCGGATGGATGGAGTCGCGTGTGCGGTACAGCAGGAAGCAAAAGTGTTGTGCAAAAGCTCACTTTCCTAGTCTCAGTAGTTTCGGCTGTGGCTGATATTGTCAGTCAGTCAGTCAGTTTAACTGGTCTAGGTCTAGTAGTGCCACGAACAGCGTGAGGTCCGGTTTTAACCGCCGTCGATCATGTTATTGGGGTCTGGATTTTTGCATGGTTGAAGGCAATAATAGGCTCACCCCTAGTAATGGAATTTAAACACAATGACGAAAAAATTGCTCGAAACGATGCCTAATATTATTAGCGCTTTGAAGGACACTAAGGAGACGCAATAGAAGTTTTATTTTATTACTGCTATAGCCGTATAATATTTTGTCCTTACTATAAGGTATCGATTTTTTGTCGGGTTAGATCAATAATAGTAACGGGATATATAAGCTAATTAATAAAACCAGGACTCTGAAAACAGTTAATATTTCATACCAGTTTCGACCGTTAACCCCAAACCGGAATTAATTTATTCTAGTTCATGTTTATCTACACTAAACTGGTTTTAACTGGTGTATGTACAAATCTGTAGGTACCTACTTATATGAAATTGGGTTATTGGTGCAAACCAATTCACCGGTTACTATTGTTAAGACTTATGGAAGAACATCCTTCGAATGTCGAGTCCCTTAAGCGTCAATAATGGTGAAGTTGATAGATAATATTAGGTAGGTACCTATATTAATTATTCAGGTCCGTGATACGTACCTATACCAACATTCTCTTTAATTTGTCCGCAGAAACTTCAAGCTGACATAGCTTTGACTCGAGAATTCTTCAAAAACAAATGCTACCTTTACATAACGGTGAAGCAAGCCTGGCTTCTCTTCCTAGTCGGATTGGAAATATTCTTATGGTTCTTCCTTGGAGAAACTATTGGAAAGGGCCATATAGTTGGCTACGCAGTGTAGAGTATAATACTGCCGCACAATTAATAAACGCAGTAAGTAACACTTTGGTCAAAATTGAGTTAATCATGTAATGATTATATTCGTAATCGCTGAAATGAGTTCTTAAGTTTGGCGCCGTTTTCTCAAAACTATATTTATGTGACTTACTGCGTTTTTAAATTGCGCGCGGCGGAATTTATGACAGTCCACACGCACAGGTACCTCCTACCTTACGGAGTTATGCATATTCCCATAATTTGCAAAAAATAAGCTATCGATATCAAAAAAGATCAACCTCCTATCATACAGTGTAGTTAACTAGTTACGGAGATATTTTTTTTTTTTAAATGTTAATCTTTTGCACTTACATTTATTTACCTTCACTTACCTAACTTTTCTACTAAACTTTAAAGCTACTGACAGGCGTGCTCATTACTAGCACGGAAGCATGCTTTTATTGAGCAAGTGCTCATTAGTAGCATGTGTGTCAGTACCTTTAGACTACGTTTTGGACATCTACGCTTCTATTACGCAACAAAAAAAAAATATACAAACAAACGTTCTAGTTTACGAAAAAGCAAAAGAAAAACATATTTTGCACGTTTTCACAAAACATTAAATATCTTCGACACTTTGAACCATTGATCAACAATAGCAACTACAAACTGCCATAATTATACGTAGATAGACAATCAATCATTAACTTTAATTGAAAAGTAAAAATTTTGTGAGAACATTACTTAGCTTTTATACATTTTAATTTCATTTCCATGTCTATGATGTTATTAATTTTTCAATTTTTAATTAAATTTGAACAAATATTGACGCTTATATGTATAAACTTACCTAAAGTACTAAGTAAGTTAGCTTATTTTTCTGGTTAATTGTTAGGTAAGATCATGTGATGTTCCTATGTAATTGTTGCGATGTAATTTTATTTTTAAGAATGAAGGTATTAGGTATGTCACTGTATCCAATGTAAAATTATAATAGACCTAATAAAGTAAAAAATAATCATTTTTGTTTACATTTTTTATGATATCTTATACCTACTTACTTGGTCAATAAAATTAATGACTGATTTATGATTTATAGGTGACAACTCTGAGTGCGGCAGTAAAACTTTGGGGTTAAGTACATGATAATATAATTTGTCATAAAAAAATCATCAATCAGATCGGTCAGTGTTTGTTTTGGTGACGCCTTCACACTCCCAAAATTTAGTTATTTCAGCTGTATAGCAATGTGGCGTGCAGTTAAATGTTTCTACTTTTCCACACAAAATCCATCCCAGATGTGTCTGTTGCGCAATGGGTGACTTTAGTGCGCCTTTTAGTATTCCATAGTATTCCATCTTGTATTTATTTATTTTCTCTCTACTTACATTATTGCAGCGTAAACAGCAGCTCCAAGCACTATGTCAACAGACCTTGAAATATTAAAATCAGGTTCCTGTTTTAAGTTTTCCAAATGCGACCAGTCCGCACCCTAATTTCGTAACACATTATCAATCGGAGTTGGTTTCATTTTGACAGTTCAACAACATTCATTGCGATATTTTCGTTGTCGAGCAAACAAATTTTTCGAATAAATGAATCAATGGATTAGCAATTTGTTTCAAAATGATTCAAGCTCCGATTGATCATGCGTTACGCAATTAGGGTGCTGGTCGTTCAAATGTGCTATTTGGTAGTTTATTGATCAGTTTCTTCATGATCAATGCTTCAGTGTTGAAAGTATATTCGCAGTGGATTGATTTGCCTTAGGAGTTGTGATGCATTTTCAGTTATTAAGTTAACTTGTGAGCCCTGATCTACGAGCGCACGAAGAGTTACGTAAGTCCCATCTATCGATTTGACCTTAAGTTGGACAGTTGTCAGTAAGACTTCCATCTCGCTGGCTGGTAAATGATTTGAACTTGGCGTTTCAGTTTCCCTCGAAGGTCCTTGACCTGAGCGTTGTTTTTCATTGCTGGTCGAAGGTGTGTTTTGTTGGAATTATTGTAATGTAAGATCATATGATGCTTCATATTACATTCCTTACAAGTTTTCGTAGAGTTGCAAGTTTGGCTTTCGTGATTTAGGTATACAAACAGTTTTTGCATAAAACGCATTTTTGTAACTGTGCTGTATCGTTGCTTTGCACAAGTCAATAAACTGCTGACATCGCATTAAAACATGATTATTTTTGCAATGTGGTAAGTTTTCTTATGATCGAAGTTTTTTCGAGGTAGGTACATGTTTTTCAGTTCCAGCTGACTTCTCTGCACTCTGTATGTCCTTCTTTGAACTCTGCATGGCTTCAAACGCCATAAACTGGCTTTCTCAGTAGGACATCAAAAATTCCTGTAGTGTTTACACCTCTTTGTTATCGTGCTGTGTTAACAGTTCTAGAGTGGAAAGGTGCTCCCTCACCAGGAACATTCGCGTGTAATGTAAAATTTACAGAATTTCGACTTTGAGCATCACATTACAATACTACCTCCCTGATTGATGAGCATTCACGTGTAATGTAACATTCCAGATTCCACTTTGAGCATTACATTACAATACTACCTCCCTGATTGATGAGCATTCACGTGTAATGTAACATTCCAGATTTCACTTTGAGCATTACATTACAATACTAATTCCCTGACTGACGAGCATTCGCGTGTAATGGTGGCCATACACGCTAGGGCTTGCCTGACGGTTATAATATAACCTTACAGGCATAACCGACAGGCATAACCGAGTTTCATAGTATCGAAAACTGTACAGTTTTATTGCATACACGCTAGGGTTTGCCTGTTGGTTATGCCTGTAAGGTTCTAACCGTCATGCATGCCATTGCGTGTATGGCTACCATTATGTAACATTACAAGTGGAAGACCGTACACTCGCAGAACAGATAGGTAAAAGAAGTCCTCTTATCTGCACCTTTTGCGTAACACATTATCAATCGGAGTTGGTTTCATTTTGACAGTTCAACAACATTCATTGCGTTAGTTACGTTACTGAGCAGACAAATTTTTCGATCATATGAAGCAATGGTTGAATGGACTCAAAATGATTCAAACTCCTATTGATAATGTGTTACGCAATTAGGGTGTTGTTCTGTGATGAATCTGATTAGAAAATCTTGGAAAAATGTGTTTTGTGCCGAGTGTGATAATAGTAGCACATGAGTGTTTTAATACCTAATTATGTACAGTTGCATACAAGACTTTATCTACACCCATCATGAATACTCTATGTATAAAAGGTTCTGAAACCACAGGGTAGGTATTGTACAATGTTGTAAGAACTCATGTATTTTCATGGAAAGTTTAATTGTTGAGTATCTAATACAAACAAAGTATGTATGTGTGTTTTTCTGAGCTGTCGCAATTTCATAATTAATAAGTAATGTGTTCTTCTTTTATTTGAATTTGCATGGAGAGCGAATTTAAAAAAAAACATTGGCATACCCAAAATTCTCTCCACAGGACTCTTTTAAATAAATGTAGGTACGCTGTGACTCTGAGCCGTCTGAGCGCGATTTACTAATTTTGAGTTTATTTAAAAATACCTAAATAACCACATAAGTATATAAAAATCTTCATTATGTACACAGCGCTAGAAAATATATTAGAACATATCTTTTGATACGAGTAAGTATATTACTTTCCGTGATATAATTAGGGTTCCGTACCAATATGGTAAAAAAACCAGTCAAGAGCGAGTCGGACTCGCGCACCGAGGGTTCCGTTCCGATTTCTGAAAAAGTGTGCTATTTAGAGACATCGTTTTATTTTTCCTGTAATCTTTACATAAACTTCTATCACATAGAATAATTTCAGATTTTGATCTTTGCACACTTCGGAGATAAGGGGGGGGGGAACGGTATTTTTTTTTTACATTTTTCATCAAAACTCGAAAACTATGCGGCCTAACAAAAACTAAAAAAATGTTTGAGAATGTGCAAACAGCGCTCTTTCATATGATACCCCACATGCTCTAGTAGTCCCACTTTGAATTTTTAAGACCCCCTTTCAGGTCCGTATTACAGAACGTCACTCAATACTCAAGCATGACTTAAAACTAGATTCAAGCCATTTGATTGGTTGAAACTAGTTTTAAACTTAATTTAAACAAAGATCAGTGCTTGAGTTTCCTTCTGTAATACGGACCTCAGTCTCTGTTACACTCACACCACAAGGGTTCCTTTTTAGGGTTCCGTACCAAAATGGTAAAAAAGGAACCCTTATGGTGTGACTCAGTCTATCTGTCTGTCTGTCTGTCACAGCTGGATATCTCAAGAACTACTAATGCTATCAACTTGGAATAGTTTTAGATGACATTTACCCAACTATTTTGCAAATAAGAAAGAAATAAAAATATCAATTTTTTTTTTGTAACAGGGACTGAAAGGGGTCTTAAAAAATCAAAGTGGGGCTAATAGTGCATGTGGGATATCCTAACGCTGTTTGCACATTCTCAAACATTTTTTATTTTTTTTAGGTCGCATAGTTTTCGACTTTTCATGAAAAATGTTAAAAAAGATACCGTTATAAAAGATATTGTTGTCAGTTGGTAGGTCCGACCTTTACATTAGAAAGTAAGGTCTGCATACAGACATATAGTACCTATATTCCAGAACGAAGTATATTAAGTACCTACTTAATAAGTGCATAGTAAAATTCTAAAAACCCTTTACTTAATCTTTTCCATTTCGTTTTATGGCCTATTAATACCTACATTATTAATTGCATTGTAATCTACGTCGTTATTGCTTAATTTATTCTTGGTTCCCTATCCATTTGCATAAAATTTAAAGACCTAATATAACTTAGCATAATTTTGTTTGGCATAATTATATTTTCGCATAATATAATTACGCATAACAGTTGTACGCATAATTTTTTTAAGCATAATATCCTATCCTATCCTATTTTCAATAATGTCGTTTTCCATAACATTTATTCACCATAATATACATTTGCCCATACTAGCACGGTCACGTTAATGGTCACTGTTCTAACCTAACCTAACCCAAATGATTCACCAGCAATAGAGGTATTAGGTCACTGTTCTAACCTATCCCAAATGATTCACTAACAATAGAGGGGATCTGGCGCTCGGCGGCTGCTACCGCGGCACGCTCGCTTCGCTCGCTCGCCTTCGCGCGATAAGGGACACTGTTGTAACCTAACCTAACCCATATGATTCACCAGCAATAGAGGTATTAGGTCACTGTTCTAGCCTAACCCAAATGATCCACTAACAATAGAGGGGATCTGGCGCTCGGCGGCCGCTACCGCGGCACGCTCGCTTCACTCGCTCGCCTTCGCGCGATAAGGGTCACTGTTCTAACCTAACCTAACCTAACCCCAACCCAAAGCCTATTAGGCCTACTAACGTTATGCAAATCAAATTTATGCCAAAACAAATTAGTCTTTAAGATGATTATGTCAACATAAAATGTATGCCTAAAAAAATTATGCCGAAGCATTATTATGCCAAAACAAATTGTGCCAAAATCGTTATGCCGAAGTATATTAGGACAAAGAACATTATGCGAAAAGAAGGGATCCCTTTTTTCTTATGTACCTATACCTACCTACTAGGTACAATTCTGTTCTGGAAGAGGTCTGTCTGTATGCAGTATGGAAGTAGTTAGCGTTGCACCTCTAAAGTATTTATTTAACATTCATATTTTTACATGAAAAAACTTAACCAGGTTATGGCCCCTGTTTTTTTTTTTTGCACCAGGGCCTTTGATTACTTAAATAACTACGCCACTGCAGACGATACAGGGATCGCAGAGTAGGCACCGTTGACCCTTTGACTGTTCTCCCATACATTCCAACTGCAAATGTAAGTTTGTAGGCACAATATTGGACATTTACCATGTTCTTTTATGACCATAGACTTCTTAAAAGTTTTCCTGTGATCTCTATATAAAGAACTATTTTCTGTATTTTTATCTAAATTTTAGGGTCAATAGTTTCGGAGTTTAGGGGGGAATGGCCAATTTTCATCTACCTACTTATTTTCTTAAATAACTTTAAAATAATTTATTTTAAATTAAGTATAAAAAAAATTGTAGTACCTAATACCTCGAGACCCTTCCACTGTACCGTGTGACAAAAAAATAATTTTCTTATTTGTCCCCCAAAGGTGACCCCCTCAAAATTAATTTATTTACG
This sequence comes from Cosmia trapezina, assembly GCA_905163495.3. Taxonomy (NCBI): domain Eukaryota; kingdom Metazoa; phylum Arthropoda; class Insecta; order Lepidoptera; family Noctuidae; genus Cosmia; species Cosmia trapezina. The sequence goes on from LR991022.1 coordinate 21,716,668, forward strand.
TAACACGTCCGTATTTGGGTAAAAGAAATTGTCTGGAAGGTAAGTACCTACCCAACTTAATCGGTACATTAGACTCGGAGCTACTTGGTTGTACAGACGGACAGACAGACAGACACACGAGAGATCCTATGAGGTTTCCGTTTTTTTCATTCGGACATACGGAACCCTAAAAAAGTAATTTATGTAACGGAGAACTAAGATTTTCAACCGATTCGTGAAATTAACACAATTGACTGCCTATACCTATGCGTTTTGTACTTACAGTCCTACCTACTCTGTGGTAACTAAGGGTATACAGGGCGTTTCTTTTAAGGTGTCAAGCCAGTAGCAGAGTACCATACCTATCGACATATCCCCGATGTAAGTATGTTCTGCGATTTTTTGTAGTTTTCGAGTTATTTTGCAGCCCTTATTTCATATCAATGGTAGTGAGTCAGGGTAACTCTTTAAACGTCAATTGACACCCAGGTGTGCAGATAACAATAAAATAGTAGATTATTAACCAAGGGGATAAAGCAGTGTCTTCTGTCGCGGCCGTCGCGGGTGACGATTTAAATCGCGAGCATAACAAAGGACCCGAGGTTTACTCCCGAGCGTAGCGAGGGTGTTAAAAACTTAAATCACGAGCGAAGCGAGGTGTTTAAGACGAGTCCTGAGTGTAGCGAGGGATTTAAGTTCACCCAAGACTAAGACAGCTTTATCACCGAGGAAAATACTCTACTTTTCGTACCATTTGCGAAAAAAATAACCATGTCAATGTCACCAATAACAATAACAATAATGTGTGTATAATTAACACAACAATGTCTTAACATTAACTTATTTATAAAAATAAATTAAAATAAACTTAACGTTATTATGTATTTGAAGAAAACAAAAACGCGGCAAATTCCTAGACTAATATTTTTTTGTCGGAAAAGCAAAGGCAACGAGCTCATACGGCCTCGTCGGTTTTCGTAATTTTATTTAATAATCATAACTACATAATAAATGCGTATTCCTTTTTCAAAAAGATGTATAATGCTTTATACAGGGTGTTTGGCGCATGGACCGACACAATTTTTTGGGGGATTGGGGGGGTCATTTGCTAGGTTTCACCTAAAGACCTCCATGTCCTAAGTGTGACGGTAATGGGGAGGAAAACTAACTTTTTATCACGCTAGGTGGCACATGATCGACTGTACTTTTTTCATTGATTTGACGCGAAGACAATTCTCTGTCTACGATTTGACGTAACGAACGATTGTCAAATTGTATGGATTTGTTTGTAAAACAATGTACAGTCGTTCAGAGCGCCATCTACAAACAGCTTTGCGTGTGGCTCCCCATTGAGATATGTTTTTTTTTTTGTGCTTTCTTTGAATTACCCAAAATTTCGCCTTTGAATCAATATATTTTTTTTGTTTATGGTTGCAATAGAACAAAATAAATTTTATAATAGTCTGCAATGTATTTTTATTCTAAATAAATTATTATTTGATGTAATTGATCAGTAGAAAATAAGAAAAGACTTATTACGGTTACTATATTTTTTTATTTTATTTCGAATAAGAATACATTGTAGACTATAATAAAAATTATTTTGTTCTTTTACAACCATAAACAAAAAAAATATATCGATTCAAAGGCGAGATTTTGGGTAATTCAAAGAAAGAACAAAAAAAAAATAAAACTTTTACCGTCACACTTAGGACATGGAGGTCTTTAGGTGAAACCTAGCAAATGACCCCCCCAATCCCCCAAAAAATTGTGTCGGTCCATGCGCCAAACAACCTGTATACAGACTCAATGGTGTAAACACAGATGTAGTTCAGTATAAATTTCGGTAAGTAGGTAATCACATTCTCCCTTAGATCATTTAACCTATGCTCTAAGCATTCTCCCCCAAGAGGATGAATGAAATTCAGTACAATTTTCTTTCCCTGTTTTTAACAGATTAAAAATGACTATTGTTATGTTCGCTTTTTGTGGCATAGAATGTCACTTTTTTGAGCAAGTGGTACGAAAAATATATTGTGTCTGATAATTGGCGTGCGAGGTGCGACGGGTTAAGGATAGTAGTAGGTATAAAATTTATGTTTTTAATATCACCTGAGCTCTATATTAAATATCAGTATTGACAAAAATATGCAAAGATAAATTATAAAATAGGTACATGAAAATCACAAGATTTCAGATACACCACTTTCAACGACCGATTTCAGCAAATAATGCCCTATTTAGTACAGTCTTGTTCAAAGTTGACTCAAAAAAGATATAATTTTTTAAAGCCATCATCTCGTTGCATCAGAAATAATATCGAAAAAAAAATTATAACTCGAAAACTACAAAAAATCGTAGAACATACATGGGGGTTAAATCGATAGGTAGGTATGGTACTCTGCTATCAGCTCGCACGGGCTTGAAACTATGCTTGAAACCTTAAAAGAAACACCCTGTTAAATAGGATCCCATTAAAATTGTTCTACCCATGAATATGAACAACTTTCATATGGGACAAACTCTGAAATCGCGAAATAAAAATCAGCTGTTCATACATTTATCTATCCACTTATTTTAGTGGGACCTTATATATTTACTGCATTAGCCAACGAATCAGAATATGTAAAATACCTAAACAAACGCTACGTGTACGTAGGTACTACATACATACGTTTACAACTTCACAGCTTATTTTAAGATTACCAGCGGTATAAGTTGGTCACGTAAAACGTTTCGGCAGTGGTAGCGTGTTATATTTATATATTTAACTACCTATCTAGATTTATTTTGTAATGTTTTAATCTAAATATATTAAATTGTTTCTTCAAATGAACGTAAGATTGTGTAAGTGAGCTTTAAGCTGGCGGTGTTGTCATACAAAGAAAAATTAAAAAGTTTTTTTGACAAGGTACAAGGTACGTCATTCGTTCAAAATGGCGGTGAAGGTGCAATGCGGTGTTTCCGCGGAAACGAAAAATATGGAATTATAATTTAAATGCAATCAAATCCAATAAAAAAAATGACAGTGAGTGTGTATTGGTAGTACGCGTATTGTATAATAAATTATCTTCATCCTTACAAATTCTACGATATTGTTTTGTTCGTTTTTCTAACGTGATGTTGCGGCGAGTTAACTTTTACTCAATATGTTTCGCATTTGGTCTCAGTGTTCTTCTAATTCTTGCTGCAAGTCGATATGCAGATAACACATATTATCGTCCGTCCATTGAAAGCCGGAGAAATGTTAGAAACTTTTTAAAAGTTGATTATGGAGAGGAAACCTATACGCAACATATACCCACAGTTCCATATGATGGTTCTCCAGATATCAAGAAGTTACTGGAAAAAACACGATCTAAAATTAAAAATCAACTCTCTAAATACAACTTTTCTGAAACTGGTGCTCATGTATTGGAAGATTTAGTTATGGAATCAGGAGGCCGGCCCCTGCATAGTTTAATTATATCAACATGGAGATCAGGAACCACATTTCTTGGAGAAGTATTAAATGCAATCCCAGGTACTTATTATCATTATGAACCACTACTTAAGTATGGAATTATACAAATAAGGGGTCCACCAGAATCTGATCACGCCTTGAGAACCATCAAGACTATGTTGAAATGTAACTATGAAGGCTTAGAAGATTACTTTAAGTATGGTAGTAAGCATTTGAATCAGTTTAGCCATAACACCAGACTTTGGGACCATTGTAAATATAAGAAAGAACTGTGTTATGATGCTGAGTTCACATCGCGGTTATGTAAGCTCTTTCCTTTTCAAACCATGAAGGTTGTACGTCTAAGATTGCGGCTCATCCAGGAAATACTGGATGACAAAGAGTGAGTTTATTGCAATTAATATTTGTGCTTTAAAATAATAACAGATTTCAATAGGTATCTGACTACTAATTTATTTTTAATATTTATATATCTAAATATTTTTACAGTAAGCTTACAGACTAATTATATCAGAATTAACAATCATTTGTAAGCAGGAAACTTTGCTAATTACAAGCTCCCCATATATACTTCTAGTTATGACAAATATTTTTTTGCTTGACTTTGTTTGATAACAGCAATTTGCAAACAAAAATAAAAAGTTAAAAAAGGTTATAAATGTAATAAAAGCTAGTTAGATAGTCACCACATTATTTACTTACTTTAGATAAAATAATAAGTATAGTTTGGGTTTACTTTATAACTTCAATGTAAGATATAAATATAAAATTCATGTCTATTTAGATTTATGCCTTGCAAATAAATTAAAAATTAAAAAAAAAAAAAACTATTTGTCTACTATTATTGTAAGTTCAATTAAATTTAAATGGTTCCAAACATTGTTGAGTAGGTATTTAATTTTGATTCGATTTTTATTATCATATAGTTATAAACTATGTGTTTTAAATTTAAGGCTAAATGTGAAGGTGATACTACTGATCCGTGACCCTCGCGGTGTGATGCAGTCTAGACAGCACCGTAACTTCTGCCAGCCTGCTCCGGATTGCTGGGAGCCATCACTTGTTTGTGCGGACATGATCAGTGATTATGTGGCAGCAGGCCGAATACAGCAGGAATATCCTGATAGACTTATGTGAGTGATTTTTTAATTATACTTACATTAATTTAAAATATTACTCTTTTTTTTAATTTATTCAACTTTATAATACACTCCCGGGCTCCTAAATTGAGCCCCCATGCATTTTTATGTTAATAGGTATCACATCAAAATAATGATATGTCAGAAAACATTTTTTTTTATGCAGTTTTGAAGCTGACATACTGGCTATCATTATTATTATTATTAAACCTTTATTCTCAGACCACAGGGATCCATACAGTGTTAGTAAAAAACAAAAACTTAAAACTAATGTTAGTATCCTAATTATAAAACGGTATAGCCTGGAGTCGAACCTCCTCATTATGATATCATTACTATTGTTACAGAATTCACGAATTTGAAAAAGATTAAAAAATCGCAGTTTGGTCTCTTATAAGTTCCATATTGCAGAAGGAAATTCAAGCATTGACCTCTGTTTAAAACTTGTTTTTATTTTAGAAAGTTCCTCAAGCATAGATTTATTGATCATAGTTCAGCTTCACAGTTTGGCCTTATTTTAGATTGCTACTCAGTTCGCGAGTCAAACCCAAGCAGTGATTTGATCTGTAATCGCCCAAGTGTGGTTGAGACCGCGCTTGAGCATAGATTGTCATATTAATGTCATGTCAATTTTTGTTCTGTTCAAGTATATCTGCGTTGTTGAGTTTTTAAATTTTGTTGTTTTTATACTAAACAGCATCCAAATAGATATATTTGGAGAAGTAGATCATTACAATAAGCCACAAGCCCCTCTTTAACCCTATTTAATTTTTCATATTTTCTAACAAAAGATCCGCAGTAGACGTCTTTTGGCTGAAATGATGACTCATTTCAGAATAAACAAGTAAAATTATGCACACATTAAATAAAAAAAAAGATTATCCAATCTGGAACTAAATATTGATTTAGGTCCACATTATTCTCTAATTTTCCACATTAAGAATTTTATTTATCAGCAATATAGGAAAAAAATACATAAAAAAATTATATTTCAAATAGAAACATACTTGTTGGTTTTGAATATTCACGGTCAGGTGACTTATAAAACATTGGACATATAAAGAAACTACAATGCGTTTCAACTAAGAATAGGAATGACCTTGCGCCATATTGTGAAGATTGTGCGCCACAATCGATTTAGTCACCACCATCAAAACAAACATTGACAAAAAAAACATTGCACTCGGTATTTTCATTGACCTAAAAAAGGCGTTTGACACGGTATCCCACAAAATTCTATTATTAAAGCAAAAAGCATTGGCATCACCGGAGAAATGTATAATATCCTCTCCTCATACCTTGAAAATAGGAAACAGATAGTTAAAATAGGAAACACGATGAGTGGAGCATCTCCCATAGAATTTGGTGTTCCCCAGGGATCTTTGCTATCCCCCCTCTTATTTGCTATTTACATAAATAATATTAAAGAGCTAGGCTTAACTGGACAACTAACTCTGTACGCCGATGATACTTGCCTTTTCTACTTCGGTAACAACATAAACAGCATTATAGCTGACGCTCAAAAAGACTTAGATATATTATACAAATGGTTTAGTTCTAATTTACTTACCGTAAATGCGTCAAAAACATCGTATATGATATTCTCAGCTAAAAATAAAAAAAATCCTGACCACCCAGCCTTACACATAAACAACACAAAAATCATCAAAAGTAATTGTGAAAAATACCTTGGACTTAGGGTAGACAACAAACTTACTTGGCAAGCACATATTGATTACATAATAACAAAAATAACATCGCTAATGGGATCAATGCGAGGGTACATTAATAACATTCCAAAAAAAATCCGTTACAATATTTACAACTCACTAGTTCGCTCACACATAAATTACCTAATCGAAATCTGGGGATGCGCCACCAAATCTACAATTAAAGATCTACAAATAGCACAAAACAAAATAATTAAACTTCTATTCAACTACGACTATAACACACCTACATCCGAACTATACAAATACACCAAACTAATGAGCATTAATCAACTTTACACATAAAATTCCTGCATTCTCATTAGAAAAATTCTTAACAAAACCATACACACACAATTATCCTTTAACATAAAAACATCTAAATATAGCCAAAGAAACCCAAACCAAATACAGACGCACCCACCGCGGACGCATTATGGCAGGAAAAATATAAAATATGAAGGTGTACAACTTTATAATAATTTACCGGCGGACATCAGGAGCACATCCTCTTTTAACATATATAAAGCTAAACTCAAACAGCACGTCACTAACAACGCAAAACTGTTAAGTTAACTACGTAAGCTTTGCGATGCCGCATTTTATCTTACAGATAAAATGCGGCATCGTAACTACCTAAAAAAAAAGATACATATTATATATAATTATATACTATTAGCTACTGGACTACTCTTAACCTAGTTATGTATTTATTCGTAAGTGAACAATGTATGTTCTTTTTAGAATAAATAAAGAATCTTTAAACCCGATTTAGCAAAACAGCATCTCGTTTACACATTTGCAAAGTCAGTGACAAATTTTAACAAAAACAAATTCCACAAACAGAACTAAAACTGTTAAGAATAACACTACAAAACTTTGCAAGCCTTAGATTTCTAGCCTCAGTTGACAGTTAAAGGTCATTGACGTTCCTATTCTTAGTTGAAACGCATTTTAAGCATGATTTACACATGTCATCATTTAATTTGTAAAACGTAAGCATAAATTATTATGCCCTTCAATATGGCTTAGTTCCACATAGAACTAAGCCATATTGAACCATATTGATTTTACTAGCTTGTAACTAAGGTCATTATAACTGATGGAGGTTGATCTTCCACCAGTCATGTTGTATATTACAAGACAGCTTTGCATCTTCAGGGTGACTATTTTAATTATACATAGACTAGCAGCGCCCGCATTTTCACCCGCGTAAGTCTTGAACCCGTAGGAATATCGGGATGAAAGTATCCTATGTTAAGACATTATTATTATATATTAACCTGGATTAAGATCCAGGTTACAAACTATCTGTGTGCCAAATTTCATCAAAATCCGTTCAATAGTTTTTGCGTGAAAGAGTAACAAACGTCCATCCATCCATCCTTACAAACTTCCGCGTTTATCACACTAATATTATAAAGGCGAAAGTTTGTGAGTGCTGGCTGGACCGATTTGGATGAAATTTGGTATGAAGATAGCTTATACCCTGGATTAACACATAGGCTACTTTTTATCCCAGTCTACGTGGGTGAAACCGCGGGGCGCAGCTAGTAATATTATATAGTAGGATTCAGATTTAAAAGTGAGTGAGTGAAGAAGATGTTGAATGAATTGCCTTCTAATGTCTCCATGCAGATGATCAAGTTTTACTTGCTACATCTACAATTTCATAAAAGGGATTTCAATAGGAAATTTTATTTCTTTTAAAACTAAGTTCTGTACCCTAATTGCGTAACACATTATCAATCACAATCCGAATGATTTTGAAGCATACTGCTAATCCATTGCTTCATATGTTCGAAAAATTTGTCTACTCAACAACGTAAATAACGCAATAAATGTTGTTGAACTGTCAAAATAAAACCCATTTGTGTGGTGTGTTATGTACGCAATTACCCCGCTGAATTTAGCTAATCTATCTTGATATTTCTAGGGTGTTGCGTTACGAAGAATTAGCACTGAAGCCAAATATTACTACTCATCGAATTCTAAAGTTCCTAAGGCTTAGTGCGACGCAATCTATTGATGAGTTCCTGCAGTCACATACAAATGTGGAGGTGGCTGGTGTGAGTTCCACCTTCAGAGTCTCCCGAGATGTGCCTTTCAGATGGAAGAATGCACTGGACTTTGATTATGTAGATGAGATACAGGTATGTTATAATTATAGTACTACTAGGTAGTCCAATATTTTTTCCTACATATTTCTATATAGGAATATAGGTATCAGAAACATCACAACAATTGTAAAGAATACGTGTTCGGCTGTGCACGATTATGAGCAGTTTCACCCTATAAGTTTGATTTTAAGTTTTGATAAGTTTGTATGATAAGATAAACTTTTGCCCGCGGCTTCGCTCGCGTGTAAGTCGGAAATTATCCCAGGAGAATGTACTACCAGAATAAAAATTATCTTATGTTCGAACCGTCATGGCCTATCCGTTAAGGCGTGAAAGGTAACAAATAGACAGACAGAAAAATAATATTGAAAGTCAAAAGCTAGTAGATTTATAAGAAAACCTGACTGACTGACTGACCTATCAACACACAGCTCAAACCACTGAACGGATTGGGCTGAAATTTGGCACACAATTTGGCTAAGAAGGGGTTTTTGAAAACTCGACCTTTAAGGGTTTGAAAAGGGGGGATATTGTTTGTATGAAAAATCTTATTCCTTGAGTTAATGAGGCTTGAAATTTGGCACGAATCTTTTGTAAGTTATGATTTTTGTTTTTCAAAACTACCTCCTAAAAGGGAGTTGGTGGTGTCAAAGTTTGTATGGAAAAATTTTATCGCGCAATCCGATTAACTTAAAACTCAGTAAGTACTTATACTTACTTAAAATAAAGAATAATGTGTATCAGGGATTTCGAAAATCTACCTCTAACGGGTTGAAAAGGGGCTAGTGAATTTCACAGGGGATGATTTTACTGCGTGGCTTGATTAACTCGGAAATTGGTGAAAATAATCTTTGAGTCAAGCTATGGAAAAATCTCAAACGATTTTTTTAAATTCTTGGGTGTGAAATCAAGAAATACAATTTTCAAGAAAAATCTTATACATTTGGTTAATTAACTTGAAACGTGGCACAAATACTTGCCTAAGTAAGTAAGTAATAAAGTTTGTCATAATTAGTTTTTCAAAACTACCCCTCAAAGACGGGTTTAGAGATGTTAAAGTTTGTATCGAAGAATTTTAAAGTCTAGTCCGATTAACTCGAAACTCAGTATTTATAATTTTGACATAAAATTAACTTAGTAAGATTTTGAAAATCGATCCCTGAAGGGGCAAAAAGGGGCAATAAATTTTTTTAGGGGAGCGTATTACTGCGTATCTTGATTTACTCAATACATTGTATAAATAATCTTTGATTCATGTTAATCATGTTAAATTCATCAAACCAAAATCCAAACGAATTTTCAAAGTGATAAGAGGGGATACGGTTTATTTATTTTATATGAATAAATAATCTTATTCCTTTGGTTAATAAACATGAAACTTGGCAGTATTTGCGTCACTACATAATAAAGATTGAGTTGCTTTGTTAACTTGTTAAGAATGGAGTCTCGTCTCTGTTCCAACACTGCAAAACTTTTACTGTAGAAAGATATATGTGTATAGTTGTCAATTTTGAGAGACCAATGTGACCTCTAACTATCGGCCCGTGTCATCAGTAACCTGAGAAAATCGCTTAAGCACTTTGAAAAAAGTTTTTTTTTTGGACAGTTAATCAACCGTTCGTTTACATGCCAATTATAAGTCATTAAAATGTTTCATTTTCAATTAGCAATTAAATTTTCAAATCCCTATCATCATCATTCGCCGAATCAAAACAGCAACTGTTGCTGAGTGGATTATACGGTATTATACTGCTTGCATTAATGAATTGTTTCGATTCATTGCTAAACTAAGAGAATCTTCAAAAAAAAAAAAAACTATTTATAAGAGGCACTTTTAATTTTCTCTAAAATCGAGTAGTAATCGATTTCGATCGATCGTTCCTTTATCCACTCAGCTCATAGTTTTTCACCGTCAAATATCGCTAAGATTCACTTTTCCAAAAACTCTGAAACACGTGGTTTTTAATTTTTAACCAGTATGCTAAATACTAATTTTCATGGTTTAAACCACAAAAATTACGATTTTCCATACAAACTCTCACACCTATTTTACTTCCCTTAGGGGTTGAATTTCGAAAAATCCTTCTGTGCGCAAAATTTCAGCTTTCTAGGTCTAAGTGTCTAAACACACTATGCCGAACTTACGCGACGGAAATTCAGTTGCGGAACTTCAGTGTCTTGAACGCTGAAGTGGCGTCGCGCCATTTCACCGTGAGTGCGAAAACCCACATGCATTTGTCATCATGCCGCGCGGCGTGCATAAATACTTGCATAGGAAATAGAGCCACGTCGTTACATAAATAAGGAGCACTTTCGTATTTGCAAATAAACATACTTTGAACTTCCAAGGATTTTTTCGCTGATACGATTATGCTCCTTATTTACAAGGCAATACGAATCAATTTCCTATGCAAGTATTTTAGTATTTTGAAAGAGAAAGAAAGAAAAAGTATTTATTGTGACTCGCACAGAACTAAAACTAAAACACAAAATAAAAGTTGAAAACAAAAGTAGAGAAACAAAATTATATAAAATAATAAAATTAATTAAAAAAAATTTTTTGGTGGTTTATCCATTTGTTTGATCCAAATGAGATGACCGTGAGTGGCCAGCTTAAGCTATAGCACCGTGGGGCGGACACGCGGGGTGCGGACATGCCTGCCTCCCGCTGCTCCCGGGAGAAGTTCGGTTCGATTGCCGAACTTCGGTCGCGTATAATGTGTGCTCTACAGAATACGTTGCCGCCGAATTTCCGCTGGACTTACGTCCGACCGAAGTTTGGCTATACGTTAGAACGCAACGTAATTTCGGCATAGTGTGTCGTCAGTAATTCAAATAGCATTGCAGGCGTAATCATGCCGAACTTCGGTCGCGTAACTTCGGCATAGTGTGTTTAGACACGGATTTGGGCTGGGCGTTGATGAGTCTAAGGTCCGTATTACAGAAGGAAACTCAAGTACTGATCTTTGTTTAAATTTAGTTTAAAACTAGTTTCAACCAATGAAATGGCTTGAATCTAGTTTTAAGTAATGCTTGAGTATTGAGTGACGTTCTGTAATACGGGCCTAAAAGTTGAAATTGGCTACAATTAAGCTAGTTAGTGTTAGTTGTAGATAGAATAGATAGATAGATTAATTAATGTAAAAATAATTATAAAATAGGTAGGTACAACAATCTAGTTATTTGACTGAAAAAAAAATACTTTGATTTAAACATCTAGATTTGGAGTTTACCTAGTATATCTCGATGCAATTTGATAATCTAGTCTACATTTGCTTTCAAGTCTGACTATCCGACAACCGTTGACGGTAACAAGTTTTCTCACGGCCGTCGGCCAGTTCAGTCTCAATAACACCGTCATTCTGATAATGATATTCGCATAATTGGATATTCTCGAAATTATATGCTTTTCTCAAAATATGAGCGCTGCTTCCTTTGTCGCAGACCTGCCATTTTCTTACCAAGGTTGAACACACTGCCAGGAAATTTATTGTTAACGATCGTGTCGAAGGTCTTGGATTTGATATTAGGAAGATTCTATCAAAGATATTATTTTGTTAATTGCTCTCCTGATTTCTATTCCGTCAGAGTTATTGTGATTTCACCGCTGAGGTGCATGCAGTGTGCGGAAGCATGACGTTAAACATTAAAAGTTTCTCTAACGAAGCAAAAATAACTTATAAAAGTAAATAAAGAACCAGATGTTATTATCTGAAGACGTTTACACGACCGAAACCATAATTCACGCGCTGTGAGGGAAACAACCTCAGGGGAGATGAAATAGATAAATATAGATAAATATCCTTGGACATTTCACACAACGCCATCTAGTCCCAAGCTAAGCAACCTAATGCTTGTGTTATACATTTTTTTTTTCGTAAATACATACATATTATAGATAGAAAAACACCCAGACTCGGAACAAATACTTGTAGGTCGTACAAATATTTGTTCCGTGCGGGAATCGAACCCGCGACATGCTGCGCAGCAGTCAATCGCTCAACCACTGCGCCAACTGTGTCGTCAAATGTTTAGTAATCAATCAACGATAATGTTTCAGATGGCGTGCAAAGACGCGATGCTTTTGTGGGGTTACAAGATGGCGCACAACGAGACCCACATGAAAAGCAAAGATTTTAACCCCATAGAGGATTATACAATCTCACAGTGAACATAAGAAACTTCTAACTACTACATTCACTATAATGGAACATTTCACTTCGAATTTTTACATAATAGACACACATGAGGAGTAAATCTACACTAATAATATAGCTGAAGAGTTTGTTTATTTGTATGTTTGAACGCGCTAATATCTGGAACTAGCATTCGGAACAGAAAAAATCTTTTTGCATTTGATAGCCCTATTCTTGAAGAAGAACCCTTCCTCAAGAATTGGGAAGGCTATTTAACATCACGCCCTTATAAGGTTAGAAGCTGGGCAAAAAGAAAAAGAAAGAACGCTAAGCAAAAACGAAGTAATAGCGCGTGCTGGCGATGCGATGCGACGAGGTGGGTCGAAGGTACAAGAAATTTGACGCGGACGAAGTCGCGGGCAGAAGCTAGTAGATTCATATCTTGTAAGTATATTTTTGTTTCCATACAACTTGCTCTATTTAGTAACGAAAAATACTCAAGTACCTGCTACTAATACCACAGAATACTCAAGTACTACTAATAACAGACTTATAATACAGATGGGACACTCCGCAAAATCATTTAACCCCTCAAGTGTCGAATGCACCCCATGTGTGCATAAGAAAAACGCTTTTTTTGTTAGGTATATAAGCTTATATCACATATATATAAATGTAAAAAAACATCATCCGATGGAAAACCAATCATCATCATTAGTTGTGAACCTATGGAGTTCGCAGCTAACCCCCCCTCCCCCCCCCCCCGTGTGAAATGCATCCAAAGTGTGCAAAAGGACAAAACTTTACATAATAGGTATATAAGCTTAGATCACGTATATATAAACGTAAAAAAACATCATTTGATGGAAAACATATCATCATCAGTAGTTGTGAACCTATGGGGTCCGCAACTAACCCCCAACCCTCCCCACTCGCTGGGGTTTTGGGTCTAAAATTAGCCAAACTCAGACACTTGAGGGTTAAATAAAAAGCGACTCTTGCTACGACACAATAAAGTGCAATTCAGTTCCCAGAACGCTAATTACCTACAGTTATATTCACCTACACATTACCTCTCTTTCTATCGCGTAACTCTTATACCTTCGGCGCGCGGCATTTCTACTGAATTAGCCCCGTGGACGGGGCCCGCCGTGTACTTGTAGCTTCATACCTGAACTGCGGAGGGTCCCATCTGTATTAATCTGTGCTAATACTAATGCCCCACGCTTGTGGAGTGCCGAAATCAGTCGGTTCCTAGGCGCACCTAATACTTTCAAAGAACATTGCGGTGTATGCGCAGGGTGCGGACCAACTCCAATACTGTATCTGCGATGATCCTGGGCAACCTGACTGACCCCTATATCAAGAATTTGTACTTGAAATAAATTAATGCATTTATGATTATAGTCCTCAAAATAAATAGGTACGATATTCACTGGCGAAGTCACTAAAATGATATGTACCACTTTTTCCTTCTTCGTGGACAGAAAAATTAAAATGTTTTTTTTTTTTTGCTTTTCAGAAAGTGTTCCATTACCTTTGCTCCAGAAAAAGAATTGGCTGTTTCCTAATATTTAGAGTGGCGTTGCTATTGCAAGACTTAAGGTATTTATTTGAGGCCTAGGTATTGGCTTTTCTCATTATTTCAATAAGCCGAAAGCTAAATCGTATTAAGAATGTGATTAATAGGATTAAATTATTTTATCTTTTTTTTTTTCATTGTTAAAAAATTGTAGTTGAATTACACTGTCAACACATTATTGTAACCTGTGTTATGCGTGAAAAGCTCTTAACGAACCCAACGGATCTACGTATTATGTACGCGATCTAACAAAGTAAAATTCACTGACTTATAAACCTATGGACTTGCCATACCTACAAAATTAGAATGCTATTCCTACAAAAATCGGGTACTTAACATGGCCGCCTTTCGTAGGGTTGTTACTACGAGTGCAAGAGAGAGCAAGCAACTGTTTGACAGCACATCTACCAATCATCTAGCACAAAACTCGGTACTCAATATGGCGACCGATCACGCATATATATGATTTTAACGTCACACAAAAGTGTTGGCAAATTTAGATGCCTCTCTTCATAATTATGCAGCTCTTGATTCGTTAAAAAGAGACAAAACGCTTTATGACATGTGTGTGTCGATCGATATGATAGATATTTGTATAACTGTTATTCCTATATTAGAATATGCTATCTCCATAGGTTTATATCTTAATGGTAAAATTGAGCAATTGTTGCTGATTGATAAGAAGAATGTTTTTCGTTAAGGGCAGTTTTACAAACTTAATGCATTACGTGACGTTAACGGTATGACAATAACAATTATACTTACATGTATTTACTATGGTGTGTTCTACGAACGTCCACAGAGGATTAACCATAATTCAATTATTGTTTATACATATCAAATCCTGTGCGCGAAGTTAAGTGGGCTGACCAGTTGCACACTTTATAAAATTTACAGACCCATGACTAAATAATTTTTAAATGCTGACAATAATAATGAAGGTATCTATGGGAAAAGGGCAATTTAGATCCGTACATTTCCTGAACGTCTCCTTTATGAGCCTATAATCTCTAAAATTAAATACTGGTATTCAGCAGCATCCGGTTGGACTGGAAGCCGTCCTCAACATAGTTGGGGAAAATGCTGGGCAGATGATGATGCGATAAAATGAAATAATATTTTTATTTAAAAAAAAGGTCTGTGGATACCTAATAAAACAATAATAATTATTATGTGCCGAAAGTAAGACAGTGTTCATTCAAAGATGTTGTCTATGATTCTAGCTGCTAGGAGCATAAATATTAATAAAATAATTATAAATGTTTCTCTATGATTTTATGAAGCTACCTCTCTCTTTTTTCGGAAGGGGCCCAACACTTGTTCCGGCGACCGGCCGTTGAGAGTACCATAGTGTCTTCACTCACCAGCGAGACCTATGTCATAAGCTGTGTCTCTTAGATTTTTTTTTTGAACGATTTTCTGTATATTTCAAGCACAATAAGTTTTCGGTTTCTTTTGATGCCAACAAGTCTACGTCTGGGACGTCCCATTGTTTAATTATGACGTTCTTGGTTATAGGTTTGTACTTGTCATTCGGGAACAGGTTTTCCTTTTGAGAGGCAGTCCGCAATACCGTTTAACCTCCTCGGGACACATGATGTCGACAGCTTTATGCTTGGTTAGATAATCAGGCTATAATGTTCCCACTGCTGGGACTCAGGCCTCAGGACTCCTCTCTATGAGAAGGAGTGGGCCGTAATCCACCACGCGGGTCCAGTGCGGGATGGTGGAAGGCACATGTCTTCGAATTATTAGTCTGTTCTAGGACATACCGGTTTCCTCACGATGTTTTCGTGAAGGAGTTCGGCTAAGGAGCTGTCGTTGTTTATGTAAACTATGAGGGTTCGTTTGTTGGACTGCACTAGAAACTGAGGACCCCTCATTTATGCTCCTTGTCTGAGTAATACACATGCATACACATCAAACACCTCCTTTACATTGAAATGCCATTTTTGTTGGTGGCAATTCCATTTGTCTGACAACGCTCCCCAGCTCGCGTCCGCTGCGTCTATGGTGAGAAAGTGAGTAATCTTTTGGCTGTGCATACAGCCAAAAGATTAGGCTGTATGCTCGCCATTCCAACTCCTGCGTCGCTAGATGTGGTGGTAACACTCTCTTTTGCCTGATATGCATCCGCTGAACAATTTTAGAATAATCTGCTAGAATGAATTTGGACAAGAAAGTTCGAGAAATCAGAATTACTTGAACGTATTTTCAGCGCTACACCTTTTTTTTTTAAAAAAGGGAATTTAGTTTTGTTTTTGCGTTCCATGTTATGCCAGTTCGTGAGTTGGGGTGAGATGTGATTTTTGATAGTTGACATGCCCGACTTTACCATAGTATCCAAGGTCGACTGACTGTGAGTAGACCATAACATACAAAAAAAAATGTGGAACGAAGTTTATAGTGGTCGGCTTTACATGGGACTTTTTTGTTAAGTTCCTAGAGAGGCGAAAATAACAAAGGTAGAAAAACATTTTGACGCTGCTGACTTTTGTGGTCCCTTCCCGAATTAATTGATAACTTCATAAAACTCATAGAGAAACATTATATTTTTAATTATTTATGTTCATAGAAGACAGAATCATAGACAGTAACCTTCACACTAACACTGTCTTACCGCCAAACTGTTTTGTGTCGGTCCTAGAACGCACCATAGAATCATTTCATGTCGTATCGTTAACGCTACCTATGAATTATAAAATTATTATTATTGTATTATCAATTTATCATTATTATAAATTAAACATCGAATAGAATCTTCGTGAATAGCATGCAATATAGAATAATTATTAATTTATTTACTTACGTAAGACCGATGCTAGTTGATTTTCTTACTGTTTATTTATATTTAAGACTGACCATGTTTCTCTCGATCCTAATCTTCCATACATTTTACACGACTAAAGTTTGCGCTTTATCATTATATTCCAATGGGAAAAAAGTACTTGGTAGTTATAATTAGTGAACTCTGGTTGTGTATAGCACTGCGGGTGTGTCATTATATCAAAATGTAAAAGATGGACCATAATGATGTAGGGGTCAAAATTGTTTGAACGAGTTCTTTATTTTACTCATTGATGAATAAGGTATGTTCAAGCAATTTTACTTCTCATTCTTTACGCATTTAATTATTAAGCTTTTAAGCAACTTCGCACTCACGGAATTGACCGATTGATAATGCTTCCATTATAGACACGTATAGTTTAGAGATGCATTATTTTTTACTAAGTATTAACGTATAAGGGTTCAAACAGTGCTCTTCTATTTAGTCGTAGTCAAAAGCCCTTTTAGTTTTGACACAGAGTCTACCTACATAGAACTACTTTCAGTAGGTCAACACGGGTGTTTTCGCAAAGCAATCCAGGGTTGTAGGTTGTAGTGTTCGTGGGAGCATATAAAAGAATACCATATGACTTATACTGGGGGTTAGTGGCGAAAAGAGGTCATAATCAAAATCAAAGATTTAATGTGAATATAAATCGTCAAAATGCCCATCGTTCACATAGTTTGGGTGCTCTCTAATGCTGAAAATGAATAAATTTAACAAATGCAATATGGCTATTTAAAATGCTAATGAAGTATTATCGTTAATTTGTATTGCAGTGTTGCCAGAGTAATACTCTCATTAATAGTATGCGTAGTTTTTCCACTTAACTCATGTATTGACACTGTGCATATTTGGTCACTGCAAGTAGTGTAGGTAGTCTGTGGGATTAGTGGGGCTGCTTTAGTATATATTTAATCATATGTATACATCAATATTCTCTTTGTGCAAAGTTTATGCTAATCAGTTTGAGAATAAATAATATTGAGAGTAGAATCGTCCATTACCAATTGTAACTGAAATAATACTCAGTAAGACATGACCCCTTAAATGTAGCTAATCAAGAAAATGACTAACTACGTAATTTATACTGAATCTCCATTTCGTGAATCTTAATTAAATATATATAAAAAAATGGTTACATAATTATATTAGGCACTAAATAAAAATAATATATAGTGAGTAGCGAAGAAATCGAGGATCCGAGGCTTTCAGTCAGTAAGCCTGTTGTGATAAAGCACAGATACTAGACTTGGTGGTGTTGTTCAATAACAACTGTATCCCAAACAAAAATTAATAAGTACATACATAATATTAACACTTTGAAGAATACGGCCATAGCAGTAATAATAATAATACTTCTATTGTGTCTTGTTCAGTACCCTTCAAAGCGTTAAGCATATCGCGTGTGATATTGCCCGATACCCACACATGTAGTAAACAATATGGAACAATGTTAGTATGTGAACGTAGTAATCTCCGTCCATGAGATATAAAACGATCCACGATATTTAACAGCCTCTAAACCATTGCCGTCGAGTTCCTCAAGTGAATTATACGTAACGAATGACAAACTTACGACAGTAACAATAAGATGTACAGGTTTGAATTTTTTACATGAGACTTCAGGGTGTATACCTAAGTTACAAGAAATAAATAAAAGTAGTCGTAATATATTTCTGAGAAAGGTAAAAAGTACGCCAGATTAATCATGATTTCAGGAATTGTACTCGGTCTGAGCGAACATAGTGTTGCTGATACGGATAAATTTTTGCCCTGATGTCCCATTACAAAAACTCATACTGTTAATTATGATTTTATAATAAAAAAACGGAATTTCACTAAGGTCTAGTCATTTGCTTTTAGAACATAATATTGGGGAGAAGAATTTTGTGATTTGAATGCTTTGCATTCAATAAGTACATGAATTCAAAAGTCAAATTATTATGCTCAGTTGTTATATAGAATTATCGACAGACATAAATGGCTACAAAACAAGCGTATACGTCATTTGCGAGGTACTTAGTGACTCATGTAGAGTTGGATCCTAGGATTCTAGAATATTCTAGATGTTCAACATGGGCGGTACTATTCTAGCAGGCATCGTAGGGAACAAAATATTTGAAGAGTGCTTATGGCTCAGATAAAAAAAATAAGGAGACGACGCTCTCTTTGTGATTGTACTTTCAGTTACTGTGGACCATTTACATGGGACATTTAGTATTTCTGTAGGTATAAGTACGCTAATAATAACTCAAACAAATGGAACTATTAATGTAGTGAGAATTCATTAAGTGCACTTGATTATAAAGTAGTAACAATTAGGATTAAAATATTTGATTAAATCAACAACGTTGTATTTGGATGTATTCAGTTTTATTAAAGTTTCTCTGACATTTTGTTGTTGCAGCGGTTGTTTCAACACATTGACTAAAGATTCATTTACATAGAGAGAGTTCTAGCCTTGGAAAAAGTGGTTATAGAAAAATAAGTCATTTAAACTTTACTGTAATGTACGTTTATTTTTATTTTTTTGTGTTTTTGTTGGAATGTTAACGCACGAGTGCGGTAATCGCCGACGAGACTCGCATGCACTTTCTCATCACAAAACGGACGACAAACTCTTCGTGTAAATGAACCTTTATGGTTTGAAACCAATACTTGCAGTTCTATGTAATGTAACGAAAATATTGTACGAATTTTTCTTGAAGTACCTACTTAATACTTTTTGTTCGTATTCAAGCTATAGCTTTTAAAAAATTTACTGTACTTGCCTACTCAAAGCATTAGTAGGTATGTATTTTAATAAAAATAACTTTCTTTACGTATTATAATTTTGACATTGTCTCTCTAAACTAGTTAGATATACAATAATGGCTGGTGTACACGAGTGTATACACGCATATTTAATTACTGTTATACTCATGTACCCCAGGACTAAGGAATGAAGCTTACAAAATACCTAATGTCAATAAAATGCCATCAATTACTAATTAAGATAACATGCTTCCTGATAGATTGGACAATATAAATATTCAGTTATGCCTTAACGAAATACTGGTAGTGATATAGGTAAGGTTTATTATTGAATTGCATGTTAGTTATATTATAAATATAATAATGATTTATAAAATAAAAGTTCTGGTGGCTGGCTGGACCCAGTGTAGATTTTTTATCATATCATTACCATATCATAAGGTATACACTTATTGTAAAATGTTTATTCATTACAAGTTTGTTTTTCAAACATTATTATTAATTCTGTTTTTATTGGATCGTGTGATAATTCGGTTGTATTTTGTTTGTTGGGTGTATCGAATCAATTGTTTTGGTTGGTTGTAGATTCTTATGTTTTTATTAGTGCACAGTTTTAGGTGCGTGCGTTTATAGCATTGTACTGGGTGTGGAATTGTAATGAAATAGTTGTTTTTTGTAAGGATGCTAGCGAATTTATATCAATGCATAATATTTATGGAATTCTACTTAGATTCAGAATTCCTAATAATTATATCGACTTTTTTTATATCGTGCGGTTACTAAATTATGCAAGCAATAATAATAAAAATAAACTGCATCAATTGGCCCTTACTTAAGAGTGAAAGTGGTAGAATTTAAGGGTAGCCTTATTAGAATAAGAGTTACGATTGAATGACTAAGAATGTTGAAGTTTTAATCTCACAGCCGGCGTTATAATTGCAAACATTGTATTATCTTTTATTTGAAGTTAATAAAGTTACAATAAATATTTTGGTTTTATTTTAAGTAATATAAGTAAAGTAGTTTTAAGTAAATGTAGCAATCACACTAGTAGTTAGTATGATTGCTACATTTACTTAAAACTCATCAATTTATCTCTGTTAATATGTCTAAATAATACAAGTAAGTGTCTTCAATCGGCAGAAATGGGGCATCGCAAACTCGCCTACCTAGTAAATATGATAACTGGCTAAAGTTCGCAATGTGATCTAGAATCACTGGAGAAATGTCAGGTTCTTTGAAAATCACATCTGAAAAAAAGATTAAGCAATGAATTAATAATATACTTAATAATAATAATAATAAATAATAAGCTCGGCTATCATTGTGCCGATTGTAGTAACGGCCAACGGCCTGATGGCCGAAAGCCTCGATCAACATCTCTTGAGGCCCTCGTTAGGCGGTTGGATCAAGGGCCAGATTCAGAAGGCAGTACTCCTCGATACGGCTCGTATTGTGAGGAGGTTCCTATCTCTGTAGCCCTAACCACCGGTACCACCCTGCTCCCGACACCGGCGGACTTCTATTTTTTTATATTTTTAAATGCTTTTTTTTTACATCTTTTTGTTTAAGAAATATTTAAAAATGTAACTAAATAAGATGAGAAATGAATAAACGAGATAATAATTTATTAGCGACCAGCCTCAGCTTCGCACGGATTTTACGACTAGAAAATTTAAAAGTAAATATGTGTATTCATAGGTATTATACGGGGTATACTCTAAGGCCCGTTGTTCACGGCACGGTTTCTTTACGGTTCGGCGTGCTAGCCGCACCGTAGAGTAATCATCTGACAAGGCAAACCACCGTACGGCGCCGAGTCGTAGTGCCCAATGTCTGTCAACAAGCTGCCATAGTGAGCCATACAACACTGACGACCGTGCCTGCACACGGCGAATCAACCGTAGTTTTTCACGGCATGAAAAACGTGTGTGTACAGCAACGGCCAGAAGTCCACTTACACCGCAATGAACATTATCGCCTGCGCTATACGGGATGCGGCGCTTATATCTATACGGGCTGCGGCGCCGAAGAAGGTCATAAGTAAACTAATATTGATATGCCATAGTTTTGTGAGATTGTGATAGTCGACTTCTGGCTGCTACTGTACAAAGAGCCTTATCCATACTAATATTATAAATTCGAAAGTAACTCTGTCTGTCTGTCTGTCTGTCTGTCTGTCTGTCTGTCTGTTACCTTTTCACGCCTAAACCACTGAACGGATTTCGATAAAATTTGGCAAGGCTATAGATGGTATCCTGGGGACGGACATAGGCTACTTTTTTTTTTCAAAAATAATCCTACAGGGGGTGATATAGGGGATGAAAGTTTGTATGGGAAACTCAGTATTTCTTAAGTTAGGGATGTGAAAATTAAAATGTATGCTTTTGATAGGAAATAAAGAAATATGCGATTCAGCGTTTTTGAAAAATCATCCCCTAAGGGGGTAAAATAGGGGTTGATTTTAAAATTTACAAAACTGCATGGATTTCGACAAAATTTGGCAAGGCTTTATAAAGCATCCAGAGGAAGGCCATAGGATACTATTTTTTCAAAAATAATACTACAGGGGGTGATATAGGGGATGAAAGTTTGTAAGGAAACCCAGTATTTCTTAAGTTAGGGATAAAAAAATTATGCTATTGGTAGGAAATTAAGAAATATGCGATTCAGCGTTTTTGAAAAATCATCCCCTAAGGGGGTAAAATAGGGGTTGATTTTAAAATTTACAAAACTGCATGGATTTCGACAAAATTTGGCAAGGCTTTATATAGCATCCTGGGGAAGGACACAGGCTACTTTTGGTCTTAAAAAATAATCCTACAGGGGGTGATATAGGGGATGAAAGTTTGTATGGGAAACTCAGTATTTCTTAAGTTAGGGATGTGAAAATTAAAATGTATGCTTTTGATAGGAAATAAAGAAATATTCGGTTCAGCGTTTTTCAAAAATCATCCCCTAAGGGGGTAAAATCGGGGTTGATTTTAAAATTTACAAAACTGCATGGATTTCGACAAAATTTGGCAAGGCTTTATATAGCATCCTGGGAAAGGACATAGGATACTTTCAAAAACAATACTACAGGGGGTGATATAGGGGATGAAAGTTTGTAAGGAAACCCAGTATTTCTTAAGTTAGGGATAAAAAAATTATGCTATTGGTAGGAAATTAAGAAATATGCGATTCAGCGTTTTTGAAAAATCATCCCCTAAGGGGGTAAAATAGGGGTTGATTTTAAAATTTACAAAACTGCATGGATTTCGACAAAATTTGGCAAGGCTTTATATAGCATCCTGGGGAAGGACACAGGCTACTTTTGGTCTTAAAAAATAATCCTACAGGGGGTGATATAGGGGATGAAAGTTTGTATGGGAAACTCAGTATTTCTTAAGTTAGGGATGTGAAAATTAAAATGTATGCTTTTGATAGGAAATAAAGAAATATTCGGTTCAGCGTTTTTCAAAAATCATCCCCTAAGGGGGTAAAATCGGGGTTGATTTTAAAATTTACAAAACTGCATGGATTTCGACAAAATTTGGCAAGGCTTTATATAGCATCCTGGGAAAGGACATAGGATACTTTCAAAAACAATACTACAGGGGGTGATATAGGGGATGAAAGTTTGTAAGGAAACCCAGTATTTCTTAAGTTAGGGATAAAAAATTTATGCTATTGGTAGGAAATTAAGAAATATGCGATTCAGCATTTTTGAAAAATCATCCCCTAAGGGGTAAAATAGGGGTTGATTTTAAAATTTACAAAACTGCACGGATTTCGATAAAATTTGGCAAGGCTTTATATAACATCCTGGGGAAGGACACAGGCTACTTTTGGTCTTAAAAAATAATCTTACAGGGGGTGATATAGGGGATGAAAGTTTGTATGGGAAACTCAGTATTTCTTAAGTTAGGGATGTGAAAATTAAAATGTATGCTTTTGATAGGAAATAAAGAAATATGCGGTTCAGCGTTTTTGAAAAATCATCCCCTAAGGGGGTAAAATCGGGGTTGATTTTAAAATTTACAAAACTGCACGGATTTCGACAAAATTTGGCAAGGCTTTATATAGCATCCTGGGAAAGGACATAGGATACTTTCAAAAACAATACTACAGGGGTGATATAGGGGATGAAAGTTTGTAAGGAAACTCAGTACTTCTTAAGTTAGGCATAACAAATTTATGCTATTGGTAGGAAATTAAGAAATATGCGATACAGCATTTTTGAAAAATCATCCCCTACGGGGTAAAATAGGGGTTGATTTTAAAATTTACAAAACTACACGGATTTCGATAAAATTTGGCAAGGCTTTATATAACATCCTGGGGAAGGACACAGGCTACTTTTGGTCTTAAAAAATTATCTTACAGGGGGTGATATAGAGGATGAAAGTTTGTATGGCAAACTCAGTATTAAGTTAGGGATGTGAAAATTAAAATGTATGCTTTTGATAGGAAATAAAGAAATATGCGGTTCAGCGTTTTTGATAAATCATCCCCTAAGGGGGTAAAATAGGGGTTGATTTTAAAATTTACAAAACTGCAAGGATTTCGACAAAATTTGGCAAGGCTTTATATAGCATTCCGGGAAAGGACATAGGATACTATTTTTTTCAAAAATAATACTACAGGGGGTGATATAGGGGATGAAAGTTTGTAAGGGAAACCCAGTATTTCTTAAGTTAGGGATAACAAATTTATGTTATTATCCTATCTGACGGACAGGGCCGTCATCTACCCCGGTCATCAAGGAGAGTGGAACCGGCGAGAGATGTCGTGCGGTGTCCCACAGGGATCGGTCCTGGGGCCGCATTTGTGGGACATCGGGTACGACTGGGTGCTGCGCGCCGACCTCCCTAGCGGCGTCAGCGTGGTATGTTACGCTGACGACACGCTGGTCCTGGCGCAGGGGAGGTCGCACCAGGCGGCGGCTGATTTAGCGACACGCGGGGTTGCGATAGTCGTGGAGAGGATCCGGCAGTTGGGACTCGAGGTGGCCCTGCACAAGTCCGAGGCCATGTGTTTTCATGGTCCTCGGAATGCGCCACCGTCGGGTTCCCAAATAACGGTAGGAGGGGTTCACATCGGAGTCGGGTCGACGATGAAGTACCTGGGACTCGTCCTCGACAGCCGGTGGAACTTCGTGGAGCATTTCCGACGTTTGGCTCCCAGACTGGAGCGGGCTGGGGCTGCTTTGAGGCGGCTCCTGCCCAATCTGGGGGGTCCAAACGCCTCCTGCCGGAGGCTCTACGCGGGGGTCGTGCGGTCCATGGCCCTTTACGGAGCACCGGTGTGGGTGCGTTCCCTAAGGCTGGGGCCAGCCGGCAGGTTGAACGCGTCCCAGAGGGTCATGGCCATCCGGCTAGTCCGGGGATACCGCACGGTCTCCCGGGAGGCGGCGAGCCTCCTTGCCGGATTGCCGCCGTGGGATCTGGAGGCAAAGGTCCTCGCGCACGTGTGGGAGTGGCGCGAGGAGGCGAAGCGCCGGGGCGTAACTCCGCTGCCGCGAGAAATCACGGTACAGCGGACAGAGCTCCGGCGGGATCTCATGGCGGCATGGAGAGCGCGACTGTCGCAACCCAGCGCTGGGCACGCCACAATTGCGGCGATAAGTCCCCTCTTTGAGGAGTGGTTAGAGAGGCGCCACGGCGTCCTCACCTTCCGCCTGACGCACTGACGCAGGTCCTCACCGGACACGGTTGTTTCGGGAGGTTCCTGTTTCGCATAAGGCGGGAGGAAACGCCCGGGTGTTACCATTGTGTGGATCGCCCGGAGGACACGGTGGAGCATACAGTGGAGGTCTGCCCGGCTTGGGCAGAGCACCGCCGTGTTCTCACGGAGGCGATCGGCGGCGGCGATCTCTCGCGTCCGAGCCTGGTCCAGGCCATGGTGCGGAGCGAGAGTGCATGGGAGGCCGTCACCTCCTTCTGCGAAGCAGTGATGCTCGCGAAGGAGGAGGCGGAACGCGTGAGGGAGAGGCAGCCTCACGCCCTCAGTCGCCGCAGGAGACGCCCTGGGCGGCGGGAATCGCGGGGCGATTTCCGGCCACCGTAGGCGCGGGCCTGCGGACGGTGAGCAGCGGGTAGCTCGCCGTCCGGTAAGGACCAGGCCCGAGTCGACGGCGCGTTGTGTTCCACGCGCGCCTCAAAGAGATGTCAGCAAGTGACGGGGTCCAATAGGGCCGACGCCGCTGGGGTCGCGGGTTGTCTGAAGGGGTTACCGCGGCCCTGGCATAGGCAACTGAAGGAACACGGGTGGGTTTTAGTCAGTAAAAGTCTGACACGCCCTTCCGCTCCACCCAGAGCGGGAGAAGTTATTTGATGATTTCCCACCCTCAAAAAAAAAAAAAAAAAAAAAGGGATAACAAATTTATGCTATTGGTAAGAAGTTAAGAAATATGCGGGTCAGCGTTTTTTTAAAAATCATCCCCGAAGTGGGTAAAACAGGGGTTGATTTTAAAATTTACAAAACTGCACGGATTTCGATAAAATTTGGCAAGGCTATAGATAGCATCCTGGGAAAGGAAATGGGCTACTTTTTGTCTTAAATCATAATCCTACAAGGGGTGATAAAAGGGATGAAAGTTTGTATGGGAAACCCAGCATTTCTTAAGTTAGGGATATGCCCTATGTTTTCCACATGAACGTTCCCATGGGATATTTTCCGACATCCACGCGGGCGAAGCCGCGGGCAAAAGCTAGTACCTTATAAATTCTTTAAATAAATGATGGTGGTGAAAACCGTATCAATATCCGTTACGTAAGCTTTCGATGAACAACGCGGTCATAGTCATATTCCTAAAATTTCGTCCTTTTTGTTTTTTTTTTTAATTTATTTGTCACCAGGACGTTGATTGTACCTTATGATATTGATGATGCTGAACATTCTCACTAAAGCTGAGACCGAAGACATCGACCGTTCAGGCCTTATAGAGTACCAGTACCATTCACCTTGCCCTCAAGGTCAATGACCCTGAGGTCAAGCTTTCATCGTCTAATATAGGAGACATTCACCGCCTCATCTAACCCAAATGATTCACCAACAATTGAGGGGTTCTGGCGCTCGGCGGCCGCTGCCGCAACACGCTCGCTTCGCTCGCGCGCCTTCGCGCGTTAATGGTCACTGTTTTAACCTAACCCAAATGATTCACCAGCAATAGAGGTCACTATTCTAACCTAACCCAAATGATTCACCAATGTGAAGTTTCGGACGCGCGGGTGTTAAAGTACAGTGGAGCCGGTAAGGGTCTCTTTATCGATCGATTGTATCTCACTAGTCTACTTAGGATTGATAAGTTAATGCCCAACACTTACTGAGAGCTGTTAACACAAGCAGAATTATGGTGAATATGCAAGCGATGACGCCGGTTATGTTCAACACTAGGAGTATGCTGTGCCTCGATTGTGCATCACTGGAATTTTATTATTATCATTATAAACAAAGAGGTGCATGAACCACTGGTAAAAATTGGAATACACCTCCTGACCCTATAGAATAGGTACAGCTAGGCGTGATGTTATGTTCCATCAAATTATTATTTTTTAACCCTTAATAAGGCCAGGGGATATAATTTTCCAAAGCCAACACCAAATCGTAAGATGGCTGCTTTTTTTCGGACGATCTCTATCCTGAGATAGCGGCTTTGTTACTGACAGATAGACAGGTAACGTAGTTGAACTCAACAACAACCCAAGCCACGCACCTCTGACTTTTCGGATTCATGTGCGTATTGTCACAGATTAATACAGATGGGACACTCCGCAGTTTATGTAGGTATGTACCCGGCGGTCTCATCTCACTGGGACAATTCAGTGTGGGCTGCCGCGCACCGGCCGGCTCGCACGTTAGTTCGATACCCACTCACGCGCCCCGTCGTAAAAGGAGACAACCCTAACGAGTCAGAAGGTTTAAGAGTTACGCGATAGAAAGAGGGGCAACTTGTAGGTGAATATAACTGCAGGTATTATGCGTTGTGCGACCTGAATTGCACTTTATAGTGTCGTAGCAAGAGTCGCTTTTTATTTAAATGATTTTGCGGAGTGTCCCATCTGTATTAATCTCTGGTATTGTTTTGAAGAGGAAAACATCGTGAGGAAACCGGCATGCCTGAGAGATATTTCTCCACGGCATGTGAAGCTAAGTCAGAGGCCCATGGGATGGGCGGCATAGAAACTTTGACACCGGGTGGTCACTCACTAATCAATCACACGGAAAAGAAAAGAAAGAAGATGGAACTGTCCGATAGCAACAGACGACAGGTAGAATAGTTGCGTCAGCGAGGCTACGGGCCCAGCTACCAAATAGCGTTATTAGGAGTAGGTATGTGATTATTAAGTGAGTCACTTTCGGAACTAGTGGACCGACGCCGTCCGATAGTCCCACAAGAGTGTACTGAATGAAGGACACTGCGGTTATTACTAGCGGTTCTTGCCTCAGACCAAGAAAAAAGGATAGACAGCGCGCCGCGAACATTAAAACTGAAGCCACTTTTTTTTTCTATGTGTGCATCGAAGGGTTGTCATTTGTTAAATTTTTTCCCTATAATTTGGGGATATTTGTGTGGGTAGGAAAGTAGACATAGAGGATGGACTGCGATACCTGTATGAAATTGTCCACTATCTAGAAAGAGAGAAAAACAACTATTGACATGTATACAATGAACTTAGATACTAATAAGACCATAGACATAGAGGATGGACTGTCCATTAACTGCCTAAATTTGCCTATTCATCCATACATCTATCTCTTTCCTATAGAGATCGTTATCATCAAAATGATCAGAACAAACCACGCTGGTTTTCGATGGCACCCATTCCGGATCATTCCGACTATTTCTTATAGCTACTATCCATTTATGTTTTATTTCATTATTAGTTGGAAACCTAAAATATTAAATAAAAATACTAAAAGAAAGAATACTTAAAATATTAAAAGAAAATAGGAATATAACTGGAAGTAATAAATCATATTTATTTAAAATATATTAATTGAATGGGAAATTTTAAATCGTATTATGGCAACACCCATACTTTACGTCACTGCTTTCGTTTGTTGAGGTTTTTTGTTCAAAGTAACCTAAAATTCACAGTTTAATAATAGAGAAACGATGTTATTTCAAGTACTTACAAGTGAAAAGTGATTCCGTGAGACTTTTTATGTGATTTGCTGTTTTTTTTGCAACTTTTCACTACACAGGAAGGCATAATTCTTTTTTTTTTATTTAAGTTTACTTGACGACAACTCGTGACGTACCTACTAAGAGCGATGAGCATGGTTTTAGTGTAGGTGTGTGCGTGAGCGTGTATGTTTACTTGCAGGAGCACGGTTTTATGGCTTCACTTTTGATGTTCGCGGCGCGCCGTCTATCTCTTTTTCTTGGTCTGAGGGTTCTTGCCAAGTGCTCATTTGAAATTATTTTGATGCTAAAGTATTGAAAGAAAAAAAGAAAAGGCATTTTTGCTTAACTTATGTATTAAAATTAAGTCAAATACAAAGAAATAATAAGGCTTGCAGAGACTTTCGAAACTTCTGACATTGACAATAATTTAAAGTCAGTTGCCAGAGTTAATTAATAATAATAACACTTCTTAAAAGCAGTTTGTACCTAGTTAGGGCCTATTTCACGATGTCCGAATAGCCACCCACTACTCACCGAATAAATTCAAAAATGGAACAGAATTTGTATGAAATTATCTGCCAAGTCAGGCTCTGTCTTTTTTTTTGCCAATTTTGTTAAGTCCCCTTAATGAATGTAGGTAAGTATGTAGGTAAGCATGAGTGAGCCTATTGTTACTCATATATACTGCGGCCTGCTACAGAGAAATTCCTGATGGTGAAACCTAAATACCTACTCTACTCGACTCAGGAATCGAACCCACGCTCAGCGAGTGCGACCACTGCACCAGCGGTGCTATAGGTACAAGAATTGAACTAAAGTTTAAAAGAACAAAGCTCGTTATCTATCTGCCAAGGAAGATTTTTTATTTAAATTGGGTATTTGGAAACAAAATAACAATGATTGTATATTTGCATTGGCATTGTTTACCAGTCACTAGGGCGTTAGGTACTAATTTTGTTTAATCAGTTGTCTCGCAATTAGCTTATCGGGCTTTATTTCGCTGCACTAAAGACTTCACAATAATAACATTGTTATCGGCAGAACTTCGAGCAGGCTGTACTACTCGATTTATAATTAGACGGGTTTTGTAGTCGCGCGGCCAGTCGTTGCGCGGGCGTGGTGCGACCGGTCGAATCGACGACGGTCAATTCTATTCTAAATTCAACGCGGGTGCGCGCGCGTTGCACGTCGTCTTTGTTTACAAACACGCAGACGTTACAAAAACTTGTGATATTTTGAGATTTGTGTAAAAGGTAGGTGGTTCATTATACTTTCAAAGGTGTTGATTAAAATAGAATAAGTAAGTAGAAGCATAATATGTGCTTCATTGTAACTTTGGAGTAGGTGGGTTTAATAGATAATAATAATAATAAAATTCTTTATTGCCATAAAAAAAGGTGCACAATAAGTAGGTAGGTCGGTACCTACCTACCTACTTATTGTGTCATGCGTGCGGCATCAAAACCTGAATCAGGCACGCACCGTGCCAGGTTTTGATGCTAAAAAGTGAACCGGTATAAATAAACGATTTCTCATACAATGTGTAGGTACACACAACAGCAACATGAGGTGTAACCTATGTATTATTATGCGTAGGTATGCCTGTTTAGGTATACATTCACGCCTACACATGCAGTTGCTAGACAGCGTCGTTTCTAGGGCTAATATACCTACCTACTTAATGTAGGTATTTATTTTGCTTGTGGTAAGTAGGTACCTACATGTTACCATTATCATAACTGCTCTAATGATGCAGCTAACTACTTACCTACCTTCGGTGATCGCTAATTAGCAATAACGATATAAATAAATACCTAAACATGTTTTATAAGTACTTACCTAATTGGTTTCAAAATCAAAACATGAAGTTTGTGTGCGTTTTTTTTGTTTTATAAATCGTAGACCGTACTAGTACTACCTTTATGTATCTTGAAGTTTGTGTTTCTATCTTTTCCGTGATTGTCTTGACGTTCGCTGAATTCTCAATGCCATTGGCGTAAGTATTTTAATGTGGTCAAAAAGTTGAAATCTATAAATAAAGCTGTTAGGCTTAAAGTTCTTATTACATATTTATCAAAAAGCTGTTTGTCAGCTACTATTTCCTAGGTATACCTAGTTAGTGCAATCCACGAAGACGCGCCCCACTCTTCTTCCTAACCGCTTACAGTGCAAGTGTGCACCATTCCTCTAGTGTTTTAGTTTTGTCGATACACACTAATTGCAAGTAATTATAAATATAAATAAATATCCTTGGACATTTCACACAACGCCATGTAGTCCCAAGCTAAGCAACCTAATGCTTGTGTTATGGTAACGAGATGGCTGATAAACTACTTATATACATTTTTTTTGTAAATACATACATATTATAGATAGAAAAACACCCAGACTCGGAACAAATACTTGTAGGTCGTACAAATATTTGTTCCGTGCGGGAATCGAACCCGCGACAAGCTGCGCAGCAGTCAATCGCTTAACCACTGCGCCAACCGTGTCGTCAATTAACTATAGGTATAGGTAATTAGTGCGTACACTTGTACCATGTTCCATATTTGTACTGTAAGCGATTAGGAAGAAGAGTGGGGCGGTCCTCGTGGATTGCACTCAATTAGGAAGAAGAGTGGGGCGCGTCTTCGTGGATTGCACTAACTTAGGTATCGAAATGTGAAATGGTTAGATAATAAATTTCATTAATTTCTGCTATTTCTTTAAAAAATTCGGTAATGAAAACACTAAGGTGAAGTGAGCTGTCAATGTCAATAGTGTCAATTCCTAGCATCATGTGGAATGACAGTCCACTTCAAGTTCACTACACCTAAGTTTTCACCGTGACATTTTCAAAGAACGGCAGATAGGGTAGGGCGCTAGACTACTGAAGTAGGTACCTAGTAAGGTAGGTAAGTACCTACCTACCTAACTACCTAGGTACCTACCTATCTATACAACGTGTAACGTTAAATGCGCAAAACCTCTTAAGGGGTCATTGTACTCATCATTATGAACAACTTTTACTATGGGACCAAACCTGAAATCGCGAAAAAAAAATCAGCTGTTCAGTACATTTTGACAAAATATGCGAACATAAAAGTACTGAACAGCTGATTTTTTTTTCGCGATTTCAGGTTTTGTCCCATAGTAAAAGTTGTTCATAATGATGAGTACAATGACCCCTTAAGAGGTTTTGCGCATTTAACGTTACACGTTGTATATAGGTATATCTTCGGGATGATTAAAAAAAAGGAAAATATCTGTTGGTGAAAATTCAGTTAAGATGATTAGGTAGTTTTCATTGAACAAAGTTTCATCAGTTCATTGACTTGTTAGTTGTTATAGGCACTTGTAAGGGATTATTCCGGTGTTCACGAGGGAGTCTACCACAGATTATTACAGATGGGACACTCCGCAGTTTAGGTACCTATGAAGCTAAGTATACGGCCGGCCCCACCAGCCCCATCCACGGGGTTAATTCAGTAGAAATGCCGCGCGCCGAACGTATAAGAGTTACGCGATAGAAAGAGAGGCAATGTATAGGTGTTACCTACAGTTATATTCAACTGTAGGTAATTAGCGTTCTGCGAACTGAATTGCACTTTATTGTGTCGTAGCAAGAGTCGCTTTTTATTTAAATGACTTTGCGAAGTGTCCCATCTGTAATAATCTGTGGTATTACACATAACTATCACTTTTCTAACTACCTACTAATTTAGTTGGGGGTTACCTATACAGGGTCAAATTAAATTAGCTAGCGAAACTGCTGACGTGATGGGCATCGATATCTAAACATGATAAAACAAAAAATAAATAAAGTTGATGTTTTTTTGGAGTCTTCAACTGCCGCCGGTAGTGTAGTCAATATTGTTCTGACAATATTGTACTTAACTAGTTTGTTAATTAGATGGTTACAACCTACAGAAGTACAGACGTATTCTAACTATAGATACCAACCTATTTAGTTCACCTACGTTGTTTAGTTGAACTACTTTCAAAAATAGATTCAAAGAACAACGTCCTACCTTTATAAATGGTGTCCGTTATGCGAGCGTACACATGATTCAGGGTTTCTGTTATACCCAATAAATAGTGCGTAAATAGTGCTTATTTAGAGCAAAAGTAAAAAAATAGTGCATCTGTAGTTTTAGAATTAGAGACCATTTTTACTGGGTACGCTGGCAGAATGTTATGCTAGCGTACCCGTGGCAGTACTTGAAAACGGCTCATACTAAAGCAACGGAATTTACACACAAAAACAGTGCACAAATAGTGCGACCGCTATACAAAATTTCATAATGATTGCTCTATAGGAATGGAGATATTGAACAAGACTTTTTTAGAGGCATGAGGAACAGGGTGTAAAGTTCATTCATCCTCCATAGAAAAGGAAGGATCCTCCGACCAGACGGGTGTTGTGTCTGGTGGGCCACTGCCCGACGGTTGATGTCGGGACGTTGTATACAACGTGTAATGCTAAATGCGCAAAACCTCTTAAGGGGTCATTGTACTCATCATTATGAACAACTTTTACTATGGGACCAAACCTGAAATCGCGAAAAAATAATCAGCTGTTCAGTACATTTATGTTCGCAAATTTCGTCAAAATTGTACTGAACAGCTGATTTTTTTTCGCGATTTCAGGTTTGGTCCCATAGTAAAAGTTGTTCATAATGATGAGTACAATGACCCCTTAAGAGGTTTTGCGCATTTAGCATTACACGTTGTATATGCAATCGCGTGGTAAACTCTAATTGCGCGATGCAGGTTTGCGTGACGTCATGTCATTGATGCGTAGTTCATATGTGGCGATGTAGATGCCGCCACATCACTCCCCTCCGGAGACCGGAGGTCGATAGTGGGCTGAGTCGTGCATCTTGCGATGCTTGCCAGTGCCAGTTGTGGTTCCAGTGAGTCGGAACCGGGTGCCGCATAGTTCACGGTGAGTCGGAACTGTCTGCGGTGATACCCCAGTGAGTCGGGGTGGCGCTGCGTTTATGCTCCAGCGAGTCGGAGTGTACAGCGCTGGGTTGAGGTTGAGGCTGAAGGTGATGACCAGGAATGCGCGTCCGCTGCATGCTGGTGGTCAGGATACCCGTTGAAGCCGTGGATGCTGGCTGGCTGTGTGACTCGCCGCTCGAAAGCTTGAGGAAGTGATGCTGATGACGTCACGCTGATGTAGTTGCACGAAGGCTGCGCTGACGTTCATGCTCGGGGTCACCAATTTAGAGGCATGAGGAACAGGGTGTAAAGTTCATTCATCCTCCATAGAAAAGGAAGGATCCTCCGACCAGACGGGTGTTGTGTCTGGTGGGCCACTGCCCGACGGTTGATGTCGGGACGTTGTATATATGCTAATCGCGTGGTAAACTCTAATTGCGCGATGCAGGTTTGCGTGACGTCATGTCATTGATGCGTAGTTCATATGTGGCGATGTAGATGCCGCCACACTTTTAATGAACATTCCGACAGGCGTTATGCCAGCGTATACAAATTAGTGCAGAAAGTAAAGAAAGTAAAAAAAAAACAAATTAGTATAGAAAGCGGACGTCCCTTTGTCTAAATGCTCTATATCTTTAACTATAAAAATCAATGCCACTTTTCGTTGTAATTTTATAACTCAAGAACGGCTGGGCCGATTTAGCTGATTTTGGTTTTGAAATGTTTGACGTAGTCCAGGGAAGGTTTAAACGATGAGAAAAATTGGAAAAGTTGCCGGGAAAATTGGAAAATTCTGGAAAACTGAAAGTGGATTTTATATGGGAATATTGAAGGACGTCTGGCGGGTCAGCTAGTAATGTATAAATAGTGAGTGTCATTTGGCTCCTGCCAGTACAAATATTTTAAGTGAATTCGCAGTGGAACAATATAAAAAATGTATGTAAACTTCTACCATAGTATAAGTAGGTATAGATATGTTCAGAAATGTTTTGTCAACATTTTTAAGTATATTTTTTTTTAATTTTTAAAATAAATAAATAAATAAATATCTTTGGACATTTTACACAACGCCATCTAGTCCCAAGCTAAGCAACCTAATGCTTGTGTTATGGTAACGAGATGGCTGATAAAATACTTATATACATTTTTTTTTTTGTAAATACATACATACAGGGTGTAAGGGACAGCCCTCCGCAAACTGATAGGGTGAATTCAGTATGTCATACTAAGATGACTGGTACATGAAATTTTTTCAGGAACGTTAAGGGAATCCAATAAACCTGATTTGTTTGTGTTTTTGTGCACAAATCGGAACGTCTATTACTGGTTTGGAGGGGTAGGTAATAGGTATGCGGTGGGTTCGATGAACTCTGTAGCTAGACAGAAAGTGAACAGCTGATTACTCGCGTCGTTGGTTAGAGTATTTCAACATCCATTGCTGGTTTTAATTTTTTGCTGTTTTTTTTTGCAGTTTTTTTTATATAAATGGAATGCTGCGAACACACAATGCAATTTTACATTGAAATAATAAAAATGTGACTGAAAAAAAATTGAAAAAATGAAAATTTTCCTGAGAAAATTTCCGGTAGAATATGATTCAAAATGAGGAGCTGAATGCACCCTATTAGTTTGCAGAGGGCTGTCCCTTACACCCTGTATTATAGATAGAAAAACACCCAGACTCGGAACAAATACTTGTAGGTCGTACAAATATTTGTTCCGTGCGGGAATCGAACCCGCGACATGCTGCGCAGCAGTCAATCGCTCAACCACTGCGCCAAACGTGTCGTCAAAATACTGAACGAAAGCTGAAATGTAATTAAATATTGAACTAGGTGGAAAATAAGTTCGCTAATTGGTAGTAACGGTATTTCTCGAGTGAATATGAAAAGAATAAGTAGGTATTTGAAATTGAAATTAACTTATTATAAAAATAAAATAAGCATTTATTTTGCCAAAAGTTTTGTTTTAAATCACAATATAATCACATTATCGTGACTTATAATCCACGGTTATCTCGTGTATTCCCGCTCGTCCCCCTGACTTCGTCCACCTAGGATGATCAACGGGAATCCTACTTATATCATTATAAATGTGAAAGTTTGTGTTTCAATGTTTGTTACTCAATCACGTAAAACGGCTGAACTGATTTGGGTGAAATTTCGCACACAGATAGATTATAACTTGGATTAACACATAGGGTACTTTTTATCCCGACAGTAGCTTCCCGTGGGATAATTTCCAACATTCACGCGGGCGAAGCCGCGGGCAAAAGCTAGTATTATAAATGTGAAAGTTTGTGAAGATGTTTGGATATTTGTTACTCAATCACGCAATAGTGGCTGAACGAATTTGGATGAAATTTGGTGCACAGATAGTTTATTACTTGGATTAACACATGGGATTTTTGCACGAAAGGACACTTGCGCGAAAGACACTTGCGCGACAAGTCTTTTCCTCGACTGGAGTTTTGCGTGAATAGACTTTTGCGCACATGGACATTTGCGCGAAAGACACTTGCGCGAGAGACACTTGTGCGAAGGACACTTGCGCAAATCCACTTGTGCAAAAGACATTTGCACGAATCCACTATTGCCCGAAAGGACAGTTGCGGAAATGAGATTTCTTCATAACATCACGCCTGTATTCTTATGTGTACGCTAGCATACCTAATGGACACTTATAAATGCACTCGGATACCGCGATAAAAATAAATGGCGGGCCTGCGAAATTCAAAAACCATTGAACGGATATGAGGCGAATGAGAAAAACTTATCAGACTGTTTTTATTCGCCTTAAATTAAAAATAATAATAATACTTAAATAGGTACTTAGTTTACTTTTTAGGGTTCCGTACCAAAATGGTAAAAAAAGGAACCCTTATGGTGCGACTCAGTCTATCTGTCTGTCTCTCTGTCACAGCTGGATATCTCAAGAATTACTAGTGCTATCAACTTGAAATTTGGAACAGTTTTAGATGACGTTTACCCAACTATTTTGCAAATAAGAAAGAAATAAAAATATTTATATTTTTTTTGCAACAGGGACTGAAAGGGGGTCTTAAAAATTCGAAGTGGGGCTACTGAGGCATGTGGGGTATCATATGAAAGAGCGCTATTTATACATTCTCAAACATTTTTTTCTTTTTTTTAGGCCGCATAGTTTTTGACTTTTGATTAAAAATGTAAAAAAAGTATCGTTCCCGCCCTTATCTCCGAAGTTTGCATATAGAAAAATCTGAAATTATTTATGTGATAGAAGTTGGATAGAAGTGTATGTAAAGGTTACAGGAAAAATAAAACGATGTCTCTAAATAGCACACTTTTTCAGAAATCATCAACAAAAATGAAATATAAACGGAACCTTCGGTGCTCGAGTCCGACTCGCTCTTGACCGGTTTTTTTTTTGTAGGTGACAACATAGGTACAGTCAGCAACAAAAGTCTATTAACACTTCAGTTTTCTCTAAAACAATTTTTGTAGGTACAAGCGAATTAAAATTAAGGACAGTTGTTGAATGATAAAAACTCTTAGATATTACATATAATACTGAAAAGTAGTGTAGGTACTAAT
Source organism: Cosmia trapezina (assembly GCA_905163495.3). Taxonomy (NCBI): domain Eukaryota; kingdom Metazoa; phylum Arthropoda; class Insecta; order Lepidoptera; family Noctuidae; genus Cosmia; species Cosmia trapezina. The sequence goes on from LR991022.1 coordinate 21,753,996, forward strand.
AATTTAGGGTCAATTGATTTCACATGTAAAATTAATAGTGTTAATCTACTTCTGTTGCTGACCGTACATAGTGCCCTATGTAGTAAAATGTTATAACTGTGCTTAATTTAACTCTTATAAAAGGCCTGTGTTACCTTATAAGGAATTGACATGAGAAAACAGACATTGCCTGCGTTGGATTTGATTATACCGGAAGAATAAAATCATTATTTTACAAGCATGTCGATCTGTTGGCCTTGCTTGGCATTCGAAACAGACATTGTACTTTTTTGATATAGAAACGGTGCAGTATTTTGTTTGCATTGCATTGTGAATATCTCTGCAACCTAACACCGGCCATTTAGACGGGTGGGTAGGGTATCGGAATCTAATATACCTAAAGAAACACGAGGGCGTTGACCCCATGCTGAGCTATTTACTTAAATTAAAGATTCTCAACGCTCGGCTGAACAACGAGAGTTGAAAATCCAGTGCGCGATAAAATCCCGCCGCGATTTCATTACGCTCGTGCGAACGCCGACTTAGTGTTGCCTAAATGCAAGACCAAGACGAGACTTAGTCTTGGTCTTACGTCAATACCTACACCTGGCCTTGGTCTTGGTCTTGTTATTGCGCTCTCAGTCTTGGTGTTAGTCTTGGTCTTGTGAAAATGCAAGAACAAGACCAAGACCGATTTTCAACACTAGTGTCATTGTGTCGCGTGCGACTCGTGCGAGTCGCGTCGTGTAGCGCGCCTGGGCCCCAAGTCTGCTATTTTTTATATTCCAACACGATCCCATTGTCACTGCATTGTCATTTTGCTAAAAGTTCGTAATCTGCTAAATTCATAATTTCATACAATGGAGTGTCAGTGGTTGACCATTGGAAAGTCATAATGACGCCATTATGACGCCATTATATTAGTAGATTACCAAACTTGTCAAAATCAAGAATTATGAAATCAATGATAGACCATTCTGACACTATTGTAATAGCAGACTTGGAGTCCGTTTCAACCGCGCGGCCATGACGTTAAAAAAAAAAAAAACTATCCCAACATTTTGTAACAATTTGTAAAAGTTGACTCCCAAAACCACAAATTTGTCAAAGCTATGGTTAAAAAGTTAGAAGGGTTTGAACGTGGCCGCGCCATCGAAACGCGGAGAACCGCGCGGCCACGGAGATCTCAGGAACTAAGCGTTGCACAGACCTGAAATTTTGGTAAATAACAGATTCAATTTGTAAACAATTTGTAAAAATATAGAAAAAAATCCTAGGTTAATATTTTAGGAGCTGTGAGACTAAAACCCCGTGGCCGCGCCATCGAAACGGTGAAGAAAACGTGATAGCCGATATCTCGCTGAAAAAGCATCGCAGACGTCTAGAGTTTTTTGTAAAACCCAGATTTGAATTTGTCAAAACTTACAAAAATGCAACAAAAAATCCTAGGTTTATATTTCAAGAGCTGTAAGACTAGAACCTCATGGCCGCGCCATCGAAACGGTGAGAAATACGTTATCACCGATATCTCGCTGAAAAAGCATCGCAGAGGTCTGAAGTTTTTTGTAAAACCTAGATTTGAATTTGTCAAAACTTGTAAAAATACAACTAAAAATCCTAGGTTTATATTTCAGGAGCTGTAAGACTAGAACCCCATGGCCGCGCCATCGAAACGGTGAAAAAAACGTGATAGCCGATATCTCGCTGAAAAAGCATCGCAGACGTCTAGAGTATTTTGTAAAACCGAGATTTGAATTTGTCAAAACTTACAAAAATGCAACAAAAAATACTAGGTTAATATTTTAGGAGCTGTGAGACTAAAACCCCGTGGCCGCGCCATCGAAACGGTGACAAAAACGTTATCACCGATATCTCGCTGAAAAAGCATCGCAGAAGTCTGAAGGTTTTTGTAAAACCTAGATTTGAATTTGTCAAAACTTGTAAAAATACAACTAAAAATCCTAGGTTTATATTTCAGGAGCGGCGCCATTGAAACGGTAAAAAACACGTTATCGCCGATATCTCACTGAAAAAGCATCGCAGACGTCTGAAGTTTTTTGTAAAACCTAGATTTGAATTTGTCAAAATTTGTAAAAATATAACAAAAAATCCTAGGTTTATATGTTAGGAGCGGCGCCATTGAAACGGTGAAAAACACGTTATCGCCGATATCTCACTGAAAAAGCATCGCAGAGGTCTGAAGTTTTTTGTAAAACCATGTACAACATTGTGTGAAATGTACCAAGGATATTTATATTTATATTTATATTTATTGAAACGGTGAAAAATATGTTATCGCCGATATCTTGCTGAAAAAGCATCGCAGAGGTCTGAAGTTTTTCTTTATTTCTACATAATAATACGTATTAATAGAGGTGTTGTTCATAAAAAAAATCTCGCTAATACTTACTTTCTTCACGTTCATGACTTATTTCTGCGCGATACCGTATTATATAAACCTGGATTTTTTCTGTATTTTTGTAAATGTTGACTAATTAAAATCTAGGTTTTACAAAAAACTTCAGACCTCTGCGATGCTTTTTAAGCGAGATATCGGCGATAACGTGTTTTTCACCGTTTCAATGGCGCGGCTCCTGAAATATAAACCTAGGATTTTTTGTTGTATTTTTACAAGTTTTGACAAATTCAAATCTAGGTTTTACAAAAAACTTCAGACCTCTGCGATGCTTTTTTAGTGAGATATCGGCGATAACGTGTTTTTCACCGTTTCAATGGCGCCGCTCCTAACATATAAACCTAGGATTTTTTGTTATATTTTTACAAATTTTGACAAATTCAAATCTAGGTTTTACAAAAAACTTCAGACGTCTGCGATGCTTTTTCAGTGAGATATCGGCGATAACGTGTTTTTTACCGTTTCAATGGCGCCGCTCCTGAAATATAAACCTAGGATTTTTAGTTGTATTTTTACAAGTTTTGACAAATTCAAATCTAGGTTTTACAAAAAACTTCAGACCTCTGCGATGCCTTTTCAGCGAGATATCGGTGATAACGTTTTTGTCACCGTTTCGATGGCGCGGCCACGGGGTTTTAGTCTCACAGCTCCTAAAATATTAACCTAGTATTTTTTGTTGCATTTTTGTAAGTTTTGACAAATTCAAATCTCGGTTTTACAAAATACTCTAGACGTCTGCGATGCTTTTTCAGCGAGATATCGGCTATCACGTTTTCTTCACCGTTTCGATGGCGCGGCCACGGGGTTTTAGTCTCACAGCTCCTAAAATATTAACCTAGGATTTTTTTATATATTTTTACAAATTGTTTACAAATTGAATCTGTTATTTACCAAAATTTCAGGTCTGTGCAACGCTTAGTTCCTGAGATCTCCGTGGCCGCGCGGTTCTCCGCGTTTCGATGGCGCGGCCACGTTCAAACCCTTCTAACTTTTTAACCATAGCTTTGACAAATTTGTGGTTTTGGGAGTCAACTTTTACAAATTGTTACAAAATGTTGGCATAGTTTTTTTTTTTTTTAACGTCATGGCCGCGCGGTTGAAACGGACACGCTGAGGCCCTGTTTGAAGGAACCCTGATAGTTACTTACAATACCTTATGATAGCTCCGTGACAAGTCTCTTCAACAGTAGATAAGTAGGTACCTAATAAGTATCGAGAATCAAGTCTGTTGTACGACCATTAGACAATACCTCTGGCTTTATTAAGAGGAAATGGGGGCGGCCAGACTTTTGCTAATTAGGTATTTTAAGAAGGTATTGCTGTCGCTCTGCGAGCGCTCCGCCCTCGAATTCGCGCGATAAGGACAACTGCAGATCCGACTAAATAGCCTATGTAAAAAGTCACATTTCGAGGTTTGGCTCTCGCCTATTTCCTCCTCCAATATTGGACCAATTTAAAAGATATTTCATAAACTGAATAAGAAGGATATTAACTATGCCCCTATGTTTTTCTTTTTTCGTTAATAGTTGTCAAATTCGTATACTAGGCGTCTGTTGACAGCGGTCTGAATAGGCAATTTTGAGCATTTTTTGAGGGTTATAGTTCTTATAAAAAAAATATATCATCAAAAAGGAAAACATAGGGGCATACAAGTAGCTGATATTTATATTTCTGTAAAAATCATTGCTTTATGGTCATTAACCAGAAAGAAAACAGGCGAGAGCGTTTGTATCTTTTTGTATGGAAAAAAGAGCACCCACATTTCCTCTTAAATAATCGTACTCGACTCGACGTTAATTGTAATCGGTAAGTTAACAATAAAAGTACTTAACACCTTGATGGAATCTAGCAAGGGCGAAAATAATAGATATCTACCTTATAGATACAACCTAGAACATAGTGCCATCATTATCTACATTACTCTAATTAGATCATTGTTTTGTTCTAGATTGAATTGTGTAATTAGGAAGATTTCTTACCTTTATGTTTGATTACCTACCTAGAGATAGGTATTGTGTAATTCATAATACTAAGTACCTACCTACAGTACGGCCGTTTTATCTTTTGGCAAGTCGGAACTTCGCGCAGAATGCTGCGCACATTTTTTAGAAATCAAATGGTGTCAAATGAGGCGATTGTGAGTGAGAGAACATGCGCGAAAGTTCTTAGTGCCTATGTTCAGACTTGCCAAGATAATGATTTCGGCGGTAGTGTACCTACCTAAGTACTTATGTCGGCAGTGCCGAAGCAGTAGGTATACCTGCAGCATTTTGCAATAAATTTTAAACTAAGTACTTATTTCGGTTAGCAGATGATTTGATAAGTATTTGGAGATATCCTAAAACTGGTTTTCGTTATTGACGTAGGTACCTACCTACCTACTCGCTTAAGTAGGTCTGTTCTGTATAAGTACATAGTCAGTGCCAAAAGTGGATGACAATTTTTTAATGGGTTTTTTGCTACTGGCCGGGACGTCGCCGGCTTATCGGCACCGATATCGTCGCCGACATTGCCGGGGAAGCAAAAATGTATGAAATTATATGGCACGTGTTTCCACTTGCCGGCACGGCGCTGACTCGCAGCGATGCCGGCGCCGATATCGGTGCCGGTATACCGGCGACGTCCCGGCCAGTGGAAAAGCGCCCATGACGCATTTAAAACAAGGAAGAAACAGCTGCCTAGTTATAGGCTTATAGGTACCTATGTATTTGGAAATAGTAGACAACCTACTTAGAGGTAGATACTTGCGCAATTTAGTAGTGTTCCGTAGGACCGTTATAATTAGACATGGTATGTATAGGTATATACCTATTATATCGATCATTAGAAAGTAAACCGGTAAGTAGTAGAGACCAAAATATGAAACAAACATAAGTAGTTACCTATACTACGTGCAGCTGCAATTGCGACGTTAATTCAACAGGCGTATACGGTTCCGCGTTATCGTTTTATAAAGATATATTTATTTCATTAAACGTTATCATTTATTAATTTATATTCAATTTTCTAAAATAGCATCTTGGAGCAACCTGTAGCGCGGAGATGAAATTGAAACAAACGAGAAAAAAAAGACCACGCAACTCGAGTTTTTTCTTTCCATGAAGTTACTTAACAGCTGGGTCAGCACATTAGATAAACGATGAACAAAAAAAAAGGTGTTGTGTCAACGACCTTTTACCAGATGGCATAGAACAATAGCTTCATGAATGAGTTTTTGCATAAAGTGATCCTAATTTTGGTTACTATTTTATTATTTAGTTTGTTTGAAATTATTTTTTTTCAATTTACGAATTATATTATGTTCTAAAAGTTGCCTCTCTTTCTATCGCGTAACTCTTATACCTTCTGACTCGTTAGGGTTGTCTTCTTTTACGACGCGGCGCGTGAGTGAGTATCGAACTAACGTGCGCACCGCCCGGCGCGCGGCAGCCCACACTGAATTAGCTCGACAAGTCGAGCCCGCCGCGTACCTACTTCTAGCTTCATAACTAAAATGCGGAGTGCGCCTGGGTTGGTTTTGTGGGAAAACGGCTCATGTGTCTCCTGGTGATAAACCGGCCATCATTGATCACCAGACTCCGAATAAATTCCATAATGTTCGTTCAATTTAGCCCATTTTGTCACGGAACAAAAAAACAGTCACTACAAACGAGTTCGATTTTATTGGTACAGCTGGAATAAATTAATAGAACATTGAACGAAACGCGAGCAATATGAAATCTCTTTGGTTCGAATTAAACCTAAATAAACTCTTTGTAATAAATAATCTTTTAATAAAATTAAATTGTTGAGTGCACAGCAAAATCTGCCTAAAATAGGTAAGCATTCAGTAACGTTCCTGTACCTACATGTACTCGTATTATAAGTAGGGCCTTAGTTCACAATTGCACTAACTACAGAATTGACAATTTTGAGGAGGGGTTTTAGTCTTATAACTTACTAGCTTTTGCCCGCGGCTTCGCCCGCGTGTATGTCGGGAAATATCCCAAGGAAACCTGCTACCAGGAATTCCTTCCTTATTCCTTGTCTACATTATAAAGGGAACCTCTGTGCAAAATTTCAGCTTTCTAGGTCCAAGGGTTTGGGCTGGGCGTTGATGAGTCAGTCAATCAGTCAGTCAGTCAGTCAGTCAGGACTTCTCTTTTTATTTATATAGATAATATATTACATTTTTCATTTCATAAGCTTACTTTATTTATTATTATTTACTAGCTTTTTCCCGCGGCTTCGCCCGCGTAGATGTCGGAAAATATCACATGGGAACGTTCATGTGGAAAATATAGGGCCGTCCGATATAACTGTGCAAACTCAAATCGCTACGATATATCGTTGCTGTGTATGGTGGGCTTAAAGCTCCCAGTCAGCGTGATTTTTTGCGACATCTTCAACAATCATCGTCATATTTCAGCCAATTTCCAAAAAAAACATAATGAATTATACACTGAATCACTCAGTTTGGTGAAAACCATATGAAAATCCATTCGTCGTAAAAACGTCGAATGAAATAAAGACTAAATGTTACCTCAAGAAGTCAAGATACGAACTATGACTAGGTACATTTCCAATCCCATAAATCTCTTAAAAAGAGGTAGGTACACAAACATTTTAATATTATTTGTGAATTTTAAAATCAACCCATATTGTACCACCTAATGGGATGATTTTTCAAAAACTCTGTACCACATATTTATTTATTTCCTACCAAAAGCATAAATTTGAATTTTCATATCCCTAACTTAAGAGATGCTGGGTTTCCCATACAAACTTTCATCTCTTATATCACCCCTTGTAGGATTATTTTTAAGACAAAAATTAGCCTATGTCCTTTCCCAGGATACTATCTATAGCCTTGCCAAATTATATCGAAATCCGTGCAGTTTTGTGAATTTTAAAATCAACCACTATTTTACCCCCTTAGGGGATGATTTTTCAAAAACCCTGAACCGCATATTTCTTTATTTTGTACCAAAATCATAAACTTGAATTTAGAAATGCTGGGTTCCCCAAACAAACTTTTATCCCCTATATCAACCGCTGTAAGATTATTTTTAAGACAAAAAGTAGCCTATGTTCTTCGCCAAGAAGCTATCTATAGCCTTGCCAAATTTGATCGGAATCCGAGCATTTTTGTGAATTTTAAAATAAATCCCTATTTTACCTCCTTATGGGATTATTTTTCAAAAACGCTTAGTCGCATATTTCTTTATTTCCTACCAAAAGCATAAATATGAATTTTCATATTCCTACCTTAAGAAATGTTGGATTTTCCATACAAACTCTCATCCCCTATATCACCCCCTGTAGGATTATTTTTTTAGATAAAAAGTAGCCTATGTTCTTCCCCGGATGCTATCTATAGCCTTGCCAAATTTTATCGGAATCCATGCAGTTTTGTGAATTTTAAAATCAGCCCCTATTTTACCCCCTTTTTTTTTTTTTTTTTTTTTGAGGGTGGGAAATCATCAAATAACTTCTCCCGCTCTGGGTGGAGCGGAAGGGTGTGTCAGACTTTTACTGACTAAAACCCACCCGTGTTCCTTCAGTTGCCTATGCCAGGGCCGCGGTAACCCCTTCGGACAATCCGCGACCCCAGCGGCGTCGGCCCTATTGGACCCCGTCACTTGCTGACATCTCTTTGAGGCGCGCGTGGAACACAACGCGCCGTCGACTCGGGCCTGGTCCTTATCGGACGGCGAGCTACCCGCTGCTCACCGTCCGCAGGCCCGCGCCTACGGTGGCCGGAAATCGCCACGCGATTTTAAAATCAGCCCCTATTTTACCCCCTGGGATGATTTTTCAAAAACGCTTAATAGCATATTTCTTTATTTCCTACCAAAAGCATAAATATGAATTTTCATATTCCTACCTTAAGAAATGCTGGGTTTCCCATACAAACTTTCATCCCCTAATATCAACCCCTGTAGGATTATTTTTGAGAAAAAAAAAGCCTATGTCCTTCCCCATTGCCATCTATAGCTATGCCAGATTTTATTGAAATCCGTTCAGTGGTTTAGGCGTGAAAAGGTAACAGACAGACAGACAGACAGAGTTACTTTCGAATTTATAATATTAGCATAGTATGGAAGTATGGATTCATGGAACGTTCATTAAACTTTTTTTTTTCTGTCAACTGCGTTTTTGTTAGAAAGAGACTGATTAACGGTTTTCAAAACGCGCAAACGAAAGTGCATGACATTTAGTAGTGTATTTGGCACTAAAAAAGTGAAAATTGATTTTTTTATTTAGGTTCGTACAATTTATTGTGAACGTCGATATGTATACAGGGTTATTTTTAAAACATCAGAAACCTCTTAAGGGGTCATTGTACCTTCGTCATTGTATTGTATTTCGATGAGTTTGATGTAGATAAATGTACTGAACAGCTGATTTTTTTTCGCGATTTCAGGTTTGGTCCCATAGTAAAAGTTGTTCATAATGATGAGTACAATGACCCCTTAAGAGGTTACTGGTGTTTTAAAAATAACCCTGTATAGGTAGGTTCTTACATATCAAATCACATAAGTGGTCAGTTGCCGTGAAAATTGCACAAATTACCCGGATCAACCGAGCTTAAATGAGCCTCAAAATGATCCTTATTAAGCCCCCTTCGGTCGCAATCGGTTAAAAACGGCCTATTTATGAAATAACCGTTCTCATTGTACGGAAAACTCTTCACAACGCTTTTTAAAGGCTTAAAAAGGGATCGATAGACGGTTCGTTGTGGTTAATTTGTTTGTACAGTTTGTAGGAAGAGCAACAGTTTTGAGCTTAGACAAAAGCTCTGAGGTTCCGTAACCACTGATAGAGATTTGCTTGTTTTTGACGTGAAAACGTCTTTTCGATCGATGTAGGTGGTAAGTTCAATAATTCTGACCGACAAAATCATGTAGGATTTCAACCGCTAATAACTACGAGACTTTTAATGCTAGAGTAATGGTTGAGCATTCAAAAGATAGGTAAAACACTGTGATAGCTCATATTTAGGTATAACCCATGGGTATAACAATTTTAAGAACTTGCGTGTGACGCGCATGTCCGCGTCCCTCTACTTTTCAAGTGCCGGAATATGAAATATATAGCGCAAAAACGTGTTTAGCTAGATCAGTTATTCTGGTACCTTTGTCAAGGGTTGACTAAGCACTACCAGGACCTAAAGAGAAACAACAAGTAAAAATTCAAAATTAATATGAAGTTGACAATAGCAAATTAACGTCAGATGTCGTCTGATATCGGCCATAAATCTCCTCAGAATGCAATACAAGAAAACTTGTATCTTATCTTAAATAGGTAAGTCTAGTGTCGAGCAAATACAATGGATAAGGAAGTATTGAAAGCCCATAATATCCGTGGAAGCAGTAATAAAATTTCAATCTGTTTTCACAAAAACAAAGGGCCGGCCTCGAACTGCGACTATACAATTTTTTTTTTCAGCCTTTGGTACCATATAGCATGATAATAATATCCAACTCTCTCTACCTATTAGGAAGGTACTTACCTAACCTAATTAGGAGTTAGACACACAAAACAGCGGTTGTATCTTTACACATTTCAATATTCGGTACCTATAGCGAGCTCAATGACCTGACCCTAAACCTGCTCAATGATTTTGTCGAGCTGTAGCGGAAGAACGCTGCAGCTGTAGGGCTGTAGGAAAATGGAGAATAAACAAAAAATAAAAGTATGAAAACATGCGATTGGCGCACTTGTGCTCTGCAGATGTAAATTAATTCAATTGCTCTTGACACATCTCTGAACCCAATAGACTAGATTCGATTACGGTACGGCACACTCCTTACGAATAGGTACTCGATACTGCGCTTGTGTCATATCGATACTTCACTAATAACCGCGTTGGGTATCAATTGATTTGTTGCGGTCGATCATGCCGTCCCTATAAAGGTATGGAATGTGGTTTAGAGTTTCTTGGGTATTTTTATGCAAACCCAAAAATACCTACTTCCTTATGAACTTCGAGGTAGAACACATTGCATAAACTGAGTAAAAAACCAAATACCTACATATTAAGAGTGCGGGGCGAGCCCTGTCGTGCCTAGACCAGAGATTAGAAGAAGACTGTGCGGTTAAGAGTCTGTCACAGGCATAGACTTATAAAAAAGGAGGACTCCGCGCCACGCATATCGAAAGTGAAGCACAGTAAGTATGCCGGACCGTTTGTACAAGCACGCCTCACGCACACATTTACATCATAGTATGCCGACCGGCCGCCATTACGTGACACGAGCGACGGCGGTCTTTGCAGGTCAAATCACGCACACATAGATTGGTACGGTGCTTCACTTTCGATATGCGTGGTGCAGAGTCCTCCTTTTTTATACGTCTACGGTCACAGGCCCCTCAGTATGATAAGCATTAGAGAGAATGCGTTCCATGACACCTGTCAGTTGGACAGTTTCTAGTAACTTTATGGATCAAATTCGCAAAACACATATTCGTTAGTATGAAACTGACAGGTGTCAAGAACGCATTTTCTCGACGGCCGGACTACAGTAGATCTTTAGAAAGGGACTGTTGTTTCGAGAACATGTTGTGTGTGACTTTTAATTAGCTGTAGTAAAATGACACTTCTTATGTCATTTTTACTGTCATTTCGCTATAAACATAACAAACATAACATTACATAACATTTTTTAACGAAATGACAGATAAGAAGTGTCATTATTACCCGACTGCGTCAGAAGGAGGGTTATGTTTTTCGAGAGTATGTTTGATGTATGTATAATTGTTTGGCACGCTCGCTCTGCAGCCTGAACGGCTCGATGGATTTTAGCTTGAGAGGTGTCGTTAGATTCGTATATCAAAATAAAAAAAAACAAAATGGCGGATTTTCGGCGCCAAATTCGCTTCGGCCGTCAAGGAAACCGGGGTTTCGTAACTGGTTTCCATGAAGGCTTTTTTTATACGTCTACGATGTCTTAAAAATTTTTTTTTTTCTCAAAACCTGTCGATTGGCGTATCAAAATACTTTTTTTTACTGTAGCTAATTAAAAGTCCGAGCATTGTGAGGTTAGTTTAGCTGTTGGTTGAATGTGTGCGTAGTGAGAGCCCAGAGCGGGAGGTGTAGTTTTTCATGCTTCACTGTTAGTACAGTACGCTGTCTTGGTTTTTTATTTGGTCAGAGGTGCAGCGTGCTGAAGGTCTTGCGAGGATGTAGGTACATTCATCACGCCATTTGGCGCGACGGACTGACCACGCATAACTTTTTACAGAGTACCTATAGGCCAGCCAACGAATAATTGTGGATGGAAAAGTCAAAAGCAGAAAGTTTGACTTAAGAACTTTGTTTGGACTAGTTAGGAGATAAACATACTAAAAGTCCTTACCCCTCCGAGGTGAGCCCGAGGGCGGGGGGGGGAAGGGGCACAAAGAAGGTCCCGTTTTTTGGTTTTTTGCTAATATCTTTAAAACGGTGCGTCTTAGAGAAAAAGTACCTTCTACGTAATGAAAGCTCATAAAATTGTTTCCAACTTCTACCTTATATACTTTTTCGAACTATACGTTCCGGAATAGTGAAAATTGTTGAAAAAAACTACTTTTATCAAACAGTAGGCTCTGTTGCCTGTTCTTCGTTCGCGTTATTTCGGGATAAAAAGTAGCATATAATTGTTAATCCAGGTCCCAATCTATCTATCTACCAAATTTCATCCAAATCCGTTCAACCGTTGAGTTATCGAAACTGTTATCTATGTAATATATCGCCCGCGTGGATGTCGAATATTATCCCACGGGAACCTACCACCGGGATAAAAAAAATTTGTGTGTCAATCCAGGTTATAAACTATCTGTGTGCCAAATTTCATCCAAATCCGTTCTGCTGTTTTTGCGTGATCTACCGTCGCAGCTGAGGAAAGTTATGAAGCAATGTATGTCAGAAAACGTAAGAGTGTAGAACACATTTTTGAAAATTGACCATTTTTCAAAGCTCATAGCTAGGCAAAGATTGGAGATAGATAAAAAGTGTGAACACCAAAGTTTTAGAGAATTTAATCAGCTTTCATTATGTAGTAGGTACAACAAAATTTCGTACGATGCACCGTTTTCGAGATGTAAGCAAAAACCAAAAAATGGGACCTTCTTTGTGCCCCCCCCTCCTCCTCGGGCTCACCTCGGAGGGGTAAGGACTTTTAGTATGTTTATCTACACCCATGCTATAAATTCTCTATAAAAGTTTCTGAAACAGTTCTATTCTATTTTTCACTATGGCAATGGTGCCGCTGTCGACAATTCTGCCAATGTCAGATGTGTTATGAGAAAACGTGCGTGTAAAAAGAAAAAAAAAGAAAAAAAAGAAAATAATAATTCTAGATTGAATTTAATGTGAGACTTGTTGACAGGTATTAGTACACTGAAACAAACACAAAAAATATTATTAGTTAAATATTAAATACTAATATATATATCATGTACAAGTGACATACAACAAACCACACAAAAATAAATATAATCATAATTTAATAGAAACAGTTAGCTTATTGCCCACATTAAAACAGCCAGTGTCATAGTAACCATAGTAACCATAATAGCATCCAAACGGGTGCTTTAATCTTGTACTGAATTTCATAATGCAACTCGTTTTCAAAAAAAAGAACATTGTAATGTACGCGCATTTCACTACAACAGCGCCGTAATTTAAAAAAAGAACTTATTCGAATTCACGTCGTATACTATGACGCCGGCCGCCATGTTCGATACGAGTATTAGTATTGCAAAAAACTGTTTCAGAACCTTTTATAGAGGATTGATAACATGGATGTAGATAAAGTCTTGTATGCAACTGTACATAATTAGGTATTAAAACACTATGTGATACTATTATCACACTCGGCTTCGCCCACGAGGCGAAGCCGGGTGTGATAAACCCACATTCGTGTTTTAAAACCCCTTATTATACGTCAGTTGCATAAATAAACTATTATCTCCTAACTAGTCCAAACAAATTACCTAAGTCAAAGTTTCTGCTTTCGACTTTTCCATCCACATGCCTCTTTTGAGCACTCATTGACTGGACTACTACTGATTTTGAAGATTCTTTTTTTATCTTTTTATGTCTCTCATTATGATTGCCTTCATCCAGTACCTACCTACATTGCATTGGCCTTTTGGATTCGAATAAAGTCATCCATCGCGCTCATGCCTTATGCATCTGGATGTGACTGAAAAAGATAGGGGGCATTGCTCATTTATCGCGGGCGACATGTTGGCAACGATAATATCGCCCGCGTTACTTCACCTTGAAGCTTGAACGCTTTATCACCGAGTTATCGTTATGCAGTTACAAGCAGACCAATAAATGAAGCTGTCATGAACTCATGATGTACCTATTTATAAATTATTTACTTTTAATGTATTTACCTAGGTCACTGGGACCTCTTATACAGGGCTATTGGTAAAACACCAACAACGTCTTAAGGGGTCATTGTACTCATCATTATGAACAACTTTTACTATGGGACCAAACCTGAAATCGCAAAAAAAATCGGCTGTTTATTACATTTATCTACCTCAAACTCGTCAAAATGTAGGGAGCAGCTGATTTTTTTTTTCGCGATTTCAGGTTTGGTCCTATAGTAAAAGTTCTTCATAATGATGAGTACAATGACCCCATAAGAGGTTGCTGGTGTTTTACCAATAACCGTGTATAACACTCTCTTCTCTCTTCTTCATCATCTCATCTTTTTCTAATCTCTCTCTCAATTTAGAACACCTACAACTCGGCTGCCGATCTAATTTATAAAAATTTCACCGTGCTTGAAGTGAGCTGTCAATAGCGTCAACCCCAACATTTAGAAGAATGACAGCTCACTTTGCCTAAGTTTTTAACCGACGAAAAAAAGAAGGAGCAGGTTTTCAATTTGACACGTATTTTTTTTTTGTCACGGTTAGATTTTTATAGAATTTAATAGACCAGTCAATTTCCGCCAGGGAATATCCTATACAGGCGACTGGGTTCCTGTAATTCTGTTTTTATTTATTTCTCGTTACAATGCGTTCAAATGAGAATAGGAACGTCAATGACCTCTATCTGTCAAATGTTGATTGAAAAGTACGGTTTGCAAAGAAAACTTATTTGCGTATCATTAACGTTTTTTTTGTTTAACCGAGTCTTAGTTAAATCAAAGTGAAAAAAAGACATCAAAAAATTATTCATAATTATTTTTTTATAAATTATACTTCTTTCTTTCATATTTTCATTGTTGGCAACAATTTTTTTCAAATTCTTCGTTCATGATTCGTAAATAAATGTTATTTAAAAAATTATCTTGTTTTGCTCACCCTACCCAATTTATTCGATTTGACAGCTATGACGTCAAACATGACGCTAAGTCGATCCTATTCTTATTTGAAACGCATTGTACTTATGTTTTATGAAGATTACACAGACATTATTGAAGATTAGGAATGCTGTGTTCTTTAATGATTGTATTTTTTCAGTCTTCGGGACCAAACAGCTACTTAGCTCTCTGTTTTTCTTTACCGTATTGTTATCGTATAAGTATTACTAATATTATTTTGTTTTTTTAAATCAGTCGGAAAGTCGCAACAATCTTTTCACGTTTCTAATATGAAAATGGCGCGAATTTGCAAATGGCGCCACGTGCGCGTGGTAAAAATTAGAACTACATCATTCGTCTCATTTACTCTTTAGTATTAGAGTGAGATAAACGTACTGAGCAAAAGCGCTTCCAAGGAGGTTCGATCAGTCAGCTTTCTTTATGGAAATTTAAAAAAAAACCGTAAAGAATACGCACGGCGCTATACAACGGAATATGCGTAAAACAGGTACTTGGTGAGAGTACATTGATTTAAAAATTTGCAGAAAACGGTCTCTTGCCGCAAAAATCACGAGAGCCCTATTGGTTGGAGTGTAGGTAACGGGGCACTATGAAAAAAAGACTTGGAAAAATTCGGGATCGGGTGGGATGTGGGAGAACATCATGGGACACCTCAAGGTCAAAATTATGAAAGTCAAGATCTGTGATTCTCCGAAGGTCACTGACCTTGACCTCAGGATCATCGACCTTGAGGTCAAGGTCAAAATTTGGGCACCCCGAGGTTTGGTTGGTTAGGTTCCTTTAAACCCCGCAGACAGAAATAGGAGCCCGGAAAAGCGGTGCTCCGTCGTCCTGCTGATTTTTCATAGTGCCCCGTTTCGTATCCACTGACCGGGCTATTTAATGATTTACAATATTTTTTTAACATGGCAGACTCGAAGATTTTTTTTGTTTTTTTTTTTCGCAAATGTGTTGAAAATCATTGTATGACACACTTGCGGAAATTGGTATTTACAAACTCGTGACTATGGTAAGCCCGAGACGATTCGTCTTCTCGTTTGTAAAAACCAACCTACCGCACTAGTGTCATAAATAACTATTACTACTAGTGTATAAACACAATTACCAACGATGCGAATATATTGCAGTAACTGCATGCAACAGCTAGGCAGGATAAGGCATCCCTTTTTCTTTTCCTATATTATAGCACTTATGTAACCTACCTACATCTACTGCAAGGTATTTTATTAGTCCTATTACTTTGTTTTTTGCCACTTCTTGGATTGCTTTTGTTTTTTTTGTTTACATCATAATCGTAGGAATAAAAAGAATTTGCGTGGACATATAAAAGTAGGTTGGTACTTAGGTAGGTACCTTATGTTAATGACATCAGTCGTTAGAAGGACGAGTTTACGAAACGAGTTTGTTAAAGATAGTAAGTAGCCTTATAAGCTGCTTAGTAAAACGTATAGTGTAGTAAAGGCAGTAAGTCTGGTATTGTTATTTTTGTGTGAACTGTGAAGTGTTTTTGGAAGTTTCCAGACAATTAAGTGATCGAGAGTAAAAGATTGCCTTCCGTTTTGTGTGATAAAGTTGTGATTACTTTTCTTGTGCCCATTTTGTCGAGAACACCTCGCTTTATCTACAGAGGATTCTTTGCCACCATCTTTATTTACCTGTGACACCCTAAACAGTTCAATTGGGGATTCAAAATATTATAGGAACCGTCCATACCTATTTATAAATTCTGGAAATGAGATTGAATCTGTTCACAGTAGCCTGTTCTCGTTAATTGTTTTATAAATCAATCTGCCTAGCCTTTTCCCAACTATGTTGGGGTCGGCTTCCAGTCTAACCGTATGCAGCTGAATACCAGTATTTTACATGGAGCGACTGCCTATCTGACCTCCACAACCCAGTTACTGGGTAATACGATACCCCTTGGTAAGACTGGTTGTCAGACTTTTGGGCTTCTGACGACCCGTAACGACTGTGAAGATCCACGAATAACAGCCGGGACCAACGGCTTAACGTGCTTTCCGAGGCACGGAGGAATCTCGGTATCTAAAGATGGTCACCCATCCACTGACCAACCCCGGCAAGCGTAGCTTAACCTGACGGATCGACCCGTGCGGCTGTTATTACTTAGCCACGAGCTCCTCCGTTAATTGTTTTATAACGCGCTTTAATTACTCATTCTCACTAGTGGAAAATGCGGTCAAATAATAATGAACCGACCCAGCATTAAACCGAAGATTGAGTGAGAAGAAGTGCCACCTGCAATCCGTGTAGATTCTCTTCTGATTAGTTTAGTTTATTTATTACCAGCGGACCCGACAGACGTTGTCCTGTCTGAACGATCCTAGAACCCG
This sequence comes from Cosmia trapezina, assembly GCA_905163495.3. Taxonomy (NCBI): domain Eukaryota; kingdom Metazoa; phylum Arthropoda; class Insecta; order Lepidoptera; family Noctuidae; genus Cosmia; species Cosmia trapezina. The sequence continues at coordinate 21,771,053 of LR991022.1, forward strand.
ACTGCAGCGCCACCTACCGGGTTCAATTATTTTCAAACCATTTAGGAACCCATTCAAATATACACACAAAATTTCATCTAAATCGGTCCAGCCGTTGTTATACTACCACGTTTTATCCGTTTTTTTTATGTATCCTATGTCCGTCTCTTGCACCCTAATTACGTAACACAGTATCAATCAGAGTTGGTTTCATTTTGACAGTTCAACAACATTTATTGCGTTATTTACATTGCCGAGCAGACATCTTTCGAACATATGAAGCAATGGATTAGCAATTTGTTTCAAAATGATTCAAACTCCGATTGATAAAGTGTTACGCAATTAGGGTGCTGGTTCTAAGCTACCTCCCCACTAATTTTCTGCCAAATCGGTTTAGCCGTTCTTGAGTTATAAATAGTGTACTTAACTAACACGACTTTCTTTTATATTTATATAGATATAATCAAAAAAAAAAACCCGGCCAAGTGTGTGTCGGACTACGCACAATGAAGGGTTCATAGGGCATAAAATTATCCCAAGAACAAACTTAACATTACAGTTGAAAAGCATGTTCTCCCATACATTACAACAGTAAATGTAAGTTTGTACTCACGATATTGAGAGATTTACCATGTTATTTTAAGACTACAAACTTCTTATAGGTTTTCCTGTAATTTATAGATATATACCTACCTATTTACTGTATTTTTTTCAAAATTTTAGGTTCAGTAGTTTCGGAGATAAAGACGAAAATTGACTATTCCCCCCCCGAATGGTCAATTTTCGTCTATTTTCTTAAATAACTTTGAAACTATTTATTTTAAAATTATAAAAGAATATGTTTAAAACCCTTAAAGTAAGGCCTTTCATTTGATATGTCACACGGTACAGTTTGTAATTTTCTTATTTGCCCCCTAAAAGTGACCCCCCTATTCAAAATTCATTTATACGTACGCCGTACGTGTTTGGGTCACAGAAATCCATATGTGTACCAAATTTTAACTTAATCGGTCCATTAGATTCGGAGCAAATTGGCTGTGACAGACGGACAGACAGACAGACACGAGTGATCCTATATGGGTTTCGTTTTTTTCTCTTGCGGTACGGAACCCTAATTACACGTCAATAGTCATATAAATTACAAAATAGAGCTTAACAAGTTATCATAATTTAAAGATTAATTGAGAAAATTCCAACAAAACAATATAATAATCATTCGTAAAAAAAATAACAAAATAATCTATATAAATAAAAAGAGATGTCCTGACTGACTGACTGACTGATTTACTGTCTCATCAACGCCCAGCCCAAACCCTTGGACCTAGAAAACTGAAATTTTACACGGAGGTTCCCTTTATAATGTAGACAAGGAATAAGGAAGGATTTTTGGAAATTCCACCCCTAATGGGGTTAGATAGGGGATGAAAATTTGTATAAAAAATCTTATTCCTTGAGACTTGAAACTTATAAAGATTGTCATTTTTAGTTTTTCTAAACTACCCTCTAAGGAGGAATTGAGGGGTATCAAAGTTTGTATGGAAGAATTTTAACGCATGGTTAACTCGAAGCTCAGCATTTATACTTGAGACCAAAAATGAAGAACAACGTTTATCAAGGTTTTTCGAAAATCTACCCCTAAGGGTGTACTGCGGGCATTGATTAATTCGAAAATTGGTGTAAATAATCTTTCAGTCAAGTTACGGAAATATCCCAAACGATTTTTTAAAATTCTATCCCCGTGGGGTGAAAACAGGTAATATAGTTTATGTGAAAAATCTTATTCATTTCAAAGTCAAAAAAATCAAAGTCAAAGTTAGGTAGTTAGGTACTTGGGTAGTTTTAATTTTTTTACTTTTTTTTATTAACTTGAAACTTGGCACAAATACTTGCCTATGTAAGTAATAAAGTTTGTCACTAAGGCCCGTATTCATATATTCGTCTTACCAAGGGGTATTGTATTACCCAGTAACGGGTTGTGGAGGTCACATAGGCGGTCGCTCCATATACTGGTATTCGGCTGTATCCGGTTAGACTGGAAGCCGGCCCCAACATAGTTGGGAAAAGGCAGGCAAATGATGTAGGTACATAATAGTATAAACTAAAGTTAGGATAACTTATAAAATATAATATATCTACACCTAGGTAGGTACGGTATTCACTTTTTACTAAAAATAGCGTGATAGAAACATTCTCCTGAAAAGGATTCCTTCACTGTAAGAAGCAACCATAGAAATATAAAATTCTTATATCGGAAGCAACACTGTTCGTTGGTTAAAATACCTCTCCAGCTAGTTTACGTAAGGGTCCGTCTAAGTGAACGCATAGCGTAGCAAATCACTCAAGTATTGTTTATGAATCAGATTTACCGGCCCTATGCGTAGGGGCGTACTGTGAGACCTCATAGCATCATTCTTGAATACCGGTGTAATCGTTTTTCAAAACTACCCCGTCGGGAAGGGTAGAGAGGGAGGGGGTAAAGGGACGGGGTGGTGAGGAGGGAAAGGGAAGTGGAGGGTGTGGTGAGGAGGTGGGTGAGGGGGTGAAGAAGGGGAGGGGTGGTGAGGAGGGAGAGGGTGGGGGTGATGGAGGGAGGGGGAGGGGTTGGTGAGGGGGAAGAGGTATAAGATGGTATAGTGAGGGGGAGGGTGCACCATGAGGGTGGGACCCATGATGTCAATTAACCTTCCAGATTTGCACAGGGTGTGTGAATAGCCAGCTAATTTGTCTCTACCATGTGTACAGTAGTTATGCCTATCCCCGTGTCTATTGTATTTGTTTAATTCTGTTACCAACAGTTCATAAATACAAGTGGCGATGGCGAAAATCCCATAAGTACCGTCAGGGTTGCTGTTGGCTTGTCTGACTTCAAATTGCATAAAAATGAAGCAGTCTCTAATGTAGCCGTCTGCCTGTACTTACATAACTCCTTGCTCCTTGCATAGGTAACTTCTTGCTACCTTTCACAGCTTCAAACTTACACACACACACTTACACATTTAGTGCCCATTGCGCCAACGAATTCTCCTATCCGTTTTTATTCTTTTAATTCAACAGTCCTTAGTCTAGAAGATGTTTTAATTGCTATAAAATAATAACACTATATTTCATTTGTCTCGATTGTAGCAATAACAAACCTTTAATGTAATGTGCATTTTCATATGGCAATACCATCCAAGGACTCAACGAGACAGGCTTGACCTATTGTGGAGTTAAGCAAAGTACTTATTAAATTTAAACAATGTAAACCTAGCTAGCTGTTGACACCAGCGTGTCGTCAGTGTAGCACCGCGGAACACACAGTCGTACCCGGTGTTTTACAGTAGCGGCCCCAGGGTTGATCCTTGTGGAACACCGCACGACAATCCTCGCCGTCCGCAATGATTCAATAAATATTTAGTTAAAGTTAAATCTGTCAAAGGCGTAGCTCTCTTGAAGTGGTAAGAAATTACAAGCCATGTGCAAAGTCATAAAAAACACCCCAAATTAAAAAAGTCACAGAAATTCATATGTGTATTAAATTTCAACTTAATTGGTCCAGTAGTTACAGAGCAAATTGGCTGCGACAGACGGACAGACAAACACAAGTGATTCAAAAAGGGTTTCGTTTTTTCATTCGGACGTACGGAACCCTAAAAACGATGTAGGTAGGTAGTAACTTAATTGAAAAGTAGGTAGGTACCTACTTGGTACACGGAAAATAATGCAAATGAATGTAAATAATTCACAAATTGGTGTCGGTATCATGTTACGCAAACCTTGGACTTCCCATTTCGCAGAAGCAGTCCAATTTTGTTGTTATTATCATTAAACTATTAAAGAATATCTTGATTGTTTGCAAATACTCTCTGCCGATGACAATGAATCAATCATGCAATACTTAGAGTATATAATTACACTACTGTAATATTATACTCTAAGATGCAATAGCACAGACGTGTTTTCTATGTAACTACTTACCTATTTTTAGATGGAGGATAGGCTGTAGGACTAATTTGGCATACTTTATTAGCGTTTCTGTCGTTCCTTCTCATGTTCTTCGCATGTCTCATACCATTGGTTCTTCTGCGCCTAGTACGTAACTATAGTACTGCCACCTTCCTTTTCGAGGGTATTTTAATGAGTGAAGTGTACCCAACGTTCAATCAAACCTCTTGTACTCAAACTCAAACTCAACTCAAACTCAAACTCAAAGCATTTATTTCAAATAAACCAATTACAGGCACTTTTGAATTGTCAAAGGGTGGGTCTTGGGTCGGTCAGTCAGAAAAATGAAGCTAGTTGCCCATTCCAAAGCGTAGATCCTGGAGAAGAACGGGCAAGAAACTCCACGGACACTCTTTTATATCAAATATTTTACATAATATTGGTTACATCGTTCATATTGAAAATATAGATGTGAGGACAATGTAGAAAGACGTGCACGTTAAAAGCGTCCGTAATGAAAAAGATAAAAACTAAAAACAACTAAATTAAAAATAAGCCGTGGCAGCTAAGAGACGACCAGTCCCAACTGACGGCGCCCGTTCACGAACATGACGCATGGATCAGCACCAATTAGCTCAACCATTTTGAAGGGAACTTAATGATGTAGGTGGAATGTAGGTTCAGTAAAGCATACATTGCGATGAGAATTTATAACAACAAGATACTTCATAATCCCGCTGAAAATATTAAAGGTAAGTAGTTACTTTAAGTTGGTCTCATAAAAATTTGGTGAAGATCTAATGAAAAAAAAAACATGGTAAATATACCGTTTTAAATTTTAGTGTTGCAAAAAAGATTGTGCTAGCGAGGTGCTTCCGCAGAACTACTAGTTTTAATTTTACTACAGCTATTACTATTACCAATTCCGTATTATGTACACAATCTCGTATGTACGTATCATAGTCGTAAAATACGGAATCAGTAATAACTAGTACCTAAATTTACCCTTTCTCTCACCTGTACCATGCTTCACCGCAAACAGTATAGGTACCTACTTAGTGTTGTTATACCTTGTACTTATTTTTATTTTACTGATTTTAGCTACACAAGTAACATAATGCCATAAGTACAATAGGTACCTCGCGTAGTAAATAAAAAGTAACCTCAAAAAATAACAGCAAAGGAATGTAATGTTTACATTACAGTTTTTTTATGAACCGATTACTTACATAAGTTTATTTCCGTATAGTTCGATTGGCGGCTCGGAAGTTAGCTGCAAGTGCATACCGTGCAGTTACTGTCAAGTCGACAATACATATCTTTGGCACCATAGTTATGCTCGATTAAGTTTTTTTTTAGTTTGAATCGAACTATACCTACCTCCGAGTGCTATAAAAAACCTTGTTGCCTTTGTACTTGCAAGGACAAAGGAGTATCGGATAAAATTATATGTCTATTTTGAGTTACTGACAAACTTTGATCGGAGCGAATAAATGTGACAGCTTTTTTCGCCGTTTTTCCGCATTTCGAGTTATTGTCAAAATTTTATTTTAATGTGCCAAGTAAAGCACTTCGTTTTAATCCACCCTTACGTATACCTCACACGTCTACGAATTATAGGCAGAATAGTTATATCGTGCGCGCAAGCAGAGATTTCAATGATATATGCAAGGAATATGATTTTGATCCATTTACAATTAGTGTGAATTCGGCCAGAAGGTGCTTAAGCCTTAAATTTTTCAAGTAGCGATAGGTTATATTATTTGTTTTTTTTTTTAGTAACTTATAATTTTCTCAGTCATTTAATTGTGAACCAAGTATTTAAGTTGGTTATTTGGGCGATGTGTGTTTTGTTTTTGTGCCAACACCATAAATTATTATTGTAAATCTATAGGTGAGGACTGAGGACTTGTAATTGGCTTTTTGGTACTATTGTTTCCTTTTTTGTTTGTTTTTATTAGCTGTAAGTCCTCCATGTTCTAAAATAAATAAATAAATAAATAAATAATTTCTCCGCTCAAAATCCCTACCTACTTCCCTAGCCCTAAACGTTACTTAGAAAATGAGGAAAACATCTACTGTGAACAGTTCAAACTGTGTCTACAAACCAATAAACCAGCATTATTTAGCACAAAGATTAGATAGCAGTTAGGTGTTCACATAAAACATCTGTGCTATGATGCAATTATTTGATAAGCACGTTGTTGATACGCTTATCGCGAACTTTGTTGATGTTTTGTGTTCGCATTCGCTCTATTTACTTGAAACAGCCGCGATAGCGATCGCTGCGGATTATAGTTAGTAACTTGCCGACATGAAAAGTTACATGGTTCGACTGATAAGGACAGTATTGAAAGTGATTCGACGGAATAGAACATGCACGAGGATCAAGGAAGGGGAAAAGGTAAAGTGTTTAATTACAATGAAATAAGTCTATGACCTGAAGTTATCTACATAACTACCTATGTAGGTACCTACTGTGAGAACTCGAATCCCACAGGGGACGTATATGGAGGTAACCGACCTACAAAATTAAAGAGGAGGTATATAGAGTTATTGGTAAAACACCAATATCTTAAGGGGTCATTGTACTCATCATTATGAACAACTTTTACTACGGGACCAAACCTGAAATCGCCAAAAACAAATCAGCTGTTCAGTATTTATCTACATCAAACTCGTCAAAATGTAGGGAGCAGCAGACTTTTTTTTTCGCGATTTAAGGTTGGTTTGTGTTTAACCCAATAACCCTGTATATTTTATGATCCTCAACGCACGTCCTATTGCTATCATATGTAGGTATTTATCTCGAATGTGACTTTCCATTTGAACAAAAGCTAGAACAGCTTATGAGACTTTCCATTTGAACAAAAGCTAGAACAGCTTAAATGTGACTTTCCATTTGAACAAAAGCTAGAACAGCTTATGTGACTTTCCATTTGAACAAAAGCTAGAACAGCTTAAATGTGACTTTCCATTTGAACAAAAGCTAGAACAGCTTATGTGACTTTCCATTTGAACAAAAGCTAGAACAGCTTAAATGTGACTTTCCATGTGAACAAAAGCTAGAAGAGCTTTTGTTCAAAAGTAGTTCGATGCTATGCTTGAGTGGCGGAATGTCATCCTGTATCATATAAGGTTGACCATTATATAATACCTCTACCTACAGTACATAGGATGTAACGCATCTGTGCGAGAAAAACGTGCTATCTCGAAAAATGCAATTTTACAGGAAGCGATTTATTTAAACTTTAAAAAAAATATGACATGTAAATTAATGTATTTTTATACGTTAAACGAGTTATCTAATAAACATTTAAAAAATACACAAAAAGATTATACATTCTAACATTAAATAATCGAATATTACAAAAAACACCTTTTCCGAAATGTCATTTTTTTCTCGCAAAAAGGCTATAAGAAGTAAGTATAACTTACCTACTGATGCCGAAAAGTGTGACTATAAAGTACTTAAAAAGCTAAAGGTAACTTCAGATACTTACCGATCTACTATCGCTGAAAGCGATAACACCTAGCCGAGGCCAGTCATAACAGCGGATATACAGATAGAAATATTTTTCTCACCCTTATCGATACCCCTGTGTAGTAAAAACATGCTTGTAGTTCCCGCAACATGCGATGGAAGATGACATTGTGCAATTTATGCGTTTACAGACCTACCTACTTATAAGTTATAAGCATTCCCTGCCTTTATAATAAACGTTAGCATTTACGTATTGGTCACCAAAAAGGGTAAACATATCGAACTTTGGCGAATCGACTAATAAGTCATAAAATTACCCCTGTATCCCCGAAAGGTTACGTATGCAGAGTGGGTTGTAGGTAAGTACCTATAGTACCTAACATACACATTTCGCCAGTTATGTTTAAGGCTGCAGTCTTGCAAAATTCACTCGCGGCGAATTATTTGCGCAACTTTGTATTTTTTTTTAAACAAAAGTAATGAAATAACATGAAATATTATTATAGCACGTGAATAACCATAATATAAGTAATAGCTGGTTATTTTAAGTTCATCTGGGTGGATTATGTTAGGTAAATCAAGCGTTAAATACAGCTCTTTCGCGCCAACAACATTTCGAGTTAGGTTTGTGCGCTTACATTGGGCAATACAAATTTTATTTAGAAAATCTGTTCAGCGCATAATTGTTCCTATATTCTCGTCTTAAAAATGCGCCGATTACTTTTTCAAATTATCTTTAATTTTCTTCATTCGGATGTCGCAATGTCATCGAAATTCTCTGTTTTTATCACTTAATAAACGGTTTGTTTCATAATAACAATGCATCGTATGCATGTAAAATTTGGTTAGTTTAATGCCAAGAGTTGAATAAAGCAAATGCTAAAAAAAATAGTCATCTTACTCTAACAGTAATAATAATCTCAAAAGACCTCCAAAACAGAGTTTATGAACAAGAATTGCGAAGAAATTCCTTAGTGGGTCGGAGCGTTTTGGAGTCTTTGAGGAAACATGCGTGTTGAAAAATAAATAACGTTTCATAAACATAATATTTTTTCGCAAAATCGCACTTCTCTGATTTGTATTATATAGTCAGTTATCTGTAGCGTACTTTCCCACACTTGTGCGAGACTGAAAAGTAAAAGGCACGCATGTTCAATACACTGCAGTGTGAATCTATAAGCGGTGCGTTAAAAAAATAATTAGGTGCCAGTACCCACCAAATAATATGACTATTAACCATGCCTATCATTCTACTTCTAGGCAGGACCGAAAAGCACAATGTCGGTGATCCTGAACGCCATTGATCTTGAGCGGGAGTACTCCCCCAGTCGGTGGTCGCAGAGGTTCCCCACGCCTATCGAAGTGCTTCAGCACCACGTGAAGCATGTCACAGCAGGTAAGGAGAGGGAGCATCGGGGTAGTTACATAACACACATGAAATGGCAAACGATCGCAACGCCTTTAATTTTGACGTTTGTTTGTTGGGAAAAAAAAAACAATTGTTCCATTTCAAAATTTCAATGCCTACTTGACCAAATGTATGGGACGAATGTTTTTCTTTTACGATTACGATGTTGGTCCCCGGGAGAAAGTTGTTCAGTTTGATGGTCTGCACCACATCCTTAAGTTTGTGCACATTATGAAGACTCACACTGTATTACATAAAAGTTCGATGCTTTTGTTTTGCAATCTTGAAGACTGCAATTCAAAAAACATTATTTATAAGCTTCCTTAGAACTGGTTTTCAAATATTTTTTTGTTTTTTGAGATACCTTACCTTTGGAAAAGTATTTTTTTTGTTCCATTGATCTTAGCCCCTGTTTTTTAAGTTCTAATCTTAATTCATTCACTTTCATTGCACCGTACCTTGAATAATCCATAATAAAGCTAAAACAATGAGATTATTTTGACAAAAACGCAAGGACTGTCTACTAATATCCACTGCATCGTTCTTTTTTAAGTCTGGCCCATAATAAACACAGTTTATTTACTTACAGCAAGCGATGAAGCAACAAACAACATCCCACATAAACTGGAAATCGAGTATGGATCAACACCTGGACAGAAACTTGACATTCTTGGAACAGATTTACCAAACGGTAGTTACTTGCTTACCAACTCCCTCCCCCCCCCCCCCCCGCCCCCCCAATTTGATAAAATATTTCTTTAAGTTTTTTTTTTTGCGAAGTAAGTAACCTACAGCGATAGTGTCGCGTGTGATTCACGTCGCGTGTCGCGCCTGTATGAAGCAGCCTTAACGCAGCTCGTAAATCGGCAATGCTTGCTTGAACTAATAGGCACGCCGTCTAAGAAACACCTCCACTAACAAAGGGGAACATAATATTATTATGTGGACAATTAGTAGTTCAAAGCCTTCAGTGAATAATTGTACGAGGCTTTTTACATTATACACTTGAGATATAATGTAGAAGCATATTGTTAAATTAAAAAAAGATAAGTGACGTTTCAAAGTATAGCTAGGGTCCTCAATACCAAAGTATAGCTAGGGTCCTCAATACCGGTGCCTACAAGGTGATTGCACGAGTAGCTATGTCCGATAAAAATTATAAAAACCAGTAAAATTATTTTTTACTAGCTTTTGCCCGCGGCTTTGCCTGCGTGGATGTCGGAAAATATCCCACGGGAACGAAAATCCTTCCTTATTCCTTGTCTACATTATAAAGGGAACCTCTGTGTAAAGTTTCAGCTTTTTTGGTCCAAGGGCTGCGCGTTGATGAGTCAGTCATTCATGACTTCTATTTTTATGTAGGTATATTGATAAATAGATCGATAACAGCCACATTTTAATAAAACTCACTCGGTCCCCGAACCGTCAAATTGCATCGCCCGCCGCCCGCGCTATTACTTCGTTTTCACTTAGCGTTCTTTTAGACTTTTTTCCTTTTGCTCGTCTCCTAATGGTAGTAGCGTGATGTTAAATAGCGTATTTATCCTCGAGAATTGGGCTACCAAATCCAAAAAGAATTTTCAAATCAGACTTTTTGTTCACAATTTCATGGGTTTTATTTTTTTGCGTGGAACCCTATTTTTTCCAAATTGAAAGTAGCCTAATTTACTCCTTATAACACCAGCTACCTGCCAGTGAAAGTCCCGTCAAAATCGGTCCAGGCGTTTCGGCGATGAGCCGGAACAAACAGACTGACGACAAAAATTCTAAAAACTGTTTTTTTATGAGCACCGTATAGGTATACTTTCATATTATGCTTTTAATAAAAAACTGTTGTTTTGATACTACAAACAGACACAACACTTCAATTTTATTTATTTCTTAAAAAACTAACAAAACAGGTGATGACGTGTTCACTATGTTTTAAATCGGTCAATGACATTATAATCAACTCATCTAGTTACTTTTAAACGTGTAAGAACCTTCGTATATTTCCGAGGCACAGCATCACAAAATAACTGTCGGAATAACCTAAATTAAATACTTTAATTACTGGACAAGGCCGCTTACAAAGGTTTATTTTTTGTTTTATCACAATTTACATATAGGTACCTAATTGTATTATGAGGGGCTCTAGGCTAAATATTGACGAGGTCGGTCCGTGGATGGGTGACCATCCATTAGGTAGGTAGGTACAAACCGAGACTCCTCCGTGTCTCAGAAAGCAAGACAAGTTTAAGTAGCTGTTGGTCCCGGCTGTCATTTGTAGATCTTTGACAGTCGTTATGGGTAGCCCGAAAGTCTTTCCAAAGGGTTTTACCCAGTAACTGGGTTGTGGAGGTCAGATAGGCAGTCGCAGTGTAAAATACTGAATTACTGGTACTCAGCTGCATTCTGTTAGACTGGAAGCTCACCCCAACATACTTACCTAGTTGGAAAAAGGAATACTGAATTACTGGTACTCAGCTGCATTCTGTTAGACTGGAAGCTCACCCCAACATACTTACCTAGTTGGAAAAAGGAATACTGAATTACTGGTACTCAGCTGCATTCTGTTAGACTGGAAGCTCACCCCAACATACTTACCTAGTTGGAAAAAGGCTAGGCAGATGATGACCTAATAATTGTATCATCTCTAGGTATCACCCATTAAGCCCCACTTATACGATGCAAGTTTATTGCCTGTGGCATACAATAAAATTGTAGCAACACCTGATGAGCTTCGTCTAAGGAGTCTAAACGCTCGCTGTTCAGATGGAGCAACTTTTATTGTTGTTTCAACTTATTGCTTGCCACTGGCAATTAAATCGCACCGTGTATATCAGGCTTTATCATATCTGTTTGCTGTTAAGGCTTCCGCAGACAGGCGCGAGGCGACAGCAAGATGCGGCTCTAGTGGAACAATTGCTATGAAAGCTCCATGGAAATTGATCTACCAGAAACGCGTCGCGCCTGTCTACGGGAGCCTTTAAACCGAATACTCACCAACAGAATAGGTAATACTTAGTAGGTAGAAACCTTTATTATGATGAAAGCTACGTTACGTAGCACAGCCAGCACAGCCAGTATTGAGAGTTAATATTGTTTTAATTAACAAACATTCATTGGTATGAAATGTTTATTGAGCAAATATTAATAAGCACTCATAATTATTATTGATAATTTTGGGTCGACGTCAAAGCGAAAATATCTATATTTTACAATGTAATGTTGAAAGTTCATGGAAAGCATTAACGGTATAATAAACTAATAATATAAGTAATGAGTAGGACTATATAAATTATAGGGTGACTGTTAATTAGTGACCGATACCTAAACACATGATGAGGAGCTCGTGGCTAAGTAATAACAGCCGCACAGGTAGATCCATCAGGTTAAGCTATGCTTGCCGGGGTTGGTCCGTGGATGGGTGAAAATCTTTACATACCGAGACTCCTCCGTGCCTCGGAAAGCACGTTAAGCCGTTGGTCCCGGCTGTCATCCGTGGATCTTTGACAGTCGTTCAGGGTCGTCAGAAGCCCGAAAGTCTGACAACCAGTCTTACCATGGGGTATCGTATTACCCAGTATTGGGTTGTGGAGGTCAGATAGGCAGTCGCTCCATGAAAAATACTGGTATTCAGCTGCATCCGTTTAGACTGGAAACCGACCCCAATATAGTTGGGAAAAGGCTAGGCAGATTGACCTAAACAAATGATTGTGCTCATGATAACAAACAACTTTTACTATGGGACCAAACCTGAAATCGCGAAAAAAAATCAGCTGCCCCATACATTCATGTTCGCATAACTCGTCAAAATGTAGGGAGCAGCTGATATTTTGGTCCCATAGTAAAAGTTGTTTGTTATCATGAGCACAATCATGTGTTTAGGTATCGGTCGCTAATTACCAGTCACCCCATAATATAACAGTACTACCACACGTAACGTTTCTCTTGTCTGTAAGCAAATTGCATACTTATAAGTAGACGTAATCACAAATATTTTTTAATACGGTTACACAATAAATGATCAAAACGCGCAAGTAGGTACCTAGTCTACCTATTTAAGTATTAGCAAATATTAGTAGCACTTGCACACACAGTGAAATTCAATACCTGGGTCATTGATATAAAAACTAGTAATTATAAGTCAATGACCTAGGTATATTTTTTATGCGTGCCATCTTGAAGACAAGCTACTTTTCGGAAAAAATTTTGTGCAGCAGTTTTCGAAAATTAAGGGTTAGACCACACTTATTCAGCTCAATTCAGCTTTTTGTTCATAGAAAAAAATAGTTTTGTACGGAACGACGCGTAGAACTGAACGCATCTCCATATAAAACTGTTTTTATACCATTCCCCCTCTAAAAAGCTTATTTTATTCACTGTAAACAGTGAATAAAAAGCACTTTTACTCACTGTTTTGATGTTTGAAAATGGAACACACCAATGTATTCGACCACAGATTTAGAGTACCTAGGCTAGATACGGCATGTTATTAGATAGTATGAAAACCGAGCGTGTCATCTTTTTTATACCTACGATAACTTCACCCCTGCCATTTAGTGATGTGCTCAAAGTAAACAGAATTGTTTCAATCGCTAAGCGTCACTGAGCTAACAGACTTTTTTTTTAGTACGAACAGTCGAACATGCAGGGCACGCTTGGTCGTGGCTTGCCGTATCTAGTGTAACTGTAATCTTTGTATTGATGTGTTCTAAATTCAATTTAATTGGTCGACATTTTCGACAAGGAGTTTAGCATTACAATAAAAACTGTTTTGTGTTCTTATTGCTGTCCTTAGTAAATTGGCACTATTTTGAATACTGTAAGTTGTACGAACACAAAGTTTAGTGTTACTTTAATCTTTAATGTTGTGTTTGTTTAGTGTTGTTCTAATCGATTAAAAATGCATTCTAGTGATGAAGATGAGTTACCACCTGAGTTTATGAAAAAGAGGGCGGCCGATATAGTGGAAAACTTGCTACCCAAAAAATCACGGCTGGTTTACATCAAAGCCAATTTAACTTTCCTTTTTCTTTATTAGAGTAGTTTCGGGTATTATGGTCTGGTCGGCCAATATGGACTACTACTATATCTCCGAAATAAACCAACACTAGCGTTTAACCTACAGTGCCATGTTGGCGCAACCCCACCCCCGCCTCCTCAGTCAATCTGTGCAGCGCGGCGAGTGCGCGCGTGTCCTGCATGCGCTTTTATCCAGAATTACGTATTTCGATGTTATTTTTAGGTAAGTTTAAATCATTTCAGTTATTCGAATAATTAATGTTTTTATGTTGTTAGTGCACAGTTTTGTAGGCAAACTCTTAATCTGTAGTGAGGTAACAGTTTTGTATGCATATTATTCACTGGTTTTTAGGTTGGATTTTACTTGTCAAAAACGTTCCTGTGGCCAATATGGCTCACCAGGTAGAGGGCCAATATGGCCTGCTAGGCCATATTGGCTGCCATATGATTAAATAATTAATGTTTTCTTTCGTTTTTAGGCAATGGCCCCACGAAAACCTATTTCCCAAAGGAAACGCCCGTTACGATTCATGCGGCGTCTGATATACAAATCCCTGTGTTAAGAGACCAGAACAAAACTCCACCTGCAGACTCTGAACAAATTATGGTTCCCATCACGATGTCTCCACAACCGTCGACTTCTAGAGACCAGAATTTTATAACACCACTTCAATTATCTCCGATACCAGAAATAACACCTAGAAAACTAGTAACCGAGGCAGAAAGGCTTGTAAATCGACATTGCTGACTTCATCCCCGTACAAAAATGACTTGAAAGACTCGTTAAAGAAGAAAAACGAAAAGACTACTACGGATAAAGGCAAAAAACAGAAAGGCAAAGGCAAAAAGACTAAAATAATGGATGTACAAATATCTAGCTCGGAGGAAGAAAATGAACCTTTGTACGAGGATAGCTCTGATGAAAGTCCAGATAGACGCAATTGTTCTGACGCGAAGTGCTTTGTATTGCGAGTCTCTCTATTCTATGGACAACAGAGGTGAATCATGGATTCAATGTCTATGTTGTGAGCTATGGGCCCATGAAGAATGCTCAGGAGTGGAAACTGACATTTTTTTCTGTGAATGTTGTTCCTCAAAATAACTTGCGCTTGATTGTTTGCTCTGATGGGCAATATGGCTCACAGATTTTACGGCTAATATGGCCCTAGGCTATATTTTCCCACCACGAATAGATTTTGTGAATGTTCAAGTTTACGAAAAATTTTATTTTAAGTTATTCTGTGAAATTATATTGCCATAAGCTTCTAGTGATTGATTACTGATTAGTTTAATGACTTAATTAACCAATAAAGACTGATTGATCTCATTTACTTCGAGTTTTATTTTCAAAAAGGCTTATGGTGTGCCATAATACCCGAAACTACTCTATATGTCTATTTTCAGTTAAATCTTTCTTTTTCTCGTAGTCATGGTATAAAGTATAGTATGCAACTCTTGAATAAAACGGATTTATATCGAGGGCCATGAATCACTCGCGTCGCTCAGGATTCTAACACTTGAATCACTTGCTACGCTCGTGATTCAATCATCATGAATCACTCCCTACGGTCGTGATTCAATCGTTAGAATCCTTCACTAGCTCGTGATTCATCTATGGCCCTCGCTTTAAATCCGTCCTTTATTCACTAATTGCATAATATACTATTTTTTCTATGGACAAAAGCTGAATTGAGTTGAATAAACAATATCAACCTAAACTCAAAACAATTTATTTCAATTAAACCATTTACAGGTACCTAGGTACATTTGAACTGTCAAAGCGGTCAGTCAGAAATATGAAGCTAGTTGCCCGTTCCAAAGCGTAGGGTTCCTATGAAGGAGGTGGGGCAAGAAACTCCATGGACACTTTTAAATTATATTGTAATTTAACTTACCTAACTTCACTAATTCTTATCTCGTAAGGTGCAGACTACAAAAAACATATCTGCTAGGAATTATTATGTATGCTGTCAATATTAATTTCTTTCAAGAAGCTTCCAAGTCCAACTCTTAAGCTTCGGCCACACACACCTGAGTCAGTCAGTCGCGCGGCGGACGCTGCCCATGTTATCTTATGGCGCCTCTCCTCTCACACCTGCGCGACAGCGACGCGGGAAGACCGCGTTTGGAAAGCGGGACGCACGCGTCTTTTGGTTAGACGTGTGTAGAGCTCACAGAACAGATAAATCTGTTCTGTGGTAGAGCTTATCTACTCTGAACAAAGCGAGAATTTTATGAATAAGTTCTATTGTACTTTTTAGGATGTTAATAGCGCTTTACATTTACAATGTCAATCCTCAAATATCACACAATTTCCAGCTTACGCGGCTTTACAAAAAAAAAAAGTGTAGGTGGTGTGTGTCAGCTCCGACGCACGAATGACGAAAACAAAGGACCTACAGTCCTTTTGTCAGGCGACTTTCTATTGTTAGACAACAATTTAGGTGTTAAACTAAGCTATCGATGTGCGGCTTCAGTGACTAAATGAGGTTCGCGGTAGACGCTCCGGGTTCGCGACCCGCTACTTGACGCTCAGGTCTGGCCGTAGCATTAAACGTTACGCGTAAAAAACGTAGGATACAACTTAATAGTCCATATTACCCTGTATACCTAAGTATTTTTAACTCACGAAGCGACACGCGCTTCCGACTTCGCCATTGTTTCGGACAGTACCGAGAGCTTCTGCGCTTACACACACATTCACAGCGTCTTTGGTAAACACTTGGTAACCACAAGAAAAGCGCGTGCCCTTCATGAGATAAAAACACTGGTAAGGTTTATAGCAGTAAAGAGTTTGTGGCACGTTATAAAACCCGTTACGCGTAAAAAACGTAGGATACAACTTAATAGTCCATATTACCCTGTATACCTAAGTATTTTTAACTCACGAAGCGACACGCGCTTCCGACTTCGCCATTGTTTCGGACGGTACCGAGAGCTTCTGCGCTTACACACACATTCACAGCGTCTTTGGTAAACATTTGGTAACCACAAGAAAAGCGCGTGCCCTTCATGAGATAAAAACACTAGTAAGGTTTATAGCAGTAAAGAGTTTGTGGCACGTTATAAAACCCGTTGCTATAGGTGCAACAGATGTGGGCACATTACGAGCGAAACCATAAAAAAAAACAATAAGAAAACTTAATGTCAGCCGTAAATATCTTGTCTCCTGATGTGAATTCCAATAGAACTTATTCATACCAAATACATTGAGAAAAGACGTATCTCTGTGTGAATGTAAACGAGTTGAGGGCCTTTAGCACACCTCCGCCGTGAAACCGCATGAAGGTACTGACACACGTGCTCATAAAAAGCATGCCTATAAGCACGCTTACTCGAAAACATACTAGAAATAAGCATGCTCATTACTAGTCACACATGCTACTAATGAGCACTTGCTCAATAAAAGCATGCTTTCGTGCTAGTAATGAGCACGTCTGTCAGTAGCTTTATGCTCTGCTGCGTCATGTGAGTCAGTTGAATTGAACTACTGCGGTTCAATTCAATTCAATTTATTTATTTGTGAACATAGGTTGCAATAGGTGTTACAGTCAAGTATATTATGATCTGTATGTTCTACCAATTGATGATAAGCATAACTACAGCTTGGTGATAATAATTCTACCTATGCCATTATTTAAAGCATAGGTAATAGCAGCAATCATAGTTCCCTGTTTTTTAGCTACCACAACAACTTCGTTAATATGAGCCTTTTAGTATGTGTTAGCTGGAGTGACGTCACCCAGCTTCCTCATTCCATCATGTTGTGAGTCAGTTAAATTGAACTACTGCGATTCCATTCAATTAAATTTACTTTTTGTGAACATAGGTTACAATAGGTGTTACAATCAAGTACTTATATTATGATCTCTATGTCCTACCACTTGTTGGTGTACAAATAATAATATCAATAATTAATCGGTTTCGCTGCTATGGTTTCGCGGAGGACGACATTCCTTGACTAATGTTTCTAGGTTAGGACTTGGATGCCTATTATGTTTAAATTTTATAAACACAGAGTGGAGATTTAAATATGAGACGTTAATAGATGGGATGGGATATAAGTTAGTGGCTCTACCGATTCGATTGGCGAGTCTTGTTCCACGAACGCATAAACACAAACACTTAAGGAGTTTTGTTTTCTAAAGGTTACTTGATAAAGCAACCACTTAAGTACTATCTTTGCGAGTGACATTATTCAGGACCTCGCAATTTTATCAACTAACAACCAAGTACAAGTCAACCATCATGCCAGTGATATAGTCTCGGCCTCAAAACTATGTAGGTAAGTACCTACATATATCGACAAAGTTCGTTCGATTGTCTATAATGTGTTCCTTAATACTGTATCAATGTGTAGCTACAGTTAAGTACCCAATGTATAATATCTTTTTGAGGCAGACTATATTCTCACATGTATAATTTCAACATGAATTCCTTAATACTTACATAACCAATATTTTGATTGAAAAGAGTGTTCGTGGAGTTTCTTGCCCGTTCTCCTCCATAGGAACCTACTATGGTTTGGAATGGACAACTAGCTTCATCTTTCTGACTGACCAACCGCTTGACAATTCAAAAGTGTCTGTAATTCGTTTATTTGAATTAAATGCTTTGGATTTGTACCTTACCTACCTGTGTGTCAATATTTTGTGCGTAGGCGTACCTACTTAATTTTTACTGACAGCTGACAGCCAAATTAACAGCACATTTTAATTACGTAGGTATAATTAAGTGTAATAGTGAATGAAATTAGAATAATTGATGGATACGGTGTCATTGACAATCCTATTAGCGCGAATGTCCTATCGATGATACTGAAATGCTGCCGTTTTATGTTTATTAAATATTTAAACTATTGCAAATGTATGTACTATAATACGGGCTGTTATTACTATACTTAATAACGGAATTTCTGATATCATAATTGTGCAATTTCTATCATTTCTGAACTCAGCAAATAAATGAACCTTGTCTAAGTTCCGATGACATGATCATAATTACTTGCTTGCTTGGCAGATAGACCATGTACAGTCAACCGCACGTCTGTAACTTGGACCTAAAGCTGACCTACGGAGTTTCATTATCAAGCTATACATTTCCAGTATAAGCTGATCGCGCATTGTATAGGATTTCCATACAATGAGAGGTCAGCTTGTACTGGAAATTTATAGCTTGGTATGTAGCCGAAGGTGTACACAGGTTTTACCACACAAGTTTCTCACTTGTCTTAGGTACATATCTTCTTCTTTGATTCATAAATTCTTATGTATATCCTCCCCAGATGCACCGATCCTCGTGTATATTCACGGCGGCTATTGGCAGGAACTCTCCCGCGAAGTATCGAGGTACCCAGCAGGTCCCCTCCATAAGTTCAGGGTGAAGACTATCGTTGTCGGCTACGACCTCTGTCCCAACGCCACCCTCGCTGAAATCATCAGGCAAATAAGAAACGCTGCGACATTTGTGTTCGAGTACGCAGAAAAAATGGCCTCCAAGTAAGATAACCCTTCACCTAGATCTCAGACCAAATAAAAAAGCCAAAACATAGCGCTGTCAATAGTGACGTGAAGCAGGCGATGTAAATATGTGTGCGCATGGTGAGTGTTGCCGCGCAGTAAAAACTCATTACCCTAATATTTGTCTAAGTATGTATGTACTGGCACTGGACGAGTAAATGCGGTGGTTAGCGTTATTTACTTTTTTTTAATTATGTGTAGGTATCTCGTTTTATTCCGGCAAGATAGGGAAAAAATAAAACAATAGTTAAAAGTAAAATGTAAGCAATGGTCTTTATTGTCATTTTTGTTGAGTCAATTTGTTATAGTAGGTAGGTATTGTCGTTTATTAATAAAAATATTGAAATTGAAACTATAAAATGAATATGGCCAAACGATTAATGGGCGACCACTAGTATAAATAAAAAAACTTTTTTACAAAAAAAAAAAACCGACTTCCAAAAAAAACACTACAAAGAAAAATAACTTTAATTTCGGAAGTCGGTGTCTTTGGATCTGTATTTTAGTTTTTTGCCACCGACTTCCGAAATTAAAGTTATTTTTCACTTTGTAGTGTTTTTTTTGGAAGTCGGTTTTTTTTTTGTAAAAAAGTTTTTATTTTTCACTTTTTAGTGGTTCAGTTTGTAATTTATCTAAGTTACAATAACCCAATGTCAACTGCTCATCAAGTTTTACAAAATATTCCTTTTCCCGATGCAGGGACGTTAATTGTTGAGGAGTTCTCCTAGTAAGAACCAGGAGAACTGGAGCTCATGGTGAAGTCACCATTACCATTATGCATTTTGACGAGCATAAACCATATTAAAGTAATCGAATCGCAACCTGTGATATACTTAGATATAATTGAGTATTTCCGATGGCCCTCTGTGGTCTTCATCATCAGTTCCAGTTCACCGAATGGTACTTTCCGAGAGCAAATGCACGAGTTACTATAAAAAATACCGAAATCGATATAGGTGTGCCCATAAAATTTGAGGGTTTCCCTCGATTTCCATGGGATCCCATCATCAGATCCTGACTTGATGATCATGGGACCACTTGGGAAGTATAACCTTTCGAACAAAAAAAGAAAAATCCAAATCGGTCCAGCCATTTTCGAGTAATCGGGGAACATACATAAAAAAAATTAAAAAAAAAAAGGTTCCGACGAATTGAGAACCTCCTCCTTTTGGAAGTCGGTTAATATATAAATGAACGTGTAACATTACGTTTCGTGTGACATGAATTACTTAGGTACCCAATAAACGGGGATAATTGTGCTGCATACTAGTGGCAACATTTGTTAAGATTTTTTGTTCCAAGCTGTCTTATTTTGGTTTATTAAAATGATTTTTATCTAGTTTTTGTGTTATTAACTTATTTTATATTACGTATGAGATGTGATTCCATCTTGCTTTTTATTTTTGAAGAATGGTTTTTGCACCCTTTCACCACACAATTAGGCATCTTCGCGATTAAACAATGTTTATTGCTTAAATTGTATCAACGTTATGCTTCTTTGACGTACTAGTCTGACTAATCGGTGAGGTGTAGTTTGGTTAAAAGTGTGTGCGTGTGAGCGTGTAAGCACTGAGCGAGGTGTAGTTTTGCATGCTCGCAGCGCTCTGTCTTGACTTTTTATAGGTTTAAGACCAATCTATGACCTAGATATGAAGGTAATTGTGATGTAATTAACCGAAAACATAGTTATGCTCGAGGACAAGAACATTCACAGTCCATTTAGGTAGAAAATTACATATTCAGTTCGAATTGGCAAGTTTAAAAATTTAGAGATCTTTATGTACTTTAGCAAATGATCAATTACTCAATGTTCACTGACTTGATTTGAAGGTTTCAGACTTTTATACCTACTTATGACAGTGTGACCAGATACGTATGATACCCACCACCTTGGACAAATTCGGCCAAATACTCTGAAATGAAAAGAACAATAAATTGCGAATAACTTTGATTCATTTAGAAACGAAATACTTAGCTTCTTTCCCAAGCATAAACTAAATCGGTACCTACCTAAGTCCTCATTAACTTGTCACTTGTCAGTAGAAAGTATTCACTCCGTCCTTCTCCGTCTTTGTGATTTCCAGGGGCGTGTACTTCGCGGGTCACTCGGCGGGTGCGCACCTCGTCGCCAAGCTCCTCGCGAGCGCAGACTTCTTCGAGAACACGCCAGGAGCGTCCCGACTTCAAGGAGCGTTCCTCGTCTCAGGGGTATACGACCTCAGGGAGATTGTCCACACATCTGTGAACGACGCTGTCCAGCTTCCGAACGAGTGGACAGAACCCCTGTCGCCCCAGTTTGACGACTTCACACACCTACAAGGAAGGAGGATACGTTTATACATTTTAGCAGGACAACACGACAGCCCGACCTTCAAGAAACAATCCAGAGAGTTCTACGAGATCCTACACAACACTTGTCTAATGCAGAATATGTATTTAGAGATCAAGGACGGCATGGATCACTTTGACATCGTCGAATGTTTCGCAAATGACGACAACTATCTGAAGAATCTGCTGATTCACGATATTCGTAAACATTTACTGTAAATTACTTTTGTAGGGGTCCTTTAATTTAGTCTCTAGTACCTACATAGAGTAAAATTATTTTTATTGTGATTTTAAAATACCAAATGAAAATGTACCGACGCATTTCTACACAAAATAAATTCTTAAATTCGTAGACATGTGACAACCTACTACCATATCGACCCGGGCCCGCGTGGTGGATTACTGCCCACTCCCTCGCACAGAGCTAGGTTTGTGTCCCAGCAGTGGGGACATTATAGGCAGTGGGGAGATTATGATGATAATATGTGTTAATAATATTATAATATTAATTGCCTTTGGAAACAAACTGAAATTCATGTTTTTAAAGGTAACCGAAAAGTTTATTGCTCTACAGTGCTTTATACAAATATAATGTTTTATTTTTAAGCTACAAAATTTTTGTATGTACATAAGTTAAGTTTTAAGTTCAAAAATAAATATCTTTATGGTCGTATGTTCTAGGCATCAAGGCATTAAGGCATTTTATTCGTCTTGAATTGTGTATGACAAATATTTCTCGCACGAACAGAACTCGTAAATATTAGTGTATGTTTTATAACTAGTCGCTAAAAATAATTTCCTAAGAATATTATGTATTACCTACGTTTATAAAGCTGGGTATCCACCGTGTTCGCACATCAACTGTGCCCCGTTAGTGTTTGCAGAATATCGGCCATCACGACAAAACAGATGCGCGTAGCACATTTTGTGTGTGGACCTAATGAATACCCCGCTTAAAGGTCATAGCACACATACCAACTCGGAAAGGCATCGTCACCGTATCAACTCGGGCGGTGCAGTATTCTTTGGAAACTCTATACTGCAACGCACACTAATCGGAATCATAACGTAATCGCCTCGCCCCGGGACAAAAGGCGGTGAAAGGGGATACGGTGACGATCCCTTTCCGAGTTGATGTGTGTGCTATAACCTTAAGGCACCTGTCCCACCGCGTCGATGAGGAAGCGACTAGCCATTCACGACTTTCTCGCTCAAGAAACGTACAAAAGATTGTAAGCCCCTTATAAGTAAAAAAGATACAACGAGTAGGTCTCGTTCGTCGGCAGCAACAAGAGCTATCAAAGGGCGATGACACACAGGTGTTGCCAATGCTTTACGCCGCGCGCCGTCGCATTTCAATGACGCTTGCTCGGTGAAAATGCAATGCAACGCAAAGGAGCAGTGTGGCATCGCACAAAGAGAGTACTCGCTCAACGACGCTCGATTGGCAAGCAAAACACTACATAGGTACGCATACTCGGGCGGCGAGTTGCTCGCCAACTCGTTTTTAGTTGCTAGCTTTACTTGCTTCTCGTGGTGGGATGGGTGCCTTAGAACATAAGCAATATTACTTGAAACTTTAATACTTATTTAATGATTATATTAATCGAAATAATTAGTTGTTAAGTTTTGCAATGTCATTAGACTTGTTACTGAGTAGGTTTTAAGTATTAGGTTATAATGCTCATTATAAAACAATAAATGATACATTTTTATACACCACTAAGCGTTTTTATTGCCATCCCAAAAACAAATCTGAAATGTCGCATGTGCCTATAATTGTTTTTTTCTGAATTTTTGAGAATTTTCGAGCTGACCAACTTAAAAAAAATCTAAAAAAAAAAGTAGAAGACTGTCGAGATTTTTTTTGCAACTGAATTTTCATAGTCTTGATATATCAATGACTTTTATGCATAAAATGTTGGTCTAAATTGAAAAATTTACGTTCGGTGTAATTACGACTTAGATTTTCAACTTTAAATTAAATATCTAAACAGGTACCATACTTAGAACCATGATAGTTCAGCATGATAAGCAGGTGGCTTAGATTTTTAATTTAAAGATGAAAATCTAAGTCATCACAGTTACGAAGCTGATTATTTTATGCATAAAAGTACTAAATTAAAAAAAAAAAATTAAGTCGGTCAGGTCGAAATTTCTCAAAAATTCAGAAAACTATTCATAACTCGAAAAATATATTCGGATACCTACCCCACGCAGACGATAAGACGAGAGACCTAAATTTTTTGTGACGTCAATGTTCCTGTCATGCTGTATGTCTGTTAACGACCATAGGCGCGTCACTAAAAAAAGATGGGTCCTAGGCCCGTATTTCCTGTAGGTAAGTACTACTCGACTTTTGAATGTGATCCGCGGCGCTGAATAACCGAATTAGGCAATATCCAAAACATACACAGATGTATATTAATCTGGTTTCAAATTCGCCTTTCAAATATCGTTATTGGTAATAAACAACCCCTGCGATAGAATATTTATGCTGTCAATGTTGACTCTCAATATTGAATTTCAATTTTCCTAATTTCTTCATTGGGGATTTATGTTATCCATAACTCCATGTGTAATCTTCTTTACTCGTAGCGTACCTATACATATTAACATAATTTTGTAATCATTTAATTTTGAACTTTAGGTAGGTGACCTTTAGATTATTTTTAAATGTACGTTGTGCATATTTTGTTCTAACTAGTTTCAAACAATATTTTAAGTACCTAATCATTAATTTATTAATACTTTTGACGTACGAGATTAATTTGCGTTTGATTTATACTTTAGGGCGCGGTATCTCAATATTCACAAAATTGGTTTCTTGGATTGTCGAGTATAACGTAACGCAATGAAACTATTCGACGCAAAACATACAGTGAACAGAGAAGAGTTCAAAGAAAAATTTTAACCGAATAGCATAGTAAAAAATAGTTTGATATTC
The DNA here is from genome assembly GCA_905163495.3 of Cosmia trapezina. Lineage (NCBI taxonomy): Eukaryota > Metazoa > Arthropoda > Insecta > Lepidoptera > Noctuidae > Cosmia > Cosmia trapezina. Next base: position 21,795,649 of record LR991022.1, read on the forward strand.
CCCGTAAAAAAACTTGAAGTTGCTCCACCAAAATAAACTTTGGCGTCGAACATCTCTGTATTTCCAGCGATTTAACAGAATTAGCATTTTTTTTAAAGTTTAACCTGACAATTATTTAATTTATTGTGTATATTCTGAATAATCTAAAGAAAACCCGGAAAATAAATGCACATTCGCAGCTTAGTGACATCCCAGGAACACAAATGTTCATACTCCGTAACCCAGTAACTGCAACTGACCTACGATACCCCTTGGTAAGACTGGTTGCCAGACTTTCGGGCCGGGACCAAGGGCTTCGTGCTTTCCGAGGCACGGAGCAGTTTCAGTATGTAAAGATGTTCACCCATCCACTGACCAACCCCGGCAAGCCGCACGCTGTTATTACCTACTTAGCCACGAGCTCTTCTTATTACTTAGCCACGAGCTCCTCTTATTACTTAGCCACGAGCTCCTCCGCCGCAGTCGGGTAAAAATAAAGAGGTCTAGCAAGCTATTCAGTCTAATAAATCCATGATGATACCTACCTAACCTACCAGTCTTATATTCCTTTAATTACCATTAGGCTCATTCTAAACAATTTTCATTTATTTATTTAAGTTGTATTATTTTAGTCTTTTTATTTTTCATTGTTAATCTTATTGCATAAGTTTTCAATAGTATTTCCTCCCGGGAGAGGGCACTGGCTCTTGTAACACAGGTTAACCACCTAGTACAAGTGTCAGGGACTTCACATTAATTGTAACCACTTCCTTATGTAATAAAGATCATTATATCAGATCGGGTTATATCAGACCAACAATAACTGGAAAACTCGTCCCAATTAAATTAAAAAATGTTTGACATTTAAAATGTCAGCCGGCTACAAAGTTCGTTTTCACTTCGTTAAGTGCGCTCACATCTTATTTACGTCTCGTCGGAAATAACTCCGTACCTAATTCAAGGTACGAAACGACCTTCTTGACGTGCGAATAAATTCCAATAGATCCGTTTGTTCCTTTTGATCTTAAAGTTTAATTGAAACGCACCGAACATTCCGTAGTTAATGATTTTGACTTTACCATGATGCTATTGTAGGGCTAGTTTGAAGTTCTCACCTCTTGTCCTCGTGTGACACAAGAGAATAGTTTATGCCGTGGTGGAGATCAGCCAGTACCTATAGCCAGCAAGTTAGGTACTGTGGGTAACTGACCAGCACGCGACAGACGAGCTTATAGAAGTGCTAGGATTGCTAGGAGTTGCGGAAGTTCAGATTTAGGTAAAACTCAAACTCAAAGCATTTATTTCAAATTAGCTTTAGCCAGCGGCTTCAACCGCGTGGATGTCGGAAAATATCCCACGGGAACGTACTACCGGGAAATCCTTCCTTGTTCCCTGTCTACATTATAGAGGGAACCTCTGTGCAAAATTTCAGCTTTCTAGGTCCAAGGGATGAGTCAGTCAATCAGTCAGTCAGGACTTCTCTTTTTTATTTAAATAGATAAACCAATTACATGAGGAAAATGTCCTGAGGAAAGTTTTGAGTATGAATGGCTATAAGAGTAGGGGAAAACCAAAGAAACGATGGATGGACTGTGTGAAAGATAAATCACCCCCTTTCTAGCCGAAAGGGTGTGACTACCGAGATGACGACTAATAGAGAAGTATGGAAAAAAGGACATGTTGCGCAAACCCCAAATAGATTGAGATAAGGGCAGGAGAATGATGAGGCATCATTTAAATTGTCAAGGGGTCGGTCAGGCAGAAATATGAAGCTAATTGCCAATTCCAAAGCGTACCTAGTAGGTTCCTATGGAAAAAAAACGGGCAATAAACTCCACGGACACTATTTTAAAACAAAATATTAGCTACATATCATTCATGTTGAAAATATACATTTTCTAAATGTATTAAATGCGGAAAAGCCCGGGAAGGTACCGACGTAACCGAGCGTTAAATATGACGCATACAGTCCAGCCGTCGAGAGAATGCGTTCCTGCTGACACCTGTCAATTAGACAATTTCTATTGAATAAGGATCAAATTCGCGAAACACATCTTCGTTAGTATGAAACTGAAAGGTGTCAAGAACGCATTCTCTCGACGGCCTGATTGTAGATCTTTAGAAACAGACTGTCACAACCTCACCATAATCAGCCTATAATGTTCCCACTTCCCACCAGTGCGGGTGGGATGTGTCACATGTCTTCGAATGGTTCTAGGACATGCCGGTTTCCTCACGATGTTTTTTTTCACGGTATTGAGAGCAGTGGTTATAAAATAATTTACACAAAGTAAAGCACCCGTCTGGGTTCGAACCTACGACCTACAACTCGTACCTAAGTCGCGGCCGTTACCACTGGGCCACCACTGCTCATAACCTTAAAAAACCAAGACATAACGTTGGCAACAGTTTTTTATTTTGTCTGAGGTCATAACAGGTAGGTTGAGTGACGAAGACGACGCTCTACATAACCTAACTTTGCCCAATATTCGAGGTGCCATTATTAACAGCCGGTTACTTATCTGTAAGTTTCTTACATATTGCCTTACAGGTTGCCTTTTAAACCCTTAGAGGAATCTATATGAGATTCCTCTAAGGGTTTAAAAGGCGACCTACATAATCAAACAAATATGTCGAGTAAAAGCTTCAGAACTTTATTTTCTGCGTCCTGTAGTCAAACAAAATAAGAAGTGGCAAGATTTTGAAAGTTAAAAGGTCTTAATGGAAATCTGTTAGGTTAGAAATAGAAAGGAAAGTGAAGGAAGTTTTCTAGATTCGTCATTTATTAGAGTAAGCAACGTCACGCGTCAGTAAAAGTTATAGGTATGCTTTGCTGAATTATTATTATCGATGTATGGCTCCCAGATTTCTAAAAAGACTATGCAGACTAATATTTAGACTGAAATTTTTAATTTCATATTTTTTCGAATATAGAATAATAGGTATAAACGGCATTTTATAAATAAGGTTTTACTACAGATCACCCCTACTGATTGCTCTATAACCAAAAATGTTGATGAAATTGCAGTAACATTAATAGGCGGCCTTCTTCTTATACCGAATAAACTAAGAGAAACACAAATACGTATGAGAGGACGCGGTTGCCCTGTTCATTGTTGATCATCAGCGCAAAAAGTTTGGTATTCTCGCCATAACCACGATCCCACAAAAGCTGCGAACCTCCTTACTTTGTTCCAATAATAATTATGAAAACATTACGGTCCAGTAAAAACAAATATTGCCGTAAAGAGGAATTTGTCTAATCTTCACAGCTAAATAGTGTTTCGGTCCTTTCTTGTTTTCTACAGAGTGAAAGTAACTTATTAACTACAACCCACGCAACAGATGAGTGACATATAGTTATCCACAAAAGAGGTAGACCGGTAGGTAGATTAGATAGGTTACCCTTTACTTTCCATGGTGGTATAATATTATAGGCAACTGAAGGATCAATAATAAATTAAAAGGTTGTGGAAAAACAATGAACTTTTCCTCTAAGTTACGTTATGAATGTGGGTTTAAGGTTCAACTACCAAAGTGACATTTTCATTGGCAAACAAGGCAAGTTTGCCAACAAGAATGTAAGTGGTCATCGCCGCCTAGGGACATTTGCAATAGGTATCTATCTACGAAACTTTAAGTATAACCCCTCTAAACGTAGCGTAGGCCCGACTACGAAACCGCGCATTGGACCAAACCTGAAATCGCGAAAATAAATCAGCTGTTCCCTACATTTTGAAGAGTTAAGGCTCTTACAGACAGAGGCGATATCGCGGCGCGACGTGTCGCGTAGCGGTGTTGCGACGCGATAATATCGCAATATCGCTCGCGATATCGCCTCTGTCTGTAAGAGCCTTTATGCGAACATAAATGTAGGGAACACCTGATTTTTTTTCGTGATTTCAGGTTTGGTCCCATATTAAATGATTAGTACAATGACTCCTTATGAGGTATTCAGTTATTGCAATTAGATACACCTTGAATACAAAATATTATTGTATAATACCTACCCTACATTACCTACCCTATAGTAGGTACCCAAGTAATTACTCGTTCATAAAAGTGAAATGAAACCGTAGGTATCACAACATACCTCCATTTCATTTTGTCTCTAGCAAAGCTTTTAACACGGGAGGTTATTTAAAAGGACAAATATTTACAAAATTATCTCAGCTGTGTACGGAGCTTTGAAATAAATTACTTATTTAGGGACGAATCTCTTGGAAAATTGTGATCTTTATCAAAGGATGTAATGATTAGAAGACGTTTTTGATGAGTTAGGTAAATACCCGTCGTAGTACGAGACAGCTAAATAACCATGGATTTTCATTGCTTGATCTTTCTACCTTAGCTAAAGTCACTTTTCTTCGCTACTTATTTATGATTCATAATGTTAGGTACCTACTTAAGTATCTCTTGGCATACTTGGCATTACGAAAAAAATAAAAAATAAAATATTGATTTATAAAATCTTTCATTTCAAAAAAGTGACAGCGTTTTTATAGACAATGACATTAAAGACACATTATATGTTGCGACTGTGACGCTTGCGCAAAATAAAGAGTTATTTTTGTATACTTAGGGCCTCTCACCACCTACGATTAAGTTCCTATTATCTTACTTGGCAGATAATTTCATACAAGTTCTGTTCCATTTTTGAATTTATTCGGTGAGTATAGAGGCTATTCGGACTTCGCGAAACCGGTTACCATGGATTCAGTAGGTAATGATTCCGGGCCCCCCTGTTATATTTAGCTGTGGAATCAATATGTGAAATGTTTTAATGGCATCGTGATGGCCAAAGGTAGTCTGTAAATATTGTAAGTGTTATTATTAAAAAAAACCCATTAATAAGTAATTCTATAGATTTAGAAAAACTATCGCCGGGACTGTCCCATTGGTTTATTGGCCGTGGCCGCAAGCGCTACTGCTGAGCATGAGGTCCTGGGTTCGATTCCCGAGTTGGGCATAATGTTATTGGGTGTATCCATCTAGAATTGCTCAGTAGCAGCCCGGAGTCTGGATTTGTGCCCGGTTGATGGCAATAGGCTCGCCCCTATAACATGGGACTTTAACATAACTGGTGAAATGTGATCATGGTGCTTGCAACAGTGCCGAAATATCGGGAACTCAAAAACAGTAAACATGGTAAATATCCCGTTTGTGTTAATAACAGTGTTAGTGACCATGACAGTTTAAAAACTTATATGGTGAAATGTGGGTGTACTATAAGTACCTACACCTCTGCCTAACCAATAGGTGTTAGCTACGAACTCCATAGGTTCACAACTAATGATGATGATTGGTTTTCCATCGGATGATGTTTTTTTACATATATATATATGTGATATAAGCTTATATACCTAACAAAAAAAGAGTTTTTCTTATGCACACATGGGGTGCATTCGACACTTGAGGGGTTAATAACAGTGTTAGTGACCATGACAGTTTAAAAACTTATATGGTGAAATGTGGGTGTACTATAAGTACCTACACCTCTGCCTAACCAATTTTTGCTTGAAATTGTAGGCAGACTGGCAGATGCAATACCAATCTGATATTTGCACGCACTTTTCCACAGAAAAGTATCTCAGAAACATAGCTTTTCTACTAGAGAGGCGGTAACAAGAACGTTACATAGTGTAAACACAATTCTGATTGAGGAATAGAATATAAACACACCGAGGTGTTGAGGAAATCACGGCTTATCTCGAATGGATTTCAAGGAAACTCTTTGTTGTTGTTTTTGTTTAGTAATAGTAGTAGATGTACAGTGCCCTCCAAAAGTTACTTGACATTTTTCTACTTCACCTGTACGGGTACCTAATCCCACTTATGATTTAAAATTCTAGTTTCAAATGTTTGAACATTTTTATTGATTAATTCAACTATGTGGGTAGCTTGAGAGAATATTCAAAAAAGAAGTAACTGACGGAGCTGAGAGTGAGCCTGACGTGAAGATAGAACAGTAAAGCCACCTGTGCATAGGGAACCGGAAGTAATTGGTCATCTAGAGGATTCTGGTGACCTTGTTGTTGTGGTCAAGGGCAAACGTCGTGGGAGGCCTAAGGTTAGTTCAGTATGTCCTGTGATGATGTGATTTGATTACGATCCCACTGTAGAGTGCACCTATGATAAGGGATTAGGTACCTGTTTTTTTTTTGTAAGTAGGTACCTAACCTTTTTTCTGTTGATAGCATTTAACGTGGCATTGCTGCTGAAGTGGAAAAATGTCAACTAACTTTTGGAGGGGCGTCTATTTATGCATTTAATTAAAAGAGGACCGATTCAAAAAGAGAAAATGACGTTTTAAATGTGACGTATTGCATTTGTTTTTTGGCTGATTTATATTATTAAGTATCTGTAATTCTTTGACGCCGTCACGAATGACATTACTTTCAATGTTGGTTTCATTTATGAACTATTTGAATGTAGGAAAACGGGCGTTCAAGTGCTTTTTCTTAACGTAGTCTAGCAGGCGACGGCAGCGGCAGTGCCGCCCGACCGCAATTCATGGCTGACGCACCGACACCTACTGGTTTCTTTATGAACATAATATCACCACAATCAATACAGAGTATTGGTGTATGCACTTCCCTCTAACTGGTCATGAAAAGTAATAACAATATTTGTGTTGGCCGGGTATACTTAGTTTCAATTGTACATTTTTAATTGTGGTAATGAATTAACCATATCTACGTTTTTCATTTCTAATATCCTACCTTATTATTACTAACATTTCAAGTTCAAAATATGGGTGTAGGTAAGTACTATAATAAATGTAAATACACCTCTGCCTAACTCTTCGGTTACAATAAGACTAATGTTATGTTGTGTTCAAGTTCTTATGAATCAAGGAATCAGTAAACACAGTACAAAATCGATTGTTGGTTTAGCCAGCACTTACGGCAAGTACAGTCAACGGCCAGAAGTCCACTTACACCGCAATGACCATTATCGCCTGCGCTATACGGGCTGCGGTGCTTATACACACATACGCATATTTATCCGTGTGAGCGATGTTCCAACGCTAACAGATTAACATGTCGTGTAGCATTGCTACGAGTAGTTATAGATGTGGTCAATGCTAGACAAGGATGACAATATCAGTAACTTGTTTTTCTATCGTCGTCTGATTATTTTTTTCCTAGTTATGCAAAATTTCAACAAGTAAATATAAGGTAACATTAGCTAGATCGGTAACGAGGCTGCTCTCGCTAATGTGATCGGGATAGATGTGAGTTCGAATCCGAGTTGGGTCAGTTTTTTATATGTTTTATATAATTGTTGTTTTAGTAATTTATTTTGGTAAATTACTTTGAACAAATATATGTTACATAGGTAATTTATTATTATAATATGATAATAAATGAAACAAATTTTGATATGGTAACATTGTAATATTTTTTATATAAAAGAAATCCTTTACACTTACTTAGGTTATTATTATAGTATTGAATGTTAAAAAACACATTTTAGGTTACATATAGATATTCTGTGATGTAATTTAAGAGGTTATAGCTTAATTATTCATTTTCTCAATGAAAAGAGGATTGAAACTTAACCTCAATATTACAATAATATAAATACTAATTTGTTAAAGTTACGGCCACTATGACACAAAATTACCCTACCTGTTTAGGATTTCGGTGAATAGGACAATTTTATTGTCTTGCACAAAACTTAACATATTACGCACCGTAGGCAACATTATATCATTCAACACTTCCACATAGTTGACACTGTTGGCTCGCGTCGATATAAAACTTAATTCACCGGGCCCATGAGCACCTAACCACCCCCACATATTCACACTGCTTCTGCCTGACTCCGTATTTGGTCTGACATTGCCTTCAGACAAACGCGTGTTATTTTACGCCACAAATGCAGCCTTCCTTTTTGGCACGATTTAAAAGATTTTTCGTCGGTGAATATCGTCGTCTCCCAAAGTCCAAATATTCCCGGGCAAAACTTAACCTCTCCTCTTTATGCCGTTGCATTAAAAACGGTTTCTTAGCGTTGGCGTTCGGTGATGAAGACCTTCGGCATGGAGTATGCGGCGAACGGTGCGTACTGATGTGCCGAACTCATCGGCAAAACGCCTTGTTGGTATGAAACCATTCGTCTCATATTCAGCTACCATATAACGTCACTGAGGCTGGCTAATAAGAGGTGGTCTTCCGCTTCTCTCACGACTTTTCAGGCTACCTTCTTCCTCAAATCTCTTCACCCACTAACAGTCTCTCCCTAAAAAAAAAAACTATATTACACACTTGCAACAAGCGTAATAATAGTAATCACATAAAATTGAAAAAATAAACTTACGCATTAGCCGGTTCCATTCGATATTTGAGATATATTAAGGCCATTCGAATATAGGGCCACCAGATTTGCATTGGCTTCAATACTAATATTAGCCTGCATACACAACAGCAAGATAACACAAACGCTCGTAATAACGCTCACCAACCAACAACAGCTAATAGTGGAATAATTTATGTGAACTAGTAAAGTAGTTAAAATATGAAGGTGGATTTACAATGTGAAATTATCACTTTGTTTCAAATCTACCCTCATATTTTAATAACGACGCTAAGATTGAAAATAATTGTAAAATGAAAGAATCTTCGTATAGTTGTGGAATATTTAACATATTTGTTAGCAACTCGGCATTCTTATTTCACATGTAATACTTAAAAAATATTTTTCATGTTTGATGTGAGACTCGAAACCGAACGCTCGCCATGCGAGGCACAGTGCTAACCACTTTGGCCACCGTAACGCTTACGACACTTATTGAAATTTGTAATAACAATCATAAGCGGGCAACAAGTTGCCAATGTGTAGTGTTGTCAAACGTTCTTATAGAAGAAGGTCATAAGTACAACTAACCCCTCAAGTGTCTGAGTTTGGCTGAATTTAGACCCAAAATCCCCGCGAGTGGGGAGGGTTGGGGGTTAGTTGCGAACCCCATAGGTTCACAACTACTGATAATGATATGTTTTCCATCGGATGATGTTTTTTTACGTTTATATATACGTGATCTAAGCTTATATACCTATTATGTAAAGTTTTGTCCTTTTGCACACTTGGGGTGCATTTGACACGCGGGGGGGAGGGGAGGTTAGCTGCGAACTCCATAAGTTCACAACTAATGATTTGATTGGTTTTCCATCGGATGATGTTTTTTTACATTTATATATATGTGATATAAGCTTATGTACCGAACAAAAAAACGGTTTTTCTTATGCACACATGGGGTGCATTCGACACTTGAGGGGCTAATATTGCTATGCCACGGTTTTGTGAGATTGCTAGTCGACTTCTGGCTGTTACTGTACCTACGTACTTGATTCATTAATTACATTAAAAAAAAACTGACAACAAGAATATTATTATTGACTATTAATGTATTGTTTATTCACCCATCAGGAAAACCTACCACAAAATCAAGAACAAAAAACATGACCGATATTACTACCTTATTTCTCACTAACTCCACTATTTCGAATCAGTCATTGTCACGAACCTAACCTCAAAATATTAAGTAGGTAAATGGCAAATAAATACACACTGCGGGAATCCACGTAAAAAACAGTTAACGCTATAAGAAGAGCATTAAATTCTCCTGCAAATACATTGGGTTTGGTTGTGACACCGGACTTTTCGTTTGGTACAGGGCGCTCTATATTTGAGAACATTCTCCTTTGACAGTTTGCCTGATGTGCTGTTTTCTTTAAATTTAGTATATTATAATATCACGCCTGTGTTCCCCTTCAATAGTAAGGCAGAGGTGTACCTAAAGTACACCTACAATCGCCAGTTATGTTTCAATTCCTTATATAGGGGGCGAACCTTATTGATATCAACGGGGAATGTATACAGACAAAAAATATTGTTCAATAATTGTGATTTCAAAAATGGAGTGTTATCCGATATTCGTTGTTGGCTGTACATGTAGGTAAGCCATATTTCTACCTACATTAATATTGGTATTCTTTGTAAGCACAATTTCGTGTCTACAGTTCGTGAGTTATACATAGTTATACAGAAATAAGATTTCGACACTGTACACAAAATTACTGGTATTTGTATAAGAATAACTCCAATGCTCATACTTCTATAAATCATAAACTTTTATTTCTAAAATTGGTTTTAACAAACACTTTTACGTACTACGTCTATGATAATAGTTATGCTATAAATATGTAGTTTTTTTCTTATAAGTAGTTTAATCAAAACTGCGGAATTTCCACCAATTTTGAAGCAGACTTGTAGATGTGAACAATACAATTTCATTCATTGAATTTAATTTTTTTTTGTACAATATTCTAACAAATAAATGCATTCTATTCTATTCTATTCTATTCTATTCTATTCTATTCTATGAAAATAGAACATTTTGATGAATATCAACAACTTTGACCGTGGGACCACTTCAACCAATTCTTAATTCGTTGACTTCAACTTTCTGACGACTCTTTGACAATTCAAAAGTGCCTGTAATTGGTTTAATTGAAATAAATGCTTTGAGTTTGAGTTTGAGTTCAGATGTTTGGAAATAAAGTAGCTGTTTTACAAAAATGCAATAAAATGTATACTTATAAACAATCCAGTTACTGGGTAACACGATACTCCTTGGTATCAGAATCAGAATCAGATGGTGAGACTGATTGTTAGACTTTTGAGCTTCTGACTACCTGTAACGACTGTCAAAGTTCTACTTGACAGCCGGGACCACCGGTATAGAGTGCTTCCCAAGGCATGTCTCAACTTTCGTCATCTGTTATAAGTTTATAACTTATAACTTATAGGTCAGATAGGCAGTCACTCCATGTAAAATAATGGTATCCAGCTGCATCCAGTTAGACTGGAAGCCGACACCAACATAGTTGGGAAAAGGCCAGGCAGATTGAGAAGAAAAAACCGTTCAGACACCGCCTTCAACAAAATAAGTACAATTATTTTTAGACGTTATGTATGATATTAAGATATGATTGTATACGTCACATTTCAGCACCGACGTTCCTTACTTGAAAATTTCCGAGTAGATAGGTACATATAATAGGTACTGGCCAAACATTTGAGCAACCTTCTTGAACAGAATCTCGATGCGGTGTAATGAAACCATTTGAGCGGAAAATTATGTCTTCACTCGTAAAACACGTTAATCTCAAGTTGATCGACTATGCATGAAATAAATTGGGACAGTACTTTTTTTGTTCACAATTTGGCCACCTTTTTACCCACCTTTTAACACCATAGGTTCACAACTAATGATGATGATTGGTTTTCCATCGGATGATGTTTTTTTACATATATATATATGTGATATAAGCTTATATACCTAACAAAAAAAGAGTTTTTCTTATGCACACATGGGGTGCATTCGACACTTGAGGGGTTAATAACAGTGTTAGTGACCATGACAGTTTAAAAACTTATATGGTGAAATGTGGGTGTACTATAAGTACCTACACCTCTGCCTAACCAATTTTTGCTTGAAATTGTAGGCAGACTGGCAGATGCAATACCAATCTGATATTTGCACGCACTTTTCCACAGAAAAGTATCTCAGAAACATAGCTTTTCTACTAGAGAGGCGGTAACAAGAACGTTACATAGTGTAAACACAATTCTGATTGAGGAATAGAATATAAACACACCGAGGTGTTGAGGAAATCACGGCTTATCTCGAATGGATTTCAAGGAAACTCTTTGTTGTTGTTTTTGTTTAGTAATAGTAGTAGATGTACAGTGCCCTCCAAAAGTTACTTGACATTTTTCTACTTCACCTGTACGGGTACCTAATCCCACTTATGATTTAAAATTCTAGTTTCAAATGTTTGAACATTTTTATTGATTAATTCAACTATGTGGGTAGCTTGAGAGAATATTCAAAAAAGAAGTAACTGACGGAGCTGAGAGTGAGCCTGACGTGAAGATAGAACAGTAAAGCCACCTGTGCATAGGGAACCGGAAGTAATTGGTCATCTAGAGGATTCTGGTGACCTTGTTGTTGTGGTCAAGGGCAAACGTCGTGGGAGGCCTAAGGTTAGTTCAGTATGTCCTGTGATGATGTGATTTGATTACGATCCCACTGTAGAGTGCACCTATGATAAGGGATTAGGTACCTGTTTTTTTTTTGTAAGTAGGTACCTAACCTTTTTTCTGTTGATAGCATTTAACGTGGCATTGCTGCTGAAGTGGAAAAATGTCAACTAACTTTTGGAGGGGCGTCTATTTATGCATTTAATTAAAAGAGGACCGATTCAAAAAGAGAAAATGACGTTTTAAATGTGACGTATTGCATTTGTTTTTTGGCTGATTTATATTATTAAGTATCTGTAATTCTTTGACGCCGTCACGAATGACATTACTTTCAATGTTGGTTTCATTTATGAACTATTTGAATGTAGGAAAACGGGCGTTCAAGTGCTTTTTCTTAACGTAGTCTAGCAGGCGACGGCAGCGGCAGTGCCGCCCGACCGCAATTCATGGCTGACGCACCGACACCTACTGGTTTCTTTATGAACATAATATCACCACAATCAATACAGAGTATTGGTGTATGCACTTCCCTCTAACTGGTCATGAAAAGTAATAACAATATTTGTGTTGGCCGGGTATACTTAGTTTCAATTGTACATTTTTAATTGTGGTAATGAATTAACCATATCTACGTTTTTCATTTCTAATATCCTACCTTATTATTACTAACATTTCAAGTTCAAAATATGGGTGTAGGTAAGTACTATAATAAATGTAAATACACCTCTGCCTAACTCTTCGGTTACAATAAGACTAATGTTATGTTGTGTTCAAGTTCTTATGAATCAAGGAATCAGTAAACACAGTACAAAATCGATTGTTGGTTTAGCCAGCACTTACGGCAAGTACAGTCAACGGCCAGAAGTCCACTTACACCGCAATGACCATTATCGCCTGCGCTATACGGGCTGCGGTGCTTATACACACATACGCATATTTATCCGTGTGAGCGATGTTCCAACGCTAACAGATTAACATGTCGTGTAGCATTGCTACGAGTAGTTATAGATGTGGTCAATGCTAGACAAGGATGACAATATCAGTAACTTGTTTTTCTATCGTCGTCTGATTATTTTTTTCCTAGTTATGCAAAATTTCAACAAGTAAATATAAGGTAACATTAGCTAGATCGGTAACGAGGCTGCTCTCGCTAATGTGATCGGGATAGATGTGAGTTCGAATCCGAGTTGGGTCAGTTTTTTATATGTTTTATATAATTGTTGTTTTAGTAATTTATTTTGGTAAATTACTTTGAACAAATATATGTTACATAGGTAATTTATTATTATAATATGATAATAAATGAAACAAATTTTGATATGGTAACATTGTAATATTTTTTATATAAAAGAAATCCTTTACACTTACTTAGGTTATTATTATAGTATTGAATGTTAAAAAACACATTTTAGGTTACATATAGATATTCTGTGATGTAATTTAAGAGGTTATAGCTTAATTATTCATTTTCTCAATGAAAAGAGGATTGAAACTTAACCTCAATATTACAATAATATAAATACTAATTTGTTAAAGTTACGGCCACTATGACACAAAATTACCCTACCTGTTTAGGATTTCGGTGAATAGGACAATTTTATTGTCTTGCACAAAACTTAACATATTACGCACCGTAGGCAACATTATATCATTCAACACTTCCACATAGTTGACACTGTTGGCTCGCGTCGATATAAAACTTAATTCACCGGGCCCATGAGCACCTAACCACCCCCACATATTCACACTGCTTCTGCCTGACTCCGTATTTGGTCTGACATTGCCTTCAGACAAACGCGTGTTATTTTACGCCACAAATGCAGCCTTCCTTTTTGGCACGATTTAAAAGATTTTTCGTCGGTGAATATCGTCGTCTCCCAAAGTCCAAATATTCCCGGGCAAAACTTAACCTCTCCTCTTTATGCCGTTGCATTAAAAACGGTTTCTTAGCGTTGGCGTTCGGTGATGAAGACCTTCGGCATGGAGTATGCGGCGAACGGTGCGTACTGATGTGCCGAACTCATCGGCAAAACGCCTTGTTGGTATGAAACCATTCGTCTCATATTCAGCTACCATATAACGTCACTGAGGCTGGCTAATAAGAGGTGGTCTTCCGCTTCTCTCACGACTTTTCAGGCTACCTTCTTCCTCAAATCTCTTCACCCACTAACAGTCTCTCCCTAAAAAAAAAAACTATATTACACACTTGCAACAAGCGTAATAATAGTAATCACATAAAATTGAAAAAATAAACTTACGCATTAGCCGGTTCCATTCGATATTTGAGATATATTAAGGCCATTCGAATATAGGGCCACCAGATTTGCATTGGCTTCAATACTAATATTAGCCTGCATACACAACAGCAAGATAACACAAACGCTCGTAATAACGCTCACCAACCAACAACAGCTAATAGTGGAATAATTTATGTGAACTAGTAAAGTAGTTAAAATATGAAGGTGGATTTACAATGTGAAATTATCACTTTGTTTCAAATCTACCCTCATATTTTAATAACGACGCTAAGATTGAAAATAATTGTAAAATGAAAGAATCTTCGTATAGTTGTGGAATATTTAACATATTTGTTAGCAACTCGGCATTCTTATTTCACATGTAATACTTAAAAAATATTTTTCATGTTTGATGTGAGACTCGAAACCGAACGCTCGCCATGCGAGGCACAGTGCTAACCACTTTGGCCACCGTAACGCTTACGACACTTATTGAAATTTGTAATAACAATCATAAGCGGGCAACAAGTTGCCAATGTGTAGTGTTGTCAAACGTTCTTATAGAAGAAGGTCATAAGTACAACTAACCCCTCAAGTGTCTGAGTTTGGCTGAATTTAGACCCAAAATCCCCGCGAGTGGGGAGGGTTGGGGGTTAGTTGCGAACCCCATAGGTTCACAACTACTGATAATGATATGTTTTCCATCGGATGATGTTTTTTTACGTTTATATATACGTGATCTAAGCTTATATACCTATTATGTAAAGTTTTGTCCTTTTGCACACTTGGGGTGCATTTGACACGCGGGGGGGAGGGGAGGTTAGCTGCGAACTCCATAAGTTCACAACTAATGATTTGATTGGTTTTCCATCGGATGATGTTTTTTTACATTTATATATATGTGATATAAGCTTATGTACCGAACAAAAAAACGGTTTTTCTTATGCACACATGGGGTGCATTCGACACTTGAGGGGCTAATATTGCTATGCCACGGTTTTGTGAGATTGCTAGTCGACTTCTGGCTGTTACTGTACCTACGTACTTGATTCATTAATTACATTAAAAAAAAACTGACAACAAGAATATTATTATTGACTATTAATGTATTGTTTATTCACCCATCAGGAAAACCTACCACAAAATCAAGAACAAAAAACATGACCGATATTACTACCTTATTTCTCACTAACTCCACTATTTCGAATCAGTCATTGTCACGAACCTAACCTCAAAATATTAAGTAGGTAAATGGCAAATAAATACACACTGCGGGAATCCACGTAAAAAACAGTTAACGCTATAAGAAGAGCATTAAATTCTCCTGCAAATACATTGGGTTTGGTTGTGACACCGGACTTTTCGTTTGGTACAGGGCGCTCTATATTTGAGAACATTCTCCTTTGACAGTTTGCCTGATGTGCTGTTTTCTTTAAATTTAGTATATTATAATATCACGCCTGTGTTCCCCTTCAATAGTAAGGCAGAGGTGTACCTAAAGTACACCTACAATCGCCAGTTATGTTTCAATTCCTTATATAGGGGGCGAACCTTATTGATATCAACGGGGAATGTATACAGACAAAAAATATTGTTCAATAATTGTGATTTCAAAAATGGAGTGTTATCCGATATTCGTTGTTGGCTGTACATGTAGGTAAGCCATATTTCTACCTACATTAATATTGGTATTCTTTGTAAGCACAATTTCGTGTCTACAGTTCGTGAGTTATACATAGTTATACAGAAATAAGATTTCGACACTGTACACAAAATTACTGGTATTTGTATAAGAATAACTCCAATGCTCATACTTCTATAAATCATAAACTTTTATTTCTAAAATTGGTTTTAACAAACACTTTTACGTACTACGTCTATGATAATAGTTATGCTATAAATATGTAGTTTTTTTCTTATAAGTAGTTTAATCAAAACTGCGGAATTTCCACCAATTTTGAAGCAGACTTGTAGATGTGAACAATACAATTTCATTCATTGAATTTAATTTTTTTTTGTACAATATTCTAACAAATAAATGCATTCTATTCTATTCTATTCTATTCTATTCTATTCTATTCTATGAAAATAGAACATTTTGATGAATATCAACAACTTTGACCGTGGGACCACTTCAACCAATTCTTAATTCGTTGACTTCAACTTTCTGACGACTCTTTGACAATTCAAAAGTGCCTGTAATTGGTTTAATTGAAATAAATGCTTTGAGTTTGAGTTTGAGTTCAGATGTTTGGAAATAAAGTAGCTGTTTTACAAAAATGCAATAAAATGTATACTTATAAACAATCCAGTTACTGGGTAACACGATACTCCTTGGTATCAGAATCAGAATCAGATGGTGAGACTGATTGTTAGACTTTTGAGCTTCTGACTACCTGTAACGACTGTCAAAGTTCTACTTGACAGCCGGGACCACCGGTATAGAGTGCTTCCCAAGGCATGTCTCAACTTTCGTCATCTGTTATAAGTTTATAACTTATAACTTATAGGTCAGATAGGCAGTCACTCCATGTAAAATAATGGTATCCAGCTGCATCCAGTTAGACTGGAAGCCGACACCAACATAGTTGGGAAAAGGCCAGGCAGATTGAGAAGAAAAAACCGTTCAGACACCGCCTTCAACAAAATAAGTACAATTATTTTTAGACGTTATGTATGATATTAAGATATGATTGTATACGTCACATTTCAGCACCGACGTTCCTTACTTGAAAATTTCCGAGTAGATAGGTACATATAATAGGTACTGGCCAAACATTTGAGCAACCTTCTTGAACAGAATCTCGATGCGGTGTAATGAAACCATTTGAGCGGAAAATTATGTCTTCACTCGTAAAACACGTTAATCTCAAGTTGATCGACTATGCATGAAATAAATTGGGACAGTACTTTTTTTGTTCACAATTTGGCCACCTTTTTTTTGGTATTTGTTTGTTTGACTCCTTATTAGATACTTTTTTTAAACTACCTGCCTGGATTGCCTTCTTGGTCTAAAGGTCGCCTGAGTAGGAGGTCCTGGAGTCCTGGGTTCGATTTCCAGGTCAGGCAAAGTGTTATTGGGTTTTACCCATCGGGGATTACAGGCGGTGGTTATAATTAAAAATAAATGCGTTTTTAATTTATAATATATATGTATAGGTAGTAGGTACTCAATCGAATTTGATGGCTCAACGATACGTATTATTTTTGAATTTCTAAATGTTCGCTTTTCTTTTTTGCGTAGGGGTTTTTTTAAATTTTAAATTTAATTTTTATTTTAAAATTTTTAAACTTAGTTACAAAAGAAGTTATGATATGTACAATTTTTCTTCCAACTCATCTTTGATCTTAGTTGCAATAGTGACTTACCTTACCTGTATTCTATAATAGTGCGCTTTCAGCGAGCTCGAGTCCTGTTTGGTAGTCGTAATTCCTGGTTTTTACATACTTTCCTCCCGAAACTTTTATAAATTTATCGAGTTTGAGTCGATTGGTAGAAGTTTTAAAGATGAAAATGTATGGGTTCCAATACAGCCAGAGTTTAACTTTTCAGGGCCTCAAGGGGTATGGCAATATTGAATGAATAATGTTCCCTATCATTTTAAGTTGGGCTGTTACCGTTCACAAATTACAGGGAACAACAATTCTGTAATGCTGCTAAGGCTGTTGTATATTTAGGCAAAAGGAACTTTTGCAAAAGGCCAGGCTTATGTGGCTTTGAGTCGTGTGAAAAGTTTACAAGGTGTTGTAATTTGTGAATTTTATCAAAGAAAACTTTTCAATTGTCCTCATGACAAATCAGCTATGGAAGAATTGCAAATAATAAGAAATCAAAACGAATCTTTCTCTCAATAATACAGACATTACCTAAGTCATAATTTACAGGTCAAAAAGTTAACGCAATTTAACAATATAGAAATGCCTTGTTATTAGGTACTACGGAATGTTAAGTTTCTCTTGATGCCATCAAATCAAATCAAAATCAAATCAAATTTATTCAAAAATATATAAGGACTAACGATAAATACAGTTTTCCTTAAATCTATGGCAAGTTCACCCATGACTCGTGCCTGAACTAGGTAATCCTGTGTTTCAGGCGATTGGAGGTAACATTAATTGATTAAATAATCACTTATCTTATTACTTATCATCGTACTGTAAATAGAGTTAAATACTGATAAAAAAAACTAATCCAAACACTACATACTTATCTGTTTTTTTTTCAACAGTGTACCTACTAGTGTGCTGGATATTCTGGCTGCAGCATCAGCTCATCTTTTTTCATTGCATTGTATACGTATTGTAGAATCAAATACTGATCAAAACGAATCCAAACACGACATATATATCTGCTATTATTGTTTCAAGAGTGTACTTAGTGTGCTCGATATTCTGACTGCAGCTAACAAAAGAGCGGATGACTTTGAAACGGCTGAACCGATTATGATAAAACATGTCCAAGAACCGCCGCTAGAAAACCTGCTTTCAAATAAAAAAACCGCATCCAAATCAGTTCACCCGTTTAAGAGCTACGGTGCCATAAACAGACACACACACATAGCGGTCAAATTTATAACACCCCAATAGTTCCTTCAAAGGAACTACTAAAGGAACTAATGAGCACAAAGGCTTTTAATGCCGCCGTAGGTTCTGGTTGCATTTTCTGTACACGAACAATTGCTGTTCATGAATTTAGTAGTAGGTACCTAAGGTATGTACGAGTATGTTTGTGAGTTTTATATTATGTTTGTTTCCTTCAAAGGAGCTGCTAAAGGAACTATCTAGTCTCAGTAGTTCCTTTAGCTTTTGCAAAGGAACTACTGATCCAAAAATTCTCAATAGTTACTACAAAAGGAACTATTGTCAAGTCAAAGGAACTACTAAAGGAACTATTGAGCACAAAGGGGAATTTATCCCACGAGAACGTACTACTGGGATAAAAAAGTATTCTATATCCTCTCTATAATCCAGGTCATGGTCTACCCATGTGCCAAATTTCTTCCAAATCCTTTCAGCCTTTTTAGCGTGAAAGCGTAACAAACAAACTCACTTACGCATTTATAATATTATATATAGTATATTATATAATTTAATATTATAAAGTTAGGAAGGATAACAACTCTATACTACGCAATCAAGTCCTCGTAGATCAGCACGCCGCTCCAGAAAAGTAAGTAGTTTCATAAGAAATAGCTACTAATGTACAAATAATTGATGATGCTGAATCTGCACTTTTCTCCGAGTTTGTCTAAGTATCGTCTATTTGCAGAATATGTCGAAAATATGCCGAGTATTTTCGACTCGAGAGCAAACACGAGTTACGTAATAATGTACGTTGCAGTTTATTTATTAATAACTTACAAAAAAATACATATCTGGCAAAATGTAGGTGTATAAGAGATGGTGTGGGTGGTGTGGTCACCTTTCTCTAACCCTTCGGGAATTACAAGCGTGGTATGTAGATAAAAAAATAAAAACTGTTTATGAGTTTTGGGAAATCGTCCCCAAAGCACCTAAATTGTTAGCTTTTACGCCTACCGTGTTAGTGCACAATACATCAAGCAAATAAACGGTGACTTGTGAGCAATAGTTAACGCCCTCAGAACAAATAAAAAACCAAGACTTAGCGTTGCGAACAATATAGTGAAGCATGCGCAAAACTACACTTCGCTCTGTTTAAACGCACACATTTAGCCGACGTTCGCACGGACGTTAAAATATCGCGGCGATTTTTTTTCGCGCACTGGAATTTCGACTCTCTGTTTAGCGCCAATAGTTGAAAATCCAACAGTTGTTGTTAGGTTGGATTCTCGATGCTCGGCTCAACACCGAGACTCAACACCGAGAGTAGAAAATCCATTGCGCGATAAAATCCCGCCGCGATGTTTTTACGTCCGTGCGAACGTCGGCTTACACCGAACTACAACTAAACTACACCTCACTCACATGCTACGAAACTGGCCTCACGTCACTGTTGACAGCGGTATTCCTTGGTTTTTTATTCAGTCTGAGTTAAACCCATGCATGAAAAGCCAATCTGAACAAGTGAACGTGCAGCAGATGCGGGTAGGCTTTGTTTCTGCCCAAACATTACTTGGGCAGAATCAAAACCTACCCGCATCTGCTTTATCATGTTGTAAACACACAAGGGAAGTTTTATTGTTTCTATGACACGAGTGGAAAATGTAACTAAACCTGAAATGCAAGGTCAAAATATATTAACAAGAGAAACTTCACATACGTGATGGCATCGATGTTTAAACACTTTATAACAAAAAATATAGGATGTTTTTAGGGTTCCGTACCAAAATAATAAAATTTATAGTGTGACTCAGTCTGTCTGTCTGTCTCTCTGTCTGTCTGTCTGTCTTTCTGTCTGTAGGTCACAGCTGGATATCTCAAGAATTACTAATGCTATCAACTTGAAATTTGGAAAGTTCTAGCTGACATTTGCCGAATTTTTTTTTTTTTTGCAACGAGGTGGTTTTAAAAATTCAAAGGCCCTACTAGGTCATGTGGGGTATCATATTATTATAAAAGAGCGCTGTGTGCACATTCTCAAACATTCTTTTTCTTTTTTTTAGGCCACATAGTTTTCGACTTTTGATGAAAATTGAAAAAAAAAATACCGTTCCCCCTTATCTCCGAAGTTACTGAAAAATCTGAAATTATGTGATAGAAGTTTATGTAGGTATAGATTACAGGAAAAATAAAACGATGTCTCTACATAGCACTGTTTTTCAGAAATCATCAACAAAAATTACAATTATAAATGATGGTACGGAACCCTCGGTGCGCGAGTCCGACTCGCTCTTAACCGGTTTTTTTAGGCTACGGTCACATTTACTGTAGTTACTTGAAGTTTGAGTTTAGAAAATCTGTTCTTCAATTGTTTTTTTCTTTGTTTAAATATCGATAACGTCTGTGGGATTTCGATAATTCTTTTTTTTTTTTTTTTTTTTGAATGGCATCTCGCAGTGTGACCACTTGGGGTCGAGACTGCTTAAGGTTGATGCGCCAGGGTAGCCCGCGAAATTCAAAATTTCTTACGTTTTTTGCAATTTGTAGGTCAGTGTGAGCTTGTATGTTGATTAAAATATGATTCGCGGTGGTAGCTAATATGGCTTTACAGAATTATAATCATTAGAATCAGTAATACAACTCCATAAGTTAGCATTTATCTCAAATCTAGCGATTTCATGAAATCATGAGGTTTGAGATAAATGCTAACTTATGGAGTTGTATTGCTGATTCCAATGATTATAATTCTGTAAAGCCATATTCGTTACGGCCGCGAATGATATTTTAATCAACAGACAAGCTCACACTGACCTACAAATTGGTAAAAACGTAAGAAATTTTGAATTTCGCGGGCTACCCTGGCGCTTTCGCCTTAACCGGACTATCCTGTGGGTGCCTTAAGCGAACTCAAAGCCTCCAGCCAGGGGCATGTTTTTACTTATAAACTAAGCGACTGCGCACTAAGGGCACCCCCTGTGGGGTACGGACCTCGGCTTAGGGCGTCGCTGACTAAGAGAGGACAGCAAGGTACAATTGGCTGGCTCAAATCGGGGTTATTATTATTAACAGGGGAGTTTAAAGCTACAGGCTCAGCTACGCCACCAGCTGGCTCGTTATTACCGATCAAGGGAGATGAATTTACATTTACAGGGAAAGTTCGTCTACGCGGAGGACCTCGGCGGCGAGGTCGGAATGATGATTTTTGTGATCTGTGTTTGCGTACTAGAGTACTAGTAGCACTACTACTTTCCTGGAGGAGGGTAATAGGGTCATCAGGTTCAGAGAGTGCAAGTCGCGGACGGCGGACTATACTGATTCTAGAGGGGACATAATTAGCGGACGCGACAACCAGAGGGTTGCGGTGCTTCGCGGCAGAGTCAAAGAAACGCTTGGAAAGGCGTTTCAAGAATTGACGGATGGTCGGGATTTTAAGGTCTAAATGGAGGTTATCGTTCCGAACGAACCAAGGGGCTCCCGTTACCTTTCGGAGGCAACGGTTTTGAAGGGTCTGCATCCTATGGATGTGGTGGGACTTTGCGTGAGCAAAGACTGGGCCCGCAAAGGTCATGATGGGGCGAATGCACGCTGTATAAATACGCAACTTGCACTTAAGGGACAACTTGCTGCGTGCATTCATAACCGAATGGAGTCTACCAAGAGCAAAGTAGGCCCGCGAACGAGCCTTCTTTATGTGCTCTGAAAACGTAAGGTGCTCATCGAGCGTCACACCTAGATATTTGGCTCGCTTCTCCCAAGGGATCGGCTTGCCAAACATGGTGATCGGGCGGGGGGGTTTACAGTTTCGATAATTCTAATTGACCCTGTATTATAAATATAGCTATTCTAAACAAGCTACAACTATAGCACAGGAATTAAGCCCAAGTCCGTAGGCATTCCGAATACTAGCTCCTAAATATAATTAACTCCCAAGTTATCCGCCGAAACTACGTAGAAACTGCGTACAAAGTTACTGTGCAAGTTAGCGTTGGGCGGGCTTTAGGCGGGCGGCAGAGAGTCGCGAACCGCCGCCCAGGCTACACCGTGCCCGCGCCATGTGATCCAACTATGCGATCGTACAAAATGTCCAACTAACTAAAACAATATATAACTAATAATATAAACAACAATATAATAGTTGTTCTTTAACACGTGAGGCTGCGAAGCAATACCACTCTTATTCTCTTTAAAAATAAAGTTTAAAGTAGTAGTTTTAAAGTTTAAACAGCAGTATTATTATTACGTGTTAGTAAATGTCGATATAGTTGTTGTGCTTTTTGTCTACTTTAAAGGTAAGTTTGTTTTGTTCTAACTTATAATAACTTTAAATATTTTTAAGAGCAATGGATTTGTTTCTGACTAAAGTTGAGAAGTATTTTAAGCGCGTAAAGTTATGAAGAATTTCTTGAATATGTCATGCATTTATTTTAAATAATCTGAATTATTAAATTATGTTACATAATGCGTAGTTAACAGTTAGAACTTCTTAATAATTTTTAGACTTCGTCAAAAAGATCGGACTAACTTTGGAGCAACGTTCTGCTACAGGACAATAAAATACTTTAGCTTCTCGGGATACTTTGTAATTCACCATATAAACTGCAAGAAGACACCAAAAACTTTTTATCAGCTTATAAATAATTAAGTTCTACACACTATAAAAAAAAGCAAAAAAAAGCAAAAAAAAAAAAAAAAGCAAGTAATATATTCAAAAACTACTTATTAATAAAGTGTAGTTGTGATGTAAAGTTTTGATTCTTTGTTAGTTAAAAGTTGTGTATTACAATTAATGAGGACTCCAATTTATAATCATTTGATGTGCACAATTTTATATATTTTATGTCAATTTTGATATGTCTTGTCTTTTTAACCGACGAAAAAAAAGGAGGAGGTTCTCAAGTCGACACGTATATTTTTATTATTTTTTTTTATTTATGAACACGAATAATTTTTAGAGAGTTATCCGAGTTGAAAGATTCTTGTTTTATTCGAGGTAGTTTTTGAGTTAGCTTCAATAATACGTAAGTATTTTGTTTGTTGCTACTTTTTATGTCGATGATGTTCTCGTTTCTTATGCAGGTAGTTGTATTCGAATTTGTGTGGGGTACCACAACTAAAAATAAAAAATAAAAAAAATTACAAAAAATATAACAACCGACTTCCAAAAAAAAAATACTACAAAGTGAAAAATAACTTTAATTTTGGAAGTCAGTGGCAAAAAACGAAAATACAAAACCAAAGACACCGACTTCCGAAATTAAAATTATTTTTCACTAGTGTCTTTTTATTTTGTAAAAAAGTTTTTATGTAAATCATAAATTCATAATACACACGGAATTTTAGATCTAATCCCAATGATTATTCCTGTTCTGCCCTTCCCAATTTATTTAGGAAAATGGCGCAGCATGTATTCCTCGATTTCCCTTTCTAGCCATATCATATTTAACACAGTCATCGTTTCTTTAATCTTTCCCTACTCATAAAGCCGTACACTATACATACTCAAAACATTCCATACGTGATCCTCATTCCTCCACATCACGTGCCCATACCAAGACAATGAAGATTTCCACAATACTTCCCAGTCCCCGGCCTCTTTCTGAAGGAATTTTCGGCCAGTCCTAAATAATTATTGAATAGGGACGCTCATTGAACATAACATAACATCACGCCTCGTATATTCCCTATACATACGAATAGGCAGAGGGGTGTAAGTACACTGACAAGTTAGCCAGCTAGGTATGTCACAAAACTTATCTAAAATTACAAATTAAAATATGTACTGAAGTCTTTTGTTTTCATGATAAAATTCTAATCACTCCTCATTATCTTATTTCTTTATTAAGACACTGAAGAGTCAAAAACAATAGAATTTAAAACATAGTTTTAATAAATTAAACATTAATATTTATAACCAAACGTGTTTGGTAATAGAAACATTACAAAATTCTCGTGCCGTAAGGTTATAACTTTAAGTTAACAAAGAATATAAAGTTAACAAAGCAGTTTAAATTCTTTATCAAGACAATGTAGAGTCAAAAACAATAGAATTTAAAAATTAACATTAATATTATAACCATCCGTATTTGGTAATAGAAACATTACAAAATCTCGTGCCGTAAGGTTATAACTTTAAGTTAACAAAGCAGTTTAAAAGTACCTATATAGTTAACTTCAAAACAAAATATTTTTGTCTCCAAGAATGTTAGAAGGAGTTTGATTCACTGCTACTATGTTTGGAACAACTGTTGTTCGAACTTTAGAAAAATACAAATACGAAACTCCACCGTCAGCAGATTTTTGGTTAGGTACATTTGCGGTGAACCACTTTTCTACCTTATTACTATTACGATGATAAGGTTCAAAAGTGGTTCACCAAAAATGTCCGCGACCTACCCTCACAGTTTATATTCGTGAAAACTTAGTAGCCAAAGGTTTACAGTTTACCCTATTTTATCTCGCCATACACGGTGTAAAATGACGCGTCAAACGAAGTAACTTTGTGCAAAAATTATAATGTACGAGTAACTAATTTTATTTTTTATGTGTTTTGCTGTTTACGGTAGTGCGCAAAGCAACTCTCCCAAAACATTGTGCTTATGGGTGTACACATGTACATCGTAGGAGTATTTAAAGTTATGTCATTTATAACTTTTTTTTGTCAAAAAAAACGTCATAAAAAATTGGAAATTTGACCTTCAATATCTCCGTAGCCAGAAGTTTCCCCGATACGGTTATTAAACCGTACTGTACCGTACAGTACTGTATTAACAAAAAAAAAACAAAATAGCGGGAAGAATCTCTCGGCTTCGTTAAAGATTATAAAAGTTCAGATTAATAAAAAATCTGAAAATACAACCTGAATGAAATAAATCACATCATTGAAATGCCTTTCTTGGTCGATATCTGGAACTGTCTGCAACGAATGTTCTGAGCCTTGAATTTTATACGTTAGAATTAAATCGTGTCAAGCGCAGGCCACACCGCCAGCTAGCGGGCGGGCGGGCTAGGCGGGCGAACATCGTTGCACCTCTTATTACATACTTCGGTTCACACCGCGAGCTGACCGAAGTAGTGAAACGATGTTCGCCCGCCTAGCCCGTCCGCCCGCTAGCTGGCGGTGTGGCCTGCGCTTCAAGGCTCATGTAACATTCAGTCGGCGCCACCGAAGAAACGGTCAAATTTACTACCGTGGAAAGTGGCGTTCTTTACCTGAAATCTCTTTATCTTGAGTAAATCAGTAAGAATCACATAGAGCGAAAAACGCTTAACACTTTTGCTGTTCATGGAGAAAACTTGAGTACCTACTAAAACAATACATGAGATCCAATAATGTGGTCCCTTACTGGAAAAGGTTTATTGTTTGTTCAGCAGAATTACCCATCTGTAAACATTTAACGTGGGGCTAACTCTTGAAGACCCATTCTAATTTAAGGAACATTTTATTTATAGCCAAACTTAGATATACTCGTATTAAGGCGGATGCGCTAACGGCTTCGTTAAAGATTATAAAAGTTCAGATTAATAAAAAATCTGAAAATACAACCTGAATTAAATAAATCACATCATCGAAATGCCTTTCTTAGTCCGATATCTGGAATTGTCTGCAACGAATGTTCTGAGCCTTGAATTTTATACGTTTGAATTAAATCGTGTCAAGGCTCATGTAACATTCAGTCGGCGCCACCGAAGAAACGGTCAAATTTATTACGGTGGAAAGTGGCGTTCTTTACCTGAATTTATTTTGAGTAAATCAGTGAGAATCACATAGAGTGAAAAATGCTTAACACTTTTGCTGTTCATGGAGAAAACTTGAGTATTTACTAAAACAATACCTAAGATCCAATAATGTGGGGCCTTACTGAAAAGGGGTTATTGTTTGTTTACAGCAGAATTACCCATCTGTAAACATTTAACGTGGGGGTAACTCTTGAAGACCCATTCTAATTTAAGGAACATTTTATTTATAGCCAAACTTAGATATACTCGTATGCGTTATGGTAGCTCGCGAAATTCAAATCTTCTTAAGGCCCAGATTTCCTGAAAACGATCAAAAAGGTGGTTTTTTAAAGCAGTGTATCTCATAAACCGTAAATAATTTTGACATGTAAAAAAAATATGATATTTTCAAGTCTTTTTAACCGACTTCCAAAAGGAGGAGGTTCTCAATTCGTCGGAACCTTTTTTTTTTTTATTTTTTTTTTATGTATGTTCCCCGATTACTCGAAAATGGCTAAACCGAATTGGATTTTTCTTTTTTTTGTTCGAAAGGGTATACGTCCCAAGTGGTCCCATGATCATCAAGTCAGGATCTGATGATGGGATCCCATGGAAATCGAGGGAAACCCTAAAATTGTATGGGCACACCTATATCGATTTCGGTATTTTTTATAGTAACTCGTGCATTTGCTCTCGGAAAGTACCATTCGGTGAGCTGGAACTGATGATGAAGACCACAGAGGGCCATCGGAAATACTCAATTATATCTAAGTATATAACAGGTTGCGATTCGATTACTTTAATATGGTTTATGCTCGTCAAAATAATGGTAATGGTGACTTCACCATGAGCTCCGTTTCTCCTGGTTCTTACTAGGAGAACTCCTCAAAAATTAACGGCCCTGCATCGGGAAAAGCAACATTTTGTAAAACGTGATGAGCAGCTGACATTGGGTTATTGAAACTTAGATAAATTACAAACTGAACCACTAAAAAGTGAAAAATAAAAACTTTTTTACAAAAACAAAAACCGACTTCCAAAAAAGAACACTACAAAGTGAAAAATAACTTTAATTTCGGAAGTCGGTGGCAAAAAACTAAAATACAGATCCAAAGACACCGACTTCCGAAATTAAAGTTATTTTTCACTTTGTAGTGTTCTTTTTTGGAAGTCGGTTTTTGTTTTTGTAAAAAAGTTTTTATTTTTTTCGCATACAGTGATGGAAGCCAAAACATAATTATACATATTTTAATGCACCAAAAAAATCTTTAAACATACCTCCTAATAATCTTTAAAAGCAGTTTATCCCTTCATTAACTATTATAATTATAATTAAAAATATACCATGAAATGTCAAATTCCAAACTGCATCCAGTGATGGATTACTTTTTATTAAATAGTTAATTTCTAATTTTATACGATTTTATTTGCATTTTTACGACATAATTCCGGTGCGCGTGAGAATCTTCTATCTCGTGCGTCAAACTAGACAGCCATAACGCCATTTCACTTACACACCGAGCTAAACCAATCTTGGAACCTGGGCCTTAAGTTTTTTGCAATTTGCAGATCAGTGTCAGGTTGTATGTTTCGTGGCCAAGTAATAACAGCCGTACGGGTCGATCCATCAGGTTAAGCTACGCTTGCCGGGGTCGGTCCGTGGATAGGTGACCATCGTTACATACCGAGACACCTCCGTGCCTCGGAAAGCACGTAAATATAATATTTTTTTCAATACACTTCCTCGAAAACTGACTCATATCGCACTACGATGTTCACAATGCAATGTATTTCGCACGCGTGCGAATCTTCATTTTCCCACACGTGTGCGGGAATAAAAATTGCCACAGATAACGTATACCTATACTTAGTCCAAATTGGTTCAATGCCTCTATTCACAACTCTCTATTCGGAGGTGAATGTTTTTTTAAATCTCGGCAAAGAGGTATGCGTATTTACGGCGTTAATATTTTTTGAATATTTAAATAATGTTTATAAATAGAATATCATCAAAAACTATGATTATTACAATAAGAAAACGTTTATGAATAAATTAACCTTTATTTGTGTTTTAAACTGGAAAATATTTGAATTTCTTATTTTTCGTAGGCTGTTTATCGGCTTTATACCTTTGCTTCTCCTTCAACCTGGCGAAAGCAAAGCGCGAAAAAAAAAGAAAATTGAAATCATAGTTTCCTAATAATTAATGACAAAAATATTTTCCGTTATTTTATTTTATTTCTTCAAAAGTGTGTTGAAAAGCGTCGTTTGATGCTCGTGGACATTTTGTTATTGCAGTTCTCGGCTCAAAAACAACCTCGCCTACGGCTCGGGTGTTAATTCCGCCTCGAATGCAATAACACACGTTCTCCACTTGTATCAAAATGTACTATTCAAATCCAACTGGTAGTTCCAGAGATTACGCTCTACATACAAACTTAGAAACAAACAAGTTTTACCTCTTATAATATTAGTATAGAATATCAAGTCCAATAATGAATATCGTAAACACTAAATATGGAACGCATTTCCAAATAAGAAACTACACTTATCTATCGCTAAAATACATAAACAATTTGTTTATTAAGAATGACAATACAATGGAAGAGTTGTGTGCAGTCTCGTCATTTAAAAACATACATAAACAATCCACTGCCACAATATTTCAGTCACGATTAATCATCCGTAGAAAAAGGAAGAGTTTCATAATAAAAACAAGGCTCTAGTTTGGATATAACGAATGCCATTTCACCATTTGCCACAACATAAATCAATGTCTTCGCAGCGAAACATACCAACGGTTGTAACGGTATAATTATATGGACGGACTATTCCACCCCTCTGAGGTCATGTCCTAGTATATACTCTGCCGTTTTTCTTTTTTCAGATTGTTTCAGGCTGAGGTTTCATATAAAAAATTAAAAAATATACTGTACCGTTTCCTCGATTTGAATGGGTCGCATACACCTTGGATGTTAGCTTGAATGAATCAATTATGAGCGGGCTGGATGGATTTCTGTGACCCAAACGCGTATGCCTAAAGTAAATAAATTAATCTTGAATATAGAGGTCACTTTTAGGGGGCAAATAAGAAAATTAAAAGAATAGTTTTGCAAACTGTACCGTGTGACATCAAGAAAATGAATGAACTTACTATGAGGGTCTCAAATATATTTTTTTTTCATAATTTTAAAATAAATAGTTTTAAAGTTATTTAAGAAAATAGATGAAAATTTACCTTCCCCCCCCCCCCTTATCTCCAAAACTACTGAGCCTAAAATTTTGAAAAAAATACAGAAAATAGTTCTATACCTGTAGATTACAGGCAAACCTATAAAAAGTTTGTGGTCCTAAAATAACATGGTAAATCTCTCAATATTCCGAGTACAAACTTACGTTTACTGTTAGAATGTGAACATGTTTTTCAACTGTTTGTTAAGTTTGTTCTTGGGATAATTTCATGCCAACTACGGAACCCTTCATTGTGCGTAGTTCGACACGCACTTGGCCGGTTTTTTATTTATTTAAAGATAAGCAAACAAAATGAAATTTTTGTTCTAGAAAAACCACAACCTTCCGCTTTTCTGAAGATAAGCGCCTATCACCTATTTACCCTATCTGTAAAGGATTAAGAGAGGAATACCCACATCAACAGTTGATGTGGGTATACCTTTCTTAATCCTTTAGTATAGTTACTATCCCAAAAAAAAACTAAAATTTTTAAAATCTAAATAAAAAATAAAAACGCTTACGACTATTGGGCCAGTCGGCAATCCAATTTTTCACCGAAAAAAAGTCCTTATTGGAGTCTGACTGGCGTATCTTTTCAATTTAAAGCGATATGCTCTTAAACTTTGGCAGCACCATTACGATCTGAATACATGAGTGTCACTACGTGCCCCACTTGCTTGTCAAAATGAAATTGGGAATCGTAATGTTGGATTCGGAGCAAAATCAAGTTTGGAATCGAATTAGCTCGGATTGGCGGGATGGCTTGGATTTAGGATTTGTCTATGTTTGTTGAAACTGTTGAGTACTTAGGTAGTTAACTTTGTTATTTGTTGCCACAAATAGCAAAGTTAACTGCCTAAGTAGTACCCTGTGAGACGAATCCATTACGGGGTTATTTGATTGCACCAAAGACATGATTGTTATTTACGTATCTCGTGAACTGTATGGCAATGTAAGGGCTGGGTTACCTTTAAACCGTTTTCACACTCAACCCAGGTAACTTTTTGTTTAACAGAGAACTCCTCACTGGCATTCCTCGAAAAAAATTGTTTCTGCGGTCTCTTTTGTACACATATTCAGGTAATAAAGTTTGTAACAAATTCAAAGAAACATACGCATCAAAACAAAACGAAACACAAAATAATACATAAAAAAAACACAAATATGACACAACAGCATCATCAACATTAATTTGAAACATCTATGTATTCACATTAAGTTTGCAAACCAATAAATGATTTCATTCATTCATTCATTCATTTATTTATTCAATAAAAATTTACATTTGATTTTGATTTGAAAGAAAATATATTTGTTTATAAGTCATAGGTTTTGTGTTCAGTAGATTGAAATATTATTCAATGTACTGAACACAAAACTTATCACATAGTTAGGAAATAGTTCCGTGCTAGCTCGTTTTGGTGGTCATTAAAAGATCGTTTATCTACATCGTGCATTATAAAATGTACAGACAAAACGTAACCTAACAGTACGAAAGCAAAATAACACGTTCCACTTACAAACATAACAAACCCTGAACCCTGGGTTAGGGTTTTATAGGGATTTCAACTATTGTTCACATTACTTGACGTGAAATAGCAGAAGTCATTAAACTGATTTTAATATTGACTTTATAGCCTCGTAATCAAAACTATCCTTTAGTCCTACACCCTATTTCCATAAAAACAAAACGCAAATCTTACTATCAACATAAGTCGCTTAATAAACTCAAATAAACCGGGTGCAATGGTGTTACTCATAATTTGAAGTAGCTATATAGCACTTCGTTAAGTAGCTATATAGCACTTCGTTAAGTAGCTATATAGCACTTCGTTAAGTAGCTATATAGCACTTCGTTAAGCGTGGAATTACCCGTAACTGTAAAGGGCGCATCAGACGAATGCCGACGCCTCCGCGTGGCCGTCCATCAGCGACTAAATGAGATGAGCGTAAGGAATCTTCAGGATATTCCAACAGCCGTCATTAGTGATGGCTGTACCTTAATGACCGTCTGCTAATTGATACCACTTTTATTCATTAGCAATTCAGTAATTGACATTATTGGTGTTTGAGAAGTCAGTTATGCTTGAACGCTTTTTTTATTAATTGGTAGTATGTGTACTAGAGCTATCAAGAAAAACTACTAATAATCATTTTCAATCACAACTCAATTTCTAAATCGTTGTAGTTGATGCTGTCCCTACGACTTGGTACGAACGCTACGTGAAGCCATTTTGTCTCCTAGCGTGCGTAGTCACGTAGCATACGTAGCCGTGTAGTATGCGTAGCCGTGTAGCATGCGTCGCCGCATAGCATGCGTAGCTACGTAGCAAGCGTAGTCGCGTAGCTTGCGTAGCCGCGTAGCAAGCGTATTCGCGTAGCATGCGTACCCGCGTAGTACGCGTAGTAACAAAATAAATTTCAATATAACATCTATAATCCGGGTTTTCTTTTACAAAAAAAAAGTAGGAACAATAACGTTAACGTTTAATTTGTTGTTTATTATTTTGTTTGAAACCTAAATCAAAATAAAAAGTTTGTTTGGCACAATTAAGTAATGTTGAACAGGGCGGGGTTTAACTTATTTTTAATTCATAAAGAGAAAATTACCCATCAACAAGAAACAAGAAACGAAACAAAGTTCAAAGTTTTAGGTGAACTTAATATAACAAAAACTTAGAGCGAACCGCACAGGCCGGTCAAATAATCGCATTGACGCAGATTGACCAAAGTGCTAAGACTTTTTTCTTTAGTACAACTTTCCTCGACTCTTGACTACTTAAGCTGTAAGTACTGTTACAAACATCCCCCCCCCCCCCTCTTAACTTTAGTGTGTCTGGAATTTGCATAACTCCAGTAATATACCATTTTATTAAAAAGATTTTTCTCGTGACTTTTAAACTTAAATGATCCTTTCATAAAACTTTGTGTCCCATTCAAGAGCCTTTTAGTGCCATTCTAATTAAATGAAATTAAAAGTAGTAATTCTGCTCCTTTGTTTCTTATAATCCACGTTGGTGACATAAACCACGTTGGTGACATAATCCACGTTGGTGATATAATCCACGTTCAGAATCAGAATCAGAATGCTTTATTCGGAAACATAGGTCAAATTACGATAGTGTGCGAGATGTTACATATAGGTAGATCCTGTTCCTGATCCTGTTTTGCCCAGAGGCGTACAAATATATTTAATTAACACTGTCGAATTTCACATCAGTAATAAAATCAATATTAATAGGTACATGCATATCAATTCAAATTGAAAAATAGAATCTTTTTTTTTTTTTTTTGTCTAATAGATAAGTTGTCATAATAATACCTACTAATGTGTGGTGTGCGTAACTTTTCGAAGCGACTCATTTAGTAAGTTTATTAAGTTTATGGTTTTAATTTGTAATAATATGATTTTCCCCAATAAAAATTAGGCAGTAGTCGTTTAGAGTGAAACCCTTCAATGCCGTTGGTGATATAATCCACGTTGGTGATATAAATAGCACAAACAATAATTTCTCTACTAAGACTAAGAACTAAGACTGCCTCGTTGGTCTAATGTTCTCAAGCTCTACTGAAGAGCATGAGGTCTTGGGTTCGATTCGCAGGTCGGGCAAAGTGTTATTGGGTTTTCCTATCAGGAATTTCTCAGTAGCAGCCCGGAGTCTGTATTTGGGACCGGTTGATGGCAATAGGCTCGCCCCCTATTACATATATGGGACTTAAACATAACTTGCAAAATGGCTTGGGCTTGGCAGAGGTGTACCTACTATAGGTACATCTCTGCCAAGCCCTCTCGGGGATTACAGTCGTGATGATATTAATAAATTCTCTAATACACTGTATTACATAAATCACACTAATATTATAAAAGCGAACGTTTATGAGTGTGTGTGTGTTTGTATGTTTGTTACTTTTTCACGCTCAAACGGCTGGACCGATTTGGATGAAATTTGGTATGTACATAGCTTATACCCTCGATTAACACATAGGCTACTTTTTATTCCGGGGAAACCGCGGGGCGCAGCTAGTGATAAATAAATGATATATGATTAATTTCTGTAAGTAGGTTTGTACAAACACTCTTACACGTCAATCATATTTTTAAAACTAGATGAGGTCGGAGTTTCCTATCTGACTACTCTGAGAAGAAAGGCTGAAATGAACTCAGAGGTCACAGTCTCTTTTAAAGTCCAGACATATTCTTGGTCAGAGATTGTGTCTGAAACGGTCTTTTGAGGAAAGAACCACACAGATTGAGTGGACCTGTCCAGTCAGTGCACGCATTTCAGTAAGTCAGTCAGTAATCGTGCAGCTCAACTCAAAACTTATTGTAACAAATTGAGGTATTCCACTTAGGTCACTGATTTGAACGGCACTTCCTCGAACGTCACCTAAACACTTCCACTAAGGGCACTGAAACAAAATTTAGTAAAGTTCCGTTCGGTGGAATATTTTATTGATATTACTTTCAGTCCCCGAACGGCAGTTACGTTTTTTTAGACTGTTTGTTTGTAATGCTGGGACGTATGTACTCTTTGTTCAGGACATTACCAACTATAACATATCGATACGCAAGTGTGAACCACGCCCAGGGCTCCGATGTCGTTTTTTGTTAGGTTTTTTTTTTGTTTTTTTTTTATTTTTATTATTTATTTTTAAGTCTTGTTCGTAAAATGTTTCACAAAAATAGTATGCTACATGTACTCATATATGACTTTATGTTGCTCATACCACCGTTTCAGAGAAATTGACCTTATTTAATTACAGTTGACGCCTCTCATTGCCAGCCTTTGACTTCGCTCTAAATATGGCTCCAAAAATGTGAGTGGAACATTTGCTTGAGTATGTACCTAATTTTATTACTTTATTATACAGGGTGTTTCTTTTAAGGTGTCAAGCCAGTGCGAGCTGATAGCAGAGTACCATACCTATCGATTTAACCCCCATGTATGTTCTACGATTTTTTGTAGTTTTCGAGTTTGGATACCTCATTTCATATCAATGGTAGTGGTTAAGGATAGTAGTAGGTATAAAATTTATGTTTTTATTATCAACTGAGCTCTGCATAAACGTAGAGGAATAGTAAATATCAGGATTAACAAAAATATGCATTGATAATAATAAATTATAAAATATGAAAACCGTCAGATTTCAGATACACCACTTTCAACGACCGATTTCAACAAATAATTCCCCATTTAGTACATTCTTGTTCAATGTTGACCAAAAAAAAAGATATAATTTTTTAAACCCATCATCTCGTTGAATCAGGAATAATATCGAAAAAAAAAATACTTAAATTAATTAACTCGAAAACTACAAAAAATCGTAGAACATTACATACATGGGGGTTAAATCGATAGGCCTGTATGGTACTCTGCTATTATATGGTATCGCGCCCGCGGCGTCACCCGCGTGGATGTCGGAAATTATCCCACGGGAACGTACTTCCAGGATAAAAAGTATTTTCCGTCAGGTCATGGTCTACCCTTGTGCCAAATTTCATCCAAATCCGTTCAGCCGTTTTAGCGTGAAAGCGTAACAAACAATACAAGAGAACAGAGAGTGAATGATAAAGTGACGGTTGGTTGGGAAGAAAGGGAGCGGAAACAATTTTGCGCTGACCCCAAGAAATATAGGACAAGGGCCAGATATTTCATAATACCTAACTATCGAGTAACAATACTCGTAATAATAATAATCAAGGGACTAATATAGATAACCTACTCACGGTCACGGACAAACTAGTTGATGCGTTAGCTAATGAGGCAAAGCATGGCTCACGGCTCGTTAGGCAAGGCTAACCAAAGTTATCGTAGAGGTACGCTCACTCACTTCACATAAGTTTTCACGGCGAGATGATTACAGAATAGCATTGCTGATAATCTATCTAGGTACAAAGGTATAGATCTAAATAAATATAGATTGAAGATAGGATTCTTCAATCTATATTTATTTAGATCTATACCTTTGTACCTAGATAGATTAAATAAAAAAAAATTTAAAAAAAAATTAAAAAAATATTTTAAAAAAAATAAAAATAAAATATTAAATAAATATAGATTGAAGATACGATTCTTCAATCTATATTTATTTAGATCTATACCTTTGTACCTAGATAGATTAAATAAAAAAAATAAAAAAAATATATTAAAAAAAATAAAAAAATACCTATTTAAAAAAAAATAAAAATAAAATATGTATTAAATAAATATAGATTGAAGATACGATTCTTCAATCTATATTTATTTAGATCTATACCTTTGTACCTAGATAGATTATCAGCAATGCTATTCTGTAATCATCTCACCGTGAAAACTTAAGTGAAGTGAGTGAGCGTGGAGTGAGCTGTCAGTGCCATTCCACCTGCAATGCTATTCTGTAAACATCTCAACGTGATAACTTAAGTGAAGTGAGCGTGAAGTGAGCTACCCGATGCTAGGGATTGACACTATTGACAGCGCACTTTATGATCACTTCACCTAAGTTTTCACGGTGAGATATTTATAGAATAGCACTACTGTACGTCGATTCTGTAAAATTCAAACAACAACTCGCTCTCGCCTCTCACTTCGCATCACTTCTGCTCACTTGTTTTTTATTTAACATTTTGAACGCCAATCAAGAAACTCACAGCGGATTCAGATTTGAAGTTTAGAATGAGGTCAACTTACAGAATCACACGGCTGTGCAGAACATAGGAATTCATAGAAATTGTTTTTGGGTTTTTCTCATAAGAAAAACACAAAACTACCCAATACAATTTTGGGATTTAATACACTGTGGATGTAAGTAAAATCCACTGCTGCTTAATTATTATGTTATTTTATATGTCCATAAACGTTTTTCTTCTTTCTTTCTTATTACGATTTACGCTTTAGTATCCTAGTCTTTAGTTAACTATCTAGCAATAACGCCAAAGTACCTTTAACGCTGCTGCCTAATCTATCTATAGGTACTAAACTCGGACTTTTAATTAGCTGCAGTTAAATTACACTTCTTATTTGTCATTTGGCAGTAGAAGTGTCATTTTACTGCTTAATAATAAAGCTGAAGTTTTTTTTTTATTTATTTTTATGTTTGAACGCGCTATAATCTCTCGAACCATCATCTTGGATTTGGAAAATTATTTTTGAATTTGATAGCCCACTTTTTGAGGAAGGCTCTTGGCTATTTAACATCACGCTAGGACCATTAGGAGCCGAGCAAAACGAAAAAAAAGAAGAGGTAATAGCGCGGGCAGGCTATGCGATGCAGCGCGGTGGGTCGGGGGAAATAGAAATTTCACGCGGACGAAGTCCAGAAGTGACTGTATGGGAGTAGAGACGAAGTGTACCAAATGATCCACGTATTTTATCTCCAGTACGGCAAATCGGCTCATAATCGCCGCTTAAAACAGCGAAAACATGTCAGTAGGCCGAGCCAAGCCCTTCAAAACGCGTTCGGCATAAAAGACAATGCCCACACTTGCCTTTATCCCGGCAAATTGCGCCATCTTTATGAAACCATTAACTTGACATCATTCAAAGCTTTTATGTTTCGCCATACAAGTTTTTTGTGCCATAATAATGCTCGTATTCTTTGTAAGTGTTCGATAAAAAGGATATATCTAAAGGATTTCTTATTTTATTTGTAACTAGCTGACCTAACAGACGTTGTCCTGTCCAAATGTCAATAATTCATACAAAATTACCATAGAAAATGCACTTTCAGTTTTGCCGAGTTTTTCAATTTTGCCGGGCAACTTTTCCAATTTTTATCTTTATAAATACCTTCCTCGGACTTCAATAAATATTTCTCCCGCTGTTCTCGAGTTTTGCGCTTAGCAACACATTTATCCATTCATTTTCATTTATATTATAGATAGATTGGTAACATTTATTTATTGATTATAAGTACCTAAGCTTAATTTGTATTTACACATACTCGTAAAATCTTCCGGAATTTTTCTAAATGATTGTGAAAACCGTATCAAAATCCGTTACGTAGTTTAGAATAACAATTAACGCAGTCACACAGACAGACATGAGATGCGTCTTTAACTTATATTAGGTAAATAGTATGTCACCGTATGATTGCAAACACCGTTAGTTTATAATCTATCTCGCGAGATTGTAAGCTGTCGATCCCTATCGCTTACAAACGTATTCATTTTCGACTGTTCATATTCTATCCATGTCAAACCGTTAAATTGTGAACGACAGGGTTCACAATCTGTCTGATTTTATCACTCGTAAAATTGTGAACCGTACCTGATTGGTAGGCCTTGGCGGTAGCCGAATTGGTCGCAGTAGCTATGCCAGCACTCTGACCAAATAGGTTAGGTTACAACTGTGATCAACAGCGCGCGAGCCGAGCGAGCTAAGCGGGCGGTGCCGCGGTAGCGGCCGCGAGCACTTTATTCCAAGTTGGTCGCAGTTAGCCGACGTTCGCATGGAAATGTAAAAATATCACGGCGGGATTTTATCGCGCACTGGATTTTCAACTCTCGGTGTTGAGCTGAGCTTCGAGAATCCAACCTAACAATAAGTTCACACGAGCGTAATAAAATCGCGGCGGGGTTTTATTGCGCACTGGATTTCAACTCTCGCTGTTGAGCCGAGCGTTGAGAATTCAACCTAACAAAAACAGAGTGCATCCCAGCGCGACAAAAAACCCACTGTTGGATTTTCAACTCTCGACGCTTAGCAGAGCGTTGAAAATCCAGTGGCCGAAATAAAATCGCCGCGAGATTTAGATATGGAAGATACGACAGAATTAATTAAACCAGCCTTGAGGACAAGAAATTTGCATCACAGGACCTCTAAAAATAAATGTTGCTCTGTATAATTAGAAAGTTCTAGCTAAAAAGGTTAAAGATTTTCATATAATTACTTACATTCCAACCTGACGTTCCAACGTAAAACAACACAATATTAACGCGTCATCCCAGGATCCTACACATATTTCGCTGAACAGCGGAATTCTAATGAAATTAATATTCTTTAAAAGTTGTCTATGGACGATAAATTAATATAGTTACATTTCTTTTGAGCGCTTAATATCAATTAACCTATAACATAAAACATAAAAAAAGCCTGTATTTCCCCGAAGCGATAGCCAACTTAACATTGCACCAGTTGTGTTTCAAATCCGACGTCCTGAATATTAGGGGCCGTGATTGCAGTCAGTGTTATTAACGATAAATATAATTATGTTGATTAGAACCTAACACCCCACATGCAACAACTACAATATCGATCAATTATCTATAATTGTTGCGGGGAATTTATATAACGTTTGTGGCTTCAAACTTTATTATTTGATTGATTTTGCTTATATTGAAAACTATTTTAGAGCTGTGCGGGTCGATCGAAGGTTAATTATAGCTTGCCGAGGTCGGTCCGTGGATGGGTGACCATTCATAACATGTCGAAATTCCTGCGTGCCTCGGAAAGCACGAAAATTCGTTGGTCCCGGCTGTCATTCGTAGATATTTGACAGTCTTTAAGCCGTGTTACGAGTACCCGGTAACTGGGTTGTGGAGGTCAGTCACTTCATGCAAAATACTTGTCTTCAGCTGATCCGGTTAGACTGGAAGCTGACCCCAACACGGCACAAAGGCTAGGCAAATTGTTTTTTTTATTGAAAACTATTTTGATTTCGAAACTTTTGTTGTTAATTGATACATTTATTTTTATCTGAAACATAAACGAGAAGTTGCAATAAAAAAAACACTTCCATAAAACATTTGACGTCCCAGCGAGGGCTACAATTGATTTCAGTAATTTTTATTGTTATTTCTTTGGCCATTAACCGTCCCTTTGTGCGATATTGAACAAGAAACCTATAAAATGCGTAGCTTTAAAGAAAGGAAGAGAACATTGCTACCTTATAACTATAACTAAAAGACGTGAAAGGTTTTGCAGGCGTATAAGTAACACACCGAACATTCAATGTTTTATGTTATGTAAGTTACTAATAATATCATTGACACCGAAGCTGTCTTTTTACAGATTTTGTCTACGTTTATACGTCAACCCACATTAGCAATTTCTCCTATATCATGGGTGTACCTATCAACAAACATTAATTTTGCATGAACAAACACCCGGATCAAGAACGATGGAAGAATCGAACCTTAGTCCGGCCGTCGCTCGTCGAGATAATGAGTTCTTGACCCCTGTCAGATTCATACTAACGAATATGTGTTTTCCGAATTTGATCCTTATTACTACTAGAAACTGTCCAACTGACAGGTGTTAGAAACGCATTCTCTCGGACGGCCGGACTGTACTTATGGATCTCATGGCGCGCGGCCAAAAGCGAAACCAACGCCGCCATCTTGTGTTTTCAATACATTTCACAAAACAATATTGCACAAATGTTTACCAACAGCGCCCCCTTGATAACGTCATTCGAGCGCCAAAAATTCCTGGTGGCAGTATAGCGTCGAAGTCAATCGCTTATGCCTTATGGCTTCCCGAATGATGACGTCAAAGATTCGCAAATAACATCATCAACATTGGCAACCTTGTTCCACTGCTGAGGATAGAGCTGAGCGCTAATTGTGCCATGCTTCCCTGGCCTGCATGTGGGAACCTCATCCTGGTTCTAAAATCCATCCTCTTATTTCGGGAAGAGTCGGACGAAGTGTCAGGCATTTAAGTAGGGCAGCTGTATTATTTGTATTACCATTATAATTTGAGAGGCTTGTGGCTACGGGTCGATCGATTAGTTAAGCTACGCTTGCCGAGGTTGGTCCGCGGACGGGTGACCATCTCTACATACATTGTTCCCGGCTGTCATTCGTGGATCTTTATGACAGTCGTTACGGATCGTTAGAAGCCCGAAAGTCTGATAACCAGTCTTACCAAGGGATATCGTATTACCCAGCAGTAACTGGTTTGTAGAGGTCAGATAGGCAGTCGCTCCATGGTAAATACTGGTATTCAGCTGCATACGGTTATAGTGGAAACCGACCCCTACATAGTTGGGAAAAGGCTAGGCAGATGAATCTATATGACCATTATACTTTGAAAAATTAAAAACACCTGCTGTAACCTAGGTACCCACGAGTATTCGGCGTGTTACATCTTACGTAGGCACTTTGTAAGGCTTTTAAAGCTTTAGACGATCCAGCAGCCTAATTGCGTTCATTTTAACAACATAGCAGATATAGGTGCCTTAAGTAACTTAACTGAGTTTTTTCAAACAATATAAAGGGAGAAATTGAATTCATTATTGGCATCCTTTTAAGAGGTCATTGTACTCATCATTTTGAATAACATTTACTATGAGACGAATCCTGAAATCGCGAAAAATAATCAGTTGTTCCCCACATTTACGACGAGTTATGCGAACATATTATATGTAAGGAACAGTAGATTTTTTCGCAATTTCAGGTTTGGTACAATAGTAAAAGTTGTTCACAATGAGCCCTTAAAAGCATGCCCATGAATTCAATTTCACCCTGTATACTTAGGTATGACTACAAAATGTAGAAACTTATTAACATAAACCGTAAACAGGGATGACCTTGCTCCAAATTCTCGTGACGATAACCGTA
Source organism: Cosmia trapezina (assembly GCA_905163495.3). Classification (NCBI taxonomy): domain Eukaryota; kingdom Metazoa; phylum Arthropoda; class Insecta; order Lepidoptera; family Noctuidae; genus Cosmia; species Cosmia trapezina. Next base: position 21,836,929 of record LR991022.1, read on the forward strand.
TTCTAATGAAAATACTTACTTCCATAGTAGTTAAAGTGAAAACATACATCATAATATTTACTTTTCGCTACGACAGCGACAGTCTGTTTTTTAACCTTCTTCAAAAAAGGAGGAGATTATATTATGTTCATCTGTACGCGTGTACGTACTTTTCTTGGGCAGTTTTTGAGTTAGCTTCGATAACACTTACGACATTGAATCCACTTTGTATATCTTGATGATGTTCTTCTGTCACTGTCGTTTACACAGTAAGTAGTGGTATACGAATTGGTGTGGTGTGGTAGGTACCATATCTTAAAAGTGAAAATTATAAATAAAAAAAATAAAAAGCTTTTTTACAAAAAAAAAAAACTACCAAGTTCCAACCACTAAAGTAATTTTTTTCACTTTGTAGTATTTTTTTTGGAGTCGGTTTTTTTTTAACCGACTTCCAAAAAAGGAGGAGGTTCTCAATTCGGTTGTATGTTTTTTTTTTTTTTTTTTTTTTTTTTTTTTTTTTTTTTTTTTTTTTTTTTTTGTATGTTTGTTACTTCAGTACTCCGTCATTTATGAACCGATTCGGAAAATTCTTTTTTTATTTGAAAGGGTATACATCCAGATTGGTCCCATTTTTATCAAAATCCAGTTCTGATGATGGAATCCATGAGGAATTGAGGGAACTCCTCAAATATTATAGGCATACATATAGTGATTATGGTATTTTCATCAACAAATCAAGCCTTTGCATTCAGAAAGTATCATCTGGTGAAGTGGTACTGATGAAGAAGACCACAGATGGCCACGGAAACTCCTCAACGATGAAAAGTATTTCACGGATAGCGATAAGATTAAAATAGTTAAGCGACTATGACGAAGCTTTAAATAAATGGTTCTGATGAAAATGGTACCATCGAACCGATCTGATGAAGAAGCCGGAAGGTAGGCATCGGAACTCAGTAATAAAACAATGTATCCTAGCCGTGTTTGGGCTTATTGGAATTGTCATGAGGTGCACTCTGGCTATAAATGCTTTAAAGGTAATTAAATGCCGCTTCAAATTGCGCTACTTGAGTTGTATGCTATGTGTGGCCTTGATTGTCAGAAGGCAGATTTCGTAGCCTCGTTATGTCCGTCAACTTTTTGCAGAGTGTAGGGTAGGTAGGCACCACTAAAAAGTGAAAAATAAAAACTTTTTACAAAAAAAAAAACAACCGACTCCCAAAAAACACTACAAAGTGAAAAATAACTTTAATTTCGGAAGTCGGTGGCAAAAAAAACGTAAGTAAATAAAAAACCAAAGACACCGACTTCCGAAATTAAAGTTATTTTTCACTTTGTAGTGTTTTTTGGGAGTCGGTTGTTTTTTTTTTTGTAAAAAGTTTTTTGTAAACAGATTTTTTTTATGGGACATTTCAGCTTGGACTCTGGGAGAGTAGTGAGCAAGTCTGAAAATTCCGAAGAAAATCTGTTGTACCATACAAAAATGCAATATAAGCTACCCGTCAGAATGTATTATTTTTAGATATTTCAGGCTTCTATTGGTTCATCTTCATTAGTTCTTAATTTCTCATCTAAGTAGTTACATACAAACCTACTATAAATAGATAGATAGATAACATACAAACCAGATGATCCTTAAAAATATTTTACAAAATTTTTGATCAACGACGTACTCGTACTTATGAATGTATTTATTTCACTCCCAATGACTTCGTCTAAAATGCAAGCCAATACAGTTAAAGCGCACGAAAAATCTGTTCAAAGTTCCACATCACGAGCCCCACCCATCACTCATAGCTTACCTACGCTATAATTATTGTTCTCACTCTGCCTACATGACATCTCTCACAATTTACGGAGAACCCTAATTCGGCATTCATTTGTCCCAGTCACAAGCAGCCGTCGCTTGATTACGCTGAAGTTTGTCCCACCTGAACGTGCCATAACGTGTTTTACGGCTTTAATTTATTGTTATTAAATCTTTCAGTAGTTTTACCGCTTGGCCTGGCTAAGTACAGATTATGAAGGCAATTTGAAAGTACTTGAGGACTAAGTATCTACGTCTAGTAAACTATTATATTAGTCTATTTTACCTTTTTGATGATACATCGCATATATCACCTACTAGCTTTTTCCCGCGGCTTCGCCGCGTGGAACTCAAGGACTAAGATTTTTCATACAAACTTTGGACCCCCGTTTCACCCCTTTAGAGGGTGAATTTTGAAAAATCCTGTCTTAGTGCAACCCTAGTCCTCATAAGGAACCTACGTGCTAAATTTGGAATCTCTAGACCAAGCGGTTTGGGCTGTGCGTTAATACATCAGTCAATCACTTTTGCCTTTTATATCGGGTGACTGGTAATTGAGGAGCTCGTGGCTAAGTAGTTACAGCCGCACGGGCCGATCCATCGGGTTAAGCTACGCTTGCCGGGGATGGTCAGTGGATGGGTGACCATCTTTACATACCGAGACTCCTCCGTGCCTCGGAAAGCACGTTAAGCCGTTGGTCCCGGCTGTCATTCGTGGATCTTTGACAGTCGTTACGGGTCGTCAGAAGCCCGAAAGTCTGACAACCAGTCTTACCAAAGGGGTATCGTATTACCTAGTTACTGGGTTGTGGAGGTCAGACAGGCAGTCGCTCCATGTAAAATACTGGTATTCAGCTGCATCCGGTTAGACTGGAAGCCAACCCCGACATAGTTGGGAAAAGGCTAGGCAGATTGATTGATCGGGTGACTGGTAATTAGTGACCGATACTTAAACACATGATTATATACTCATGAAAACATACAACTTTTGCTATGGGACCAAACCTTAAATCACGAAAAACAAAATCAGCTGCCCCATACATTTTGACGAGTTATGCAAACGTGAATGTATGGGGCAGCTGATTTTTTTTTCACGATTTCAGGTTTGGTCCCATAGTAAAAGTTGTTTGTTATCATGAGTACAATCATGTGTTTAGGTATCGGTCACTAATTTCTAGTCACCCTATATACGCCGTTGGGGTCGCGGGTTGTTTGAAGAAGATACCGCGGCCCTGGCATAGGCAACTGAAGAAACACGGGTGGGTTTTAGTCAGTAAAAGTCAAACACGCCCTTCCGCTCCACCCAGAGCGGGAGAAGTTACCTATTTGATGATTTCCCACCACAAAAAAAAAAATCGACAAAAACATGTAAGATTTCAACCGCTAATAACTAAGAGACTTTTAATGGTAGAGTAATGGTTGAGCATACAAAAGATAGGTCATATTTATAACAATTTTGAGGCCGAATATAATTTGCGTGTAATAATGTCACACTGCGAGAGCACGCGCATGCGCGCGACCCTCTACTTTTTTTTCACTATGTGTCGAAATATCAATTCGTATATAGCGCAAAAACGTATTTAGCTAGATCAGTTATTCTGGTGCCTTTGTCAAGAACTGACAAAGCACTACCAGGACCTAAAGAGAAATAACAGAAATATTGGCCAAAATAGGGTTAAAAATTTATATGAAGTTGAAATAGCAAAATAATATCAGATGCCGTCTCATATCGGCCGTAAATCTGCTCAGAACTGAAAAATATCATAATCGATGAAAGCTTATTTTAGAAGAAATGCAATAAGCCGACTAAGTCTAGTGTCGAGCAAATACAATGCCTACGGCAGTATTGGAAACCGTAGTAAACTTTCACGAGAGTAAGTTTCCACGAGAACAAACTGCGCGGACTCGTACGTACGGTACCAACAATTTTTTTTTTAAAGTTCATTGTGGCATAACAAAAGCCTAGGTGCCTAATACCTACGACAAAAACTGAAAACTCAAACTCAGCTCACTCCTGCTCCAAGATCTATGTCATACTAAGTATCTTCATGAGTAAAGTGCAGGCCACACTGGGGACGAAGCTAAGTTCGTTTAGCTTTGCTCATGTAGCTATTACCGCGTGTTTGTGTAAGTACTTCGGTTCTCATCGCGAACTATGAACCAAAGTATGAAAAGACGCAGTTGCTACATGAGCGAAGCTAAACGAACTTAGCTTCGTTCCCAGTGTGGCCTACGCTTAAGCAGTGGCGTAACTATACCGTTCGAGGCCCGTGGCAAATTCATCGGATTTTTACTAAATGTGTAACATTAAATTTTGGGAGTTGGGATTCTCCTCTGACCGGGGGCCCCTTCCGGCTTGGGGCCCGTGGCATTTTGCCGACTTGCCACCCTGTAGTTACGCCACTGCGCTTAAGGCTGCCTGTCTACTGGAGCGGAGAAGTGATGATAGGAGCGAAGCTGTGCCAAATATTAACCAATAGAATCTTAACTCCGCTCCAGAGTTTAGAGTCTATTGGTTAATATTGGCTGGCCGGGGTTGGTCCGTGGATGGGTGACGACTCCTCCGTGCTTCGGTAAGCACGTTAAGCCGTTGGTCCCGGCTGTCATTCGTGGATCTTTGACAGTTGTAACGGGTCGTCAGAATCCCGAAAGTTTGACAACCAGTCTTATCAAGGGATATCGTATTACCCAGTTACTGGGTTGTGGAGGTCAGAAGGCAGTCGCCCCAAGGAAAATACTGGTAGTCAGTTTCATCCGGTTAGACGGGAAGCTGACCCTAACATAGTTGGGAAAAGGCTAGGCAGACTGGTTAACCCTTTTTAGCATTGGCACAGCTCCGCTCCTCTTGTCTCTTCTCCACTCTAGTGGGCAGGCAGCCTAACGTGTGGGTAGGTACTATGGACTTTTGCTTTTAGTGTCTGACTAACAATCAGGGCACCCCATCCTATACCGTGAACGTCACAAAAGATAGCTCGAAGTAAGCTGAACATGGCACAACCTAAAAAACTGCCTAACTTTACAATATGGCAAGAAGGTGCAAGGTTTTTTTTGTGAAAACGGCTTTCGTGAAGTTTCCTCATTATTGTGTGTTGAAGAATAATATCCAAAGAGTAATCTCTATTGAGTAAATCTCAACAAAAGCATCAAAGAGAACAACAATAATAATAATTTTCCAAGACTGACTTGTGTCGAATAAGAATCAAAGATACCTACATAGATTGTATCAACACAGCTTGTTGATACAATCTATTTTTATCTATGATCTTATTCTACTTTTACGACATGTATTATTGAAACTAGTAGCAATATGGATTATGATAAGAGTGACTTGATGCACTATTCTTGTTGATACGATAATAATATCGATTTGGCCCAAATCCTTCTACATGGTGAGCGTCGACTTGTCCGTGCTGGCCGCAACGCACGCACGACACGCAATGGATTTCGGTTTGCTTTGTATGAATTCATATACAACGTGTAATGCTAAATGCGCAAAACCTCTTAAGGGGTCATTGTACTCATCATTATGAACAACTTTTTACTATGGGACCAAACCTGAAATCGCGAAAACAAAATCAGCTGTTCAGTACATTTTGACGAATTATGCGAACATAACTGTACTGAACAGCTGATTTTTTTTTCGCGATTTCAGGTTTTGGTCCCATAGTAAAAGTTGTTCATAATGATGAGTACAATGACCCCTTAAGAGGTTTTGCGCATTTAGCATTACACGTTGTATAGCACTGCGTCCACTACCGCATTTCCATTTCTTCATACAAACAAACCATAATCCGTTGCGTGCCGTGCGTGTGTTGTGGCCGGCGCGGACCAGTGGACGCTCAGCTTTATTCTATAAAATTATGAAAGATTGTTACAATCTAGGAAAATGTGAATTTGTTTTCTCGATTGTATTCATTATTATTTTTCAACTTTTTACATTTTCATCAACAACAATTTCCAAAAATGTTTAGAAATTTTCCAAGTAAAAACAAAAATAGAATTAATTTAATATAACCAATTAAACCTCACCTGTGTCTGTACTTTTCACAATAGGTATACCTTTTATAGTAGGGATTATAAAATTCTCAGAAAAGCCCGAGACAAAGAAAAATCGTATTATTCAATTAATAAATTAAGTCTGTCCAAGACTAATGAAATAAGGCGATACGAGGCTTTCGCGATAGCTTCAATGATTTTACTTTGATCTGAAGATTTTAATTTATTGCACTGATTGCTAATTTAGTTCATTGTCTGATTTCATTAATTTTTTTCTAAATCAATGTACACATCTTCTCCTTTTTATATACTTGTACATAATAGGTCAAGGAGGCAATAGTGACTCAGATATTTCGGGAAGGTTAGAAAAATGGAATAAACTGTAGAACCAAAATTATATTTGAGGATATTGGAGCTAGGTTAATAAATTTTAATTCTACGTTTTAATATTTTCTTTAAAGGCTACATAAATCAAACTACACCACAAATTAAAAAATATTGTAAGATTACAATATTTTAGGCGATTTCGCCTGGCACAGTTCGAGTCCGCGTCGTTTATTTTTGTGAAAACAGATTGAAATTTTACTACGGATTCCGATACTACCGTAGGTATTGTATTTGCTCGACACTAGACTTAGCAGGCTCATTGCATTCCTTACAAAGTAAGCTTTCACCGATTATGATATTTTTCAGTTCTGAGCAGATTCACGTGCGATATCTTTACCTTTTTGTTATTTGCAACAGATTTTCTTACACTGTTGTAGCTACTGTAAATACAAACTTAACTAGCATAGCATGCCGTAGCATATTTTTTAAGCTTATTGCATTCCTTTTAATGCAAGCTTTCTTCGATTGGGATTTTTTAAATTTCTGAGCAGATTTACGGCCGATACGACATTTGACATTATTTTGCTATTGGTCAACTTCATATTAATTTATAACCCTATTTTGGCCAAATTTTCTGTTGTTTCTCTTTAGGTCCTGATAGTGCTTTGGCAACTCTTGACAAAGACATCAAAATAACTGATCTAGCTAAACACGTTTTTGCACTATACGAATTGATATTTCGACACATAGGGAAAAGTAGAGGGTCGCGCGCATGCGCGTGCACTCGCAGTGTGACGTCATAGTCAAATTATACCCTGCCTTCATTTTTTTTATAAATATGACTTATCTTTTGAATGCTCAATTATTACTCTAGCATTAAGAGTCTCGTCGTTATTAGCGGTTGAAATCTTACATGTTTTTTGTCGGTTAGAAATACACCGAGCGAAAAGACGTTTTCACTTCAAAAATGGGAATTCAGCCAGTGTGAACCTATAGTTGTACACAGTGACTCACTAACATAGTGACTCTGACAGTACCTAGTGACTCAAAATTAATTATTTAGTCTCGTTTTCGTGAACCATAGTTATTCTTATTTCCCATACTTTGTAAGCTAGATATAAAGTTTCCAAAAATTGCAAATTGCTACAGTCTACTTACCAAGCCCTTATGAAATATTACAACTACAATTCACTAGAAAAAATCAATTGAATTCACTAGATTAGTTTTTCGTGTACGGAATGCATGATGAACTCGCTGTTGTGACAAACACTAGGTAGGTACTTAAAACTGGGAACGTTTGGTGTAAACAAGATAGGTTTCCACTTTTACAGGCAATAAAACGGCAATACGGAGTAACACCTACTCACCACTACCTAGAGTTAGTACAGCGTTGACAGTAGTAGTCATTCGTCGAGGATATAGTTACGACCGAATAATAAGGAGCTAATAAATTATTGATTCTCCACACATTGTTCACGTTCTATAGCAGACCATGGCAGGCTTGAAAGATAATAGATAGATAAATCGGGTCGTGGGGCTTTCGAGACCGGGACCGAGGTCCCAGATTCCACCTTGATTATTTTAGAGTAGTATTTTGGGACCACAAGAAAAAAGAAGTTAAAGTACAGTTAACAAAATTCGTGTTCCAAGCAGGATAAGTATGCTCCAAAAATATTAGAATCTACAGCTAAGCGTTTGCCATCGGGTAGATTCGAAGTTGGTCTGTTGTGGCGTAACGACATTCCAGAAGTCAGAAGACAGACGAGACAGCTGGCTCATGGGCTGTCAAGATTTTTAGGTTTAGAAAAACATATTGTACGTGACGCCAACTTTAAAAAGAGTTACTGCGCTTTCATAAATAATATGTTGGAAAAAGGATATGCTGAAGAGTGCGTTTCGTTTTATAAAAATAGTTAAGTATACAAAATTATGATGAAGATGATAATAAATAAATAATTATAAAAAAATAAAAAACACGACTGCCATGCCAACATATTGTAATAATTGAAGAATTTATTTATCACATTTGAAAATGGAGGCACATTTGGAAAAATCAATATGACGGCAGTATCCGTCATATTGATTTTTTTCAAAACAATTTATAGCCAGTGTCACTCGGGACGATAGATAGATAGAAGATAGATAGAATACTCTTTATTATGCACACCATAAAAATTACAGATATAAACGATCACGATGTAAGGATTCTAACTATACCGCATACATTCAAATTCAAGCACTCAAAAGTTATCTATCTTAATAAAAAGAGAAGGCCTGACTGACTGATTGACTGACTCATCAACGCCTAACCCAAACCCTTGGACCTTAGAAAGCTGAAATTTTGCACAGAGCTTCCCTTGATAATGTAGACAAGGAACAAGGAAGGAATTCCCGGTAGGACGTTCCTGTGGGATATTTTCCGACATCCACGCGGGCAAAAGCTGGTGGTGCAATAAAAAAACTCACAAACATACGTGAACCCTGAAAACATAACACTCCTTTTTGGCAGTCGTGTAAAAGTAGTTTTATTTTTATAACTTCTAAATTTTTGGATTGACCGTACTTTCCCAAGACATAACTTTGTTTATTTTATTTGTGGTCCCAAAATACTACTCAAAAATATTAAAGGTGGAATCTGGGACCGCGGTCCCGGTCCCGAAAGCCCCACGACCCGATGAATCGTTTATTTGGTGCACACAAAAGACATAGCACAACATACAAAGGCACGATTAAATAATAAATTATATGAATATTAAGAAAATGCTTACAAGGAGTCATTATACAAAAAAAACAAGACATTTTGAAGCTAAAGCACTAGGAAGTGGTGAAGGGCGGGCGTTTTGTGGGGACTGTCTTACTGTAATTTCGACGTTCAAAAAGTGCTGATTCTCAGCCTAATTTGAATAAAGGACTTTTGATTTTGATTTTGATTTTGAAGACACACTAAACACACAGTGCACGCTAGTCGCTCATTCTTTCATACAAACGTAGTTTGGTGATTACTCGTCTGTTTGACGGTGTACGTTCAAAACTAAAACTTACATCAAATTTTCTCATCACTACCTAGGCCTTTACGGAAGTGGAATAGAAAAAAAAAAATTATTTGGAAGTTATGAGCGTCGAAACTTCCATATTTCAACACTCAATTTTAACGCATCTTTGGGCGTAAATAAATAGCTCCCGGAGTATGAAAATGGCAAAATTGTTACTGTACAGGCATAGATAATTTTTTGAAAAATTCAAATAACTTTACTTTAAATGAATGATGAATAAAACTTTAATTTACATCCAGCAGTTTTTTCATAATACCTAAGTATATGAACGCCCAAAGGTTTGTTCTTGAAATTTTATGCGCTCGTTTTCGTTATTAATCATCGTCTATTTCACTAAATACATAAAAACTAAATAAATACCTACATACTAAACAAATAAACCAAAATAAATAAATGAAATAACTAAATAGCATGCATATTAGCCACGCCACCAAAGAGTTCAAGCCGCCCGCCGACTAGGAGCACCTTAAGAGGACTCTTAATAAGAGGTAGACCAAACGTTTTTATGATGAACTTGACTTCTTCCACGCTTTCAGCCCGCGCCTTCTTCCACGACAATTTCGTATTTTTCCATACAAACTTCAACCCTCAAAAATCAGTTTAATTACCCTTGAAAACTTAACAAACAGACAGACGGACAAAGACATATATTCGTATTTAAAAAAATACTTACATTAGGGTACGGGTAGTATTAAATTAAATATCTATGCCTAGTAATGTTGTTATTCTATACTTACGAGATATTTCGAATTGTCGATTCGAAATGAAATACCTAGGGAGCGTTGACCCACCTGAAATATCTATATCTATACATATAATAAAATTGTAGAAAAGTGGTGTCTGTACAATGGAAATATATAAAAAAAAAGTAGCAGGGGTTGTTATTATATCGATGCCGAACCCGAGATTGTAGTTAATTTTTTTTTTGTCTGTTTATCTGTTTGTCTGTTTGTCTGTGTGTTTGTGCACGCTAATATCAGAAACGGCTTATTCGATTTACATGCGGTTTTCACTAATATACTGTAGTAAGCTTCACTTAACATTTAGTGTTTATTTCATGTCAATCGGTTCATAAATGAAAAAGTTATGTCAAAATCACGGCGAACATTTGGCTATTCTATCAGAGTACGAACACGCCTCGCGCCGCACATACGGGTATTTGAACCTAAAAGCTGGCCAAAAATATTTTCAATCAATCAATCAATCAATCAATCAAAAGTTTATTGTGGATCATAGGTATGTATTGTACAGTTCTTGATTTTTGTCTCTAAATGTGTCTATAGATGTCAATAATTACGAATATATTGTTATTTTCATTTATGTCGTCACACATCTATCTATCTATACAAGGTGTAAAATAAGTAACCCACAACCTCTTAAGGGGTCATTGTACTCATCATTATGAACAACTTTTACTATGAGACCAAACCTGAAATCGCGAAAAAAAAATCAGCATTTTGACGAATTATGCGAACATAAATGTATTGAACAGCTGATTTTTTTTTCGCGATTCCGCGAAAATTTTTTTTTGTAATGTGTTTGTTTTTCGATGTCGAGTATGTGGACGAAGTTCTTGCAGTTAATTTTTTTACACCTAATATACAAGGTGATTTTTTAATGACCAGCCAAATTTTCACAGGGTGTTCTACCCATGAATATGAACAACTTTCACTATGGGACCAACTTTGAAATCGCAAAAAAAATATCAGCTGTTTCATACATTTTGATCGAGTAGGTATTGAACTTTTGTAGGAAACCGCTGGTTTTTTTTTCGTGATTTCAAAGTTGGTCCCATAGTGAAAGTTATTCATATTCATGGGTAGAACACCCTGTGAAAATTTGGCTGGTCATTTAAAAATCACCCTGTATATAAAATTCAAAGTCCTGACTGACTGATTGATTGACTGACTGATATATCAACGCACAGCCCAAACCGCTGGCCCTAGAGACTTATACAGTGTAGGCATCCACTAAAGAAGGATTTTTGGAAATTCCATCCCTAAGGGGGACAAATAGGGGATGAAAGTTTGTATGAAAAATCTTATTCCTTGAGTTAATAGACTTGAAACTTGGCATGAATATTTATCTAAGTAAATTATAAAGTTTTTTACTGCAGGGCTTGATTAACTCGAAAATTTGTGTAAATAATCTTTCAGTCAAGTTACGGAAATACCCTAAACGATTTTTTAAAATTCCATCCCTGTGGGTGTGAAAACAGGGAATATAGTTTATATGAAAAATGTTTGATTAAATAATTTGAAACTTTGCACAAATATTTGCCTAAGCAAGTAATAAAGTTTGTCGTTAATAGTTTTTCCCCCAGAGGAAAGGGTAGAGGGGAAAGGGAGAAGGGTAGGGGGTGGTGAGGAGAGAAAGGGGAAGGGGAGGGGTGATGAGGAATTTGATGAATGTCGTGGCTATCATGAGGAGGAAAAGGGGAAGAGGAGGGTGTGGTGAGAGGGAGGGGAGGGGTGGTGAGGAGGGAAAGGGGAGGATGATGGAGGGAAGGGGAGAGCGATACGAGGGTGTAGTGAGGGAGGAGGTGTAGTGGGTGTGGAGAAGGAAAGAGGGGGAGGGGAGGAGTTAGTGTAGGTAGACGGAGAGGGGAAAGCGGTGAAGGGGGTGTGAGACAGGGTGAGGGGGAGGGGGAGGTTAGCGGGAAAGGGATGTGGTGAAGGGTATGAGAGGGAGAGGGATTGGGAAGCGTGAGGGGGTGAGAGGGAGAAGTGAGGGGGATGATAGGGGAGAGTGAGAGGTGGTTAGAGTGAGAGGAGGAGAAGTAAGAGGGAGAGGGGGGACGAGTGCCCTTACACCTTAAAGTTGCTATTTGTATAGCACTGATTCATTGAAGAAACCCAGCCCGACAGAAATGACCGAAAAATAGAAAGTCGGAAACTCGAAACGGCACAAAAACAGAAGTAAACTCCCGTCGGAGCTGACACACACTTTTTTTGGTTGGTTTGAACGCCCTAATCTCTGGAACTAACAGTCGGACTTAATAATTATTTTTGCATTTGATAAGCCCAATTGTTAAGGAAGACTATAAGCATATCACATCACAACAAACACACACACACAACACTCAACACTCAAGGACCCTTAACATCACTCTAGGACCCTTAGGTGTCGGAAGAAGAAAAAATGTCAGAAAGAACGCTAAGCGAAAACGAAGTAATAGCGCGGGCAGGCAATGCGATCCGACATCCACGCGGGCGAAGCCGCGGGCAAAAGCTAGTAAGTAATATATGTAAGTACAGTTTCTTTATATTTTATGAAGATTAGGTGGATATATTATTGTATTGGTTTTCCATTTACTCCACCACTGTTCACACACGCCATATTCTCACTTCAATAAGAACGCTCTATCATTGTTTGATGGTCGATCTAAAGAATATTTCCGAATGCCCTTTATTGAATGGCCGTTTGCTTGTCGTGACGGTATTCTAGTGTATACAGGATAAAATTGCATCCATTCATGGGCATCCTTTTAAGGGGTCATTTTACTCATCATTATGAACAACTTTTACTATATAAAAAAAAATCAATTGTGCAAAAAAATATCAAATAAGCTGTAGTTCAATTGGTCCAAATAATATATATTTTGATAAATATAAACCTACCAACAAAACTAACGGCACGGCTGCTGAATGAAATGAAACACTGAAGAGAATGCGCCATTGAACGAAGTGCCTTTATAGAGATAAGAGCCCAGATATTGCCAGCCAAGATATTGTTTTAAAGGCCGGCTTGCATAGCACGGTCAGCCACAAATAGGCTAGATTCTGCGATGAGATTTGCGAGCGACTGAATTAGGAGAAGATTGCGCCTAACCGCATTTGTTGAAATGATGCCAGGCCCGATGCCGCTCTATTTATATTTTTTTACCTTAAGAACGTTTTTATACAGTAATTCTAAATATTGGTAGGAAGTCTTCGATATAGAAGAAGGTAAGTGTGGCTTTTATTGATGATTCAATTGGAACAGTGAAGAAAAATAAATCGATTGAGTACTTTCCATTAACTTTCTCTCAATATTCTTTCAGTGTTAAATATAAGTAATTACTCAATGTTAGTATTTGAGTATAATTTGGACTGAAACACTTAGATATACAGGCTGTTTCTTTTAAGGCCTTCTTCTTCTTATAACTCGAAAACTACAAAAAATCGTAGAACATACATGGGTGTTAAATCGATAGGTATGGTACTCTGCTATCAGCTCGCACTGGCTTGACACCTTAAAAGAAACACCCTGTATTTGCATCGCTGATCGATGCATCTGCAGGTGAGATCCTGTTGCTCAAACGAATGACAGTCGTTAATCGTTTTCATTATGAAAGTTCAACAACATTCAAACAACAGAGAACCAATTTAAAATGTAAATTTTTTTACTCTAATTTTACACATAGACAATAATGATCGCCCTAAAAACTAAACAATGAAAGTCAGCCAGCAGTTGTTTTAAAACAAAACAAACTCTATGACACGAACGTTGCGGGTACCGACCACAAAAACTGGGTAAAAAGGCATCGGCGTCTATCGGTAGAAGGTTATCGACTGAACATGTCGTTCCATTCAGATTAAACAGCGGTAGTCCATCTACTTCCATTACACATTTTGTGTAACATAAAGCTATTTTCGATGTCCCACCGACATAGTTTGTGTCGGTGTTTAGCAAAATTATTTGTGGACGAGGTCGGGTCGAGCCCCGATCAGACCCGATAGATATCCTATCCAATCAAAGCCTTAAAGAGCAATATTTTGAGGCACAACTCAATTTCGATACTGGATCTATGCAGTGATTGGATACTTTAAATGAAGAGCTGCTCGACTGTGATGATTTTATAGAAAATTAATTAATTGATGGGTTGTATCGTTGCCTGCGACCACCGATTGCTAAAGTTGGGGTGAGCTTTCAAAACAATTGTTATCGGTTAAAGTTTTCTATGAAATACGTCTTGATTCATAAATTCGACTGGGTGGTACGCACCTACTTACAGTCAAGTCTTTTGTATATTCGTGAGTTTTCAAATTTTTTCCTTTATCAAGTCAAGACACAAACCCTTTTGAAGCTATACGGCACTACAGACTATTGCATAGAAAACTGTGCTTAATAACTCGTTAACAAAGATGAAAATAGCATACCAACGACGAGTTGGCATTTACCTAAAACCTTTTTAATTGCCTGGCCGTTTTATGAAAAATAAGTCTTTTTTAAAAATCTGTTACATTTTACATTTTAATTCGTTCTGACATGTAAAAAGCGTACATTTAAAAAGTCAAAAATAATACATATCGTTGAGCCATCAAATTCGATTGAGTAATACCTATATATATTTAAATTACAGAAATAGATGGTTGGCACGATAAGGTTTGCTCATTGAAATGGCGCTATAATGTCGCGGCGGGGTACCGCATATGTAGATAGTCAATCAAGTGAAGGGTCTGACTTACTTATGCGGTACCCCGCCGTGACATTATAGCGCCATTTCAATGAGCAAACCTTATCGTGCCAACCATCTATTTCTGTAATTTAAATATATATAGGTATTACTCAATCGAATTTGATGGCTCAACGATATGTATTATTTTTGACTTTTTAAATGTACGCTTTTCTTTTTTGCGTTGGGGGTTTTTTAAATTTTTAATTTAATTTTTATTTTAACATTTTTAAACTTTTTAAACAATTTAACAACATAAAAATGCATTGTTATTACTGCAGAAGTTAAGTTTCTCTGCACATAACATTAACTTATCCTGATGCCACAGTCGTACTGCAAATAGAATTAAATACTGATAAAAAAACGAATACAAACACTACTATATGCAATTTTTTTTTTCAAGATTGTACTAGTGTGCTGGATATCCTGACTGCAGCATCAGCTCATCGTGTAGCCACCATTGCATTGTATGTAGAATAAAATACTGATCAAAACGAATCCAAACACGACATATCTGCTATTACTTTTTCAAGAGTGTTCTAGTGTGCTGGACATCCTGGCTGCAGCATCAGGTCATCGTGTTGCCACCATTGCATTGTATGTAGAATGAAATACTGATGTAAATGAATCCAAACACGACATTTCTGCTATTATTTTTTCAAGAGTGTACTAGTGTGCTAGATATCCTGGCTGCAGCATCAGACCAAGAAGTCCATAATCTTGCATAGATAGATAGCATACATGGATGTTTCAAATTTTAGGTCACACTAAGGTTTGAAAGTAAAGTAAATACCCATTACGCGTCTAAGATCCCTACCGCAGCTAACAAAAGAGCGGATAACTTTGAAACGGCTGAACCGATTTTGATAAAACATGTCTAAGAACCATCGCTGGAAAACCTGCTTTCAAATAAAAAAAACCGCATCCAAATCAGTCCACCCGTTTAAGCGCTACGGTGCCACAGACAGACACACACACACACACACACACACACACACACACATAGCGGTCAAACTTATAACACCCCTCTTTTTGCGTCGGGGGTTAAAAAAGATGGCTGAATGTTATTCTGCGGTATTGACCAAATATTATTATTTATTGAGGGCGAGGAGCTCGTGGCTAAGTAATAAGTAACGGTCGCACGGGTCGATCCATCAGGTTAAGCTACTCTTGCCGGGGTTGGTCCGTGAATGGGAGACCATCTTTACATACCGAGACTCCTCCGTGCCTCGGAAAGCACGCTAAGCTCGGCTAAGCCGTTGGTCTCGGCAGTCATTCGTGGATCAAAGATCCAGTACAGTCGTTACGGGTCGTCAGAAGCCCGAAAGTCTGACAATCAGTCTTACCAAGGAGTAAGTATCGTATTACCCAGTTACTGGGTTGTGGAGGTCAGACAGGCAGTCGTTCCGCATGTAAAATACTGGTATTCAGCTGCACCCGGTTAGACTGGAAGCCGACCCCAACATAGTTAGGAAAAGGCTAGGCAGATTGATTGAGGGCGAAAATACACATGCCTGTACAAAACTATGTAAGCATGCCATTGTGACAACTCACCAATCAGAAGCTATTATGGTACATTGGCATGCAAGTTACTTGCATAGTTTTGTACAAACTACAGGCATGTGTATTTTCGCCCAATTTAGCTGACTTGTACGAGTATAAACATCAAACAGTATAAAAATTACGTCAAAGCGAAAGGCGAAACGTGACTTAGGTATTTTGTTATGATGGTGAATCGGAAATGTGGCGAATCAGGAAGTATGGCAGGCAATCTATCGTGGAATGAGCTATAACTTGCTAAAAGAATAAACCAGTTTACATTTTCAGACAAAAATAGATGACGAATATATTTTGGATGTAACTGTAGGTACCTATATCAAGTGGAGTTGGCCGGGACATCTAGGACGCGGCTATTGCCGATGGAGTAAAGTTGTGACCGAATCGTGGCCAAGGTTAAGCCAAAGAAACCAGGGGCCTACTCCCTAAGTCCGTCCGTCTTTCCGTCCGCCCGTTTATCGGTCCGTCGGACGGGACGGATTACGATGCATTAAAACAAGTGTAAAAGTTAAATTTTTTGGACGGGCAACAACACATCGGGAGTAGGGACAACTGGCAAATCATGTTGTCATTCATACTTCGTTCGGGCCCCGAACCAATCATCCATCCGTAGGTGATACGGAGTAAGAAACGCCCGTAACGAAGGCCGAAACTACGGCCTTCGTGCTTAAAGAGTAGGCCCCCAGGGCCGCCAAAAAGCGCGTTGGGTTGATGATATCGTTAAAGTCGTGGGGAACACCTGGATGAGTGACGCACGGAACCGAGAAGTATGGTGGAAAAAAAGGGGAGGCTGATACCTACCCAGCAGTGGGTGATTCCGGTCTGAAATGATGGTGATGATGTAGCATAAGCATAGCATAATCAGCCTAGAATGTTCCCACTTCTGGGACACAAGCCTCCTCTCGCCGAGAGGAAGCAATCCGTAATCCACCACGCGGGCCTATTGCGGGTTGGTAGCTGTCACATGTCTTCGAATTTTTCATTCTAGGAATATGCCGGTTTCCTCACGATGTTTTCCTTCACCGTTTTGAGAGCAGGTGGTGATGAAATAATTTAGACGGAGTAAAGCGCCTGTCGGGGTTCGAACACGACCTACAACTCGTAAGTCGCGGCCATTGCCTCTGGGTCACCACTGCTCTATGATGATAATGTACCTAGACCTAACATTATGAACTATTCTAATTAACTTTTTGAGTTCCCATCTGGTAAGCGATTTATGTCTAACTACCCGTTAATTTTTGTGTTAATTAGCTTTTTAGGGTTCCGTACCAAAATGGTGAAAAAGGAACCCTTATGGTGTGACTCAGTCTGTCTGTCTGTCTGTCTGTCCGTCTGTCTGTCTGTCTGTCTGTCTGTCTGTCACAGCTGGATATCTCAAGAACTACTAATACTTAATAACTTGAAATTTAGAACAGTTTTATATGACGTTTACCCAACTATTTTGCAAATAACAAAGAAATAAAAATGTTTATATATTTTTTTCAACAGGGACTGAAAGGGGGTCCTGAAAATTAAAAGTGGAGCAACTAGGGCATGTGGGGTATCATATAAAAGAGCGCTGTTTGCACATTCTAAAACAATTTTTTATTTTTTTTAGGCCGCATTATTTTCGATTTTTGATGAAAAATGTAAAAAAAAATACCGTCCCCCCCCCCTTATCTCCGAAGTTTGCTACGAGAAAAATCTGAAATTATTCTATGTGATAGAAATTTATGTAAAGATTACAGGAAAAATAAAACGATGTCTCTAAATAGCACACTTTTTCAGAAATCGGAACGGAACCCTCGGTGCGCGAGTCCGACTCGCACTTGGCCGGTTTTTTCTAAAAGGCTAACTAAAAAATAATACATATAATACATAGGCTAAATAAAAGCCAATCAAATCACTTGACAAGAATTCCAAATTCATAGTATTTTATTTCACATAAACCTACATGGGCACTTATGAAATGTCAGAAGCTTATAGGTACACGGATTCAATTGCTTATTTCCTATGGAGAAGAGCCAGCAAGAAACTCTTTAAAAGTAATTGGTTTTTACGATGTTTTCAAATTACACTGTTAATTGGTATGGGAGGACAGTTAGGCCTGTCAACAAGTACTAATAGTAGTTTAAGTCTACTTATTTGCATTTTTTTGTCGTTTGCCTTTGCCGCAAAGTTTCTTTCGATAACAAACAATTGAACATCATGGCTTATACAAAAACACTCGTCTCATAGTCATAAGTTCATAACAGATATTAGATGTCTATCAATAGTATATGTGCTGGTAGATAAATCTTACTTGGGCACATGCTTACAATTAAGTAGATAGGTTTCATGCATGGCGAAGCACGACTTTGATCATTTATAGGCCATTATAGGGTATCAATCGAATCTAAACATATAAGTATCTAGCAAGGTAAATTAATGTCTTGTGTGCCTATATTCACCTAGATTCTACGAGTACAACCATCCCTTATACAATATTACACATGAGCTCGTGTTAACGTGCGCTTCGCTGATTCTTTGTTTTAGTTTTAACTAGCTTTTGCCCGTGTCTGCGCCCGCTTTTTTCCGACTTTTTTCCAACATCTTCAATCATCGTAATATTTCAGCCAAATTACAAAAAACATTAATTCTACTATCCTACTAATATTATAAATGTGAAAGTTTGTATGTTTGGATGTTTGTTACTCAATCACGCAAAAACGGCTGAACGGATTTGGATGAAATTTGGTATACAGATAGTTTATAACCTGGATTAAGACATAGGATACTTTTCATTCCGGTAGAAGGTTCCCGTGGGATAATTTCCGACATCCACGCGGGCGAAGCCGCGGCCAACGCCTAATTAATTATACACCTAAACCAGTTCATGAAACACTCCCTCCATTGGTGAAAATCGAAAAAAAATTGAGTTCATCGGGAACATACAGACAGCAAGACGCTTGGGACTTTGTGATAGGACTCAATTAATGGTCAGGGGGTCTACTCGCTAAGCACGAAGTCCGTAGTTTCGGCCTTCGTTACGAGCGGTTCCTACTCCGTATCACCTACGGACGTATGATTGGTTCGGGGCCCGAACGAAGTATGAATGGCAACAAGATACGACAGTTGTCCCTACTCCCGATGTGTTTTAGCCCGTCCGAAAAATTTAACTTTTACACTTTTTTTGATGGATCGTTAAGTCAGACGGACGGATAAACAGACGGACGGATGAACAGACGGACTTAGGGAGTAGGCCCCCTGATGCGTAGTACTCGCAACCGGCGCGGCGTGCGTATACGACCATGTGTATGAGTGTAAACGAAGCAAAAGGAGTATGTAAGGACCGTAGCAGGTGGTGTTCTATACTTTCTGCCTGCTCTCATGGGAAGAAGGCGCGAGTTTGTTTATGTATAACATACATAAACTCACGTCTTGGACTGTACTGCGAGTCCATTCTGAAGACAGGTTCAATAGAATATGTGTGTGTGAACTGAGGGACCACACTGGATTTCGCAAAATATAAATCCTAGGATTTAGTAAAAGTCTTAAAACAATTGTAGAACGAATCTGGAAATATATTAAAAACTACGGCTTATAAAGTGTGGTCCCTCAGTCCTCATACTGCTCACACACCATCAGCCAGATCTCGGAGAGTATCTTAAAAATGAAGGTTTTGTGATTACAGACATTTAGTAAAGAATTTGTAAAGATATTTACTAAATTAGGGACCCCAGAGCATTAAAGATAAAAAAATACAACGACTAAACTGTGGTCCCTCAGTGCACACAATAAAGGTAAATATTTTAGTGATAGGGACCCCAGAGCATTAAAGATAAAAAAATACAACGACTAAACTGTGGTCCCTCAGTGCACACAATAAAGGTAAATATTTTAGTGAATATTACCGAATTGAATAAATAAAACCGATCTTTTTCTACTTATGGTTTTAGTAAAAGTCTTAAAACGTTTTCTAAAAAAGAAATGGAGCAGAAATATCGACGCAATTTGGATAATAGCGATTACTATACCTAAACCTCTACTGACATGTGCGTGAGTAGCTACTCGACGAAAGGAACACTTAACTTTTAGTAAAAAATTTCTACTAAATACGAGTAGTGAATAAGATATATCCGTGATTTATGTGAAAAGCGCACTTGTTTCCAAAATTGGTGCGCGATGAATGTTTCTGACCCCGTGCGTGCGGTCTAATGAATAAGGTAAATGAGTCCTAACTAGCGTGGCTTGTGGAAAGTGTGAAATTCTCGTACACTGGTGGATCGATAGTGTACAGGGGCATTAAATTTTTACAGTTGGCCGAGCCGCTGTCCATCGGCGCCCGAGTTTTATTGATTTGACATTAGATGCCTCATGAATGAACTATTTTATTAAGATAATCTTCTGTGAATCGTTTGTCTTATCAAGTTATCCATAATTTTGTCTAAATTCTCATTATCATCTAACTTTAGGCAACAAGATCATTAAATTTATTTAATCGTATTGACTTCTTGCGCATTCTTGACTGTCAGTCGTAGAACTTTAAAGTCATTACGGGTAGTATATTACCCAGTAACTGGGTTGTGGAGGTTAGATAGGCAGTCGCTCCACCATATATTGACTACGTGCCTCGGAAAGCACGTTAAAAGCCGTTGGTCCCGGCTGTCTTTCGTGGATCTTTGACAGTCGTTACGGGTCGTCAGGAGCCCGAAAGTCTGAGAACCAGTCTTACCAAGGGGTATCGTATTACCAAGCAACGTCATTGTGTAAGTCAGATAGGCAGTCGCTCCAGTCGCTGGTATTCAGCTGCATCGGTTAGACTGCAACTGACCCCAACATGTTGGGAAAAGGCTAGGCAGATTGATCAGTATTTTGACTTCATGCGCAACATTCCATTCCTAGGAATAGTATTTTATGCAGGTTTTCATAATCAAACAAGGGCTGATTTTTCAATAGTCAAATAACTTTACTCTTACCTGAAGAATAAATGTGAAAGTTTGACATATTTGCTATAAAAAAGCTGTCAAATTGAAATGTTTATTCTTCAGATAAGAGTTATCTGACTATTGAAAAATTTGCCTTAAATGAATTGATCAAAGTCTTTTATTAATGAGACACGAGTATACCTATAATCAGCTAACCGAGCTCACTTATTGAAACTTACGTTGTTTACTTACGCGACACTAATTAAGTAGTTAGTTAGGTACACCCACCGGATGTCAAATAGCCTCTTTACGACACCGACACAATTCACCAAAGCGTAAAGCTCGCAAACAACCCATACATTGTTTGTCCACCGCACAACGTCAACGACACGTCAAGGATAAACGAGATTATTCGAACCGAACGTGACGTCCCGGTGACGGCGTGCGGTGGACACGCGGCAATAGTAAATGTGTGTATCGCTACTTCAGCGCCGTCATCCCTTCTCGTTGACGTCTCGCTGACGTAGCGGTGGACAAACGGCCATTGCTTATTGTCTATGTTCGGACTTTTAATTAGCTGCAGTAAAATGACACTTCTTATCTGTCATTTCGTTAAAAAATGTTACATTAGAAGTGTCACTTTATTGCAGCTAATTAAAAGTCCGACTTGAAGCTAATCGGATGTCAAAAGAACACAAGTTTATTTGTTCACCTCCTCTTCTCTCCGCTTTGGTGGAAACCGGGCCTGAAGCTACGGTTTCCTACACCACCGCACCGGTTT
The DNA here is from genome assembly GCA_905163495.3 of Cosmia trapezina. Taxonomy (NCBI): domain Eukaryota; kingdom Metazoa; phylum Arthropoda; class Insecta; order Lepidoptera; family Noctuidae; genus Cosmia; species Cosmia trapezina. The sequence goes on from LR991022.1 coordinate 21,858,752, forward strand.
GCCACATAACGGTTGCAGTGACGGCCGCCACAAAAATGATGGCACCGGGATTGACTTTACGGTGTCAAGAAACGCTCATAAGGAAACAAACCATACTTACTTTCTTAAATAACTTTTCAGTGATGTCATCCGTCGGTAAATTCATTGAAGCGTGGTTTAGCTCGGTGTGTAGGTAAGTGAAATGGCGTTATGGCTGTTTAATTTGACGCATGAGAGATAAATGTAGATTTATGTCAAAATGCTATTTTAGCTTAGTAAGATCTTAACTTTAGTTCTCAACATATTTAAATACCATCGATTTAAAATAAATTTTACTGCACATTAAGGAATTGTTTACGTATAATGGTATAAAACAGAAAATAGACGGTACTTTGGATTTTTTTTCTATCGAAAAAATTTCAAGTAAGTACTTAGTCATGTTTCGGTTTTAGTACAACAGTAGAAAATATAGTCAAATAACACATGGAAAATCCAAATTATTTAACTATTTAGGGTGACTGGTAATTAGTGACCGATACCTAAACACATGATTGTGCTCATGATAACAAACAATTTTTACTTTGGGACCAAACCTGAAATCGCGAAAAAAAAATCAGCTGCTCCCTACATTTTGACGAGTTATGCGAACATGAATGTATGGGGCTCCTGATTTTTTTTTCGCGATTTCTGGTTTGGTCCCATAGTAAAAGTTGTTTGTTGTCATGAGTAAAATCATGTGTTTAGGTATCGGTCACCAATTACCAGTCACCCTATAAATATACATTTGGTTTTATACGAATTTTACAAACACAAAGTTATCGTTGTATCCCCTTAAGTAGCAGCCACCGTCACAATAATAAAGCTAGGGCTTTAGGACCGGTTTCCACCAAAGAAGCAGAGGGAGAGCAGTGTAAGCAACCAATACATTATTATCTAGCATTGAAGTTAATCTGACAGATGTCAAAAGAACGCAAGTTTATTGGTTCATCTCCTCGAGCGCATAAGGTCTAGGCTGAGGTCCAGCACGCGTAGCATGACGACGTTTTGTCGATGGAAGACTAGACAAAACTACACATTGCCATGCTTAGACGCGTAGAATGCGTACAAATATTTCTACTACTATCTGCTATTTTGTCTATTCATCCGTCGACAAAACCCGTTTCTATGGCGATCATGTTAAGCCTGCAGCAAGCGCAATTTTAGTGTCGCGTATTTACTTTTCTAGCGCCTTTAGTGTGTGGACACTGTAGGAATTACGGCTAGGCACTACAAATACTGCATAATCTTATGTGTGTTCTGGGCAAAACGGTTCGATAATTTAGCAATCTAAAACGTTCTACACAGAACAAACTCACGATACTTTTGTCACGCATATGTACGTAGCTATAAAAGGAGTAACTTAAATAACGCACATCCTGATAAGCGGTCATTGTACTTATGATTATGAACAACTTTTACTATGGGACCAAACCTGATATCGCGAAAAATCATCAGTTGTTTCTTACATTTATGTTCGCATAACTCGTCAAAATGTAGGGAGCAGCTGATTTTTGGTCCTATTGGACCAAAGATGGTATGATTTACTACGGTAAAAGTTGTTCATAATGATGAGTACAATGACCCCTTAAGAAGTTGTGCGTTATTTAAGTTACACCTTGTATAAGCACAAAATATAAACAAGTCCCTTTTCGTGTGACCGCGTTCATAAAAACTACGCACTGGATTTTGATACAGTTTTGATCATCATTTTGAGAATTTATTCCGGAAGTTGTGAAACATGGATATTAAACTTATATAAATTTTAAAAAGTCCCGATGTTTTGTCAAATTATTGCAAACGAAGAAGTGGCGGGTCCCTATTAAAAAAATCTCTGTTCAGGTTTCGCCTGAACACGATATAATCACGCTCGTCAGGCGTCAGGGGTTGTATCCCTATCAGTTTGAATATTACCGCTTAAATAATGTCAGAACTTTTTATCTGATTAAAATTAATAGTATCTACTTACACATTATGTATTTACATAAAACAAATATCCTGTAAACTTTTTGTAGCAGCTGTATGCTTTCCTACGTCAATGTCAAACCTGCGTTTACTGCGACCCTTTAACATTGTTTCATAAATTACACTAATTATTCAAAAACCTCCCTACGTATATTCATTATTAAATTCCATAATTAATAAAGACAACAGGATAAACAATAAAATTATATTATGATATATTTGTTTGTCATTCATTAAAAACGGATTTTGAAAGATGCAACACGTCTTTCAAAATCTGTTTTTTACCTAGTTACTGGGCAAATCAATGAAATATTGATTTAACCCGTCGCACGCCAATTAGGAGACACAATAGATTTTGTATTGTTATCTGCAGGTACACATGATGTGCAATCGACATTTAAAGAGTTAACAAGAGATATTTAAGATTGAAATAATTTTTTTAAATATCTTTTAGGTCTGGTAGAGACGAACGTTGCATAAATATGGCGACATTTTTAATTTTGTGACGAAATGACTCCAGCTCCTACAACACTTATGTAGCTACCGGTCAACAAACCGCTTTGAATTCATATCCATATCATAAATCTATATAAGTATCTCAACATCATATTATATTGTGCATTTTATTAATTACTTTTTTTTTTTTTTTTTTTGAGGGTGGGAAATCATCAAATAACTTCTTCTTCTATCTTCCCGCTCTGGGTGGAGCGGGAGGGCGTGTCAGACTTTTACTGACTAAAACCCACCCGTGTTCCTTCATTTGCCTATGCCAGGGCCGCGGTAACCCCTTCAGACAACCCGCGACCCCAGCGGCATTTTATTAATTACTTAAGAGTTAATAAAATGCACAATAGAGAAATGTACCTGAGTTAGGAGGGTCCTGAGTTAAGATCACCCCGTGATTCTTTTACTTTAGATAGGACACGGTAATTTACAAAAAAAAAAAAAAATAGAGTCAAGATATTACATAACTTGCTTCTGCCCGCGACTTCATCAAGAATAGTCCTCCTTCCTCAGGAATTGGGCTATCAAATGTAAAAGGAATTTTTCAAATCCGACTGGTAGTTCCAGAGATTAACGCGTTCAAACAAACAAACAAACAAACAAACTCTTCAGCTTTTTTATTAGTAGGTACAACTAGCTTCTGCCCGCGACTTCGTCCGCGTGAATTTTTTTGTTCCCCCAACCCACCGCGTCACATCGCATAGTGCCTGCCCAAGCTATTACTTCTTAGCGGTGTCCTGCGTGAGCGACGAATACGACGCGACGCAACGCAACACGACGCGACGTAATGCGACGCGATGCTACACGCGACAAATGTCCTACGTGATTTTGGCCATTATTTCTCGAATCATGGAGAAGTACAGTACAATTTTGCTCGAAAGTTCATATTTAAAGTACAGACTTTTAAAAAAATATCGTAAAATATCGTTTATGTTTTTTGTCCCACAACAATTTTTGCTCAAGCACTGCGGCGATGAACGCTTCTGAATCAACCATTTCGTAGTTCGTGGTGTCGCGTCTGGTCGCCCTCAAAACAAGTACGCGTTACGTCGCGTCTCGCTGCAAACTGCCACATGCTGCGTTCGCAGCGTCACGTCGTATTCGTCGCTCACGCAGGACATCCCGTAATTACTTCGTTTTCGCTTAGCGTTCTTTCTGACTTTTTTCTTTTTGTTCGCCTCGTAAGCCCAGTTCTTGAAGAAGGCTTTTGCCTTCTTCAAAAACTGGGCTACCAAATGTAAAAAGAATTTTTCAAATACAGATATGGATTCAGATGGTGGTTCCAGATATTAGTGCGTTCAAACAAACAAACTTTTCAGCTTTGTTATTAGTAGTACACTGTATAGGTCTATAGGTACTCGTAAGTATGAAATCACAATTAGGTAAAAGCAGAACCTATAAAATTAACAGAAAAATTTAATAATGTATGTGTTATGGACCAAGTAATAAATAGGGGCATTAATCATAATGCCCGCGCATTATGAATAATGACAAGCTACTTAGGGCGAAATAAATAATTACAATTTGAACTTCCTTATAATTTATTACATTGCCTCGACATTATAAATATTGCCGTGGTCTTTGGGCAATCTGATAGTACATATATTGCACGGGGTGCGGAGAGGAGAACAAACGCGTGACTCGCACTGACCAATTACAGCCAAGATTATCAGCATTTGCGGAGATTCGATGTCATGACTATCGGAAAGCCAGAGAAACTAATTGTCGAGGTCAAAGAAGACAACACTATCTATGAATGGAATGATTTTATTTGTTAGGGTTCCTTACCTCAAAAGAAAAAACGGAACCCTTAAAGGATCACTCGTGTGTCTGTCTGTCTGTCTGTCTTTCTGTCCGTCTTTCCGTCTGTCACAGCCAATTTGCTCCGAATCTAATGGTCGGTCCATTAAGTAAGTTGAAATTTGGAATACGGATTTCTGTGACCCAAACATGTACGGCTAAAGTAAATAAGAAAATTTTAAAAAAAGTTTTGCAAATTGTGCCGTATGACATATCAAATGAAAGGGTTTACTATGAGGGTCTTTCATAGTTTTAAAATAAATAGTTTTAAAGTTATTTAAGAAAATAGACGAAAATTGACCGTTATCCCCTTATCTCCGAAACTACTGAGCTTAAAATTTTGAAAAAAATGCAGAAAATAGTTCTATACCTGTAGATTACAGAAAAATTTATAAGAAGTTTGTGGTCTTAAAATAACATGGTAAATCTGTCAATAGTGTGAGTACAAACAGACATTTACTGTTGGAATGTATGGGAGAACATGTTTTTCAACTATAATGTTAAGTTTGTTCTTGGGATAATTAATTTAATCCCAACCACGGAACCCTTCATTGTGCGTAGTCCAACACGCACTTGGCCGGTTTTTTTTAAATAGGTATTGATTCTACGTTTGAACTAAAAATAACAATAATAAAATCTGATTTTAATTGTTCTGCCCCATTAGGTGACTAGCGTTATATAAAATGCCCGGTCGATTTGATTATTTCAATAGTTGTTATCACACTGCCCTCTCATATTGTTCATATTTCAAACTTCGCGGTCATTTTTTATAATGTCCTAATAATCACTTGGTCCATAACATATGTACTGTCATGAGAATGAACAACTGCCTTTAGCATTTGGCAGTAGCGGTAAAGTTCGAAAATTGGATAGAGGATTGGGAGATAAATAATAGCATTTTGGACCTACTCATTAATTTTCGTTGGTCTAGTAGTTGGTCTACTGCTGAGCATGAGGTCCTGGGTTCGATTCCCGGGTCGGGAAAGGTGTTTTTGCGTTTTGCCGTCTAAAATTTCTCAGTACCAGCCGGAGTCTGGATTTGTGCTCGGTTGATGGAAATAGGCTCGCCCCCTATTACATGGGACTTAAAACATAACTGGTGAAATTTTCGTGAAGTGTGGTGTAGATGGTTAAGTACCTACGCCTCTGCCTACCTAGCCAATCGGGGAATACCGGCGTGACATTATCTTCTGTTATTAATTTAGATACCCAACCAAAAGTAAACAGCAATAGTCCCCTCATAAATAAAGAAAAACCAATCAAAGACGCCACCAGTGGAAATATCATGTTTTTCTTTATCCTTGCTCTTTCTAGTTCTGCATTTTTTATTACCAATACCTTGTTAGAAATCCGTTGTTAATAATTAACGGATCGTGTTCGAATCACAATACTGCGCTCCAAAACAAAGATAGTTGATGTGGCTCAAAATGCTGCCCAACTTAAATGGTACTGGCCACACCATGTCTGCCGCATGCCGGATAAACTGTGGGGCCAGATAGCATAGAACTGGTGCCCTGAGACAGAGAGGCCGCGGCAGGCCACGTAGGAGATGGCGGGATATAGTATGAGCAGATTCCGCCAAAACTGGAAAGAGTACGCGCGGGCTCGCGAACGGTGGAAGGAGCAGAGGGAGACCTTTGCCCAGGAGTGGGACAGCGCAGGCTGACAAAAAATAATAATATTAATTATGATGAAATTATTTAGTGATTGCGATGTTAGCGCGTAACATATCTTCCTCTAATATATACACACACACACGCACACTTACACACACTTTTGAATTGTCAAAGAGTCCGTCAGTTAGTCAGAAAGTTGAAGCTAGTTGCCCATTCCAAAACGTAGATCTCTATATGGAAAAGAACGAGCAAGAAACTCCACGGACACTCTTTTAAATCAAGATATTTTAGAATCCGGGACAAATTGTTCTTATTGATCTATATGTGAGAACCATGTAAAAAAAAACTAATCAAAATATAATATTAAAATAAGCCTTGGCCCGGCCGTTTACGATCATGACGCTTGGATCAGCACCATCCAGCTCTACCATTTTGTAGGGAACCGAATGATCCAACACACGCGCCACCATCAGCGAGACATGTATGTGAGCATGACAACACTCCAATTCAGAACCTACAAAGGTGTGGCGTCACACAACGCTTCACTTAAGACGTTAATCATAGATAAGTCACCGACAACTAGGTCGCGAACATATTATTATGTCCCCAACACAATGCGGTCTAAATCCGCTATAATAGATGGGAGGATCTACCCTACAGTATCTAATGACTTGATTAGTAGATAAATAATTACCCTAATTAACGCTCGTACCGCTCTGACGGAAATTGTAATTTATCGGCTTCTGTTTATTTAATTTGAAGCCTTTTGTACTTTTTGTTTTATCTTTGCTCGAGCTCATTCACATCTGAAAAAAACTAAAAAACAAAAAAAGGTCACCTTAAAAAAAACATTTTCTTTTTGAACATTTGAACAGTTTTCCGGAATATTTACAGTATCGCCGTAAATATGGCACTTCAAGTTCCAGAAACGGTTGGTCGAAGTCTATATAACGTGATAAAAAATTAACTCTAAAAACTTTAAGGAGTGCTTTAGAGCATCGAACTGAATAACTTTTACATGAGACCAAGTTTGAAATCACGAAAAAAAATCTGCTGTTGCCAACATTCATATTTGCTTAACTCGTCAAAATGTACAGCACAGCTGATTTTATTTTCGCGATTTCATAGTTGGTCCCATAGTAAAAATTATTCAGTTTTAGAGTTAATTTTTTAACACCTTATATTATATTAATATGTTACCCGCCAAACCCGATTTCAAACCGGTTTATAACTAAGCTTGGGCACCCCGACCAAATGGGTTAGGTTAGGTTAGAACTGTGACCAATTGCGCGCGAGCCGAGCGATCGAAGCGAGCGGTGCCACGGTAGCGGCCGGCGAGTTTCCAATGGCTACGCTGTTAACTAAACGGCTAACAAGCTAGTTGGCTGCAACATATCACGCATCGGATAAACTGGTTTAGCCTAGGACGAACTAGTTTGGCCTGAAATCGGGTTTGGCCGGTAACATACACAATTCGGATAGACTTCAACGGTCCGAACGAAACAACGAATTTATTCATGAAGCCAGTTGCGACTATCGTATGTTGTCTGAATATTCTAGGTACACTACTACTACCTTCATATACTTACAAGTCAGCCTTACACAGGCTTTTTGTTCTTAGAACTAAAAGAAACGTGATAGAAGGCACATTAGAGATAACGATGTTGATATCGCATGAAATGCGAGATGTTCTGGTTTTTTGTCATCCAGATATTTTTTCTGTACAATTCGCAGAGATTTAACTGTGTGACATAAAAAGAAGAAAAACGAAAATTTCAAAGCATCGTAACGAAATCATTACTTATACCAATATTATAAAGAGGTTTGTAAGTTTGTATTTAGGAGGTAATCTCTGGAACTACCAGTCGGATTTACAAAAAATCTCAATCAATTTTTCAATTCTTGACGAAGGTTATAAGCTATTTAACTTCACGGTATGACCCTTACGAGTGGAGCCAAAAGAAAAAAAGCGGTAAACGAAGTAATACCACGGGCGGGCGATGCGATTCGACGCGGTGGGTCGGGGGAACAAGAAATTTCGCGGGCAGAAAGCTATTTAATATTATTTTGTTTACGGTTGCATAGAATAGAATAGAATAGAATAGAATTTTATTTGTATGAATGTAGTTGTGCCTAACGCTCCTATAATTATGTAGTATGCGTGTCATTAGCTAGATAAAACCTCAAAACCAATTGAAAAATGGACACCCAAAACAATATTGAGCTACATAGTATGAAAAGGCATTCCCCATTTTTATACTTTCATCATCATCTGCCAAGCCTATTCCCAAACAAGTTGGCGTCGGCTTCCAGTCTCTAACCAGATGCAGCTGAACACCAATATTTCACATGGATCGACTGCCTATCTGACCTCCACAGCACAGTTACTGGGTAACACGATACCCCTTGGTAAGACTAGCTGTCAGACTTTCGACCTTCTGACGACCGGTAACGACTATCAAAGATCTACGAATGACAGCTTGGATCAACGGCTTAGCGTGCTTTCCGAGGCACGGAGGAGTCTCGTGGTTTCGGTATGTAAATGTCCATGGGCGACCGCGGCAAGCGTAGCTTAACCTGATCGATCTTCCCGTGCGGCCATTATTACTTAGCCACAATCCACTCTGTATACTTTAATCTGAGACAGAATTCAAGTTTAATGACCCGCAACCTAACCCTTTAGCGCGCGAGATTCACAACACCGACGCGAAAAGCATTTTCAGTGGTTTCCATTTCACAATAACACATCTGTTGTTTCCTTTTTCAATAAAATACATGACATGTGTTATTTCGCTTCCCGCTCTTATGAGTTTTCCTTTCCACGAATACCTACTTACTTGCATTTTGTTACGTTTACCGCTGGTATTTTTAAATATACAGGCTTCATGGTTTGTCGGTATAAAACGTAGTTTTATTTTTTTATTAAACAACATAGTTAGTTTAACGGAAACTGACTTTTATTTGTAACGGTAAAAGTTTGTTTAAATGACGTAATCTCTGGAACTACCAGACGAAATTTGAAAAATATTTTTTTTTATAGCCCAATTCTGGAGGAAGGTTATAGGCTAAGAAGTATTCAACATCATCCTTAGGAGCCGAGCAACCGGAAAAAAACGGTAAAAGAAGTAATAGCACGGGTGGGCGATGCGATGTGACGCGATGGGTCGAGGGAACAAGTTTCAAAACCGGCCAAGTGCGTGTCGGACCACGCACAATGAAGGGTTCCGTAGTGAAAAAGAATTTATCCCAAAAACAAACTTAACGCTGGATCCCAAAAATATTTTTTCCTCTGTTTGTGCTGGGAGACCTTGCTTCTTGCCAAATTTCATTATTCTAGGTCAACGGGAAGCACCGTATAGGTTTTGATTTACTTGCGACAGTTGCGAGTATCAAAATGTGTCGCAAAATGCCCGTATTTTTTAATTGCGTTGACTCACTTGATTTTTCTAAACCTATAAGGGACAATAGACATACGTATTTGATATTAATTTCAACTTGATACCTTCACGCGTACCTGAGAAAAACGGTCTTGACAGACTGACAGACAGACAGACAGACAGACGGACAACGAAGTGATCCTATAAGGGTTCCGTTTTTTCCTTTTGAGGTACGGAACCCTAAAAAGAATGAAACATTGAAACTTTGAAAGTCACCGTTAATATTTAATCGTATTTGGATTGCTGCAGCCAATAATTGAATAGGCACATTCCAAATTGACCGGCCCGACTCGCCAATTACAATAACATTGACGTTTCAATTATTAAATTAGATAGCCATATTTTTGTGTGCTTAATAACATTTTTTAATTGAGTTCATCGAACATCCTAACTAGGTACCTAATATTATAAATGCAAGTGAGTTTGTTTGTTTCTTACGCTATCACGCTAAAATGGCTGAACGGATTTGGATGAAATTTGGCACACGAGTAGACCATGACCTGGATTGTTGATGATTGGATACTTTTTATGCCGGTAGTACGTTCCCGTGGGATAATTTCCGACCTCCGCCGCGGACGAAAGCTATTTTAATATAAAAAGCTTAAAAGTATAAAAAAAACCGGCCAAGTGCGTGTCAGACCACGCACAATGAAGGGTTCCGTAGTTGAAAAAAATTTATCCCAAAAACAAACTTAACATTGGATCCCAAAAAAATAAAAATTATGTCATAAAATTACAAATTCTCAATTTTCGGACTTTTTCCTTTATTTGCGCTGGGAGACCTTGCTTCTTGCCAAATTTCATTATTCTAGGTCGACGGGAAGTACCCTATAGGTTTTGATTTACTTGCGACAGTTGCGAGTATGAAAATGTGTCGCAAAATGGCCGTATTTTTTTATTGCGTTGACATATAAGCTTGTTTTTTTTAGGACTCTAAGGGACCATAGACTTACCTATTTAATATAAATTTCAACTTGATATCTCCACGCGTCCTTGAGAAAAAGGGTCTTGACAGACTGACAGACTTGAACATTTTTTTATGTGATAGAATTACTAATTAACAATTTTAGGACGTTTTCCTTTATTTGTGTAGTACGACCTTGCTTCATGCCAAATTTCAGGATTCTAGGACAACGGGAAGTACCTTAGAGGTTTTGATTTACTTGCGAGTATCAAAATATGTCGCATAAATGGCCGTATGTTTTTATTGCATTGACTTGGAAGCTTGAGTTTTGTAGGACTTCAAGGGGCCACAAACCTACGCATGTGATATTAATTTCAATTTGATACCTCCACGCGTTCCTGAGAAAAAGGGTCTTGACAGACTAACAGACAGACAGACAGACAGACGGACAAACAAGTGATCTTATAAGGGTTCCGTTTTTTCCTTTTGAGGTACGGAACCCTAAAAATATCCGGAAATGTTAAAGTGATAAAAAATACCCTGGTATTTTATTTAGATATTATTCTTCGTGAAATTGTGGCTACAGCTTTTGCCAATCAGATCATTTTTTTTTCCAGGAAAAAAAAAATCAATCCGAACGGGTATTGTAAGAAACCAAATAAAGCCATATCGAATTTTCGAGTAAAGCTAATATTATCATATTTTTATCGAATTGTCCAGTATCGTATCGGTGACCTACGTTACGATATCCCGAAGCCCGAAGCTTTACGAACAATATCATTTCTGAAGCCTTAGGCTCACCGCCCACTCGCGGACGGCACGGCACGGCAAGGGATTTTTAGCCCACGAATCACAGTTATTTCAAAGATGTATCAAATTGACACAAAAGAAAGCTTTTTTTTTTTTTGTAGCTATGCAACGACTATTATAGAAATAGAAAATAGAAAATAGTTTATTGTCCAGGTAATACAGTAAGCAGGTTTACATGTTAAAAATAAGTTGAGACGACATGAGTAGCTTAAAATATTACTTATAGCTAGGTTACATAATATTATTTGCCAGTGAGCCCCAAACTAGACAGTTAGTCTGTATCTTGTTGGGGCTCGGGGTACGGATTCCAGAGTGGAGACTAGAGAGGTGATTTCAGTTGTATGTTGTTAAATGTGATGTTATGTAAATGTTTGTTTAAATGTGATGCGTGTGTGGCGTGAGTGGGGGTGTGTGTGTGGCGTGAGTGGGGGTGTGTGTGTGCGTGCATATTCGTTCCCATTGTGCGTCATTTGACGTTTGATTCAGTGTCAGGTCAGGGTATTTATATTAGTTGTTCCGAGTCATAATAACCAGAGGTTTGCAACATTTTCTTTATAATTTTTTTACAGCTGAATAAGGTAGTATTTTTAATTTCGCAGAGTTTGCAGGCTTTGTTGTAAGTATTAATGAGAGAGTAAGCTGGGGAGCGTCTAGCTAGCAATGAGGTGTTGTCAGGTGTTGGGATTCTATAGTTTCTTTTGCTTATGATAGATGTGTAGTCGGGTCTGCTTTTAATATTTTTGTGAGTTTTGGTGCAGGCAGAAAGAATGAAAAGCTGGCGGACTCTGAGAACTCTTGTTTCACGATAGAGTAAGTCAGTAGAGAACCTGAAGGGCTTCTTAAAAGTTACTTTAAGAAGCGTTCTCTGTGCTCGTTCTACTTCAATCAAGTAGGTCTTTCCAGCACTACCCCACACGCTGATGCAATACTGAATTATGGATTGGCATAGCGCTTGGTAAACTTGTAGTAGTGTCTCTGTGGGTAGACAGTCTCGTAGTCTACGCATGGTGTGAATGAGTTTTCTTACTCTGCCAGATAGGTTGGATATATGTTGCTTAAATGTTAGGTAGTCGTCGATAAGAATACCGAGGTATTTAATGGAAGTGGTACGTTCAAGAGAAGGACAGTTACAAGGGGAAGAGGAGATACTAGAAGAGCAGTGATGCAATTTGAGTTTTAGGTGTGCTGAAGGTTTTGAAGCGGCGGTCTTGGAGAAAACAAAACATTTTGTTTTACTGCCATTCAATGTGAGGAGATTTCTGTCCAGGTTATTCGCGATTAGTGTCAATCCCTCGTCAGCTACACAGTGTACATATTCCCACATTTTCCCGTGAAATATGATGGCAGTATCATCTGCATAAGTTATAATGTCAGCATTATTCACAGAGAGGTTTAGAATATCGTTAATATAGACAATGAAAAGCGTGGGACCAAGTACACTGCTCTGTGGAACTCCGAAGTTAATGGGGAGTTGATCACTGGTGAAAGAGCTTACTTTTGTGTACTGTTTCCGGTTTGTCAGGTAGCTTTTAAACCATTCGAGGCAAATTCCTCTTATTCCTATCCATTCTAGTTTTTTGAGGAGTAGGCCAGTTGAGACTGTGTCAAATGCCTTTGCAAGATCAAGGAAGATAGCAAGGCATTTTTCATTTTTCTCAATATGAGAGGAGACACAATTGACTAGGAGAGAGGCAGCGTCCTCGGTCGACCTATTCCTTCGGAAACCAAACTGATTGTCAGAGATGAGATGATTTTTCTCAATGAAAGAAATAAGACGGGAGTTAACTATCCTCTCTAAAATTTTAGAGACAGAGCTTAATAGTGCTATAGGTCTGTAGTTATTTGGTGCATGTTTGGGACCGCTTTTGTAGATAGGGGAAACCGCAGCTATTTTCCAACATTCTGGGAAGGTACCGGTCTCAAGGCTCAGATTAAAAATGTGCATCATTGGTACTAGTAAGGACTTTAAAGCTCTTTTGATAAGTATAACTGAAATTTTGTCAGGCCCAGGAGCACTTTCGACTTTAAGGTCGGATATGATTTTAATAATTTCGTACGCATCTGTCGGTTGAAGCAGGAGAGAGTGAGGATTTGAGACGTCGGATGTGTATGTATTTATTAAAGATTCATGAGATAGATTGAGTTTTTCTAGTATCTTGTCTGCCAGACGGGTTCCTACTGAGGTAAAGTATGAGTTACAGGAGTTGAGTGTGTCTTTTTCTCTGTGGGGGCTCAGTAATTGAGAGCTTTCATTGTTTCTAGGAGATATGTGGCCTATTATTATAATTAATATCATGGCCTTGCATTTCACCACTAGTCATCTCACCTGATGCGGTCGACGATGGTGCACTGGCCTAGAAGTTACTTATTCACTCGGCTCTTGAAGACTCTCTGGTGATCTTTGGAATTTCGACTATAACAACACAATGTTAAGGCGGACACTGACTTGCAACGTTTGTTTGTAATGTATCAAGTTTTTTTAGAAATGGAGCGGGCTTGATCCATGTGCTCGATGTGAGCATTCACCGCGTCGTGTGTATCGTCTTGTGTGGTTTTGATACCAAGCTCGCCTCGAATGATAGGTAGGTACACTATAAATTATTTATTTATAAATTACAAGTTTCTTAAAGGTGTAACAAAGCACACAATTAGACCTCTGGGGTCTGTCTTATCATGCCATTATGGCCTGAGATTGATCAACGCGCTGTTAACTGCTGTTTAACAGCACTACATCGACTCCGCTACAACCCAACTAGTTAAGTTATAATCGAGTCGATGCAATGTTCTTTCAGCTTACGCTTTACGTTTTTAATATTCATTGAGTCTCTAATGTCTACAGGTATTTGGTTTTGTAAATTGGGTATTAAGAAGGATGCGGTACGCCTGCCATAAAAGTTAATTTTGCGTGGCACTGGAAAAGATTTTGATTTGGCTTGTCGTGTATTCACGTCATACTTAACTGGAATCTGAATATCACTGTTATCAAAATGTTCTATGAGGAATAGATATTCAGCGCGCGCTAGAACAGGTAATACTTTGCAATGTTTAAATAGCCCTGTGTCTGTGTCTTGGTATTTATTTTTTATATAGTTTGGTACTACAAATTGCAACAAACGTGTTTGCAAATTATGTATTTTATCCAGGTAAGTTTTAAATGTACGTCCATAACTGGTGAGTCCATAAGAGATTATGGACTCAGCAAGAGCTGTGTACATTTGAAAGAGGGTTCTGTACGGTATATTGCACTTTATAATGGAAAATTTGGTGATTATCGCACGTAACTTGCCGCAGACAGATTCCACCTGGTAACTCCAGTTGAATCGGTTATCAATTATTAATCCCAAATAAGTATGATATGGGACTTGCTCTATAGGCGAACAGTGGCAGTCTGGTACGTTTTTATGCAGACAATCATGACTATGAGCTATGATTTGGAAGGGATGGGAGGTATTTATGTGACTTGAATGTACGTGTATAACTTTAGTTTTTTGCGGATTCAGAACAAGTCCCATATCATGGGCCCACTTAGTCATAGAAGTAAAATCCTTTTGCAGACATTCTGCGGCCACATTTAGGTTTTTGTTAGCAGAGAGTATACAGGTGTCATCAGCGTATTGATAGAGGGAACGGAACAGTGTGTTATATTATTTTCTAGGTCATTAACGTAAGCCAGATAGTGGAGTGGACCAGACACTGAACCTTGGGCTGTGCCTTTCGTCACGTTCACAGGTCTGCTAAGGCTAGTACCAACTTTGACGCGATAACTTCGGCCACGAAGGTATTCTTTGCACCAGTCGAGTAATTTCCCTCTTATACCCGAGTTTTCGAGTGTTTTTAATAGAGTACTGTGCCCGAGTGTGTCAAAAGCCTTGCTGAAATCAATGAATATGAGTATCACATGCTGCTTGCCATCTAGGTAGTTGTTAACTTCATCAGTAAAGTTGGAAAGTAACTGAGCTGTAGATTTCTTACTTTGGAAGCCATACTGTGCTTTGGAAATTATGTCATTGTCCCGATAAAAGTTGTGTAAAGTTGTGTAATAAACTTTACAAGTCAGACTACGCCTTTAGGTGTGTTATTATAGTCGGTTGTTCGTTACCTAAAATTCCCTTGCCGTGCCGTCCCGCCAATGAATGCCAGGCCTTATAGCAAATGGTCTTGATTGAATAATGTCGGGTAAGTCGATTTTAAACACTATTGAGTTACGTTGCCTAAAAGGATTCCGGTCGGGGCGACCTTTACGAGGCACTGAAGGGGTATCTCGCCAAGTAATTACTTGGAAGACGTCACATATAGGTTCTCGGATTCAATGGGTCGTATCGTTTGATAGCGGCTAGTCTAGGTTCTTTAGATTACAATACCTACTATTGATTTGTCTACTCAGTTTAGTCAATTTATTCGTTCGGCTTCATCCAGTAAATTCTGTTTTTTTTCCGCTGTCGACGAATATTATTTAAGAATGTTGGGCCACAAAAGGGATGAATAAAAGGCAATTTCATGCAGCTGAGATTCATGAGAATGCTAAGAGGGATGTGTGATGTACACGAATGGATACAATAAGAAATGAGTACATAAGAGGAAGTCTGAAAGTGGCACCGGTGACTGAAAAGTTGTGCGGAAATAGGTTGTCGTGGTATGCCCATGTGATGCGGAGGAATGAGAAAAATGTCGTGAGGAAAGTTTTGAGTATGAATAATATGTCGATGGCTATAAGAGTAGAGAAAAGATGGATGGACTGTGTGAAAGATGTAATGGCTACTACCGAGATGACGATTGATAGAAAAGTATGGAAGAAAGGAACAATTTGCGCCGACCCCAAATAAATTGGAATTATGGCACAAGAATGATGATGATGATGATGAATAATATTTTAAGTTTTCAAATCAAGCTTTTCGTGCATTTTAGATCTTATGCTGTAACTCCATCCGTCCCAAACACACTTTATTGCCGCACAAAAGACCAAATTACACAAAAGAAAAATACAATCGGATAAACGTTTTATGCAAGAATTAGGAAAATCGAGGGATTACAAATTCTATTGTAGAGAGAAAAAAGAATTAATCCTTTGAGAAGATTCAATAGATTATGATAATCAGAATTACGAATTCCACAATGGACTTGGCGGAAAAACGTAAGACGACGCGATTTGCTTTAAATTCCATTGAAATACCATAAAATCTTAAAATTAAGTTAATCCGTGCCTTCCATTTTCAACATTCGTGATTCACGCATTTCTATCATTCGCTTCGTAATCAAAATCTGCTGGAAAGTTGTAAGGAGTTAAATACGAACGTGCTTAGTAAATACCTTGAATTCTGTCAACTTTAAATAACTATTAATCTAGCCTAAAATTAACTTTGGAACTTCAAGATCTTTCGATTATAAACCCTTTAAACATGAATCTGCAAAAGTCACGCCTGAACATTACTATAGATTTCAATAATTAAACTAGAAAGTAATTTAACGCTAGAGCATAACAAATATCAACAACCAATCGATATCGAAGGGTAGGTGGAAAACTATCAATTTCACTTACAAATACGAATCACCTTTCAACATTGTAAGATATTTCATAAATCGCCGATATTTCTAAAATAATAGGTAAGTATCTACCTATTCAATTCAAATTTATTTCAGAGATAAAATGCATAATATTGCTAGTATATTGCATGGTAAGGCGAAACAATTTTATATCTAATAATATACAAAGACAAATCTTTTCTTTGCGAATTAAGTCCATAAACCTGTTAGGCCATTGAACTCTTAATTTGGTTATTCGTTGCAAAATGATGACAGCAGGTCGGTTCGTGGATGGGTGATTATCCATATATCGAGACCCCTCCCTGCCACAGAAAGCACGTTAATCCGTTAGTCCCAGCTGTCAGTCATAGATCTTTGACAGCCGTTACGGGTATCAGAAGCCAAAAAGTCTGATAACTAGTCTTACCAAGGGGTATCGTGTTACCCAGTAACTGGGTTGTAGAGGTCAGATACGAAGTCACTCCATGTAAAATGCTGGCATGGAAGCTGACCCCAAAATAGTTGGGAACATGTTGGGAAAAGGCTGTATAACACTACAAATACTAACACTAATACTACAAATACACTTACAGCCAGAAATAGACACAAAAACAGACAGTCCTGCAATCAGTTCATGAAGACATATATATAAAACGAAAAACATCAAAGCTAGGGATGATTGATGAGTATACCTATACAGCGACACAAGTGTGAGTTGTGACGGCTCGATGCCACGACGTACTCCTATGTAGATTGAACGGAAATCGTTTTTAGTATAATCTCGGATTTCCATCACAATATCCAGTAAAGCCAACCCTCACGTGCATTTGTGACTTGTGAAGTTGTGACCCAAATTCAGAACTGAAATGCGTAGAGGACGTAAAATATTCCAATAACCAAAATGGAGTATAGTAAGTTTGTTGTGGTTATAATTAATTCAAACATAACACTCCAGCGTTATGTTTGAATTAATTATTTAACAAGACACATGTATTCGCCGATAGGCAGACGTAGGTACCTATATCTAGCTACCTGTTACGTAACATCACACATCATATATTATGTTAGGTTAGGTTAGGTACCCATAATATAACATAACATCACGTATCACACCCGTGTTCCCCGAAGGGTATGTAACATTGGTAGGTATATTCGCAAGTTATGGTTAGTTCCCATGTGGGCGAGTCTATTGTAGTGAAGAAAACGTACTGAAATAACGCAATAACACTCTACTCGACCCGCGCCCTAATTGCGTAACACATTATCAATCGGAGTTGGTTTCATTTTGACAGTTCAATAACATTCATTGCGTTATTTACGTTGTCGAGTAGATGAATTTTCGAACATATGAAGCAACGGATTAGCAATTTGTTTCAAAATGATTCAAATTCCGATCCCCGATTTTTCGATAGTGTGTTACGCAATTAGGGTGCTGTTGACCAATAAATAATTACCTGCTACTTAATTCAATTGCAATCCGATGGTAAAGCTGAGATGAAGCTAAGATGGTAGGCTTTCGATCTCGTCTCTTATGATGTGTTATGGGACAAATTGAGGGGCACTGGTGTACCGGCGGAGTACACAGCCCTCCTCAAATACTGGTATGCTCACCAGACAAATCGGGTGAGGTGGGTCGGTACTCTGTCGGATGAGTATAGAATGGAATGTGGTGTGAGGCAGGGAGGGTTAAGCTCACCCCTGTTATTTAATCTTTATATCGGTCAGCTTATCGAGCGGCTGAGCATCAGCACACATGTCGGCTGTCATATAGACAGTACATGTGTCAATAACATAAGTTACACGGACGACATGGTGTTGCTTAGTCCATCGATGAGCGGACTGAGGAAGCTACTCACGATCTTTTTTTTTTTTTTTTAATCTTTATTTTAAGGGCTTTATCGCTGAGCGATAACGTCGCCCTGTAATAACAGTACTTACAATTAATTAACTAAAAAACAATTAAAGCTTATTTTAAAACAAAAAAAGCAAGTTTGTACAGAATCCTAGCTTGTTCCGATAGAGGGCAAGCTAGGATAACGTTAGACTCTCCAATATCTAATCTATTAGTTGCACCAAGTAAATCAAATCGCAAAGACTCATTCAGCACACACTCCATCAAAATATGCTGTACATCTTCGATTACTCCACATTCTACACAGTTGGGTGACATAACCTTTTTCATAAGAAAACCAAACTTTTTTGATGGAATGTGACCGGAACGAAGTCTTAGTGCCATAACTAATTCACTTCTGCTTAGCCTATTTTGCTCAGTCCAATTATACACTGGAAGCTGTGGTTGGATGGTCTTGTACCAAATCTGCGAGACGTATGCGGAGGTGCACGGCCTTAAATACAACTCAAAAAAGAGTGAGGTCTTAGTGTTTGCGGCCCCTAAACAACAGCCCCGTCGTGTACCTCCAGTATATCTCAACGGCGTAGTACTTAATGTAGTTAATAGCTTTAAGTACCTAGGTCACGTTGTCACCAGTGACCTGCGTGATGATGGCGACATAGAGCGCGAGCGCAGGGCGTTGGCGGTAAGGAGCAATATGCTTGCCCGTAGGTTCGCTCGCTGCACGGCAGACGTCAAAGTGAGTTTATTCAGGGCGTTCTGTCAGTCATTCTACTCGAGCGGCCTGTGGGTGTCATATACGAGCCGAGCCTACAACGTCCTGCGCGTACAATACAACAACGCTTTCAGGATGCTGTTGCAGTTTCCACGGCGTTGCAGTGCGTCGGGAATGTTTGCTGCAGCTCGCTTACTGCAACGTTTGCGTGCATGCGGAAGGAAGGCCATGCGGAAGGCCACCGCGTAGAGGTAGTTATAGGATTATAAATAAATGGAATCAAATAGGTACCAATAACACTCACATAACATTTAGTTCAGCGGTGAGCATGCGCTTTGTATTATGGAACGACACGTTTGCTCTGTCGCGCGTTCGTGTTCGTTTATTTATTTATACACTAGTTGTCCGACAAATCCGAACGTTTGGGCACGACTTGCCCAAACGTCCGGATTTGTCGGCCAACTAGTGTTAGTGGTATTAGGTCGTTTGCATAAAAAAAAACAGTGTTATGTGTCACGTAATGACAAAGACCAATGTGTATTGCATCTACTTCTTTGCATGTGAGCGTAACCGCTGTGGAGGGGCGTTCATTTTTAGAATGGTTTATCTCTACTACAGGTGTCCTTTAATTGAAACAAATGAAATAATATAACAAATTCTCTTATCTAGTCCCCGGCGACGTAGGCCGGAATGCTTAGTTCCTAGTAGATTTTCAGATTTCCTCGAACGAAAATGGTCGCAAAATAAATGTTATAAATTGATAAGCGCGCGTAAACTCTTGCGATTGGTTGAATTCCGATAGGGCCGAAAATTTCTGGAGTGTCGACCGCGTACCGGAGAAGTAGTATTGGAAGGCCTCCCACAAGTTGAACCGATGACTTTGTGTGAAGGCCGCAGGAATCCGCTGGATGTGGGAAGCACACAACCGGTTGAAATGGCGGTGCTTGGAGGAGGCCTATATCCTGCAGTGGACGTCTTTCGGCTAAAATGATGATGATGATGAATAGCATTCCTAACTAAATAATTCTAATGAAAATTAAACAGTTCTCCATAATGGTTCCAATTATTTTCAAGTAGAGATACATTTAATGAAGCGAGGACTTCCACATAATATACTACCGACTAAAAAATTAAAGAGAAGTGTTTACTGAACAAGGTTCACGAAATTATTTTGCTGAATTAAATGTTTTTAAAGGTTCTAAATTTTCTAATGTAATTACGCCATTAGTTACAAAAATAAACTTTAAGTTAATATTAAATCAAAAAGTTCATTACCGTGTCCGGTTTTGCTTATCTAAGGGTTTGTTTCGGCGTTTCCCGACTAATTACGGACTCAAGCAGAACCAATAATTTGTAACTAATAATAGTCCTTATAATTATGTCTCGCATTGATACCTTTTATAACTTAAATATATGGAAATTACTAGGTACAGTTCCTACCCTATTCAAAAGATTGATCAAAGCACTGCGTCAGAGTAGACTTTTGTCTGTCACCCCCATAACGGTGCTTTTCGTATGCACGGGCCAGTGGCTAATGGCCTGCATTGTTCGTCCACCAATAGCGCTTCGGCGCACATCATAAAAAAAAGGTTAGAACCATTTTTTTTACGAAACTTTTAAGAAAAGGGACATTGTTTATTTTAGGGTCATCCTTCTTAGGTGACATTCATCGTTCATTGGTCGAACAAAAACTATCAACTTTGAAAAAAAGGCTCATTCATTGGTCAAACTAAAAAAGGGCGTGCAACGCCCTTTTTTAGTTACGACTAACTACGATTTCAACGTGCAACCGAAAAAGTTTTGAAAAGGGTGAGGCGCAACTACGTTTAACTACGATTTCAACGTGCAACCGAAAAAGTTTTGAAAAGGTGAGGCGCAAGGGCTTTCGATGTACTATCATGATCGAAAAGTTTTCAAAGATAAAAAAACATAGGAGTTCTAGTTTAAAAAAAAACCGGTCAAGAGCGAGTCGGACTCGCGCACCGAGGGTTCTGTTCCGATTCCTGAAAAAGTGTGCTATTTAGAGACATCGTTTTATTTTTCCTGTAATCTTTACATAAACTTCTATCACATAGAATAATTTCAGATTTTTATCTTTGCAAACTTCGGAGATAAATAAAGGGGGGAACGGTATTTTTTTACATTTTTCATCAAAAGTCGAAAACTATGCGGTCTAAAAAAAATTTTTGAGAATGTGCAATCAGCGCTCTTTCATATGATACCCCACATGACCTAGTAGCCCCACTTTGAATTTTTAAGACCCCCTTTCAGTCCCTGTTACAAAAAAAATATAAATATTTTTACTTCTTTCTTATTTGCAAAATAGTTGGGTAAACGTTATCTAAAACTGTTCCAAATTTCAAGTTGATAGCATTACTAGTTCTTGAGATATCCAGCTGTGCAGACAGACAGAGAGTGTAACAAATCTACTAGCCTACAGAAATAAAAGGGGGCTAAAGTAAGACTTGAAACAATATATTAAATATTAAAAGATAAAAAATACAGACCGGTTTTTAAAAAACACGTCCTACCTAACACACACAGCTATTTAGGAAGGTAGAGGATAGCTTGAAGTAGTAATTTGAGTAAGTCCAGGTTAGGCAAACACGCACGGATAGTTTGGAAGAGGAAGATTTTGAATTGAATCGCTCCGATAAATTAATGGTTATTTTCTATAACCCTCCTTCAGGGATCGACCGCAGTCGGGTAAGTTTTAGTCACTGAGTTAGTTTTCCCGGTCGAAGAATACTTTTAGGAGATGTTTCGTTTATAGCTTCCGGAGCAGAACTGACCAGTCTCCCTGTCTTCCACCCATCGATTCATCAGCGTTTTTCGAAATCGTCTTCCAATTTCAGATCCTTTCCACATTTTAAGCTTTCCGTCATCAGAATGCCAAACGCCACAGTCAATGCTTGAATCTGCCAGTAATATACGTTGAAAAACCTCTAACCTCTTCGATGAATTTCGAGTGTGTGTGGATTAATTTTATAAAAGTAATTTAAGATACAGCTATTCAATAATAAATCAAAATTATCTATAAAATACAATATTTGACCTAACATATTGATAAAAAGAATTTAGATTACATAAATCAAAAGAAACGTTCATAGTCTATGCCATTATGAAACTCTATGAGGTAGTTAGATAGAAGAAAAAGTAATGACAGTTTGACAGCCTGACGTAAGTGTCATAACAATGAAAAATATCTATAGTGTTTTTATTTCAGATTTTAAAGAAACGAATTGTTTTAGACCAATTCACAATATATGAATATAAATCTTTATAAAAGATAAATAAAAATGGATGAAGTGTAAGTAAAGGTTATGTATGTAGTGTGTATGTATGTAGTATGTATGTATGTAGTAGAAGTATGTAGATACTATATTTCCCCATCGACCCCGAGAAAATTTTCAACTCAATTGAAAATTTTGAAGGTTAAAAATATTACAGCATTCACAAAACGTACATACTTCATTCAATCACACCGACATCTTAAGTAGTTAGGTCAGGTAGGATTCATATTCAATGATCACTACTCAACCTGATAAATCAATAACAGTAGGCTTATTTTCGGAGTTGTAATCCGCTCACGTCTAAAACCATTAATAAAATATATTTAACAAGGGCTTATTTTTATGGAGTTGTTAGCCGCTCCAAAAGATTCAAGGTTTAAGAAAACTTAAGTTTAAGAGAGAAAACTCAAGTTAGTTTGAGTTTAAGAATAACCCAAGTTTAAGAAAAACTTAGTTTAAGAAATAGAACTCGTTAGTTAGAGTTCAAGTTTAAGAAAGGCTCAAGGAAGACTTGAGTTTAAGAATTAGAGGATTTAAGAAAACCTCTAAGGATAGAGAATGCATTAGGGGCTTGTTTAATGAGTTGCTACCGCTCAGAAAGAAAATAAAATTGCATTGGGGGCTTATTTAGGGAGTTGCTACCGCTCAGAAAATAATGCATTAGAGGCTTATTTAGAGAGTTGCTACCGCTCCAAAAAGAAAAAAAAATTGCATTAGAGGCTTATTTAGGGAGTTGCTACCGCTCAAAAATAAAAAGGTGGAATAAGTTTTTACCGAATAGTTTTAAATGAGAGAGGGAGTATTTTAATGTTGAAGGGTGAAATAATAAGTTTAAAAAAAATATTCAAGTAATAAATTAAAGAAAATATCTCAAAAGAGAAAAGATTTCTAAAAAGTCCTGGGAAGTTGTTTAAAAGTTCAAAGAAAATAATTCTATCCATGGTTAAAGATTAATGTTAAATAGGATTAAAATATTTCAAAGGGAGGTAAGTAAGGGTTAATGAGTGCAAAAGACGACTCAAAGAGAGTGAGTGCTAAAGACGACTCGAAGAGAGTGAGTGTCAAAGACGGCTCAAGAGACTTTAAGAGGTCCCTTAGTATATAAGAGGTCCATTGGTATAGAAGAGGACCCTTAGTATATAAGAGGTCCCTTAGTATAGAAGAGGTCCTTTAATAAAGAAGAGGTCCCTTAATATAAAGGAGGTCCCTTAGTATAGAGGAGGTCCCTTAGTATAGAGGAGGTCCCTTAGTATAGAGGAGGTCCCTTAGTATAGAGGAGGTCCCTTAGTATAGAGGAGGTCCCTTAGTATAGAGGAGGTCCCTTAGTATAGAGGAGGTCCCTTAGTATATAGAGAGTTTAAGAGGTCTCCCAGAGGGTTTAAGAGGTCTCCCTGAGGTTTTAAGAGGTCTCCCTGAGGTTTTAAGAGGTCTCCCAGAGGGTTTAAGAGGTCTCCCAGAGGGTTTAAGAGGTCTCCCAGAGGGTTTAAGAGGACTCTAGAGGGTTAAGAGGACTCCTAGTGGGTTTAAGAGGACTCCTAGAGGATCCGAATTAATGATGAGACTAAAAAACAACCACAAACAAAAAGAAAGGTACAGAGGGACATCGAAAGTTGTATGTGTGTAAGAGTGTAGAATAGTAAAGTATTTGTAATAGGTGTTATATAGATATTAGGTTTGTATAAACGACTATAGGATATTCTCCTATAGTACGTCGAAGAGTAAACCAAACCCCAACTTGTAAGTGACCACGGATGGTTTTAAGAACACTCACAAGCGAAGAATGGGTACGATTACCAGTGGGTAAACGTAGTGGTGTGCAAGTGTGTGGGGTGCAGAATAATGATGTAGAAGTAGAGAGTTATGTGTAGGTGGTAACGATTACAGGATATTCTCCTATAATACGTTGTAGAGTAAGCCAAACTCAACTTGAAAGTGACCACGAATGGTTTTAAGAACACTCGCAAGCAAAGAATGGATCCCAATTACCAGTGGGTAATGGAATGTGTGTGGGGGTGTAGTATAAGTTTGTTAAGTATGTGCTGAAGAGAAAAGTAAGTTAGTATTAGACCTACCTAGAACCTAATACATGTACCTAACAAAAAAGAGACTAAGCCAAATAAGAGTCCGAAAAGAAATAGTACTAGAGATAGTTTATTTTAGAATTTTGAAAAAGATTTGAAAGAGCTAGCTTTGATTTTATATTGGGCGCCAGTCTGTAACAAATCTACTAGCCTACAGAAATAAAAGGGGGCTAAAGTAAGACTTGAAACAATATATTAAATATTAAAAGATAAAAAATACAGACCGGTTTTTAAAAAACACGTCCTACCTAACACACACAGCTATTTAGGAAGGTAGAGGATAGCTTGAAGTAGTAATTTGAGTAAGTCCAGGTTAGGCAAACACGCACGGATAGTTTGGAAGAGGAAGATTTTGAATTGAATCGCTCCGATAAATTAATGGTTATTTTCTATAACCCTCCTTCAGGGATCAACCGCAGTCGGGTAAGTTTTAGTCACTGAGTTAGTTTTCCCGGTCGAAGAATACTTTTAGGAGATGTTTCGTTTATAGCTTCCGGAGCAGAACTGACCAGTCTCCCTGTCTTCCACCCATCGATTCATCAGCGTTTTTCGAAATCGTCTTCCAATTTCAGATCCTTTCCACATTTTAAGCTTTCCGTCATCAGAATGCCAAACGCCACAGTCAATGCTTGAATCTGCCAGTAATATACGTTGAAAAACCTCTAACCTCTTCGATGAATTTCGAGTGTGTGTGGATTAATTTTATAAAAGTAATTTAAGATACAGCTATTCAATAATAAATCAAAATTATCTATAAAATACAATATTTGACCTAACATATTGATAAAAAGAATTTAGATTACATAAATCAAAAGAAACGTTCATAGTCTATGCCATTATGAAACTCTATGAGGTAGTTAGATAGAAGAAAAAGTAATGACAGTTTGACAGCCTGACGTAAGTGTCATAACAATGAAAAATATCTATAGTGTTTTTATTTCAGATTTTAAAGAAACGAATTGTTTTAGACCAATTCACAATATATGAATATAAATCTTTATAAAAGATAAATAAAAATGGATGAAGTGTAAGTAAAGGTTATGTATGTAGTGTGTATGTATGTAGTATGTATGTATGTAGTAGAAGTATGTACAGTTACCGGCCATAAATATTGCACATGGATTTTTACAGTTGCCGGCCGTAAAAGCACATGAAACAAGTACGTATACGTAAAAGTACATAAATAACGTACTACATACATATATACACATATACTATACACACATACATACATATATACATCGTATACCTATATGTAGTTACGTATTTAACGTACGTAAACTCCCATCCCATCGTATCCCATGTGCAATATTTACGGCCGGTTACTGTAGATACTATAACAGACAGACTGAGTCACACCATAAGGGTTCCTTTTTTACCATTTTGGTACGGAACCCTAAAAAGTTAGTAACGGGCATTGACTTTGTCACTCATACGCAGCTCAGCTCGACGACCGGGTCAGTATAGTCACGAGCATAAATACCTCACACTTACGCATTTAAAAGCGATTTCCTCATGAAATAACGATTGCGACTTTGAGAAAAGACCTATTTTATAATAGACATACGGTTTATTACGGTTATTATTATATTCTATTAATACTTTTGGTGAAAATCGCTTTTGAATGTTGCGTTAAATAACTATGCTGCTTGCTACTGGACCTACACAGATGTAGAAGACATCCACGCTTCGCAAACGAATTAATTTACAGTGGACGCTGCTACCCTACTTAGATATTATAATCCCTCAGTCGGTGGAGGTGGTATTAATTTCCGCCAACCACACAGTCCACTTTACTAAATATTGAAGTGCGCAATTCTATAACACGAAAAGTATTTCAAATATTATTTCTACTGTATTTTTATCGCAGTTATTTTGAGACGGAGATATAGATAATACCTATCTACGTATTTTTAGGGTTTCGTACCTCAAAAAGTAAAAACGGAACCCTTATATTACTTCGTTGTTCGTCTGTCTGTCAGACTGTCAAGATCCTTTTTCTCAGGAACGAGTGGAGGTATCAAGTTGAAAATAAAACCAAATACGTAGGTCTATAGTCCCTTGGAGCTCTAAAAAATAAAGAAATCTTGATGCCTTTATCTGTAGGTATTTTTGACCTATTATTGAGTGTGCAAGTCACCCCTGCCATTTTATCCGTGTATTATAAAACATTGATCCGGCAGGGGCCATAGTCCTTTCATAGTTCTAAGCAACCAGTCCACTTTAGCCACTCAAAACCCATAGTCCAATATCTTTATTTCCATATAGTGCAATAGTCCTACACCAACCGGGGGTTGTCCTTGGGTGCACTTGCATAGTGCGTAGGTACAGGGATAATCGTCGGTTGGTGCCTCATTTCATTGAAAGCGTCTAACGGGCCTCTGCGAGTTGGCTTTGGCCCCTCGTACGCCTTCTAAAGAATTGAGAATTGATTGATTGATTGATTCTAGAGAATTGAGAATTGTCAAGACACATAATAATAATATTATTTTTTATATTTTTAAATGTTTTTTATTTATTTTTTAAGAAATATTTAAAAATGTATTTTATAAGGAAAAAGTATAAATAAACGACATAATAATATTATCATTCAAAAATAAATCACATGGCCAATACGACTAATCAATCCTATTTATTCTGATCATGATAAAAACTACTTTCAGGTTTACACAAAAGTTAAAGATAAATAGCAAACAAACAACATTGAAGTTAATATTGTGCCATTTGACAGTGGTTCAGAATCAAATCAAATATAGCGCAAACTAAACTTTAAACTAAGTAAATGAAACTTTGTCTGAAACAATGCCTCAAACCGCGCGACACTTGCCTCAGAAAGCCACAAGCCAAGCCTTTGAGGTGTAATAATAATGTTTTATGCTTGTAGACTTGAATTTTTTTACACAAAAACTTAAGTTGTGTTCATAGAAAGTTTATAAACACAAAACTTGCATTTGATAACATTAAAACTATAGTAATCTGGGTTTCAAGTACGTACTTATTACAAGAAATTATTGTTAAGAAATAAATATTAAGTATCATAATTTTTTGTTGTTTATAGTTTTTTTTTCCAGATTTTCGTAGATGTAAGCGTATTCAACACTTTTATCACTCTGTTTAAGTAGAAAAGCTTCAAAGAATTTTAACTGTAGCTAAACTCCGAAATCTTTACAATTAATCTTCAAAGTTCCACGATACAGTGCTATAGAAGCATTTAAGTACCTTGAATATCGCCGCACATAGTCAAGTCCCGACTTTAGCAAAGCCCCCAGTCTGACATAAGTTCGTAACTTAATAAATAGCTCCGAACGGAGCTAAGCTCAGTAAGCACACATGATTAATCAAAAGTTCAACTTTAACCATTCTAGACGTAATTTACCGGTTCTTAGCAAAAACTCATTGTGCCACACACATGGAGAATTGAGCATAAAAGTAAGAAAGTTTATGTTTAAAGACTTTGTCGTACAGTTGTTGTGGAAATTGGGAATTCGTCAGTCACGCCAGCTGTTTCGTACCTAATTGGTTCAACTTTTTAATGCGTTTTGTGCTCAATTTCAGACATTATTAGGCTCTTAATTTATTAATACACTAGAATTTAATCGTTTATGACTAAGTAAGCCTGTGATGTTTGCCATGAGACTGAATAATAAACTAAGAAATTACTTTAATTAACTTGGGGTCACTTTCTCTTGAAACCAGTGTTACCAGTGTTAAAATATTAGAATTGCTGGTACTCGGAAGATACTGTTTAGTCTTTTATATCCATGCTCTTTCCGTGCTCGAATCGACAGAGGACCGTCTCGAAAGTTGCGACCATAGTTGCACCCTTCAATACGATCCCGGCTCTACTTAAAAGCTTGTGAGCGATAAGTCATAAAGGCTTTTATCGGTTTTTACTTCCGAAGTATAGGTCGCCCTCAGGCTATGTCGAATGACGCTCTTCACAAGTTCGCTGGTAATAAATAAGTATATAAAACTGGCTGCGGATCGAGCGCAGTGGCGTGGAATAAGATTTGGCCCGGATTTAAACCGAAAATATAAAGTTTATCATACTTGGAGAGGTCAATCCAACAGGCAAAGATCTGAAAGATCGGTCTGACCGGATACATATCTCAACGTTGTCATAAAACCTGTATACCTCAACCTAACTCCTCTATGCCTCTGGCCACGGCGCGGCGCATTTCGGTAAACCTAAATTAAATAATTACATTTCAGTTCTTTCTGTTGAAATCAACAATTATTCTGGTCGGGTTAACCATATCTCCAGACTTATTTTTTTTTCCATGGTGGCGCTAGGTGGCGGCACTACTCGCCTTAATCTGTACCATTCATGACTTAGTAATGATACTTTGCCTCCGGCTATATGATAAGCGAGAAAAACCGACATCGATGTCTTGTTTATATTAGGTCGGGGAAAAAGTTCCTTCGTATTTTATATTCAAATTCAAGACATTTTTATTATTATAGTTTATTATTTAGTTATGTGTAATTTGCTAAATGGGTCAAAACTGTTTTGTGGTCAACCCCTAACTCTTCAGCTATGTCGTAACTACTAATATACCGACCTTGCTCCAGTTTACCAAAAATGGCATCGGCTTTATCCGTAACAGGGTGACAAGAGGCGACTAGAGCGAGCTGCATCTTTGCCATCAAAATTCCCGGACTGAAAACGCTTGAACCAACTTTGTGCTACTCTTACTGACAATGCGTTAAGTCTATATAAACGTCTCAAATTTATTTCGTGTTGTGTTGCATTTTCCCTTTTTTGTAATAAAACTTCAGAATGTATCGAATTTGTTCGTTAGATGCACTCATTTTGGCGGGCAGAAAAACAATTGAAAAATGGCGGGATATCGTTTTCACTTTTTATTTAAGGCCCAGGTTCCAAGATTGGTTTAGCTCGGTGTGTAAGTGAAATGGCGTTATGGCTGTCTAGTTTGACGCACGAGATAGAAGATTCTCACGCGCACCGGAATTATGTCGTAAAAATGCAAATAAAATCGTATAAAATTAGAAATTAACTATTTAATAAAAAGTAATCCATCACTGGATGCAGTTTGGAATTTGACATTTCATGGTATATTTTTAATTATAATTATAATTGTTAATGAAGGGATAAACTGCTTTTAAAGATTATGAGGAGGTATGTTTAAAGATTTTTTTGGTGCATTAAAATATGTATAATTATGTTTTGGCTTCCATCACTGTATGCGAAAAAGACTTGAAAATATCATATTTTTTTTACATGTCAAAATTATTTACGGTTTATGAGATACACTGCTTTAAAAAACCACTTTTTTGATCGTTTTCAGGAAATCTGGGCCTTAATGGTATCAAAACCAGCCAGATACAAACAGTATAGCCAAAGAGATTTTATTACCACTTTATACCTATAAAATACGAAAAAACTTTTTCCCCGACCTATTATATACCCTTTCTTTATTTGGCGTTTTTGTCGTAGTTGGGTTTTAGTTTTTAACTTTCTTTTTGACCGAGCGAGCGTAGCCAGCGAAGCGACTAGGCGTGCTTCAAACTTCAAGTCTGGCAAAATTTGCTTTCGTCTGTCTGTTTGCTGTCTCCTCTACAGGTAGTATTTTACAACCGATCTGGACGTTTGGATAGGTACCTACTTACAGGTTTTACAACTTTTTTTTTTTGTCATCGCGGATTTTTTATTGAAGGCCTACTTCCTCCAACCAACTTAAACCTTTCAAATAAAAAAAGGGCCATCGAATCGGTCTCATAAAAAATTGGTCAAGATCTGATGAAAAAAACAAAACGTGGTAGATATCCCGTTTAAAATGAATTTATTCTTGCAAAAAAGTTTGTGCTAGCGAGGTCTTCTGTTCTGCACTAGTTTATTTCCTTAAATGGGACTAAAATATGTAAGACCCACATATAAGGAAGGAAATGCAAAGAAATGAACTACATGTTTGCTTCCAGAGGGAATTCAACCGGATTTTGCTTTAATGAAGATGAGCTGAAACTCTAATAAATGAAATAGTTCAAAAGGAACGTGGTTTGCTTTGCGGGCCACTTTTATCCAATATCCTATCCTACTAATACTATAAATGTGAATGTTTGTGGAGATGTGCGATATGCGGCTGAACATATTTGGATGAAATTTGGCACACAGATGTTAATAACCTGGATTAACACATAGGATACTTTTTATCCCGGTAGTAGGTTCCCGTGGGATAATTTCCGACATCCACGCGGGCGAAGCCGAGGGCAACGGTTAGTAAATCATAAATCATGATCATGATGATCATGGTGGTTCATAAATCGAGTCACCCTCACAGTTTTTCAACTACAATGTTTAAGTTTGTTCTTGGAGTAAATTCATTCCAACTACGGAAACCTTCATTATACGTGTTCCGACCGGCACTTCGCCGGTTTTTAAGGGCGAGCGTGCACTGCGGTGCGTTTTTCTAACGCATAATCTGTGAAGTATGGAATGTCTTTGAAAAGCGCGCACTGCGGTCATGCGTTTTGTTACTGTAGGCAGGCCTCTTGCACTGGTACATTCCGCTCGAGATAAGTACCTACAACTCGCGGCAACTCTGGGTTTCAAGTCAGTCAAGGTGTACTACGCGCTCAGCGAGCGAGACACGTACGGCCGCCCATGAAAAAATTAAATCTTAGATTTTAAATTTAAGTATGCTATTCACATTATCACTATACTATATATAAATTAGTGATATAGTTACTTTTTGAATGACGAAAATCCATTACGAATTGTCGAGTCTTGTTGCTACCTTTTTTTTACCTACCTACCTACTTACTATAGTTGCCGACATTTAACTTGACCTCTCGGCGGAGTGGTGGCGGTTTGTATGCGCGTCGTATTGTTTCAGGAGTAAGGTCCAAAATCGCTTAAAGTAATTAAAGATTAACTTAGGATTAACAAGCAATTGTACCTACCCGCGATCGTACGATCGCACAAACTTAGCCACTGGTGCGTTGACGCATCTTTAGTTGTTTTATGACCATGTTCAGGCGACTAAAGTGGCCCAAATGTCACTTTCAATTTTAAAACGTGTTTGTACCTTGTTTACTTTAGAACACTTCTAAATATTATACGAAATGATGGTGTATTAAAAATAATTGATGATTGTTTGATTGATTAATAAAAAATAACGTTTGAAAATTATAAGACATTACATTAAAGTGAAACAACTCTAGATAGACTACTCATAAATACAATAAAAGTATAAAAAGGTACCATATACCCCACCACCACCACCACCATACCTTAAGGTATGTATGGTATGGTATGGTGGTATGGTACCATATTTTATTTTTTTTTGCGGACAGCCCTAGTACTCGGCTAAGCGGCGTAGGTATGTTACGGACGAGTAACGACACAAAGTAATAACAACTCTCATGCGCGGCGATTAAGAGCAATTTAGCTTGCGCATGGAGGGGAAAAGATTTTGTAGGCTATTATAAAAGCGGCTTTCTTCAAGATCAAAGGAGTGCAACTTCTGTACGTTAGTACTATTATTTATTCTGTGCTGTAGGCCCCGCCCAGTGCGGCAGAACTAGCGGAAACGCACCGCAGTGCGCGCTAGCCCTAATAGAGCAGACTTTTCTGCGGCCAAGCATTTATTATTAGTGGCTAAAGCAAATGAAAGCATTTTTGCCAAACAAAATTTCAACGGTAACATACAGGGTGATATAATTTGTATAGAGAGTTTGTAGGACGAGCGGATTTAAAGTGTGTTTATGACCTAATAATTGTGAATAAGTACTATAATTTAGCATCGGGTGCCAATTATTAGTGTCTTCAGTTTTCGAGAATTTGCGTTTTCGCAAAATTCTAAATCCTTTTTAAATAAGAACGTAAATGCAAAATTTCAGATGGTCAAAAGTTTACTAAACTTTTTCAAACGTACGTTTTGGCCTTTAATTTAAAAAAATGTTTACCTTTAAAATAACAATAAGCCTACGTTTCGTAGCGAAGTCTACGAAGCTACGAATGTGCTACGATTTTTATATTTTTAAGTGAGCTGAAAAAATAGCAATTGCTTGCCTGCTGCGTTGTATCTGAAAAGAAATACAATCACGACTATTTGAGGTGGTTAGTTAATTTAATGAAAACGTAACAAACCTCTTAAGATATATTTATAAATGTTGCTTACTTATATAAAGTTAAGCAATGATTAGCGGTTAGCGTCAGAATGGCTGGTTGCCTATGGCAAACGCCTCTGAAAGTATATTCAAGAATTGCTACATAATTGCTTATATTTGCTACATTTCTTCAATAATTGCTACATACGATGGATTCAGAGAAAAATGAATATTTTTTTGACCAGCCATTCTGACGTCAGGATGGCTGGTCGCCTCCGTGTTCAGCATGAAGGACGCAGAATTTCTAAAAGTTTGTTATGTCAATAATTGCTACCTAATTGCTTCATTCACGAATTTAAGTTTGAGCTTCATACATACATTAGGTAAAAAGATATAGCTTTTATTAATTTTTTTACGAAGAAGTGCCTAATAATTTGGAAGGGCAACAGATTTTTTTACTACAACGCAGCGCGCGTCTTGTTTAAATCTTGCAGGCGTTCGCTTAGAGTGATGTTGTTTAATGAATAGCTTTTAAAACGTACCTACCCTCAATAACACAATACATTTAGGTACTAGTATCAGTATGTAAAATAGCTGGGTCAGATAATACGTTGAAAACTTTTAACTTATTTGATAAGTACATCAAAAGAAAAATATTGCAATAAGTAGTGAAAGAACAAAGGCGAAATCGTAGCTGAATTTAATTTGAGCGACTAAAAGTGACTTATATACGAAGGCAGCTCTATTATTTTTCTACGTTTTTTCAAAATATCACCTTAACTAGTTAAAAATACTAGTTTAAATGAAAAGTTATTTGTGTGAAAAGTGTTTAGTGTTGCCATTTTGTATTTATTCTTCCAAGTGACAGTAAGTACAGCATTATTGTATTATAATCCAAATTTTTCGTCATGGGTGTCATTTTAGTGTTATTTTAGGTCGCTGAAAACGATAGTGGGGTCAAAATGAAAATCCAAGATGGCGGCTGCGAAAATTTCCTAATTTTCGGTCATGGGTGTCATTTTCGTGATATTTGAGGTCGCTGAAAACGATAGTGGGGTCAAAATGAAAATCGAAGATGGCGGCTGCGAAAATTTCCTAATTTTTCGTCATGGGTGTCATTTTCGTGATATTTTAGGTCACTGAAAGCGATAGTGGGTTCAAAATGAAAATCCAAGATGGCGGCTGCGAAAATTTCCTAACTTTTCGTCATGGGTGTCATTTTCGTGATATTTTAGGTCGCTGAAAACGATAGTTATTCATTTTGAACCCACTATCGCTTTCAGTGACCTAAAATATCATGAAAATGACACCCATGACGAAAAATTAGGAAATTTTCGCAGCCGCCATCTTGGATTTTCATTTTGACCCCACTATCGTTTTCAGCGACCTAAAATAACACGAAAATGACACCCATGACGAAAAATTTGGATTATAATACAATAATGCTGTACTTACTGTCACTTGGAAGAATAAATACAAAATGGCAACACTAAACACTTTTCACACAAATAACTTTTCATTTAAACTAGTATTTTTAACTAGTTAAGGTGATATTTTAAAAAAACGTAGAAAAATAATAGAGCTGCCTTCGTATATAAGTCACTTTTAGTCGCTCAAATTAAATTCAGCTACGATTTCGCCTTTGTTCTTTCACTACTTATTGCAATATTTTGCTTTTGATGTACTTATCAAATAAGTTAAAACAGTTTTCAAAGTATTATCTGTCCCAGCTATTTTACATACTGATACTAGTAAATGTATTGTGTTTTTGAGGGTAGGTACGTTTTAAAAGCTATTCATTATACAACATCACTCTAAGCGAACGCCTGCAAGATTTAAACAAGACGCGCGCTGTAGTAAAAAAATCTGTTGCCTTTCCAAATTAGTAGGCACTTCTTCGTAAAAAAATTAATAAAAGCTATATCTTTTTACCTAATGTATGTATGAAGCTCAAACTTAAATTCGTGAATGAAGCAATTAGGTAGCAATTATTGACATAACAAACTTTTAGAAATTCTGCTTCCTTCATGCTGAACACGGAGGCGACCAGCCATCCTGACGTCAGAATGGCTGGTCAAAAAAATATTAATTTTTCTCTGAATCCATCGTATGTAGCAATTATTGAAGAAATGTAGCAAATATAAGCAATTATGTAGCAATTCTTGAATATACTTTCAGAGGCGTTTGCCATAGGCAACCAGCCATTCTGACGCTAACTGATTAGCGACTGTTTAACCAAACTTTTTTGATGTTTAAACGTCTCCTAACTGAAGTTAGGTATACAGTTATTTATTAAGTTTGAGTTAGTTATTGGTTAAGTAAGTTAGTTGTTAGTTAGTTAAGTTACTGTTAGTTGTGTCTTAACTAAAGCAACGTTTATAAATACAGGGCCACAGATTAATACAGATGGGACACTGCAAATCATTTAAATAAAAAGCGACTCTTGCTACGACACAATAAAGTGCAATTCAGGTTGCACAACGCTTATATTCACCTACAAGATGCCTCTCTTTCTATCGCGTAACTCTTATACCTTCTGACTCGTTACGGGTGTCTTCTATTACGACGCGGCGCGTGAGTGAGTATCGAACTACTTAACGTACGAGCCGGCCGGTGCGCGGCAGCCCACACTGAATTGACCCAGTGAGATGAGCCCGCCGCGTACTTGTACTTACCATCATACCTAAACTGCGGAGTGTCCCATCTGTATTAATCTGTGATAGGTGTAAGTAAGGGACATATATTTTAAGTATTAAAATTAAGTAGAATCATTTGCTCTTTCACAAAACAAAATAATTAGCACAATTTATTCTATTCTAGAACAATTATTTGTTAATAAAACAGCGCTGAAAGGGTTTCAGGGCTTGTAACGTAATAAACCCTTCATAATACAATAATTATGCTTCAACGGCCTTTCAAAATCGGTTCAGCATTAGTGATATATTCGTAGATTACATTATCCCTTTCAGCTTTTCTGAAAAAGGCTGAGAAAATGCGAGAAAACGAGCGGCAGTTTCGTAATTATCTGGTTTACCCTTATTAGTGGAAACTAAAAAGGAAGTCGTAATGGAACCGACTTCAAAACATTAGTGTGTCGAAGCAAAGCAATAGCATTTACGGACAAGAGGCCAAATTACCTGTCCAACGCAGAATAAATTAAATTAACTAACCTTTCAGTGACGGCCTAATGTTTTTTGTAGGTAAAACTTAAAAATTATTAATTCTATTTATAAATTGAATTATTTTATGAAAATACTAGGTAATGTTCTAAGTACAATTATTATCAATTATTAGATGTCAATATTTTAATCAGTTGTTCTCAACTGTTGAATGTATTTTCATGATTCTTCATGATCTTTTTATTTAATTTAATTAAGTAATTTTCATTAAAAAAAACCGGTCAATAGCGAGTCCGACTCGCGCACCGAGGGTTCCGTTCCGATTTCTGATAAAGTGCGGTATTTACAGATATCGTTTTATTTTTCCTGTAATCTTTACATAAACTTAATGCATATTTCGATATGGGATATTATGATATCCCACATGGCGTAGTAGCCCCACATCGAATTTTGAAAGACCTCTTTCAGTCCCTGTTGCAAAAAATATATATGTATTCTTTCTTATTTGCAAAATTGTTAGGCAAACGTCATCTAAAAGCTTTATTCTAAAAGAATCTAAAAGATTAGCTTCGGGGGAAATTGTCTAGACAGACGGACAGACAGACAGAGACACGACTGATCCTTCAAGGGTTCCGTTTTTTCCAAAAATTG
This sequence comes from Cosmia trapezina, assembly GCA_905163495.3. Classification (NCBI taxonomy): domain Eukaryota; kingdom Metazoa; phylum Arthropoda; class Insecta; order Lepidoptera; family Noctuidae; genus Cosmia; species Cosmia trapezina. The sequence continues at coordinate 21,895,104 of LR991022.1, forward strand.
GACCTATAAAACGTTATGAAACAATAATTGCCTACGCCTAACTAGGCAGTAGGTAGCCAAAAATACATAAAGTGATAAATAGATCGTATCTCGCACAAAGTGTTTATTATAATAAGCAATTCCGTCGATAAAAGTACAATAAAAGTAGTATAAGTAAAAATATACCTAGTTTTAGTATAAGTAGTAGGTGTAATAAAAGTTTGTCGGGCCAATTATGACTATACGACGGAATTATTTATTTGCGGAAAAAAATCATTGGTAATTTAATACCAGCAGTTAAAGCAGATCTTTGATTGACAATAAATATGTATGTAATTAACCAAGCCCTCGGATGCCTTAAGTGTGGGTATTAATTTAGGGACCAAGCTATTTGCATATAAACAAACCGAATTGGAGATTGTAATGAAGTAGGTACGGTCCCTTTGTCTCGCAAGATTTGGCCAGAGATAACAAATTCCGACATTTTCTTAATCTCTATTTTGTTTTGGGTAAAAAAAAAGTGACGGAAATAAATTCAAATCAATTTTATATTCAAAAATAAACAGTAATTATTCTTATGTAAGGTGCTATAAAAATCCGGTTAAGCATAGCGGGACTAACCGTGAAAATCTGCCACAGCTTCAATGGGAGATACTATTGTATTTTTAGATTACAATAGTGAAGGAATTTCGTACCACGGAATAGTCAAATCAATTTGAGAAAATACAGTAATTAAATAATCATTTACTTTATTCTGCTTAACGTGGTTCACAAACAACGCGCCATGTGTCGCTTCGTCAATGAAAACAATTGATTACCTCTTTCTTCTTTCTTTTTTTTTCTTTCTTTTTTTTTTATTGATTCTTCTTCTTGATTTTCTGGTCGATTCTGTAAAAATCTCACCGTGAAAACTTACGTCGAGTGAGCTGTCAGTGTCATCGGATTTTAGGGATTGACCAAATTACCATTTACAATCATAATCGAGATTTTAATTATATTTTTTATGCGAATTTCATATTTAATGATTTAATATTATTTGTGCTTACAAATAATATTAAATCATTAAATATAAAATACTACTACTAATACTAGCTTTAGTAAGTATTTAGGGGATTTTAATAAAATAGAAAGTCAGACAATACCTACTCATTTTTTTTTTAGTCCTATAGGTAGGTTATAGTAGGTAGGTACTAGTCCATTACCGCGAGCGCGTCACACACGAACAATAAATATGAGATATGATGAGACCTAGCTAGATCGATTTTTCGCTACCGTAAAATGATGTAGTAATGTTTAGACACTTAAATATTTACTTTGAAATAATATAAAATGATCACTAGAATAGCGTAAAAAATATGATTAAAATCTCGATTATGACTGTAAAAATGTGCTTGGTGGCATCTCTAGGTGGAACGACACTGACAGCAGTTCACTCCACGCTCACTTCACTTAACTTTTCACTGTGCGATGATTACAGCCGGTCGATTCTGTAAAAATCTCACCGTGAAAACTTACGTGAAGTGAGTTTGTTTTTGCTAGGAATTGACACTATTGACAGCTCACTCCACGCTCACTTCACCTAAATTTTCACGTTGAGATGGTTACAGAATCGCACTGCAGAATAGCATTGCTTCGGTGAATGAACACTAATTACTTCGGGACGGTTTCATACAAATAAATCAATTCAAAATACGCACATTTTTTTAAGATCAATAATATAGCTTCACTATTGTAATACACAATACTGTCTCCCATTGCAGCCGTGGCAGATATTTTTATAGCACTTATACGGGGTGGACATCGACGCGCAAACGGTTACCACGTATTCAGTACATCATTCTGAGCCCCCTATATAGAAATTTTTCATCGGTTATTGAAAAAAAATCTGCTGTTCCATACATTTGGACCGTGCACGTATTGCACTATTGTAGGAAATTGCAGATTTTTGTTGTAATAACCGATGAAAAATTTATATTTATTCTATATAGGGGACTCGGAATGATGTACTGAATACGTGGTAAACGTTTGCGCGACGATGTCCATTCCACGCTGTATTTTTAACTAAATTTAAGGTCTTATAAAAATAACAATAATCATAGATAGCACAAAAAAAAAGTTTTGGCATTATTGTACACAGTATAATAATGTTACAGTAGTTTATTATCTTCATAAAAAACAGCCCAAACGACGCGCTTCGAAATCTCAGTCAGTCTCAGTTACACAACAGTTCAAGCGCGCGGCAGTTACGCATGGACGGACACGTATTTATCTACCGGGTGGCCGTAGGTAATTAATTCAAGGTCACTGCCCAGACAAACCACTGTAGCTTTATTACTCTGTGCCAGTAGGCAACCGTTCGAGTGCACGGCAATTAACCGACGATCGCACTGTCGTAAAAAAATCGCGGCGATTTTTTTCGCGCACTGCATTTTTAACGCTCTGTTTAGCACCAGGAGTTGAAAATCTAACAGTGTGTTTTTCGTCGCGCTGGGATGCACTCTGTTTTTGTTAGGTTGGATTCTCGAAGCTCGGCTCAACACCGACAGTTGAAAATCCAGTGCGCGATAAAATCCCGCCGCGATTTTTTTACGTCCGTGCGAACGTCGGCTTACGCACGAATTTATCTATCGAGCGGCCGTAGGTAATTAATTCATGGTATAAGGTTTAAGGTTCATATAAACTACTGCAGCTTTATTATTCTGTGATAAATAATGAATAAAAGTTAAAAACTGCTACCAGACTGACTCCTATCTCTCAGTACTGATAGTTCCACTTCACTGACCACGTTACACACGTTCATGCGTACTTCTGCAATCTTCTCTGGCGGGAAATTACAAACAATATCAGCCATACTGGAGAAAAAATTATGGATAGGTGATTTTTCTGCTGGACAAGTAGCTTTAGTAACCAACTGTTGTAAAATTACATTCCTTTCTTCTCTATCCTTTTTCAGTTCATCTATGATTGAGTCTATCTTTCGTTTCATAGGTCTTTTTGGAGGTGGAATAACATTTTGCTCTAGAACGGTGAAATTTTGTGGTGCACCCAGTGACTGACTGGCATCACAAGTAGTACTTATAATTGTTGGATTATATGTATCAGGCTGCTCTGCGTTGCTATTACTTGATATTCCCATTACGAATGGCGACTCTGATAATGGAACATCTTCAGATGAATCGTATTCTTCCTTCACGCACTCGAAAGAAATCTCAATAGGATCATGCTTAGTATTATTGTCCACGATGTAGGTGCTTGAGGTTTCTCCTTCATCATATGAGTCTGACAAGAAGTTCAGTCTCTCGTCATTATACTTGGAATAGGGAGTGGCGTTTCCAGTAATCTTTTTCTTTTTATTTTTCAGATAATTGTCTCGTATATTTCGCCATTTTGATTTGCACTCTTCAGCTGTAACAAACAACCTTTCAATACATTTCAAGTTATAGCGATATTACGATATATTAAATTAGGTTTCTTCATGAGAATAAATGCCGTAGGTATATGCTCACAGGATGACGTCAATAGTCACATAGACGTTCGCACGGACGTAAAAATATCACGGCGATTTTTTTTTCGCGCACTGGATTTTCAACCCTCTGCTTAGCGCCGAGAGTTGAAAATCCAACAGTGTGTTTTTTCGTCGCGCTGGGATGCACTCTGTTGTTACTTGTTATTAGGTTGGATTCTCGAAGCTCGGCTCAACACCGACAGTTGAAAATCCAGAGCGCTATAAAATCCCGCCGCGATATTTTTACGTCCGTACGAACGTCGGCGTTGGCCGTAGTTATTTATGCTCAAAGGATGACGTCATTGGACAAAATATGTCATAATTTTCGACTACTACCCACATAGTAGGCTTATTACTACCCTTCTTATGTTACTGTTACAGGAATTATTTTTATTTTCCTCAAAAGAATGAGTAAATTCTCTTGCAGATTTACATAATTATTATATGTACTACCTATACTTAACTAAACACATACGAACGAAGTAAGTTAATATAAAGCTTGCAGGTAAATAGGTACTATGTATATACAGGAAGTACCAGAAAGGTGTGGTCAAAAAGGGTGTGGTACAGATTATCAAACTGTACAACTTTCTCCATGGAACCAACATCGTAATCGGGAATAAATTCATCAACTGTCTCATAGAACAAAACAATAATCGCTGCCTAGCAATGTGTGTGCGCATTTATAATAAAATACCCAGGCATTTTAAAATATTAAATTTCATACAAAATTATTTTAAACTAAATTTTATAAATGGTTACTTGAATATAGTTTTCATACCTTAGAAGAATTTATAGATAAAAAAAATTGATGTTCTAAATATTTCATTGTTGATGCCTCCTCACCTACTTGCCCGACTTTAAAATGCATGCTTTTGTCTTATCTAGCCAAATATGATTGTGCCATATTTTGTATTTTAAGGCCCTGATTCCAAGCTTGGATTAGCTCGTTGTGTAAGTGAAATGGCTTTATGGCTGTCTAGTTTGACGCACGAGATAGAAGATTCTCACGCGCACCGGAATTATGTCGTAAAAGTGCAAATAAAATCGTATAAAATTAGAAATTAACTATTTAATAAAAAGTAATCCATCACTGGATGCAGTTTGGAATTTGACATTTCATGGTATATTTTTAATTATAATTATAATTGCTAATGAAGGGATAAACAGCTTTTAAAGATTATTAGGAGGTATGTTTTTGGTGCATTAAAGTATGTTTAATTATGTTTTGGCTTCCATCACTGTATGCGAAAAGGACTTGAAAATATCATATTTTTTTTACATGTCAAAATTATTTACGGTTTATGAGATACACAGCTTTAAAAAAACCACCTTTTTGATCGTTTTCAGGAAATCTGCGCCTTAACACCATTGTATAGATACCATATTTTACGCAAATAATTATTTTACTATTACGAGTATTATTATTAAACAAAACTTCAATACCTACTCGACCCAAATGTATAGGACGGCTGATTATTTTTTACCCACGCTAATAACGTAACGCATGATGCATTGTAATTTGTAAATAAGTATATAGGGTGACTGGTAATTAGCTACCGATACTTGAAACACATAATTATACTCATGATAACAAACAACTTTTACTATGGGACCAAACCTCAAATCGTGAAAATCGATTTATTCCGTTCTAATACGAAAAAACTAATAGGTACCACGGGTAGGTAAGTATTTGTTTGAACTTGTATTTATTTTCTTTTCCGAGCGGATACCACTTTTTAAATACTTAGTTAAATTAAGGCCCAGATTTCCTGAAAACGATCAAAAAGGTGGTTTTTTAAAGCAGTGCATCTCATAAACCGTAAATAATTTTGACATGTAAAAAAAATATGATATTTTCAAGTCTTTTTCGCATACAGTGATGGAAGCCAAAACATAATTATACATATTTTAATGCACCAAAAAAATCTTTAAACATACCTCCTAATAATCTTTAAAAGCAGTTTATCCCTTCATTAACAATTATAATTATAATTAAAAATATTCCATGAAATGTCAAATTCCAAACTGCATCCAGTGATGGATTACTTTTTATTAAATAGTTAATTTCTAATTTTATACGATTTTATTTGCATTTTTACGACATAATTCCAGTGCGCGTGAGAATCTTCTATCTCGTGCGTCAAACTAGACAGCCATAACGCCATTTCACTTACACACCGAGCTAAACCAATCTTGGAACCTGGGCCTTAAATGTGCGAACGAATGCCAACAACTTTTAGTTAAGTATACAATTAGTTATACGTTTATACAATGGTGTTCGGAATAGAAAATAAATATGAATTCAAACAAATACCTACCAGTGGTATTAGTTTGTTGGTATTAGATCGGAATAAATAAAAAAATCAGCTGCCCCATACATTCATGTTCGTATAACTCGTCAAAATGTAGGGAGCAGCTGATTTTTTTTTCGCGGTTTCAGGTTTGGTCCCTTAATAAAAGTTGTTTGTTATCGTGATGAATCATGTGTTTATGTATCGGGCACTAATTACCAGTCACACTACATAGGTAATAATAGTGAACATCAGGTGCACGTAAGTAGCACCCGCCAAGTAAATACCACACCACAAGTCCAAAGCAATACCTACCTATACAAGATACAACATATACAAGAAACGTTTACTCCGCAATTAAATAGACCAGGAAAAAAAAACTTCGAGACCAACCGAAAGCGAGGGTACGTAGGTAGGTAGGACATGTAGGTAAATATTCTGTGAACAGTGAACGCAACGGTATAATCAATGGTATAATCTCAGATCATAAAAACAGAAGGGTATAATCCTCGTTAAACGTTTCTACGCTACCTGAACTACACTTGCGTGCAATAAAATCGATCCACCCCATTCTCTTCGATATGAAACGAGAAAATTTAACAAGTTTAATGAACAATAACCTAATATATTGTGTACTAAAACCTTCCTGACTGTATGTAGATTACGTAAGTGAAAAAAATATCAAAACTGATTCATTACTTTTTGAGAAAAACGCGAATTTAAAAACATACAGATCGAATGAAAAACATCCTTTTTTGCAAGTTGGTTAAAAATTCAAGTCAAAGGATCAATAAACGAACAGTAATAAACAAAATTAAGCTTATGTCAACTTCACTGACAAAAAAAAGTCACGCAGTTTTTTCAAACAAAATTGATTGATGAGAACATCAGAAGAATCGAGTCGATCTTGTCAAGAATATTGCTTTTATCAAAGTATATGTGTATGTGTAAACAAACTTTATCTTACCTACCTTCACACAGTATAAAATAATTAAAATAAATACATTAATATCTTTGAGCTATCGTCTCTCAAATAGAGAGCATGGGGTGGGCCAATTTTTTTGCACGCAAGTGTATGTAGATATTACTCTGGTATTCGGAACAAACATTAGCTAGCGAATGCAATGACTTGTTCGATTACAACCTTATATTAAGAATGTCGATTACAACATAATTGTAGCCACGTAATTAATAAGAATCATGCAAAACATAAAATAAATAACATCCACAGTAATTGACTTACATAAGAGAAATTACTCACGTGATTTGTTTAGTGCCTCGCCGATTTTGATCCAACAGTTGCCCTTTTTGATCATGTTCTTATAATTCTTTAATTTATTGCGGTATAAAACTGGATACTTCTTAACATTTTCAATCAAATCGTCGTCAAACATTCTACTCATTTTCTATGTAAGTATTAGATTAAATGAAATAGGACGGTGCGCTCGCCGCGTCGTCACAATGCGCGAAGGTTACGACGACGCCACGGTATGCGGCATGGCGGCGGGCGTTGGCATGTGCGGCGGCCATGTCGCCCCCCGCTTCCTGCCTCAGTCGCCCCCTCGCCCTGAGCGCAGACAGACGCTCCATGTGTGCGGCGCCAGTCGGACGGAGCAGCAACCGACCGTCAAACTAAAACATTTCACATCGCTTGAGCATTATGACAATTTGCACGCGCCGCACGCGTTGCGCAGCGGTAAAAGATTAGAGTTTACGTTTTGTCAATACACGACTATACTCTTTCCAACCATTTATTATACTTTTGACATAAGCACGACTATGAGCAGTGGTGGCCCAGTGGTACCGGCCCCGACTTATGAGTTGTAGGTCGTGGGTTCGAACCACAGAAATCTAAATAATAAGGCACTATTATTTAGATTTCCGTGGTTCGAACCCAGACAGGCGCTTTAATTTGTGTAAATAATTTCATAGCCACTGCTCTCAAAACGGGGAAGGAAAACATCGTGAGGAAACCAGCATGTCCTAGAACCAAAACTTCGAAGACATGTGACATATACCAACCCCACCCTCTTGTAGAGAGGAGGCCTGTGTAGCTGTGTCCCTGCAGTGGCAACATTATAGATTGATTATGCTAGCTACACCTATGAAATTCCATATTTATTGACAGGCAACCATAGACGAAAAGATTGCAATATACATAAACATGTGTAATTAAACTTATCATGACTAAATATATACGCAGTAATTAAATGGTAAAATGTTACTCGTACCTACTGAATCTATAAATTGTCTCTAATTGTGATACACAAAAAACTGATTTCTAGGTATATTAATAATTTTCAATCTTAAAATATGATCTCTTATTAAATAAATGTTTGTAATAATATTACATAAGTAAATATAACGTCTTTATCTAAATGTAATAATATTTAGCTACCTACTGAAAATGCATTATTTATTTAAATATTTAGATTTACAATATATACAAGCTAACACTAATATATTTACCTACTTACTTACTAATAATAATAGAAATATTTATGATAAGCTATTTATTTCATTTTCTACGATTTAGATCTTTAGGTACCTATATAATAGAGCTATGTATCAAACCACGGATATCGAATCAAACAATATTTTTTTCTGTGGCCTGACAGGGTCTACAATGGCTCTTTGCCTATTGTTAACATCTTATTTATTAGGGTTCCATACCAAAATGGTAAAAAAGAAACCCTTATGTGTGACTCTGTCTGTCTGTCTGTCTGTCACAGCTGGAAATCTCAAGAACTACTAATGCTATCAACTTGAAATTTGGAACAGTTTTAGATGACGTTTACCCAACTATTTTGCAAATAAGAAAAAAGTAAAAATAATTATATTTTTTTGTAACAGGGACTGAAAGGGGTCTTAAAAATTCAAAGTGACGCTACTAGGGAATGTGGGGTATCATATGAAAGAACGCTGTTTGCATATTCTCAAACAAATTTTTTTTTTTTAGTGGCATAGTTTTCGACTTTTGATGAAAAATTAAAAAAAAATACCGTTCCCCTTATCTCCGAAGTTTGCAAAGATAAAAATCTGAAATTATTCTATGCGATAGAAGTTTATGTAAAGATTACAGGAAAAATAAAACGATGTCTCTAAATAGCACACTTTAAATCGGAACGGAACCCTCGGTGCGCGAGTCCGACTCGCTCTTGTCCGGTTTTTTTTACCTTGTACAACGCAAATGAATATGAATGATGTAATACTTCATGGACGTTAAAGTAAAATAAACAGTTATTTTACTTTAACGTCCATGAAGGAAAGATTATAATGCTGTTGCTGAACCACAGCACATAAACAACACAACACCCTGAAGCCCTGAAACCTGGAGCTGAGCCTGTATACCTGTAAATGTAAGAAAAATATTTATACAATTCAATCTATGTAGATTAAAAAAATAAGCCCAGGCAGTTAAGAGCAGATGACCAGTCTCAATAGACGGCGCGCGTTCACGAACTTCAGCGTGGATCAGCACCATCCAGCTCAACCATTTTGTAGGGATTTCAGCGGGTACCATGTTATTTGATGACACAAAGACACAAAGTGTTGATAACGCTATCGGTTCCCAAGCAACACGAAAAAACAATATCAATAAAGAGAACGCATAATATATTCTTGGAAAACGGACTCCATTTTCCAGAAAGTTAAGGTGACTACCTGACTCGCGTGTTCGTGAAAGGGCGATACCTACTATAAAGAATCTATTTACCGAAATATTTAGTAGGCGTTATCAAATTGTTCATTTTCTATGAAAAAAATATTAACGATTCTTCGTATTACATTCATAAGCATGAATATGCGAGTTAAACTACTTTCCAAATTGATTTGTAGGCTTGTGAATGATAGTATAGTAGGTAAAGTTTTTGTGTGTCATTTTGTTTCGAATAGTGTCAATTAATCATTGTTCATTTTCTATGAAATAAATATTAACGATTCTTCGTATTACATTCATAAGCATGAATATGCGAGTTATACTACTTTCCAAATTGATTTGTAGGCTTGTGAATGATAGTATATTAGGTAAAGTTTTTGTGTGTCATTTTGTTTCGAATAGTGTCAATTAATCAACTAATGTTGAGTTGCTCGAAATCAACATTAACAGAGACTTTCAATTCATGCTATCCCTTTCATTTTGTATCAAAAGGAAAGTGACAGCATCAATTAAAAGTCTCCGTTAATGTTGATTTCGTGCAACTCACCGTCAGCCTATCGCAGTCCAATGCCTCTCCCAGGCTGCGCCACAACACCCTCTGTACCGCCTCCTGCATCCAGTCTGTTCCAGCTGGTCGTCGGTACATCTAGCGGGGGGCGTCCCACACTAGGCTTACCGATAAGTACGCGGTCTCCACTAGGACTCGTCTGCTCCTTCGGCCATCGGTCCTTCGACAAACATGGCCGACCCACCGTCACTTCAGTTTCGTAGTGTGATTCACTTCAACTCGCAAGTTTTTATTATACATTAAAATGCTTACCTATAAACAATATTTAACACAATTAACTGTTTATACTAGGTACTAAATTAAATGGCTAACTAAATATACAAATAAATACAAAAACAAAAAGATGTTAGGCGTCGAAGTACTCTTCCGGATCGCTGCCATCCGGAAATGTGCACAGAAGACTGACAGCATTGCCTGCCACGTTGAATGGCAATGCTAATTTCTTTGGCCAAAGAACGAGCCACCCCTCTGGTCACGTGAAGTTTCAACCAGTTGGCGAGAAATTTCCTTAAAAAAGGAGACGTGCTATCGGGACCCATGACTCGTAGGTAATCACTGAAGCTACGGTAATGAATGAGCATGTTCTTCTCGATAAGCAAAACCTTGAAAAGCGTAACCACTTAAGAGTATTTAGGTACCTACATGCAGAAGCATAGGTATTCAGGTATAACTGTACCTGGTGGCACCAGTCAATTAATTATTTACTGATTCTGACTCATGCACTCATTCAAACAACAAAACATTGAACTTTTATGAAACACCTACGTAGGTACTGACAATAATCCTTCTTTTGACTATCATTGAAACTTTCGAACCTTTCGCTTCTAAATTTTGTTTTTTTTAAACTATATTTAGGTACCTATCATTACCATGGAATTACTATTGTAGGTACTATAATATTATAGTACAACCTCTTAACTATACGTTTTTCGATATCTATAAGATTTACAGTCACACCTGCCTTGTAAATACCTTTTGTTAGTCGCCTTTCATTCATCCTCTCAACATGACCAAACCATCTTTTAAACTCTTGCCACAACATCTTTTAAACCGCAACGTTGCCGTGTCAATCAGTCATAGTTACACCACACCACACACATGCTTCGCATGGAACGCATTCCACATTTATTCTACTTTCATGCCTCGTTTGCCACACCCAACAGGAGGGGACGCTCTAGTCCCACAGTCGTAGTCTACATACAATGACCTTATTGGTGATGTTCTTCAGAAAGGTCAGGTGCTCAGTACTCGCAACCGGCGTGCGTGTATGATCGTAAACGAAACAAAAGGCGTATGAAGATCGTAGCAGGTGGCGTTCTGTTGTCTCTGTTACCCTGTTTCTGTTTCTTTCTGCCTGTTTCTGTTTTTCCCTATTGTAAAAAGGCATACCCTATGTTACTTATTCAGAAATTATTTTCTGCATCCTAGGAATCGAACCACTTTACAACTCAGAAAGTGGACCAGCCGCTGCGTAGGTAAATGTCCTCAAAAATCTGCGTTGAATGTTTGTTCTTTAAAATGAGGCTATTGTAAAATAATTCGTTCCCTAAGACATGATTGATGCTACGAAAGATCAAAGAATGTAATCCTGAGACTAAGGACTTTTTAAGCCCAGTAATTAATAAAAATAAAATAAATAAATAAAATAAATATCTTTGGACATTTCACACAACCCCATCTAGTCCCAAGCTAAGCAACCTAATGCTTGTGTTATGGTAACGAGATGGCTGATAAACTACTTATGTACAATTTTTTTTTTGTAAATACATACATATTATAGATAGAAAAACACCCAGACTCGGAACAAATACTTGTAGGTCGTACAAATATTTGTTCCGTGCGGGAATCGAACCCGCGAAATGCTGCGCAGCAGCCAATCGCTCAACCACTGCGCCAACCGTGTCGTCAAAAAACGTATAAAGATCATAGAGATTAATTTTTTGCAATCAATGACAACATTGTGGGTATTTATTCCTGTGTGTTGGATTTTTAGGCCTGCCAGTGAAGTCTTAATGTAAAGTTACGCTTTTATAATCAAGAAAAATTACAATATAAGGTGTATCTATTCATACACGAAATCTCTTAAGAAACTTTTACTAGGTATGTAAAAAAAGTGTTTAAAAAATCAACTGCTCCCTACATATTGACGTTGTTTGATATACTTACATAGATACATGTTGGTACTGAAACAGCTGATTTTTTTTCGCGATTTCAGGTTTGGTCCCATAGTAAAAGTTGTTCATAATGATGTACAATAACCCCTTAAGAGATTTCGTGTAGGTATGAATAGATACACCTTATATACATTCCTACATTATTATTATTTTATACCTATTATTAACGAAACATGTATGTACCTACGGATGATTATAATGACTACTAATGATTGTAATTTATCTGAAATAAATGAATTTGAATTGAGTTGTATTCAATTTTTTTTTTGTATATAATTAAGTACTATAGTTATTTAATACGTAATTTTTATTTTCTCTGAAAATATCGTGAAAGCTAAGTCAACCAGCACTATTTTATCAAATAATCGGCTACAATTTATAATCAAGGTCTCGCCATTTCGTCTAGAAAAAGACATTTCGTTTTCAGTCATCCGCAGATGCATTTTATGAAATGAAAGATCAAATATCATGCAGGCTTAGCTCCCCGGGATAAGTAATAAACTTTTACGACTCTTTAAAATTTCCAAATCATCTATTTTTATGAGTATTCCAGAAGTCATTTGCGGTTGAAAGACAGGAGAAGCGCAGAGAGAAAATTATATGAATGTAGGTACTTACGATGAGCAAGTTGCCATTTTTATTGGCCACGGCGACTCAGTTAAAAAATTACTTGAAAATAATTATAATTGAATACTGCCTATTCAACTATTAATATTTTCATGTTATATTTTTGTAATAAGTACCTACCTACTGAAACTTTAGGAATACGTAATTATAAATTATATTCTCATTTATACGGATCGACCCCAACAACCAACCTAGGATTACAATACAAATGAAATTTTTCCTTGTTCTAAAACGTTATTTTAATTATTTAGGTAAGTAGTTTGTACACACAGCAGCAAGTCAAGTTACTACAAACTGGCAAATTTTCTCATTCGATTTTGAACTTAACTGTCAACATTTCAAGGTTTAAAATCATTTGGAGAAAAACAGTTTGGATGTGCTGTTGTCTGTACCTACTTAGTAGGTCTAGCTAAGTAATCAGGACAAATTTTTCATTGACCCTAGAGTGATGCCGCCGCGCGCCGCGCCGCCGCCGTTGGACGATTAAAATTGCACGCTATATTAAAATGATCCTAATAAGGGTTCCTTTTTCCTTTTGAGGTACGGAACCCTAAAAACAAGCGAAGTCCGAGTTGGACTCACACACGAAGGGTTCCGTATCACCGTACAATATTTAACACTAATAGTTATATTAAAAATAATAAGTACTTACTTCAGTTTAAAAAAAACACGTTTCTTATTGCATTTAAAAATTAAAGGGAGTTACTCCCCCTCTTAATTTTTAACTTTATTACCATAGAATAAGAAACGTGTTTTTTTTTATTTATTTAACTTATATCATTTGTTGTCATATCGGCAATAGAAATACACAATCTGTGAAAATTTCAATCGTCTACCTATGACAGTTCATGAGATATAGCCCGCTGACAGACAGACGGACAGCGGAGACTGAGTAGGTAATAGGGTTCCGTTTGGCACCCTTCGGGTACGGAACTCTAAAAAATATTAGGTTTACTTATGTAAATGATATGCTTACCTTTCAATCACGTGTCTCCAGGCTCCTGAACGAATATTAATAGGGGCTCAAGAACAGAGTAAAGTCAACAAAACAGCTGTAATCTCAGTGGTTTTACTTAAGGTATTTAAAGGTTTGCTAACTTTTACAGTTAACGTTACCTTCGTATCTTTGCGGGGCTTGAAAACCTCATTTATGTTTCAGTACAGATATACAACGTGTAACGTTAAATGCGCAAAACCTCTTAAGGGGTCATTGTACTCATCATTATGAACAACTTTTACTATGGGACCAAACATGAAATCGCGAAAAAAAAATCAGCTGTTCAGTACATTTTGACGAATTATGTGAACATAAATGTACTGAACAGCTGATTTTTTTTTCGCGATTTCAGGTTTGGTCCCATAGTGAAAGTTATTCATAATGGTGAGTACAATGACCCCTTAAGAGGTTTTGCGCATTTAACGTTACACGTTTTATAAGGGAATAGTACCTGGGCGACCGAGCTCTGCTCGGGTGAAAATAGAGAAAACGAATTTTCCCAGAAATGAGACGTAGGCAGATCTATTTTGTATAAGGTCTACTTTAAAAAAACATAAACTGGATGTAAGTGTAAACAGTGGCAATCTTTTAAGGGGTCACTGTACTCATCATTATAAATAATTTTTACTATGGGACCAAAGAAAATGCACTCAACAAGCACTTTAGTAATGTCAGTTAAAATATACAATAAATTACCCGAAGCAATTAAAAATGAACAAAAATTTAATATATTTATAAATAAACTAAAAAAATACCTAATCCACAAATGTTACTATACTATTAATGAATATTTTTTATTTTAATTAAAAATGAATAAGTATCAAAAATAATAAATAAAATCAAAGTGGAAGTGAGTAGCAGTTACTGTTCTATAGTAGTTGTCAATAGTTTACGGTAACGTTTTTGTTAGCGCCAAAAACGATGGTTCGGTTCATGTCAGTGGAGAGGCAAAAGAACGATGCCCAAACAGCCTTGTTGGATTTGTAAAACCATTTCCGTCTTATTACAAAACAAGGTTCATACAAAACAAGGTTCCACGCGCGCCTGAAAGAGATGTCAGCAAATGATGGGGTCCAATAGGGCCGACGCCGCTGGGGTCGCGGGTAGTTTGAAGAAGATACCGCGGCCCTGGCATAGGCAACTGAAGGAACACGGGTGGGTTTTAGCACAGTATAAAAACATACAGTAGGACGACGCCTTTGATGTCGTGGTAAATGCCGACAACGTCTAGACATGGTCGCAACAGCAAGGGTTGTCCCAACTCCCAAGTTTGTAAACGATATTAATTAATTACTTTGTTTATTTGAGATCAACATTATTCTTAAGTTTTTTTTTTCTAATAATTTTATTATTTTTCTTTTTAGTTTTTTTTTCGACATAGATGTCATTCTCATGGTTTTTGATATCGCTGATAACGATAACGAGGTTAAAATCAAAATTCAAGATGGCGGCTGCGAAAATTTTAAAATTTTTCGTCATGGGTATCGTTTCCATGGTTTTAGAGGACGGTAAAGCCGATAGTGAAGTCAAAATGAAAATCCAACATGGCGACTGCGAAAATTTTCAAGTTTTTTGTCATGAGCGTTATTTTCAAAAAGGATGGCTTTTTCGTAACAAGCACCCCAATTATACTCAAAATTGACACCCATATCAAATTATAAAAAAATTACGTCGTCCGCCATCTTGGATTCCAAAAAGAATGGCTTTTTCGTAACAAGCACCCCAATTATACTCAAAATTGACACCCATATCAAATTATAAAAAAATGACATCCGCCATCTTGGATTTCAAAAAGGATGCCTTTTTCGTAACAAGCACCCCAATTATACTCAAAATTAACACCCATATCAAATTATAAAAAAATGACGTCCGCCATCTTGGATTTAAAAAAGGATGGCTTTTTCGTAACAAGCACCCCAATTATACTCAAAATTAACACCCATATCAAATTATAAAAAAATTACGTCCGCCATCTTGGATTTTTTTTTTTTTTTTTAAATTGTTAGTGTTCGAGGAGGGGGGGGGGATGGGGTTGTTTACAATTTATTACTATACAACTGTTGTGATGTTATATTATGCCTGTGTATTCACTATACCTACTATAAATATCTATTTACTATACCTACTAAAAATACTATATCTACTATAAACTAAAAGGAAGGACTCACGGACGTTCCGCTGATGGTCTGCGTCTTCTGTCCGGTGAGGAGTCCGATGACTGCACGAGCTCCGATGGTCCGAGCCCGGTGAGCGCGATGGTGGTGGTCCTCAGTGGAATTTTGAGGCGTCGAAGGGTGCTGAGAGCCAGGGGCTGCCGAATTTCCCAGTTCTGTCAGGGCCAATTTGTAGAGCTTTTTCTGCCCTTTCAAATGAGCCCAAACTCGGCTGTCTAGCTCCAACGGGTGCGAAGTTAGGCTGCGGGGGGGGGAAGTAGCCCCGAGAGGGGGGAGGGGGGGGGGAGAGAGGAGGTGCCGTGGGTACACTAGGTGGTGGGGGCAACCCTTGGTTGGGTCTGGATGGAGGGGGTATGTTGTAAAAGGAGTGGGGGTCAAAAGAGTGGGGGGTCTTTGAAGGGGGGGGGGGTTAGGTGGTGGGAGAGCTGGCTGAAGGTGGGGGTCACAAGGAGGGGGTGGGGGGTAGGAGTGCCTTGGTGACTCTGGTATATTTCTATATAAAAACTACTTGGGGGTCCGAAATCGATGGGGTCAAAAAGGGGGTCTAGGGGTCCTATCGGGGTCTGAGTCCAGACCGGGAGGGGGGGTACTAGGGGGGGGGTGGAAATTTTGTCAAAATTTTGATATCTCCAGCCGTTTCCGAGATATGGCTGGTTTTAGGGGATGGGGCACTTGGGATACAGTGGGTTAGAGGGAAATAACGGGGGATTATGGAAGTGGGGGAAAAAAGTGACCCTTGGTGTCACTGGTGAGGTCCATCTTGGATTTAAAAAAGGATGGCTTTTTCGTAACAAGCACCCCCAATTAAACTCAAAATTGACACCCATATCAAATTATAAAAAATTACGTCCACCATCTCGAAATTCACCCTTAGTAAATAATAAAAAAGTCCACCATCTTGACACGGAACATACAAACAAACACTTTCACAATTATAATATACTTAATTATAATATATAAGACTTGCAATCACTCACAGCACACGTCGTATGCACCATTTTAAATAAACAAATAAAAAATAAACACGCGTTAGCCCTGAATAACATATCCCGAACTACTAACATCGTTTTGTTCGCAGTTCGGGATCGGCTTACCCGCGTCTCGCCCCTCACACCCCGCACGATTGCCCTGTCTAGACGTCTTCGTTGGACGACTGTATGATTTTTAGACTGTGGTTTTAGTCAGTAAAAGTCTGACACGCCCTTCCGCTTCACCCAGAGCGGGAGAAGTTATTTGATGATTTCCCACCCTCAAAAAAAAAAAAAAAGGTGTAAACCATGGACCCTTTTTTGAATTTCGAACTTTATTCCGACACATTAAGATGTCAGTTTTACAAAACTGACAACTTAGTACCGGACTAAGTTTTCAGTTTTGTGTAAAGAACTGTATTTCTCTATCACAGCTAGGTTCTTATTATACAAACTGACTCGATGGCTTTAAACCATGACAGAAGAAAAACCTTGTTTTGTAATAATACCGTTTATGTTTGTTTCTGAGCTAAGGTGCGGACATAGTGAAACTATAAGGGTTCCTTGACTACGGAACCCTTAAAAAAAACTGAAAATTAAAAAATAGGTGGCACTTTCTGCACAATTTTGCTGCTTGGAAAACGCTGTTTTCGAGCACATGCATTGTAAATAATAAAATTCGATGTACAGTGTCGCTACGGTTTTATTACCTATATATATAGATTAGACAAAACGGGCTCAGACACGAACATCTTTTGACTCATTCTTAAAATACTGTTTCAACTTCACTCATCTTTATTTACCGTCAAGTTTCAGAAAAGCAGCAATAAGTATTTCTAGACACTAATAATATAGAAACCATCTAATATTGTTATAATAAATGGATTATAGGTCAATTTATGATAGGCAAAGAACGATTGGTGACAAAAAAACGGTATAAAAACAACATAAAAGTAATAAAAGGAACAAGATTCTGAAAGTATTGCGAACTGATAGTTAATAGGTCACTTCTGTTCTATATTCTCTTCCGTTATATCCTGAAATGTCGGGACTTCGTTAATTGCGAACATTTCTACCATCCATTAATAACCTTTATTGCTTTTAAATACCGATGCCAACTGTCTGCCCGACAGAAACGGATGTAAATAACGTTGGGTGACTCGTGACTTTCGAAGTTTCTTGTTTAACACAAAACAATTCCGTGATGGTCTAGAGGTTAAGGCGTCTTCCTAAGAGGTCATAGGTTTGGATCAGCTAAATACCAATTTGGAAAAAAAAACATATTTCACCAGTCCTCACGTAGTTTAACTCCATGGCTTCACATCACAAGATGATGTTGAAGAAAACCAGCGTATCTATTCTGTAAAAAACTCACCGTGAAAACTTAGGTGAAGTGAAGTGAGCTTGAAGTGAGCTGTCAATAGTGTCAATGCCTAGCATTAGGTGGAATGACAGATCACTTCACCTAGGTTATCTCGGTGAGATTTTTGTATAGAATAGACCGGATGAACGAAGCAAGTGTGATGATTTGCTTGTTTTTTATCTGCATGTGAAGAGGCCTTTTACTACGCAGTGGGACGATTGAGGCGGTTGTGGTCATATTACCTAAGTCACGCTACCCAAAGCTGTTGTTCCGTCTTCCGTCAGTCATCATAACACATCCCTTTTTAGACTTTCATGTTTATAACTGTCTTGCTGAAGCATCGTTTGAAATTTTCAACCCATTAATCGGTAGCTATTTTAGCACTCTCAAGAGTATCGACTAATATGTTGGCAACCGACCCCAGGGCAATGTTTTATTTTCTAGGTAAAATAAATAACGTCGATATATGAATAAAAGAAAACTGAAAGTGAAATAACTTTGTACATAAGTAGATAGTCGTGTACCTTGGGGACTTTACAAAAATATTAACAGTTTCAGTAAATAAAGTAAACTTAACACAATTTAACGAAGCAGCCTAAAAGTTAGGAATCGTGTCGCGGCAAGATAAATAAACGTGAATTGATTTTCTCTTAGCGAGGCTGTTTGCCGAAACCTTATTAATGTTGAGAGGTTTGCACACAACTTCACCATGAGCCATACTATCTCGAGAACGCGACCAAAAGATATGCAAATCACGTCTGTTGAATGATGCTACGACCCTTACTCACTTTATCTACAGAAGCGCCTAATCTTTGAATATTCTCAACTAGTCAGACGCAAATCAAGTGATATTAGAATATTTTAATTAATAATGCAGACGAAGACCGCGACTCCGTCTTCGTCGCGAGATGTTTACTTACACCAATTAACTGATATTAAATTTACACACACTCATCTTAAAAAACAATGTTTTCTTGTTACAGATGCGGCAACACATCGTTTCCGTGCTGTTCCTTGCGATGGTGGCACTCTCCTCGAGTAATGTTCTTCCAATGTCCGTAAATGACTTCAACAGAGAACAACTCAGCTTTGATAGCCAACATATTCATGACAATACATTTAGTGATATATATCAAACAAAAAATGTTCTTGATGAAATATACAAAATGTACATCGCACGCGAGAATAAACCACGTTCCATGAATAAATTACAACTCAAATATGCAGATGCGGACAATAATCAAAATGATGATATTTTCAATATTATAAGCAAAGATGACAACTACAATGGAGAAGGTTTTCGGAAAGAGCAATGGCATAACTATCCGAGACAATTGGATCGCCTCCACCATACGTATGAACACAATACGGATAAACGGAATTTCGACCCCGACCCTAATAAGGAATACACTGATGAAGTTACACCTGATAATCAAGATATAAATGATAAAACCAACGAAATCTACTTAGACAGTAACCCAGGTACGAATAATGTCTACGATGCAGGGATAGCTGCCACTAACCCCTTGTTAATACTTAAAATGCGTTTAGCAAGCTTGAATAAAGATATTTACAATGCAAATGCCCAATATGCTGATCTTTTCAATTCTGCACTAAAATCTAATAATCTGAGAGAAGATGAAAAGAATGAATTCAGGAATGATAACCCCGAAGTGAACGTCATAAAAGTTAAACGGGAAGGCGTAGCCAGTACGCAAAGTAATGAGTTAGCAGGTGAGTTCAAACATAAAATATTTTTAACTGACCTGATTACATAATAACTTTAATTTCGGAAGTCGGTGTCTTTGGATCTGTATTTTAGTTTTTTGCCACCGACTTCCGAAATTAAAGTTATTTTTCACTTTGTAGTGTTTTTTTGGAAGTCGGTTTTTGTTTTTGTAAAAAAGTTTTTATTTTTCACTTTTTAGTGGTTCAGTTTGTAATTTATCTAAGTTACAATAACCCAATGTCAACTGCTCATCACGTTTTACAAAATGTTGCTTTTCCCGATGCAGGGACGTTAATTGTTGAGGAGTTCTCCTAGTAAGAACCAGGAGAAATGGAGCTCATGGTGAAGTCACCATTACCATTATTTTGACGAGCATAAACCATATTAAAGTAATCGAATCGCAACCTATCCTGTTATATACTTAGATATAATTGAGTATTTCCGATGGCCCTCTGTGGTCTTCATCATCAGTTCCAGTTCACCGAATGGTACTTTCCGAGAGCAAATGCACGAGTTATTATAAAAAATACCGAAATCGATATAGGTGTGCCCATAAAATTTGAGGGTTTCCCTCGATTTCCATGGGATCCCATCATCAGATCCTGACTTGATGATCATGGGACCACTTGGGACGTATACCCTTTCGAACAAAAAAAGAAAAATCCAAATCGGTCTAGCCATTTTCGAGTAATCGGGGAACATACATAAAAAAAAAAATAAAAAAAAAAAAAAAAAATAAAAAAAAAAGGTTCCGACGAATTGAGAACCTCCTCCTTTTGGAAGTCGGTTAAATAGTTTGCTTAGTCACGTATTTTTTTTATGTATTTTCTTTGTTCTCGAATCGAACGAATTTGGTAATCTTTTGTGTAGAAAAAGTTTCTGTGTAACTAAATCCTAATGTTCATTACTGAAATTCGTTCCAAAACACAAATCCGTGTCGCATATTATACCAAAGTATATTACTGAGTAGTGACGGTTGATGGATTCACCTACTTTCTAGTTACTCAATAAATATTTTTATGTATTCCAGACAACCCAACCCAGACCAGAGCTGTAAACAAGAGGATTTTCTCGCTGTGGAGTCGGCTGCAGAGCCTCAACCACAAGGGGCACGAACTACAGCATCGGCGACACCTACACGCGTTTTACGGTCTACCGGACTCTGATGGAGGAGGTGCCCTCACGGCGGAGACCAGGGCGACACTCATGCGACCACCCGGCTCACCACTTCGATGGGGATGAATAAACTAGGACTGTTGAAGCTTTTTTAAGTTCCAATTCATTTGCAGTTACGTGTTAGATAAATAAATGAGGAACATGATAGGAAAAATTTGGATGGAAGTAGCAACAGTGTGTAGGTCAACTCCAAAAATGTTAAAACAGTAGGAAATATGTCACTGGCTGAAACTATTCTGATCAGTGGAGTTTTATTTCTGTGCGATGCGCTTTTGTGAGTTTAAAAGTTTCTCAAGCCAGTTTATCTTTGTCTAGTGATAGATGTTTCATCATGTTTATGACGAAAATGTGTATATGAAGCAATAACATTTGAAGTTTGCTCAGTTTAATATTTTTAATCGACGATTTGGGAACTTGTTCACAAAGCATGCATGAAAAAACGAACCACTATTTATTTTTATACAGCACATTCATGAAAATTTTATCTCTAACCTGAGCTTAGTATTTTCTTATGAAATATTTTCATATGTGGTTGACTGAATGATTTAATAGGATTTAATAGATTTCTTTAAAATGCTGAATAGTACAATAAAATGACCAAATCGTTACTATCATTTTTGATGGATGTCTGGTAGTAATTAATAATTTATAAAAAATATTTGTAATGACTGTTTATACATTCAAAAACAATATAACAATAATGTATGTAAGTATGTTAATTGAATTAATATTTAAAATTATTAACTGTGGACAAATATTTTTGTTCTTGTGCGCAAAATCAATGCTTAATGTCTTCTGAAATATAACTATTTGTTAATAATCCATAGAATGTAATATCTATATAACTTCCACTTCTATTGTGTCTATAAGGTTTAAAAAAAAACAAAAAGTATTTGAATAATGTAATAGTGATAATAAAATAATTACGTATATTGCAATTATATATGTAAATAAATAAAATGTATATCAGCTTTAATGTTTAATTTATAACCTGCAAAGCTTTGAATTACCCGCCTATAAAATTTGATTGAAAATAGCGACATCTCGGTTTTTTAAAGGGAACTACGTCAAAGAGAATCGCATGCCACAGATGTAAGAAAACGGGGTCAAGCTTATTTCCATAACAATAAATTAATTATCGTTTAGTACAAGTAAACTTATCAACTTGAATTAAAGTCACCTTGAAAACGTTAAATATGAAAGAAATTACTGACGAAATTAAAGGTTATTCTTGAACAAAATCAACAATCAGTCGAACTGTCATACTCACAAGTCACAACAATCAATGTTTTGATAAGAGTTATCTCGAGACACTTTAAATAAAGATCAAGTCCAAGTCATTCAGACACCTAGATCAAAATAAGCAGACACCTGACATGGTAAGTACCTACCTACCTCACTATTTTCATTAATTAGGTACATACTTACTAAATTGGCTAAATTGTTAGTAGTCTAAATAACCTACGAACTTAGCAATGCATAATTGCATACCTACCTACTACTTCAAGTGTCAGTCAAACAACGCATAAGTAATGATTGATGGTCCGGCAAGCATGACAGACTGTTTGTAAAGATTACGTCTGTTAAGGCGGGGTGCAAGCAAGCGCCGTAGGTATTAAATGCTTACCGCAGCCCCCGCAAGGAGTAGCGATACGTAATAAATTACGATGCGCGGGAAACGCGCGCCAAGCGCACCGCTCATGAGTTCATGAACTCGAGTAGGTACTATGTTGCGTCACAGAATAGAGCAATGCAGTAGATAAACTTGAACTGATTAGTATACAAGTTTATTTTGTTTTATTTTTCTAGTAAGTATTTTTGAAAGTTTTAGACAGATTATTATTTCATTGTAAACTTGAACAGTTAAAATAAATAAAAATAACTACTTATACTTATTTATTTTTGTGAATAAGGTGGATTTAAAATCTGACTGACACGAAGACCTTTACCCGTACGATTCAAAACTAAGCGCCGCGCACCATTTTACTTTACGTTCATTCCCCACGACAGCGACACCACTGAAAACGATACCACTGGTGTGGTATCGTGGGGAATGACAGAAACTACTATTCCCCACGCCATGCGACACCACCGACTGTATTGTGCTGTTAGTGATGTCCAGCTACATAACAATGATGTGTTACATAACAATTTAGACCTTATTGACATTCATGTTTTCTTGTTAAATTTAGCTTCCAGACCATTTACCAAGTATCTTGGACCAAAAAAACAAATGGTTTGTAAAATGTCTATAAGGTCGAAATTAGCTTGACACCCTAGAAATGATGTGCATAATAATCTAGACACTTTCTGAGGTGGCAAGCGAATTTAGACCTTATTGACATTCATGTTTTTTTGTTAAATTCAGCTTCCAGATCATTTACCAAGTATCTTGGGCCAAAAAAACAAAGGGTTTGTAAAATATCAATAAGGTCGAAATTAGCTTGACACCCTAAAAATGATGTGCATAATAATCTAGACACTTTCTGAGGTGTCAAGCGAATTTAGACCTTATTGACATTCATGTTTTTGTGTTAAATTCAGCTTCCAGATCATTTACCGAGTATTCTGGACCAAAAAAACAAAGGGTTTGTAAAATGTCAATAAGCTCGAAATTAGCTTGAGACCTTTATCGTTTTCAGCGAACTTAAATACTACGAAATGACCGTTCATTCCCCACGACACCACTGGTGGTGTCGTCGGGAATGACAGAAACTAGTATTCCCCACGACACCAATGACTGCATTGTGAGTGATGTCCAGCTAATTTTTAAACGTAACAATGATGTGTTATTTTTAAACGACTTAAAAAACGGAGGAGAATAATTATCAATTCAGTTGTATTTTTTTTTTTTTTTATGTTTGTTACTGCAGTACTCCGTCATTTAGAAGCCGATTTGGAAAGTTCTTTTTTTATTTTATTCGTTATGTCAACACAAAAAAAAAACGGGGGGGCATAACTTCTTATGCTCTAGTTTTTTTTTTCTTGAGAGGACGTGATTACGGTCAAAATGAAAATCTGCAAAAAATTTCGAATTTTTCGACATGGGCGTCAATTTCGTGATATTTGAGGTCGCTGAAAACGATAATGGGGTCAAAATGAAAATCCAAGATGGCGGCTGCGAAAATTTTCTAATTTTTCGTCATGGGTGTCATTTTCGTGATATTTGGGGTCGCTGAAAACGATAGTGGGGTCAAAATGAAAATCCAAGATGGCAGCTACGAAAATTTCCTAACTTTTCGTCATGGGTGTCATTTTCGTGATATTTTAGGTCGCTGAAAACGATAGTCGGGTAAAAAGGAAAATCCAAGATGGCGGCTGCGAAAATTTCCTAATTTTTCGTCATGGGTGTCATTTTCGTGATATTTTAGGTCGCTGAAAACGATAGTGGGGTCAAAATGAAAATCCAAGATGGCGGCTGCGAAAATTCCCTAACTTTTCGTCATGGGTGTCATTTTCGTGATATTTTAGGTCGCTGAAAACGATAGTCGGGTAAAAAGGAAAATCCAAGATGGCGGCTGCGAAAATTTCCTAATTTTTCGTCATGGGTGTCATTTTCGTGATATTTTAGGTCGCTGAAAACGATAGTGGGGTCAAAATGAAAATCCAAGATGGCGGCTGCGAAAATTCCCTAACTTTTCGTCATGGGTGTCATTTTCGTGATATTTTAGGTCGCAGAAAACGATTGTGGGGTCAAAATGAAAATCCAAGATAGCGGCTACGAAAATTTCCAAATTTTTCGTCATGGGTGTCATTTTCGTGTTATTTTAGGTCGCTGAAAACGATAGTGGGGTCAAAATGAAAATCCAAGATGGCGGCTATGAAAATTTCCTAACTTTTCGTCATGGGTGTCATTTTCGTGATATTTTAGGTCGCTGAAAACGATAGTCATTCATTTTGACCCCATTATCGTTTGCAGCGACCTCAAATATCACGAAAATGACACCCATGTCAAAAAATTTGAAAATTTTCGCAGCCGCCATCTTGGATTTTCATTTTGACCCCACTATCGTTTTCAGCGACCTCAAATATCACGAAAATGACACCCATGACGAAAAATTAGGAAATTTTCGCAGCCGCCATCTTGGATTTTCATTTTGACCCCACTATCGTTTTCAGCACCCTCTAAAACCATGGAAACGACACCCATGACGAAAAATTAGGAAATTTTCGCAGCCGCCATCTTGCATTTTCATTTTGATCCCACTATCGCTTTCAGTGACCTAAAATATCACGAAAATGACACCCATGACGAAAAATTTGAAAATTTTCGCAGCCGCCATCTTGGATTTTCATTTTGACCCCACTATCGTTTTCAGCGACCTAAAATATCACGAAAATGACACCCATGACGAAAAATTTGGAAATTTTCGCAGCCGCCATCTTGGATTTTCATTTTGACCCCACTATCGTTTTCAGCGACCTAAAATATCACGAAAACGACACCCATGACGAAAAATTAGGAAATTTTTGCAGCCGCCATCTTGGATTTTCATTTTGACCCCACTATCGTTTTCAGCGACCTAAAATATCACGAAAATGACACCCATGACGAAAAATTTGGAAATTTTCGCAGCCGCCATCTTGGACTTTCATTTTGACCCCACTATCGGTTTCAGCGACCTCAAATATCACGAAAATGACACCCATGTCGAAAAATTTGAAAATTTTCGCAGCCGCCATCTTGGATTTTCATTTTGACCCCACTATCGTTTTCAGCGACCTAAAATATTACGAAAATGACACCCATGACGAAAAATTAGGAAATTTTCGCAGCCGCCATCTTGGATTTTCATTTTGACCCCACTATCGTTTTCAGCGACCTTAAATATCACGAAAACGACACCCATGACGAAAAATTAGGAAATTTTTGCAGCCGCCATCTTGGATTTTCATTTTGACCCCACTATCGTTTTCAGCGACCTAAAATATCACGAAAATGACACCCATGACGAAAAATTTGGAAATTTTCGCAGCCGCCATCTTGGATTTTCATTTTGACCCCACTATCGTTTTCAGCGACCTAAAATATTACGAAAATGACACCCATGACGAAAAATTAGGAAATTTTCGCAGCCGCCATTTTGGATTTTCATTTTGACCCCACTATCGTTTTCAGCGACCAAAAATATCACGAAAATGACACCCATGACGAAAAATTAGGAAATTTTCGCAGCCGCCATCTTGGATTTTCATTTTGACCCCACTATCGGTTTCAGCGACCTCAAATATCACGAAAATGACACCCATGTCGAAAAATTTGGAAATTTTCGCAGCCGCCATCTTGGATTTTCATTTTGACCCCACTATCGTTTTCAGCGACCTAAAATATCACGAAAATGACACCCATGACGAAAAATTAGGAAATTTTCGCAGCCGCCATCTTGGATTTTCATTTTGACCCCACTATCGTTTTCAGCGACCTAAAATAACACGAAAATGACACCCATGACGAAAAATTAGGAAATTTTCGCAGCCGCCATCTTGGATTTTCATTTTGACCCCACTATCATTTTCAGCGACCTAAAATATCACGAAAACGACACCCATGACGAAAAATTGGAAATTTTTGCAGCCGCCATCTTGGATTTTCATTTTGACCTTGAAATACAAAAAAAATAAGAAGATACCTAATTAGAAAAAAAACTTAATTTAAAAAAAAAATCTTATTTATGTAGGTATACAGAAAAATACATTTGAGGGCCTACTTATTTTCTGAACATCCCTGCCCAACCCTTTGAAAGAATTCAGGCGTGATGTTATGAAGAAATCTCATTTCCTATCCGATATTTATTATAAAACCACCCGTACTAACTTTATTCTGTGGCACCTACCTATTTGAGATTTGAAAATAGTGAACCAAAAATTTGCGCGTCAGGCGGCTTTATAAGCTCCAGTGTAGGGTTCAAATTCAACTGTTTTACACACTTGATGCGATTGGTAAACATAGGCCGTGATAAAAATAAATACCAATAAAGCTTTTGCGCGCGTGACGTCTTTATTTACATAGGCATAGCGTTCAAATTCAACTGTTTTCAACACATGCTAATTTGTGCCGGTCGCAGCCGGTGACAGAAGTTAGCGGGGGTGGCGGGTTCGAAAAATTGGCACACGTCCGACCTCCGTCACGTTCCGCTCGGGACTAAACGGCTCAGGGCGAGCGTTTGCGAAGCTGAAAACACTTGACATTGGAATTAGTGATATAAATATTTTGATATTTCAAATTATGATAGCCGTTATAAATTACATTTTTTACGACCTTTATTATGGCATAAGTTTTATTGTTCAAAGCCTAATATAAATCAAATGAAATAAGATATAGATCATAATTTAGACTTGTCTTTGCGATTTAATTGGATGCAGTAAAGTGCAAGTAATCGTGTATCGGACGGCCGAAATTTCTAGATCGAAGTCTGAACTAAGTAATATATTTTTTTCAAAATTTAAATACGTGTTATCTACGAATAAAACACTAAACAAAACGACGTTTTTACGGCTCTCACCGCCTTAATGTTTGACTATGACTAGCTCAAAATTAAACTACGACAAGAATAAGATTCATTCAGCAACGGTACGCGATTCTAAGATTTAAGACTTGAATTGTAGATATTTAAAAGAAAATTGTCAAATCATGTTCAATGTTTTCACGGAAAATAATGAACTCTCGTAAGAATAATACATAATATAAGTATAACCTCAAAATCACGGAGTTTGTTATGAATGAGTCGAGACTCGTATCTAACCTGTTTAAAGATCTAGAAATCTTTAAACAGGTTAGATAGAAGCTTTCGAATATTCCGTTTTATTCATTAATTAGGTATATAAAAACAGCATTAATGATGGCAGAAATAGAACATCTTAGACTGCAATTTAAGAAAACCGGTAATAAACTTGTAAATTAATACCTGAGAGCTTAGTGCGAGTTTTTATACTTACTCGATCGCGTTTACGTTAACGTTACCTTACGTCAATTTGTATTGAATAATTGTGGTTCCCATTATAGTCACCAGACGGCGCTTATTCAGTTTTGAAAACTCGCACTAAGGCCTCTGGTCGGTGGTGGGTGGTGGATGTGAAACTAATGTAGGTGGGTCTACCCTATAAAGCAGAATTTAAAATATGGCAAATAAAATCCTGATAACCATTGTAGATTCGGACATAATAGCTATATTTTAATCAATCTCAAGGAAAATAAATTCACATGTTGTCTAGACGAGAGCTTTATTTGTTATTGAGTAGGTAAACTAGCGGTCTCGTACTTTCTAGACGATTGCAAATTACAGTTGGGCTAGACTTTCTACTTGGAAATGTAAGAATGTTGACTCTACGATAGTCAGGCTGCTGGCAATTACAGATAGCTTTTTTTTGTGTGGGAAATCATCAAATTACTTCTCCCGCTCTGGGTGAAGCGCTCTTCGTGTCAGACTTTTACTGACTAAAACTCACCCGTGGTCCTTTAGTTGCCTGTGCTAGGGCCAGGCTAACTCTTTCGAACAACCCGCGACCCTGGCAGAATTACAGATTATGTACATTATTGATGACCTCCTGACATGCTTTACCTGGGAGTCCTGGGACCGTCTTCGTGGAACACAGCATAATTTTTATGGTGGAAGCCCAGAGGGTTATTGAGCAAGCATACGCAGGGCGAAAAGTTGATAAGTAGCTGAGTAAGTGCAGCATGATGAGCAAACACCGAATATATATTTAAAAAGTTTAAAATACGAGCCTACCTGAAAGTAGATCCCTGAACCTACTCAGCTATCAACCTTTCGCTCAAAAACGCTATGGGCTCCTCATACCAATAATATTCCACTAATTTTCAGTAATCCATGGTTAAACGAGAACAACTGCCTACAAACTGTTATGCAGTTTGGCAGACTTTATGTAGGTATGTTATTGTTAATATAGATTGTGAATAAAATAAATCTATACAGGGTGGCCGGAACATTGACGTCCAAAAATAAAATTTCGGTCCCTCGTATCGTGGGGTATTCGAATCACCCCCATGTATGTTCCGCGACTTTTCATAGTGTTGCGATTAAATAAAAGATGCTGATTAATTCTTCCACAAAAAGTATAATTGCTTTTAGTTCGTACACGCTTGACAAGAAGATTAGGAGAGAACGGAAACAGCACAGTGTTGCAAACAAACATAATTAAATTAATGTTGTCAACTAAATGTAATAACATTGCCAGTTTACAATACCCTCCCTCAATGTAATTACATTTCCAAAATAAAATAAATCTAAATTACTCCAAAACAAAATTTGGCAAAAGATTAAACTAACCTATGTTCTCTAAACAACATTTCTTAATACATCTCACAAATAACTCTCTATTTAATGCTTTTGTAAGCATGTCAGCTGGTTGCTCACTCGTACTAATGTACTTTACACATATTTTATTGCTTTTTATTAGATCTTTAACAAAATGAAAACGAATATCTACATGTTTCAAACGTTTAATAGACTCAGTGGCTGCAGTCAAAATTGCTGACTGATTGTCACAAAAAATGTTTACTGGGCAAATATTCTGAAAACCAAAATCAGTAAGCAAGTTTATTAACCAGCAAGCTTCACTGGCAGCCATGCTCATTGCAACATACTCTGACTCTGTTGAAGACAGGCTCACGGATGCTTGTTTCTTAGAACTCCATAATACTAAACAACTAGAAAACATAAACATGTAGCCAGAGGTGGACTTTCTGTCTTTTAAATCACCACCCCAATCAGCATCACAAAAACCTTCTAAACCTACATCTGTGCACTTATAAATTAACTTATAATCTAATGTATTTTTCACATAGCGTAATACTCTTTTTAAAGCAGCTAATAACACATTGTTAGCACATTTTTGATATCTACTCAGCATTGAAACTGCAAAACATAAATCTGGTCTGGTACCTTGTACACCATACATTAAGCTTCCTATCATTTGCCTACACAATTTCTCAATATTATTATCAACAAATTGGTTTTCAAAAATTTTAGAATTGAAATTACTATCCATAGGTGAGGCCATGGGTTTACAATTTTCCATTTTAAACCTTTTAAGAACATTTTGCAAATAGGTTTTCTGACTAAGTTCAGTAATACCAGATTTTAAGTTTTGTTTTACATTAATACCTAAAAATTCAGATATCAATCCCAAATCCTTCATTTTAAATTCCCGATTCAAAACCTTTTTAAATTGAATAATATCAGAGTTGTTTGTACCAAAGATTAATAAATCGTCAACATATAATAATACAAACATTTTGTCTTTTCCGTTATATCTATTGTAAAAACATGAGTCACAGTTTGATCTAAGAAAACCCTCTCTAGTCATTACTCCATTGAATTTATCATTCCAACACTTAGGAGACATTTTTAAACCATATAATGACTTATTTAACTTTACAATATTATTATTTTCTGAATAAGCCCCTTCTGGTAAACTAATATACACATCTTCTTTTATCTCTCCATATAAGAAAGCCCCCGTTACATCTAATTGGTAAATAGGCAAATTCAACTTAGTTGAAACTGCTACAAATAATCTAAATGTTGCTAACTTTGCTACAGGCGCATAGATTTCATTTAAACTCAACACATCATTTTGCTCAAATCCCCTAGCTACTAATCTAGCCTTATATTGTAAAACACCATTATTTTTCTTCACTTTAAATACCCATTTGCTACTAATCACTTTTGTATCAACTGGCAATTCACACACATCCCAAGTGTTATTATCTTTATGAGTCTGTACTTCTCATAGCCTCTTCATACGTCTTAGGCTCATCATCCTCTACAAAAACATTGTTACATTGATAAAATGTAGTCTGCTTCCTCACACGAGTACCTTGCTTTGTATGTTCTTCATGACTGCTTAATCCACTTGGCTCATCATCTTCACTTGGCACATACAAGCTATCATCGGACTCAGTCTGTGATGTACTACTGTCTTCGCTCACTACTTGAATGTTCGGGTCACTGTCTCTGCTTTGCTCCTGTTCTTCGGTCTCCTCACCAGTAGATTGGTGCATAGGGATTAGATTATTAAATTCACATGCAGGCTGCATGGTCTCACACTGATTTTCTTGCAGGAATACAATATCTCTTCTTACCTCAACATTATTTTTGTGTTGAAAATATATTCTATAACCCTTTGTTGTTTCTCCGTAACCCACCATTATTCCTTTTTCTGCTTTTGGGTCCCATTTCCTCCTCTTTTCTTTAGGTATGTGAGTGTAAACAGTAGTGCCGAATATTTTGAGGTTATGTATGTCATACGTTTTGTTTGACCACAATTCATAAGGAGTTTTTCCTTCAATGCTGCTTTTACCAGTTCTATTCAGCACAAAAGCTGCAGTATTAACTGCTTCTGCCCACAGTTTCTTGGGCAAATTTTTAGCACACAACATTGTCCTTGCAGCTTCTACTAAGGTTCTGTTTTCTCGTTCCGCATTTCCATTTTGTTCCGGGGTATAGGGAACTGACCGTTGATGCACAATACCCTTTGCTTGGAACATTTCACAAATTTCTTTATTGACAAATTCCGTTCCATTGTCACTCCGGAAAACTTTGACACTATTTCCTGTTTCATTCTCTGCCTGAGCAATGAAATTCTTGATACACTGTTTCACTTCATATTTATTTTGTACAAAGTACACTTTCCTGTACTTCGAGTAATCGTCCTTGAAGATAACATAATATTTCGAGCCTCCAACTGATCTTTCCTCCATTGGCCCGCATGTATCGGCATGAATTATTTCACAAGTTTTCTGAGTCACATTATCACTCACAGGGTAAGGCAGACGATGAATTTTCCCCTCCAAACAACTCTCACACTTGTTAGAGTCGAAAACGTGAGATTTGTTTACATCAATATTGTTTTTCTTCAATACATTCTTCACGTAATCCAAGTTCTGGTGTACTAACTTTTCATGCCATATATCCGCGCACGTAACTTCTGCTGTATTTACTGAACAACCAGCATTATAACGAAAGGCTAGAGTGTACATGTTACCACTCCGCTGAGCAATTGCTATTAATTTCTTCTGTTTATTGTAAAATTCACATTTATTTTCTTTTGTTATCAAAACATAACCTCTACTTGTAACACGATTGACAGATAATAAATTCATCTTCAATTCAGGTACGTATAGAACGTTGTCTATGGTTGTGTCAGTCCATCCATAACCATTCCAAACTTCAACCGCCACCTGTCCGCAGCCTTGGACACTAATTTGTGTTCCATTACCAATAGTCACCTTTTTGTTTGTAACTATTGAATATTGAATATGACGAAAAAAGCTTTCGATCACAACACATGTGTTCGCTTGCGCCCGAGTCTACTAACCACTTGGTTTTCTGAAAACTTTCGCCGATCGCTGTTTCCGCTACGAAAGCATTACTTTCTTTATTTGCTTTACTTTTGTCCTTGTTTTTCTTGAACCAACACTGTGATTTATTATGTCCTGATTTACCACAGTAAAAACATTTGTTATTTACATTCTCTTCACTGTTCTTTTGATCATTTTTACAGTTGCTTTGGAAATGTCCTATTTTTCCGCACTTGAAACATTTTCCAGTCTTTTTATTTTTCACTACAAAAGCAGACGACGATGAAGTTTGCTGTGATTCTTCATTCTTCTCCAATAACCTTTCTTCTTCCATTAGCAGCCTGGCCACTAAATTATCCAAGGTTTGCTTTTCATCTGGAGCTGATTCCCAAGCAGAAACAAAATGTTTATATTCTTCTGGCAGCGACATGAGTATTTTAGTTATAACAAACTTGTCCGAGATGTCTTCACCCATTTGTTTCAGATTGTTTTGCAATTCTTGAATCTTAGACAGGAATACAGACATTGCAGTACCTTTTTCATATTTATACTGGAAAAATCTTTGTTGAACAATGTGAATGCTGGTCTCAGTCTTTTATTCATACACACTCTGTAACTTTGTCCACATTTCGGCTGAAGTTGAACATGATATAATATGTAACATGACATCATCAGTCATCCTCGTGACTATTAAAGTCTGAGCTTTGGCATCCTGGTTTTCCCAAGTAGTTTTCTCCCCAGCTACTTCTGGTTTTGCGCGCTGGCCTTCTACTATATCCAGCCAACCTTGCCCACGCAACAGCACTTTAGTTTGGAATTTCCAAATATTCCAGTTCCTTGAACCTTCCAGCTTCAAAATACTTTGATTGCTGTCCATCTTGATCAATACACCTCATAAGATGCTCTTCCTTTTTGTTATTTTATTTTCTTTGCCTTCCTGCACAACGTGGCGTTGCGGTTTTATCCTAACCTCAACTCGCCGGTCAATCCGAGTGCAGTATTTCAACAACTCAGCAATTTTTACAAAATCATTCGCGGTATATGTGCCTGGGCCCATAACCTGTTGCGATTAAATAAAAGATGCTGATTAATTCTTCCACAAAAAGTATAATTGCTTTTAGTTCGTACACGCTTGACAAGAAGATTAGGAGAGAACGGAAACAGCACAGTGTTGCAAACAAACATAATTAAATTAATGTTGTCAACTAAATGTAATAACATTGCCAGTTTACAATACATAGTTTTCGAGTTATGAATTTTTTTCTGAATGTTTGAAAATTTTCGACCTGACCAACCTAAAAAAATTCTAAAAAAAAAAATTAGAGGGTTTTATCGAGTTTCTTTTTTTGCAACTGAATTTTCATAAGTAGTACTTTTATGCATAAAATAATCAGCTTAGTAACTGTGATGAAAGTTATGAAAATGTTGATCTAAAGTGAAAAATTTACGTTCGGTAAATTATGACTCAAATTTTCAACTTTAAATTAAAAATCTTAACAGGTGACTTCATAATTCCTAAGTAGGCTTCAAGAATGCGCCAGACTCTCAGCTTTCATAATCATAAAAAAATGAAGTACTTAATAGGGCTACTTTGTTTAAAATCGGCCTTCAAAGACAGCGAGGTGGAAAAATTCTTAAAATTACCCATCTGAGTTAATTAATGATAAGAATACTGAAAACTAACCACATTATATTCAATATTCATAATTACCACACGTGGGCGAATGAAAATCCACTCGAAGTGAGAGCTTCGACATTTCAACATCGCTTCAGCGTTAACTTGTGGTCTGGTATCCTCAATGGCGAACTAATTGGTCCGTTTGAACTGCCGTCCAGACTTGATGGAGAAACATACAAAAACTTTTTGGAAAATGAACTTCCATTGTTGCTGGCAGATGTGAATCTCGAACTCAGACGAACCATGGTGTTGCAAAATGACGGCGCCCCGTGTCACTATGCAACCCAGGTCCGAAATTACTTAGATGAAACATACCCCAACAGATGGATCGGACGCAGCGGACCAATTAGGTGGCCTCCACGCTCACCTGATCTCAACCCCATCGATTTCTTTATTTGGGGCTATTACAAGGAAATAGCATACGCCCGAGACTGTTCAAGTGAACAACAGCTGAGGCAGTTGATTGCAGAAGCTGAACGTGTTGTGAGAGAGAACAGAGACGCTTTTAGACGATTGCCAGACAATTTCTTACGTAGGTGTAGAATGTGTATTGCTGCTGGTGGTGGCCACTTTGAAAACCTTTTGTAAATGTTAAAAATAAATTAAGTACTTTTTTCACATTATCATCTGTGTTTTATTCAAAACCACTTTTTACGTAAAACTTTTCTTACCCAACTCTGAAACTATTTGTTGGTTAGTTTTCAGTATTCTTATCATTAATTAACCTTAGGAACGAGAAAATAGCCAAAAAAAAATAATTACTCAGATGGGTAATTTTAAGAATTTTTCCACCTCGCTGTCTTTGAAGGCCGATTTTAAACAAAGTAGCCCTATTAAGTACTTCATTTTTTTTTATGATTATGAAAGCTGAGAGTCTGGCGCATTCTTGAAGCCTACTTAGGAATTATGAAGTCACCTGTTAAGATTTTTAATTTAAAGTTGAAAATTTGAGTCATAATTTACCGAACGTAAATTTTTCACTTTAGATCAACATTTTCATAACTTTCATCACAGTTACGAAGCTGATTATTTTATGCATAAAAGTACTACTTATGAAAATTCAGTTGCAAAAAAAGAAACTCGATAAAACCCTCTACTTTTTTTTTTAGAATTTTTTTAGGTTGGTCAGGTCGAAAATTTTCAAACATTCAGAAAAAAATTCATAACTCGAAAACTATGAAAAGTCGCGGAACATACATGGGGGTGATTCGAATACCCCACGATACGAGGGACCGAAATTTTATTTTTGGACGTCAATGTTCCGGCCACCCTGTATAAATAAAAAGAAGTCCTGACTGACTGACTGACTCATCAACGCCCTGCCCAAACTAGAAAGCTGAAATTTTGCACAGAAGTTCCCTTTATAATCTAGATAAGAAATAAGGAAGGATTTTCCGGTAGTACGTTCCCGTGGGATATTTTCCGGCATCAAAGCGGGCAAAGCCGCGGCCAAAAGCTAGTACTTAGATAAAACTTTGTCAAAAATACTACTTGCTTGAGGGTTTCAGTAAACAAACTAGGTAAGTACATAGGTACTAATCTTACTATCATCAATATCAAAAATATGTAGGTAGCCTTTGAAAAAGAAAAATGTTGAACCACAAACTTTGACCTACTTTTGAAGGGTGAAAACCGCGCGATCCTCTACGCCTATTGGCTGTCATCGTGTTCATGGCGAGTACGAGCTGCTCTGCATTTGAAGCGGATCCCTTTCGAGGAGAGACCCGTGGACATCGTGAAGAAAGGCCAGCAGAAAACTGAGGAATACCGAGCTATCAACCCTCACCAGAAAGTGCCCGCCTTGATTATAGGTAAGCAATTAACAAATTGAAGTATTTAGGTAAGGAAACAATAGGTATTTTTTGTCATTATTAATACAATGACATTTCATACTACAATGATAAACACACATGACATGATGATAACTTAATATTTTGCATTTTCAGAGATGTCCTTACAGGACTAATCCTGTAAGGACATCTCTGAAAATGCAAAATATTAAGTTTTCTCAAAGTTTCCAAAAAACCCTAATGAAAATTGAGTAGGTACTTATCGGTGTGATGATAAAAACAAACCATGTATTGGTCATTTTATATTCAAACTTAATTTATTGTCCTGCTTATTTACCTACCTATATCATGGTCGAAAACAGCATGAGGGCATGATGTCTCTACATTTACACAATGATTTCTTGTGCTTCCTTACCTCACTTGGGACAAAGCTCGTTTATGACATCAGCAATATCAATTCAAGTAAATTGACAGTAGTCTGATGGCCAATTCTCGTACCTAAAAACGTTCACAATCTTATGCGAGCGTCAATTAAATGTCAAAAATGTAGGTAAACGCTATACAATTTTTGACAGATTGAGACTGAGATGAGATTGATTTACACGGTGCGAGTTTAGTGCCTGGGGCATACCAAAAGGGCAATTAACTGTCACCGTCTAAACAACATGTTACAACATTGTTGCACCTTACGGGCAAGTTAGTTGCCGTTCAAAACTTTTATAGGTGTAAACAGTACGTAAGTACCTACAATAAAATTGCGTGTACGATATAATCGTATGTAGGTACGGTCAGTGCTCTGCATTACCTGACCCCTCTTACAAAGAAGAAGAGGGTAAGAGGGGTCAGGTTATGCAGAGCACTCACTGTACAATAAAATCGCATTCAATTCTGGCATAAAAATCCTAACTTAATAGCGAAAGTGAGTTTTTTTGTTTGTTGCGCTTTCACGGTAAAACGGTTGAACGGATTTGGATGAAATTTGGCACATGGGTGACCTAACCTGGATTAGGATATTGGGGAAAAGGGGAAAGTTTTGCAAACTGTAGGTACCGTGTGGAATCAGAGGATTGGAGGACTTTTTTTCATAATTTTTAAATAAATAGTTTTAAAGTTCTACTGCTGAGCCTAAAATTTAAAAACAAATACATTTAATAGTTCTGTCCAACTTATAGATTACAGGAAAAGCTATAAAAATTCTAGGTCTTAAAATAACTTGGTAAATCACTCAATATTGCGTACAAACTTAAAATTTTAAGTTTGTTCTTGGGATAAATAAATTCATCCCAACTACAGAACCCTTCATTGTGCGTGGTGCGACAATCACTTGAACGATTTTTTTTAAGTCCGGCAAACGCCACTGACACAAAAAATATCTTGTCGAATCTGTGGAAACATTCTTCTTCGTCTTCATATAAATTAAAAAATAAAGCGTGTATTTCAACAATGTTTATAATTTAATAAGTACCTCAGCTTATCAAATATGATTTTAAATTAATATCGCGGGTTAAGAGGTGAAAATAAATATTATATCACCATTGTACCAACAAAATGTATCATTCGTTTTCTCTGTAAATAGCTGTGGGCTGATTGTGCCCACAATATCCCAAAAGGACAAAGTAATTTCCCCATGGCAAAAGTAATAAATATAATAAGTCATTCTTGTAAAAGTTTCCGCTACGGAATATTACTATAACGCGGACATTGAATTGTGACTGTTTGTGATTATGTGATGATGTTCTTCAGAAAAATAGTGTAGTCTGAAATAAGCTATAGGATAGGTTAGGAAAACTGTAGGCAGGCCACACATTTAGACATTTAGACTTAAATCACATATGTTACTGAGTTATAATCTCAAGAATATGCATATTTTATGTATTTGAAGGCTTTTCTCACGATGTTTTTCTTCATTAAAGGTCAGTGATAGCTAGGTAGGTACAGTGGGCTGCACCAATTGGGTACCCCAGTTGTATTAAAATTAACTTTGCTACAACTTTGCAATTCAAACAATACATCCTTAAGAATAACACAAAAAGTGTTTCTTAGCCCGGACGAGATTCGAACCATCGAATCATCGGTTATACAATGATTACCGCGAGCTCTTACCAACTAAGCCAGTTAGGTAGTTAATAACTCAATGAATTTTCAATATACTTGGCGTTATAACTCTGTCTCTGTCTATGAAATCGCAGTGAATGAATAGTTTGTTATTAGAGGGTAGTTATGCATACATTTTACTAATCTCTAATCTAATGAAGTTACCGTCTGATGAGTCTAGTTATGCTTCACCTTTTGCATTCGTCTAGGAACTCGTTTGTCTCAGTTGACAAAATATGTTTACTATGGTAACTGTAAATAATCAAATCAAATTATTGTAAAATATAAATCAATATAGTTTTCTTACATAATATCAATAAAAAATATTATTAAAGTATTTTATTTTTAAATTCTTTATAAATATTACTTAAATAAAATAAAACGAAAATAATAAAAAAACACAATTAAAAAATACAATTAAAAAATACAAAAAAAATACTTAATTAAAATATAAAAATACTTTATATTAAAAAAAATATAATGCATGACAAAAAACACAATTCGTGCCTAAGATTTGAACCTCCAATCTTATACACGGCAAGCGGTCTTGAAAACCTCTGATCTAATTAGACGTTGAATAACTCTTCGTAAATGTCAACCCTATTATTGCTTGTCGTTATACGCAATATTAGAAAAGACAATAATAAAAACAGACTTAAGTAAAAGTAAATACTAACAAACCTATTTATTCACAAAATTAATACATTAATTATAATAAAATGTTTTTCAAAATACGAAAACCAATTTCGGCCTATCGTGGATTTGAACCCAATGTCTTTTGAGGGGTACCCCATTGATGCAGCCCACTGTACATAAAATAATCTTGGAAAATAGGCACCTCGACATTAAACTGACAATGTCACTTTTGAACTTCCCTGATTTCGAACCGGCACTCTCTTATTTGAGAAGCTGCCTTAACATCGGGGCCATTGCGACATTGTGAATTAGTGAGAAACAAAAATTCTGAAAGTATACGTCACAAATTCAGGAAAGAGTGAACATTTTCCGCGTTCATTTTGAGCTGTTTTCGTAATTTAATTTGTGAAGGTTTTATTTCCTCCATCACTTATGCAGGTTACGGTAGACGTAGTTAGGTACGCCATGGAGACGCATGATATGAGGTTATTGTATTCACACGTTCGCCCGTCGAAAGCGCCTAATACACCAATATCCGCTCGATTTGACGAAAAGGAAATGAGTATAAATATTCGGCTCTTCGATATCATCGCTTTGATGGTGGAGGAGGATTTTAATTTCACGAAATGCGATAACTCATTCCAAGATTCAGTAATCAAAATACAGTAGGTAAGTCCGTATTTTATTTTTCCCGCCAGTATTTATTTATTTACTCTCACTGTATATTGAAACTTGGTACCAGCTAGCTGACCTCTCGTAGGTAGGTATCCTAAAGTAGTTTTTATTTTCGGGTTGACTATTTTCCATTTCATGCAATTCTGTCAGCCGTTGTACCGGCCTCATTGAATAATAAATTAATAAACATTCGTCCAAAGTTAAATTTCCAATCATCCAACATGAATTGATTGAACAAAATTAAAGTAAATAAATAACCCTACGTAGGAACAGCAAATATTTTCGTGTGAGTAAAAATACAACCTGCAACGTTTATTTAGTTAATTAATATTCAAAGCGTGGGTGTATTCGGAACCTAATTAATAAGAATTGATGTCAGGCAAACACAAAACTAGACAAATGTAAAGGAATTGGTACCATGAGTCGTACTTACCTATGCCTTTTATTTAAATATTTGGAGTATTCTCAAAGCGCAACTGTTTTTAAGGGCAACCATCTAAGCGCAACTAAATTAGTCCTCAAAGCGGTGCAACTGATCGTTGGGTTGGACTGTACGGAACCGGTGGGATGTGACACCTCAAGGGCATTGACCTTGAGGTCAAGGTCAAAATTCCGAAAGTCAAGATCCGTGATTCTCCTAAGGTCACTGCCCTTGACCTCAGGGTCATTAACCTTGAGGTCAAGGTCAAAATTCCGAAAGTCAAGTCCGTGATTCTCCTAAGGTCACCCTAAGGTCCTAAGGTCAGGTGACTCAGGGTCATTGACCTTGAGGTGAAGGTCAGTGACCTTAGGTCAACTGATGGTTGCACTTTGAGGAATAATTTAGTTGCGCTTAGATGGTTGCGCTTAAAAACAGTTGCGCTTTGAGGAATACCCCAAATATTTAGGCGGTCCGTACACGACGTTCACACATATTTTTAACTACAGTTACGAGTAAGTAGGAGTAAATTTAGTTGGTAAGCGTCGTGTACCAATCGCCATTGAAATAGGCAAATTTTCAATTCCTATTTCCAATTTCATTCATCAATCGATCCGTACTTTGACATTCTGGCTACTTTGGTAATTTGAGTTTATAACTGATACTTACTTTTACTGATTACCTATTCCTTTTAAAGTTTGGAGCGGCCGCGGCCATAATGCGGCCCTATTGTAAGTCTATTGGAATTGAAACCGAGACTTAAATAAGGTTTATTTAACGATTTGTAAACGTTAAGAGTGGTTTTGGTTAGATTTCTCAAAAAAAGCTGAAGATTGAAAAATCGATGAAAACTAAATAAGGAGTATATCCAAGTTATTGTATGTATCTTGTTTTGAGAATTATATAAACATAGAAAGGAGAATGCGCAAAAAATATTTGTAAAAATTCAGTCGATAAAAAAAACTTATCTGGGCATTAATTATAGATTAGAACAGTTATTAAACTACTTTCCATAAAAATTAACCCCATGATTAATGTATTGTTATATTTTAATAATAGGCATTTAATAGGGATTTTCTTGCTTTCTTTATCTCTGTTTTTTTTATAATGCTTGACGCGCCGTTTCTGGGCAGGTTTCTCGATATGCATTAATGAAGGCTGCTGAAATTCACTCATTGCATTCATCGCTATTTTGTTGAAATAAGTGTTATTAGCACTCTCTGACTTTCGTTACGTTGTTTGGATGGTGGAATTTGTGCAACATAAGTTAACATAACCACATGGTGAGTGCATAATTATGACCCTTGCAATGTTGGTGATTTGTGCACGCTGTGGCGCTTCTGGTGATTATTTCGAGAGAAACTAATTTCACATTTGATATATATCATGTATCATCTACTATCGTACTTATAAGTTTTTTTAATAAACGCTGGGTTTTTTTTTTGGGTATTCTCCTTTGTCGGTTCAGTCGCTTCGCATGTAACAGATTTCATCCGACGCCGATGTCGCGATCTAAATAGTGTAACAACTTAGATAATTATTGGTTTTCGATGTTAATGGAAACTGAAAGGACATTTCATTGACAATTTCCCAAATATGTATCTCGATTAGGATGTGTGTGTGTGATGACAAATTCTCGAAATAACAATGTCTCGAGTAGGATACCCCGTAAGGCATTCCCTGCTAGCCAACCGTACGAGCCACAAATATGTTCCATTTTAAGTCTACTAGAGCAAGATCCCACGGCCGCCATACCTTACTTATTTTCAGATTAACAAAATGTATGGAATAGTGTTAGTATGTACTTTGAACGTACGCAAACCTGCTAGCTTGGGCAGACGGCCAATTTTCAAGTATCAGCCGGTCGATTCTGTAAAAATCTCACCGTGAAAACTTAGGTGAAGTGAGTTTGTTTTTGCTAGGAATTGACACTATTGACAGCTCACTCCACGCTCACTTCACCTAAGTTTTCACGGTGCGATGGTTACAGAATCGCACTGCAGGTACTAAAGTTATGTAAAAAATATTACTCACTTTTTTTAAAGTCTGACTATTGATTTTCATGTATGTTTTGCAGAATATTGTTAATAATTAATTATCAATACTGTCACACACTTCCCGTTAGCGGTTTTTTTCCGCCAGACGCTTTAATGCTCGCAAAAAATTATGTCATCTTACTTAGAGGTAGTCTTAATTTTTATATAATGCTACCCGGGGAACTATTTCAATACTATTTGTAAGCAGCCAGATCAATCGTAGCGGTCAAACATCCCGCAAATACAATTAGTTGTGTCTGTCAAACATCCCCCTGACTCAATTAACTTGAACTACACTGGACAGCGAATAAACCGGGCCACCCGCTATCTTGGAACTCTGATTCGATTTTCTCAAAAAGTATAAAATTAACAACTATCAATTTATACCTACAGAAAGTGCGTTCCATGATTATTAAAATGACTATAAATTTATTCTAAAGTACCGTCAACTCACATTGTAATCAAGCAACATGTAGTGTATAGACATTTATACATTTATAATCTGTCGTCTCGAAGCAGCGCACACGCGGTGTCAAGCAGGGTGTGGAGGGGGACTGGCCTCCCGACCGCCGCTGGGGGAAGACGTGTTGGTGCTGGCTTAGAGCCGATATCCGTGTATTTAGTGTTACTTGTTCTTTCCTTATATCAACCTCACAATCCTTATAGTGAACATTACATGTGGCGACGAGGTAAACGGTGAGTATTTTAAGGACTTTTTACATTAGGTAATAACAAAAGAAAAGAGAGAATACATACGTGGACAAAATACTTTAACTACTCACTACTACTTTACTTCAAATAATATTAACCGACTACAATCGTTGAATAAATAGAACATACGGATCACGAGGCACTGGCTGTAAATTCATGCATGACAAACTACCAAGCCTTTATGAAAGTTATTATTATGTGGGTAGCTAGGTTACCCGCTGGGTTTCTTGACAGATCTGATGTTGTTTTATTCGATTATGCCCGTGGTGGGTGAGTAGCCCACAAGTTACCTACCTACTTGAGTTCGAGCCTCAGTATTTATTACCCATAATAGCTGTATAAGAAATTTTGATAGGTAAAATGAAACACAGAGCCTCACGAGTTTCGTTAATCAATTTTGGTAGGTAATAGTTACTATCCTAAAGTTAATGAATTAGTCCACAGTATTAATTAGTTACTTACTTATACAACAGAGTGTGTATGTACGGTTATCATAGTTACCAACTAATGATGACTGTATATAACGGTTTTTGACTGGGGAAAGGTAGAGGAAGATGTGGAGTATGTAACTAGGTACCTACACAATTGGCTTTGGCTGTGAGTTGCGTAGGTATTCTTTTGTTCGCGTTTTAGGTACAGGAGTACCCAAGTAATATGGCTTATCGATATACCTGCGCAGAAGATGAATTTTCAAAGCGCGGGAAATGCTATTGACCAATCGGCACGCTCCACGCTTTTTCCTGTTCCCTTTGGTCGGTAGCTGCCGCAATGTTAGCGCGCGCCGCTTGACAGCCGCCATACTTGCGAGTGAGACGGAACTAACAGCTACAGTGTATTATGAACCTTATAGTAGTGATCTAAGGTTGATTGTAAGTTTTAAGTACTCTCGTTAATCTTCGGGGCCATACTTTCTTTTCGGTGCGAATGAAGATTCACGACGCGCCTTATTAGTTGAGTATTACTGTATATTGGTTTCTATGAGTGTACATCAGGAGAGCGACATCATACCTACATAGCATAGCATTAAATTGGTTTCTATGAGTGTACATCAGGGGAGCGACATCATACTTACATAGCATAGCATTAAATTGATTTCTATGAGTGTACATCAGGAGAGCGACATCATACCTACTTAGCATAGCATTAAATTGGTTTCTATGAGTGTACATCAGGGGAGCGACATCATACCTACATAGCATAGCATTCAATTGGGTTCTATGAGTGTACATCAGGAGAGCGATATCATACCTACTTAGCATAGCATTAAATTGGTTTCTATGAGTGTACATCAGGGGAGCGAAATCATACCTACATAGCATAGCATTAAATTGGTTTCTATTAGTGTACATCAGGGGAGTGAAATCATACCTACATAGCATAGCATTAAATTGCGAAGAGTTACTGGTATAGCATTAAATTGCAGACGTACCAACATAGCAATAAATTGCGGAGAGTAACTGGTATAGCATTAAGTTGCGGACGTACCAACATAGCATTAAATTGCGGAGAGTTACTGGTATAGCATTAAGTTGCGGACGTACCAACATAGCATTAAATTGCGGAGAGTTACTGGTATAGCATTAAATTGCGGACATACCAACATAGCATTAAACTGCGGAGAGTTACTGGTATAGCATTAAATTGCAGACGTACCAACATAGCAATAAATTGCGGAGAGTAACTGGTATAGCATTAAGTTGCGGACGTACCAACATAGCATTAAATTGCGGAGAGTAACTGGTATAGCATTAAGTTGCGGACGTACCAACATAGCATTAAATTGCGGAGAGTTACTGGTATAGCATTAAATTGCGGACATACCAACATAGCATTAAATTGCGGAGAGTTACTGGTATAGCATTAAATTGCGGACGTACCTACATAGCCCGCTACATATACTGCTTGGCGGCCGCGCACTGGGAATACTCACGTGATAGTGCCACAGTACTGCACAGTATGACGACGACGTGTCGTCATGTGCACACAGGGTGTGTTTGCCATGACGACTACGTGCGTCCTCCATGGAGGGGGGAGGATTCTCCGACCTGACCGTTGTATGTATGCTGGACGCGCGGTGGACTCTGGCTGCGCGATGCGGGTTGCGTGTCGTCATGTCACTGTGATGCGTG
The DNA here is from genome assembly GCA_905163495.3 of Cosmia trapezina. Taxonomy (NCBI): domain Eukaryota; kingdom Metazoa; phylum Arthropoda; class Insecta; order Lepidoptera; family Noctuidae; genus Cosmia; species Cosmia trapezina. The sequence goes on from LR991022.1 coordinate 21,939,806, forward strand.
GTTCGTGTGTGGCGATGTAGATGAGGCCACAATAGAAAAGAAGTATAAACATTTATCTCGAGGCGGCAGGCATAGACATCGAGGCAAAAAATAGGACTATTCCTTTATATTTTGGTGGTCCTGAGTTGCAGAAGTCTTCTACAACATCCCGGGATCTAATGCAACTGATGGCGAACTTTTTAACATCGCGATCGAAATGACAAAAGACCAAAAATATCCGAATGAATAAATTACAAACATTATATTATGAAAATCTTGCTAAAAAATATATATACTAAAATGTTTAGATTTGCTTAATTGGCGTGAAAACCGTTGAGCTAAAATTGAAATGGCTTCTAGTAGACGAACGGTTGATGAGTTAGTTATTGAACTCAATTCAAGTCGAAAATAAACGACTGTATATTATGTTTATGTACTAATTTTCTTTGTTTATTTACCGTGAATATCTCACGGATAGTAAAAAGAAGGAAAATTAACTATTGTTAATGAACATTGCGAAGTGCTTTGAAGAGATGAACTATTGGATGAATAGTGGGTACCTAAATTGTATAGTAGCGGGGACATTTTGGTATGGATTGAATAGTAAACTGTTGGAATCGGTGGGTACAAACGAAACTATTATAAGTAGTATGAACAACGAACAAAGATGATAATAGCAGGTAGCCCAAGGTGTTTTGAAGGCATTCGGGCGTAATTGTAAAATACCAACATATGTAAAATTATGAGGTGACTTACCTATTTAGTCACGTCGAAGCTGTGGTCGAGAAACCACGGACATTGGTAGTTAATTATACAACATCAATTATCTGTTAAATACAGACAATTTTAATTATTTTCATTATGGTTGCGCTATAATAATAATAACCTTTTTTAATGCTAGTATACTCTATCTTGTTGTTCTGTTTGAAATTGAAGAATGGTTTTGAATATCTTTCGTTAAAAAAAAAAAAAAAAAAAAATTAATAATAATAATAAAAAATAAACAAAAACGAGTAAAAACTAGTCAAGACAAGAGTCGAGTGAGTCAGACGAGTCGAGTCGTATAAATGAGTTATTGTTATAGTGGTAAGTCAGTTGTATCTGAATGGTACCAGATAAATAGGAAAACATGTAAGTAGGTATACATGTAAGTAGCAGAATTAATTCATGCAAATGTACGAATTGCTAAGTTACTGAAACAAAAAGAATTTACTCAGGCTAAAGGAAACTAGTAAGTTATTATTTAAAGACCTTACTGAAGATTCTGTAATGGAACATAATAATAGTAGTTATAAAGTAAATCCAAATAAAAGGAAAAAATATGCAAAACTACATAAAATCATAAATGCAATTAGGAACCAACCACGCAGTTGAATTGAAATACTTATAACAAAAGAACATGTTTTGCTAATAAATAAATAAAACTACTATCAAATTAAATGAGAAGACAAAGAACATTTATGAGATTGACACTCAATGCTTGGTCTGAAATTCAGGTATAAGAAGAGTCGATACATTCACTTCAGGAGCATATCCTTGCTGCAAATAAGTTAGTGGGCATGTGCAAATCTAATGCAGACAAGTGGACTCACTAACACTCAGCGGCTCTCAATGTTCTTTGCTAGGGAAGTCCGACTTGGCGCTCTTCAGACTGGGGCGGCGGAGGGCCGTCCTAGTCGGGAGGTGTTTGAGTCTGTGCCCCTGGTCGAGATGCGTCAGGCGTTGAACAGGGTCCATTGCAAGTAGTTCAGATAGAAACTTGTACTCTTCCTTGTAGTAGGTAAGGTTTTTACTGCTCCATTGTGTTTTATTTTATTTTGTTTGGGTAGTTTTCTGATACTTTTGGAAAAGGGTTATGGAAATGGCATAGGAACAAACCGAGTCATTCTTCTCAAAAATGTTCTATGCCACAGACTTCCTACAAATAGATAATTTTATCAATAACTAGGTATGGATATAATCCTAATGCTATTATTACTGTAATAGTTTTAGTGGTCAATAAGATAAGAGAAACGGGATGAGATATCAAAAGAAAAGAGAAAATAAGTAGGGAATGAACTTTGTTTGGACAAAGAACGTGAACGCGAGTGTGTTCCTCGCGGCTACGCCGGTGGGGTCTGGTCACACATGGGACAAGGTAGGTTATCTGTTGAACATAGCTTTGAACTTTCTTGTGTCGAGCTAGATAAGCATGTCATGGTGTGCCATGTGTGTTGACAGACCTCCAAGTTACCATAAATACTCAGTATTTCTGACAGTAATTAATGTTTTGGCAAGGCTTGAAACTGATAATAACGAAGTAGAGCCGTTGGTCCCGGCTGTGCTTCGTGAGACCTTGGTAGCGGGGCGTTGGGGGCCCGGGGTTCTGGCAGCCGGCCCCGGCATGGTTGGGGAAGGACAGGCGGATGTTTGTCAATATGTTTCAACTAACCAATAAGTGACCAAAATCTTACAATAAACAGTGTTGGTATTTTGTTTAATGAATTCTTTTGGGTGGTCCGAACCAGGTTCAATAAAGCTAGACTGTCAAGTTTATGTTTGGTGTCTGGACTACTGATGCTTGGTTCTTACAAACAGAGTAGAATCGTTTGCTTAGGTACCAATGCTGGTTTGAAATTGTGGAGACCAAGTGAGGGTAGATGCCTATGCCCGCACTTTGCGAGGACGTCGCTGGGCTGTCGTCGGTCCTCCCGTGGCCGCGATCGCTGCGGGGCTGTCGAGGCGTCGGGAGACAACTAGTTGCCTGTTCGCGTCGTGAAAGGGAATATCGCGATGGGACTCGGTCTTGTTGTTGCGAAATGGAAAATGCATTCAGAGCCTTGTAGGTAATTGTCGTGGGTGCCATAATATAAGAACGATTTCAACTTGCACACTTAATCATAATGCTTTAAAAGTAATTTTGGATACAATTCATAATGGTACAAGTGCTGGGTAGGTGCAAAGCCCTATATCCCAGAACTTTGCAAGCGTACAGTTTGACAGGATCCATAACTGTTTCTATGGAAATTGAACAATTACCCATACAATGTCAAGTATTGAATTATCAATATTTTTAGTAGGCAGAGATATTTATAAAAAAAAAAAAAAAAAAAAAAAAAAAAAAAAAAAAAAAAAAAAAAAAAAAACAATAATAAGGGAGGGATGTAGTGTATAGACATTTATACATTTATAATCTGTCGTCTCGAAGCAGCGCACACGCGGTGTCAAGCAGGGTGTGGAGGGGGACTGGCCTCCCGACCGCCGCTGGGGGAAGACGTGTTGGTGCTGGCTTAGAGCCGATATCCGTGTATTTAGTGTTACTTGTTCTTTCCTTATATCAACCTCACAATCCTTATAGTGAACATTACACAACAAACACAATGCTAACGATTTGCTCTGTTTTGACTAGAGTTCACGATTAGCGTTCATTTTTTCTACAGTGAGGGTAGTCGGATATTTCTTATCATTTCTTTAGTTTTTGTCCATCGTTTGCTCAGACGCGTGTATTTTTGCTACTTTTTTCGGTCAATAATGGATACGACACCTCAGGAAGCAGCTCAAGCTGTAGCACTACTTCAAGCAGGCGTTGCGCAACGTGAGGTCGCTCGGAGACTTCGAATCAGCAGATCTTCGGTGCCACGACTTTACAGACGATACTTAGAGACTGCAGCATTCGATCGCCGTCCAGGTACGGGCAGACATAGGGCTACATCAGCGGCAGATGATCGTTATATCCAACTTACTGTTCTCCGAAATCGCCGCCTCAACGCAGTTCAAGTCCAACAAAGTCTGCGTGACGTACGCCAAGTGGTCATAAGTTCAGATACCGTCAGAAGGAAACTTGCAGAACGGAACCTGACTCCAAAAAGAGCTGCAACAGGCCCAGCATTAACGGTAGCCCACCGTCGAGCACGACTTGAATTTGCTCGAGAGCATAGAGATTGGACGTTAGAGCAGTGGGGTAATGTACTCTTCACTGATGAGACCAGGGTGAGTCTACATGGAAGTGATCGACGTCAGACAGTGTATCGTCGTCCTGGAGAACGTTATTCTCAGTGTTGCATCGAGGAAACTGTTGCTTATGGAGGAGGATCTGTAATGGTCTGGGGCGGTATCTCGTTAACTGCACATACAGCGTTAGTTTTCATCGAACCTACGGGCCGTACACGTGGATTGAATTCTCATCGCTACATTACTGAAATACTCGCAGACCATGTGGTTCCGTACGCAGGATATATGGGGCAAGATATGCAGTTGATGCATGATAATGCACGGCCTCATGTTGCTCAAGTGATGACCCAGTATCTACGCGATGTTGGCATTCGTTCAATGGACTGGCCAGCTCGAAGCCCGGACTTGAATCCGATAGAACACTTATGGGATGAGCTGAAACGTCGGGTTCGAGCCCGGGTACCTGCTCCAACAGGGCTTCCAGAGCTGCGAATCGCAATTGAAGAGGAGTGGAATGTAATTCCTCAAGATTTCATCGTCAGGCTCGTGAGGTCGATGAATACGAGGATGCTGGCAGTTATCCGAGCAAGGGGAGGGAATACTGAATACTAACCAAAACTTTATTTTTAATTTTTTCTTTGTTTCTGGCTTTAATTTTTTTTTTTTCAGTTTGTGATTACTAACGATTAACATGACTGGAAAACGACTCTTTTTTGTAAAATCCTTAATAAACACTTAAAAAATTGATTAATCCCAATGAGTTTTCTTTCATTTGAATAATCATGGAACGCACTTTTTGTAGGTATAACTTTGATAGTTGTAAGTTATATACTTTTTGAGAAAATCGAATCAGAGTTCCAAGGTAGCGGGTGGCCCGGTTTATTTGCTGTCCAGTGTATATCGCAGCCTTTGTGAGATGTTTCGGGGAGTCAGAAGACCGAAAATCTGACAACCAGTCTTACCTACGGGTATCGTATTACCGGGTTGTGGAGGTCAGATAAGCAGTCGCTCCTGTAAAGTATTGGTATTCAGCTGCACCTAGATAAACAGGAAGTCAACCCTAACATTAGATGGGAAAATGACTGGACAGATGACCTTAGTTTCAAAAAGTGGAATTATTCGAATAACACGTTAATAAAATTGCTGCTGCTACATTTGGTAGACACAAACAATCGTGCTTGAAGTCGTTGACAGATAGTTTTAATCTTCTCCCTATGGTTGTTAAACCCCTTTTGATCAGATTAAGTGGCGGGTAGGAAATTGCGGGCATTGGAAGGCCATTTTCCACATGAGTTGACTTCCAAATACACTTTCTGTGTTTCGATCGTATTGACATAGTTTTGAGAACTGGATCGTTTCTTTGTTACAGAAACTAAAGGGTCATCGGCAGAAACGCCCTAGGTACATACCTTTTAGAAATATTTGTATCGAAAATAAAACTCTGAAGTGTTAGTCTTGTGTCAGCAACAAAATTAGGGTAGGTACTAAGTCGTTATAAACACCCCATAAATGGAGATGACACATTGTTCATGTTTTATGTGAACAATAAAGTCACGGTAAGCGTCTATAAGTATGCAATAAACAAATTATTAGTTATTAGCCCCATCTATCATCATCAACCGTCTAATAGCCGGCAGAATACCAACCAATAATTTAGCATAATCACGACCACACAAGCATCTATTCATCATATTAGGTCGATGAATGTTTGAACATGCATTCGCTGATGTCATCGCAGTCACAATAGCCTCTTAGCCCGATGGAGTGCGCTTTGGGTTGCGCTAATAACCAACTCATTAATTAACACGTTAACGCACACTTCAATCGCAAATATACGTCACAAGGCGCTCTTGCGTCCAAAATTTGATTTTCGAACTCGATTCGGATTGATAAGCTGTCTATCAAGGGAAATGAGGTCAATTCGATGCTCGGAGCAAATTAACGGTAAGTAGTTAAGTAGGTAGTACCTACATAATTATATCCCAACCCAAATTGATTTGTTACTTAGACTTACTTATTCAGACTACAATGTATTTTCCCTTTTAGTCAACAACCACGTTACGAAAATTAGGAATTCAAAAACTGCTCTGGATAATATAGCCCTGTACGCCATATTTGTTTAACTGTGACAATTCATAACATAACATTACGCCTGTATTCCCGGAGCGTTAGGCAGAGATGTTATAAGTGCTCCCGAATTTCGCCACTTATGTTTATGTAAAAATAATTAGGACAAGTACTAAATAAAAAAATACGCTATACTTCACATAATAAAATATTGTTTTCGTATAGCATCAGGTTACTAGCTCTTAATTTCGAAAAGGGTTTATAGTGTCCAAGTGATGGCAAAGAACACTGACGGAATCACAGGTATTCCTAGTTTAGGAGTCAGGGTTTCAACTTTTGTGCGCCTTTGATTATTATGAATTTTAGCTAGATATTAGTGAAGTGAGTGCGATTGTCGAAGCTAGTAACGTTGAAACAGTTTACATACTTGGCGATTTCAACGCACACCCCGGTGAGTCTTTTTGTTGTGAACTCTTAGAATTCTGTAACGAACAAAAGTGGAGGTGTGCGGACATTGAAAAATTAGGCTTACAGTCAAGTAGCTATACCTTTGTCAGTGACGCGCACGGTTGCAGGCGATGGCTTGATCATTGTGTCGTCACACAGTCTGCTTGGTTAACGATTACTGAGATAGGTATTGTGCACGATGTATTCTGGTCTGATCACTGTCCCATATTTGTTGAGTGTAGGTTAGAAAAGATTAAGCCTAAGTTAATTGACAGTAAAACATCACGTAACAGAGTAATTTGGGGCGAGAGGGATAGTGATCAATTAAGCGTGTTCTATGACGTATGTAATAGTAAGTTAAAGCTGATTGATTACCCTCAGGAATTTGGTTTGTGCAGTAATGGACACTGTGATAATACTGAACATAGGGTAATTCTTGATAAGATGTATGAAAGTATTGTTACTAGAAACGTCGGGTAAACAGGCACCTATATGCTTATATAGGTGCCTGTTTACCTCGTTAAAAAGAATATCGCGATAAGACCCGTTTTCGATAGTGTTTTATAATGTAGTATTGTTACTATTTTGTCAGAAGCTGCGGTACAGAGCCAAGTAGAAACTCGGACCCATAGACATGTTGGCCGTGTTGTTGGATGGAACAAGCACGTGCGAGATTCTCACGCTAGGGCGAGGCTTAAGTATCAGCTATGGGTATGGTACAATAAACCAACTTCTGGAAATATCTACAACGACATGTGCCTGACACGAAAGGTGTTTAAAAGCAAGCTAGTGTGGTGTCAGACTCATCAAGAACAAATTAAGCTTGATATTGTAGCTTCCCTCCGTAAAGCCAATAATTTTCAAAAGTTCTGGAAGGCTACTAAAAAGTTTGATGTTATGCCTGGCCTTCCTGTGAGTGTCGGTGGTGCTGATCCCCCGGACAGCATCGCCGGCATGTTTATGGATGACATTAAAGTGGAGACACCGTTGGGCTCATCGTTGCGAGTGCTCGATGATGGATGCTGTCGTGAATCAGATCTGGTTCGTTTTTCGGCCAAGCAAGTGTCAAGCACCATTAAGAAAATGACGAGAGGGAAGTCCCCGGGTCACGATGGTTTAAGCATTGAGCACTTGCAGCATGCCGGTCCTCACATAGCTAGAGTGCTCGCTATGTTTTACTCTCTATGTATGTGTCATTCGTACCTTCCCAGTGATGCCTATTGTTAAAAATAAAACGGGTGACGTTGCTGATAAGTGTAACTATCGACCCATCTCCCTGGCTACTATTATCGCGAAGGTACTCGACAGTCAGCTGGACGCTCGGTTGGATAGCCTATTAAAATTACACGACGCACAGTTTGGGTTCCGCAATGATCTTGGCACTGAAAGTGCGATTCTCAGCCTGAAACATACGGTGCAATACTATACACATCGTCGAACACCAGTGTATGCTTGCTTTCTAGATCTCTCAAGTGCGTTTGACCTTGTATCATACGAGGTTATGTGGAAAAAGCTGCGGGAGAAAAAAGTGCCAGCGGAGCTGTTGCGTATTTTCCAGTATTGGTATTACAATCAGAAGAACAGGGTGAGATGGGCCGATGGGCTTTCTGTCTCGTACGGGCTAGAGTGCGGTGTTAGACAAGGAGGGATAACATCACCAAAACTGTTTAACCTCTACATATTCGATCTGATGGCCAATTCTCGTACCTAAAAACGTTCACAATCTCATGCCAGCGTCAATCAAATATCAAAAATGTAGGTAAACGCTATACAATTTTTGACAGATTGCGACTGAGATGAGATTGCGAACGTTGTTAAAAATACGAGAATTGCCCCTCTGATCGTTGAGCTCAGCAGCAAGAAAATCGGATGTCGCATTGATGACGTTAGTGTCAGCAACATCAGCTAGGCTGATGATATGGTGCTGCTGAGCCCTACGGTTAGAGCGCTTAGAGAGCTGCTTAGGTGTTGTGAGTGCTATGCTCGAGAGCATGGCCTAGTTTATAATGTTAAAAAAGCGAGTTCTTGGTTTTAAGGCTGCCGGTGCTAAATGTCCTGAGTATGTGACCCCGATTAAACTGAATGGGAATGATATATTGCGAGTGCACCAGTTCAAGTATTTTCAGCATTATGTAACCGACGACCTTAATGACCAAGTGGATATTGAGAGGGAACGTAGGGCACTGGCAGTCCGGTGTAACATGTTGGTTCGCAGGTTTGCACGCTGTAGCAAGGCAGTCAAAGTAACGCTTTTTAAAGCTTATTTCCAAGTGTTTTACACGTGCAGCCTTTGGACCAACTATACTCAGCGGACTATCGGCGCCTTACGGGTCCAGTATAATAACGGGTTCAGGATGTTGATGGGGCTGCCCCGTTTCTGCAGTGCATCAGGCATGTTTGCACAAACACGCGTCGATGACTTCCACGCCATCGTCAGACAGAAATCTGCCTCTTTGCTCTGCAGAGTGCGGGAGAGCTCCAACTCCATCCTGAAGACCATAGCGGGAGGTACGATTCTCCTTTGTTAGGTGATGTTGTTCGAAGATGCATTTCGAACAACAGCCTTGTCGCTAAATAGTTTATAAGTTTACTAACATAGGTATAAGTTATCTTTTTGTTTTCTTTTTGCTTACTAACCCATAATATGGATGTTGCTTAACCGAATTAAAGATTATTTTATTTATTTATTAAGCATAGATACCTATTGTAAGGATTTGTATCAATAAAGTAAGTAAGTAAGTTCGTTATGATTTTGAGGGTGCCTTCATTTGTGGGTGCCAGGAAATTCAAAAGCAGCAGCCGTCAATCCTAGATTCTGCAAAATATAGACACAGTCACAACATGGCCAGATAAAAGTCTCTTCGTGAAAACCAGAGAAAATTACAGACGTAAAGTAAAGTAATAAGTATTCCAAAATTAATATCGACAGCACAAGTATCGAGTCGATATTAAATTGAAATTAATGGTATCGCAGACAACACGGAGTACATAGTCAGAGATATAAATAGGAATCAGAGTAGCACCCGCATGGAATACGTTGAATTCTTAGAACACTAGGCCCAGGCTGTCGGCTGATTGGTTTAATGAGGAACAATATTCAAAGAGGGAAAAGTTCCCAGCCTTATCACAAGTGCAAGCTGTCCGGTGCAACCGCCGCCACCGCGCCGGCGCAAATGTTAGGTGTAGATAGTGCAATCCACGAAGACGGCCCACTACTCCTCCTATAATAACCGTTTATAGTATATGTGTGCAACGGTTAGGAGGAGTAGTGGGCCGTCTTCGTGGATTGCACTATCTATACACATACTTACTATATTTTCACCAAAGTTTTCATTGCGATTTATGCTTATTACCTTAGCACCTTCGCGAGCTTCGTCGCGAAACCATACCAGTGAAACCGCAGTAGTTTGATTCAACTGACTAGCGTTATATTCCGCTGCGAGCAATGTGCTCTGCCCACTGCCACTGTGGGCAGGGCATATTGCTCGCAGAACAGATGGCCGATGGGGGCGAAAAGTTCTGGAATGGCGACCCCGCACCGGAAGACGTAACGTTGGAAGGGCTCCCACAACGTAGACTGATGACCTTGTGAACGCCGCAGGAATCCGCTGGATGCGGGAAGCACAGAACCGGTCGAAGTGGCGGTGCTTGGGAGGGGGGGAGGGGCGGGCTATGTCCAGAAATGGACGTCTTTCGGCTGAATGATGAATGATACTTCTATCGTAGTACGTTCCCGTGGAATAATTTTCGACTTCCACGCGGGCGAAGCCGCGGGGAAAAGTTAGTACAGACATAAAGCCAAAGTACAAATAGAAACTATCACTATTTAAAGCTTTAGATTGATAAGTGCGGTACCATTAATGTTAGAAATAGACTCCCAAGCACCCAACAATAACACATTAGAGCTGCTAATGTGCGCACCCCTATAATTTGCTATCTCTGGTATTAAAGATCCGTTACTCGTTGTGAAACGGTTTAGCTAAGATTACAGACGATGATAAGAGCTTAGCTTTACGTATCTGGTAAACTGTTTTGTATAATCGGTGTGTAAATAAATTGAGTCTTGAAAATTCTGCGGGTATTTAAGTATTTATTCAAAGTGATTTTTATTTGAAATGTAATCTTCAAAGCGCTTTGATAAATTACACAAAAACTTGATATTATGCAGTATTTATTTATTTACTCTATAGTGAATAAGTAATTGTAAAATAAAACATTTCGCAAAGCAACAAATTGAAAATAAATATATGCTGGTCACGTAAACAAATGGACCCATTAGAATGCACTCAAACTGCGAACCCAAAACATTTTTTATTTTCTTGCTAAGTGGTTGGGCTCGCTCTAGTAAGGTCTAAAGCTGCAATATTAAAAATTCAAGCAGTGTCGCCGGTCCGTGGTCCGCTACAATCAAACATCATTTGCGTGCATGAGGCGAGCGACCGTTTGTTTAAGTGGACCGGTCAATAACTCCGCAAATAGCTATTTAATGAATGTGTCGCCACCTAATAACATCGCACATAGAAAAACTCTGACTGAATTGATAACTATTTGGGTCATTGAATCTTGCAAAGTGCGACGGCTCCTCATAATATATTTATCTCAGCAGTTTGTTCAACTGTACGACTGCAAGACAATATTAGTAAATTGCGAAGGATTGTAAATTATTTTGATGATCTGAGCCGCAATTATTGTAACAGCTTTACTAGACGAAACAAATTGGAATCAATTTTAGACTTGATTTAATTGAAGTTATTTATTTGTGCTCATTCTGCTGCTTGGTTGCTTCTGAATTCTGACGCTCCACTGGATAACAGCCTTCAGACAAAAATATATTTTTGCATGACAAGCTTTATTTTCGATTTTGTCAGACGTATTTTGCTATGGAAATAAACTGTATTTCTTTCTTTTTTCAACAGTTTCGGTGTGAATTCTCTACAAGATTTGAATAGTCGTTTACATTGCAGTTATCATGCAATGATTAGATATGATAATGTCTGCGCAATCCAATTCACTTCGAATACTCATCCATTAGGAATAGTTCAAGTAAATATGAGACGAAATAGTAATAATAACAAAAGGTGTGGACAGACCTCACAACTACTCAGACAATGTCGATTAATTTGAGAACCAAGTAAACAAGGACTTGAACAATACGTACCTACAATAAGAAAGCAGACGATATAACATGTCTTTGAATGACAAACGGTAAATCCTTATGTAGAAAACTACTTAGTGTGGAAACTAATATTGACAAAAATTATGTATAGGTATTATGTGCTCTCGGGACAACGATCTGCTACAGCAAACAAGAGTTATTAGCCACAGCATAAACACATTTATCTCTGTAGCAGAAGGATCCAATTGAATCACACCCCGTGTTACTTACGAAAATAATTTACCACTTGGCAAGCTTATTTGCTTAAACTTTCCGCCTCGAGGAATTTGTAAAGTTCGCTTAATTTACCTGCAAATCAAATACGAGACGAATTAAGTGAATTATTTGGCAATTCAAGGACAGCTACGTTAAAGGAGGATCAATGAGTAGTGAGAACTTTTAGTAAATTAATTGTTTCTGTAGTCAGAACAGAATCGATTACCCGAGACAGGATCAAATTAAGAATCTATTGAATCAAATAATTATTTTGATTTACTAAACACTTTTCGCGGAATGTTATCTCTCTCTAGCTATTCGTTACGTGCCTACAACTTTTGATTGCTTTAATTCAAGTCACACCATTTGACAACGATTGATTGTTCAGTCAATGGTCAATCAATCGCTATCAATTATTTGCGTCATGTTTTGTATTGGAATTTCGCGTCTGTCGTTTAACGTTCTGTATAATTACTATAGTTAATCGGTGCCCATATTCATTAAACATGTATATGAGCACTAACTGACTAAAATGTCACACTAAATACCAAAACTCGGGGATGTTGTGGTCATGAAACGTGCGAATAGGACGCGGAATATTTAGTACGAGATTTCTGAAATCTCTCTTTCGAGATGACTCTTGCACGTTTTATAATCGCGACTGCCTTATATTTTATGTATAGATAATGAGACACTGGTGGAGTCTATGGCTATCATGCAGTATCTGGAGGACACTCACCCCGAACCGGCCCTCACTCCGAAATCTCCGCTACTGAAGGCCAGGATGAGAGAGCTCTGTGAGGTTTGTACAAGATAAACTAAAATTCACAGCTTTTAATCATAATAAACCATTTATCTATTTACATGTACTTTTGAATAGTCAAGAGTCGATCAGTTTGTCAGAAAATTTAAGTTCTAGAAATATACATAGCAGGTATAGCTAAATGTTGCATTATTAATTAGTCTCCACGTACGTAGGCACATTAAATAAAACAAATAAATAAACTTTACAACTCTCAAGGACCATTAATTCAAACTTGATTACAATGCTGACAAAACATAACTCAATAATAAAAACGGTTTATGGCTCAACTTTCGCTAACTGTTCTCCGAATTATATAATTAATTGAATTTGCCATTTAACCTGTCCGCATTTAAAGGGTATTCGAGGTGTTAATTCTCCAGCGGCAGTGCGGCACCCCTTTCGCATTGGGGCGGCAATTATCATGAAACTCTGAATTACTTATCTAGAGTAGTAGTAATTAAAGTCAGCGAAAAAATTTTAAAAATCTTGCCCTCCATTTTCAGCGGTTTGAATAATTACTTCAGTAGATTTCAAATACTGTCTGATAAAAAACTATCAAGTAAAATATCTAACTCTAACTTTCTGCCCGGAATTTATGTCACCGTGTTGACTTTATTATTTGGTCAATGACTACGGTATGTGTTGATTGGCGACGTGTTATGTGTTCCGGCGGCCTTAAACACTAGCCGTACTATACAATGCGTGCCACGAAAGATGAGACTTAAATTCACGAGCGCAGTATCGCGCCTCTGGAACCATGATGGATCCATGTTGTTTTTTCACGTCATAGTACGGCCCCTGGACGTTAGTACTATTATTTATTCTGTGCTCCTGGGCTCTTACCGCCGCCCGCGCCGCCGCGCGCCGCCCCGATGACGTCCGCTCTCTTCCCGTCTCCTGATCTCATACCTCTAAAGAGACCTATAAATCAGAATAATCAGAATCAGAGAATTATAATTTATTCATATTCATTTGATTGTTTGTCACAGATGAAAACAGTTCTTACAATTAGCATTTTTGTATCACTGAAACATACCTACATGGCGTGTACAATATGTATATACCAGTGTACCTATGTCAATATTATTGTCTATGTTAAAAATCCATACTTCCATACTATCCATACTAATATTATAAATTCGAAAGTAACTCTGTCTGTCTGTCGGTCTGTCTGTCTGTCTGTCTGTCTGTCTGTCTGTCTGTTACCTTTTCACGCCTAAACCACTGAACGGATTTCGATAAAATTTGGCAAAGCTATAGATCCTTAGAAAAGTAGGCTATGTCCTTCCTGGGGAAGGACATAGCCTACTTTTTTTCTCAAAAATAATCCTACAGGGGGTGATATAGGCGATGAAAGTTTGTATGGGGAACCCAGCATTTCTTAAGTTAGGAATATGAAAATTCAAATTTATGCTTTTAATTCACAAAACTGCACGGATTTCGATAAAATTTGGCAAGGCTATATATAGCATCCTGGGGAAGAACGTAGGCTACTTTTTGTTTTAAAAAATAATCCTACAGGGGTGATTGATATAGGGGATGAAAATTTGTATGGGGAACACAGCATTTCTTAACTTAGTGATAATTATGATAATGCGAGTTTATTATTTTGTTAGGAAATAAAGAAAATGCGGTTCAGCGTTTTTTGAAAAATCATCCCCTAAGGGGGTACAATAGGGGTTGATATTAAAATTCACAATACAGCACGGATTTTGATAAAATTTGGCAAGGCTATAGATAGCATCCTGGGAAAGGACATAGGCTACTTAGCCGACCCCAACAAAGTTGGGAAAAGGCTAGGCAGATTGATTTAAGGGATTACAAATATGGGTTGATTTTAAAATTCACAAATAGTATTAAAATGTTTGTGTACCTACCTATTTTTAAGAGATTTAAGGGATTGGAAATGTAGTCATAGTTCGTATCTGGACTTCTTGAGGTAACATTTAGTCTTTATTTCATTCGACGTTTTTACACTTTTTACGACGAATGGATTTTCATACGGTTTTCACCAATGAACGGAGTGATTCAGTGTATATTATGGTTTTTTTTTTATAAATTGGCTGAAATATGACGATGATTGTTGAAGATGTCGGAAAAAATCATGCTGACTGGGAGCTTTGAGCCCACCACACACAGCAACGATATATCGTAGCGATTTGAGTTTGCATAGTTATATTGGACGGCCCTATGTTTTTCACTTGAACGTTCCCATGGGATATTTTCCGACATATACGCGGGCGAAGCCGCGGGCAAAAGCTAGTAATTTATAAAAATAGAGTTACACTTTTAATTTTTGGTGGTTATTATCCATTGCATTGGTTGTTTTAGTCAATCTCGTCTGCGCAAGTCAAACTACGTGGTGTATCAAGTCTCGCCTTTCGTGGCACGCATTGTACGTAGATAGTTGGTATCTTTATGGGTAACAGCAAGGAAATCTCCGGAACTACTAATCACCAACTAACCGAATCAACTGAATCCTTGGTCGTGAGTTCGTGACACGAGCGTGTCTGACAAAACGTTTGTTTTAGATGACGTTTGTCCAACAATTTTGAAAAAGTTTGCCAAATAAGAAAGAATTTTTTTTTTTTTGCAACACTGACTGAAAAAACTCACTCTCTCTTCTTGGGTCTTGGTACTGAGGAGGATCTTAAAAAATCGAATTGGGGCTACTAGCAGGTATGTCAGGTATCATATTATGAAAGAGCGCTGTTTGCACATTCTAAAATATTTTTTTCTTTTTTTAGACCGCATAGTTTTCGACTTTTGATGAAAAATATAAAAAAAATACCGTTCCCAATTATCTTCGAAGTTTGCATAGAGAAAAATCTGAAATTATTCTATGTGATAGAAGTTTATGTAAAGATTACAGGAAAAATAAAACGATGTCTCTAAATAGCACACTTTTTCGGAACCCTCGGTACGCGAGTCCAACTCACTCTTGACTGGTTCTTTTTAATGTCTCTAAGGAACGGTTTCTTGATGGTACTTCTATATTTGAGATCGGCTTCCACTAAACATCTACTGATAGTATGTTTAGATATTAGGATCCTATTTCATTTTTAAATAGTTCCTGGCCATAACAAATAGATAACCATGGTTTATTTTTGAAGTTGCTTTCATCGGCGATGCACTCCCATACTCAATTTACCCGAAGTCTGGTCGGTTATCGACGTTTCCAGTTTGTAGTTCGCTTTATATACTTTTTCATGAATGTCTTTTATTTTTTCAAATACTTTGCAGCCTGATCACGCGATATTTTAGGTCCTTTTGGATGCGAGTATAGAAACATCACCGGTACTTATTTCGGGAGATGTGGTTTTTCTAAAACCTAATGTACGAACAGACTCTTTTGTCGCGATGTATTTTATACACTCTGAGTCCACTGGCTCCAATAATTTACTTTTCAATAATTTGAATGAATTAAAGAAATGCACCGAACCCAGCGTGGTGTGACCAGAAGAACGGACTCTTTTGTCGCGATGTATTTTATACACTCTGAGTCCACTGGCTCCAATAATTTACTTTTCAATAATTTGAATGAATTAAAGAAATGCACCGAACCCAGCGTGGTTTGACCAGACTATTTGAATGAATTAAAGAAATGCACCGAACCCAGGGGTGTATTTACCCTAGGGCCAAAAGGGCCATGGCCCGGGGCGGCAGGCTGCGAGGGGCGGCGCAAGCCGCACCTCGCGCTCAACTTTGTGCCACTTTCTTTTAGACTTTATATGCCTGAAGAAATTTAAAAAAAGCCTACCTACCTAATTAATTAAATAAATCCAGTCACAATCGACACAAAAAATGTAAACATCGTAAACGCGCATGTACGCACGGCTACAGATCAAGCTATACAATTCCAGTATAAGCTGATCTCGTATTGTATAGGATTTCTTTACAACGAGAGGTCAGTGTAAACTGGAAATGTATAGCTTGATGTGTAGCCGTGTGTACCTTACTACGATTCTTTCCTTTATACAGGGTGATTTTTTAATGACCAGCCAAATTTTCACAAGGTGTTCTACCCATGAATATGAACAACTTTCACTATGGGACCAACTTTGAAATCACGAAAAAAAAACCAGCGGTTTCCTACAAAAGTTCAATACCTACTCGATCAAAATGTATGAAACAGCTGATATTTTTTTTGCGATTTCAAAGTTGGTCCCATAGTGAAAGTTGTTCATATTCATGGGTAGAACACCCTGTGAAAATTTGGCTGGTCATTAAAAAATCACCCTGTATGTTGTTAGGTCCCCTGAGAGTTGTCTATACCCAAGTTTGCAACACTAAAAACTTGTGCTACTCCCATGGTGCTCGAAATTCTGGGACTTGCATCCGTTTTTTTTAAATTATTTTTTTAAAATAAATCTTTGTTCTTTATTTTGGTGAAGCAAACTAAATTGGGTACAATTTGAGCCTAACTCAAGCACTCTAGGTCTATTGGTAGCAAAGATAGGTATATACAGTCAAAGATGGGCACTTTTTCCAAAAAGTGAAAAGTTATCAATAGGGTCATTTCCCAAGACCCGTACCCGGCATTGCCACTAAAGTCATTATAGAACTCGTTGAGTAGAGTACAAATATAATTTTTATATTTTTATCTTCAAAAATAAAGAAATAGGGGGCCGCAAAAGTTGTCAGTTTTAGACCATTTTTGTGCGAGCTCTATTGCTACAAGATAGGATAGGAATTAAAATTTTATGTGTATCATGTACGTAGTTAAATACTGTACTTAATCAACAAATACTAAAAACGCCGATTCTTAAGGTATTTCGTTTAAATATGGGTGATTTTCTGCAACTGGCAAAAATAACTTTGTAGTTCACAGTATCATTGTGAAGTACAAAGTTATCTTTGCGATTGTTAAAATTTAAGATGTAAAATATTTTTTGTTTCGTTTTGTTTTTTAAATATCATTTAGGTACTTAGTGCAACGACCACATAACCCATGGTCGTTGCACTTGGTGTTAAATATTGTAGGTACGGTGCACAGTGTTCCAATCGATAAAAAAAATTCCCTCTGCTGTTTAAGGTAAATTTATCGATCAAGGGATGCATTTAAAATGAACGAGTAAAACTCCCCCGTGTCAATTTGAAATGCTTTTTTTTTTAAATGATGAAGGTGACCTTTTCATGAAAAAAATTAAAATAAATTCTGAAAACGTAACTGTCCAAGATATTTATTTTGTATAAATATAATCTGATAAAGCATCTTTGGGTGCATATTTTTCAGTTTTTATTTTTAGAAAATCACGTCCGGATACTTACCGAGAATTTTTTTTTTCTGATTTTCGTTTTTATTTTTTTTCTCCTTAAAACCTCAAAAGTGCGACTTGTCAACTAGCACATAAATATTTCTCGTAACAAGGCCTATCACTGATAAAAAAATCACGAGTTGAGATGAGTTTTTAGCGAGAAAAAAAATAAAAACAAAAGACCTTATCAGACCTTATTTATATAAAATAAATATCTTGGACAGTTACGTTTTGAGAATTTATTTTAATTTTTTTCATGAAATTGTCATTGTTGTTGTTGTGTGTGTTGTGATTTTCATTATCATTTTTATAAAAAAAAAATATTTGAAATTGACACGTGGGTGTTTTACTCGTGCATTTTAAATGCATCCCTTGATCGATAAATATCATAAATAGCATTGGGAAATTTTTTGATCGATTGATCGATTGGAACACTGTGCGGTGGTACGAAGCCCTTCGTGTGCGAGTCCGACTCGCACTTGGCCGGTTTATTGATTCATTACCTATCACCATTCTCAGCCCGCATCAACGCACTGCTGGATTTTATTTTATAATTAAAAGTTTTTGCTATATTCCGTTAATTCATGGGGCGGCAAACCTTACAGGCCCGGGGCGCTGAATCTTAAAATACGCCACTGACCGAACCCAGCGTGGTTTGACCAGACTCGATTGCTCGATTGAACCCAAAGATTCCTGGAGCCACATGGTCTCACTCTTGTCGTGTCGTACACACAGTTTCAGAGACAAAACTCAACCATTTTCTTTTGCAGATAGTAGTCTCAGGCATCCAGCCGTTACAAAACATCGGTCTAAGGCCCCAGTTCGAGACGACGGAGCAATACACGAAGTTCACGAGATATTGGACTAACCGCGGTCTTCAGACCTTGGAAGAACTGCTGCAGAAGACAGCTGGGAAATATTGCGTTGGAAATCAGATCACCATC
Organism: Cosmia trapezina; assembly: GCA_905163495.3. Classification (NCBI taxonomy): domain Eukaryota; kingdom Metazoa; phylum Arthropoda; class Insecta; order Lepidoptera; family Noctuidae; genus Cosmia; species Cosmia trapezina. The sequence continues at coordinate 21,958,607 of LR991022.1, forward strand.
GCTGATTTATGTCTTGTGCCTCAGTTGTACAATGCCGTAACCAGGTGGGTTTGTAAACTAGCGCTTTCTTGTATTTCTAAGGAGTTGGTTTTCTATAGAACGTATGAATGCTTAAGTGTGAGTTACAAGACATGATAAAGTTTGGCTGTTTGTTGGTAACTATTCTTTAGGCTGTTCCTAAATAATATCGAGAGGGGGCCAAACTTTTCTATAAAAAAAAATGGCAGGCCAAAAAAAAAAAACCTTAATTTCATCATAACTTAAAAACGGTAAGAGCTATAGAAATACATCTTCTTGAAAAAATGTAGAATATAAATTTATCTATTTTATTTAAGAGAACTTTTTTGATACAACTAATAGTTTATCAGAAATAGACTTTTTTATAGAAATTTCTTGTGATACTGAAATTAGGAACTTACGTTGTTAATTAATCGTTAGTTACAATAAAATTCTATATTATAATGGATAATTGTTTAATAAGAAATAAAGTAAATAATACGACAGGTGAAAAAAAAAGTACAAATGAGTATTTATGTCAATAGTGCGTTATTGACATAAATACTCATTTGTACTTTTTTTTTTCAAGAACTCTGGCAGAGAGCAGTGCAGTTCAAAGATTTCTTTGCGCAACTACATGCTTTAGAACACTACTGCTTGCATCCACACTTGACTGTTACTTGACACGCTGCAGAAACAGTGGGAATAGCAGTTTGTCAGCTTCTTTCTTCCATCCATACCCGCATGGATTTGGCATTTTCATTTCCGCCACATGCGCGCAAGCCCAGATACTGGCTTGGTATATCGATCGCCTACAGTGATGCCAAAGAGCATTAATTTGGCAGAATATAATCTTCCTCAGATCAGCATTTATTGTGTCCTCTTTTTGACCCCCCCCCCCCCCCATTTTTTTTTAAAAAGCTGTTCAAGTGACTTGAAATCTGTTGTGCCCAAAGAAAGGTGAGTAAATGGATGATTCACTATTTCCGTCATTACTTCTGTTACGGAGTCAGGACTCTTTTTCCAAGCATTAAATACATTTCTCTTGTACCTTCCCCTCATTGAAGAACCAGTGAATACATACCAAAGAGGCAGGGCATGGCTTCTACGTGGCCCGAGAGCTGTTGTGATTTATTCAACTTCAATTATTCTCTTGTTATTTCCTGTTCCGAAACTGACAAACACTTGGCAGTGTTCTGAAATATCCGTAAAGTTTTTAAAATGGTGAACTAAAATGACGACCACATCAGAGTCAACAGTGCGACTCGTCGTTCCTTCTTTCAATGCGTGAAGCACATGTAATACTAACCTTGTGTCAGCTTCTTCATGGTCGCATTTTACTGACATGTTATTTTCATGCCCCACATGGCTAACATTTTCTGCTGCAGTGATGTAAAAATCATTTTGTATCCCTTCAAGATTCGAAACAGCTTCTTCACTCAAATATCTAAACAATTCCTGCTTGTTTTGTGCGTTGCGCAGAAAATTTGACCATTATTCTTTGGGCAGCCTTACGTACGTATGCAACTAAACTGCCGGCCGGCCCGGCCGACCGACGCCGACACTCGCACTGCTCGAAGAGCCTCGCTCTTCTGTGGGCTCGCAGATTTGGGTGGTTGTGATACACTAGAAATGTGGAAAGCTCTAACAAAACCCTATTTAATATTTTTATAATTAATGTACCAGAAAATTAAAACATAAATCACTACATTAATTTTTCTTATATTGTGAGGCAATTTTCTAGCAAACCCTTGATTTATCACTAAAACCATCATATACAAAGTTTTATACCCTTTTGTTTACTTCTTACATAATTTCTTCTAAAGTCTTTAGTTCTTGAGTTATACCAAGAAAACCAGGTTAAAATAACTTATTTTTTGTTAAAATGGCGGCCATTTTGGTATTTTAACAGAATTTATTTGGCCCCCCCTCAAAATAGAGTAATATCATCCTAAATAACAGATATCAACATATATACAAACTTTATCACGACTTGTAACTCCCGTGATTATTTTGTATGGGGATTCATACGTACTATACTAAGGGTGAATTTGACTAAACTTTTATACCTAGTACACACGGCTACACATCAAGCTATACATTTCCAGTGTACACTGACCTCTCTTTGTAAGGAAATCCTATACAATGCGAGATCAGCTTATACTGGAAATGTATAACTTGATCTGTAGCCGCGCGGGATGTTTGTTACTCAATCACGCCAGAACGGCTGAACGGATCTGGATGTTTGGCACAGAGATAGATTATAGTCTGGAATAGCACATGGGCTACTTTTTATCCCGGAAAAATGTATGGTAAGGCTAGTGTGAATCTTTGTGTTCAATCGAGCAATCGAGTCTGGCCAAACCACGCTGGGTTCGGTGCATTTCATTAATTAATTCAATTAATGATTGAAAAGCAAATTACACGTTACGGCTAATTTGGTCGGATATCTTTAGAAAATAAAGCGTTCGTTTAGCTTTATTTTCTAAAAGATATCCGACAATCACGGATATGGTTCACTTGTCATGGTTTATGATTCCTTAGAGATACGAGTAATAACTAGTAAGAATAAACACGCACAATTTACAAAAACAGCCCAAAACTTTTAACACAAGAAAAGCCCTTTAATTACGAAAATACGGACTTACTAATGATATACCTAGTTAGTAATTAACGACGTGTTAATTAAACAATATTTCAAGCTAGACGCATAATATCTTTAGAAAATAAAGCGTTCGTTTAGCTTTATTTTCTAAAAGATATCCGACAATCACGGATATGGTTCACTTGTCATGGTTTATGATTCCTTAGAGATACGAGTAATAACTAGTAAGAATAAACACGCACAATTTACAAAAACAGCCCAAAACTTTTAACACAAGAAAAGCCCTTTAATTACGAAAATACGGACTTACTAATGATATACCTAGTTAGTAATTAACGACGTGTTAATTAAACAATATTTCAAGCTAGACGCATAACCAAACTTTTAACACAAGAAAAGCCCTTTAATTACGAAAATACGGACTTACTAATGATATACCTAGTTAGTAATTAACGACGTGTTAATTAAACAATATTTCAAGCTAGACGCATAATTATAATTTCGGCCGTAATAGGTTGGGGAATATTAAAAGGTAAGCTTCACAACCACTTCCCCCGCCGGCTCCCACAAGTTGCCCGCGAGTCGCAAAGCTAACAATCCATGTTTTTCTTCCATTATTCACTTTTTACCATAGATAATATTTTAACAACTGAGCCTATAAGCGTATGGGCCTAATATAAAACTAAAACATTTCACTTTATCTTGAAGGTTTGACAAATCTGTTTATTTTCCATTTCTTCACTCTATAACTGAAAATTGTGATCTGAAATCTAAAACACAGTTTGCATCAAACAATAAAAGTTTTGATTGAAAACGCACGAAAGAGTTCAAGAGATTTTTTTTCTTTTTCAGACATAAACTGGACATCAGCAAGTACCCAACGGTTTCGAAACTATACCAGTCATTGTTAAATGAAAAAGTTTTTCAGGAAACTCATCCTGAAACCGTGAAATCAAAAATATAAAACTATATAAAGTACGTTATTCATTAAACCTAGAGGCGCACTGAAAATGTTAGTTTCAGGAAACCGTTTGGTTCATATTTAAAGTAAATTGTATAAGCATGTATTTAATCCTAACTAAGGAGGGCTTTGCCCAGAGTGCAGGCTAACAAAAAATATTTAAACCGGGTTTAAAAACCTCCGCAGACTCGATGGGTATGGATAAAACAAAACGTGATACAACAAGAAATTAAGGGTTTTTTTGAGTGGTTATCGACCGCATTAATGGAAGTAGTCACTTGAGATCAGTTTATAAATGTATTTTTTTTTTTTTTTTGTTTAAACTTCAAAGACGTAATGGGCATGTATCTAAATACTATAAAACAGTTTTTCTCAACTTATACTTCAAGTAAAAACACTAAGGGCGAGCGCGCACTGCGGTGCGTTTCCGTTAGTTCTGTCTGCCGCACGGGGCGGGGCCTACAGTAACAAAACGCATGACCGCAGTGCGCGCACGTCAAAGACATTCCATACTTTACAGATTTTAGCGTTTTTCTAACGCATAGTTAGAAAATCGCCCTTACAGAGGTCGTTGATCTCATAATGAACGACATCAAATCTTTTTATTTTAACGTGTTTAGATATAGATACCCAGTGCCTGTCGAGTTTATAGCTAGCCAATTTAAAATAACCCTGTATACAGGGTGACTTTGAAAACATGCGACAAAATTTAAGGGGTGCATCAGTATGAACAACTTTTACTAAGGGACCAACATCGAATTTGCAAAAAAAAAATCCGACCTTCTTTTACAAAAGCGTCCAATACCTTTAAGTATAATATGGGAAGGTAATTTTTTTTTGCGAATTCGATGTTGGTCCCTTAGTAAAAGTTGTTCATATTGATGCGTAGAACACCCCCTTAAATTTTGTCGCATGTTTTCAAAGTCACCGTGTATATAAAATGCGAAAGTGACTTTGTTTGTTATGCTTTCACGCTAAAACGGCTGAACGGATTTCGATGAAATTTGGCACATGGGTACGGGTAGACCATGGCCTGGATTAGGATATAGGATAATTCCCTTTGAGATAATTTCCGATCTCCACGTGAGCGAAGCCGCGGGCAAAAGATAGTACAATAATAAATCTATTTTCTAATAACGAATCAAACTGTCTTCGGGAACACAAATTAATTGGTGCGCTTCTGCCTTCTAGGATCAGATGGGGATTTTAGATTAATGTTTTATTAAATTAAACTAAAACCCTGTTATTGCTTCGTCGTCGAGGACTCTGGCTAAGGAATCGATATGTTTTGTAGCAGTTGGATATCTTGAGACCTAAAATAAAAACCTACATCACCCTAAACCTGTGTAATTTTCTTTTATCCGACTTCAAAGAAGAGGAGTTGGTAGCTTGGTAGAGTAGAGGTGGTAATATCTTAGAGGTAGTACCTTCTTTCTTTTATTTATACCATAGCCTTAGGCTATCGTACTAGCCCATCAAAGGTATGTCTCATTTACGGAGACGCGGGGCGTCGAGCGGCGCGGCCCGCACTAAATTCAAACATAGGGCGTTCTATGAGAGTGTTTACGGAGAAGCAATTAAGACTTCTTACACTTGACGGCCCGCAGCCCGCCCCGCATAACGCGACGCGCGACGCCCCGCGTCTCCGTAAATGAGGCCTAAGTGTGGTGGATAAGGTTAGAGTCACGTTAAATGAAAGCAATTTTCTTTAGCGCCCTTATAAAACAAGCACTACGCCATTTGCTCGCCTTGCATTAATTAAGTATACACTTATCTGTCACACAGTGAAGGCTGCCCCACTTTTTGAAAACAATGAAGGTTTAAGGGTTGAAGGCGATTAGTTGAATCAAAGGCACACAAAAAAGGGTTAAACGCGGAAGCCCTAAATAGCATTACATCCGTTACCTTGTTTCGGTAAGCAAATACAGGCTGAAATTTTAATGGTTGTTTTGCTCTTAAAGGGTGACTGTACTCATCATTATGAACAATGTTGCCATTCTCGGTATATTTGGTCCATACTTTTAGAAGCGTATATTCATACACATATTTTTAATTATTTTATTTATACACATATTTTTATTTATTTTATATTTGCATATTATTTGTTACATGCTGCACCGGTCGACGTTATTGCGTCAACGCCGGCTATCGCTGAAAACCAGCGCTGGGGCTCCATTTTGCATGGGGTCGCGGCATTATGCTGAGCGGTGGCCGTTTTGCGTAGATGTGACGCATATTTTCTCCCAATTTGTTTTTAAATAATTATTTTACTCTGTTGTAGTTTGCGTCATGTTTACCGCAAATAAACATTTTTTCTTCTTCTTCTCTTTCTAACAACTTTTACTATAGGACCAAACCTGAAATCGCGAAAAAATAATCTCCTGCTCAGTACATTTCTCTACATCAAACTCGTCAAAATGTAGGGAGCAGCTGATTTTTTTTTCGCGATTTCAGGTTTGGTCCTACAGTAAAAGTTGTTCATAATGATGAGTACAATGACCTTTTTTTTTTGACCCTTTAAGAGGAAAACAACCATTAAAATTTCACACTGTATAAATATCCGATAGGAAATATATATAAATATATCCTGAAATCAGTTGTACAATCAGAGAAAATAATTGTTAAGTAAATTAACACCCATGTCAATTTGCTGTGTTGTGCCACTTGTGATTTAAATATCCACACCACAGTCACCGTATGATTATAAACTATCGAACAGTTGTGAACTGCAACAAACCATTTACAATTTAACGCATTATTTTTCGATAGTTTATAATCTATCCATAGCAAACCGTGAAATTATGAACTGGTATCAAACTGGTATGCGACGAACGCACCTTGCTCTAAAAACAGTCAAGTAACTGCGACTAACTTGGAAGAAGCGCACGCCGGCTGCTGCCGCGGCACCGCTCGCTTCGCTCGCTCGGCTCGCATGATAGTTCTATCCTCGGTTGGTCAGGATGCCCTGGCTTAGTTACTGCAACCAATTCGGCTACCGTCAAGACCTACCAATCAGGGACGGTTCACAATTTTACGAGTGATAAAATCGGACATATTGTAAACCCTGTCGGTAAGCGTCGTCGTTCGTCCACAATTTGATGGTTTGACATGGATAGATTGTAAACTATCGAAAATTAATGTAATACTGCTTACAATATAACTTGAATATAACGATATATTGTAAGCAGTATGGCACAGTTCACAACATATCGACAGTTCACAATCTCACGAGATAGATAGATTATAAACTAACGGTGTTTACAATCATACGGTGACAAATATACGGACAATTAGTCAATTTGATTAACAATGAATTTCCCTGACTTTACATAATATGACGGCCATTACTTATGTACAGGACTCTAATGTCGAGTTGTCAAGTGCTACACTTATGCCCTGTGTCCTGAATTTCCTTCACATCAGGGAATGCTAACGAGCCATGACATCAGCATAACTACGCCGAATATGCTTTCTTACAGAACTTCACAACACAGTGTAGTAGAGTATTAAGTCTGTGCCACATAAATAGCTGAGCGTCTGTCATTCGGTACCTAATGTAAGTACAAGATACATCTAGATCGAGCCACCGCGTGGCCGGTCATGAGACAGCAATATTAACAGTAAAAGTACTTTGTTTGGCAACATTTTTAAATTTTGCCATGCAAAGTACTTTGTTTGGCAACATTTTTAAAGCAAAAATACGGCACGCCGTAAGAGACAGAAGATACGATGCTTTGTCTCAATTTTCCTAATTATTTCGTATATATGTGTCTCGCTTCCACACTTCACACTGTAATCATGGCAACGTCTAGATGTATAATGTCATTGATAAGTACAGTACGACAACGTTCAAAGGTACCATCGTATTTCTTCGGAAAACCAAAATATAGCGAATAAAAAGTATAGACCAATAGGAATTGTTTTTTTTTTTTTTATTAGTTAGGTACCACTTATTAGGTACTTGGGAGCCCAATATGTGGCAATGCTGCCAGCCTCTTGGGCACTTTTCCTATTGACAGCGATGCGGACGAATTTGTCACTATGTCCACAATCAGCACAAAATGTAGTCACAACGTCCACAATGAGAGACGTCACCCATAAACCAATCAAACATCACCGTCAACATACATGAAAGGTTTTTAACCAGCAGGGGCCGTACTATGACATGAAAAAAGATCATGGATCATGCTGTACAAAACTCACCGTGAAAACTTAGGTGAAGTGAGCGTGGAGTGAGCTGTCAATAATGTCAATCCACACAGCTCACTTCACCTACAGACCGTTCACTAAAACTTTTGCATTCCTCATACTTGGAAAGTAGTGTTTGTTTGATCCGAGTAGCGGGTCGAAGACGCTGCTCCCCACCCTTGGTCGGGAAATACTCATAGTAATTGGTTCCCTCTCTAGGGCGGGAATGAATTTTAAAAATAGAATTAAACTTGGTTAGGTAGTCGGGCTGCGGTTTTGTGAGAGTAGGTACAGCTTACAGAGTTAGTATCCTGCCAAATTATACTCTTTTTTTTTTAATTTTAAAGATGGAACACACCGCGTCACCGCGTAGTTATTTTTTTCTATTCACACTGGCTGTTTGTACAAACAGCCAGTGTGAATAGAAAAAAATAACTAGTAAGCGGGACGGCCTGCGGCGGTGACGCGGTGTGTTCCATCTTTAAAATTAAAAAAAAGAGTATAATTTGGCAGGATACTAACTCTGTAAGCTGTACCTACTTCGTTCAAATAAATAGGCACACATGTACACACATCAACACGGTCTAGGGATATTTTTAAAAAAGCGAATTACTATCAATGTGTTAATTATTTATATGACATGTATGTATTTAAAAGATACGTTATATAATATTCTACCATTTTTTAAGAATGGTTAAGGTACTTAGATTAAAATTTCAGGATTTTATGGAAAAAAAATGAAGCATAGACGGAAACCGTATATGAATTAACTTTTAATTTGTGAGTAAAAACTGAAAAAAATAGAAAAATCATTTAATTTGTGTTTATAAACTTGAAGTTAGTAGTCTGAGAAAGCGCCCATGATGTTCATAACACATCGGCAACGACTGCTCAGAACAAGGTTGTCAATGTCTTGCTGCGGAATATTGTCCCATGTCCTTCTGAGGTGCGCAAAAAGTTGATCTTCTGTAGCCAGATTTTCAGGAACTTCCTTCAGAACTCTTCTTTGCAGCATATCCCAAGCATGCTCAATGGGATTTAGATCTGGCGATTGAGCAGGCCAGTCTAAGGCCCTAACATTGTGTGTATGTAACCAAGCTGCTACCGTTCTCGCCGTGTGTGCCCGGGCATTGTCGTGCATGAGCAGGAAATCTTGCCCCATTTGTGTTCTGTGGGGCAAGATTACGGGCCCCAGCACCTGTTGGACGTATCGTTCTGCCGTCATATTGCCCCGCACCCAAACGAGATCCGTCCGTCCTCCGAGACGAATTCCTGCCCAAACCATAATTGTTCCTCCTTGATATGGGTGAACTTCCTGAAGGTTCTGAAGACGGCTCCATCGTCCAGGAACTCGCCAAACACGCGTCCTTCGTGAATCTGGATGGAAGCCGAACCTGGATTCATCCGTGAACAGCACATTGGACCATTGCTCACGGCCCCAGTCCACGTGGTTCCGAACCCATTCTAATCGTCGTCCACGATTGCCTCTCCGTAAAGGTGGGACCCGGAGTGGTCTACGAGAGCGTAGATTGCTTTCATACAGTCGCCTTCTTACAGTTTGGTCACTCACAAGCACTTGGTGTTCCACTCGCAGTCTTTGGACCAATTGAGTCGCCGTTGCATTTGGTTGAGCTCGCGCAGTAATTTGCAAAAATTGGTCTTGTCTGGGGGTAGTGATGTGACTTGGCCCCCGGTGCCTCTCCGCTACTTCACCTGTGGCACGATAGCGTGTCCACAATCTTGAAATTACATTTTGGTGGGTTCTTATGGCCTCAGCAACATTACGCTGAACAGACCCAGCTTCCAGCATTCCCACAGCTCGTAACATCTCCAACCTCGTCAAATGTTGGCGTTGCATGGCTACAATAACTCAATTTTAACTTTATCTTTCGTTTAAAAATGAAAAAAAAAACTGTAACTAAACGTAATTCGTATTGTTTTCTAAATTTCGCACAGGTGAAAATTCCCTCTCCTACACATCAAGACATTTTTATGCCACCGAAACAAAAGAATTTTCAAAAATTTGAATTTGGAATTAGTCTGAGATAAATTACAAACAAATCGGTGTATAAAAGATTCCAATGCGGCCAGTACTTTTAGAGTTATTTAATTGAGTATGAAATATCCCTAGACCGTGTTGATGTGTGTATTTTTATCAATAAATATTTTAGAAAAATTGCTATTTTTAGGCTTCCGTACCAAAATGGTAAAAAGGAACCCTTAAGGTGTGACTCAGTCTGTCTGTCTGTCTGTCTGTCACAGCTGGATATCTCAAGAACTACTAATGCTATCAACTTGAAATTTGGAACAGTTTTAGATGACGTTTACCCAACTATTTTTAAATTAAGGGAGAAGTAAAAATATTTATATTTTTTTTGTAACAGGGACTGAAAGGGGGTCTTCAAAATTCAAAGTAGGGCTACTAGGGCATGTGGGGTATCATATGAAAGAACGCTGTTTGCACATTCTCAAACATATTTTTGTTTTTTTTAGGCCGCATAGTTTTTGACTTTTGATGAAAACATGTAAAAAAAATACCGTCCCCCCCCCTTATCTCCGAAGTTTGCAAAGATAAAAATCTGAAATTATTCTATGTGATAGAAGTTTATGTAAAGATTACAGGAAAAATAAAACGATGTCTCTTAATAGGACACTTTTTCAAAAATCGAAACGGAACCCTCGGTGCGCGAGTCCGACTCGCTCTTGACCGGTTTTTTACTTTCCTTATATTCGAAATGAAAAGTAGAGTGTTTAACACGGGTGAAAGTCACCAATTCCTACTTGGACTATAGCCGCCCTCGCTGCGCTCGGGCGTCTAAATGCCTCGTATAGGAATTGATTCCCTTCCACCCTTGTATAACAATCTACTATTCCCTTGCCCGTAATGTTGGCACCATTGCTTTCAAGCCAGCCAAAACCTGACAACAACAGCTTGAAAGCAATGGTGCAAACATGACGGCCAAGGGACAAGTTATAGTGAACTAGAGAACGGTCTGTATCTGTATGTTTTCACCTTTTCACGGTGAGATTTGTAAAGAATAGTACTGAAGGTGTCATGGCGTCGATGCGCACGTCACTAAATACACTGTTTGTGTATAGGTATTACACTGAATATAAAGTGTGATATTCATAAACAATAGATACTATGATAGTTTCATTTGTCTCATGTGGAAAACTTCGTGGATAAGCTCAGTCTGGGGTAAACAGAGGATTCGGCCTACTACTGAGCACATTTAGAGCTTCGAGATCTCCACGTGCACCTGTGCTACGCGTTTGCACATTATTTGGGTAAACATAGTAGTTTGGGTAGTCATGAACTCATGATACTATATTTTAGCCTATAGGGACCTACGTACTTATAGCACAGAATAAGTATCTACTTATAGCTTACATATCAAGTTACCTTATGCATGCTCGAAGCCACACCGCTGCCGCGGTAGCGGTGTGCACAAGGCACACCGCTACCGCGGCAGCGGTGTGGCTTCGTCGCCTCGCTTTCAATACGACAACGACTTGATGTTGCACTGTCATAAATCGTTGAATTACGACTTGCTCTGCATATTTAGGTCACAGCTGCAATAAGAAATATTACGCCTTGTGAATACTAACATGATTGCCTACTATGTACTTAGCTATAAACGCGAATTTAATCGCAATTATTCTCATTCTATTCACTAAATAAGTAATGGCTACTATAAAATGTTTCTGAACATTAACATCAATGCATATATCACGGGTAATGCTAGAAGTTGACTTAGTATTGCCCAAGCTTTTTGGGTAAAGTCCGAATAATCAGTAAAATAAATTTTAATTCGGGGTTTACCCATAGTCACCTAGGTCTACCCAACTCTGGCTGGGTAATGTTAGGTGTTGCGTAATTTTCGTCCCCGTGGCGCAAATCGCGGGGGCCCGCGTTCCCCCGCGCCGCTTGCACCTGCCTGAACGTGCTTATGGCAGTTGTAGAAAAAGCTGATGATCTGTATAGGCTAGGAAACGAACGTGGTACTTTGAGGAAATGTTCTCAAGGAATCAGTTTTCTGTGTGTCATAATAAACTGATTGATGTAGAAAATATATTACCAGAAAAAAAAAGCTTACGAGAGCTTGCAAATGAACAGTCGCTTTCAGGAGGCCAGGGTTATAAAAGATGTAATTGCAAAACAAAATGTGCTACAAAGAAGTGTACATGCTGCAGAAAAATTTTGCAATTCAAAATGTCACAGTAGTTTATCTTGCTCAAATAAATAATTTCAATTTTAATAACAACAATCGGTAGTACTTTGAACTAATTGTCATACAAACTGTTAATATGTTTGTACTATTAAATATATCATGTTTCAGCCCGTTATTAGTTTTTGCTATTAAAGCTATTATGTTTGTGCTCTCCAAGCGATTACGTTCGCCTTTATATGTATTTTAAATAATAAAAGTTTAAAATTCCCTTGGATTTTCATTTCACTAATTAATTAGACAAATTAACATTACCCAGCCAGAGTTGGGTAGACCTAGGTGAGTATGAGTAAACCCCGAATTAAAATTTATTTTACTTATTATTCGGACTTTACCCAAGAAGCTTGGGTAGAACTAAGACAACCCGGGTAAACCTAGGTTTACTCCATCTTCTAGCTTTACCTGTAACAGATATAATATACACTGGTGCCAATTCTCTTGTACACCGAAGTAAATTAGACTACTTATTAATAAAATTTCTTAGTTTTGGTTAAGTGAATTCTGGTAAAGGTATTCTGCAAACAAGATTCTCTAAACTTAAAAACAATTTTCACACAGCTAAAATCGAGTTTGACAATCGCAAATTTGAATAGACCATAGACCAAGATTTGTCGGTAATTATAATTCAATTGAAAAATTCAAATGTAAATTCAATTGAATTCAATTGAAATTGATTGATTGGAATTGTGAATGAAAGTGAACGAAATGATCTGAAGTGCAAAAAACCCTGAATAAATACTAAAAATAATTATTTTTGAAATGAAATACAGGGCTAAAAACAGGGATACTGAAAGCTTAAAACTATATTGTTGTCCCTTCAAAATGGTTGAGCTGAATAACAATTAAAATTTTAGATGAAAAACGTCAAATTCAGAAGAGCACAAATTGCCATTTTCTATAAATTACCTAGTGCTGTCAAACTTTAATATTAGGTAGTAAGTTTTATAACTTTAGTCAATTTTAGAATGCGAAACGTCGTTTGACAGGAAAAACTAAATTTTGGTATACCTAAACCATCAGCTGTAAGAGCCCGCAAATGCTTTTTAGAGGCATGAGGAACAGGGTGTAAAGTTCACTCATCCTCTATTGACAAGGGAGGATCCTCCGACCAGACTGGTGTTGTGTCTGGTGGGCCACTGCCCGACGGTTGATGTCGGGACGTTGCATATATGCTAATCGCGTGGTAAACTCTAATTGCGCGATGTAGGTTTGCGTGACGTCATGTCATTGATGCGTAGTTCATATGTGGCGATGTAGATGCCGCCACATCACTCCCCTCCGGAGACCGGAGGTCGATAGTGGGCTGAGTCGTGTATCTTGCGATGCTTGCCACTTGCCAGTGCCAGTTGTGGTTCCAGTGAGTCGGAACCGGGTGCCGCTAGTTCACGGTGAATCGGAACTGTCTGCGGTGATACCCCAGTGAGTCGGGGTGGCGCTGCGTTATGCTCCAGTGAGTCGGAGTGTACAGCGCTGGGTTGAGGCTGAAGGTGATGACCAGGAATGCGCGTCCACTGCATGCTGGTGGTCAGGATACCTGTTGAAGCCGTGGATGCTGGCTGGCTGTGTGACTCGCCGCTCGAAAGCTTGAGGAAGTAATGCTTGATGACGTCACGCTGAAGTAATTGCACGAAGGCTGCGCTGACGTTCATGCTCGGGGTCACCAATTTAGAGGCATGAGGAACAGGGTGTAAAGTTCACTCATCCTCTATTGACAAGGGAGGATCCTCCGACCAGACTGGTGTTGTGTCTGGTGGGCCACTGCCCGACGGTTGATGTCGGGACGTTGCATATATGCTAATCGCGTGGTAAACTCTAATTGCGCGATGCAGGTTTGCGTGACGTCATGTCATTGATGCGTAGTTCATATGTGGCGATGTAGATGCCGCCACAGCTTCATAGAAATACTTTAAAAAATATACTTTAAAGGTATCTTAAAATTCACTTCGAATAGCTAACTCCTCACTAAGGTGAATTTCGAAGATGAAAAACACTACGACCTTGTGACTGATTGATTTATGTTCGAAATATTTCATAACGCACTACCTATAGGCGCCATACTATGTCATTTTCAGTAATGGGTATCGTAAATTCCTTCCATTCATTATATCGAACAATTGATACAAGGTTTCTTCGGTAAAAAGCAATTACACTGATGCGTAATGTTTTCTGTTGAACTCTGTAACTATGCCAACTATTGACATCATTTTAACCGACTTCAAAAAAGGAGGTTATGTATTCCACCCGTATGTATGTCTGTGATTTTCTCAAAAACTAATGAACCAATTTCGATGATTCTTTCACTAACGTGATCTACATAGCATGCATACATTTCAGGAAGGTTTTAGTATACAGGGTGTAAGTATAAACAGTGGCAAAAAAACAGCTGTTCTCTACATTTTGACGAATTATGCGAACATAAATGTTACTGACTGCTGATTTTCTTTTCGCGATTTCAGGTTTCGTCCCATAGTAAAAGTTGTTCATAATAATGAGTACATACAATGACCCCTTAAAAGATTGCCACTGCCACCCTATATAATAGGTACTTACATTAGGTAATTATTCTTATGTACGTAGTTTTATGCATAAATATAGGTAGGTACCTACTGTATCTCCGGCATTTCTAATCGGATTTTCATGATTCTTCTTTTCGTTCGTCTTGCCTTATATTATTGACGTAATTGTACATTCAACAAAGTTGATAAATAAATTAACTTTAAAAACAGTAAAAACCGACTTCAAAAACCTAAAACGAATAAAATAACTTTCATAAAAATCCGAACAGCTTCTGAAGTCGGTGTCTTCAATTCTTCAATGCACCTTAGCTTGGCACCGACTTCAGAAGCTGTTAGTTTTTTATGAAAGTTATTTTATTCGTTTTAGGTTTTGAAGTCGGTTTTTACTTTTTTTAATTTTAATTTTTTTAATGCCTATTCGTAGTTACAAAGATTCACACTCACTGGGTTGTTACAATTACTTAGGAAATGTGGTCGTAAATCAGATCGGTAAAGCTGAGTCATATTATGTTATTCTTGAATGCCAAGCAGGTTTCCATACCTACTACGTAGTGACATTTATAAATGAACAAAACCTTTCAAAACTCAAGTGAGTGCACGAAATGAAAATATTTATTTTGTCATGTAAGTAGTATTAAGTACCTAATGTAAGTACTTATTATAAAGGGTGTAAGTGGCAATCTTTTAAGGGGTCATTGTATGTAGGTACTCATCATTATGAACAACTTTTACTATGGGACCAAAAGCGAAATCGCGAAAAAAAAATTCGTTGTTCCCTACCGACCCCTACCGTTCCCTATGTTTGCATAACTCGTCAAAATGTACCTACTCAATGAAAATGTTTTTTTTTTCGCGATTTCACGTTTGTTCCCATAGTAAGTTGTTGTTGTTTCTACGATTGAACGACAGCTAGATACCCTACATTAATAATATGGCCAAACGTCGACTATCTATCTATCAATAGACGTTGGCATTTAAATATACCTATGGTAAATTTTAGCTGGCCATTACATAAAACACAACCCATTTCATGAAATGACTGAACACTCCATGAAATGATTTATTCTAAGATCTGGCCACAATTCTTTCCCAGCGGTTGCTAATCTTTAACCCTGTAATTTAATCACAACTTGAGGTGCTCCATAACATGCTTTCGATAAATCAGTGGCGTTCCTGTACCTACACGAGGCTGGCTCCGCCACAAGCCACTGATTCACGGCAGCGAATACTCCTGAGAGACTCTTAACATTTGCGTGCATTGATTTGAAAATACCCGTTTTGAAGTTGGCTATGAAAGGTTTGTAAAAATTTCTACGATTATAATAAGGCGAAGTGGCTACACGCACGGTTAACCACGACCATATTTGTAAAGGTCAAGTAATTCATCAACTCGTGCCACATGCCTACGGCCCATTTGGGACGACTTGACGAAAATCAAAATAAATAATATTTTCATTCTGCAAGTCGTCCCACGTTGCTATCAAAATGAGAAAAGGTACAATCAGTAACAAAAGTGTTAGTGTGGAAATAAAAAAAAAAAGAATTTGTTATAAAATATTTAATAATCACAACATTGTTAATTTGGTCATAATTTTTTTAATTGATTAATTTGCCCTATGAATCTGCCTAGCCTTTTCCCAACTATGTTGAGGTCGGCTTCCAGTCTAACCGGATGCAGCTGAATACCATTATTTTACATGGAGCGACTGTCTATCTGACCTCCACAACCCAGTAACTGGGTAATCGATACCCCTTGGTAAGACTGGTTTCAGACTTTCGGCCTTCTGATGACCCGTAACGACTGTCAAAGATCCACAAATGACAGCCGGGACCAACGGCTTAACGTGCTTTCCGAGGCACGGAGGAGTCTCGGTATGTAAAGATGGTCACCCTTCCACGGACCAACCCCGGCAAGCGTAGCTTAACCTGATGGATCGACCCGTGCGGCTGTTATTACTTAGCCACGAGCTACTCCATCACACTAATATTATAAAGCCGAAAGTTTGTGAGTGTCTGTGAGGGTGTGTTTGTATGTTTATTACTTCTTCACGCTCAAATGGCTCGACCAATTTGCATGAAATTTGGTATGTAGATACCTTATACCCTGAATTAACACATAGGCTACTTTTTATCCCGGTCTACGCCGGCAAAACCGCGGGTCGCAGCTAGTATTTTATAAAATCATCTTTGGTAATTCTAAGAGGTAATGGTCAATATTCTAACCTAACCCAAATGATTGACCAATGTGCAGTTTCGGACGTGCGGATGTTAAAGTACAGTGGAGCCAATTCTAAAGGAAGAAGTAAAGCCCACAAATTGATGCGTTTCAAATTAAATACTTAGATTAAAAAAAGAAAAAAAAATCGTAACAGTCGTGTCAATGTAGATTTGGGCAGCTGAAAGATATCTTGACTAACATAATATAGAAGTGAGTATAGAGGTCTTATAGAAAAAAGAAGACCTCTATGAAGAGCTATATGCTTAGAAGTGAGTACTTACTTATGTAAGTACTCACTTCTAAGCATATAGCTACAAGTTAAACTACCTTCAAGTATCTAAACCTTTATGTTTATAAGCAACCGTTTTCTAGGTACATCATAAATCAGATATCCCTTAGCCTACGGTTTTAATGAAGGCCTTGGGCCGGTGTAGTTTTTAAATATTATCCTATTAATATAATATTAAGATGGGTACTCACTACAAGTTTCCGACGAACACAGCAATTTCAGTCTAATCCAAGTCCAATATGCACAATCAGAGTCACAGATTTATCGGAGTCCAAAATCAAACCACACAATAAATTTGTAAAAGTTTGTTCCACAACCACTAAATAAAGTCTAACATTTTCTGTCGGAAAGTACTAACTCGTTTTAACATCAATAAATTCTATTAAATACTCAATCTTACTTAACAATATTATAAATGTGAAAGTTTGTATGTTTGGATGTTTCTTTCTCAATCACGCAAAAACGGCTGAACGGATTTGGATGAAATTTGGTATACAGATAGTTTATAATCTGGATTAAGACATAGGATACTTTTCATCCCGGTAAAAGGTTCCCGTGAGATAATTTCCGACATACACGCGGGCGAAGCCGCTGGCAAAAATTTTAGATCATTGTGGACCCTGCCGGGCACAGCAAGATAGGATATAGGAAAAGGGCTATTATTATTTATTATTTGAAAAAGTCATATATAAATGCTTTTCAACTAAAAAAAAAAAAATACTGCAAAAAAATAAATAATATTTTTAAAGTCACGCTCGTGTGCTTCATTGATATTGAAACAAAATATTTTTTTGTACCTTCATTCTATTCATAGGGTGTCCTGTCATCATTTACTTCAAAAGTAACCACTGTTTTTTATATTTCTATGCACGTAACCATTGTTTATTAAACTGATAATAACCGAAAGTTATACATGTCTACCATTCGTATATAACACTTGAACTTGTGCGTTTGCGTGTAAAATTAAACATATCTAGAAAAAAAAAATATTATGTACTGACTTGTTTAATACCTATTAAATAATCTATGAACAAAATGAAAGTATATACTAAAAATTCTTAAAAAAATATTGTTATATCTTTTCTTACTAACTGTACCAAACGTTGATAAAGTTTAAAGTTCCACACAAAAAGAAACGTGGGACGACTTGCAGAATGAAAATATTATTTATTTTGATTTTCGTCAAGTCGTCCCAAATGGGCCGTAAACATGTGGGACGAGTTGATGAATTGGGCCACGCTTCAACAATCTAGCGACCCCCGCAAATGGTGTTTCGCAATCAGGAGTTTGCAGTACCTACTACTTACAGATTTGTAAGTATGTACATCATCTCACCCTACCTCTGACTTAAAAGTACTACGGGACAAAATTCCACACTCGTGTCGTGAAATTCTAATTAAAGCTTACATAGGCTTAAGTCAAACATATATCTTTCTATAAATAGATCTTCCCTGAGAAGTTAAATCAACTCTGAAACCTGCATGGTGTTGATTGTTTCAGTTTCAGACATAAAGATAAAGAAACGAACGAGGCAATGAACTTTGTTGCAGATCTTACTTTGATTTCCTTTTGATTGGCAACAAGGGACCTGTTTACTTTTACGTGTTCAACCATCAGCGATGTTCTTTTAACGTTATTATTATGTGAAAAGCTTTAAGCCTTTATTTTCCCAAAGGCACGGTTCTCCTTTTTTTTTTTTGAGGGTGGGAAATCATCAAATAACTTCTCCCGCTCTGGGTGGAGCGGAAGGGCGTGTCAGACTTTTACTGACTAAAACCCACCCGTGTTCCTTCAGTTGCCTATGCCAGGGCCGCGGTAACCTCTTCAGACAATCCGCGACAAGCCGCGGTTCTCCTAAGTTGTTATTTGCGTCACACAGTATCTAAGTATTGTACTTATACTTTTTGTTTTCTTAAAACTTGACCAAGTTGCCTGCTAAGCTATATGCTAATAAAACTACGATCTCTAATTTGATGCGTTTCGTCAAACACAACTCACGGCTTTTCGTCGCAGTAAAAAAATACATCGAAAATGTCGTAAGGCCTTTCTTTAGCGGTAGGTACGAGAAGGTAACAGTCCCCAAGACAAACTACGTATCAGGAAGGAACTATGTGAAAGTTCGTTAAGACCGAGTTCCGTGACAAATACATGCCTCGCAAACTACAAAGTACGTCGCATTTAGTGTGTAATGAGGCAAACTTTGCTGCTTTGTTATTATCTTTGACAATTCAGTAAGTTCATACATCCAGGCTATTTATATCGCATAGGCTGTGAGAGCTGACGTTTATTTGCAATCATTGTGTGAACTGCCTTGAAGATACGGAGCAACTCTTGGTGTTCTCAACTTGGAAGTGGAGACCCGTGAGTCTATTGAAGAACCACCTGAAAATACCCTGTAAATTATTCAAAACCTTAACGTTTGTAACTTAGGTACCTACCTAAAATATACACGTAAAATCAATTACCTACGAATTCAACACAAATTTTAACAAAGACTTAAAACTACTGACAATAATGTGTACCTAACTTACTAGGTATTTATAGGAAAGGACATCGACTTCGGTATTTTAGTGCTATAAAATGTTTTGCCTAGTCGCAAAACAAATGAATCTTTATTAGAGAGTTGATAGCGCCGAATTGGATTTGATCAATGAGTACGCACGCCAGGCAACAACAACATTTTACAAAAGCAAACACAATATTTGTTATTATTGTTTACTAAACCTTCATGTGAGTTTATTATCGACTTATGTGTACTGCAAGTTAAACAGAGCTATTTAATCTTTGCCATTGTCTTATCCCAAACAATTACATTAAGTTGTCAAATGAATCTGAAACTTGTTTAATCATGATAAACTGAGGTCCCTAAGCCATTTACTGTGCCTAAGCTGACCTAATACATATCTGTAGCAACTGTACCATTATAACTATTTCAAATAGCATTCAATGAACGCAGTTTACGATCTCTGTCTTTTCATTAGCGTTCATTATTTTGACACCAATGCAATAAAGATGGCTGGCGATGTGATGTGGTGCCAGCGGCTCGGAGGCTCAGTATCGTGTCCGCCGCCGCTGGCTAGCCGACATGTGCCGCCGCTCCCGCGAGGACGGCAAGAGGCTGCGACACCCCACGGCCTCTGACTAGCACCCCCAGCGCGCCCACCGGGATGGGACCAAATATAAATATAAACCACCTCACATATTTATTTGGGCCGCAATGGCTCCACAGACAAAAGGACTATTGCTCCTTTTATTATTGTTTTGCGCACTCAACGGGGGCAACGGGGATGGTGAGTAAATATTATTAGTTCAAACGCTTTTATTTCGATATTGAGACGCATGCCTACGCATACAATTTTGATAAAGAAAGTTGATGGCATCTTCTAAGAAAAACAGTACCTAGCTCTAAAAATAAATAGTAAAAGTTGTAAGACTAAATAATGGTAGGATCAGGCGTATGCCTCCACTGGGAATCGAAGTTACAGTAAGAGGTCAACAGGATTAGGTCAGAGTTATCCACATCGCATTTGCTGCAGACCTGGAGCCGATGTCACCGAATAAACTGTTAGTTCCCATGGGACTATGTTCGCAGATAAGTTGATCTACCACAAATTCTGATATAACCTTATATTTCAGATGAAAATGAGACCGAGTTTTTCGACGTTTTGTCTGTGGTTCGGGACAACGAGGAGCTCCCTGATGGGGTCACTCGGGCCCCGGGGCGGTGCCAGTCCCCCCTAGAGAACGACTCCGACTACACAGCTATCACCTTGAATGAGAACGCCACCCTGCACCAACTGACCGCTGGAATGTTCTACAACAGTTTTCCAGAAGACTTCTCAATTTTAGCTGTGGTTCGACTGCCAGGTAAAACACTTTTTATTTATTACTAGCGGACCTGACAGACGTTGTCCTGTCTGAATGATGTGTTTTCAAACCATCCAGGAACCCATTCAAATATACACACAGAATTTCACCTAAATCGGTCCAGCCGTTTTATCGATTTTAAAGTATCCTATGTCCGTCTTATGGTTCTAAGCTACCTCCCCACCAATTTTCAGCCAAATCGGTTCAGGCGTTCTTGAGTTATAAATAGTGTAACTAACACGACTTTCTTATATATATTTTCTATGTAAATAAGCCTATCTGTCCCACTGCAGGGCAAAGGCTTCTTCTGATACAGAGAAGGTAAGAGCATTGATCACCACGCTTACTCAAGACGGTTTGCCGATTTTAGACTTATATGTATTAACTATAGGGTCCAGTTTTCCCCACCTGTTGTTGATGATGTTGTTATTTTTTCTTCACCGATGTCAGTAATGTCTAAATTCAAAAAGTAGGTTTATATATATGAATTAACAAAGTCATATTGGTACGTACTTGCCGGATTTGAACCCATAACCTCATGCATGAGAGGTGAGGTCTTAACAACAGGGCCTCCACGAAAAAAAACTATAGGTACTTAGTACTAATCGCAAAAAAGACCTTAGCACTTAACACCTCCTTTACTTGTATCACGTATCGAAACGCGTCTCGGCTATAACCTAAACAACAGAATCACTTTTCTCTCAGGGGTTTTCCGGCTATCCGACTATTAAGAGGGTTCAAACGGCCCCATTACAAAGGTACTTCAAATTGTGTGACAATACACAACAGCGTAATAACGAGAGGAAATTGTGCTACCAAGAATTTGTGTCACCATTATCCAATGCGAAATACATTTTTGAATGTGTTTTGTACAGGCAAATTCAAGTAACTAAGCAAGTGATTTCAGTCTTAACTGAAGTCAATAATATAAAATACAATACAATTTAAAATATTATACAATTATTTAGTTATTTAGAACGCGATTTCTAGGGTTCCGTAGTCAACAAGGAACCCTTATAGTTTCGCTATGTCCGTCCGTCTGTACGTCTGTCCCTCCGCAGCTTAGCTCAGAGACTCTTAGTACTAGAAAGCTATAATTTGGCATGGATATACATGTTCATCACGCCGACAAAGTAATAAAATAAAATAATGAAAACAAAATTTTTTTTAGGGTTTTTCAGTACCTACACGTAAAGGGGGATGTTTTATTTTCTCGTCTACCCCAGGGTGTTGTTGGATGAGTCTTTCAAAAATATTGTGGGTTTGTTACAACAATTTTTCGATTTAGGGAACCGTTTCTGAAATATTAAGCTTTAAAGTTCTAATTTTTGTTAGAGTCAAGTGTCCCCTCCCTGCCAGCTAAACGGTTAGTTTTGGATGTATGAAAAAAATCACGGTAGTAGTATATATAATTAAGTTAAGGAAAACTATCACAGCTAAGCAGGCTTTTCAAGTTTACGAGTAATAGTCAACTAACTTACATTTGTAGTTGGAATGTATGGGAGACCATGTTTTTCAACTCTAGAGTGTTAAGTTTGTTCTTGGGATAAATTCATCCCAACTACGTAACCCTTCATTGTGCGTGGTCCGACACGCACTTGGCCGGTTTTATTACAAATGGATATAGAAGAAGACCGCGCTACGCGCCTTGCTACGGCGTAGCGAGTGCTACGATGCTACGCTGGTGAAAATTTTAGGAAGCTTTCTTAGCGCAAAGCCTATTCATTTGTCTTCAAAGTAATTATTTTTTATGCATCAACCCAAATCTGTTTGGATATCCAAGCAACGCCTTGAATGTTAATTATTTTATCCTAAAAACAAAAATAATAGAAGATTAGAAGCTAAATTATTTTTGACCTAACACTGTTCTCATCACTAGGACCTTTAAGAAGTTACTCTAAATATTTTGACATTGAACATTTACCTGCCAATAATATTATTATTTAATTTGACATTATATTTCTTTGTTGACATATTTTAGAGGAGCTCGTTGCTAAGTAACAGCCGCACAGCCGTCAGTGGTGACCATCTTTACATACCGAGACTCCTCCGTGCCTCGGAAAGCATGTTAAGCCGTTGGTCCCGCCTGTCATTCGTGGATCTTTGACAGTCGTTACGGGTCGTCAGAAGCCCGAAAGTCTGACAACCAGTCTTACCAAGGGGTATCGTATTACCCAGTTACTGGGTTGTGGAGGTCAGATAGGCAGTAGCTCCATGTAAAATACCTACTGGTATTCAGCTGTATCCGGTTAGACTGGAAGCCGACCCCAACATAGTTGGGAAAAGGCTAGGCAGATTGTTGATATATTTTAAATTAATTGACTAAACATTTCACATCAATTTTAATTAGGCTTTTAAATGTAGGTATTGCTTCTGCATGTGATAATTTTATTTAATATATAATGTTTAACACCCATGTTAATTGTTAATGAATAAATTAATGAAATTAAATTAAATAAAATATATTTTATTTATTTTATTTATTTATTTATTTAGATTTACCAACGTTCGTATACACTAAATAAATTACAGGATGCAACAGAAAATATAGAACCAAATGTAACAAACAATTATAGGTAAATACAGCACTTTCTTATTATCACCTACTGGGTGAACAATTGACACTATAGCAGTAAAATTTTATTTGTATACAACAAAACAAAGAGGGATACAACCGTCTCCTTAATATTTAACAAATAGTAAACAGGGAAAGAAGAACAAAAAAAAATATAATAATGAGCGCACTGAAATAAAAAAAAATAAAAAAATAATAATAATTAATCATCCGCGAAACAAATGATCAAGATCGGAACCGACCAAGGGAGTCGTTATGTACGTCAAATAGATCACTGCACTCGTTTCATAAGCCTACACATTCTTGGCAGCGGGGAATTTGCTCCGTACACGGTTCTTCGGCGCGGGGGATAGAAAGGGGTGATACGACTGCGGGGATATCTACAGGGACCCTATATACTTAATCCTACTCAGAAACATAGGACAGTCTATCATGTTATTCAAAATTTTGTACATGAACAAACAATCCGACAATTCCCTTCGACTAGACAAGGAAGTCATGCCAAATTTTGTCAATTTATCTGCGTATGATGCCTTTTTCTTTACTCTGCTAGAGCTATATACCAAGTGCCACATGAACCGTTTCTGAATCCTTTCCAGTCGAAGCGAATGTGTCGCATAATGTGGCCTCCATACCACGCTGCAATAGTCCAAGGTACTCCTAACCAAGCTGTTAAACAGCACTATCTTGGGTTTGCTATTGCGAAAGATTTTTCCGTTCCGAATGACGAAGCCCAACATTTTAGATGCCTTTTTAATGATATTCTCAAGGTGCGGTAGGAAGGTGAGCTTACGGTCAAATATTACGCCTAAATTACCTATTTATGAACAGGAACGGATCAAAATCCCATTTTCATCTTGTATTCGGATGCCGGTGACGAACAGTTGCAACTGGTGGTGGGCAGCCTGATAGAACTGTACTATGAGGACACACGGGGAGAGCCTGCCGACCATGAGCTCCTCACGTACCGGGTCGATATCGCTGATGGAAAGTAAGTGCATTCTTCCTTTTTTCAACCCGAGGATGAAACAAAGGAAACCTGCCTTGAAGCAAAACATAGAATTACTATTATATGTGTTGCTTCGAGGTAGGTTTTCTTTGCTTTACAGCATCCTGGCAATAAATACGTCGAGTTTTAGAAAGAGACATGAGGAACAGCCTCTACAAAGCCACTTCACAAAACTTCTTCTAAAACTCAATGTGCCATAAACGGCACATCGCACACAGGTGTATTGTATTTTGATTTGATTGCTTCGGTCGGACTTCACATAGAGTAAATTCTTCGATAAGATTTCTAATTGTTCAGTTTGGAACAGTTTAGATATACAAGCTACAGAATACTTTGTATTTCTTTATCTAATGAAAAAAACTTTCGTCTTCATGAACTTTTGGCGAAATTACCGAATGTTTGAACAAAAAGTATCTTGAAGAATGTCGCCCGCCCACTTACACGATGTTTCCAAATAATAATGATTAAAATACCAACTAATGATTTTTTTACTTTACTGGCATATTGTATCGGTTCTTCTTTTGCTCGTAGTGATATCCCGTTTTTTTTGCTAGCCAATAAGATTGTAGCCTATACATGGTTATTGGTAAAACACCAGCAACCTCTTAAGGGGTCATTGTACTCATCATTTTGAACAACTTTTACTATGGGACCAAACCTGAAATCGCGAAAAAAAAATCAGCGGTTCAGTACATTTTGACGAGTTTGATGTAGATAAATGTACTGAACAGCTGATTTTTTTTCGCGATTTCAGGTTTGGTCCCATAGTAAAAGTTGTTCAAAATGATGAGTACAATGACCCCTTAAGAGGCTGCTGGTGTTTTACCAATAACCCTGTATAAGAAAGGTTCAGGTAGTGAATTATAGGTAAACAATCTTGATGTGACTTTTTACACAAACACATACTAAACAAATAAACTACTGCAAACTAATGGTTCAATTGATTTAGTAATCATTATTGTTGTATTTACATTGGTTTTTAGTTGCATTTTATTTTTAAACGGAGGTTTTAAAATAAAAAATATAAAAGACACATCAAAATTGTTTAAAGTAATTTGGCTCTGAGGTATCAGTTCATTTTGGAAAAGGGGTATCATGCCCAAAATAGTTTGGGAATCCCTGATGTACATGTACACCATGCGAATTACAGATATAAATGTGTGTGTGTGTAGCGTGTTTGTATTGTTTCATGAAAATTAAAATATAACTGTGGTTTCTCTTAGGTGGCATCGCATAGCGATCAGTATAAAAGGCGATTCAGCTACTCTTCTAGTGGATTGTGAAGTTAGAGGAACATTACGTCTGGATCGCAAGCCCGGCAGCACATTCAACCTGGCTGGTGCACTAGTGGTTGGCTCCCAAGTTACCGCCGACCAGTATTACGAGGTAGGTTGACAAATAGAACACATCATCATATAGGTACTCCTGCCCCTATCCCAATTTATTTGGGGTCGATGCAGCATGTCTCTATCGTCATCTCGGTAGTCACTCCCATTCTAGACATATTATCATCTTTCACACAACCACCAAAAACAAAATATTTAAAAATCTCGCCCGAGTCGGGAGAGTCAATTCGGGCGAATCGACTAATAAGCCTGTCCATCCGTTGTTTGTTTGGTCTTCCCCTACTCTTATAGCCATCAACATTCATACTCAAAACTTTCCTCACGACATCTTCCTCATTCCTCCGCATCACATGCCCACAAAAGACTAAAGATACCACACAACTTTCTAGTCACCGGCGCCACTTTCAGACTTTCTCTAATGATTACCTACTCATTTCTCATTAAAACCATTCGCGTAACACCACTCATGCGTCCCTCTAAGCACAGAACACAATTAGAAAAAAAACTTCGATTATACAGGGTGTAAGGGACAGCCCTCCGCAAACTGATAGGGTGAATTCAGTATGTCATACTAAGATGACTGGTACATGAAATTTTTTCAGGAACGTTAAGGGAATCCAATAAACCTGATTTGTTTGTGTTTTTGTGCACAAATCGGAACGTCTATTACTGGTTTGGAGGGGTAGGTAATAGGTATGCGGTGGGTTCGATGAACTCTGTAGCTAGACAGAAAGTGAACAGCTGATTACTCGCGTCGTTGGTTAGAGTATTTCAACATCCATTGCTGGTTTTAATTTTTTGCTGTTTTTTTTTTGCAGTTTTTTTTACATAAATGGAATGCTGCGAACACACAATGCAATTTTACATTGAAATAATAAAAATGTGACTGAAAAAAAAATTGAAAAAATGAAAATTTTCCTGAGAAAATTTCCGGTAGAATATGATTCAAAATGAGGAGCTGAATGCACCCTATTAGTTTGCGGAGGGCTGTCCCTTACACCCTGTATAAGCCCGCGCACATGTTCTGTTCAAAATAGTGCCACTAGGTGCTATATCTTGACTGTAACTACTAGGCTGAGCGTGTTGAAGCTTCGGACGCGTTCGAATCGAGTATACATTAAAATTAATGATAAAGAACTCAGAAGTATTTTTCAAATTATTATAGTAGTAACTAAGTACCAGTATTACCATACCGTTCGCGATACCGTATTACGTACCTGCATTTCACACTTTACAGTGCCCAATTTTAAAAAAAATCATAAGTCTAAGTATATTTTAAAAAAATACACTGTCATTATTACAAGTCCCATTGGCACAATACATTTAAAAGGTTCCATTATGAAGGTTCCTAATCTCATTTTTTGAATAAACTTTTATTCTTGAACTAAAATTACAGCTCAGTCGCTCTCTAGAGTACTGTTCATTAATTAACATGAGATTATTCAATTATACTAAAAAAGGTCTAAAACACTTTGAATTTTATTTTGATTCCAATGACATTAAAGAAATATCTCGAGGTAGAACAAAGATAGGTATGAGAGAGTAGACTTTAGCAATGTTTTTCTAAGGTGTTTCTAAGGAACATGCGGAAGTAAGGAAGGGCTCGTGGCTAAGTGATAAAAGCCGCACGGGTCGGATCGATCGGGGGGATCGATCGGGTCTACGCTTGCCGCGGTCGGTCCGTAGATGGGTGACCATCTTTACATACCGAGACCCCTCCGTGGCTCGGAAAGCACATTAAGCCGTTGGTCCCGGCTGTCATTCTTGGATCTTTGTCAGTCGTTGCGGGTCGTCAGAAGACCGAAAGTCTGACAACCAGTCTTAACAAGGGGTATCGTGTTACCCATTAACTGGGTTGTGGAGGTCAGATATGCAGTCGCTCCATGTAAAAGCAGATATTCAGCTGCATCCCGTTAGACTGGAAGCCGACCCCAACATAGTTGGGAAAAGGCTAGGCAGATTGATTTTCTAAGGAACATGCGGTTCTTACACAAACTACCACATCATCATCTTCCTGCCCTTGTCCCATTTTTATACATATATTTGCATACTTGAGGTAACACGTTCTATATAGAAACTACAACAACTTACTTCATTTTATCTTCTAGGGTGAAATCGAGTTACTGCAATTCGCCGACAAACCGGACGTCGCCTACGACATGTGTATGTCAATAGCTCCCGACTGCGAAGGCGGTCCTGGCCTGCCATACGTGCCTAGAATGCCAGCAGCACAGTTAGAACCAGAAGTTAACCCCATACTCTATGTTGAACCTCGATCAGAATCCACAGAACATCCAAACTTAGGGACTTTAACAGAAGACGATGTACGAAGGAGATACGGAACTCACAGCAGAAACAGGTTTTTTGATAGAAATGAGTCAGACAATCTGTGGCCTACCAGGGTACTGACTACTCCTGAGCCAGTATTGCAGGTCGCTAATTTATTCCCTATCAACAATCAGTACTCAGGATCTACATCTACAGATTCAGGTATCAAAGCTATACATTTTAAAGACCTTTCAGTATTAAACAGTACTAGTTTCTGTTGTTAAAAGTGCATTTATTTCAGATGCAAACAGCATTTTCGGTACATTCCCGGATGATAACGAATTTATACCTGCACTGCCGCCGCTGACTACTTTCGAGAACAAACCTGAAGACGCTTTGGAACGGACTACACCAAGAGTAAGTTATATAATAAGTAGGTATAGGTAAACTGACAGGAACGTAGTTCTGTTGAATCTTCAGAGAATAATAAGTAAATTGCTTCAGTAGGTACTTAACTCGTAAATCATATAATGGTGCATTGACAAAGCATAGGTACGCCTTTCTTCGAGAATTTAAGGAAAACATGTACTTAATCCTAACTAATGTTAAAAATGCGAAACTAAGTTTGTTTGTTTATTTGTTACCTTTTCACGCCTAAGCCACTGAACCGACCATCCTGAAATGTTTCATATATCGTTGTCAGGTGTCCAGAAACGGACTGAGGTTAGGTACCTTTTATTCCGAAAAAAAAGTACTTTTCTCGAGGAAAACAACAATAACGTTCTTATGATAATAGACAAATTCTAAATGAACGCGAGCGAAGCCGCGAGCAAAAGCTAGTGTCAAATAAAATGTACGAAAAAGAGCTCATTTGGACAACAAAAGTATTCCTTTCATTTTTACATTTGATGCCACCCACACCTCAACATAATTATGGGGTTTTTAATGGAATTATCATGTTTTTATGACACGTGAGATTATTACCATAACGTATCTTGTTCCAGTCTAAACGAGGGGACGGTGACGAAGCGGATGTGTCCGCGACAACCCTAGTCGTAACGGAGACTACGTACAGCTCTATGACGACCACAGAAGACACAGATTGGCTCACACATCCCCCGGAAGTTACCCAAGTGAGATAACGTGTACTACATTGTCTTTTGTTTAGCTGCTCATTTTTTTACTGTGGAATATTGGGGTAGGATAATTTTTAACCGACGAAAAAAAAGGAGGAGGTTCTCAAGTCGACGCGTTAGCTATACTTTTTTTTATGTATGACCACGCATAACTTTTTACAGAGTTCTCCGATTTGAAAGATTCTTGTTTTATTCGGGAAGGTATACCTCGAAGTTGGTCCCATGTAACATTTATTAACTTCGCTTGGGTAGTTTTTGAGTTAGCTTCAATAATACTTACGTATTTTTTTCCTACTTTTTATGTCGATGATGTTCTCATTTCTTTTGTAGGTAGTGGTAATCGAATTTGTGTGGGGTAGTACCACAACTAAAAAGTGAAAAATTAAAACTATTTTACAAAAAAAAAAACAACCGACAAACGAACAACTTTTACTATGGGACCAAACCTGGAATCGCGAAAAAAAAATCAGCTGTTCAGTACATTTATCTACATCAAACTAGTCAAAATGTAGTGAGCAGCTGATTTTTTTTCGCGATATCAGGTTTGGTCCCATAGTAAAAGTTGTTCATAATGATGAGTACAATGACCCCTTAAGAGATTTCGTGTTTGAACAGATACACCTTATAAATCCATTTAATCAAAATACTTAAATTGTTTAACAATTAAATTCAATGATCTTTAATATTTGTGTTACTTAAGCGGTTTACACGTTGCGATTTAATTGCCTGTGGCATACCTTAAGTTGAATAACAATAAAAGTCATTTGTTGCTTCAATTTTATTGTCTGCCTCAGTCAAGAAACTTGCATCATGTAAACGGGGCTTTACCTTGAATATTTAAAAAAAATGTAGACCTAAAATGATGTGGAGAATAGCTTACATTTCTGTTACCCATTTCTTCAGCAACCACCCCTAAAGAAGTAATTCTTTCAGGACAATTCTACAACAAACTACGATTCATCTGAGACTTACTACGATTACGGCAGTTCTGGTACATACATGGGCCCTCGTGGTTACCCCGGGCCACCTGGTGCGCAAGGTCCAAGGGGACCCAAGGGAGAGCCAGGCAAACCTGGCTTTGAAGGCTCGCAAGGATTCCCAGGACCTCCAGGCAACGTATTTGTTATTCCCGTAAGTAACACAACATTATTTTACTAGGGAATATTTACCTTCAATATTCTCTTCATTTTCGCATTTAGTTCTGCGGTGCTTTTAGTAAAATAAACTTTATTTGCAGCTACAACAGTCGTCAACCGACAAAGGACCCGACGCTCAATCGGAAGCTCTTCGACAAATGTTCTCACAACACATGGTATGTTCTGATAAAACATTTTAAATGTGAAACCTTTTTGTACTAAGTATAGCATATAAATTATTTGAAAAATAATACAGGCTGCAATGCGGGGAGCAGAGGGGCCAATGGGTCTGACGGGTCCACCAGGCCCAGAAGGCGAGATAGGCCCCGAAGGTACCAAAGGAGAACTGGGAGAGCAAGGGGAACCTGTAAGTCTACAAAAGTTACATCATTTTGATTTAATTTTGTGAGATATTCATTATTTTTTATTTTTTAATTATTAATTTTACATTTAATGATTTTAGGGTTCACCAGGCCCCCGGGGTCTACAAGGCCCACCCGGAAGATTAGGACGACGAGGTCACGCAGGCAGGGATGGTGAAAGGGGATCAACGGGTGCTCCCGGTACTAAAGGCGAGCAGGGCTACCCTGGACTACCGGGAATGCCTGGTGACAAAGGTGAACGAGGAAGTGTGGGATTACAAGGTGATGCAGGAGCGCCTGGTCAAGATGGACCACCCGGAGACGACGGACCTCCTGGACCAGCTGGTATTCCTGGAGAACTGGTAAATAATCTTCTAAATTCTTAATAGAGGCTGCATAATAATTAATTTAATTAATTTAACTACAAATTATTAAAAAATATATATATTCTAGGGACCCCGAGGCTTTATGGGACCAAGAGGATTTCCAGGACTAATCGGATATCCAGGAATACCTGGTCTTGAAGGGCCCCATGGAGCTAAGGGTTCGTCTGGCCAACCGGGTCCACCGGGCCCGCCAGGACAGCCCGGCACTATAGGTTCTCCAGGCTCATCGGGACCACAAGGCCCAACCGGCACACCAGGAATTCAGGTACCGGTGAAAATATAGTAACGGCTCTAAAAAATATTAAACCTATGTACACAGCTGAATGTGTTGTATGTTGGGGTCGGCTTCCAGTCTAACCGGATGCAGCTGAATACCAGTATTTTACATAGAGCGTCTGCCTATCTGACCTCCACAACCCAGTTACTAATACGATACCCCTTGGTAAAACTGGTTGTCAAACTTTCGGTCTTCTGACGACCCGTAACGACTGTCAAAGATCCACGAATATATTTTCTTGTTTGTTGCGTGACTATGTATGTTGATTGCAATCATGTTATTAATTCTGCACCTTATCATAATTTTGGTATTATATTTTCCAGGGTCCTCAAGGAAAACCAGGTATTTCAGGGCTATCCGGCCCGGAGGGGTCACCAGGTACACCCGGCAATCCAGGGCAACAGGGAGCATCAGGAGACGTAGGCCCGCAGGGTCCACAGGTTTGTAATGAAGTTAAGAGTTAATTATAACAGTTTTTTAAAACATTCTAACAGTAGGTACATAGTTAAACAAGAACTGTACATTTTAGGGAATGCTGGGATTTCCTGGAAGTCGTGGTTTAAAAGGAGATGAGGGTCCGCGAGGCTTGCCAGGGGACAAAGGAGATAAAGGAATAAGAGGCAAGAATTTTAAGTTTTATATTAATCGCATCATTTTACGTAAACAGATCTATTAGACTTAAATTAATTTTAACCTGCAGGCGTTGAAGGAGAAAAGGGTGATATGGGACCGAAAGGAGAAAGGGGATTAACAGGTGAACCCGGTCCCCCTGGCATTGAAGGACTTGAAGGACAAAAGGTAAAATAGCTTTTCAGTTATGTGAGCCGAGGTCCTTTTATACCAATAAACGCATTTTCTTTCACAGATTCCTTCGTATCGGACACTAAATCTCACTCTTGATTTTAGGGTGTAGAAGGACCAAGGGGTGAAACTGGACCTATTGGTACAGCCGGGGAGAAAGGGGCGACAGGTCCCCAAGGCCCGCAAGGATATCCAGGCAGCCAAGGTGAAAAGGGTGACAAGGGTGCATCCGGAAGAAGAGGCAGACGAGGCACAAAGGGATTAATGGCAAGCAATTTTCATTACATCTTTAAAAAATGAGTTAAGATAAACAATTTCTATATACGGACTTAATGCCTTAGGCATTTTTTTCCAGTCTACCTTAAGGTGGTAAGCTGAGACGAAAAAATGCTAGGTGCAGATAGGTAATTTGAAAATATTTTCATCTTTTTTTCACAGGGTTTGGTGGGACAACAAGGTGATCGGGGTGAAACTGGACCGAGGGTAAGTATTGTTTCATTCTAGAATTTAAACAAATCCGAACGCTAGTTTTCATTCACCGTAGCATTATTTTGATAAACGTTCATAGCAAAACGTAATTTTATAATATTTGCCACGTTCTAGGGTTACAGAGGACCACGTGGCCGGAGAGGGTCGGACGGGCCTCCGGGAACTAAAGGCGATACAGGTCAGCCAGGACCACCAGGCTCAACCGGCGAGAGAGGACCACAAGGGTTAGAAGGCGTACGAGGTTTCCCGGGAGCTATGGGTGCCCCAGGACCCGACGGGAAAACAGGATTACCTGGCCCGCCAGGAGAACGAGGACCTACGGTTAGAAATAAAAAAAACTTTTTCTGGCGATACAGTGCTAAGAATGAAAACTGCTAAGAGAAAAGATTTACTAAAATTATAATTTTAAAAGTAATAATTATTAACTTTTTTAAACAGGGTGAACCCGGTGCAACTGGACTAACAGGACCCTCAGGGCCTGTCGGACCTCAAGGTTCTAATGGCGAGCCTGGACCACCGGGCCCACCCGGTGCTTCCGGCATTCCTGGAACGCCGGGAGACGTGGGTACTCCGGGAGAAGTGGGAAAAGAGGGCCCACCTGGACCATCGGGCCCCGAAGGTAAACCTGGGCCAGTTGGATCTCCAGGTCCACCAGGAAATAACGGAGAGCCTGGTTTACCGGGAGCTGCTGTGAGTTGTATTTGTTGTTATTTGTTAAGCAAATAAAAAAATTACTCCGTTGGATACACTTTTACTATGCTAGCGAATTGACAATGTTATGATTATATTATCTAAACCTAACATATAGTGCGTTTATAACAGGGAATTCCTGGAGCTAAAGGCGACTTAGGTCCACCCGGACCAGCGGGCCTCAGAGGAGATAAGGGAGAGCCCGGTGAGACCGGTAACGAAGGACCGCAGGGACCTCAAGGTCGTGAAGGACCACGAGGATCACCTGGACCTGGAGGACAAAAAGGCGAAATTGGTGAAGCAGGACCAGTAGGTCAGTAACATGGTCGCCCTATTATCATTTTATGTTATTCTTTAAGGCTAAAGCGCCGCGCTAGCCCGCGAATTTTTTTTTTTTTGCAATTTGCAGGTCAGTATCAGGTTTTAGGTACACATATTATGTTGATCATAATCTGATTCGTGACCGTGACAATTATGTATTTACAGAATTTAAATAATAATTAAAATCATCCAAACAACTAAGTTCAAATTGTTTAAATGAATGACTATTTCATGAAATC
The DNA here is from genome assembly GCA_905163495.3 of Cosmia trapezina. Taxonomy (NCBI): domain Eukaryota; kingdom Metazoa; phylum Arthropoda; class Insecta; order Lepidoptera; family Noctuidae; genus Cosmia; species Cosmia trapezina. The sequence goes on from LR991022.1 coordinate 21,992,512, forward strand.
ATGACATTTGAGGCCAATTCTATTTTTTAGCATAAAACGGAAAAAAAATAGAAAATTGCATGAAATATGAATTTCGCGGGCTACCTTAGCGCATGCCCCATAAGTTTATGTCTCTATTTCTGAATCATTTTAACGAATTACTGTACTTGTAACCTTGTAATAATTTTATTGGAAATAAACATTATTATTATTATTATTATTATTATTATTAATCAAAATTGTGTTTTAGGGCCTATCGGTCGTGATGGGTTGCCTGGGCCAAGAGGTTTAACTGGAGCCCCTGGCCCAGTAGGGCCACCTGGAGAAGACGGTGACAAAGGAGAAGCAGGACCACCTGGAGAAAAAGGCTTTAAAGGAGCAACGGGAGAATCTGTAAGTATGATGTTGCGAAAGAATTTATCTAGAATAGCAATAGTAATTTTCAAAATTAATGGGTTTCAGTACTTTCAGTTACCACTGAATGACTGTTTAACGTTTTAATTTTCAGGGTCCACCCGGATCACCTGGTATACAAGGTCTCCGAGGAGAAGCTGGGCCAGTAGGTTTACCCGGCGATAAAGGGCCGCCCGGTGATGCAGGCGCTCCCGGACAACCGGGCACAGATGGGGTCCGTGGCCCTCCTGGACCCCTCGGGCCAACTGGACCACAGGGGACAAAAGGACAACAGGGATCCAAAGGAGATATAGGAGATGCTGGAGCTTTGGGTATGAATTTCAAGTACTAGCACCAGTAACAATAAATAAGAAACCGCATCCTACGGCTCCATCTATATTAAAATTCCAGCACGCTTACTGATTATTTGAAACTCGATATGCCATATTAACATCCACGTTTTTCTGTTAATAGGAGCAACGGGACCCGCTGGTCCTACAGGACCACCAGGGCGACGAGGAACTAAAGGTATCCAAGGAGAAGCAGGGCCACGTGGCGCTGAGGGGCAACAAGGAGATGTTGGTAGTCCCGGGGCACCTGGTCCTCCAGGCGTTCAAGGCCCTGAAGGAAAACTGGTAAAAATTGAATGTTTTCTTTAAAATAATAATGGCAACCAACGATATCTAATCAAAGTTTACAAAAAACAAGCAACTATTTATTTCTCACTTAATATTTACAGGGACCTAGAGGAGCAGTCGGCCCTAAAGGCGATGATGGCCCGTCAGGATTACAAGGAGAAACTGGTCCTAAAGGACCTACGGGTCCCGAGGGACCTAAAGGAGATACTGGATCTGCTGGATTCCCAGGAGAGCGAGGAGAAGCAGGCCCACAAGGCATCAAGGGTGAACCAGGATCTGACGGGCCTGAAGGCAGCACCGGGCCTCCAGGGTCCCCTGGGCCAGTGGGTCCACCAGGGAAATCCGGAGAAACTGGAATGCCTGGCAATCCCGTAAGTTTAATGAAAACTTTAATAAAACCTAGGTTTTTATAACATACAGTGGCGATGAGGATATCACATTAAATGAAACGACGAATTTAAATGTATTTTCTTTCTTTCTTCACGCTCAACCATACACAATCAAAAAATTACATTATACAAATTAAATAATAAAACACAAAAAGGTGTCACGACTAGGTGACACCTTTTTGTGTTTTATTATTTAATTTTCAACATCATGTAAATGCACCATCGCCCCGCGTGTCCCCGTACTGCCTACATGGGCATTTCAGTAAACTAAGTAAATTATCAAGGAGGGTTTCTTTTTCCAGTTTTTTATATTTTTAGTTTGTAATTTACCGCTGTATTATTTTAATGTGATAGCCTCATTCCATCTCTGTATTCTTACATATAAAATTTTGCAAATAAATAATTTACTATGTAAGTAAGTACGTGGTTTTCGTTAACAGGGTTCAGAAGGTCCAGCAGGTCTCCAAGGTAGCCCCGGTCTGACTGGAGAAAAGGGTGATATGGGACCCAAGGGTGTTTCTGGAGAGCAAGGACCAAATGGACCCACCGGACCAGCAGGGCCAGAAGGACAACGGGGTTTAAGAGGGCTGCCGGGTCCTAATGTAAGTACATCGCATTTACGTACCGACTTGTGGGGTACTTTGTTTGGCAATCCATAAACACCAACAGCAATTAATAAAGATGATGAAAATATGTAATTTTTCAGGGTGAAAATGGCGCCCCAGGAATAATGGGACCTTCGGGTCTACCAGGCAAGGCAGGGCCTCCAGGTAACCAAGGAATAAGAGGCGACAAAGGTAATCGAGGCCCAAAAGGTCACATTGGCGATACTGGGCCAATGGGATTGAAAGGTGATCAAGGCGAAGTTGGCAAGCAAGGTCTGCCTGGTCCAATTGGACCACCTGGACCTAAAGGAGAAATGGTATGCAATCAGATTTTCTTTAAAATTTTTCGTCATGTCAATACTGATACCAATACATTTATCTTGATTTCGATAATTATAATAACTTATTTTCGTTAATTCTCTTATTGCAGGGACCCGTAGGACCTCCGGGATTAAAAGGAGACACCGGACCTATAGGGCCAGCAGGGCCCGAAGGCCAACTTGGACCAAAAGGTTCAACGGGACCAGAAGGAAGGCCAGGTTCACCTGGACCGCCGGGAACTCCTGGACCACCTGGCCCACCCGCTCCAGCACCACAAATACCTCCTGAACTATTCACGTCATTTAGCAGAAGACGTCGCAGTGTAGAAATGCAATCTATGGAATCTGTTACTGAAGATAATTTCGACGAAGGTAAGATTTCAACATTCTGTGCCCTGTGTTTTCCGACATAGTAGGGTCTACTTTTTTTCATGCATATTATTGCTAAGGGGTTTTAATTCTGGGGAGCAGTATCCAATACCCCAGGCATAAACACACTACCTACTGTGATTATACTATGTATAGTGATTAATCTAACATCAAGCCAGCCGATTGTTTTAATTTTGTGATTGTTTTCTCTATTATGTTATGTGTGTTTTACAATCACAAAACTTGTTTGGCAGAGGAAGAGATAGAATGGGTGAAGGAAGTCATGACGGGTGTCTTGGGAGCGCGCGGCGCACTCGAGGCAGCAAGGAGACCTCGAGGAAGCAGGAGCTATCCAGCACTGTCCTGTCGTGATCTTAGAACTTCGCACGTTAATCTCACTGACGGTAAGACAAACTTTTATTGCTATCTTCTTCTTCTGTTCTCAAAGGGTTCTTCTACCAGGAATTTCTCTCTGTATCGACCGTACTGACCCGGAGATTGGATTTGTGTCCGTTGAGGCATTGCGCGAGATAAGATCGCCTCCTAAAACATGGGACTCGGTGAACTATCGGTGTACCTGGCTAACTCTCCGGGGAATACAGGCCTGCTGTCGTGTAACTTACTTGCCTTACTTGCTTGTCCCTAGTGCGACGTTCATAAGTTCGAAGCTCGAAGTATCGGCAAGACGGGCTATACCATCCAGTCTCGGGCTCTTTTGTGTAAGCTCACTGTTTATACCGTGATTAAATAGTGACCTCTTCGACAGGGTACTACTGGATAGATGCACGTGGAGGTGCAACCAGCGGACGGCCCATCAGAGTGTACTGCAAGGGCCACAGTACCTGCCTGTACCCAGACGAAAGGGAACCAGCTGTTTTCACCGCTGATGCCACCGCCCACAAATTCTCACAATCTGACAATGGCTTCAGGGTAAATATTAACTTAATTTTTTTTCTACACAAGTATTCAAGTAGCAATTAATTATTAAGCAGGCAAATTGACACCCTACGTTAATTTGCCGTGTTATAGCTATTTCAAAAAACTGTCAATGAATGACAGTTGTGATTTGAATATACGAACAATTTAAGTTGTAGGTAGTAAAGCTTAACAATTATTTTCCCCGACTTTACCAACTTAATAGTTTCCTAAAGAGTGGCATTATTACCAACAAAATTATTTTTCAGATTACCTATGATGGTGAAGGATCTGGTGCTATACAACTTCGATTCTTGAGGTTGCTGTCAAACGGCGCTAGGCAGAACTTCACATACTCCTGTGTTAATACCAAGGCCCCGCAAAGGTACATTTTCTATGAAAACTTCAGTAACACATAATCTTCAAAAACATTTTTGTTAAGTACGTTTTCTCAACAATCGAAACTTTGTTTCAGATCCGATATCCCAGCCGATTTGACCAGACAGAATTATCTAAAGCTTTTCGGCTACAATTCTGTGGAATTCAGAGAACCACAACTGATTAAAGACGACTGCAAGGTTATTCTTTTAACATTTTTTAAAACCAATAAACTACCTACCCACAGATTAGTTCTCGCTTAAATATTAAACCCCCTGTTCATAATAAACTAAAACGCTCTACAAACCTATTTTAGTTAAAAATAATAGTGTTTTGTCAATTTCTTTCGAATTATGATTTGAGTTTGAAAGAAGACAAAACACTATTTTAAATAAAATAGGTTTGTAGAGCTTAGTTTACTTGAACGAGAAAATATCCATAGCATAGGTACATTTTTTTACGTAAAACCATGGGTGGCTAGGTTTTTCTAAAAAGCAAAGAAATGATAACTGTTATATCGGTTAAATAGGTACCTACTCCCAACAGGGTCAAAATCGTGGTATAGTTTCGCGGCGAATCTATTGTGACCGTCTCTAAGGAGTTTTATTTTTATTTTTCAATGCTTCCGGACAGCAACGTTTTCTGAAGAGGATATAGCCAGATATAAGTGCCTTTTTAAATATTTTCATTATTTAATGTTTCAGGAGGGAACCGGCGAAATAGTGCTGGAAATAAAAACATCCAGGACAGATCGCCTGCCAATCAGTGACTTTCAACCTCTATCATTTGTTGATGCGGAACACCAGTTCACTTTCACCCCCGGACCAGTCTGTTTCACATGACATTTGTGCTTAATGCCGTTTCAGAAGACTTGTGTAAATATGGATAGATTAAACATTATGTACTTAAGAGTGGACCTTTGTAAAAATTGTAAATAAATGTTGTGACGACCTTTAGTTTGCGATAGTTTTAATTGTTTTATTATAGTGCAATTATTGGAAGTATCGTTACGTGTAGGTTTACCAAGCCTAGGTAGGCTTGGTAAACCTACACGTAACCTAAAAGTAATTAGGGAAAACCTTTGCAACAACCACTACCTAAACCCTAAATATAAATCTGTATCAATATCATCACAGAATAAATCTACGGAATGTTCTTTTTACTACGCGACAGCAAAGATAGGATTATGAATTTAAAGTTCAAATTTTCTTGCGTTTTTTGCAATTTACAGGTAAGGTTGTATCTTGATCAAAATATGATTCGCGACAGTAAAGGGCCCCACACATTTACAGCGCGCTAGCAGCCCGCCGGCATCGGCAGGCCATTCATATAAACAGTTTTTATGAATGACTACCCTTTTTTATGAATGACCGCCTGCCGGCGGACTGCTAGTGGACTGTAAAGGGCCCCACATACTACACAGTCCGCCGGCAGGCGGTCATTCATAAAAACTGTCAAAAACATTTTTTATGAATGACCGCCTGCTGGCGGACTGCCAGCAGACTGTAAATGTGTGGGGGGGCTAAGTGTGTGGGGGCCCTTAAGAAAAATGTATTTACATAATTTTAACCATAAAAACTTTTTTTTTAAAAAAAAACCGACTTCCAAAAAAAACCCTACAAAGTGAAAAATAACTTTAATTTCGGAAGTCGGTGTCTTTGGATCTGTATTTTAGTTTTTTTGCCACCGACTTCCGAAATTAAAGTTATTTTTCACTTTGTAGTGTTTTTTTTGGAAGTCGGTTTTTTTTTGTAAAAAAGTTTTTATTTTTCACTTTTTAGTGGTTCTGTTTGTAATTTATCTAAGTTACAATAACCCAATGTCAACTGCTCATCACGTTTTACAAAATATTGCTTTTCCCGATGCAGCACGGTGGGCTGAAAATCAGCTTTCATAGACTTAGGGATTTCTATCTGCAAGTGCCTGATTTTTTGCCGGATATCGCTTCTATTAGTTGTTACTGTATTTAAAAATGACACCCGAGGGAATTCTGCACAAAAACGAAGGAATTATAATTTTTTTACGAAAAATTTGTATGAAGCTAGTATGAAAAAGTTAATTATCTCGCAAACAGCAAAGAAAACCGTAATATCCTTACAGGTGGTTATACTACTAATTATTTATGATTTTTTGACATATGTCATATAACGGTTATCGCTGCTATTTTTTTTTTAAATCGTCAAAATATTTTTATTTATTTTTACACATGAAAATGTTCCTTTTGATGTTTAGGTTGAGGAACACAGACTTTTAACAACACGTAACATAAAATAGCATCACCCCTATATTCCCGAAGGAGTAGTCAGAGGTTTATAGTACATCCACACTTAGCCAACTATGTTTGAATTAGATATTTATCAATACAAAATGAGTTTTAAAACTTTACATACATTCAAAATACCAAATAACAAATTGTTTAGTCTTCTAATAAGTCTGAATAGGTGATTAAATTATTGTTAATGATTTCTGATAAGTAAGCTAATTTGTTGATTAGTTGTGCTAAGAGTTCTAAGAAATGTTTTGGACGATTATAAATTTTCATTAGCACATCTTTTAAAACTCTAATGAGGGTAGTTAACTAATTATCGACGTTTTGCAATAAAAGGGCTAAAATTTTGCTTTATAATGTAGATTGTTCACAACGGTGTAACTGCTAACACTAAATTTTTGCCCTGCGACTATAAAATCTTAAAATGGAAAGTTTAATCACCAATTTAGACTTGTTTGTTCTTCTAAAAAGTGAAAGTACTTCATTTAATCATGAAGTATTGTTTGGTGCAGTTGTATCCCGCATAGGCGATTGCCTTTCTGCCGAAGATCGAGTAACTCTCAAAGAATTTTGTCGGAAATTCACGCGAGCTGCTTTACAGAGATGGCAGAAATCCAACCGATTCCTTGATCACTTCAGAAGACTGTACGGAAATTGGCTGCAAGCAAATATTGATTGGCCAAGTTGTGTGCAAGCTTCAGTTAATCAAGAACCAACTGTTGATGAGATACCAAGAGCACAATCAGACTCTCAAGAACCTTCGTCGTCGGCATCATTGTCCGTTGGAACAATGACAAAAAGGTCCCGAAAACCATTCGAAGATTTGGGAAGTAAACAGAAAAAGAGAAGATCTGATGATCATACAGGCGAAGACTCCAGTGAATTGGCATATGCAGCTGCAGCGCGTTTAAAAGAAGAAGGGCATGAGGATATGGCATCTGTGATCGAATACATAATGAAAAATCCTGAAGCAGCCGTTAAAATTAAAGAAACGCTTAAGAAACCAGTGAAAAAAGTCATATTTACACCAGAGAAAGCGCTTGGATTGCTTCTTTCACTAAAACTGTCAAAGTGGCAATATATTACTTTGCGAGAGGCTGCCATTCGGGAAGGTGCTAAGGATATTTATCCATCCTACTATAAAGTGCAACAAACTAAGCTTGATTGCTACCCTCCGAAGCAATCAGTGTCAGTTACGGATTCCTCGGCTAGGATTACACTTCAAGCTTTACTTGACATCACGGTGACGAGGATCCTTCAAAGTCTTTCTGACTATGCAGATGTGCAAAATAAGCAGCTAAAGCTGATATCCAAGTGGGGATTTGATGGTGCTTCCAACCAAAGCCGATACAAGCAGAAAATGGAGGGTGAGCAAGATGATGCAAGCATATTCATGACCTCCTTGGTGCCACTAAAACTGACAGATGGTGATAATACTGTATGGACGAACCCAAAACCATGCTCAACTTTGTATTGTCGTCCAGTTCAGTTTACTTTTGTAAAGGAGAGCGAAGCAGTTGTCATTGGTTTCAAAAGACAAATGGATGATGAAATTGAGGACCTTAACCCCACAGAGTGCATTAATAATAACATGGTGACTCATCAACTAATGATGACAATGATCGACGCCAAAGTCTGCACGTACCTTTCTGAGGCCAGATCAAATGCATCGTGCTACCTGTGCTTAGCAAAACCTACGGAAATGAACCGCTTAGATGTTGTAACATCAAAGACTGTGTGTGCTGACATATACGAATTTGGCTTGTCATCCCTACACGCACGTATTAATTGTATGGAATGTCTGTTACATATTGCGTACAGGCTCGACTTCAAACGGTGGGCAGCGAGAAGTAATGAGGACAAAGAAATGTTGCAGAACAGAAAACAATCTATTCAAAATAAATTCAAAGATCAGCTCAATCTGTTGATTGATATTGTAAAACAAGGCTCGGGAACTACCAATGACGGAAATACCGCAAGAAAGTTTTTCGAGTTTCCCAATAAAACTGCAGCTATTACCGGGTTGGACGAAGATCTTATTAAAAGATTTGCTGTGATTTTGCAAGCGATAACATCTGGCGAGAAGATCGACGTAATAAAATTTAAAGATTTTGCCCGCAAAACAGCAGAAAAGTACGTGGAATTGTACGACTGGTACTACATGTCGTCAACCGTACATAAATTACTAATACACGGGGCTGACATAATCGAGAAAAATGATATTGTGCCGATTGGGACTCTCTCGGAAGAAGCCTCAGAGTCTCGAAACAAAGATTTTAGGAGGTTCCGGGAACATCATTCGCGGAAAAGAAGCAAGCAAGATTGTAATCAAGATATCTTAAATATGCTTATTGTTTCTTCGGATCCTTTCCTAAGTGCACAAAGGCCTAAGTTAGATGCCAAAAGAAAGCAGAGCTTTTTTGCTGAAACTCGCGAATTAATTCAGTTTCAGGAAAGTGAGTTCGAGTTTTTAGATATATCCAATCTGGATTCTGACTCAGAATTGGAGTCCGACAACGACAGTGATAAGGAAAATGTTTAATATTTGATTTCATTTTTTCTATTTTTTTAAATATTTTTCTTGTTTTATATAGTCTTAATATTTGGGTTAATAAAATTATTTATAATTAACAATGTTCTTAATTAAGTCACTAAAAGGAACCGTTTCATACGTAAAAATAAGTAAAAATATTTTGACGATTTTTTTTTTTAAATTAGCAACGAAAACCGTTATATGACATATTTCAAAAAATTATAAATAATTAGTACTATAACCACCTGTAAGGATATTACGGTTTTCCTTGCTGTTTGCGAGATAATTAACTTTTTTATACTAGCTTCATACAAATTTTTCGTAAAAAAATTATAATTCCTTCGTTTTTGTCCAGAATTAACTCCGGTGTCATTTTTGAATATAGTAACAACTAATAGAAGCAATATCCAGGAAAAAATCCGGCACTTGCAGATAGAAATCCCTAAGTCTATGAAAGCCGATTTTCAGCCCACTGTGTGCAGGGACGTTAATTGTTGAGGAGTTCTCCTATAGTCCGGTCAATTTAGACATTCGAAGTTACATAAAGTCCCAACAAGCTGAATTTCTGTGAAATTGTTCAAAACATAATTATAAACAATGTCTAGAAGTTCCCCATCATTCCCCTGTAAGGAAAAAAAATTATTCAAGGTCAAAGGTAAAAAAAATTGGTTTTTCGCGATTTTCAGCAAAACGGTAAGTTTTATCATAAAAGTACCTCAGACAAAAATTGTAGATCATAAAATTATCTATAAAAAATGTGTTATTACTTTTTTTCTTACGAGCCACCGTTTCTGAGATATAACGATTCAAAAAGTTATAAAAGTTGTTATCGTCATAATATGCACACGTTTCCACGCCACCTATGAGGTGGTACTTAGCGCGTTTTTTTAACGTGGTTTCCCCAGTAGGCCTACTCCACGGGTCAGTTGTGATCCTGTTTAATGTAAAACTATTGCATAATAACGGAAATTTTCAAAGATTGGGAAAGATAAAAGCGATGTAAATTTAAAAAAAGTGTTGAAGTTTATTCGTCTTATTCGTAAGTTTCAAATTCTTGTTCTTCTTCTTGATCTTTTTCTTGTTCTTCTTCTCCTGCTTCTTCTTCATCTTCATTTTGGATGCAAGTAAATTGCGTCAATAGCGATGTATCGCATGATACTTCGTCGGAGTCAAACGAATCCTCCATTGTTTGTGATTCATATTAGAGCACGACCGGCCTTGACAATTTGTGCATGCCAAAGAACAAGACAGTCCGACTTTTTTGCAACCACATTTAGCACTGCATCCCTTTTTGCGGTTGCAAAAAATAGTGTTCAGCAGTTTTTCCGGCGCAGGTGGAAGTAAAGTTTGAACTGGCTCTAATATATTGTTGACCAACTTCCAACCCCAGTCTGTAGGGTCTAGCTGATAACCAAGCCACACTTGAACTTGGTAATATACTCGAAAAAGATGTTGGTGAGCAGCAACTGAGGTTGGAGGAAGACAAGCTAATTGAACTTGTTTTTTATTTTTAGTATTTTTAACGAAACATGCATATCGATGCTTATCTAAACAGGTAGTTTTTTTAGGAGCTCCGTACATAGAAAGAAGAAAGCGGATGCCGTTAGTAATAACTTCTTGTTGAGTTGAATTACTCTTTTTAAAAACTTCAACTTCATTTTTTTTTTTTTTTTTTTTATTTTTTTTTTTTTTAATATAACAACTCTAGATGTATATACGTGGCGTACTCATGTATATTATGACGATAACAACTTTTATAACTTTTTGAATCGTTATATCTCAGAAACGGTGGCTCGTAAGAAAAAAAGTATTGATACATTTTTTATAGATAATTTTATGATCTACAATTTTTGTCTGAGGTACTTTTATGATAAAACTTACCGTTTTGCTGAAAATCGCGAAAAACTCATTTTTTTGACCTTTGACCTTGAATAATTTTTTTTCCTTACAGGGGAATGATGGGGAACTTCTAGACATTGTTTATAATCATATTTTGAACAATTTCACTGAAATTCAGCTTGTTGGGACTTTATGTAACTTCACTCTAATTTTTTGGTCTAAATTGACCGGACTACTAGTAAGAACCACGAGAACTGGTGGTGAAGTCACCATTACCATTATGCATTTTGACGAGCATAAACCATAATAAAGTAATCGAATCGCAACCTGTGATATACTTAGATATAATTGAGTATTTCCGATGGCCCTCTGTGGTCTTCATCATCAGTTCCAGTTCACCGAATGGTACTTTCCGAGAGCAAATGCACGAGTTACTATAAAAAATACCGAAATCGATATAGGTGTGCCCATAAAATTTGAGGGTTTCCCTCGATTTCCATGGGATCCCATCATCAGATCCTGACTTGATGATCATGGGACCACTTGGGAAGTATACCCTTTCGAACAAAAAAAGAAAAATCCAAATCGGTCCAGCCATTTTCGAGTAATCGGGGTACATACATAAAAAAAAAATAAAAAAAAAAAGATTCCGACGAATTGAGAACCTCCTCCTTTTGGAAGTCGGTTAAAAAGCATCGATACATCGCATGTCTTCTTTGAGTAAACATTGGTAGCATCAATATTTAAGGTACCTTCCCTCTCGGTCCCACTTGCTGTGTATATTTTATAACCAATCCGCAAGGGATATTATAGTGCACAAGTGTGCGTGCAAACATAGGAACACTCTCTGTCCCTTTTAGTTTGGACGGCAATCCGACACTACGTGGGAGAGATCAGCCGCAGAAGGCACGGGGGTATCACAACACCAACTTCTAAACTTCAGGCTGCTACTGAGAAATTCCTTATGGAAATACCCAATAACACTGGGCCTGGGAATCGAACCCGGGACCGCACGCTCAGCAGTCACGTTACAACCACGAGACAAACGGGCCAGTCATAATAATACCTAATATTATAAATGCGAAAGTGTGTTTGTTTGTTACGCTTTCGCGCTAAAACGGCTGCACGGATCTTGGATGTCTGGCACATTGGTATTGTATACCATGACCTGGATTAGGACATAGGATACTTTTATCCCGGTAGTACGTTACCGTGGGACAATTCCCTATATCCACGCGGGCGGAGCCGCGGGCAAAAGTAAATATTAAACAGAAAAGATTATTCACGTCTGAAAGACTATTTATTATAAATTAAGATTACGGTTGTGATCAATTGCTTTTTTAATCATACCTTAAAAAAGAACTAACACTAAAATGAAATTTATGTGTAAACACTAATAAAATTATTGAAATTAATATTCAAGAAGGCCATAATGAAATAACACTTTACAGCGCTATATGGAAGAATAAATGCAATTACCTTTATCAATCGTATGTATAATACATAAGTTATTTATCTCCATTATTCAATTAGGTTTGACTTCCGAGGCAGTATTAGTAGTTCCTAGGACAGCATTATTATATAAACTAAAAGAATAGAATTTTACAACAAATTGTCTATAGGGCAGAACATTGCAATCACACAGGTGTGTAGAAAATTATAACATTTGATTGATCATAAAATCATAGCTAAGTTTTACTGTGTACAAATACATGTAAACAAAATATATTTCATTTTTACACTTCAGTCATTATTAACACAATCAAAGTTTGGGTTATTGAGTTTCTGAAGATAATGCAGGTGGTAAATTGTCTGCTACTCTTGAAATCGTCTCCAATACCTCGTCTCCTTCATCAACATCCATATTAATAACAATATCAGCGGATTTGGTATCATCAGATACAATATTGACATCATTCTGAGCACATTCTTGCTTGGATGAAGTAGGTGCTATTTCTTGTGATGACTCTATAGATATAGACTCATCGGCATTCGATTTCTCTGTAACTTTATTGTCATCTTTAATGTGATCATCATTACTACTATTTTCTACTACACTAGGTTCATCAGCATTACTTACCTTTTCAGTAATGATTACACTTGGCTCTTTCTCAACGTCTTTTTCATGTTCATTAACAACAGTGTCTACAACTGTTTCATCAATTGAAATGAGATCATCTTTAAGATTAATGCACACACCTTCACCAGAGGATGGCCCCTCTTCTTGACTTCCGCCAGTTTCTTCATCTGACACCGTATGTAATATATCTTCGACCGGCTTATTATATTTGTTGTTGTTAGATTTACTGTTTACCTTCTTAGAAGCAGATATTAAGCTCTCCGTGTCCATAGCTTCGTTTTGGCATTTTTCTATAACATTGGAACTATCTGTTTCCATGCCAACAACAACAGATACTTCAGTTTCATTGTTCGAGTGGCGGTCCGGAACTATTAACTCAACACTTTCTGTATTTTCAACAGGTATATTATCCACTTTGTCAGGCTCACTTTCCGAGTAACTTGAATTTTCAATACTGATGACATCACTCAACTGCTTTCTAGTGTCACTACCAGATTCTATTGAGTCAGATATAGCTATGGGACTATCAGAATCAGAGGATTCAAGTGTTGAACTTTCAACTTCATTACCTGAGTGTAATTTCTGCAATAGATGGAGCTCATCTACATCTGACTCTAAATCATTACTGTCATCACTACTTACAGAAAGTGTTTCTGCAGCATCATGAGAGTCTTTGTCATTAGATTTCTCTACGATTTCGCTAGAATCTTCCTTATGTTCTTTATCTTTAGCATCATTTTCCTTAATTGTTACTATTTCTTCAATTTCTGCAGGTTTTTCGGCATTTTCTTCAGCCGCAGGTTCTTTTGATGGTTGGCTTTCTTTTCCTTCACTGGGTCCTTTCGATATTTCTTGTATAAGTCTTTTCAGCCTTTCCTTCCTTTTACCTTTGTTCTTTAATGACACACTATCATCATTAGCTTCGTCTTCTTCACTTTCAACAGGTGATTCATCTGCTTCCTTATCTCCAATCTCTACAGCTTCTAGTTTGAGTTGGTTCTGTCTATCTGCATACCTGAAATAGCACGTATGTTTATTAGTAAGTAATTCACGACGCCAAGTGGCAGATTAATAGATAACTACTTAATTAATTGAGCTACATATATCTACAACACTGGAAAGTGGCGTTTGAAGAGCGGCCGGTAAGCGGGTCTTACTAGGTTTTATGACTGGTATATAAAAGTGCAGGCTAGTTAGCTTAGATTAGATATAAATGTAATCGAAACAAAACTTACTTATTAAATATTTCTGTCTCCTTATTTGCCGCTATCTTCTTATTTGCGTCTAGCTTGCATTTTAGCTGCTCACTATTTTCTGCGGGATCGACTTCTAAGGCAATTCTGGAAGCTGCTAGTCTCCATTCATTCTCTTGTCTACGCCTTTGAAGTTTCTTGCCACATCTCGTAAATAAGTCCCGAGCTAAAAACAAGTAAGTTTTATTAAATTAGTGTCATGGCCACATTGTTATTTTGTAAATAAATAAATAAAATTGCAATCCTATAGGAACTTCTGATTTTGATACTGTATATTCTTTGTTGATGAAATGAAATGAAATGAAATTGTTTATTCTGTAAATAGGATATCGAAATCACTTTTACACGTCATATTTTTATTTTTTTTAAATGATATACTTGGCTTGTGGCTAAGTTATAACAGCCGCACGGGTCGATCGATCAGGTTAAGCTACGCTTACCGCGATTGGTCCGCGGATGGGTGATCATTTTTACATAACCCACGGGGGGTTATGTCTCGGAAATCATGTTAAGCGGTTGGTCCCAGCTGTCATTCGTGGATCTTTGACTGTCGTTACGGGTCGTCAGAAGCCCGAAAGTCTGACAACTAGTCTTACCAAGGGGTCTCGTATTACCCAGTAACTGGGTTGTGGAAGTCAGATAGGCAGTCGCTCCATATAAAATACTGGTATTCAGCTGGATCCGGTTAGACTGGAAGCCGACCCCAACCTAACATAGTTGGGAAAAGGCTAGGCAGATGATAATATTCATATATTTAGATACCTTCTTCCATAATGTCAGCTTCATTCCAGCACAACTTGTCTTCATCATTCGCGTCTCTAACACAACGAAGAACATCGTGAAAGTCTGGGAATGGTAGTGGTGTGCCAATCGGGACTTTCTTATTTATCGACTTTTCAAGACGTTTTGCCGGCCCCGACGGTTGACCTGGCCGCGCGTCTATTACAATACGAGGCTCTGAAGGCATTTTTGTATTTGTCAATTGACAAAATTTCGCGTAAACGCGCACCATTCGTTCTTTGTACCTGGAAAGAAATTATAAAATTAAAATAGTCTTTGATATTTATAACATGGTAAAATAATATTAAATTTGTTGTTTTTAGTTGTTGTGTTTTGTTTTTATAATTAATAGAAAACGTTATTAAACCTAACATTCTTTATTTCTACATGTTATTGTCAGACCCGCAGCAAAATCGAAACGTTTTTTTTGCTAGTATAAAGAAAACATCTACTATAACCCAACTAAATTAAATAGTACCAGTTTAAACAGTTGGCTGTCAAACACTATCGCCATCTCACAAGGGTATACGCTAACACCTAATCTATAGCATTCTCTATCTACGTGTTATTGTTAAACTGATACACCAAGCAGTGGTTCCCAACTTTTTACCATACATACACATAAACATAAATTCACGCCTTCATCTCATGGGGATAGGCTGAAACTACAGAACGCCACTTGCTAGGATCCTTACATACTCCTTTTGCTTTAAGTTCGCCCCCAACTTTCAACTAAAATAACTACCCCTCTTGCCTGTTGTATAAACTACAAGGAGCTCATGACGTGTGCCAAATGTGCGCAATGGAACGTAACTTCATTTGGTTTCATACAGAGCACTGCTACGCGTGAGGGAGAGGCAGCCTCACGCCCTCAGTCGCCGCATGAGACGCCCTGGGCGGCGGGAATCGCGGGGCGATTTCCGACCACCGTAGGCGCGGGCTTGCGGACGGTGAGTAGCGGGTAGCTCGCCGTCCGGTAAGGACCAGGCCCGAGTCGACGGCGCGTTGTGTTCCACGCGCGCCTCAAAGAGATGTCAGCAAAAGATGGGGTCCAAAAGGGCCAACGCCGCTGGGGTCGCGGGTACTTTAAAAAAGATACCGTGGCCCTGGCATAGGCAACTGAAGGAACACGGGTGGGTTTTAGTCAGTAAAAGTCTGGCACGACCTTCCGCTCCACCCAGAGCGGGAGAAGTTATTTGATGATTTCCCATTCTCAAAAAAAAAAAAAAGGCACTGCTACCTCAAGATCAGAGATCGGAATAGGTAGAGTATAAATATACCTAAACTTCGAGGTAGGAAGTAACATAGAGTAGATAATACCTCCTTTAAAATCCCGGAATGATGATAGTGACGTTTTAATCCCAGGATTTAAAATTCACGAATTATTTATTAGATTTTATTATGCGACAGAGCTTGCAAGGAATTTCAAAAATAGGTATTTGAAGATACTAGGTATTACCGTCGCGCTACGGCCTAATTTACGGAGACGCGGGGCGTCAAGCGGCGCGGTGCGCGGGAAGGCCCGCACTAAATTCAAACATAGGGCGTTCTATGAGAGCGTTTACGGAGAAGCGATTAAGATTTCATACACTTGACGGCCCGCAGCCCGCCCCGCGCACCGCGCCGCACGACGCCACGCGTCTCTGTAAATGAGACCGAACAGTGATAAGAGAGTGCGCCAAGGACACAGTTGCAGCTCAGACCGACTATAACACAAAAATTTTGACGATATCGACGTTTCGTATTCCTCTTTTTTCTCCTCGAAAACTGAGCCGATTCAGTAATTTTTACATTAAAATTTTAAGAACGAGTCTAGGTTACCATCATTTTTTTTTTATGTTAAAAACATTTGTTTTTCTGGCAGTCCCCTAATCACGCCAGTAAAAATGCAGCATTTTTTGTAACTTTTGGAGGGTCATAATTTCTTTACTAATTAGTTGCTGAAAAAAGGAAATGACAAGGAAGTTTCTACAGCAGACCTTGATTTAATGAAAATTAAAAATGATTGCTTAGAGGTATTATTCAGGAAGAAAAATGGGTAGTAAATTTGTACTTATAGAGAATAGCAGGCCCTATTCCCTCTAAGTATAGTTACAAAGTATTGATTTGAAGAATCATCATTTTTTAGTGTTCCATACTAATTTGTGCCAAAATGAAATGTTTTGTTTTATGTAGGTAAACTAAAGTTAGCTGGTTTATGTGCTTATTTGTTTAAGTGGATATTAGGTCATTTAAAACTTGTGCTTCAAATACATACCTACATACATTTTGTTGTAAAGATAAGCATTTGGTTTATAAGTTAAGTAAGTTTATTTTTACCCAGGTGGCGGTGGTGCTGGCGGTTCCTATTGTTTCAAAATATATTTTTCACACCACCTGCTCGAAAATGTCAAATTATATGTCAAGCAACCTTAACCTAAAGTGAGTCATTAGTGGCCGGGGGCACAGCCGGTCAATAATGTTGTACTGGATTTCATTATGACCCGCTGGTCAATAATGTGATTTGAATTTGGAATCTCACATGCTCAGCTAAATTGGCAGTATAGTACTAACAAACACCTTTTGGTGCCAGAAAGAGGAAAGCTATTCTCGAAACACTTACTACGCGTGGATGATATTCTCGATTTCCTACAAAATCATAACGACTGCTTCTTCATATCGTTGCCATGTTTTCGAAGACATAATATTGTAAGAATAATTAGATAACTACGAACCATTTTTCATTTTTTTTTTATTTTTTTTTTTTTATTATTTTTTTTTAAATTACACATCAACATCTATAAACGTACCAAATAAAAACTTAACTTTATCTTTGCACAACTGGACTAATGTCTCAAATGTTACCATTAACTTCAATTAATATGTAAGTGCATATAACTAACTAGTTCTAAATATGTTATTCTTACTGTTTGTTTATTTAATAAATACTTTGTTTTTCGTACTATGGCTATTATTTTCTCACAGTAGGTGTAAAAAGTAGAGTATCCTCCTCTGGGCTAAAGGTGTCTTTGCCTTGGGCTAGCTTGAATCCCTCGCTGCATTCAGGATTCTTGTATTAACTCCCTCGCTTCGCTCGTGAGTTAAACTCTTAACTACCTCGCTGCGCTCGGGAGTTAAATCCCGAATCCTTCATTGCGCTCGAGATTCAATATGACGCCCGTGACATAAGACACAACTTTAGCCCCTCGGTGCATAATCTACTATTGTTACACAGAAAAATGTGATATAGATTTTTTAATTACCCTTTTTATCGCAATATAATCAAGTAAATACACACAATAACCAGGCAACATTCAAGAATTTATTTTCCTATTATGTAAAACAAAGCACTTTAATTTAACATTTTTATTATGGAACCCTATAAACGAAATAAGATTCTGTCTGTATGTCTTCAAAGTGCAATAAATAATTTGCAATTTCTTAAATCCCGACTAAATCATCATGTCTATGGTATTATCCACTCTATGTTACTTACTTCCTCGAAGTTTAGGTACATACTGCATCTATTCCGATCTCTGCTCATGATGCATCAAAGCATTTGTTTCTATTACTTATCAATAACATAAATATTTATAAATATTTCATTTTTGGAGCCACTGTGCAACCCCAAGTGTCAGTAGCCCCCCAAAGTAGGGCGCGCATATCTCAACAAATTAGGTGTATTTTAGACAGATGATCTACAAGGTGTAATAACGCATTGTAGGTACTCATCATTATGAACAACTTTTATAATGGGAACAAACTTGAAACCGCGAAAAAAAAAATTCTGTGTTCCGAAAAATGAAGAGTTAAATGCATTCACAATCACATAAAGTAGGATTTATTAACAGTAGATTTTTTTTGCGATTTCAGAGTTGGACCCACAGTAAAAGTTGTTCATAATTATGAGTACAATGATGTTGTGCGTTATTAAACCTATTGAATCCTGGGTAATGAGACACAATTGATTATCTATTGTGCCTCGCCTTCGCCCGATATCGCGACCTAATTAATTGCTATTTAATTATTTTCATTTGGAAGTTACTGTAGATTAGTAATTTTACTACCTTTCAGTTAATAAATAAACAGAGTCATCTTCATCATCAAAGTCAACCTCTTGTTCTTCTAGTTTCTGAATAGCTCTGTGCAGTTTCTTTATGGTCTTCTCTAGCTTACGTATCTGTCTTTGGCGTTTTGAATCATATTCACTCACTTCTCCAAATGCAAGCTGGTCTGGCTCTGAAGAAAACAAATTAATAAATGAAATCATTAAAATGAGAAGTTCATAAAAAGCTGTTCATTGTCGCATTATTTAAAAAAGTGAAGAATTTGCTAGTGATCTTCTAGCAGTGAAAAATATCAGCCTGTACTGTGGTCTAAGATTACAGGCTGTTGCTTTTAGTACACAACAGTGTACAGTTGATTAGACAAATAATCATATTATTATTTGTCTAATCAAAGTAATCAATTCACAAGAATAAATATCCAAACCTTCCGTTTTGGTCTCCGTATTTAGTGTCTGTGATTTGGCAATCTTTCTTTGCATGTTTAATTCATCAACAATATCTTTTATGTACAAATACATCTTTTCAGGGCTAGCCTTCATAGCAAGTATTTTACTTGCAACCATGTCAACAAACTCCTCAGATTCTGAATACTCCTTTGGAACTTGTCTGTAATATGCTTTGATTTTTTTATCTACTATTGTCTGCATGTCTTCAGAGTTTTCCAGTTGAAAACAAGTATCTATGAAGGTTTGATACACAGAATGAAATTCAGTCCGGGCACTACTACTTGGAGTCTCAATTTTGTTTTCTTTTGATGTTTTCGAATTTGTCTTTTGTATACTTCTTTCTGCACCATCATGTTTTTTACTTGGCTCCGGAGCTCTCTGGACACTAACAATACTAACTTCTTCAAACTTATCAGTTTCATCTTTGCGTCTACTGTTTGTATCTAAACTAACTTCAAATGGAAAATCTATTTCTATTTCCAGAGTTTTTCTATTCTCTCCTCCAGCTTCTTTGGGATACTCCAACTTCTTCTTACTGTTAGGTTCTTTAGTACTAGTTGCTTCACCATCACTCCCACTGGGAGATGCACTCTTGTCTGCAGTTGCCTTAATAGGGCTATCATCTATAGTGATAGCCAGTTCAGCACCTATCTCACAAGTCCTTTTGTTCAATACAGGTTTTATGGGACTGTCTTCTATAGTAATTTCAATCATGGTAGGGAGCTCTGGCTCTGCATTATTCTTTTGCTCTAATGTAGGACCATCTGTTTGCTGTTCAGGTCTTAAATACCAAGCAGGACTTGAAGTAGTGTGAGAGCCTTCATCATCATCTAATTCCACAGTTTGGACATCATTTACTTGTTTTATTAAATTTAATTTAGGCTTCAACATTTGATTTGCTGTTTTCATAAAAATGATGGGTTTATTAGAAGCCTGAGTAGTTTTCTTTATAGTAATGCCTGCAGGTAAATTATTGAGAGATGTGTTGTTTTGTATCTTATTGGGTTTCTTCAAAAGTGCTGAAGTAGCACTAACATTAGATGTTTCTGCTGCTTTCGCATAAAAAACATTGGGATGAGATGTTGAGGCTTTTAGGATTGTTATGGGTTTATCCATTTTTAGATGCGTTTTCATAACATTCTTTTGTACAGGCTTGCCATTGGTTTTACTTTTGCTTGCAAATGGATTAGACACAATACTTGAAGCTTTTGTTACAGTAGTTCGTTTCTTTGCCAGGGGAACTGCTTTTACTATAGTAATTTCTTTTGATGTAAAAACACTGTTTGCTGCAGGTACGCCTTTGATTGCAAGTAGTTCTTTTGATTTTAAAGGGGTACCCCTTTTTACTGCAGGTACTGCTTTAACTGAAGCTACTGCTTTTATTGCAGGTACTGCTTTCACTGCAGGCACTCCTTTTGTTAAATTTAGTTTAGAAGGCCTTATAGTAACTTCATGTATTTTTCTTGGAATGCACACCATTGCATTTGGCATTGTTTTACTCTGAAACAAAACATTTCAGTAAGTAAAATAATCTGGTTAATAAACAAACTAAGTAATTTATTTACACCTGAAAATTCCTTTTCACTGTGATAGATTGTACAATTTACAGCACCAAATAAAGTTACTATTTAATAATCCCTTGATTGCATACCTTCTTCGCTGCCGGTTCTGCCTCATCGTCCGAAGACCCCAATTCTATTACATCCTCACTTGCCATCTTGTATCAAATAAGTACACGCAAGATTGAATTATAACTTGAGCTCACATATCATTGCAACTACATGAGGACAGTGCAGTAATAATAATACCGATAACAATAAACGCCAGTCTATTACAGTATTCTCATAAAACTCAAAAAAATACTACACAACTTTAGAGCGACACATCGAAACGAAAAAATGTTTGACAAATTATTCAGTTGGGGTTGTCATACCTACCACACCGTACTCGAAAGTCACTAAATTCCACAGCTAAATACCCATGCTGCATCTGTTTAATATTAAGTAATGACTAGTTCTTATCTTGCAAACATATTTTCTATAAGCAATTTAGCATTCTTTCAATGATTTTGTTTTATTTCGAATTAAAAATTAGCAAAACAATTCAAAATTTCAAGCGGCAACATTAGAAAATCTTGTCTCTGTCCTGGCATTAGTATGTACTTTACAGTACTACTGAAATGCTCACAAATACGCCAGGGTGCCCGCGAATTCAAAATTTCTTACGTTTTGCAAGTCAGTTTTAGGTTGTATGTTGGACTAAATAAGATTCGCGGCCGTATCGAATATTTATTTATAGAACTATAATCATAAAAATCATCAATACAACTCTTTAAGTTCATATTACCAAAGTATTGAATGACTATTTCATGAAATCATGAGATTTGAGGCCAATTCTAACTTATGAAGTTGTTTTGCTGATTCTAATGATTATAGGTAATTCTGTAAGCCCATATTATTTACGGTCGCGAATTACAACATGTTTTCTATTGACTCGGTGCGACTCAGGTCATTGTCCCTAATACCAAGGTTACGTAATTTTACAAGAATGATTCTGTGATCAACTAAATCGAACACCTTTGTCATTTCCATGAACAACGCTAGGATTTGTTTGTCCATATTTTTTGACATAATTTCATATCATCTGCTTAGGCTTTTCCCAACTATTTTGGGATCGGCTTCCAGCCAGTCTAATCGGATGCAACTGTATTTTACATGAAGCGACTGCATATCTGACCTCCACAACCCAGTTACGTGGGTAATGTGATACCTCTTGATAAGACTGGTTGTCAGACTTTCAGGCTTCTGACGACCCGTAATGACTGTCAAAGTTCTTCGAATGACAGCCGGGACCTACGGCATAACGTGCTTTCCGAGGCACGGAGGGGTCTCGGCACAGACCAAGTAGTATTGGTCTTGGTATGTAAAGATGATCCATCCACGGACCAACCACAGCAAGATCGACTCTTGTGGCTGTGATTACTTAGCCACGAGCCCCTATATAATATATGGTTTTAAATACTATGTTTTTTTAGGAAATTATTTAACATAATTTCTTAAAAAAACTTATTATTAATTTTATTGTTTATTTTCTATTGTAGGCATTCTGTAACTAATAAGAAAAGTGAGATGTCATTGCTGGATTTTCTGGACGCTGATTGGTCAAATGTTGCTACATTTTTTCTTTTTGTTCGGTTTGCCAATACAATAAAAGAGACATATTTTATTTACAAATTGCAATCTGCCTAAATTGAAGTTTCGTACAAAAATTTAAGCTGTCAAAATAGATCGTGGTTTTATTTCTAATAATTTCTATTTTATCGATTAGTTAGGACAATGATTAAACTTTTTTCATTAAAACAACAAAAGAAAGATGAGGAAGGCTCAGGAAGAGCAGGAGGTTCACAGAAAAAAGCATCAGCCGCTCAGTTGCGGATCACAAAAGGTAAAGTTCAGAAAATAGAACAAATTACGCGTTGTGTATTCATTGTTATTTTAATTCTGATGTGAAGAATTCAGATACAAAAGCTTACGATGGCCTATCTTCGGCTAGCAATGAGTTTTAAGTTAGGGGTAAAACTAAAAGCGATGAAATCATCCGTCAAAGACTTCCTTGTTATGATCCTGAGGCAAATTTTTACAACTGTACTTGGTGACTTATAGTGTCTACAACATCTTTTAGATAACTTAACATGTTTTATTTTCAGATTTGAATGAATTGAATTTGCCCAAGACATGCAACACAGAGTTTCCAGATCCAGATGATTTACTTAATTTCAAACTAATCATATGCCCTGATGAAGGATTCTATAGAGGAGGAAGATTTGTATTTAGCTTTAAGGTAATGTTAACAGCTGGTCTATAGCTTCCAAAACATAATGACATAATCTTACAGTCCTATTTCTTGCTTACTTTACACAAAGTCACTGATAAATGGTTTTGTTACTGATGACTAATTGGAAAGGCCATGCAATCACCTTGGCTATAGGAAAAACAGGTTGATTTTTAGATCACTAGATACAGTTTTTAATTAAATATGTTGCAAGCTCACTAAAATCTGAGTACAACCTGTAGCATGATTATATTCAATCATAATTTATTAAATCATGCTACAGGTTGCAGTCTGGTTTTAATGAGCTTGCAGTTCTTCTCAGTTAAATCCAAACAGTATTTTGTCTGACATTATCTTTCTGATGATTATTAAGAACTTACCATTACCTTACAGGTAGGACCAAACTATCCTCATGAGCCGCCCAAGGTGAAGTGTGAAACAGCGGTATACCATCCGAACATAGACCTGGAGGGCAATGTGTGTCTCAACATCTTAAGAGAAGATTGGAAACCTGTGCTTACTGTCAACTCTATAGTTTATGGACTCCAGTATTTATTCTTGGTATGTTTTGTGCATTAAGTTATTATATTGCATGTATTTTATTTAGTTTCATGTGTAAGAGGATTTCTTCAGATGTAGTTGTATAGTGAGTTTTGTCTGTATATTACTGCATTATCAGCCTCAATCATAGACAAATACATAACCACTACTCCAGGCATGTGCTAAATGCCACTAATCCTTAGTTTTTCCTTCCTTTTGCTTTGGCCTCAGTTAAATTTTGTCTGTAGCTTACCATTTTACTAGAATAAATATGACTCACAGTGCTACTAGTATCTCCTCATTTTATTAATCATGGTCATGGCATGGCTGCATTTGTTCCACTTTGATATATTCTAATAAAGGGTCTTCATGGTGTCCGCTAAAACAATAAAAAAATTCATAATTATTAAACAGGCCATGAGTATTCCCATGATTTAACCACCAATCAGAATACAAACCTTTAAAGCAGAGTCTGACCGTGATATAATTGCGTAGCTTTATGATTCACATAATGTTTACATTGGCAAGTAAACTACTTAATAAAAATCTTTATATTCTTATAAATAAATGAAAGTGGTGAGGAAATTATGAAGATAACACAGAATAAAAGCATTTTGCTGACGTATAGACGGCACAAACTTTATTTATTTATAACTTTATTTCTAAATGATAGTTGTAGTACATGAAAAGTTGGTTAAAAATGTTTAATATCAGTTCTGAGTCTCAGAATGTGTTTTGTGGCAAAGGCCTCATCCAACCCCTTCTAATTTTCAGTGTTCCTTGCCTGTCTTCCTTGCCTGTCCATGTCTTTCCAGCTGTCCTCCCCATGTCATCCTGCTGTTCCTTTTGTCCTCTTCCCCTTCCTAGGGTAACATAGGGTCACTTTTTTGTTCTCCCATGACAGTGTACCAATCATGGCACAAATAAGGAATAGATAATAAGAAAGAATGAAAATATGTCTTATGTGTTTATAATCAGCCTGGCCTTTACATACCCACCGCGGGGCATTTTTCTTCTCTGTCAGAGGTAATGGGCTGTTCACCATGCATATATTTCAAAAACAATAACTGTAAATAAACAAGATTTAACTTAAATAACAAACATATTTTACTATGAGACCAAACCTGAAATCGCTGCTCCCTACGTTTGACGAGTTATGCAAACATACTAAAAATGTAGGGAATAGCTGATTTATTTTCGCGATTTCAGATTAGATCCCATAGTAAAAGTTGTCCTTAAGAGATTGTGCGTTAATTCCGGGACATACATATCTAGACATCAGTTATCTTGTTCTATTCAACTTTGCAAATCAAAGCATAGAATTTTCGCAAAATTAGAATGATTAAGTCCATCTTGTTACACAATAGTACAACAAAATGACACTCCACAAAATTGCCTACTAGTACATATAGATAAAAGACAATGACTAATCATTTCAAGTGAACATTGATAATGTTAAATTGGGGTATAATTGTTAAGTGATGTCATGCAGGCTTACATTGGTTTTAAATTAGACAAATATATGCAGAGTACTTAAGATTCAGTTCAGCAAATAACCAGAACTAAAAAAATTCTCTAAGTAAAGTATTGGAAATGCAAAAGTGTACAGTAGAAGCATTGATATAAAAAGAAGATGGATTTATTAAGACATTAGCAGGGTGCTTAGCCATTACGCTGATTAGATCGTTATCATCAAGCCAGCCTATAAACCCAGATATTATACCATTGTCCTCATTAATTTACAACATAAAGTAGGTGGAGGTGTATCAGTATACCTACCTTAAATTTGCCAGCATAGTTTGAGTCCCATGTATAAGTATTTTTATCTCACGAAGCGACACGCGCTTTACTTGTGTTTAGTTTACCAAGTGTACAAACACGCTGTGAATGTGTGCGTGGAGCTGAGTAGCGTCAGCACATAACACACGCACATACACACTTCCGACTTCGCCATTGTCTCGGACGATACCGAGAGCTCCTGCGCTTACACACACATTCACAGCGTGTGTATAAATTTGATAACCATAAAGCGCGTGTCGCTTCGTGAGATAAAAATACTATACTAAACTACACATTGCCAAGCACAAATCCAGGATCTGGGCTGAGAATTTCGTAATACAAAGACCCAATAAAACTGCCCGACCATAGGATCGAACCGAGGACTTCGCATTCAGCAGTCGCATTTGCAGCCACAAGACCAATGGGCTAGTCAACAGCTATAGAATACTTAGAAATGTTACTGTATTTATATTTGGCTTTTATTTTTCAGGAACCAAATCCTGAAGATCCTCTAAACAAGGAGGCTGCAGACGAGCTGCAAAGTAACAGGAGGTTGTTCGAACAGCACGTGCAGCGAGCGATGCGCGGCGGCTACGTTGGGTCCTCCTACTTCGAAAGATGCCTCAAATGAACAAGCAACACTCAACTGTAAATTAATGCTACCAACCCTATATAAATAAAACAATCTCACTTTAAATTAAAGCATTTGATTATTTATTCAACAAAACAAAAGTGTGGATTGACATATTTACAAAGTCAATGTCATTAAATTGTTAAGGATTTGCGTCCTATATTTTTTATACATTATTTAACAAATATTTTTTTTATTATATCGAA
The DNA here is from genome assembly GCA_905163495.3 of Cosmia trapezina. Lineage (NCBI taxonomy): Eukaryota > Metazoa > Arthropoda > Insecta > Lepidoptera > Noctuidae > Cosmia > Cosmia trapezina. Next base: position 22,018,731 of record LR991022.1, read on the forward strand.
CCGGATGTGCCGGTTGCAAGTGACAAAGTCTCGTAGAATTGGAAATTATATAAACCACTAAATTAAATGCGATTTTTTATTTTATTTTAGAATGTAAGCGTTTAGTGTGCATAGATGGCGCTTAACACAGTATTTTACATACGTTTTAGTGTAGATGGCGTTACTTAATGGTCTCATACATTTTATTTAACTTGTTGTAAACCATTTTGGAAATTCAATTAATCAGCATTTTAGGGTTGCGCATCACCCTTGAGATTGATGTAGGTACATGATGGATGGCACTGATAGCCAGTCTATCTCATTCAACTGTATATTGTGTGAATCTTAATCTCGTATCAGATAAGGCTGAGTTCAGCCTGTTCAAGTAGCAACAAAGTTTGCCAACCCACGTTTACTACAAGTCAGACGAGTGAATGGTAAACGAGACGAGGTTAATAAAGTCGGTCGGTACAACGGCGCGGCGCCGACACAGGGCAACGCCGCCGCCGCCGTCGCCCCACGCGAGTGGCGCGAAGTGAGCCGCGATCAAGGGCCGCGTGTGAGTCAGTCGAGCCGCCGGAGCAGCGCCCGAGCGCCTCGCTAGTATCGCCACATTCGCCATCGTCAGTGTTACTTTGGACGCCGAGCCACCCGCGCACACCCGTCACACAATACGCTTTCTCCACACGGCAGCGTGCTCAAGGCAGAGCTGTTTCGACACGCCACTCGGTTGCGAAAGTCTGCGCGATGATATACAAGTGAGAGCCGACATCGGACGCCAGGGTAACGCTCATCGCACACGGTGAGCCAGTTTATACGACGAGAGACATTCGAAACTCGCCAGCTGTGAGGGACGGGGGGCGCGCGACGCCGTCGGGTCGTACACGCGGGATCAACCTTTACACATAGTTACTGTGAGAGAAGCAACGGAAACCAATTTTTAATGTGTCAAGTCAGTATAGCATATTGCTGCTACGTCAGAAAGACGAACGCCTCGAGCAAGAACTACAAGGTTATGCAAATGAGTTCTGAACGCTTCTATACCAGGAATAATCAAAAGACCATTCATAACTTCAATAAACTTTAACGTTTACGTTGTATCCTTACGGTGTATTAAGTGCTTATCTATCGTTTCTCTACCTCAAATTATCTTTCGGTGTCGCGTTCGCTAATTGCTAATTACTGTGGGAGTCGAGTGATAAGGAGTGTTGACTGAACGAGCGATCGGCGTGTGGAAATCAGAGCTGTTGTATCAAGCGACGACAATGGCGGCCCAGCAGGAGGAGAGCCTGCTCGCGCGCTGCGAGATCCCCATCATTGACCTGGCGCATATAGGTGAGCATCTGCACAGCCATACCACATCAGCTTCACACTTCACAGAGACACCGCCCGCCACAAACTGATCAGCGGAAGTCCTGTAATGATCAGACGATCAGACACATTCAATTGGCAAGACTGCGTTTATCGCCTGTCGTTATTGCGTAATTATAGTAATCAGCTTCAGGTACCTATCATTTAAAATTCAATGAGTTGGCCGTAGGATGTTTTTTCTTTTTTTCCCCCAAGTGCTCAAAAGATGAAAGCGCGATATTAGTCCGGGGTTCAAGTACCTAAAGCGCATTTTTATTCAAATTCTTGTTATAATGGATGTTAAAGCAGACAAAAATGAAATACATCAAGTTGACTACCTGCAGGCCCTTCGCTATAATAGAGGGGCCCTCGGTCTCGCGTGCAAGCCGAGAGCCGGCCGACAGCTGTGCACCGATGCTTTATTTGTTGTCATTAAACAATCTCGGCATCCCGCTCTCGAGTTCAAAGACCGGACACCCGATCTGAACCGTTCATCGCAGTTCATCCGCCTAATTCCGAGATAACTCAAAGTTTTACCATCCTAATGGGTAGGTACTGCATGTAAACCGTGGACGTTTATAGAGGGCAATAATGTGATGCGGGTTTTATGTGTAAATTATAAACAAAGGAAGGAGCGAATTCTGTGAAGCGATGAGTAAGTGGGATGCGTGTCCTATATTAGTTTTATAGTATGCAGTTATGTGAATCAACAGAAGAAAACTCATATTGCGAAGCTCTTATCAGGCATATTGATTAACAAATAATCAAGGTGGATTGCAACTCTATCCATCACCTACACGAACGTGCAACTGTCAATAAAAATCTGTGCACAGGTAGGTACTTACTTGCACTAAGGTAGGTACTTTTGCATTTAAAACACGTTTAACGATTACGTGGCCATCATAATGTGTTGCTAATTAGTCGGTAAAGTGAATTGATTATGTCATGAACAATGTGCAATAAGTGCACTTTCATGATAATAGGTAGGTTTACAGATATCAGAGGGGCAATTCTCGTATTTTTAACAACGTTCGCAATATCATCTCAAGACTCAATCTGACAGAAATTGTATAGCGTTTACCTTCATTTTTGACATTTTGATTGACGCTGGCATGAGATTGTGAACGTTTTTAGGTACGAGAATTGCCCCTCTGAGAGTAGGGGTAGCTTAGGTACTTTGCGATATTATAATCAGAAATATTAGATATAGCAGACTGTGTTATAACGAGATTTTCCCGTTTTAAGAACTGTTACTTACCTCGTTACAAGTAAAAAACTTAAGTACCTAACTGTTTCGATTATCCAAGGAATCCTGATTGTTATAAAAATATAAGTAGGTACCTAGGTACTTGTTTAGTCACATGAATACGTCGGAAACTAACTCTAAACGGGGCAGACATAAAAAAAAGGAGCCTTTACAATGTGGGGGCAACGGCCGATCGGCCCTTTGTAAGTCCACCCGAGCAGGCAACGCACGCTATCAATGCATTTGCCGACAAACCACGCCTCCATGTGCGCACGCATCTTTTAAACAAAACATTATCTACAACTTCTACAATATCAGGGCTTCAGTGTCATTATTTTATTATTGATGCCACTTGGTTTTTATTGCATCTTCTGACAATAATTAAGCAAAGTTAAGCTTTTAAATCGCAGCTAAAAGACATGATTCGCGATTGAAATCCGACCCGGGATTTCAAGTTTCTTTCGGGCTTGGAAAATCGAATTAGTCATAATCCGAATTACAAATCCGATTCAGCCCTACATTCACTGAACAAAGACATTTCCCGGGATGATTACATGACGCCGCATCCGGAAATGCCAACGTATACCTACCTACTTATGTATACCTACCGTATACACACTTATGTGCATTCAATTTTATATGCATCCAGCAGTTAGTTACTCCTTACATACGCACGTCTTAATAAAACAGGTCTTACCTACTCTCAATTAGATTTTTAATGCAATGCCAGTCGTAATTAAACCTCGTGTAAATGGAATTACAAAAGCTATTTAAATGCAGAAACAACGCATAAGTATGTAGGGAGATAATTACTTGCTTACTTAATAAAATAACTTAACAGTGAGTATTTTTGTTTTCCTTGAAACAACTTTTTGTTGAAAAAATCTGAGGCTGAATTTATGATAAAACTTGAAGAACGCCTTAGGTATAATATTTCAAGGAATGTCATCCATCTTGTTATTTGTTATTAGATACTGAAGGAAGGACAGAAACAGATAAGATAAATAAACCAAAGTCGTATCCATTGCAAAATATAATCAAAAACAACCGATAGATAAGATATTTATTTTGTTTTTTAAATCCAACGTTAATACCCACTCCTGCGCATGTTTCTGAAAAGGCGGTAGAAAAAGACTATAGCGAAATCCCCGCTGGTTTAGCCGTATGTAGGTAGATATTAGGTAACCTAGTGAGCGTGGAGTTTTAGATTCGATACCTAGGTCTAATTGGCATTATACTTGGACTTTTAATCGTATTCAGTAACTTGACAGTTGAAGGGATAAGTTTCTGACAATAAAAAGGAAAGGAGGTGAAAAAATAATCAGCGAAAATACCTTGATGTGCTTACCTACCTATAGTTTTAATTGAAGCACGTTATATTCGTCTATACTCGTAATATCTCTAAACGATAAGTCATTTAAAAACGAAAATTATTTTGCTTCGAACTGTCAAGTTACTGAATACGATTAAAAGTCCAAGTATAGGTTTTTCCTCGAGGAAATTCTCAGTAGGTACTTAGCAGCCGTAAAGGAACCACTTTACAAACGCACCCGGCGATTTTATATACTAGCAATTTTTTTTGGGTACAATAGACCCTTTTTAGTGTATTACTGAAAACAACAAAGTGCGCAAAATAATAAACGCTGAAAAAAAAATATTTTACAGTACCTACGAGTACCATTGACCTTGACCTCAAGGTCAGTGACCCTGAGGCTTTCATCGTCTAATATGCGAGACATTCACCACCTCACCTAACCCAAAAGATTCACCAATAATAGAGGGGACATGGCGCTCGGCGGCCGCTGCCGCGGCACCGCTCGCTTCGCTCGCTCGCCGTCGCGCGTTAAGGGTCACTGTTCTAACCTAACCTAACCTAACCTAACCCAAATGATTCACCAGCAATAGAGGTAATGGTCACTATTCTAACCTAACCCAATTGATTCACCAATGTGAAGTTTCGGACGCGCGGGTGTGTTAGTACAGCGGAGCCAACGTTTTTTTAAGACGCCATCGGATCCAGCCCCCTAATTGTGTAACAAACTATCGATCGGAGTCTGAACGATTTTGAAGCTTATTGCTAATCCATTGCTTCTTGTGTTCGAATTTGTCTTTTCAACAACGTAAATAACGCAATAGTGTTGATGAACTGTCAAAATTAAACCGATTCCGATTGATAGTGTGTTACGCAATTAAGGTGCTGGCCGCCTTAGGCGCTACGCTTCGTCTACGCCGCTACGCTTCGTTTATACCGCGCCTACTTTGCGTACTAAAAGCCCAGTATACGAATAGGTACACTTTTTAATCAGATGACATAATGAGTGATAAAAGAGCAGACAGACCCATTACCGCAAATCACCACAAACAAAAAATGGCAAAGTAAACAATAGGCACTTCGTCCAAGCTCTAATTTCGATTGAAAAAACATCGCAAAAATGGCCTACTAACATATGGGCGAAAATACACATTGCCTGTAGCTGGTACCTACCTATAACAAAACTATGCAACTGATTGGTCAATGTCACAAATTCACAATGCATGCTGGCATTACCTATGACATGCCAGCATAGTTTTGTACCAGCTACATGCATGTATTTTCTCCCTAAACTTTGTTTTATAACCCTCTCTTTCTATCAGATAATATTGCGTGATTAGAGTTACCGTTACGGACTCATAAAACGTCACCGAGGTAGGTTATATACACAAACACAATGGAAACGACTATTTACATCGTATTCAATGCGTTGTGTTGTGTTAATTGGACTGTCATTTTTGATCCTGCGCCATTCGACCACTGACCCACATTCGCGGCCATTCATCATTCGTACGTTTGACAGGCGGTTTCACACAAAAAATACGAGTTTATTTCTTTTCCGACGATCTCTTAGGATTTTAGGATGACTGTATCGTCGAGAGAGGAATGACTAAACAAAGTTTCAGAGTAACTTTTTAAACGACTGATTTTAGATCATAATTGTAAAACTTATAATAGGACTGATTCATAAACGCATTAATCAAACCCACTGAACCAAACTGAAACTAAAAAATGTGAAAGGACGTGACGTAGGCTTACTCTAATAGAAACCAACTAACTACCTACAAAAAAAATCAGACAGGTGCAACCTTTTTTCTAAATCTTTTTAGTAAATAAGTACATAAATGCATCAGCAACTGGCTCATAGTATGTCGTCAAAAAAATTAAAAGAGTTTCCTTTCTTTTACACTCCTTTGCAAAAAAAACGGGCGGTTTGGATTTTTCTACATTATTGGTAATCATTTAGTTCTAAAGAGGTTTTAATAGCCAAACTATGTTACTGGCACTTAATAAAGAGTCTGGGTATGAAAAAAAAGTTAATTTCAAATTCGAAACTGTTGTTTTTAAAAATAATAATGCCTTTTTCAGTTGATGACTTTTTACTCACTATTCTCGGGTTTGCGGTTAAACGATTATCAGGCAACTAAAACTAATTTCTCGATATTTTTATTGGAATAATTTATGTTTGTCGCATAATCGTGCATTATTGCGACTTAAAACAGATATATTTGTGTCGATTGTAATGGCAGAAAAAGCACTAAGAGCTAGTAAAATTATAGCGCTGCTGGAAGTGGGTTGTAGCCTATGTTACGGGTCACAGCGGTTAAGCGTGAGTCGTTCAACCGTCCAAAGAACCTGGACTCGATACCAAGAGACAGGCTCCGGTCAAAGAAGGCAAGGTTCTGGGAGAAACTGTTGCACACAACCACGAGACGACCGCTTTTTAGTGACTCAGGCGCTGAGGAACCGCAAATGCAGTTACATAGACCTCAAAAGAAACTTTGAAGAGATACGAGGAGCACAGATTAGCCTATGGACAGTGAGGAGGAGGCTTTTAGCCGTTGATATACGCAGTCGAAGACCAGCGCGGGCCCCCAAGTTACTCCGTGAGCACCGGATTGCTCGACTGAGGTTCACTAGAAATTGTCTATCTTGGACACTAGGTAACTGGAGTAGCGTATTCTTCTCCGATGAGACTCAAATTTGTCTAAATGGTGAAGACCGACGTCAGCGAGTGTTACGAAGACCAGGGGAACGCTATGCCGACGTGAGTTTTGAAGAAATCACCCGTTATGGTGGAAGGTCCGTTATGTTTTGGGCGGGCGTAACTTCCAGCTATTGTACCGACATAGTGTTCATTGAAAATGGGTCACTAAATGCGCAAAGGTATATAACAGGAATAATTTGTCAACTTGCACAGCCCGCAATGACTGTAATTGGTGAAGATGCCATTTACATGGACGATAATGCTCGGGAACACCGTTCTGGCGACGTAGATGCTTATATGCAAGAGGTCGGTATTCGTCGTCTTGATTGGCTAGCGCGGAGCCCCGACCTTAACCCCATTGAGCATGTCTGGGACCTTCTAAAAAGGCTAGTACGATCTGTCCAACGCCTTCCACAAAACATCAGGGAGCTTAAATGTGTGATTTCGGCTGAGTGGGAACACATTCCACAGGACACCATCAAAAGCCTGGTGGAAAGCATGCCAAGACGATTACATGCCGTAATCGCTGCAAGGGGAGGTCATACTCGTTATTAATTTTTATTTTTTAATGTCTTTTTTAAATTAAAATACCATAAAAATACTCGTAGTCTTAATTTAATTATACCCTAAAAATTTCCATTTTAACTCGACTCTGTGTTTACATTGACTAAAACACCGATTCCAGGATTGAAGCGTTAAAAACTATATTCTCAATGATAATAAGAAATTTCTAGTCATTTATGCTAATAACATACTAAAAATATTAACATTATCCATAGAAAAGCCAATGACTGTAAGGTGCCCGTTTTTTTTGCAAAGGAGTTTATTTTTTTTTTCATTTTAAAAACTTTTTTTGTCATTAATGACCAGTACCTACTTAAAACAAAATTGTATATGTATATGTATTTGCAAGCTTATTGGTAATTACCATCATTAGGTAATTTAATCGCGCATCTCTGCCTACCTACTGAGTTACAATCTAAAGTCCTAATACTTACATAAAAAATTAAGTAGGTAGTTAGTTAGGTACCTACACTATGTTGACAAAGATAATTGTTTAATAGTTATTAATCCTACTCTAGTCTGTCTCACATTATAGTAATTAAAGGGATACATCGATAATTTTGCCTTTTAATATTCCTTTATAACCTAATGTAAATTTATAATCATTTGGATTTTCCATGTGTTATTTGACTTTATGTATTGTCTACTGCTGTACTAAAATCGAAAAATGTTTAAGTAGCACCGTCTATTTTCTGTTTTATACGATTATACGTAAACAGTTCCTTAATGTGCAGTAAAATTTGCTTTAAATCGAAGGTATTTAAATATGTTCAGAACTTACTAAGCTAAAAATTGATTTAAGTATAGCATTTTGTTATAAATCTACATTTAAACGAAGCGCGTTTAAATTCCGGTGCGCGTGAGAGTCTTATTCTCACGCGTCAAACTAGACAGCCATAACGCCATTTCACTTACACACCGAGCTAAACCACCGCGATATTTATCCTCTTAAGTATTAGTCACACAGTCACTAAATCAAAAAAATAGTCTCCAATCATGGCAGCATGGCTTTTGCTGTAAATGTATAAGTTAGTAGATACCAAGATATTATCAGAAGTCGGCACTACCTAAATAGAGCGAGTATAATTGATAGTTTCCCCCGTTACGTTGTGAACCGCGTCGCTGATGATATCTCACGTCGGAGTCCGACGATTCCTAGACGCCATCGCCAGTTGCGTCACGCCACGCGATGACTATAGCAGAGTATTTATACATCACTCTAAATTATACGTCCATTCATTCAGCTATTTTAATACAACTTGTTAACGCCGCTGAAACTGCTGAAAGTGAGTAATTCCGTAGAATTAAACCGTCACAATGAAATTGAGAGATAAGACTAATCTATTGTAGAGTGATGGTTACGGAGCATCAGTGCGTAAAACACGCAATTTATTATAGCGTGCGCTGTGATGAGGCGAGATAATTTTAATGACGGGTTGGCAGTGAGTGAGATAGTGTGCCTTGTTGACAGCTGCGTGAGCCCTGCGAGGTGCTCTTGCGCAGTGCGTCATCTCAATCCTGCGCAGGGGCAACGCCATCGTCGCTCAAAACCGTAATAAAGTTCCGCTACTTCCCCGAATTTGTTGAACTCGTTTATATTTATTTTTATCTTTTGGTAACATGTTGCAAATGCTCTGCAAGTCGGTTACTCGGCCACGCAGTTCACTTCGTGCCGACGTGTTGTTCTGTTAAATAACGTCTAATCACGAATTTTTAAACCAACACGCGGACATGAAACTGTCTAGCCCACTAGACAGCTGTTAACGTGCCCGTTGCCCATATAAATATTTATTGCACACGGAAATTGTCTATTTATTGTAGTTTAGTAGGTAGGTACGTAACCTGAAACAATTTCTGTCATGTAAGTAATGCCTGCCTCTAAATAAACTACTCCATAAATTATAGGTAGGTATAGACTATAATAACAGGTGTTATTATAACATGCGCTATATGTCGGTACTTATTTTAAAATTGCTGTGAACAATATAATTTTCCTGTTATCAGAAGCAGAATATAATGATGTTAGATATGAGGAAGTCGAAACTAATGGCACTTGACATGCCTGTCATGTTGACGAGCAATTTGATGCATAATTTTACGTAGATGATGGAAAAATACTGCAGACGAGGAAGCGGAATCGACAGTCGCTGAAGTTTATTACCTAGGTACCTATGTTCCAGTCGCTAACAGTTTTTTCCCTTATTGTATGAGTCTGCGGTTCATTAAGAGTTGATGACTGATGTAGGACCTACCTACAAGTTCACTAAGCAAAGAACCTATCTTGAGTTCCAGCAATGAAGCAATCTTTTCCCAAAAGACGAATTACGACTAGACGGACGAGACGGGACGGGTACGCGAACGTCCCTTATAAGATGAAAGCATTGAAATATCTGGAAAAGCAGTAGCCAAATCAGTGTACAATTGTCCATTCCTTCTTATTTATGGAGGCTTAGGTGAATGCAATATGGGTACCTACATAACCCATTTTTTTCATCTCCACTAAGTGCCCGTTTCACCAATGAAACTGAATGCGATCAGCACATGTAAACTGCGTTCAAGAGCGGTCGTACTTATCAGTATTCCACAATAATGATGACATTTACAGCTCTTGAACGCATTTAAATCTACAGGGTCAGGGTCAGAGTCCACATGATCTAATTATAAGTTTACCACCTAAGAATAGGTACCTACATGTGGAATACAATAAAAGTATTGAGTTAATGTAGGCTGCCGTGTGCTTCTGTAAGACCTCATTCTAAACTTCGAATCTGAATCCGCTGTGAGTTTCTTGATTGGCATTCTAAATTCAGTGTCAAATGAAAAACACGTGAGAAGAAGGGATGCGAAGTGAGAGTGAATAGCGATGTGAGGTGCGAGTTGTTGTTTGAATTTTACAGAATCGACGTACTGATCGCGTTCAGTTTCATTGATGAAATCCGCACTATACATTCCGCCAGATAACCGTGCAATAAAAGTCGTTGACCCCTTCTACCAATGTATTCTAAATTTCAAAACGATACGAAAAAATGTTAAGGCAGTGTCGCTAACACGATCAAAACAAACGTATCGCGGTAAGAGGCGTCCTTGACGCGTGCACGTGGCATGTTTTTTTTTTTGTTTGCATGGACTTTTTAGTACATGACTTTTATTGCACCCTTAGGGCGCATTCACACGGGATACGTCTTTGACGATTCGGTATAAAACGGTGAATGAGCTCTATTAGAGCTCATTCACCGTTTTATACCGAATCGTCAAAGACGTATCCCGTGTGAATGCGCCCTTATCTGGCGTAAGGTATACGTTATTACTTACTAGCCGTTGTCCAAACATTTTCACAAACTTTCACATTTATTATATTAGTAGGATAGGATTAGGTAGAGACAGTCGCCTTTTCATGCATATCTGAGCAACAGGCAACAATTTTCTTCTTACAAACAAGGTAAAAGATATACCTACATATATACAGTGATTAGATATCCGTAGATTGCCTCATATCTATCTACAAGCAGATAGGTTCTTATACGGTTTATACCTACTAAAATAGAGCTGACTCTTCTAACTGAGCTAGCCAAACGAGTTGGTTTCCTATACCACGAATGAACACAGTAGGTACACCAATCGGACTAGAGAAAGTGTCAACTGGCAAAATGATAGTTAATAAATTACTTTAACGCAATGACATTATACATCTAGACGTTGCCATGATTACAGTGTGAAGTGTGGAAGTGAGACACATATATACGAAATAATTAGGAAAATTGAGACAAAGCATCGTATCTTCTGTCTCTTACGGCGTGCCGTATTTTTGCTTTAAAAATGTTGCCAAACAAAGTACTTTGAATGGCAAAATTTAAAAATGTTGCCAAACAAAGTACCTACTTTCACTGTTAATATTGCTGTCTCATGACCGGCCGACGCGGTGGCTCGATCTAGATGTATATTATCTAAGCTTTAACATACCTACTGTTTATTTACCACAGATAATTACCAAATGATCAATCTAAAATAAAAGTAGGATACCTAATCATTTTGCATTTCATTAATTAAGAGTGACTTGTATGTAAGTAGGTGTTGCGATAAGTCGGTTTTCCTACTTCTGCCATTACCCATAAACATTGCCTCATACAAGTTGATAAGAGGTTAATAATATTTTCTTCTATGTTTGCATAGGTTTTTGAACCATTGTATTAAATTTTACCTTCACCCTTTTTACACAAATGTGAAATATATTTGCAGCAGTAGAGGTGCCTTTGTCGAACTTACAAAAACATTAATCGAAATATTTAAATAATGATTTTTCCTCCACTAGGAAAAGACGAAAAACGATTGCTCGGCTATTCGGAAAACTTTAAATGATACTGTAATAAGCGATAAATTTTTGTGCCATTGCCAGAATAGGTATCAACAATGCTTTAAGAATATTAAGTAGACCTTAGGTATTGTAGATCCTAGTTATTCATTAGTTTTCATTGAATACCTTCCTAGCGGAAATGGCGAAAATGTTGTAGGTCGATTGACTCGTTTATTTAATTTATAAACAAAACCGTTGGTTGCCTTGCTAGCAAATACAAATAATCAATTATTCAATTCAATTACCGATTGTCTTCGGCCATAACTCTCAACACTTGAAGGAGTCACGTCTCCAAAAAACGTAGGCTCACGAGGCCTCTATATTTGTTGAGATGAGCCAACACCACTCAACAAGGCGTTCGGTATCTGACGGCCGACGGGCAGTTGTCGGTTTACAGAATCAGTCGCCTCGAGCCAACCAGCCATTGTCCTCGACTAAAATGCTGTACATCCTAATGACGTGCGTTCTGCTATTGTTTACCCTGCCATCTGTGTCACCAAATTCCCTGCAAATGCGAATATTTGCATGAGTACACAATGTGTGTGTGTGTAGGTACTACCTACACATCACATCGGCGAGCAAGGACGTCACAGAAAGTGCAGGAACCGTCTCTACTTGTTGTTCGGTTGTTCCGTAGAAATTTCGCAAATATGATATTCATGTCGGAAATATAGTGATTTATAATGTTTTGCATAAGCCTACCTATTGTTAATTGATGTACCTTCTTACGCCATTATTTCATTAATCGGAAGTAGTGGAAATTAAATCACTTGTCCTTAGCCAAACTAAGGACATACAATTTCATTGCCATCACTTCAGAAGTTTGTACATTTACCAATTACAGTTTCATGCAAGCTCCAAGGAAATGAGAAGTTTGAAGAGCTAAGATTATTCATAAATATCGACCTCATCATCACAAGAGGCAAACTGTTTAATGTAAGACTGAAAATTAAGGCCACACATCAATCATTCTTATCGTACTTCATTAGATTCGCCGATTGGATGCATGTCAAGTGCGTAGGCAACGATGCACTTACACCGTGCGCCTTGTATTGGTACAATTTGATTTATGAGTAGTTCATTGAGTCGGCACGTGTATCTTGAATGCGTCCTCGTGAACAACGAGTTGCCAGTTGCCCACATATATTTTCCGAGACGACATAAATCAAGTCGTAACTGGCTCTACGGTTTCACTCTATGCACTGGCCTGGCACTGCAAAGCTGCATAGAACTAAGGACATTATTGCATTGTATTTCTTGATGTTGTATTCAGAGAACAGCGTAACATAACTTTGAGGTAGCAAATGGTGTTCTGGAAACGGGACAAGAATATCAAATTCAAAATACATGCACTACAAATTACAATGCAAAATAATGTGCCGTGTCCAAGTTTGAAGCAAAATATCTTGCTACGGTTATTCCTATCCCGTTTTACAATAGTTGATGTAAGTATTTTCCAAATAGTTTTAATTCCTTATAAAGCCGAAGAAACTCCATTAAAAATAATAAATGTTTAGAAAGCAAACGAACGTTTATTTCTCGGTAGTCGTCTTTGTCAATGCGTGATTTGTGTGAATGAGGCTAAACAAGGCTGGTCTCCGTTAGACAAACCGCTGATCGTGCCGCTGTGCCAAAATGCTATTTACTGTAATATTCAACATTTACTATAATACATAGGGAACATCACGCGTAGCCCGATAGCTAGAGGTGCCCCGCATTTCGCGGTGGGACAAGTACCAGGGCGAAATGTGTGGCAATACACAGAAAAGATCTGTTGCCATTAACAGGACATAAATCCAGACCAAAGTCAGCGTGGTAATTGCGTAGGTAACACACTTCAGTAGCAATTGGTTTCATTTTGACAGTTCAACAACATTCATTGCGTTATTTACGTTGAATGGCAAAGAAGGACGGCCAAATCGTACCTGACTACGAGGCGCTGGTGTACAGATATGCCATATATATGAAAAAATCTAGTATTTTTTAAGGTCTTAAAAAACATAAGAAATAGATATTTAAGTCGCCAGAAAAAAAAGCACAAAGACATTTTTTTTTAATAGCATAATTTGTAAATTATTTAGAATAACATGTTCAGAACGCACCTTTGACGATTCATTTTGCTTAAGAAATGATATAGTACTCAAAGATTATAATTATTCACGTTTTTCTGAATAGTTATTAGATGTAATTCAATTCTATATACTTGTGTATCAAACCAACTAGTGCTGTGTTTATTGTGTATTGGATTCTTGTCATAAAAATAATTATGTAGGTTCATAGTAAGTATCAGCATTTTGTTCAATTGTGTACAACGGAACGTCATAATATGTCATCGACGCGCGCCATGGATTGACAGTGTCAATACTGTCAATTACAACGGGTGTCAATTTGACACTAATATACTGTAGTGTGTAGTCTTTGCACCCGGCGATCTCGCATTGTTGTGTTGTTGTTGTTAGTGTGAATATTGTGATACGTACTGTACTGTTTTGGATTTCCTTCTGTTGTTTGACCTTGGCATTGTTTTACAGACTGATAACTAGGTACCGCTTGTGACGATTATTCTTTGCTTTTAATTTCCGGACACCGATAACCTCAAAAGTATTTTTTGCGTTATTGAAATATCTTGGCTATTTAGATATTATTTTCGAAAGGGATGGTGTTTACTACATAAAACAATCAAATCTCACTATAATTTGCTTCTGTACACTGAAAATAAAACTCAGGTCCAGCTTCTATAGAAATTTGGCCGATGTTCTTTTAAACTTCATCTTTTTTTTTTTAAAAACTTTGAGGAGACAAATTTTTCGAACATGGGTACATATAAAGCCATGGATTAGCAGTATGCTTCATTCAGATTTTGATTGATAGGTGTTGTTATTAGTTGAGAAATTCCTAATGGAAAACCCATTAACTCTGCCCGAACTGGGGAGTGAGCCCTGCAGGACCCCATGTTCAGTAGAGTACTAGACCATCGAAGCACCGGATGCATGTCACATACTACATATTTTTTATCTGTCGCAGTAAGGTGGTTGTAGCCGTGATAAAATTATGTAGAATATCCCTAGCTATCTACCGTAATATATAGTTATACATATGAAAACCCTTAGATTATGAATGGGAAAACCCATTACTAGAACTAACCCGAAAATATGTACTTAAAAGAAAATCAGCTACCTATTCCCTACAAAGTGCAAAACCTACGCGATCAAAATGTACGAGACAGCTGATTTTTTTTTCCTATTTCAAGGTTTTAGTTTCATGCGAGCGTAACAAGCGGTGCCGCGGTAGCGGCCGGCGAGCGCTACGTCGAAATTGGTCACAGTAGCAAAATTTTCATGAGTACTAAGTACACTCCCTTGAAATATGTCCCTTGTTTAACATAACATCCTGTATATGACTATATTACGGTAAATAGCTATATCGGTATTTGGTAACGTCGGGAAACAGGTACGTATACCTACGTGTTTACTTCGTAAAAAAGGAATATCGCGATAAGACCCGTTGTCGATATTGTTTTATAATAGCTATATCCTTATGGATATAACTTAGGTACCTACGTATATCACGAGTTCACGACTATTCACGACTACAACCATTTTACTATTTCATCATAAGGAAAACAATGTGCTAAGAATCAATTACAGTCAGTCAGTTTGGCAACCGTTAACAATGAAAGGCAGATTCCAGTTCCAAGAACACAATGACTCATCAAAGGTTTTACTTAATTATTTTGAAGTGGAGTACCTACTAAAAATATGTAATGTAAGTACCTATCTCCTGAATAGGATTACAGCGACCTAAGTATGTACTTACAACAGATAGGTAGATACTACATTTATTTATAACGCCTAAGCCACAAATCTCTTGATTGCTGTTATTCTTGTAAAATTTCCACACATACTTAGGTAATCAAAATGATTCTAAGTAGGACCTAGTACTTCTTTCTATAGGAATTTAGGCTTATCAATAGCGGTTTAAGTATCTCAAAGGCTTTTCCAAGTATCCGCGTGCCAAAAATCCCTTTTAGATAGTCTAATCCGCTGATAAAGAATCTAAGCGTGCCTAAGCTTACAAAAGATTCGATAATAGACACTATCAATCAAGGCAATAAATAGCCAACGAATAGAATCTATTTACAACAAATTCTAAAAACACGATAACATAAGAACTTCGATACTTACCTAAGTAGTTCTAATCTTAACTAACCGGCTTGTATTTCTCTTGAGCAAACAATAGGGAGTTCGCAAATAGTTATTGCTTTAAATAAACACCGGGCAGTCAGAAACGCAACCGGTGAACGGCACTTCATAAATAGATTTCACTTTCTATCCTTGTCTTGTCACCTTGGTCTTTGTAATGGCGATAACTGTTAACTTTTTAAAAGTTAATAATAATACTAGCCTATTATTGTCCCTCTCCAGGGCAAAAGCCCCTTCTCATATAGAGAAGGCACGAGCATTGATCACCACGCTTGCTCAAGACAGGTTGCCGATTTCAGACTAGGAATCCAGGGTTCCTCATTATGTTTTCCTTCACCGATGTCAGTAATGTCTAAGATAAACTCACGGCCTTATTACAAAAGGAGGTTTTTCTTCTGTCATACCGGTTTAAACCATCAAGCCAGTTTTTGTAATAAGAACCTAGCTGTGATAGAAATACAGTTCTTTATACAAAACTGACAACTTAGTCCGGTACTTATAAGTTGTCAGTTTTGTAAAACTGACAGCCTAATGTGTTGGAATAAAGTCCGAAATTCAAAAAAGGGTCCATGGTTTAAACCTGGGTTTGAAGATGAACCTTGTTTTGTAATGAGAAGGAGAAAGTGCATATGAATTGAAAAGTCACATTGGTACTTCCCTGGATTTGAACACACAATCTCGTGCATTAGAGGCGAGCCATCACGCACGAGCACGACACACTGTTTAAAAGTTATCATGTCCAAAATGCATGCTATGGTTCTTAGAAGGCAAGTTCCTATTATTGCCTGAATGATTATTAGAAAATGCTCAATGATTATTAGACTCCTTACTCGATTATATTTAGGTACATTTGTACCTAAATATAATCGTAGAGAATCTAAATGCCATTTTGTTCAAAATAAGAAAGAACGGTAACGTGACGTGACCTTCTGTTGAAGTAACAAAAAAATATCGTTCATCTAGTTTCTACATTTAATTTCAATGTTTTAATTACATGGCTCATTATCAGTTTTGTGTAGGTATTGAACATTCCAAACATTCTGTTAGTTACAAAGCAATTTATTACAGAAGACAAATACTAATAATGTCTGAAGCAGACTATCTCCTCTGCTCCTCTGCTTCAGACATTTGGCTCCAGGGGCTAGTGCAAATCTTTGGGTTCATTAGAGTAATCGAATCGAGTTGGTCAAACCTCGCTGCGGTACCGTGGCACTGGTGAGTCGGTGCATTTCATTCATTCATTCATTAGTTGGATCGCGTTTCCTATAGGAGGAACAAGTTACAAGCCGAATTAACAATAATATTGGGTTAAAGTGGCTACACTGATAGGTCTATGTGACCCATTACTATTATTAGATATTTGCAAAGTAAGAACCAGTAGATCTGAGAGTCTGGGTGGAGTCTTTGTGGGTCTGTCTGAGAGTTATGGAATGCAAATAAATTATTGAGTACCTATTGAGTATTGATTTATGGTGAAAACTTAGGTAAAGTGAGTCTGAAGTGAGCGTACTCATTCCAGTTAGTAATATAGTTGTGGCCTTAGATTATGGTTGTGGCTAAATAATAAAAGCCGTTGGTGCCGGCTGTCATAGATCTTTGACAGTCGTTACGGGTAGGTGAGTAGTTTACAATTTTTCGAACTTATGAAGCAATGGATTAGCAATTTGCTTTAAAATTATTCAGATTCCGATAGATAGTGTGTTACGCAATTAGGGTGCTGGTCTGCCAGTAAGGACCAGCAGTGCGATTCTGTAACCATCTCACCGTGAAAACTTAGGTGAAGTGAGTGTGGAGTGAGCTGTCAATAGTGTCTGAATTCCTAGCAAAAACAAACTCACTTCACCTAAGTTTTCACGGTGAGATTTTTACAGAATCGACCGGCAGTTCGCACCTTTGGGAACAAAGCGTCACTTCCGCAATTTTTTGCATTTTCCCTTCTTGTATTTTTTTAAAAATAGTCACGATTGTCCGTGAAGAACTAATCAATTTAAGACTGTGAGAATCTCCTTAATACTCGAAAACAGTACAGAGTTATTAAAAAAAATACGTCAAATAAAAAAATGCTCTTCCTGCAAAGTTGGAAAGCATGCAAAAGTGACCCTTTGTTTCCAAAGGTGCGACCGTGCGAGTTAGTCATTGGTAATTGGAATTAGTTGCAACGTCATAAACGTTAAATGAAATCGATTTCAATTATCTACGATTAAATTACTTAGTGCGTAATAGATATTGTGTTGTGTGCATCTTTCCAGCTCGCCAGACGCTGCCGCTACACCGCTGGCTTCGCTCGCTCGGCTCGAGCGCAATTGGTCACAGTTCTAACCTAACCAAACCCATTTCACTGGGGTACTCCAGCATAGTTACTGCGACCAACTCGTGCGTGGTTGGTCACAGTTCCAAACTAGGTAACCTATAATGAATATCATTCAGGCTGCTTTGAACGGCGCCGTTTAGTAAAAAGGCTAGGCTGCTAACTAAGCTAGTTGGCTGTGACATGCACATCGCTTAGTATAGTATAGTGTAATGGGCTAGTGTCCAACTCCACACGTATTTTGTTTGCGTACCTACGTCATTATGATTGTAGTCCCGTGCACACCCCTTATACATCATGCATGCAGCCACAAAAACCGGATTTACAAAGCCATTGTTGTACGAAAATGTCGCAGTTTGTTACTTTTATAACAATGTATTGAAGCCGAGCGAGAGCGGCGAACTCAGGGAGGCTAAAACGGCCACTTTGACAGAATCATACTATGATAATGAATCATATTTGAAATCGTAAAACGGTCACAAACTGACAATTCATAATTTATCTGCGTACAATTCATAGCACGCAATTCATCTGTTTGACAGTTTTGTATGGAGATTCGTAAAATGGTCCACAAATTATGAATTGCTTTATTGAAGTTTAATGTCAAATACATAAATTGCTGAGAATTCAGGAAATGAATCGCTTTTAGAGGAATTGCTTAATGTGGCCGTTTTAAGTCTGAAAAAAATTGTTTTTGTCTGTCTGTTTGTTGCTACTGTTCTACAGGTAGTATTTTATAACCGATCTTGGATGAAACTTGGTATAGTACCTACAGGTTTTACGACTTTATAACACGGAAAAAAAATCTGCTGTTTCATACATAAGTTAAATACCTACTAGATCAAAATGTATAAAACAGCTGATTTTTTTTTTCGTGATTTCAGAGTTAGTCCCATATTGAAAGTTGTTCATATTCATGGGTAGAACATCTTGTGAAAGTTTGCACAAACTTTTCCTGTAGATTTTTTTTGTCGTCGGGTATTACCTAATGATGGGAAGGGTGCTTCCTCCAAAAAGGGGCAAAAAGGGGGCTACTGGATATCTCCGCCTTATGAGATTCGTTTTCGATGGTTCTTTTCTTATTGTAGAAGTAGTTACTTACCTAGGTACTTTAAGTTGGACTCTAAAAAATTTGTCTGATGAAAAAAAAACATGGTAAATATCCCGTTTTAAATAGCTACCTACTTACCTAGCTTTGTTTGTACTCGCTAGGTCTAAGTACTGTTCGCAGAACTACTACTAGTTTACAAGTCTTATGTAAGTAGTAAGTTTACAATATTTCAATGATTCACAATGTTATTGAAAACATGAGCGCGTGATGGTTTGATGAATCAATCTCTGTTTACTACTTACTGATTAATCTTCGTCTTCGAAGATAAATGTGAACGTGACAGAGATAAGTGGGTAATGACACTGTCTCATCAATCAGACTTATACGATTAAGCCCAGCCCCCTAATTGCGTAACACACTATCAATCTGAACCTGAATCATTTTGAAGCATATTGCTAATCCATTGCTTCATATGTTCGAAAAATTTGTCTGCTCACGAACGTAAGTAACGCAGTGAATGTTGTTGAACTGTCAAAAGGAAACAGATTCCAACTGTGTACTTAGCCAAATAAACTCAAAGTGCAATCTGTGAATGTATCTCTATGCGAGTTCGATTTCTCTGATTTCAAAATCAGCAAAAATAATGGCTGCTATTACCTTTAGGGATAAGTAGATAACAGGAATTTGTGACCGATAATCGGAACAAACTCTAAAGATAGACTATCTGTAAATAATGTAATAACAAAAACTAAAATGGCACCTAATGAGTTGGCGATACGGTGGTTGATTAGATTATGTATTAGCAATATTTTCCTCAACATTGTGAAGAGGATTCTAATGTTTCCACGAAACAATGCCAAAGTGCTTATAAATAGGTTGAGCCCAGTGAACGCTTATTTTCGATCACAGAATATTAGCCATGCCTACCTGCACCTACCCTACCTGGTACTTACCGATCAAAGATTCTTTATTCATGCTGTTGAGCATAGAATTAATTACTCTAAGCTGTTGAGTTTAGTTGCTTAGGATTTAACCCAACTCTCGTATTAAATTAGAGGATTTAGCCTAGGTGCCGTTTCCATGCAACCTCCGCGACTTCTTCGAGAGATATTGTTGATGGCAAAATGAGATAAACACTATTTCGAATTTATAGAAGACTAGCTTTTGCCCGCGGGCGCGGCACGTCTTCCCCATCATTATCGCGACCCCGGCCTACTGCTTGATATGTAATGTTCTCTGTAGCCCCATGAAAAATGAGGCTCCAAGGGCTAGATCTTTAGGTTCATTCGAGTAATCGGTTCTGCACCGTAATTGCGTAACACATTATCAATCCGAGTTGATTTCATTTTGACAGTTCATTGATGGTTCATTGCGTTATTCATTTATAGCCAGAGTGCACCTCACGACAATTCCAATAAGCCCAAACACGGCTGGGCCTGGGATACATTGTTTTATTCATAGACTTATAAAAAAAGATGGACTCCGCGCCACGCATATCGAAAGTGAAGCACAGTAAGTACGACGTTTACCGTTTGTACAAACACGCCTCGCGCCATGGGCGTACCCAGGGGGGGCAGGGGGGGGGCAGCTGCCCCCCCCTGGATCTTGTATGCCTAAGTAATGTTGCCGAAAAAAGTTATGTTAGAGCCATACGTCACGTTGTCGTCGTCGTCGTGTACTTACTTTACGATTAAGTACTAGTACATTATGATATAAGTGCGGTAAGTTGAAAATTACAGCCGAGGCGATATTGCTAGCCCGAGCCGTAGGCGAGGGCTACAAGAAAGCAGAGGCTGTAATTATCAAAGCGCACGTATGTCATACGACGTTTTATAACATATTTGCGAGGAAATAAATAAAACTCGGACTTTCTTAAACGAATAAATCTTTAAAAACACACTTTCTGAAAATGAATTTGCGTCTTTGCTTGTTTTCCATACGATGAAATTTTGATCCGCTTGTAAGTATCTATCGGTCGATTTTTCGGGCAAGAGGCTTAGAGTAGCCTTTTTCGCTGCCTCTGAGACTTCTGGCGGTGTCGAATGAATAAATTCATAATTACTTGACGACATTTTCAAATAAAAATAATACAGCGAAAAGGAAAAGCGCGCGGAATAATTTTTACTTGTTCACAAATTAGCGATGCGCACGCATCAGCGCTTTTTTTTTTTAAAGGCAAAGGCACAAAAACAGCCAGTATTATTAAAGTAAATTAATATTTTTTTGATTTTGTTACAGATAAATGGTTGTAATTTATTGCCAAAATTAATTAAATCAAAGAATTAAATGTTTAACATTTAATTCTTTAATTTTATTTTATCCCAAAGTTAATTTTATTCATAAAATGTTGACCACTTTTCTGACATAAAAACTCTTTGCTTTGCTTTCTTTGCTTTTTTTTTCTTAAGATTTAAAAAAGTACCGTTGGTTTTAGACGGAGCATCATGATAAACCGTACGTGTTACCTTATTAGAAAGAAACTCGTGCGTTTTACTTTACGATTACGCACAAGTACGTAATGACATACATTACGATATTGAAATTGGTGAAATAAGAAGCCCTTTACGAGCGAATGTGTTATAAAATATACTTATTATGCATTAATTTTAGAAAAAACCGCACTGCGCTGCCATAACCCTGGCTTTTTAGTCTATGAATTAAGCGACTGCATGCTAAGGGCGGCGTGGTGTACCTCGGCTTAGGGCGTCGCTGGGGGGAGTACAGCAAGCAGGGACAGGCTGGTTCCTAACTGGATAATTATTATCTGCTACAGGCTCAGCTACGCCACCGATTAAGGGTCGGGGGGAATTACGTGGGGGTCGTCGTCGCAAGGGACCTGGGCGGCGAGGTCGGAATGTAGATTTCTGTTTGTAATCTGTACTGGTGGCCCTACTTTTCTCCTGGAAGACCTTTTCTCCTTGGACGGCGTACTTTACTGATTTCAGAAGGGATATAACTAGCGGATTCGACAACCAGAGGGGTTGCGGTGTTTCGGGGTATCGAAGTAACGCCTGGAATTGATGGATATTGGGATTTTAAGGTCTAGCTGGACGATTTCACGAACCAAGGGTATCCCGTAGCCGTTCGGAGGAAACGATTTTGTAAGGTCTGCATCTTAATACATATCTTATGGATGTTTCGGGACTTTGAGTGTGCAAATACTGAACCTGCATAGGTCACGTTTGGGAGAATTTTATTTTATTACACACGCGAGAATACACGCTGTATAGATGTTCAACTTGCACTTAAGTGACAATTTGCTACGTGCATTCAGAACGAGACTGCTTTATGTGCTTAGAGGTGCTCATCGAGGGTTACACCTATATTTGGCTCGCTTCTCCAAAGGTATCGGCTTGCCAAACATGGTGATCGGTCGGTGGGGGGAGATGGATTGAGACGCGGTTTCAAAAAGAGAACCGCTTGACTTTTGTCGGGATTGACTTCGATTCTCCACTTTTGAAACCACGCGCCGAGTTTATCGACTGCGGTTTGGAGAGTGCGAGATATCGGGTCTTGGCGTTGGCTGGAATAGTAAATGATACTATAATGATAATATAATCGTATCGTCTGCGAACAGAGCCAACTGTGCCTTTTTTACTTTTCGGGATATCGCTGGTAAATAACGTGGAAATGAGTGGAGAAAGCACAGAGTCCTAACGGAAACCTGCGTGAATGGGGTGGGGAGAGGATAGCGCTCCTTTGATACGAAAGCGAAAAGTGCGGAAAGACAAAAAGTTTCGTAAGATGAGCATGAGACGGTCTGGCACACTGAGTTTGTAAAGCTTGTTATAATAAACCGTTGTGCCAGACTTTGTCAAACGCTTTTGCTATATATCGAAGAAAACAGTACCCGTCATCGAACCACGTTGGAAACCAACGCTTATGTGTTCGTCTGTGGCGGCATCTACATCGCCACATATGAACTACGCATCAATGACATGACGTCACGCAAACCTGCATCGCGCAATTAGAGTTTACCACGCGATTAGCATATATACAACGTCCCGACATCAACCGTCGGGCAGTGGCCCACCAGACACAACACCCGTCTGGTCGGAGGATCCTCCCTTTTCAATGGAGGATGAGTGAACTTTACACCCTGTTCCTCATGCCTCTAAACGTCGATATGGTGGACCAAGACGCAAGAGTGTTGGGTTTGAAAACCATACTGCTCGTTAGGAATTAGGCCCTTTGTATCGGCATAATCTTTGAGGCGCTTATAAATAAGTCTCCATTCTAAGATTTTGCCGAGGACACTGAGCAGTCTGATGAGGCGAAAAAAAAAACATGTGGGGGACCCGGCTTAAGAAATTTCTGATTTGCCCCCCCCTGGGCCAAAGGCTGGGTACGCCCATGCCTCGCGCACACATTTACATCATAGTATGCCGACCGGCCGCCATTACGTGACACGAGCGACGCCGTCTCTGCAGGTACTCAAATCATGCACACATAGATCGGTACGGTGCTTCACTTTCGATATTCGTGGCGCGGAGTCCATCTTTTTTTATAAGTCTATGGTTTTATTACTGAGTTCCGATGCCTACCTTCCGGCTTCTTCATCAGATCGGTTCGATGGTAACATTTTCATCAGAACCATTTATTTAAAGCTTCGTTATAGTCGCTTAACTATTTTAATCGAGATATCTTATCGCCACCCGTGAAATACCTACTTATCATCGCTGAGGAGTTCCCGTGGCCATCCACCAAGAAGACCACAGTCTTCTTCATCAATTCCACTTCACCAGATGATACTTTTTAAATGCAAACGATTGATTTGTTGATGAAAATACCAAAATCGCTATTTGTATGCCTACAATATTTCAGGAGTTCCCTCGATTCCTCATGGATCCCATCATCAGAACTGGATTTTGATAAAAATGGGACCAATCTGGAAGTATAACCTTTCAAATTTAAAAAGAATTTTCCGAATCGGTTCATAAATGGCGGAGTAATGAGGTAACAAACATTAATAAAATAATAATAATACAACCGAATTGATAACCTCCTCCTTTTTGAAGTCGGTTAAAAAGAGTTGTAGAAAGGTACCAACCATGGCTGTATTTATCGTGTTCGACTGACACTTCGTACCTAATATATGTACCATCGCGGATGTCCGCGATGATGAGGATAGTAGGTACCTACATCACACGCATTCTAATTAACTGAACAAATTCCAATTGGTTTTTATACCTGTATGTTCAATTTACTCAAACCTTTAATTTTATTTGTTACAGGTAAGCATCCGAGATACATACAAACATTTCCTAAAATGACGTAAATAAGTAGGTACCTACTTCTACTAAATACGTAACATAAATATTCATAAGGATGTAGAAACGAGTTTCATAAAACTCCAAATCGTCGCCGTGCAGTGAAACCCTCGTGAAATATTGCAATAAACGTTATTTTACTGCAGGGCAATATAAAAACTGTCTAACAAATATTGGTTTCTCAAAGGTTTATTAACATCAGTCTAAGGCTAAGGCATTAGAAGCATCTTAAAGCTGTGCATGTTTGTTCTCAATATGCTACGCAACAAATGAATGTTATGAAAAACATTTTTTTTTCTTTACGAGGCGAGGTTTTGAAGCATTCCCGTTTGAGCACCTATTTTTTGAGCACCGACTTTTTGAGCACCCAAGGTATTCCCATCTGAGCACCAATTAATATTTTAACGTGGTGCTCAAAAGGGAATAATAATAAATATTCAACATTATTCCCATTTGAGCACCTGCGGTAGCTTCTAGTGATGGTGTGTTTAATAAAACATATCGATACAAATTGGCAGTACTTTTGAATACCATGGGATACTCCGAGGTTAGGTTTGGTTTTAATTTTGACCTTGACCTCAAGTTCAATGATCCTGAGGTCAAGGTCAGTGACCTTAGGAGAATCACGGTTCTTGACTTATGGAATTTTGACCTTGACCTCAAGGTCAATGACTCTGAGGTCAAGATCAATACCCTCGAGGTACCTCATGGTGTTCAAAAGTACTGCCAATTTGTATCGATATGTTTTATTATACACCCCATCACTAGAAGCTACTACACCGTAGGTGCTCAAATGGGAATAAAGTTGAATATTTTATATTGTTCCCATTTGAGCACCCCGTTAAAATATTAATTGGTGCTCAAGTGGGAACACCTTGGGTGCTCAAAAAATCGGTGCTCAAATGGGAATGCTTCGAGGTTTTCACTGAATGACGACGAATGTAGGTAGGTATACCTACTTTGTGATTTAGGTCGCGCACAACAGCTGCTACAGCTAGTCTCACAATTTTATATTCTGTTGCTACGTGGCTAGTACTTATTCTAAACTAGCTTTTGCCCGCCGCTTCACTAGCGTGGAGGTCGGAAAAAATTCCCCGGAAACGTACTATGCCTGCCAAATAAGAATAGGACCGCGCTTGCTGCCAACTTCACACAACAGCTGTCAAATTATTGGTAATGAAGTTCGCGAGTATTGCCATAGTATTGCGGAACAAAATGGCGTCTTGACAGTACTATTCATATTTGGCACGCATAGTACTATCGTAACGCGCACGCAACGAATTAAGCTTAATTCGTTGCGCGCACGCCAGTAACGCTCTCAGTCGGCATGATTTTTTCCGACATCTTCAACAATCATTGTCATATTGCAGCCGATTTATAAAAACCCTAAACCTTTCTTATGAATCAATTAATCGTTATTGGTGAAAACCTTATGAAAATCCGCTCAGGAGTTTTTGAGATCATCGAGTACGTACATACATACATACATACAGACAGACAGAGGCGGCTGGGGACTTTGTTCTATAATATTTAAGTAGAGATATATTTTTATTTTACTACCTACTACGTGATTCACGTAAATAGTACTACTAGATGCTACGATACACTTCCGAACGTAAACATACGTCGAGTACGTCTTGGCAACGCATATTATGAATGAATATAAATACCTACCTAAGCACCGAATATACCTAGTAGGCTAGTAGTATTGTTCAAAAGCCAATTTCTGTAGATACAACAATGAAAACTGAATCTTTAGTAAAGATTCAAAGATAGCGATAATATGATTTTAATAAGGGTTCCTACTGACACAATCTCTTTCTAGCAATGTGGGTTCATATAACACTAAACACACAGCAGACTAATCCATTCAACTTTTTCTTGGAGAAGAAGGGTTCTGGGTAAAGGTTTTTCTCGCCAGTCCATAGTAATAGGTCAAAAATGTAGAGCCTGACGGAAAATGAATTTTCTTTTTACCAATTTAATTGATTTGTTTATTAAAATGTAATTTAGATACAACTGACCTACGTAGGTGTTTAATGTGTTTATAAAATAACATTATAATAATACTAATGAATAATACCTAAGTACTTACTTACTTACTTTTAATGATTACCTACTTCATGTTTTTGTCATGTTTCGTAAAAACCCTCGTATTGGGGTTTTACCGATAAGCGTTATTATATGATTAAGTAAGTATTTGTTTATGTAGTGGTTTCTGTGAACCACCAAAAATAAGTACTTACTTAATTTGTCAGTGTTCTGTAATCTAAACAGTCATGTCTTTCCCTGTCCACTTGCGCAAGAAGTGCTTGCGCAAGTGCACAGGGAAAAACACTGTCTTAGAGGACAGGTTAGGGAAAAGTTATGAGGAAAATAAAAGACGATTTGCTTTTATGGGGCATTTCATTTTATTCACTTTTATTAGGTAGGTATGCTATAGCCAGTGTTACCTATACTTAACTAGAAGTTAACAATCTAAATGCCAAAGCCGTTTTTTATGGCTAAGGTTCTTTGTTCCGCTGCGGAACTGACCTCTGCCAAGACCTTTCAAGGATAAAATGACACAACTGTCGCTCTGAGCCAGTCACCCCTAGTCTCTCACACCAAACTGTTTGTGAAACAAGTTGGTACACACGGCTGCATAATATCAAGCTATGCATTTCCAGTATTAGGTAGCTGATCTCGCATTGTATAGGTTTTCCGTACAATGAGAGGTCAGTTTATACTGGCTTATAGCTTGATATGTAGCCGTCAAGAAAGCCGTGAATTGTCACACAATAACGGCTGTTTAAATACCTAAAGAGCGTTTTTGACACCGTAATGTCATAGATATTATTGAAAACTACTGATTCATGGCGGCCGTTATACTGGAGTCGGCTTTGGTTTCCTAGGGCAGCAGTTCCGTAGCCGACTCCATTTGAACAATTTTAATGAGGTTTTCATAGAAATTGTTCCACCAGAGTGGCGTCGTGGCTGTCTGCAGGAGCCTTTATCCCACGTCCATCGTAACAATTTTACGGAGCCATTATTTTAAAGGTGGCAGTAAGTCTGCGACGTTGACCGTAACCTACGTTTAAAGAGAAAATGGAAACAATAAATTATCGCCAAACACACATTACCTACTTACTTATCTAATCAAAAATAGTGTAGCTCCGTTCCTGCCTAATGTTTATGATTAGTGATTAAATGAAATTGTAATTTGAATACACGTGTGCATCTATCGCAGTTAGATGGTTGAGGCCGTGTTATAGTTAGGCCCTTACCTACATAGGATTAAAGCTATAAACCGTAATATAGTTATATAAAAGCGGTTCATAACTGTAACTAAGAATGTGGCGGCATCTACATCGCCACATACGAACTACGCATCAATGACATGACGTCACGCAAAACCTGCATCGCGCAATTAGAGTTTACCACGCGATTAGCATAGATACAACGTCCCGACATCAACCGTCGGGCAGTAGCCCGCCAGACACAACACCCGTCTGGTCGGAGGATCCTCCCTTTTCAATAGAGGATGAGTGAACTTTACACCCTGTTCCTCATGCCTCTAAACTGGTGACCCCGAGCATGAACGTCAGCGCAGCCTTCGTGCAACTCCTTCAGCGTGACGTCATCAGCATCACTTCCTCAAGCTTTCGAGCGGCGAGTCACACAGCCAGACAGCATCCACGGCTTCAACGGGTATCCTGACCACCAGCATGCAGCGGACGCGCATTCCTGGTCATCACCTTCAGCCTCAACCTCAACCCAGCGCTGTACACTCCGACTCACTGGAGCATAACGCAGCGCCACCCCGACTCACTGGGGTATCACCGCAGACAGTTCCGACTCACCGTGAACTATGCGGCACCCGGTTCCGACTCACTGGAACCACAACTGGCACTGGCAAGCATCGCAAGATACACGACTCAGCCCACTATCGACCTCCGGTCCCCGGAGGGGAGTGATGTGGCGGCATCTACATCGCCACATACGAACTACGCATCAATGACATGACGTCACGCAAAACCTGCATCGCGCAATTAGAGTTTACCACGCGATTAGCATATATACAACGTCCCGACATCAACCGTCGGGCAGTAGCCCGCCAGACACAACACCCGTCTGGTCGGAGGATCCTCCCTTTTCTATGGAGGATGAATGAACTTTACACCCTGTTCCTCATGCCTCTAAAAGAATATAACTATGATACGAGCACGATCTAGTATTAGGGCACTGACCAAATAGGTTAGGTTAGAACTGTGACCAAATACGCGCTAGCCGAACGAGCGAAGCGAGCGGTGCCGCGGAAGGGGGCGGCGAGCGCTACGTCGAAATTAGTCGCAGTAACAAAATTAGGGGACTCCGACAGTTAGTTATGAACCGCTTTCATATGATTATATGAAAGCGGTCATAATTAGTAGTTACTTACCTATATTTTTACTGGTCACGTTTTCCTTTTAATCAAGAAGCTGAAATTTCAATTTAGTACCTAACACTTAGGTACAGATTAATTGAATTAAAAATATAAAAATGGATGTGTGTGTCGCAATAAAGGCGCAAACCGCACGCGACACAAAAGCACCGCGTGTCGCGCGACGAGTGGTGCCTTTGTGTCGCGCCTTTACTGCGACACATCCGTAATTATATTTTAAATTCATTGAAATTTCAGCTTCTTGATTAAAAGGAAAACGTGACCAGTAAAAATACCTATAGGTACAGGTTATTAATGATGATAGATAAATACTAAGTTTTATATTAATATTCAACAGGTAGGTACATACGTATGTGTGTGTATGTTGGTGTTGTGTGTGTTGTGGTGCTTGTGTCTGTCTTAAGTGTGAGTGTCTTGTGTGGTGTTATGCAAAAAAACATTCCTAGAATATGTAGTACCAAGCGATATCAAGTTTTCCGTGTTACATAAATACAAAACTTTTTTATACCTTGCATTGAATCAACGGAATCAACCGTGTATTTTCTTATAAAGGTTCGTTCATGTTTCTATTAAAATGTCTTACTCAATACTTAAATGATCACGTTTCTACTAGTAGCTCTGTATGTATTTCATTTTTATACTTTTTTTTTGTTTTATTAATAGCAAGCCACCTTGTGTTGGCCGCTGACGTAGGAGCTGCTATCTGAAACAATGGTAGATAGATTCCTTTTGTTAGCAGACTCACTTCCTGCAAACATCTGAACAAAGATGTCTAAGAAAATGAAATTCTCAAACAATGCCAAGTATAACGAATTATAGATTTTCTACAGTCAAAGAATGAGTTCCTACCAATACATAAGCACCTTATAGTTCATTTTACTTAAGTAGGCAAACTACACCTTGCTTTTTTCCGACATTGCAAACATTTTTAATGAAAATGCCAGCTCGAAAAGATGACATTGGCCTGCTATGTTGGAAAGAAAGTTCTTTTAAAATTGCGTTTATCGCTCCTTGACCGTACGTTCCTTTAAGTACTGTAGCTTAATTAAATAAAATAGAAAAACTAAAGTATTTTGTGACAACATCACCTTAATTGCGTAACACACTAAGTATCAATCGGAATCTGAATCATTTTGAAGCAAATTGCTAATCCATTGCTTCAAAATTATGTTCGTTATAGTCTATGTAAATAACGCAATGAATGTTGTTGAACTGTCAAAATGAAACCTATTCCGATTGCTAGTGTGTTAAATGTAATTGCCCGCAGGCTTTTTTGTCACCAAAAAGAACAAAGACCGCATTGAAAGTAGCATTGATTAAAATCGTTAAATTAGATTAGAAGTGATATTACTTTTCATGCCTGTGCTGTATTTAATTTATTTTGCTAGATTGCTGTGTTACTTTAATCAAAAGTACCTAGTACTCAAATCACGCACACATAGATCGGTACGGGCGATGCTTCACTTTCGATATGCGTGGCGCGGAGTCCTCC
Source organism: Cosmia trapezina (assembly GCA_905163495.3). Taxonomy (NCBI): domain Eukaryota; kingdom Metazoa; phylum Arthropoda; class Insecta; order Lepidoptera; family Noctuidae; genus Cosmia; species Cosmia trapezina. Next base: position 22,048,986 of record LR991022.1, read on the forward strand.
TTTTTTTATACGTCTATGTAATGCCTGTGCTGTATTTAATTTATTTTGCTAGATTGCTTTGATACTTTAATCAAAAGTACCTAGTACTCAAATCACGCACACATAGATCGGTACGGTGCTTCACTTTCGACATGCGTGGCGCGGAGTCCTCCTTTTTTTATACGTCTATGTAATGCCTGTGCTGTATTTAATTTATTTTGCTAGATTGCTTTGATACTTTAATCAAAAGTACCTAGTACTCAAATCACGCAGACATAGATCGGTACGGTGCTTCACTTTCGATATGCGTGGCGCGGAGTCCTCCTTTTTTATACGTCTATGTAATCGACCTACATAATCTATATTTATTCATCGCTAAAGTGGGTAGGTATCTACGTATCTACCTACCAAAACGTCAAAAGATCTGAAACATGCTGACATATCAGATTTTTAGTACCTAATGCAAAAGATAAGCTTTTATCTTGTTACATCTGATTTATGTAATCACATTTTAACAAATCGGAATCTTGTACAAGTAGGTACATATTGTACCTGTCTCATCAAGTCATCAATCATTAGGTACCGGAAACCTTTATCTTGAAAAACGAACATTCAAATCTCAACGGCTGTATTGTTGACATTACCAAAAACGTGTTCTTTTTCGCGCTGACTCGTGGATTGATAAGAATTAGCATTCACGTTGATCGGCGCACGTGTCCCACACCGGTCACGTCGTAAAACGATTGCTCTGTAAACATATAGGTACCTATCTTACAAACACTGCTAATGTCTACATCCCATACGAAATTTGAATTTTCAAAATTCCGGGAAGTTGGGCTAGAGGGGCGTCGCGTGTGGCTGGGTCGTGGATTCGTGGGTTCGTGGCCGGTGGGAAAATAACTGTTTCCGTTATAACAAATCCTCTTTGTATGACGTAGTCCCTATTCCCAATTTCGCACTCGTACACAGAAGAATATAGGTATTGCCTGGCTTTCGAATTAGTGAGATAGGTACAATGACGTAAGGTAAGTAGATATACGAGTACATACTCACATTAATTTATGTAGTAGGTATATACGGCATCAGCATCATGCTTTATGAATAGGTAAACTAGCTTTTGCCCGCGGCTTCGCCCGCGTGGATATCGGAAAATATCCCACGGGAACGTAATACTGGGAAATCCTTCCTTATTCCTAATCTACATTATAAAGGGAACCTCTGTGCATTTCAGCTTTCTAGGTTCAAGGGTTTGGGCGGGGCGTTGATGAGTCAGTCAATCAGTCAGTCAGGACTTCTCTTTTTATTTATACAACGTGTAACGTTAAATGCGCAAAACCTCTTAAGGGGTCATTGTACTCATCATTATGAACAACTTTTACTATGGGACCAAACCTGAAATCGCGAAAAAAAAATCAGCTGTTCAGTACATTTTGACGAATTATGCGAACTGTAATGTACTGCACAGCTGATTTTTTTTTCGCGATTTCAGGTTTGGTCCCATAGTAAAAGTTGTTCATAATGATGAGTACAATGACCCCTTAATAGGTTTTGCGCATTTAACGTTACACGTTGTATATATAGATAGATAGAAGATAGATAGATAGATAGATAGCATACAATGTCTCATAGGCATAGCTGTTGCCTATATCCCCTTGCACATGTTTTCTACATGCATTCTACATGCTATCTTATCTCCAATCTTATCTCTACATCAATAAGAAAAGAGGTTACTGTGTTTTCATGCCGTCGCGTCGCCCAATATACAGTAAGAACTACTAAGATACCCTGAACATACTACCCCGTAAGTATAAGTAAGTAATGCACAGGAGAAGCCAGCCAGCCAGGAAATGGAATAAATTAATTAGTCACATTGTGTAAGTACCTACTTACTGAATTACAGAATTACTTGGGTAAATTCACGTGATTGAAAAACAGTCATATCCTATTTGCGTCTGTGTGTGTGCCATAAGAAGCACGCCAGGTAATTTCGGGTGCTGTCAACGATCTTATCGCCTTCAGTGAGTAGGTATTTAAACGTTTCTAAAAATATAGGTACCTACACATCCATAAAGAATAAAAAAAAGCAATAAAGAATTTGAGTTTGAGTTTGAGCTTGAGTTTGATTATTCGTTGAAGGTTAGTACGTCTCACTCATTACGAGTTTATAATATAATAATCAAATAAAAAAATGTAAGAATTGATGCCCCGATAAGTATTTACAAATATCCACGGACTTGTAAATATTATTGCGGGTTCCACCTTCTCATGATATTGGGTTTCAAGAGTAGGTTGGTAAATAAATAGCGTGTATTAAAATTAAAAAGTATCATAATAAATATTGATTTTTATAACAACACTTAATTCTCTGTTTATTTCAAATATCTACGTTTATTGTAAATGAGTTTCAGATTTTTCTTTTGCTCCACAAAATGTCAGAATGGCTTTTTGATCATAGATAATATGTGTAGGTATACCCTCATACCTATTCGGTTCACTTATCAATGACGAACTAATAACGACTTATATTTAGAAAGAATATTGCAAAACAGGGGTCAAAACATCGTCCATTTTGTTTATTAGTGTACAATTTTACATGTCATGTAATACAGTGAGTTGTTACTGGCCCCCATAAAACGTTTCCCACCGTTAACCCTTTCTTCTCTAAAAAACTAGCACACCGATCCTTATCGGTCAATTACTATGATTAGCACACAAACACGCTGGCACTTCAGTAGATGTAATGTACCTATATGTATCTATTTATTTTCAACGGCATCCATTCCATGCACGCAGCTGGTATTGGACAACCTACAGTCCTACACTATTCTAGTAAATTACAAAAGATGTGTTTATTTAACGATGTCTTTGTTCAAATGACCAACGTATTCAGAATCGGTAGAATGCAAACAATTATTTCTGCTTTGATTTATAAAATTATTTAATACTTAATATACATATATTTTTTTATACTTTTAACTAAAGAATTCTCATTATTTATGTTCTATCTACCTTAAATACGTTCATTAACTGACAGAGACAATGCACAGCCTAAAACCGCTGGGTCAGAAGCACGTAAGTACCTAGGTAATTATTTTGCACAAGAGTTCCATTTAAATGTATAGCGAAAGTGAGCACAAAGGCAAGATTTTTGAAAATTTATATCCGTAATGGGATTTGGTACGTACTACGTACCTAAATAGGCGATGAAATTTGTATGGAAATATGTGACTTTACCAATTGCAATGGGAAATCCCATCGGGCACATAATATAATTACCTATAAGTACGTAGAAAAGCAAAGAAAGAAATTATTATACCTACTAACGGACTATTATATTAATTGTTCTATTAAAAGGTGACTTAATATTGCTCCTTGTGGCACTCCGTATTGGAAGTTCAATAATGTTGTCAGCTGTTTTTTTTAAATATTTTTAGGGTTGTCAGTAAAACTGCACCTACTTACCTACTATAAAAGTGAATGAATTTGTTATCAAAATATTGTTCATTATTAAGGTGTCTAATCTCATAAAATGAGGCTACGCTTATTTATAACCCATTTATTTAGGTGGTATGTAGTACTTATCTTTCGTTTAAGCTACAGCCTTAAAGATAAGTTTGTTATGCCTAGGCCGCACACATCGCGATAACCCGAAGATTCGCGTAATCGCGATGTATGTAGCCAAGTATTCGCGAATACTTCGGAGCTTCGTGCGTAGTCGCAACGACTTCGCTCCGCTGTCGGTAAACTCTCGCAGATCAAAGCGTTTTATCGCGATGAACTTCGCTTGCGCGGCCACACTTCAGTCGGCCCCCACCCTTCGTGCGTAGTGGAAGTGTTAAGTTAAACTACAGTGCATAATATAGCTAATATAGTTCTTAATTTGTGAATAGTTAGCATCCACTTCCTCCTTTTTCTTGCTTTTAATTTGTGTGTGGAATAAAAATGCGTGGAAACTTTGTAATACTTTGAATTTAATTTTTCTGTCACAGAACACAGCCGCTCGTAACAATCTTTTTAACAGGAAGGGCCGCAACATAGACAAAACACCAAAAATAATAAATTTCCGTCTAGTGTTGCAAGTTTATACATAAAAAATATATTAAGTTACATTCACACGAGCGATATCCTTAAATTCTATTTTGTATGTTTAGATTGTTCTAAACATAATTGGGGCCGGCATTAATTTATTCTACAGGTAGTTGACAGAGCCGTTTAATTGACCTTCTGTATATTTTGTTTTTCATCATTATATCAGCAGCTCTTACCCTACCGTCTCTACCTGGGTATGTTTTTACAATACGACCCATTTTATATTCTAATGGAACAGCATTAAAATCTTTCACAATTACTAAGTCACCCTCTTTGAGGTTTGTTTGTGGATATTTCCACTTTGGACGGCTTTGAAGTTGTGTTAAATAATCATTAGACCATAATTTCCAAAATTGTTGTTTAAGTTTAGTGCAGAGATTCCAAAATTTTAAACGATTAACTGGAACTTCTGTTAAATCTACTTCAGGATAGCTAGCCAAAGCTGTTCCAATGAGGAAATGAGCAGGAGTTAAATATTCACTATCATTTGAGTTTGCGGAGAGTAGAGGCCTAGAGTTTAATATTCCTTCGATTTGAACAATGACTGTATAGAGCTCTTCAAAAGTTAAAGTTAAGTTGCCTACAACCCGCTTCAAGTGGTGTTTTACACTTTTTACACCTGCTTCCCACAATCCTCCAAACTCAGGTGAATAACTAGGTATAAATCTGAATTTTATATAGTGTTGGGTGCAAAACCTATCTAGAGTATCCCTGTGATTTTTGGAGGATTGTAGGTCATACAATTTTTTCATTACATTGGACGCTCCTTTAAAAGTTTTAGCGTTGTCACAAAATATGTTTGTGGGCATGCCACGCCTCGAAATAAATCGCTTGAGACATGCCAAAAAGGCTTCAGTTGTTAAGTCTGATACAAGCTCTACATGAATAGCTTTTATAGCAAAGCAGACGAAAAGCGCGATGTAACATTTCTTAACAATAGGCCTTCTAACCCTGGCTACCTTCATGTTGAAGGGTCCACAGAAGTCAACGCCGACATGCTGAAATGGCCTGGACGCTGTAATTCTTTCCTGTGGGAGGGAGCCCATCAACTGCTTAGCAGCCTCGGCTTTGATTCGGAAGCATTTGACGCATTTGCGCACCACTTTCTTGACCTCCCGGATACCATTGACAATTAAGTACCTTTGTGAAAGAGAACTCAATACTAATCTGGGGCCTGCATGTAAGAGACGCAAATGTTCACTTTCAATTAAGAGATTTGTTAAACGAGAGTTTTTCGGAAGAATAGTGGGATGTTTCTTATCGAAAGACATTTCCCTGGCATTATCGAGCCTACCTCCTACTCTTAGAACACCTATTTTGTCGAGAAAAGGAGAGAGACTTCCTATTCCTGTCTTAATAACTTTTCCAGCAGCAAGTGACTCTACTTCTTTAGCAAAATGTTGCTTTTGAGTACAACGTGCAATAACTGACATAGAGTCGCGAAGCTCCTGAGGTGTTAAGTAACACTCTGTAATTTTATTTTTATTTTTTGAACAATTATTAAAGAATCTATAAATAAATCCTACTACTTTCTGTAATTTATACAAGTTTGAATATTTTTCAATCAAATTGATTGCAAATGATGGCTCTACCTGTGTTACATTACACGGTATCTCTTGCTCATCATTTTGATCTGTTTTTGTTAGTAAATCAGGCAATTTTAAATTTTCAGAACATGCATGTGTATATTGTTTATCTGCTAAGTAGGTTGGCCCGTGCCACCACAAACTACTTTGTTGCAACTTGTGCGGCAAAACTCCCCTCGACAATAAATCAGCTGGGTTGTCACTAGTTTTTACAAATCCCCATTGCTTCTGATCGGTCAGCTCTACAATTTGTTTGACTCTATTATTGGCATAAATATTAGATTTCACATTGCCTGATTTGATCCAAGCTAACACTATTTGGGAGTCACTGTACAAAAATGTCTCTACTTGGGAAAACCTACCCTTGAGGACTCTACCAACCCTTTGTGCCAGCTGTGCCAAGAGGAGAGCACCATTGAGCTCTAGTTGTGGAATTTTGAGGCTTTTGCCTAATGGAGCAACACGTGACTTGGAGCAGAGTAATTCTGTTTGCACTGAACCATCATTTTTTATAATTCTTACATAAAGACAACAGCCAAAGGCTTTACATGATGCATCAGAATACCCTATCAACTCTACATTACAAATATCATTACTATTGACACATCTTTTCACTGTAATCTTATCCATAAGTTTTAACTTATTTAAGAAATTGTTCCAGTATATAAACTGTTCATTTGGAACTATAGCGTCCCATCCAATTTGCAAAGACCATAGCTCTTGCATAAATATTTTGGTTACCACTATAATTGGACCTACTAAACCGAGAGGGTCGAACATCTTCCCAATAAAGCTCAATATTTTTCTTTTTGAATTTAAGTTATGCCCTTCATCTATAATAGGGCTAGAAAAAGTGAATGTGTCTGAAGTGATGTCATACATTAAACCTAAGACCAGGTTATCTCCACTCATATCTACATTTTCAAACTGCCTTTGCTCATTTGGAATGGCCTTTATGACTTCCGGGTTGTTTGAGCACCATTTATGCAAGGAAAAACTACCCAACTTGAGAAGCTCTACCAATTGAGTTTTCAGTTCATGGACCTGGTCTACATTGTCTGATCCGCACAAGACGTCATCAACATAAGTGTTTTTGATCATGGCTTGAGCAGCCAGTGGGTAATTACTTTTGTACCGATAAGCTAATTCAAGTAGGCATCGAGTGGTCAAGAAAGTAGAGGCCTTTAAACCGTATGTTACAGTCTGAAGCTGTAAACAGCTGATAGGCTTCCTGGGATCATCTCGCCAAAGAATATTTTGAAGGCATGTTTGTGAACTATTTATGAAAACATTGCGAAATGCCTTTTGAATATCACAAATTAGTGTGAAAATGTAGGTCCTGAATAAAATTAAAATATCAAAAAGCTCACTCTGTACCACGGGGCCATTCAGCATGACGTCGTTGAGGGACACCTGGCTGCGCGACTTCATACTCCCGTCAAACACTACACGGAGTCGGGTTGTCTTACTTGCCTCGTTGATAACAGCATGATGCGCTAGAAAATAGACAGGATCTCTATCAATATCGTACTTCGCAAAATCCACCTTTTTGGCATGTCCCAGCTCTACATACTGATCTATGAACAATTTATACTGCTCTAATAACAAAGGATTTGATTTGAATTTTTTCTCTAACATTAGAAATCTTTGATAGGCAACTGAAAATGAGTCACCAAGCTGCAGTTCTTCCAGAGGAGTGATGAGAGGCATGTCAACATGAAAACGACTGTCTTTAAGACTCATTGATTTTTGAAAACTTTCTTCAGCCTTCTGAAACTCATCACTACTCTTCCCTGCAGGCTCTGGTAACTTTTCAGTCAACCAAAATTTTTCCATTATATTTTCTAACTTTTTCTCATTATGGATAGCACAATAATTAGAAACAATCTCAAAGGTTACATTACTTACTTCACTATTTTCAGACATCTTTTCAGGAAAATTGCCACCAACTACATACCCAAACAGGGTGTTTTGCAAAACCGGTCCATTTTCGATTTTTATACAACCATCTAATAAAACACTAAAATAAATATCCGCACCCAGCAACAAAGAAATTTCAGCTGGGATATTAAACTCATCATCTGAAAGTTTTACATTTTTAGGTAAATTCCAACCGGATACATTTATAAACTGTTGGGGCAAGTTTGAAGTTATTTTGTCAACTATGTGACATTTCAATTTTAATTTTACATTGTTGTGGCATGGAAGCACACTTATGTTTACAAGTTTGTCAATTTGTGTTGGTTTATTACCTATACCTATAATTCTTTGGTGCTGATTTATAGCAATCAGCCCAAGTTTGTTTACAAGGCTTGTTGTAACAAAAGATGCCTGGCTGCCCGTATCAAGCAGTGCTCGGACAGAAAGCTTTTGACCATTTTGATTTAGCAAATAAACTTTTACAGTTGGAAGCAAAACATTATTGGAAACAGGATTTGATACTAATGAAACTGCAGGCTCAATAGGACTGGCCGATTCTTCATGTAGCAACGTGTTGTGTCCTTGTTTACATATTTTACATTTAAAATTAAACTTACATTTTCCGCTGTGTTTCTTTAAACATATAGTGCATAAATCATGGTCCCGCACAAATGTTTGGCGGTCCGCTAATGCTGCCGTTTTGAATTCCGGACAGCTGAAAATAGGATGGTCACTTTTAGTACAACATTTACACAACTTTTTGACTTGTGAGACAACATTGGTCACCTTTGATTGTGTAGATTTACAGAATCTACTTGTACTTTCATTGCAAGTACCTTTAGGGGGTGAACTATCTTCTAAGGCTATAGCGCGCTTTTCAAGAAAGTTCAAAAAATCTGCCATGGAAGGCATCTTTTCTATGTCCCTATCTAATTGATAAGCTCTGTTAGTGATTTGATCTAATTTTCTGGTTAAAATGGAAATCAGTAACATGTCCCATGTATTGATGGGCTGTTCAAGATTTTTCAATGCATGCAATTGTTGCTGCACTTCGGACACAAAAGACCTTATAGAGGCTGCAGTGCCTTTTTGCATTGTAGGCAAATCTATCAAAATACTGATATGATTTCCTATTAACCGCGCTTTGTTGTCAAAACGCTTTTCCAACAAATCTAATGCTTCCCTGTATGATTGATTTACTAGCGGCAAATTGACTATGACAGCCAAAGCATCATCTGTTACATATTTTCTTAAATAGAACAACTTTTGAACATTGGACAATGACCTGTTATTATCGATAACAGCTATAAACAAATCATAAAATGGTTTGAATTTGGTAAAATCTTTCCCATCATAGGGAGTTATTTCAATGTTTGGTAGTTTACAGGTTGAAACATTATGACATTCTGAGATATATTTCTTGCCTATTTGTTTCAGAGAAGCATTGATTTTAGCAAGCACAGAATAATATTTTTCTTCTACTTGACCAACCTGTTCGGAGTCACTTTCGTCAATACTTAGGATATCCAATTGCACCGCCTCATAACTTTTGAGTGCACCGATCAGCTTTTCTTTGCGCGCCTCCAAAATATCCACAGTTGCAGACGCAAAACTTATGGGATCATCCACAAACGTTTCGATGCGCGTTATTGTAGCTTTGCACTGTGCACGAAGTATGCGATGTTTGCGCAATGCTTCCTTTGATTCCGCCATGGTAATATTTGCACAAAATATTTTGTTTGTATACAAACAAGCCGATTTCACGTTGACGTTGACACTGACAGCAGTCAGCAGTGACAGCTGAGTGAGTGACTGAAGACACGATATTGACCGACGTGAAGTTTGCACAACTCGTACGCGGGAAGTTGATCTAAGTACCAACCGTACCAACCGTGACAATCCAATCCAATTTCAGATTTTGAAATGAGGGTGGATGAAAATGGCAAACTTTTTCGTTCACAAAATCGCAAATCACACGATTTTTGATGATATTATGATGCTGCTTCTTGATGTTGCTTCTATTTTTCGGTCTATTATTGCATAGAACGAATTTGCGGGCCTCGTTCAACTTGCACAATAAGCCGGCAATGGCGACCTCGTATGGCGAGCCGACCACAAATAACTCAAAACTCCACGATATCTCGCGAAAACTTTTCGGCACTGATTTTAAACACTCCACGAAGGACCACCGCACGCATGTGTGGAATAAAAATGCGTGGAAACTTTGTAATACTTTGAATTTAATTTTTCTGTCACAGAACACAGCCGCTCGTAACAATCTTTTTAACAGGAAGGGCCGCAACATAGACAAAACACCAAAAATAATAAATTTCCGTCTAGTGTTGCAAGTTTATACATAAAAAATATATTAAGTTACATTCACACGAGCGATATCCTTAAATTCTATTTTGTATGTTTAGATTGTTCTAAACAATTTGTTTTTTACATGACATAAATGTAAAAAATAATTATTAGCTGCCATCTTGCTGCCATAAACATATACAGAGCAACCGCGGCGTCCATTTTGTTTTATTCGTTTGTACATCGCTCGTACATCGCGATAAACTTGACAACACGCACTATGTGGCCGCGCAGCTTCGCTGTAGACCGAAGACGAAGTTTATCGCCCGAATGTCATCGCGATGTGTGCGGCCCAGGCATTATTGATGTGTGTCATAATGACTAATCAATGGTCCTATGACACATGTTACTTTCTAGTGCTAGCCTAGTCGTAGGTAGTTAATTAATTAATTAAGAGAAATGGTCTAACTGTGAGTGTAGGCGTTTGGTGAGAACTAGGTAAGTAGGTATCTTGATGATCAAACGGTGAACTACAATGTTTTTAACAGTTAATGACACTGCAATAAATTGAAAATGTCTGTCGACAAAAATAATATTGTTTCGTAAAATTATTTGATATTATACTTAGAATTTAGGTATTGTAAATGATATTCACAACAATTCAATGTTTTCTTTTCTTTCAATTATATCATGATGACGATAGTATATTATTATGATTATTGTGCTTCGTAAATTATACGTTACTGACCCATGGAACTCGTTCAATAGCTTTTTCATTACGAAAAGCCAATGTCAATCCATTGATTGAATCCATGTGTCAATCATGGAAGGCTTCATTCTAGTTTACCTTATTCGTATAGTTAATTTACTTTTCAGATTCTTTCCATCATTTAATAAGATCGTGTTATTGGTTTGTGGTAACATGTGGCACGCACGCCGCACGCATGATCGCATTTAGCGTATGATTTGTCAGGATTTGCAGTTTACTGCTAATTCATTAATCTCTGTTGAATCAGTCTTTGTCAGTATCCAATTGCTGCAAGCCAGGTGCAAAACAAAAAACAACATTTCTCATAAAAGCAAAACATAAAAAACATATTTTATTTTGATAGTAAAATGTTTCGTTGCAGCTGCTTTCATGCCTTTTTAACTTTAACAATCATTGTTAAAGTTAAAAAGGCATCAAAGCAGCTATTGTAACATAAACGTGATATCGCGATTTTACAAAACCTGTAAAATTGTAACTGGGCAAAGATATACGGAGCAAACTCAATAACTAACACAGACCTACTAACCTAATCTGGGCCACAACACAATGCTAACGCTAAAGGCGGCCGCGGGCGAATGATTTCGACACGACACCCATTGCGGGTATAAACTAGCTACCTATAGTAGAATGATATTAGTCATAGCATTCTGGTAATGCCTGTTAAATTTATGTATCCTCTGTTCATATTGTGTCTAGGAATATTTTGAATCATTATACGTAGGTTGTAGGTTGTGTGCCTACAGGGTTTGGATTATTGGATCAATTTTATATTGTTTCTTGAAAAAAATATGAAAAGAAAGGGAATAAAACAAGCACAGATGTGATTCTTTGTTCTACTAGTGCATGCACGTGAGCATATTACGTATATCCTATAATATGTAGGCAATATGTCAACATCAGCTGAAGGACCACAAAATATTCCTATGAATTACACGCAACTCTAAGATATTAGAAGTAAATACCTACAAATATATAGGTATGTAATTACAAAGACTAGCTAGTAGAATGATATTAGTCATAGCATTCTTGTAATGCCTGTTAAATTTATGTATCCACTGTTCATATTGTGTCTAGGAATATTTTGAATAATTATACGTAGGTTGTGTGCCTACAGGGTTTGGATTTTTTTATCAATTTTATATTGTTTCTTGAAAAAATTAAGAAAAGAAAGGGAATAACAAGCATAGATGTGATTCTTTGTTCTACTAGTGCATGCACGTGAGCATAATACATATATCCTATAATATTTAGGCAATATGTCAACATCAGCTGAAGGACCACAAAATATTCCCTACATCATCATTGGATCAATTTTATATTGTTTCTTGAAAAAAATATGAAAAGAAAGGGAATAAAACAAGCACAGATGTGATTCTTTGTTCTACTAGTGCATGCACGTGAGCATATTACGTATATCCTATAATATGTAGGCAATATGTCAACATCAGCTGAAGGACCACAAAATATTCCTATGAATTACACACAACTGTAAGATAATGTAAGTAAATACCTACAAATATATAGGTATGTAATTACAAAGACTAGCTAGTAGAATGATATTAGTCATAGCATTCTGGTAGTGCCTGTTAAATTTACTGTTCATATTGTGTCTAGGAATATTTTGATTATACGTAGGTTGTGTGCCTACGGGGTTCGGAATTTTTGATCAATTTTATATTGTTTCTTGAAAAAATTAAGACAAGAAAGGGAATCTTTGTTCTACTAGTGCATGCACGTGAGTATAATACGTATGTGTATCCTATAATATGTAGGCAATATGTCAACATCAGCAGAAGGACCACAAAATATTCCTATGAATTACACACAACTGTAAGATAATGGAAGTAAATACCTACAAATACATATGTAATTACAAAGATATCGCAATTGAGATGAGTATTCTTCAAACAATTTCAACTGCTATAACAGTAACGGATAAAACATGATGACCTTCTTCATTTCGTCACGTTCTGCAATAAAACGTAGCTATATTAATTTAGGCTAACACGCTTTAACTTCCGTGAGTCTTTGTTTAAGCGCTATATACGTCATACATAACATTAGTAACTATAGCTAATATTTTGTTCTTGATGTCATAATCATTAATAACAGTTTAGGTAACACAGCATTGTGCAGTATTTGCACTTTGTTCAACTTTGTTATGTAATTGTACACTATTTGTATTGTCCTGACTATCAATTAGTTGTTATGCTTCATTCGCTACTATAAGTGCAAAGGTTGTTGTTCAGAGGCCTATCACAAAATTGCGTTTTGACAGATTAAATCTGTTGCAGCACGGCGACGCATCGCAATAAGTAGCAATTTCATAGTTGTAAAATTGCATTTATTTTGAGTAGGTATTAAATATTTTTTTTGTTTAATGTATGAAATTGTTTAATCTATCTACCTATCTAAAATTTTAACTTCTTGTAAACTAACGTTTATTCTGGTATTTTTACGTAGGTACATAATAATATTAATGTAGTAATGATAAATTTACAGTTAATTCTTAGCGTTTTTAGCGGTTTTATGGTGTTGAATGGGATTTTTTATAGCTATTCCTTCCATAAATATTTCAAAATTCTGAGGCGCCTAAATACAACTAGGTAATCCACTACACATTTAAGAAATATTATTACATATTTTTCATTTGCTTATGTAAGTACGTTAGTACCTACTATTATTTATTCTGTGACAGTAGTCAATCCACGAGCTACAAAAAATACAGTCGCGCATTTTATGAAAAACTTGCTTCGGAATTTTGACTTTATTTATATACTTAGATAAGAAAAAATTGCAATAAGCGAGGCCGCTATTAGTCCAGTAGAGATATAATATTTTTTCCATTTACCCTTCGATAATTCTAAAGTTTTTTATTTTCGCTGAGTGGATAACTATAGTGAATTCATTGCTATGTACAAAAATGCTAACAGTTTAGAGTTATGCTATAGGTATTAAGTAGGTATTTCCTATTATTTCGTGTTATAACAATGATATAAAATTTAAATTAAAATACTACACTGTTTCTTAATTAGTACTGTCTAAAGTATATATTACTGAAAATGCTAACAGATAGGTACTGTGGAACAATGGAAATCTGAAAATGTCCTTTAACTCATTCAATAAAAAATTTAAGTTTTTCAAATCATTTCCTATACACTTAAAGGGATTAGTTATACCTTACAACAAAAGTTCTAACAGCTAAGTAATATGCTTCACAAGTAATTGTATTTTTACTTTGCAATTAGCGAAATATTGAATTTAAGTTTATAAATTTGCGCCCACATATTCGTGATAATAAGCTCTGCTACCATACAAAAGTTTCAACTTGTACGTGCTATGCCTTTTTGTTTAATAAATAAAATACAATTTGGATATTGTGGCGCGCGGTGTAAGTACGACAATTCGTGCAGCGCGACGCGGTGACAATCAGACCCACACTCACTGCAAACGTGCACGCGGCTACACATCAAGCTATGCATGTCCAGTTTACACTGACCTCTCATTGTAAGGTAATCTTATACAATGCGAGATCAGCTTATACTGGATATGTATAGCTTGATCTGTAGCCGTGCGTACCTACCTCTATTGAATGAGGCGCAAAATCATTTCATTACAGTCACATCTCACAAATGACTAATACGAGTACAGTCAGCGTCAAAAATATCGGAACGAACAGACTGTTCAAAATGATCTCAAAAACTAAGAAAATTAAACTACTCAATTGGGTAAAGCTCTTGTCAGAATTACAGTGTAATATTATCGTATACTGTCTTCATTCTGAAAACAGTCTGTTCGTCCCGATATTATTGACGCTGATCCAATCCAGTCAGTTATTTTTTCTGTTCCATTCCGTGACCGTGACTTCGCCCGCGCGTAATTATCAACAATTGTCAAAAATAGTCAAAATCCCGGATTCCAGGATTCACAAATTTAGAGTTCTGATTATAGGATCGAATGTATATTTATGTATTGATCGTCAAAATGTCGTGATTCCGGAATTGATAAATTAAGTATTTTTTTTACCATTACTGGGTAACTTGTTTATCACTAAATTTTCACAGGGGATCATCTACTATGAACAACTTTCACCATGGCATCAACACGTAAATCACGAAAAATAAATCAGCTGGTCGAGTAGGTATTGAGCTTTTGTATCAAACATCGTAATTTTTTTCGTGATTTCAGAGTTGGTCCCATAATGAAAGCTGCTGAAACTGTAAATCCAAGATGGCGGCTGCGAATATTTTCAAATGTTTCGTCATGGGTGTCGTTTTCATTGGTTTCGAGGGTGTTAAGGCCGATAGTGACACTAAAATGTAAATCCAAGATGGCGGCTGCGAATATTTTCTAATTTTACTCTAGTATGTACAAAAATGCTAACAGTTTAGAGTTATGCTATAGGTATTAAGTAGGTATTTCCTATTATTTCTTGTTATAACAATAATATAAAATTTAAATTAAAATACTACACTGTTTCTTAATTAATACTATCTAAAGTATATATTACTGAAAATGCTAACAGATAGGTACTGTGGAACAATGGAAATCTGAAAATGTCCCTTAACTCATTCAATAAAAAATTTAAGTTTTTCAAATCATTTCCTATATACTTAAAGGGATTAGTTAAACCTTACAACAAAAGTTCTAACAGCTAAGTACAACACAAGGCTTCACAAGAATGTTCAGGCTTCACAAGTAATTGTATTTTTACTTTGCGATTAGCGAAATATTGAATTTAAGTTTGTAAATTTTCGCCTGAACATTCGAGACAATAAGCTCTGCTACCATACAAAAGTTTGAACATATACGTGCTATGGCTTTTGTTTAAATTGCGAATAACTATTTTCCATAACAAGCCGCGTAAGTCAATCTGAGATACTCGTAGAAACAAATGACCGCACCAGTAGGACATACGTTCCAGTCGCAACAAAAATATTCCTCTGACAAACGAATAAAGGTTTCTGTAGTTAGACGATCAGAGACACAAGATACCATATTATGGGCTGCCGGAATACATAACGACGATTGGAGCCAACAAGTAAGTTCTAGTTGTATTTATAATTCCTACTATCAATATCCTATACCCCATCTAATCCATTCTATTTTTCCTCTATAGAGCCAACACCTCAACTTTAGGTAAATATGCGTCCGAACATACGATCTCTGGTAATAAATAAAGAACGGAATAGAACTTCGAGGAACGGAGACAAACAGTGGAGACTACTTTAGGACAACATTTTTTCCGGGATAATTAATCTCCCAAAAGAGTAACATTCTGGAATGGCCTACTAGGCAAAAGAACAAGAGGTAGACCTATTACAAGATGGGAAGATGATATAAAAGCAATAGCTGGTCCAAACTGGAGAAAAGTAGCTGAAGACAAAGTCAAATGGGCATCACTGGAGGAGGCCTTCACCCATTCTGGGGTTCCTGTAGATTAAATAAAAAAATGAAGTACCTAACTATAAATACTATGATATAATACATAGGATACACATAAAATTATACTAAGTAAGAGACAAATAAATAACATAGAATGAACTAAACAAAACTAACACATACATAGATTTTAAGGAATGTAAATTTACTGGAAATAAAAGGCTTTTTTATTTTTATTTTTTATTTTTTTATAATTAATCTCCCGGGTTTTGGGACATTACATTATTACTAGAGATCGGATAATCGGATGCGTATTAACCTAAAGTTGAGGTGTTGTCTAAGTATGGAGTGGGCTTTTGGATTGAAAGATCCCAGAATTCTGGTATCGGCAAATTTTGACTTCTAATTATAGAATCGAATGTTTTAAGTACTTAATACATCGATTGCACTTATACATCGAGAAAATGCCGGGATTCCGGAACGACACTTTTTAAGTTTTTATTTTGGAATCGAATGTTTAGTTAGGTACTTGCGTTCAGGTGTTGGCTAATATGGATTGCACTTCTGTATCAAAAAAATTCCGGGATTCACAAATTTTGACTTCTGATCATAGAATCGAATGTATAATTTACTTAAGTGCAGATGTTAGTTAATATGGATTGCACTTATGTATCGAAAAAATCCCGGGATCCCGGAGCGACAATTTTTAAGTTCTGATTATAGAATCGAATGTATATTTACTTACGTTTAGGCTTTGGCTAATATGGAATGTACCTACTTTTGTATTGATCGTCAAAATGTCGGGATGCCGGAATTGATAAATTAAGTATTTTTTTACTACGAGTATTAGAGGATAACTTTTTATCAGTAAATTTTCACAGGGAATCTTCTACTCATGAACAACTTTCACTATGGAATCAACACGTAAATCACGAAAAATAAATCAGCTGGTCGAGTAGGTATTGAACTTTTGTATCAAACATCGTAATTTTTTTCGTGATTTCAGAGTTGGTCCCATAGTGAAAGCTGCTGAAACTGTAAATCCAAGATGGCGGCTGCGAATATTTTCAAATGTTTTATCATGGGTGTCGTTTTTATGGCTTTCGAGGGTGTTAAGGCCGATAGTGACAGTAAAATGTAAATCCAAGATGCCGGCTGCGCACATTATTAAATTTTTCGTCATGGGTGTCGTTTTCATGCTTTTCGAGAGTGTTAAAGCCAATAGTGACATTAAAATATAAATCCAAGATGGCCGGTGCGAACATTTTCAAATTTTTCGTCATAGGTGTCGTTTTCATGCTTTTCGAGAGTGTTAAAGCCGATAGTGACATTAAAATGTAAATCCAAGATGGCGGCTGCGAACATTATTAAATTTTTCGTCATGGGTGTCGTTTTCATGCTTTTCGAGGGTTTCAAAGGCGATTTACATTTTAACGCCACGTTAAAATGTAAATCCAAAACGGTGGCTGCAAAATTTTCAAACTTTTCGTCATGGGTGTCGTTTTTATGGTTTTTGAGGGTGTTATAGCCGATAGTGACGTTAAAATGTAAATCCAAGATGGCGGCTGCAAAAATTTTCAAGGTTTTTATCATGGGTGTCATTTTAATGGTTTTCGAGGGTGTTAAAGCCGATAATGACGTTAAAATGTAAATCCAAGATGGCGGCTGCGAAAATTTTCCGTCATGGTTTTAGAGTGTGCTAAAGCCGATAGAGGAGTCAAAATGCGTGACGCTTGGCTGATGCCTACTTAACTAACCCTGCGGCAGTGCAGCGTATCGCGTTACAACCTGAAAACACGTGTGATAGTAATTAAAAAACCATCAACATTTTTAAAGCAGGCGCTATCTTGTATTTACATTTTAACATCACTATCGGCTTTAACAGCCCCCAAAACCATGAAAACGACACCTTTGACGGAAAATTAGAATATATTCGCATCCACCATCTTGGCTTTACATTTTAGTGTCACTATCGGCTTTAACACTCTCGAAAAGCATGAAAACGACACCTATGACGAAAAATTTGAAAATGTTCGCACCGGCCATCTTGGATTTATATTTTAATGTCACTATTGGCTTTAACACTCTCGAAAAGCATGAAAACGACACCCATGACGAAAAATTTAATAATGTGCGCAGCCGGCATCTTGGATTTACATTTTAATGTTACTTTCAGCTTTAACACCACCGAAAACAATGAAAACGACACCCATAACGAAAAATTAGAAAATATTCGCATCCACCATCTTGGATTTACATTTTAGTATCACTATCGGCTTTAACACTATCGAAAACCAAAAAAACGACACCCATGACGAAAAATTAGAAAATATTCGCAGCCGCCATCTTGGATTTACATTTTAGTGTCACTATCGGCCTTAACACCCTCGAAACCAATGAAAACGACACCCATGACGAAACATTTGAAAATATTCGCAGCCGCCATCTTGGATTTACAGTTTCAGCAGCTTTCATTATGGGACCAACTCTGAAATCACGAAAAAAATTACGATGTTTGATACAAAAGCTCAATACCTACTCGACCAGCTGATTTATTTTTCGTGATTTACGTGTTGATGCCATAGTGAAAGTTGTTCATAGTAGATGATCCCGTGTGAAAATTTGGTGATAAAAAGTTATCCTCTAATACTCGTAGTAAAAAAATACTTAATTTATCAATCCCGACATTTTGACGATCAATACAAAAGTAGGTACATTCCATATTAGCCAAAGCCTAAACGTAAGTAAATATACATTCGATTCTATAATAAGTTACCCAGTAATGGTAAAAAAAAAACTTAATTTATCAATTCCGGAATCACGACATTTTGACGATCAATACATAAATATACATTCGATCCTATAATCAGAACTCTAAATCTGTGAATCCCGGAATCCGGGATTTTGACTATTTTTGACAATTGTTGATAATTACGCGCGGGCGAAGTCACGGTCACGGAATGGAACAGAAAAAATAACTGACTGGATTGGATCAGCGTCAATAATATCGGGACGAACAGACTGTTTTCAGAATGAAGACAGTATACGATAATATTACACTGTAATTCTGACAAGAGCTTTACCCAATTGAGTAGTTTAATTTTCTTAGTTTTTGAGATCATTTTGAACAGTCTGTTCGTTCCGATATTTTTGACGCTGACTGTACTCGTATTAGTCATTTGTGAGATGTGACTGTAATGAAATGATTTTGCGCCTCATTCAATAGAGGTAGGTACGCACGGCTACTGATCAAGCTATACATATCCAGTATAAGCTGATCTCGCATTGTATAAGATTACCTTACAATGAGAGGTCAGTGTAAACTGGACATGCATAGCTTGATGTGTAGCCGCGTGCACGTTTGCAGTGAGTGTGGGTCTGATTGTCACCGCGTCGCGCTGCACGAATTGTCGTACTTACACCGCGCGCCACAATATCCAAATTGTATTTTATTTATTAAACAAAAAGGCATAGCACGTACAAGTTGAAACTTTTGTATGGTAGCAGAGCTAATTATCAAGAATATGTGGGCGCAAATTTATAAACTTAAATTCAATATTTCGCTAATTGCAAAGTAAAAATACAATTACTTGTGAAGCATATTACTTAGCTGTTAGAACTTTTGTTGTAAGGTATAACTAATCCCTTTAAGTGTATAGGAAATGATTTGAAAAACTTAAATTTTTTATTGAATGAGTTAAAGGACATTTTCAGATTTCCATTGTTCCACAGTACCTATCTGTTAGCATTTTCAGTAATATATACTTTAGATAGTACTAATTAAGAAACAGTGTAGTATTTTAATTTAAATTTTATATTATTGTTATAACACGAAATAATAGGAAATACCTACTTAATACCTATAGCATAACTCTAAACTGTTAGCATTTTTGTACATAGCAATGAATTCACGAAAGTAATCCACTCCGCGAAAATAAAAAACTTTGGAATTATCGAAGGGCATATTCTTTTGTCTACTGGACTATATGAACTATACGAATAACTATTCTCCACCACTCAATAAGTCGAAGTCTTTCAGTTTCTCAGAATAACGACGCCAAAGTTGGTCGCAGTTTACGCAAAAATGACGGTCGAAATGTGCCTCTTAACTTGTTAAGATTTGATTTACTGTTTTTTTTAGTTTGACATTTTATGCACACGATTAAGGTAACAAGACAAGTGGTGTATTGATTTTAACGGCTGCGTAAACTTTAATTATAATTATTAAATATTTTAAAAGCATGATGGCTCAAGTTATATTATTATATGCTGTAAATAATAATATTGTGATGTCACCTGCTAACTATTCTCCATCATCATTGTTCAGAATAAACACCTGTTGGCAGTGGTAGGTACCTATTAGTTAGATGAGGGTTATGTTATCTGGTTTTGTATTTAGTATCGTTGTAATTATCAATTCCTGTAATGTCATTGATACCGTTAGATTAAAATATTAAAAATACCCATGAAAAACTTTACTGTACAGTCAGCGTCAATAGCATCAAGACGAACAGACTGTTTATCTAAACAACTATGAAAATGAAATATCAACTCAATGACACAAGGAATGATTCAGAATGAAGATAGTACACGACAACTGTCATTCTGACAAGAACTTTATCCAATTGTGATAAAGTTTAATTTTCTTAGTTGTTGAGATCGTTTTGAACAGTCTGGTCGTCCCGACATTTTTGACGCTGCTATTTCAAAACTATTACCTAAGTAATTGCACGCAGTGGTGTGTGGTACGCGTATAAGCTGCTGCATATAGGAACGTAGTACGTAGGTACGCAGGCCAGTATCATAGTAAATAATTTCTGTATGTCGTAACCGATTCATGATTAATATAATTATAGTAGTACTTAGATACTTCTATTAGGTAGGTATATTATGCATGCATCGATATCATTAACAATAGAATACTCACCTGTGTCCACGAATGTCTTACAACATTCGTTTTTGTTTACCCTAAACCCGAAAAAGGGTTGTTTTGAGCAAATTACTATTTTATTACTATACAACATTAGTTTTTGTTTACCCTAAACCCGCAAAGGGGTCATTGTACTAATCATTTTGAACAATTTTTTCTATGGGACCAACCTTGAAATCGCAAACCAAAAAAAAACAGCTGTTCAGTACATTTATCTACATCAAACTCGTCAAAATGAACTGAACAGCTGATTTTTTTTCGCGATTCAAAAAAAAAACAACTGTTCGGTACATTTATCTACATCAAACTCGTCAAAATGTACTGAACAGCTGATTTTTTTTCGCGATTTCAAGGTTGGTCCCATAGAAAAAATTATTCAAAATGATGAGTACAATGACCCCTTTGCCGGTTTAGGGTAAACAAAAACTAATGTTGTATAGTAATAAAATAGTAATTTGCTCAAAACAAAGGACAAATTGCTACTTATCACAAATGTTAAAGTAATAGTCATTATATTAATTCATGCACACTAAGATCAGACACGAAAAATTCAAGTATAGTCCCCGGCGATAAATATTGCACATCGACCTTTGGAAAGAGACAATCGGTTAATTTCGGCTTCGTAGAGCGTTATCTCTGTCGCACGAAATACAAACAGTCCGGTATCTATTAGGAGCTGTTAAAACAATTATGATTTGCTTCTTTTGATAATTCTTTTTATTCTTTGTATAAAATACACCATTTTTTCTAAGTGATGGCTTTAGGTTTGGGGTAAAATAAAATTAAAAAACATGTTTACATTATGTTTACGTATTTAATTATTTTGTATAAACGAAATTGCTTTTTGGTCTCCCTTTTTTTGGAGTGCTGAACTTAATTTCAGTAGAATGTGTTTCAGTACTGACTTCGTTTAATATATTGTTCAAAGTTCTTCTTGAAATTCTAGTGGCATTTGCAACTCGCTCTTGAACCTTCTTAGGGTGCGTTTCCACTGACGTGGAGCTGGGCGGAGCGGAGAGGAGACGTGCAGGAATCGACCAATCATAATGGTTGAAATCCTCATCGCGTCTTTTGTCTCGTCTGTAATTGGACGATTCCTGCACGTCTCCGCTCCGCTCCGCCCAGCTCCGCGTCAGTGGAAACGCGGCCTTAAGGCGAAAGCGCCAGGGTAGCCCGCGAAATTCAAAATTTCTTACGGTCAGTGTGAGCATGTATGTTGATTAAAATATGATTCGCGGCCGTAGCTAATATGGCTTTACAGAATTATAATCATTAGAATCAGCAATACATCTCCATAAGCTAGCATTTACCTCAAACCTTATGATTTCATGAAATCGCTAGATTTGAGGTAAATGCTAACTTATGGAGTTGTATTGCTGATTCTAATGATTATAATTCTGTAAAGCCATATATTAGCTACGGCCGCGAATTATATTTTAATCAACATACAAGCTCACACTGACCTACAAATTGCAAAAAACGTAAGAAATTTTGAATTTCGCGGGCTACCCTGGTGCATCAACCTTAAAATAACAACTTACATTTTCATCTTCATTTTTTTTTAATCTGTCAGCTTGGGTTACAAAATATTTATAAACATTGTAGATAGTTTCGCGTGACTGACCTCGTAAAGGTTTCCCTCTTTTTCCTAAAGATGCCATAGTACAACTTTAAATTATTTTTTAGGGGACTTAACAACTCTAAATATATATTTTGAACAACGACTGACAAAACGTCACATAGGTAGTGTGCGACAGAGATAACGCTCTACGAAGCCGAAATTAGCCGATTGTCTCTTTCCAAAGGTCGATGTGCAATATTTATCGCCGGATACTGTACCTTCTATGCCCTAGCCTACAAGGGAAGTTTATAAAACTTACTAATAAAACATTTATCTAAGGACAGTTTCAGACCTTCCTGTAAATCGTGTCAATGCAAGTAGGTACATATTATTATTATTATTCATTTATTCATTCAAGTAACAAGGATTCATTAATACACACAGAATTCGCTTATAAATTAGACAAAATTAAATGATACATTAAACACACACAATACCTACATTAAACATTCCAATACAAAACAATAGCTACACAAGACATAAATTCATATTGATATCCGACGACTGTAGGTGACGTGCAAGTCACTGCAGTGCCTAATGTACGGACAGTCCAGCATGTCGGCTATTATCATCAGCACGCTGTTGGAGCTGCCGCGAACCTTGCGCATCAGGGACGCGCTCTGCTTACGCATCGTTGCGTTTTGTTGTTGTCACATATGAGTTAAGATTGCTTGAATTAAATGTATTTTATTATTATTATAAAAACTGTCGACGCTAGCGACGGCGAACATACCCGAGGTATACCTACTAGGAATCGATATTAAAGCTATCGATACAGATGTTGCTCCACACGCAACGCAACAAGGATACAGTTGCGTAGGAAATCAGGGTAGAGTTACTATAGCAACTTGATATTCTTGAGAAGACGTTGTTACGAGAACTCGTGGTGACGAGAGCCTATACACCACCGAGATAATTCAGTATTCTTTGCACATGCAAGCGCAGTATTTAGAATACCTATGTAAAGAAATCTAAATAACACATCTTAGCAGAATCTAGAATTGTTGAATAAAAACAGAACGTGAGACCGCAAACGTGATGGCGGGAACTGTACAAAGATTCTCGACGTTTACAATTAAAATTCAAAGACACGTATGCACATAATAAGATAACCGGTTAGCTGAAACCGTCTGTGGCTGCTCAAGTGCCCTGTCGCCGAGAGAGAGGTAAATAATTTATTTAAACTACTGAGTATGACGGAATCGCGCTATTGAATTGCCTTGACCCCCGACCGATACGATGCGATAAGAAAACGTGAGCTTCAAAGCTCCGAATTTGCGAATAAGTACTGATAAATACTAACGGTAAATGGTAACTTTATGATAAACGCTTCGGAATTTTATGATACCGGCAAAATCTGGCTAGACCGTCAGACAGTGTTGAAGGGTTTCACAATACCCCACGCGTTCAGGCGGGCAATAAATTCTGATTTCTGCTTAAAATAATATTATTAAAATATTCTTTCTTTAGATGAGTGGCAGCCGGCTCCAATCAAAATATCAAACGCTCTGAAAATATCTCAGAATATCTCAAAGTATCGTTGTCAAGCAACACGGCAATCTGTTCACGTTCTGTCAACGTTCACGTTACAACACAGTTTATGTTACAGCACGCCCCACGCGGCGACACCACTTATCAAATGTGGGCCAAACCACTCATTCCTATTATTAAATTAGAACATAAATTATGTAACATACCTCTACCTAATATTAAATGCACAAGGGTTAGTGTATATTCATTGATGGTTAAATAGGTTCGTGGCTAAATAAGCCGTTGGTTCTGATTCGAAGATCTTCGACGGTCGTTACAGGTAGTCAGAAGCCCGAAAGTGTGACAAGCAGTCTTTCAAAGGAGTATCGTATTATCCAGTAACTGGGTTGTGGAGGTCAGATAAAAAATACTAGTATTCACCTGCATCCGCTTAGACTAGAAGCCGATCCCATCATAGTTGAGGAAAACTCTAAGCAGATGATGATATTTCATTGATGATTAAAGTGAACAAGAATGTTCATAGGTAGGTACTTCCATGAAAATTATGTGGGAAATCAGCATCATCTTTCTATTATGAAAATACAATGTAAAATCGTACTCATAGGATGTCGTGCCGTGAGTACTTGAGTGCAAATGCATAAATATTTATTGTTAACAGTTCGTTCATGAATAAGTACTAACCCAATGCAGGAGAAAATATGATGACTCATTTACGAGTGACTGCTACTTGCTACCATAAACAATGATTAACTATAATGAATTGGATAGTTAGAATGAGATTTACTCTCCATAAACTTCTATGATGGCTTCTGAACACACACACATGTCGTTCATTTAGGTACTTACTATTGTTAACGGTATTATTTATTTATGAATGATTATTTGAGTCACAGACTTAAGTCTGTGATTTGAGTGAAACATTGGCTGAACGTCGTGTTGGCTAATTAGACAGTGGGCGTTGTGACGTCAGTAACAGATGACGGTCGCCGTTAACGCTCAAATCTTATCGAAGCTGTGGTTGACGGTTGTGTAGTGTATGTCACTGCCACAATAGTTATTGTACTCGTACAGTCAGCGTCAATAATATCGGGACGAACAGAGACAGACTGTTCAAAATGATCTAAACAACTATGAAAATGAAATATTAACTCAATGAGACAAGGAATATTTCAGAATGAATACAGTAAGGACACGATAATATTGTCATTCTGACAAGAACTATAACTAATTGAGATAAAGTTTAATTTTCTTAGTTGTTGAGATAATTTTGAACAGTCTGTTCGTCCCGATATTTTTGACGCTGACTGTAAAATGATTTTAAAAGAGCAAGTAAAATTGTTTGACGTTACCTAATGCTTGGTTACCTAATTCCTATACTTAAACAAAAACGAATCGTTTTGCTTTACAATGGTAGCATTTTTTTTGCCAAACTGCCCACGTAAATTGATTCGTAAGCTAATTTTACCTGTGATAGCTACTTCCATGTGGGACTACTATGCAAAGCTATGAGGTCTTTGCTTCATTAATTGGTCTTAGTCATTAGTGGTATTATCTTCATTATTGGTATTATACAAGAGTCTTAGTTTTAAGGCGGGGTGAAAGCAAGCGCCGTAGGTATTAAATGCTTACCGCAGCCCCCGCAAGGAGTAGCGATACGTAATAAATTACGATGCGCGGGAAACGCGCGCCAAGCGCACCGCTCATGAGTTCATGAACTCGAGTAGGTACTATGTTGCGTCACAGAATAGAGCAATGCAGTAGATAAACTTGAACTGATTAGTATACAAGATAACGGTACGTAAATTACAGGAATCGGCCATTAGTGATCTCCTTTTATGAATTGACTGAAAAAAGCAAGGAATATTGTGATGAATATCGCATTGCTTTCATTTTTTATTTTAAATAATCTTGATCAATACTTGAAATATAGACGCCAATACGAAATATCTCACTAGCAGCTCTGCATCAGCCAGAAATATGTAGGTAATTGTGCCTGGCATTGTTTACTAAATAACAAATAAAACACCCGCATTTTTAAGTCAAAATATGCCAGTGTATATGCCATCGGCAGAACGGTGTCACGGCCAGACCTTCAGCTAACTCAGAATGTATGTACAGAGCCATATATTTTATTCATATTGCACAAGACGAGGTGAACCGCCATTTTACATGCAACATCTTTCAGGTTAACGTTTATTTACTTAAATACAATTCCGCGTATCTATAGGTACGGAAACAAGTAACTTTTCATAAAAAACTTTTAAGAAATATGATGTATTTTCATTATTTTTTCATTTCATAAATGAAAAAACATCATATTTTTGACAATGTCTTCTTTAAGAATACTTATTACGGAATATCGTGAGAAGTGGAAATAATAGGGAAAGCCCACATAAGCGGTGCAACTAATGTGAAATACTGCAACAAGTAGGCCACCTACATTAATTTAACCATTTTATTTCCATCATTTCAGGTACAGATGTGTGCCCTATGAAATCTGTGCTGAGACGCATCGGACAGCAGTTGTTCACTGCGCTCAGCGCCAAAGGGCTGGCGGTGCTCGTCAACCATGGCATTGCTGACGAGAAGGTGAGCATTCCGAAGAAAGTCTTAAGGTGCAACTAGATTGCCGTCGATCGACCGTTCAGATGGATGCTTTTGAGGCAATCAATATCGACTGGTCGGGAAGACTGCAGACTAGTTATACCTTTATAATAAACTCAGATAACTCTTGTACCAAACACAAATAAAAACAGAAGAAAAAAAAACCGGTCAAGAGCGAGACGGACTCGCCGACGCTCGACGGACCGAAACGATTTCTGAAAAAGTGTGCTATTTAGAGACATTGGAGGGGGGGACGGTATTTTATTTTACATTTTTCATCAAAAGTCGAAAACAATGCGCCCTATAAAAACTTTTTAACAAAAAAAAAAACCGACTTCCAAAAATCACTACAAAGTGAAAAATAACTTTGATTTCGGAAGTCGGTGTCTTTCGTTTTTTATTTACTTTCTTTTTTTTTTGCCACCGACTTCCGAAATCAAAGTTATTTTTCACTTTGTAGTGATTTTTGGAAGTCGGTTTTTTTTTTTGTTAAAAAGTTTTTATTTCTCGCTTTTTAGTGGGTCTGTTTATAATTTGTATAAGTTACAATAGTCTAATGTCAATTGCTCATCACATGTTACAAAATATTGCTTTTCCCGATGCTGGGACGTTAATTGTTGAGGAGTTCTGCTGGTAAGAACCAGGAGAACTCCTCAACAACCACTCACCACACGCATTGTTTGACGAGCGGAAATTGCTTAGCAACCATATTAAAGTAATCGAATCGCAACCCGTGAAATATTTATCATTGAGTAGTTCCGGTAGCCATCTGTGGTCTTCATCATCAGTTCCACTTCACCAAGTGGTGCTTTCCGAGAGCAAATGCACAAGCTACTATAAAAAATACCCAAATCGCTATAGGTGTGCCTATAATATTTGAAGAGTTCCTTCGATTTCTCCAGGATCCCATCATCAGAACTGGATTTTGAAAAAAATGGGACCATTTGGGAAGTATACCCTTTCCAACAAAAAAATAATTTTTCAAATCGGTTGGCAAGCGACGGAGTTATGCGCGAACAAACAAAAAAAAAAAAAAAAAAAAAAAAAAAAAAAAAAAAAAAAAAAAAAATACAAACATCCGAATTGAGAACCTCCTCCTTTTTTAGAAGTCGGTTAAAAAAAAAGAAAAAATATGTTTGAGAATTTGCAAACAGCGCTCTTTCATTATGATACCCCACATGCCCTAGTATACTAAAAAAAATAAAAATATTTTCATTAATTTCTTATTTGCAAAATAGTTGGGTAAACGTCATCTAAAACTGTCCCAAACTTCAAGTTGATAGCATTAGTAGTTCTTGAGATATCCAGCTGTGACAGACAGACAGACTGAGTCACACCATAAGGGTTCCCTAAAAACCGTGTGCGGTACCCCCCCGTCAGGAACGAAGTTCCGCACGCCCACACACACACTCGTTAATAGAAAGAGAGAGAGAGAGAAAGTCGCATGGAGGGGCATAATAAAGCTTTTTCCTTACGTGACGATTTCTACCAGTCAACTCCTACCGCAAGCCGCGTTAAGGAACTTCGTTCCAAAAATACTTCAGTCATGTGAACTACTGACAGAAGTGAAAAGCAAAGCAAAGCAATTTTTCTTTCTTTCTTTCACAACTAAGTGCCAATTTCACCAATGAAACTAAAACACCAGAGCTGTCAGTGTCATAATTCCATAACAATAATGACACTGACAGTCTCTTGAACGTGAGATGTGCTGATCGCGTTTAGTTTCATTGAGACAAGTGAGGCAAAGAAGAACTCAGCCATAAGGTGTCTGCGTGTTATCCTTCCAAGTTCCAATCATCTTCAGAGATGGCATGAGGAAACGTAGGTAATAAGTAAGAACGCCTCGGGCACTCGCGGCCTCGACACGACCACTTCACATATAGGAAAATGGCCACCCATATATATTTTGTAGCCAACGCTTAGGCAGCAACAGCACTCGCAAATTTAAAAACAATGGTTAAGAGGATATATTGAAGCGCGGTTTAGCTCGGTGTGTAAGTGAAATGGTGTTATGGCTGTCTATTTTGACGCAAGAGATAGAAGACTCTCACGCGCACCGGAACTAAACGCGCTTCGTTTAAG
This sequence comes from Cosmia trapezina, assembly GCA_905163495.3. Classification (NCBI taxonomy): domain Eukaryota; kingdom Metazoa; phylum Arthropoda; class Insecta; order Lepidoptera; family Noctuidae; genus Cosmia; species Cosmia trapezina. Next base: position 22,077,740 of record LR991022.1, read on the forward strand.
GCGAAAGCGCCAGGGTAGCCCGCGAAATTCAAAATTTCTTACGTTTTTTGCAATTTGTAAGTCAGTGTGAGCTTGTATGTTGTTTAAAATATGATTCGCGGCCGTAGCTAATATGTCTTTACAGAATTATAATCATTAGAATCAGCAATACAGCTCCGTAAGTTTGCATTTACCTCAAACCTCTTGATTTCATGAAATCGCTAGATTTGAGATAAATGCTAACTTATGGAGTTGTATTGCTGATGCTAATGTTTATAATTCTGTAAAGCCATATTATCTACGGCCGCGAATCATATTTTAATCAACATACAAGCTCACACTGACCTACAAATTGCAAAAAACCTAAGAAATTTTGAATTTCGCGGGCTACCCTGGCGCATCAACCTTAAATGTAGATTTATGACAAAATGCTATTTTAGATTAGTTAGTTCTTAACTGTATTTAAATATCTTCGATTTAAAGCAAATTTTACTGCACAATAAGGAACTGTTTACGTATAATAGTATAAACAGAAAATAGACGGTGCTACTTTGGAATGTTTTTCTATTGAAAAAATTTTAAGTAATCATGTTTCGGTTTTAGTAGTAACAGTAGACAATATAGTCAATTAACACTTAAAAAGGAAAATCCAAATGATTTTTGAAACCTTATGCATTTGGTTTTATAGGAATTTTAATACACAAAATTATCGTTGTATCCTCTTAATTTGGCATTACTTACCATCGTCAGAATGCCATGATCATTAGTAGTGGGAAGTATAGAAAACAGTATTATCTACAAACGCATTACTAGAAGCGGTTATTTCAAGGTATTATCGGTAGGTACTAGTAGGTTCATGGGCTTCAATAGTGTCACCTTTACTGATAATAATAATAATTTTTTTTTTTTTTCTTTATTAATAAGAACTTAAGTAGTTCTTAATAATTGATTACAATCTAGCCTAATAGACTAATAAGCAATTTAACTCTAACTTATTATTTTACGTGAAACATTTTGTTATAACTAAGAATAGTGTCAATTTGCACTTTTACACAATTCCGTAGCACTTTCTTAGAGTCTGATAATATTGATAAAACACTTTGTTCATGTGTCACACGTATAGCACAGCATTACTATTATTCATTCACGCACTACACTAACTCAAATGGTTTAGTTCTCTTTAGCCTACGCACTATGTCCGTGTTGTCTAGCAGCTGTATTGCCTCGACATTCACATGTCGGTGAAGTCTGTGTTCGTGGGCTTCAGCAAATTTTTGGATGATTGTGGTGACGAGTTCCATTTTAAGGTCGCGGTGGAGGTCGTCATTTCTAATGTACCATGGTGCATTTACAGCATCCCTGAGTACTTTATTTTGGAATTGTTGGATTATTTTAACGTTACTTCGTTTAGTACAGCCCCAAAGTTGGATACCATACGTCCAAATTGGCATAAGAATATGCTTGTATAATATAATTTTATTATGTATTGATAGACAGGATTTCCTTCCGAGTAACCAATACATACTTTTATAACGTATGTCGAGTTCCTGCCTTTTCTTCTTGACGTGAGATTTCCAGCGCAACTTGGCGTCAAGAGTTATGCCAAGATATTTGGCTGTATTAGCATAAGGCACTTGCATGCCATTTATATAGATTGGGTGGTAATCGCAGTGTTTGTTAGTGAAGTCAATATGTATTGATTTTGACTCATTTAGTTTGATCTTCCACCTCTGTGTCCAGTCGTAAACTTTGTTCACAGCAAGTTGAACTTTTTCTACTGCTTCTTTGTGGCTTGATCCGGTAGCCATAATAGCTGTATCGTCTGCAAAGGTCGCAATGGTGTTGTTTTCCAGCTCTGGGATATCACATGTATAAAGCAAGTACAAGATTGGGCCCAACACACTTCCTTGTGGTACCCCAGCTTTTATAGTTTTTAGCTCGGAATATGCATCCTCTTGCCTTATTCTAAACATTCTGTTACTTATGTAAGACTCGAGAATATCTGCGAATTCTGGTAGCATGCGTATGAGTTTGTATATCAAACCCTCATGCCAAACTTTGTCAAAAGCTTGCGCGACATCTAGGAATACTGTGGCGCAGACTTGCTTGTTTTCGAGTGTTTTTTCAATAATGTTTGTTATTCTGTGTACCTGGTCTATTGTAGAATGTTTTTCCCTGAAGCCAAATTGATGGCTTGGTATAAGCTCTTTTTCTTCTATTATTGGTTTTATCCGTTTTAATAACAGTTTTTCAAATAGTTTGGATAATACGGGCAACAGGGAAATAGGTCTATATGATGATGCTTCATGGGGTGGTTTCCCAGGCTTCGCAATCATTATGACTTCAGCAACCTTCCATGGCTCAGGTACATGGTTTAGCATAAATGCAGCATTGATAAGTCTGGTCAGCTTGACTATGGCTTTGCGCGGGAGGTGTTTTAGAATTTCTCCGGTTATGAGGTCGTAACCCGGAGATTTCTTCGAGCTTATGTTGTTTTGAATTTCTCTTGAAACTTCTTTAGGAGTCACAAGCCGAATTCTTTGATTTTGTGACAACTTTTCACTCTCAAGTATTTCTATGGAGCTTTCATTGGGTTGAAAAGTGTCTTCTAAGTATTGGGCAAACCTTAACGCTTTTTGTTTATTGCTTATGGCCCATTTTCCGTCGCTGTCTCTGATGGGCGGTATTTGCATAATCGGCCTTTTTAGTTTTCTTGTCGCTTTCCAAAGAGAGAAGTCCGTAGATTGGTCGTTGGTTAGCTGCACAAGGTGATTATTCAGACTTTCATCCTCAAATTGTAGAATTTTCCTCTTTAGTCGTTTAGTTAAGTTATTTAATAATGTTTTATCTCGCGGGCACCTTGTTTGGTGCCACCGCTTTCTTTGTTTTCTTTTCTCAGATAGTAAATACACAACTTCTTTGGGGTAGGTATGTCCTTTATATCTACGTTTTAATTGTGGCGTGTTGTTCCACGCACATTGTTGAATATTAACGATATATTTGTTTACTTCTGAGTCAAGTTGATCTTTATTTTGTAACGGAGTTTTTAGATCGATAATATTATCTAAATCAAGGGCAAAACTGTCCCAATCTGTCGACTTATTAACCAGGGTAACAGGTCTTTCTTTTAGTGGGATTTTTTGACTCAGTCTTAGTATAATCGGGGAGTGGTCCGAATTCATATAAAACTCTTCCTCCAAACTAAGGTAATTGGTGGATATATTTTTGTATATGAAAAAGTCTATAAGATCCGGTATTTTCTGGTGGTCAGTGGGCCAGTACGTTGGTTTGCCTGTGCTCATAACTTCACAATGTGTATCTTTGACTGCATTTAAGAGCTGCCTTCCCTTTGTTGTAGTAAGTCTTGATCCCCAGTGCGTATGCTTGGCATTAAAATCTCCGCCTAGGATGAATCTCGGGCCCAGAAGTTCAAAGAATTGTAAATATCGCTCTTTTTTTATCATGTGCCTTGGAGGACAGTATACGGCTGCTATGGAAACGTGACAAAATTTGGTTTTAACAGATACTGCCACGGCTTGAATATCTGGTTCTTCAATTTTACTCTGCTCGTAATGATTGATGTTTTCTTTGATTATAACCGCGCTACCTCCTCTGGCCGAGTTGTCAGGGTGGAGCGAATTATATACCTTGTATCCTCTAAAGTTGACGAAAGATTGTTTAGTGAAGTGCGTTTCTGAGATCAAACACACGTCTATATTTTCTATGTCTAGGACTGCCTGTAACTCATTCTGATGTTTGAGGAGCCCATTAGAGTTCCACGCCATTATTTTTAGTGTGTTACTCATTTTTAATTATTAAAAACAGCTGTTTTGGTGCTGGATTCTAACTTCTCTAATCTTTTGTCAAATGTAGTAATACACTTCAAGATCTGATTAATTTTATCTTCCAGAGTCGAAGATTGTGTGCCTTGTTTTGCAGCTTGTGCATAGGAACTACTTTTGGTTGTTTTCACCGGTATTGCAGTTGCCTGGACACTTTCTTTTCGTGTCTGTTTATCAGGATTTCTCATGGAAGCAGACTGTTGGGCAGTTGGCACATCAAGTTTCTTTTTGATATTTTTATTTTTCATCAATTGCATTTCTTTGGCTACTTCACACCCTCTGTAGTTGGCTGGGTGGGGTAAGCCGCAGTGGACGCATTTTGGTTTCTCTTGCGGAGATTTGGTACAGTTGGCTGTAAGATGTTTGCCAGTACATTTTACACACCTTGGCTCTTTACTGCAGTATTTATGAGTATGCCCATACGCCTGGCATCTCTTGCATTGAGGAATGAGTTTGGGATTTTTGAGAGAGTGTATTTCAATTTTACACCCTAAAATGTGCTTTATGCCATAAATTTTGTTGACATCTTCGTTATTATTAAATGATAAGACGAACATATTGAGTGGTTCTTTAGTCTTCCAGCTCAACTTGTTATCCACTTTTTCTATTTTCAGTCCTTGCGATGTTAAATCATCTTTAATTCGATCTGGCTGGCAAGAAGAATGTAATTTTTTCACTACAACTCTTATTGGTCTAGCTTGTTTGTTCTCGTATGAATGCCAAAGATATTCTTTTTCTGACAAAAGCCTAGCAATCGCTCTATAAGAATCCTCAGTTTTAGCGTTGACCTTCACACAATCTCCATTCATCATTTTCGCGATGAATGATTCAGTTGGTTGAGATAGAGTTAACAAGTCATAGAACACTTGGTAGTTCTTGACTCCGTCTATTATGATTGGCGGTGGTGGAGGCACTTTTTTAACTAATGTATTTTCATTCTCACATTTTTTTTGATGTTGGGCGCTAGTTCCAGGTTGTGCCGGTGGAGAGAGGGAGATGTTTAGCTTCCTTTTCTTCCTACTTTTAGCCCTAATCCACTCAGTTTCTTTAGCGAGTTCTTCTTCGTCTGTGCAATACTCGACATTTTCTTTATCAGACTGAGCAAATTGTATGTTGCTCTTAGCTTCTAACTCCATAGGATCATTATTTTCTTGTCTCTTGGACGTGTAATGTTCTTTTTGGCGTAGAAGTTGTCGCTGGAGGCCTTCTATTTGAACCTTCATATCATTAACAAGAAGTTCCAATTTTTCTCTCTCTGATTTTTCTTGGGTGTACCTGTCATACAACAGCTTCTCCAAATCAGTTTTTATTTTTACTTTTGTTGATGACATTGTAAGGCAAGTAGAAACTTCACCTTCACAATTATTTAATTTCACTGTTTACACTATAATTAATAACTGGGTCATCGCGGCGACCTTGATAAACCGATTCCGCAACGCATCGAAGACGGTGTTATTGTGATGCGCCAGCGAATTACTCTAAACTAGAGCACGCGGGCGCGAATGATACACGTCTGTTCTCGATAGAAGCCAAACACGGAACTCCTCCACGAAAATAATAATAATGCCAATCTATTATTGTACTACTGCAGGGCAGAGGCTTCTTCTCATACTGAGAAGGCACGAGCACTCAAGACCGGTTGGCAATTTCAGAAGTCCAGGTTATTAAAGTAAACGTAGTGGAAATTAAGTTTAGTAAAATATATTGCGTGCTTTATCAAAGATACAAAGAATAACAAGTAATCACCTAGCAACCACAACACAGATCTTATTTTAATCTAGAAGGGAAGACTTCATAGAATTACGCTGGAAGTGCTTTCCTAACATTCCCTCTTCTTTTTCAAACCGAAGTCTTCGCAAAGCTTTACCAGTCTTGGTTTGAATAATGGCTTTGTAAATATATCAGCCAGTTGTTCTTGCGTAGGCACTTGCTCAATTTGGATATCTCCTTCAGACACACATTGCCTTACATAGAAATGTCTTAGCTTAATGTGCTTTGTCTTCCGATGATATTCGTAAGGCGGATTATGAGCTAATTTTATTGCAGACTCATTATCAATGCGCAGTACTGGTGTTTCTAATTTATCACTTAAATTTTTAAACAATCTCTTTAGCCAAACCATTTCACGGCACGCCTCACTGGCAGCTACTATTTCTGCTTCTGTGGACGACAGCGCAACTGAGGTTTGCTTCACACTTCTCCAGGAGATTGCTGATCCAGCGAACATGCATATCAACCTGCTTGTAGAACAACCACTCAAGTTGTCGCCTCCGTGATCCGCATCACTGTAACAGATGAGTCGCTTCTCATTCTTTTTAAACTCTAGACCAGTCTCGATTGTTCCTTTGAGGTAACGAAAGATTCTCTTCACTTGTAACACATTCGTATTAGTAGGGTTATCTAAGGTTCTGGATACGACTCCGACTGCATAGGCGATATCAGGCCTTGTACCCACCATGAGATAAGCCAACGCTCCCACAGCTTGTCTATAGGGAAATTTAGTGTCACAGACCACGCTCTGCTACCATATTAAAGTAAACGTAGTGGAAATTAAGTTTAGTAAAATATATTGCGTGCTTTATCAAAGATACAAAGAATAACAAGTAATCACCTAGCAACCACAACACAGATCTTATTTTAATCTAGAAGGGAAGACTTCATAGAATTACGCTGGAAGTGCTTTCCTAACACAGGTTTCATCACGATGTTTTTCCTTCACCGATATCAGTAATGTCCAGGATAATCCAATGAAGTAAGCACCACTCGCTTCGCTCGATCAGCTCGTGCGTTGTGTGATCTGGTTAGAGTGCACTGAGAAAAAAATCCTGACACAAAGCAGCAGTTTTACATTGCGAGCAAATTCTTGCGAAAGTGGCAAAATAATTTTGAGATTATAGCAAAATACCCTTTGCTGCCACAGCAACTTTTTTTTTGTGAAACGCAAATATTGTGAACCCCGCAGTAAAATATTGTGGCGTTATCAATTTTTGGGCCCTTTGATATAATCGCAAAGTGGTATTTTGCGGGGTTCCCATGGTTAAAGTTTGTGTAGTTCGCAATGTGCGCTGCACATTGACTTTAGACGTTGTGGCGTTAGCAATTATTGGGCCCTTTGATCTAACCTAACCTACCTTTCAGCCATTTTCATTTGCTACTTTACATATGAATTGAAAAAGTCACATTGGCGCTTTATTTTTAAACCCACAATTTCGTGTACGAGAGGCGAGGCATCACGACATGCACATGTTAGATAGGTATTATATACTCTTTATTGAAATATTAATAATATCTTGAATGGCAGCTTAACCCTGTATTTGAGTTCCATGTCAACACAATCATGCCCTAGATGTCTCAAAAAGTTATTAGATGATCGAGAAATGAATGCACGAAAATTCAAACTCGTGTTAAAACTGTTGTGATTGGTTGATTGAAATAACGACAGTACCTAAATAAAGTCACTTGGCATAAGTTGACAGTCTGTTAGCGAATGTTTGCGTAGGCTTCCAGAAATCGAGTGTCAGCTAAACATTTGGATTTTTAAAAGTTGTAGAGGTTGGTGACACTTCACTTTAAATCCTGCAGTGCGATTCTGTAACCATCTCACCGTGAAAACTTAGGTGAAGTGAGCTGTCAATAGTGTCAATTCCTGGCAAACACAAACTCACTTCACCTAAGTTTTCACGGTGAGATTTTTACAGAATCGACCGGCTGTTCTCTAAACTATGACAGTTAAAAAAAGCAGTTTTCAAGGTAAACGTGAATGAACAAATCTTTAGGCTCATTTAGTTATACGTATACCTACTTATAAGTTTAGTTTGGAATTATAAGCTTTATCTTGACAAGTTGACATACCTCAAGATTTGATCAAGGCTGCTTGGGAAATGGCTTTTTGCGTTCAAATTACATTTCAAACAAAACGAGCAAAAATGGTCACAATCAACACGTTGTAAGGTCATATTATTACGGTAAACAATGATGCGAGTACATTATTTCTTATTTGAATAGCATTTTTAAGATTTCGTCATTCTCATAACTAACTAAGATAGGTATCTAAAATACTAATTTAACTAATATAGCATTTGCTCAAAAACTTAATTAGGACGAAGATGAATAACTAATAGGGTAATTCCGATGGATGATAATTTCTACCAAACGCAGCCGTATTACCTATTTAGCGCGAAAGACGGCGGCCGATTAAATGGCGTCTAATCTTTATGTTGCCAATATTATACTAATGTAAAATGCCGCTGCTTTTGGTAGAAATTATCATCCATCGGAATTACCCCACTATCATAATTACTTACCCCAATAAACTCATAACTAGATTAATATTATTCATCTTTGACCTAATTAAGTTTTGGAGCAAAATTATAGGCAACATGTAGATAACATTTTACTTCAGCCAACGTTTATATAGGTATTGGAGCTGACACAAACTACAGATTGATCGGTAGGTACTTGTAGTACCTACCTACATTCATGCCCTATTAGTCTTTTCAAATCCTAACAGTCTAGCAAGCATTCCATTTGCCAGTTCTTAAAATGAACGTTTTGATTTTCCAGCTGAAGGCGGTGTATGCTGACTTGGACAACTTCTGCGCGCTGCCGGAAGGTTGCCAGGCGCAGTACCTGCGCAACCCCGTGAGCAACCATGGTTACGTGAAACCAGGGATGGAACAGTTTGACACCACTAAGAAGGTAAATATTTCAAATTTATTCAAATGTTATATTACAATTATCTGACCAAGATTATGTTTATCTGACCAAGATTATGTCTGGACTTTAAAAGAGACTGTGACCTCTGAGTTTGTTTCGGCGTTTCTTCTCAGAGTAGTCAGATAGGAAACGTCGAACTCATTTAGTTTAAAAAAAATATGTTTGACGTGTAAAAGTGTTTGTACAAACCTACTTACAGAAAATAAATCATCATCATCATCATCATCAATCAATGCTACTGAGTGCGACTACTGAGTGCAATCCTCTTGAGTTCGAGCCCCTGGTCAATGTTATTGAGTTTTTTTACCAAGAACTAGTACATAGCCGCCCCGGTCTGGATTTAGGTCTGGACACATCAAGACCTAAAAAAATAATATTAAAAAAAAAACATACTTAAGTAATTTAAAGCATATATTTAGAAAAATTATTTAAAAAAAATATATTTTGAAATATAGATAGCTAGGTACACAATAAATATGCTCTAACTACATCTGCCTATTCCTTTACGGAATACAGGGATGATGTTAATGATGCATAATGTTACAATATCGGGTCAAATAAGGTTCTAAACAGTAACACACCTAGTAGTATTTGTACTTCACAGTACAAATGTCTTCATTTAGTTTATACTCTAGTCTCAAAGTGTTACATACCTATTTATCTCGAATATTCCTTTGAAGCATTGTGATTACGTTTTTCTCTGTAATTTTGCTGTTCATTACATGTTGCATAGCTACGACTATCTAAAATTACATAATATTTCCCACGAACGAACAACTGATGAGTGATGCCATCTAGCGGCTGAACAATAAATTAGCATAACCTGAAAACCTAGATAGACTTTCTCCTCCACACTCATTGTCATTACTTAGCACAATGCAGCTAATGTTTGAAAGTCTGACAAGACATTTAAATGGAGCAACTACTTATAAACTATTAGAAAATTAGAAAATATGCTCACTCAATGCAAGATTATTTCGAATGCAAAATCCGGTTATGGAATTGCTGGGGTCACATCCAGAACACAAGGCCTTATTGCCTTCCTGTCATGGGTTAAACGGTCTCTGATAAATTCATACGATTTCCTCATTCCTCAATTCATTTTTAATTTTCTCTTCCGTCCTCCAATATACCCGAAAAGAGGTTTTTCCCAGTACCGATGACCTAGTGAATGTCGCACTAATCTGCTGGATACAAGAGGCATAGAACTGGTTGTTGTGGTAATGCTTGTAGCAGACCTATTTCCAGCAGTGGTCGCCTGAATGATGATGTGGTTTTGTTTCGTCAACTTTAACTTATAAACCCTTTCTTTCCCAGGAGTTACGTCACTCGTTCAACATCACCACGCTATCTGCGTCGTCGATGCCTGCGCAGGAGGAGGTGCCCGAGTTCACCAAGCATGCCGTGCCGCTTGCTCAGGATCTCACGAACTTAGCTCGAGTCGTGCTTCAGGCCCTCGCTTATGCCATGGGTAAGTTTTATAAACATTTAAATACTGTTCGTCCAAAATGGCCAACGAACATTTAATTACCATTCTTAAAAACCGCCAAAGATACGCAAAATACTTGTTTTGACGTGGAGTTGCAGCCCATATTACCAACCACAAAAGCTCTTGGCAGTCGAGGTCATAAAATGTGCGAGTAGAACGTTAAATATGCTGTGAGACTCGTGTTGTCTCGTTCCTACGTTGTTTGACCGAGCGAATTAATATCCTTTACTTGCATATGTATATGTTCTATCTATGTTAAGGATTTGGTTTCCGCACTTAGTCCTTCATGTGGACCATTGTGCGTGAGCCATGGCGGCCTTCGGGGGTTATTCCAACCAGCCCACCTCCATCCAGAAGTTAATCAAATCTCTGGGTCTGTTAATAACATCTGTGAAAGATCGGGGTATTCCAAGAGTTTCTGTTCTAATCTGGGCAACGCCTATGCATTCAAAGAGCACATGCGCAACGGTCTCCTCAGCCTCCATGCAGGCCGTGCACAGAGGACTGTCCGTTATTCCTATTGTGTGGAAGTGTTTGTTTAATGAGCAGTGTCCTGTGATGGTCCCCGTCACCAGGCGCAGCTCGTTTCTGTCCAGACGCAATAACCGCCTGGTAAGCGTACCGTCCAGGGATGGCATAGCCTCCCTGGATTGCCTGCAGCCTGGTGTCGAGGACCACCAACTCTCTGCTTGTGTGTGGGTGAACTCCTTTAGCCACCTGCGTAACTGGTTGAAGGGAATGGGCGCGATTGGCTCAGCTCCACAGACGGACGTGCTGGATGCTCTCCTAGCTAGTTCGTCAGCTGCGTCGTTACCCAGTGATCCACTGTGTCCTTTTATCCATTGTTGCATATGTATATGCCGCAGCAATTAGCCATTTAGTCAACCGCCTAGCCTTTTCACTAAACGGCTCCGTTCAATTAGCAGCCTGAATGATATCCAGCCGATACGTCTAATACTCAACATTTAATGAACTGGCTGGCTGATGCTTAGGCCATCTGCTTCTGCAACGTCTCCGACGCTGCGCGAAGTGCAACCCCTTCGCCCTTACGTAACAAAGGATGGGCACCCGTGCAAGCCGTAGTGCGAGCCTGCTTTGTTACAGTGACCGGGGGCTGCCCTCCCTTCGCGCCTCCAGATTTTTATATATACTCTAGGGGTAGCAGCCAAAAGACTCGGGAGTCGGGGTGCCTAATTAGGTTTTGCGTACACGGTTTGGTTTTGAGAAACACCAGAAATATTGTGGCTTGGCGACGCCATATTAACAGTGTGGATTTCAGCGCCAGGTGGCAGAAAATGTAACTAAATTTAAATTTAAATGTCTGGGCTAGGCAGGTACCTAAAACGTTATCGCTCCAAGTAATTTGTCTAGCTTTTTGATTGAATAGCTGAACATCATTCAGGCCGATAGTTGAACGGCGTCGTTAGTGAAAAGGCTAGGCGGTTAACTAAAAGTCTAGTTAAACCAGTTGGCTGCGGCATGTAGGTATATTTGTAATCACGTTCTCGAAAACGGCTCTAACGATTTCGATGAAAGTTGTAATATAGGGGTTTACGGGGGTGAAAAATCGATCTAGCTAGGTCTCATGTCTGGGAAAATTCGTTTTCAATACACTTCCTCGAAAACTGGTTCATATCGCACTACGATTAGGTTCACAATAAAATGTATTTCACACGCGTGCGATTTTTTATTTTCCCGCACGTGTGCGGGAATAAAAATTGCCACAGATAACTTATACCTATACTTACTTGCTTACTTACTTGGTTCAATGCCTCTATTCACAACTCTCTATCCGGAGGTGAATGTTTTTTTTTAAATCTCGGCAAAGAGATATGTATGCGTCTTTACGGCGTTAATATTTTTGAATATTTAAATAATGTTTTTAAATAGAATATCATCAAAAACTATGATTATTACAATAAAAAAAACGTTTATGAACAAATTAACATTTATTTGTGTTCTAAACTCAAAACTATTTTAATTTTCTATTTCTCATATTAGGCTGTTTATCGGCTTTATACCTTTGCTTCTCCTTCAACCTGGCGAAAGCAAAGCGCGGAAAAAAAAGAAAATTTAAATCATAGTTTCCTAATAATTCATGACAAAAATATTTTCCGTTATTTTATTTTATTTCTTCAAAAGTGTATTGAAAAACGTCGTTTGATACTCGTGGACATTTGTTATTGCAGTTCTCGGCTCAAAAACAACCTCGCCTACGGCTCGGTTGTTAATTCCGGCTCGAATGCACTAACAAACATTCTCCACTTGTATCAAAATGTACTATTTCTCTATGAGCTCGGTCGCCCCGGTACTGATACCTAATCATTATTGGATTTGGCATTCAATGACATTATTATTTAGCGCCACCAATTTACATTTAGTTCTCATTTGGCACCTTTAATGAATTTAAATTAACGGTTAAGGCCATTGGTGTACTGATTAGGTAGTGTGAGTATGCAAATATTCGCTAATGTTCTCATTTCTAGGTTAATTAAAAAACAAAATGTGTTTTTTTTTTTCGAAACAGTAGTCGTTCGAAACAGTTATTTCATGATTTTTTTTTCAACACAACATAACATACCTAATCCTAAACTAACGGAGCGTGAAAATCTTGACTTTGTTGTGAGAATAATACGGTATCGTAATCCCGTAAGTTTATCAGAAGCCAAAGCTCTTCGACACACAAGGGATCAACCAACATATCTAAACAGTCTTAACATTTAAAACCATCTGTTCATTCCAGGTGTGCCGCCAACCTCTTTGCTGGCGAGCCACTCAGGCATGCTGATGGCGGAGGGGCGCAACCCGTCGACGATGCGTCTGTTGTACTACCCGCCGGTACCTCCCGAGGACGTGGGTCCTTGCCAGAACGACGTTGTGCACTACACACGTTGTGGCGCACACGCCGACTACGGCACCTTTACACTATTGGCGCAGGATTCCGAGGGAGGACTAGAGGTGAGGGGCAATCAAACATTGATTGTGCTAAAAGATACCTAGGTTAAATTATCAAATTAGAATCATTCTAATTTTAATAAAGTTGGTATGCAAAACTAATGGTGTAGGTACCTACCACGCACTGGGGAATCCCCGTATACCCAGAATCGGTGTTTTATCTATAATTTTCGGAAACGACATGTGCGCAGTTCGTACAGATTGATGTGCTTCCTGCACCGAAAATTACTATCATTAGTTTTTTACCACGATAATTTTAATGTTTTCGGGTAATGACGCTATTATTACAAGCGCGTCATTCGTCTGAAAATCCTTATTTTAAATCGTAATAATTATGTCAAACATCAAACAAATCATGTAAATTATTGTAAACAAATATTTGTTTTCAGGTGAAGTTGAACGGTAGTGACAAATGGGAGAAAGTCGGACACCTTCCTGGAGCGATCCTCGTTCAGTCAGGAGAGTTTCTCGCCGCTTGGACAGCTAACGTTCTTCCGGCATTGGTTAGTATTTCTCAAGCTTAGACTCAAATGGCACCTTACTGCGAACAGACCAAGATATCACTACCCTTTTCTTTTGGGTCTCCTTACAGTAATCAGCGTTAACCTATGTGATTGTCACTGACACAATATGGATCACCTTACTCACCCACCCAAGATCCTATGGTTGACTATTCGTCAAGTAAAAATTACCAGTTATATTGGAGTTATTGTCTCGGCAGGTGCACCGCGTGGTGGTACCTCAGGGCGAGTACGCGCGCGCCCGCGGGCGGCACTGTGTGGCGTTCTTCTGCCACGCCGACAACGACGCCGTGCTGCCGCCGTTGCCGCTGCGCGCCGTGGTCGCCCCGCCGCCCCCCACCTTCACCCCGCACACGCACCTCACCCTGCACAACCGCCTGCTCAACGCTGCGCATCATCTCCAGAAGCGGTTCCGGGAGACGTACGCGTGACTAGCGCACGGTGGCGACAAGGAACCCGTGTACAAAGCGAGGCTCGCACGCCGCCACACCGCACCTTAACAACTATATTACACTGGGACACCATTTTAACTGCTGGCAACAAAATGTATAAAGCTCTATGGTTGGTTGCGCAACTAATCGGACGCCAGGTGAAACACCCACCATAAGGCTATATATATTTTGTTTTTGTTTAGTTGCGCCACCATGGTATCCCAGTTTACTATAATTATAGGTCTCTGAACCATCAGTACGTAATTTCAAAGATGTTGTCTAATCATCAGAACATATCTTTGATATACGCACAATGCACTGACGCCGCACTGCGAATCGTGAGAAATCTATGCATTTGTCACGATTCTCTTTGTGAGAAATCTTTTTTCGATACACGTAAACTTTGGTGAAACGAAAGTGAATTTAAAAATTTGAATCGGCGCGGCAATATTTTATTATGTTATGTGTTTAATATGGTTCTGTAAGATTAGCAAATTATTCAAAAAAGAAGTGACTGATTGACTGTGTTACAGGTAATAAAAAGACCGTAGGTATTGTTTTTTTTTCGCTATGTAGGTACTTAAGGTACGCACTTAATTATGCTGAAACAGACGGAAAAATAAATAAAAACTAAGGACAATAGAGCAATGATGTCGATGCGCACAGTTCTTCCATCATACCTAGGTACTACTTAATATTTGCATCAGAATGAAGATGCTCCCACGGAAGACGGAACTCGACAAAACGTACAAAACTTACTTCTTTCATTATTCCATCGTGAACCAAATCAAATAAAAAATCAAAGTAGTTTCTCACTCAATACTTAGTATAATAGTATCGTGATTGCATTGTTGACAGTTTCATCATAGTTTAAGTTTTCACATCTTAATTAATTTTTAAATAAAGTACTTAAAAGGCATTTTTTATTGTTAACAATACTTCATGAATTCCCAGGTTTTTAAATTCTATTTTGTAGCACCAATATTACTTTTTCACAGTGCACCCGAGCAATTTTCATTTGCAAACTGCTTATAGACTTAAATTTTATTCATTCCCGAAAATATTGCATTTCAGCATGAGCGACGAGCGTGTCATTTCATTGAAGTAGAGAATAATTACCATTGGAGCTTTTTGCCAGACTTTACTAGCTTATTTATAAAAAAATATTATTATTCTTAGCAATTAGCGACGTGAAGTCAAATTCTATATTATTATATAATAGTATTCTGCTTTACAATCATATATCACTCTTCGTTATTGTGTTCTTGCTATACCATTTTATAATTAAGTATAAAGTATAGTTTTTTTTCTATTTATTGTACTTTTACACTGTCCATTTTCACGACTACTTATTGCATTTTATTAAGTAAATCGTGTGATAACTTTGTAGCTCAATTTTATATCTGTACTCAAGTATACGATAATATTGTGTTCGAACATCGAAAGTATGAAAAAATAATTAAACTTTTTTATTAGTTTTAACAGATGACGGACTAGACTTAACTTTGATACTTAAATGAGACGAATGTATTGAGAAGGTACTTATAATGTTATTATAGTTTGTGTCCCAATAGTTAAATTAACAGATGTCTTATGCAAAACTTGCGTTGGTATTTTTGACTTGTTCAGTAACCTATGGGTACAAAAATAATTGTATTATACATACAACTGAAGCAAACACCTACGATTCCATGAAAATATAAATTAATTATGCGATCTGTTAATTATAAACAATTTAAATGTAAGTAGGTAATAAAAAACTATTAATTTGACAATATTGATAAATTGATTAAAAGAAATGAGATTGTTAATTCGACGAATTTTTGTAAAACCGTACATTACCTCTGTTTATGCAATGTTCGTGTCGGAAAGACCGTTGACATGAAATACATTAAAAATAGTGAAATTAAATGATATGCTGATTAAGATAAATGTTCGTTTTTTTTTTCACCAGAGCTTTGACACTGTTTCGCAACGCCACTACGTCAGTGTGGCTGACACTGGCTTGGCCACCATCAGGGATTTTACTTTTGATAACACAAAGATTTAGTCGTTAATTAGTCGAAATTTGTCGCCAAATATCAGAATTTGTCGGTCACTGGTTCAAAAGTTCTAGGGGGTCATTGGTAGCCGATCTGGAGAGAGTCTCCCCAGCTTGGCCACCTTTATATCTCAAAAACTAGGCCACCTAGCGAAGATCTGTTTTCTCCCAAATTTAGTCGCTAATTAGTCGCAAGTTTTCGCCAAGTCACAGATTTAGTCGGGTCTTAGTTTAGAAGATATAATGAGTTCAATTTTTAAGTATAGTTCAAGAGTTAGATTGAAGAGTTTACGATAAAACCTTTGATCTAGATTTTTGATTTTTGAGAAAATTTTTGATTTTTGGTCTATACTTAAAAATTGAACTCATTATATCTTCTAAACTAAGACCCGACTAAATCTGTGACTTGGCGAAAACTTGCGACTAATTAGCGACTAAATTTGGGAGAAAACAGATCTTCGCTAGGTGGCCTAGTTTTTGAGATATAAAGGTGGCCAAGCTGGGGAGACTCTCCAGATCGGCCACCAATGACCCCTTATAACTTTTGAACCAGTGACCGACAAATTCTGATATTTGGCGACAAATTTCGACTAATTAACGACTAAATCTTTGTGTTATCAAAAGTAAAATCCCTGATGGTGGCCAAGCCAGTGTCAGCCACACACTACGTCACATTGCAAGACCAAATAAAAAGTCAAAACAGTACAGTGAAGCATGCGCAAAACTACACCTCGTTCTGTGCATACACGCTCACACGCACAGATTTACACCGAACTACAAAAGTGCTCACACGTTTACGAAACCGGCCTCAAGATGGCCTCACGTCACTGTTGACAGCGCTATATGTCTTGGTTTTGTATTTAGTCTGAGGCCTCATCCATGAATTAGTAAAAATTGTGAAACCATCCAGTAGTTCATTGCATTGGAGGAATCACATAAACATAACATCTACCTCGAAGTGTTAGGCAGACGTGTAAATATGGTACGCCCCCATTTCAAATTCCACAGTCCTACAAAACATGAAACTTAAATATTATTTAACTTGAGATTGTCTTGCGTTTCCGCAAAGTCTTCCCCTAGAGCTTGCCACCCTTTCCGACATGGGTCATCCTCCTCCAAGTAACACCAGCTATTTTCCGTATATCTCGGTCCCATATAAGGGTGTCTACACACCAAAGCCCGGCCCAACCCACGTAATTTTAAACAAAAGTTTTCCGACTTGCAACGTTCTTAAGCCACCGCGCCAGGATAACCCGGGATAACGCTGCTTTGTAGGTATAGACACTTTGATGGGGTTTGTTTTGTCAAGATTTGTAGTTTCTTTAGTTTTTGTAGCTTTCATTAAGAGTCCGGCTCTGTCACTTTCGTGCACAAGTTATGCAAGCATCTCTTGACGTTCAGCCATTAGAATTAGATCGTCTGCAAATCTTAGACGGTTATTTGCATTCCGTTGATGTTTAGTCCATATTTGCCCCACTCGAGTCTAAATATGTATTAAAGCACTATTGACAAAGGTTTGGTGATAGTGAATCTCTCTGACTGACTCCCCTTTTTATAGGGAAGTATTCTCCTAGTCCTACTCTTTCTGTCCGTATTTTTAGGCTTATTCCCATCCGATCCCACAATCGGATCCCACTACGTACTTTCATGCTTTTGTCAATCAATGAGCCTAGCCTTTTCTCAACCATGTTGGGGTCAACTTCCAGTCTAACTGTATGCAGCTGAATACCAGTATTATTTTACTTAGAACGAATGCCTATCCGACCTGATGTTTTTGTATCATACTTCATCATACTAATATTCTGACTATATGTGTGTGTGTGTGTGTTTGTATGTTTGTTACTTCTTCACGCTCAAATGGCTGGACTGGTTTGGATGAAATTTGGTATGTACCCTGGATTAACACATAGGCTACTTTTTATCCCGGTCTACGCGGGTGATACCGCGTGGCGCAGCTAGTAATTAATATGGTGTTATTTAGTCGTATATATGTATTTTCAACACCTTGTTTTGCAAGCGATTCCCATATTTTTGTGTTTGGAAAAGTAAAACGTGTATTGTGTAATCGTCAATTGCCAAAAAATAAGTCATGCAGTATTTTTCTCATACCTTTCTTGATAACTTGTTTTATGGTGTATTGATCGATTGTTGAAAATCGCTGCGAAAACCTACTTGTTCTCTGGGTTGGTGTTCATCCAGAGTCTTTGTTAAACGGTAAGAACCCTTGCTACGCGGTTACGGCACTACAGCACTGTGGTACTGCACCACAGTGCTGTAGTGCCGTAACCTTGCTACATTGCTACGCAGCTACGGCGCTACGGACCTTGCTACAGTTCTACAACCCTTGCTACGCGGTTACAGATCTACAGTGCTACGGACCTTGTTACAGTTCTACAACCCTTGCTACGCGGTTACAGATCTACAGCGCTACGGACCTTGTTACAGTTCTACAGCGCTACGGACCTTGCTATGGAGATAAAACACTTGCTACGCAGTTACGGACCTACAGCGCTACGGAACTTGCTACAGCTACAACCATTGCTACGTGTTACGGATAGTCTCAAATTTTTTTTTCTTTTTTTAGGCTACATAGTTTTCGACTTTTGATGAAAAATGTAAAAAAAATACCGTCCCCCCCGGTATTTTTTTACATTTTTTTTATCTCCGAAGTTTGCATAGAGAAAAATCTGAAATTATTATATGTGGTAGAAGTTTATGTATATATTACAGGAAAAATAAAACGATGTCTCTAAATAGCACAGTTTTTCAGAAATCATCAACAAAAATTACATACAAATGATGGTACGGAATCCCCGGTACGCGAGTCCGACTCGCTCTTGATTGTTTTTTTGTAAGAATAAGTACTCACCGATTATCCATTAGCGAAAAATATTCACTGGTTCCATTTTACATAATATTACTGTCCTCACTCTATTCCTATGCGACGATTTGTCTCACAAATATTAATTTAATTTATAGGTCAGTACTAAATACCAAAATGAAAAAATACAGATTAGTCAAGAAGAATAAAATGGTGTCAAAAAACACATACCTACGCAAAAATTACATCGGAATGCAAATTAATACTTACACTATAAAAATGATGACCATATTTGGTCATCATCGAGGAGCTCGTGGCTAAGTAATAAGTGCCGCACGGGTCGATCCGTCAGGTTAAGCTACGCTTGCCGGGGTTGGTCAGTGGATGGGTGACCATCTTTACATACCGAGATTCCTCCGTGCCTCGGAAAGCACGTTAAGCTGTTGGTCCCGGCTGTTATTCGTGGATCTTTGACAGTCGTTACGGGTCGTCAGAAGCCCGAAAGTCTGACAACCAGTCTTACCAAGGGGTATCGTATTACCCAGGAACTGGGTTGTGGAGGTCAGATAGGCAGTCGCTCCATGTAAAATACTGGTATTCAGCTGCATCCGGTTAGACTGGAAGCCGACCCCAACATAGTTGGGAAAAGGCTAGGCAGATTTGATTTGATTTGATTTGGTCATCATTTTACATTGGTCATTTTTTTTTTTGGTAATGATTTACTAATCATTGTTGTATTCAGTTCCCAACAGATGGCGCTATCGATGTTATTTTAGAACTACTTATCACATTCGCATATTATATTGGTTTATTTAGAAATTCGGTAGTTTTTCGGCTCCCTTTTTTGGTGGCCTATAGTTGACCTGGTGAAAGGTCTAGTGGTCGGAGTGGGTATGATCCGCTGGATCGGCTGGACGCAAGAAGCCTAAGACCGGTCGGTGGCCACGCTTAAGGCTCCTCCTTCCTAAAATACGGCGAAACTAAGTAACTTTGTGTCCATCTTATACAGTAACTATAGCATCTTTTTGATAGGAAAAATTACACAGCAATCCACAATACATAAGAAGTGATTTCATTTGTCCTGAAATCTATTTTAGTTTCTAGAACTAAGGAAAAAAAAAACTGAATCCAGGTATATTTCTGTCTACTTTTTCCAGTTTTTACCATATTACTTCTACAATTTTCATTAAAAGTGTTCATAAATTTATACGGTTCTTTACAAAATAATAAGGAATGATTTCATGTCATTACTTTTTAGTCCAATCAATAGATTTTTTGTAAATCGATAATTACTTCATATTTTGCAAGCGTTGTGTCATCGCGCTTCTCTTTCTTTTCTATGCAGTCCGACAGTGACTGCGCTTTTTACGGCGGACAAGCCTTAAAGAGGACTGTATCCAGCAGTAGACGTCTTGCGGCTTAAAATACTCTTCTGTTGAGTTTTCGTATAAAAACAAAGGGTTATCAGCGTAACCTTTAAGCACCACAAACGACTTGAAGTTGGTGTTGTGACGCGGCTCCAACTTCTTGACCCTCAAGGTCCACTTGGTCTTCACTTTCATGTACTCCACGATCTCCTCAACCTTCGTGGAGTGATGCAGTCGGGACACATACAGCAACGTCGTAGGTGTCGCTGGACGTAGCAGCATATTTGGTCATGGCAGTCCAGTACCGCATTGATTGCGACAGTAGGCTTCTTCTTCTTCTGAACTTTGGTGAAGCCATCCTCATCACACTCTTGCTTTGCTGGACAGTGCTGTATCGGTTTCCTCGGAAGGGTTTCACAGCGACGGTTCTGCTTTCCCCCTTTCTGCTGCTTAGGTTGTGACGCAGCTGGTTTGTTTGCGGCAGCAATTGCGGCGTAAGCTCATTCGGGGGTCGACGTAGCTACGCGTGACTTATTCTCTGCCGGAGCAGAGGGGCAGGGGGCGGCGGGGCACGGTGCATCGCCCTCGATGTTTGCAATTGACGATCAATGCAATATCGCCGATGCAAAACTGCTGACTGATGCATTTTGCGCCCCACGACGCGTGTTTACGTTGGCTTCGTCGTTTGTCCTACTTTGCGAAACAGCACTGCGTAGCAACACTATGTCGGCACGTAGTTCATGGATGGTATTTTCTGACTTTTCCAACTTGCACTGCACCTCGGCCAGGCTTGATTTCAGATATGTAATATCCTTTAACAGCCTGGTGACATCTACGTGATCGCACTGAACTGCTTATAACCTATCCTATGGAAGTGAATGTTGGGTGTGGCAAAAGCGGCATGAAAGTAGAATAAATGCTGTGGAATGCTTTCCTTGCGAAGCAAGCTTGTGTGGTGTGACTGCGAATGATAGGATTTTTTATTTTGTGGATGGGAAATCATTAAATGACTATCGCCCTCCCGCACCCTAATTGCGTAACACATTATCAATCGGAATCGGTTTCATTTTGACAATTCAACAGCATTCATTGCGTTATTTACGTTGTCGAGCAGACAAATTTTTCGAACATATGAAGCAATGGATTAGCAATTTGTTTCAAAATGATTCAAATTCCGATTTATTATGTGTTACGCAATTAAGGTGCTGATCGGTCTCGATCGGGGAGGGCGTGTCAGACTTATACTGACTAAAACCCACCCGTGTTCCTTCAGTTGCCTGTGCCAGGGCCACGGTATCTCTTTCGAACAACCCGCGACCCCGGCGGCATCAGCCCTATCGGACCCATCATTGCTGATATCTCTTTGAGGCGCGCGTGGACCTCACCGTCCGCAAGCCTGCGCCTGCGGTGCACGGTGGCCGGGAATCGACTATTGATTCCCGCCATGAATGATAGGCTGACTGAAGAATGATGTGCTAAGCTAAGGTAACGTTGCGCGTTAAAGGAATATGTAAGTAGTGATAAAAATTTAAAAGAGTCTGGTTATATCGTTTGCTCATGTTGAGAGGATGAATGAAAGTCGACTAACAAAAGGTAAATTTACAAGACGACGATGGGTTTTTTAGGGTTCCGTAGTCAACAAGGAACATTTATAGTTTCGTTATTTCGTTAATTCGGTGTATAAGACACAGAGATAAATTACATCAGAAAACTAAGAGATACCCTGATAATTTCATAATTCAAACCACCTATAAAAGATACAGGAATTTCTGCAACAATCTCCTAAAGAAATTAAAAATTAATTACGATAAAAATGAATTAAATAGAGCCGGTAACAATAGCAAGCAACTTTGGAAACATATTAAAAGCGTCACCAATATGTCTAAACAGCATGAATCAAATTCGAGTTTACTGCTTGCTAATCCTTCACCAATCTTGTCAACTAACATTGTAAATAACTTTTTTGTTAATGTTGGGAAAACTCTTGCCGAACAGATTCCGAAATATTGCGACCAACCATATTTCCAAAAGTCAAGAAATAGCTGTAACCCGAAATCTTTTGCTATGCTGGACACTGATGAACATGAAATATCCCGAATCATTTCTGGGCTAAAAGATGACTGTGCAGTTGGATGGGATAGTATAAGCAATGTGATCCTTAAGCTCTTTAAGCATATTTTTGTACCTCCTTTAACGCATATATTGCGAATCTGTCTTTCCGAAGGAATTTTCCCTAGTTGTCTAAAAAAGGCAGTTGTAATACCTATCTTTAAGTCTGGATGTAAAGATGTAGTAAATAATTATAGGCCAATATCCTTACTGCCGTCTATTTCAAAGATACTTGAGAAAGTTATAAACAGTAGACTAGTTAATTACCTAGAAAAAAATAACATCTTATCCCCTGCGCAATTTGGTTTTAGAGCCAAACTATCGACTGCCGATGCGGTGCATAGCCTGACTAATTATATTTCAGATGAACTCGGCAGAGGAAACCAGACCCTGGGAGTCTTCCTTGATTTAGCCAAGGCCTTTGACACGGTGTCTGTTTCTGTTTTGCTAAACAAATTAGAGACCATAGGAATAAGGGGTACGCAACTGAAACTTTTTGCTGACTATTTAGACGGCCGGTACCAATGTGTTAAAATAGATAACATTACGAGCGATGAGCAGAAAAACACCGGTTTTGGTGTTCCTCAGGGGAATATTCTGGGCCCCACGCTTTTCCTGGTTTATATTAATGACGTTAATTTAAACATTAAAGATGGCAAAATTATATCTTATGCCGATGACACGGCGTTAATATTTACCGCTAAAACCAGTAGCGAACTGTTTGAAATAGCTCAACTAGATTTTAATACTGTGACTAATTGGCTTCAAAGCAATTTACTAACTTTAAATGCTGACAAGATAAAATACATTCACTTCTCCATGCGCAAGCCTCAACTTAACATTACTAACCCTCATTTATATGCCCATCAATGTGGAAACCGTACAATCGACATGTTGTGTAATTGTCCTTTCATCCTCAAAACGAGCAACATAAAATACCTCGGAGTAATAATGGACGACACACTCTCTTTTAAAAAACATATTGAAAGCCTAGTTAAAAGAATGCGCCATATGTTTTTAAAAAATTGCGAACATTAGCAGATTCAAAATTAATTACACAAGTTTATTTGGGCCTAGGTCAATCTATAATTCAATACTGTATTACTTCTTGGGGTGGCGCACCAAAAACTAATTTGCTTCCTCTTGAAAGAGCTCAGAGAGCAATTTTGAAGGTAGCAAACTTCCATCCGTTCTTCTTTCCCACAGATCTGCTATATAAATCCTGCAATGTATTGACAGTTCGCCAGCTTTTCATTATGCACTTAGTATTAAAACAGCACACCATGCTTACCTACAATGCTGACAATACTAACAAGAGACGGAATGATAAATGATATAGTATGCAATTCGAATGCAACCTCAAAGCATGTCTTTGTAGAAAGATTTTTACATTCTTAGGCCCATTTCTGTACAATAGATTAAATAGAAAACTAAGTATCTATAAATTAAATTTCTTTAGTTGTAAAAAAGTATTACTTGAATATTTACTAACCATAGATTATGCACAGACAGAAGATCTACTTGCTGTCTGCAAATAGAACCACTAACATGATATTTTACTCTTATTTACCTAAGTTTTAATTTAGTTTTTACTTTATACTGATTTGTTATTTTTTTAACATAAAGTATTTATGCACTTTCTAGCCTGAAACACAGGTTCAACCTAGTTCAGGCATATAAGCAACTGTGTTCTATTTTAATTGTTAAGGTATTTATAGTAATGTGCCCGTTATATAAATAAACGATTTTATTATTATTATTATAGTTTCGTTATGTCCGTCCGTCTGTCCGTCCGCACCTTAGCTCAGAGACTCTTAGTACTAGAAAGCTATAATTTGGCATGGATATACATAGTCATCACGCCGACAAAGGGGGTAAAATAAAAAAAAAATGAAGGGAATAAAATAGGGAATGAAAGTTTGTATGAAAAATCTTATCTCTTGAGTTACTAGACTTGAAACTTAGCACGAATATTCATCTAAGTTAATTATAAAAAAATACATCATTTTTAGTTTTAAACTACCCCTTTTTTTTGTGGATGGGAAATCATCAAATGACTTCTCCCGCTCTGAGTGGAGCGGAAGGCCGTGTCATACTTTTACTGACTAAAACCCACCCGTGTTGCCTATGGCTGGGCCACGGTATCTCTTTCGAACAACCCGCGAGCCTAGAAGACGGGATTGGTGGGTGTCAAAGTTTGTATGGAGGAATTTAACACGCGGTCTGATTTACTTAAAACTCAGTTTTTGTACTTGAGACCAAAAATTATGACTAGAGTCTGGCACACGAAACATGAGCCTGGAAAATAGCGGCAAATTAAAAAAATCGAGATCAAAATTGGTTGAGCCGTTAAAAATTGTATGATGTAAAAGGACAATAATATTTGTCCATTAATCCATGATGTATTTCAAGTATCAAAATGTATTTACCTATTATACGCAGTGATACCAGAGCTAGATTTTTGATTTTGCCGCTATTTTTCAGGATCATGTTTCGTGTGCCAGACTCTAACTAACTAACTAGCACAAATACTTGCTTATGTAAGTAATAAAGTTTGTCATTATTAGTTTTTCAAAACTACCCCTCAAAGGGGTGAAAGGAAGGGGGGGGGGGAAGGTAGCGGGGGGAAGTTCAAGTTTGTATGCAGTCCGATTAACTTGAAACTCAGTACCTATTTATACTTTTGATGTAAAATAAACAATAATAAGAAAATTAAAACCCATGAAATCAGACATCCACGCAGGCGAAGCCGCGGGCAGTCTAGCTAGTATCTCAATATTGTGCGTACAAACTCACTAAGCCTCCGCTGTCCGTCCGTCCGTCCGTCAGTCTGTCACAGGGCTGTATCTCATGAACCTTAATAGGTAGACAGTTGAAATTTTCACAGATTGTGTATTTCTATTACGACTATAACAAATAATAATAAAAATAAAGTAAAGTTAAAATTAAAGGGGGCGGTCCCCATACAAAAAAGTTTTCATTTTGAAAAAAAAAAAAATAATAACCTGTGTGTGGGGTGTTATTATAATTGTGTAGAACTCATCGAGTAGAGTACAAAGATATTTTTATTTTTTTTATCTTCTAAAATGAAGAAATAGGGGCCCGTCAAAGTTGTCAGTTTTACACCATTTCTGTACGAGCCCTATTATATAATGTACCTTATACTGTACTTAATCAAGAAATACTAAAAACGGCGATTCATAAGGTATTTTGTTTAAATATGGGCGATTTTCTGCAACTGCAACTGTCCGTCTCGCACTTGGGCGGTTTTTTCTATGTGACCAACCTTGAAATCGCGAAAAAAAATCAGCAGTTCAGTACATTTTGACGAGTTTGATGTAGATAAATGTACTGAACAGCTGAATTTTTTTGTTAGAGTCAAGTGTCACCCCCCCCCCCCCCTCGCCAGCGAAACGGTTAGGTTTGAATGGGTGAAAAAATTCACGGTAGTAGGTGGTATAACGAAGTTAAAAGGAAAACTATCACAGCTAAGTAGGTTTTTCAAGTTTATGACTTACGAGTAATAGTCAAATATTCATGAAACAACAAAAACCCATCTTACTTCTTAGTCCGCATTATTGTGCAACTACGGGACCCTATTACTGCGCGTGGCCCGACACTTGGCCGGTTTTTTTAGGTGGGGTCGGCCCTAGAAGAACATGTAGTGACCTTATTGGTGATGTTACTCAGAAAGATCGCAACCGGGGCGTGTGTATGATTAGATGTATGAACGTAGGTAAATGAAGCAAAAGGAGTGTTAGATCTGTACCTAAACATGGAGCGACTGCGCCTGAAGAAGTTTTCACTTCAAAAATATTGTATTGTAATATTGTATTATATTGTTGTGTTTCCAAACATATGCTAATTGTGCCACAGGCATCAATCAAAGGTGAAACAAAGCAAGCATGGCGTTGTCAACCGCATGAGCACTTTTTCTGTTAATTAAATGCTCTGTGTTTTTTCTTTTCAAACCGACAAGTATGTTTCTCAGTTCAAAGCGGTTCAGGTATAGCTTGATATAATATATAGAATCTGCTGGTAAATCTGCTGCAGAATCTGCTGGTAGATCTGCTGCAGAATCTGCTGGTAAATCTGCTGCAGAATCTGCTGGTAGATCTGCTGCAGAATCTGCTGGTAAATCTGCTGCAGAATCTGCTGGTAGATCTGCTGCAGAAGCTGCTGCAGAATCTGCTGCAGAATCTGCTGGTAAATCTGCTGCAGAATCTGCTGGTAAATCAGCTGCAGAATCTGCTGGTAAATCTGCTGCAGAATCTGCTGCAAAAACTGCTGCAGAATCTGCTGCAAAAGCCGAATCTGCTGCAGAATCTGCTGCAGAATCTGCTGCAGAATCTGCTGCAGAATCTGCTGGTAAATCTGCTGGTAGATCTGCCGCAGAATCTGCTGGTAGATCTGCTGCAGAATCTGCTGGTAAATCTGCTGCAGAATCTGCTGGTAGATCTGCTGCAGAATCTGCTGGTTAATCTGCTGCAGAATCTGCTGGTAAATCTGGTGCAGAATCTGCTGGTAAAGCACTTTTTTCTGTTAATTAAATGCTCTGTGTTAAAACATAAACTACATAAATCATGGAATCACATTCCATAGATGTAAGTACAAGTATTTTACCGTATTTGTCTATAGAGTCATGAAAGTGGCAAAGGGACAAAGTGGAGGCACAGGCTTCCGATACATTTTAACATAGGTACTGGGCACATCTCCTTCTTTCTTCTATCTTCCTTCTTTCTTTCTTATTTCTTTCTATGCTTTCTGTAATAGGAATTAAGTAGTGTTTTTTAAAGTATTTATTAAGTCTTTTGAAGCTTTTATACACGTAGAGTTAAGTAGTTTGTTAAATATTTTTGTAGCCATTCCTATAAAATATAATTTTGTTCTTCACACACGACCAGCAGAATGTTTCTAGTTGTTCCACAGGTTATTCTTTTGATCGTGCGTCTGAGTTGTTTTCTATTGTTGTGTTTTCTATTATGTTTGTGTAAAATACTGTTTCATACATAGCAAAAATGTTGCATTTATGAACATAACCGTCTCGCTGATGATGGCAATGGTTATTTCCAAGCCAAAGAAAATGTGTATTTACACATTATATTTTAAGAAACTTTTCAATGATCTATGTGTGCAGGTGAAATGACGAGGACGAAGTCCCTGGGGGTCGCTTAACAAGGTATTTTTGTCTCCAACTAAATAATCAAAGCTCTGCACTTGACGATAGGTACCTGTAGCAAATAAGAAAGTTGCTTTGCTGAGCAAATTCAAAGAAAATAATAGTTAAATATTAAAGAAGAATTATTTTTAGGTACTAACGCCGAAAATGATGATGATTAAAAATCCACTCGTTCTCTAACTATTCCGTATAGTATACTCTATAATATACAACGTGTAACGTTGATGCGCAAAACCTCATAAGGGGTCATTGTACTCATTATTATGAACAACTTTTAGTATGGGACCAAACCTGAAATCGCGAAAAACAATCAGCTGTTCAGTACATTTTGACGAATTATGCGAACAGAAATGTACTGAACAGCTGAATTTTTTTTCGCGATTTCATGTATCATCTGCCTAGCCTCTTCCCAACCATTTTGGGGTCGGCTTCCTGCAGTCTTACTGGATGCAGCTGAACACCGTATACGAATACTCTATAATATTATACATACAGCATTAAAAATTACAGATATAAATGTATAAACATAGGTTAACACAATGGAATGGGCGGTCATAAATTATCGCTAAAAGCGACAGACATCCTTTGGATGGATTTAAGGGAAAAGGAGACATATATAATATATATAATATAAAAATAAAATAATCTACATATTCAGTTCTAAAAGTTATAAGTACCCCAAAGAAAACTCAGTTGGGGGGGAAAATACATCGTACGTCACATTACGTACTTATGACTATTTTAATTTCGCCGCGGCATAATCGAGGCGGCTATTTTAGAGTTTTTATTTTGGTGAAGTTCGCGTGTGGTCGAAGTCGCCATGATGTTTTGGCGGGAAAAATCATAATGGTTGACGTTGGCCACCGGTGCAGCCGCTGACGTGACACCAATAAGCAGATTTAATAACAAGGTTTTGAAGGAGCCAAGGAGCCTGGACAAAACAATGGTGAGTCCCTTTACTTATCATCGTGTAACTTTTATTTTACTATAGGTTCGGAAATAACCATTTCACCAATACGTAGGAGCTGCTGGTCCTTCTTTCTTATATATTTCTTTTATTGTACTTTTCTTGTTTTTTATTGTATTTTTATTGTTTTTAGGGTTCCGTACCTCAAAAGGAAAAAACGGAACCCTTATAGGATCACTCGTGTGTCTGTCCGTCTGTCACAGCCAATTTGCTCCGAATCTAATGGACCGATTAAGTTGAAATTTCGTACACATGTGGATTTCTGTGACCCAAACACGTACGGCTACAGTAAATAAATGAATTATGAATATGAAGGTGACTTTTAGGGGGCAAATAAGAAAATTTAAAAAAAAAGTTTTGTAAACTGTACCGTGTGACATATCAAATGAAAGGGTAAACTATGAGAGTCTCAAATATATTTTTTTCATAATTTTAAAATAAATCGTTTTAAAGTTATTTAAGAAAGTAGACGAAAATTGACCATTCCCCCCCCCCCCTTATCTCCGAAACTACTGAGCCTAAAATTTTGAAATAAATACAGAAAATAGTTTTTTACCTATAGATTACAGGAAAACCTATAAGAAGTCTGTGGTCTTAAAATAACATGGTAAATCTATATATATAAAAAATTCAAAGTCCTGAATGAATCACTGACTAATATATCCACGCACAGCCCAAACCAATGGACCTAGAGACTTGAAATTTTGCACATAGATACCTTATATAGTGTAAACATCCACTATGGAAGGATTTTTGGAAATTTCATCTCTAAGGGGGTAAAATAGGGGATGAAAGTTTGTATGAAAAATCTTAACCTTCGAGTTAATAGACTTGAAACTTAGCACGAATATTCATCTAAGTAAATTATACAGTTAATCATTTTTAGTTTTCCTAAACTACCCCCTAAGGAAGGATTGGGGCGTGTCAAAGTTTGTATGGAGGAATTACGAATTACGCTGTCCGATTAACTCAAAACTTTGTTTGTATACTTGAGACCAAAAATGAAGACTAACTTGTATCAGGGTTTTCCAAAAATCTACCCCTAAGGGGTGAAAAGTTAATTTTAGAGCGCAGGATTTGATTGGGGGCTTGATTAATTCAAAAATTGGTGTAAATAATGTTTGATTCAAGTTATAGAAACATCCCAGACGATTTTTGAAATTCTACCCCCGGGGGCGTGAAAACAGGGATAGGTACAGTTTGTATAAAAAATCTTATTAATTCGGTTAATGAACTTGAAACTTAGCACAAATACTTGCTTAAGTAAGTAATAAAGTTTGTCATTATTAGTTTTTCAAAACTACCCCTCAAATGAGGTTCAGGGATGTTAAAGTTTGTATGGAAGAATTTTAAAGCGCAGTTCGATTAACTTGAAACTCAGTTTATTTTATACTTATTTTATGATATAAAATAAACAATAATAAGTTTTTGGGTTTTTCGAAAGTCGATTCCTGAAGGACAAAAATATAGGATGGTTAAATGTTTAAGGGGAGGATTTTACTGCGTGTCTTGATTAACTCAAAAAATGGTATAAGTACTCGTAATCTTTGAGTCAAGTTATGTAAACTTCCCAAACGAATTTTCACCGATTTTGACGGCATATAGCTGATGTTATAAGGAGTAAATATTTTTAATTTAGAAAAATAATTAGGGTTCCACGCAAGAAAATAAAACCCATGAAATCAGACTTCCACGCGGGCCAAGTCGCGGGCAGTCCAGCTAGTCTCTCAATATTGTGCGTACAAAGTTACTAAGTCTCCGCTGTACGTCCGTCTGTCGCAGGGCTGTATCTCATGAACCGTAATAGGTAGCCAGTTCAAATTTTCAGACATTGTGTATTTCTATTACGGCTATAACAACAAATAATAAAAATAAAGCTAAGTTAAAAATTAAAGGGGGCGGTCACAATACAATAAACTTTTCATTTTTAAAGAAAATAAAAGTTTTAACCTAGCATGACATCGTCTAGAACTCATCGAGTTGAGTACAAACATATTTTTTTTTTATCTGTAAAATGAAGAAATAGGGAGCCGGAAAAGTTGTCAATTTTAGACCATTTTTGTGCGGAGCTCTAGCGCAATAATTCAACAAATTAGGAATTTAAAACTTTTGTATACCTATATCACTGTATTTAATTAACAATACTAAAAACGGCGATTTATAAGGTATTTTGTTTAAATATGGGTAATTTTCTGCAACTGCAAAAAATAACCTTGTAATTGACAGTATCATTACGAAATACAAAGTTATTTTTGCGATTGTTAAATATATAATATGGTACGGAACCCTTCGTGTGCGAGTCCGACTCGCACTTGGCCGGTTTTTTCTTTTATTGTACATGTGCGTGAAAAAATGACACTAAAAACGCATTTACAGTGGTAGACCACTTTCTGGCCGACTGCGCAAAATTCCTTCAAATTCAATCAATTAACTAATAAGTATCTAGGTAGGTATAGCAATATTTGATCGAATCCGGTTACAATATTCACTTAAGTTGATATTAGATAGGGTATCACTCATTTTAATTATGAGGTAAGTAATGTAGGTATTAATTACCTTACTTTTACTTACCATGTGTGAACTTTGGTGTTACAGTCACGGAAGCGGTATGTTTAAAGTTCACTTGATAACTGAGTTTTAAAGATTATGTTCAAAGTTCACTTGATAAGTAGGTACCTAATTACCTAAGTTTTAAAGATTTGAAATTTTAAATGTTATCTATCGGCGCATTGTATTGTATGTATACAATCCATTTCTTTTGTAACGTCCCGATTGAGCCCGTTTATATCATTAGGTTTTCTTTACTTTACGACCGTTTCAGTTCAGCACCTTTATAGGTACCTACCTAGGCTACATAGGTATAGGTACAGGTACAGCAGAGTAGCGAACTAATCGCTCTCATTTTTGCAAACAACCTAATTTATAATATATACTAGCTGACCCGACAGACGTCCTGTCTTAGCTATGAATATTCAAATGTAAACGCGCGAAGTTAAAATAGTCGTTAAGTTTTCTGAAATTTTCCAATTTTCTGCGCAATTTTCTTATTTTTTCTTTCCGTATTAGAAAACTTTAAAAAAAAACCGGTCAAGAGCGAGTCGGACTCGCGCACCGCGGGTTCCGTTCCGATTTCTGAAAAAGAGAGAGAGAGCTTAGAAGAGATTTAGAGACATCGTTTTGTTTTTCCTGTAATCTTTACATAAACTTCTATCACATAGAATAATTTCAGATTGTTCGCTTTGCAAACTTCGGAGATAAGGGGGGGAACGGTATTTTTTTTTACATTTTTCATCAAACGTCGAAAATTATGAATTTATGAGCCTAAAAAAAATTTTTGATATTGTGCAAATAGCGTTGTTTCATATAATACCCCACATGCCCTAGTAGCCTCACTTTGAATTTTTAAGACCACTTTCAGTCCCTGTTGCAAAAAAAAATACATAATGTTTTTATTTTTTCTTATTTGTGAAATAGTTGGGTAAACGTCATCTAAAACTGTTCCAAGTTGATAGCATTATATTAGTAGTTCTTCAGATATCCAGCTGTGACAGACAGAAAGACTGAGTCGCACCATAAGGGTTCCTTTTCACCATTTTGGTACGGAACACTAAAAAGGTGAATGAAATCGGTAAGGTCGTTCTCAAGTTATGGCGTGACCAAGGGAATTAGGGATTCATATAGTTTAGGTTTATGTTCTTACATACGACTTTTGTTTGTAAAGTAGACTGATCTAAAATCCTATCAATCCGACAACCTATGGAGTGTTATTATAGGTAGTAGGTACTTCACGAGATCACGCGTATAATTGTCTCATGGTCTTGCATCGCAAATGTGTATCAATTCTGACGGCGCCTTCAAAGTTTTATTTTCGACTAAATCAGCGTCGTAATAAAAAATATTCTCTATAGTTTAACAGAGTTTTTATTTTCCTTCACTATAAAAGTGCATTGCCCTGGAAAATCAGGGCATTCGTCATTAAGTCATTACTAATGCGCTACTATATTATTATTTTTTTGCAATTGTAGGTAGGTACCTACCATTTTCCGTAGGTGTGTTGGGCTCGAGAGTGTTTTTAGGGTTCCGTACCAAAATGGTAAAAAAGGAACCCTTATGGTGTGACTCAGTCTGTCGGTCTGTCTGTCTGTCTGTCACAGCTAGATATCTGAAGAACTACTAATGCTATCAACTTGAAATTTAGAACAGTTTTAGATGACGTTTACCCAACTATTTTGCAAATAAGAAAGAAGTAAAAATATTTTTTTTTTTTTTTGTAACAGGGACTGAAAGGGCGTCTTAAAAATTCAAAGTGGGGCTACTAAGGCATGTGGGGTATCATATAAAAGAACGCTGCTTGCAAATTCTCAAACATTTTTTTTATTTTTTTTGGCCGCATAGTTTTCGACTTTTGATGAAAAATGTAAAAAAAAAATACCGTTCCCCCACCCCCCTTATCTCCGAAGTTTGCAAAGATAAAAATCTGAAATTATTCTATGTGATAGAAGTTTATGTAAAAATTACAGGAACAATAAAACGATGTCTCTAAATAGCACACTTTTTCAAGAATCGGAACGGAACACTCGGTGTGCGAGTCCGACTCGCTCTTGATCGGTTTTATTAATGACAATTTCCTATGAGTATTACCTAGGTACGTATAACAATAAATATAACTACAAATCTTTATTGCAGACCATCCATAAGAAAAAAACAATTTAAAAATAATAATTAAAACAATAAATTAATACAGTAAAATGGCACAACACGCAACGTAAGTAGGTACACATAATAATCATAATGTTGTCCTATCAAGAAAACTAATGGTTCGTTGATTGATATGCTTTGTCTTACTGTTCCTCCTTCCTTTGGTAAAAATGGAACATCAAAGTAGGTCATCATCTGCCTAGCCTTTTCTATGTTGGAGTCGGCTTCCAATCTAACCGGATGCAGCTGAATACCAGTATTTTACATGGAGCGACTGCCTATCTGACCTCCACAACCCAGTTACTGATAATACGATACCCCTTGGTAAGACTGGTTCTCAGACTTTCGGGCTTCTGAAGACCCGTAACGACTGTCAACGATCCACGAATGACAGCCGGGACCAACGGCTTAACGTGCTTTCCGAGGTACGGAGGAGTCTCAGTATGTAAAATAAAACATTTATTTCGGGTAACAATGACCCATAACATACCTTACAGACTATCATACATAATATTTATAAAAATCACAATTAAACACGTAATGTGGTCAGCGTCGTATTTCGCTGCACGGAGTCGCGTAACCGTCGTCATCGGAGACGTCGAAATACGACACCTTTCGGCCAAAAGTCCTCTTTCAAGCAGATTTGCAGATGTTGGGTTGGAACTCGCACCACGAATGACTTAAAGTTGACATCGTGGCGGGACTCCAATCTTCCGACCCTCAGAGTCCAGTTGGTCTTCACTTTCACATACTGCACGACTTCCACAACTGTCGTGGAGTGATGCAGATGCGAAATGTACAGCTGCGTCGTAGGCACAGCAGGGCGCAGCAACATGTTAGGTCCACTCGGTGCAGTACCACACAGGTTACGAGAGCTGGGCTTCTTCTTCTTCCTTTCCACTTTTGTGAAGCCCTCCTCATCAACTCGGCTCATCCTTGGCAAGGAGTCTCGGACCGCTGTCTGGGCAGGTTGAGTACCCTTCTTCAGTTTTTCCCCTTTTCCAGTTTGTCGCTTAGGCTGCGACCTATCTGATTTGCCGCTGGTGACAATAGCAGCATAGGCACGTTTAGGGGTCGACGTACCTACGCATGACTTTTCCACAGCTGGTGTTATAGAGCGGGCGACGGAGGCGGCGGGCGGCGCTAACTCAGCATAATCGGCAGCTGGTGACGCAGTTGCATTCGCCGATCCAAAACTGTCGATTGATGCAAATTGCGCCCCTCGACGTATATGCACCTTTGAGGCCTCTGGTGACCCAAATACTGTGCCAACGTTGCGCAATAATGCTATTTCCGCACGTAGCTCAGTATTGGTTTTTTCTGAAACCTCCATTCTGGACTGCATCTTGGCCATCTCCGCTTTCAAATAAGTGTTGTCCTTTAGCAGGCGTGTAACGTCGACGTGATCGAACGTAACGGGGGCCAATTTACTTAGCTCTTTTGCCACGAACTCTGGCACTCTCGTCCGGGTCAGTCTTCTTCAACATATCCATGATATCTTGGAGACTCTTCTCAGTTCCATATCTGCGCCGAGAGGGCATCTCGTCCAGTTTAAATGATAAATGATTTATTTTCTGTAAGTAGGTTTGTACAAACACTTTTACACGTCAATCATATTTTTTTTAAAACTAGATGAGATTGACGTTTCCTATCTGACTACTCTGAGAAGAAACGCCGAAACAAACTCAGAGGTCTCTGGAACTCTCTTTTAAAGTCCAGACATAATCTTGGTCAGATCATGTGAAGACCATGTAGATTGCTGTCTGAAATGGTCTTTTGAGGAAAGAACCACACAGATTGAGTGGACCTGTCCAGTCACTGCACGCATTTGTCAGTAATCGTGCAGCTCAACTCAAAACTTAAGGAGCTTAACGATTCGACGAACAATACCAAAGAAAAGACATTTGGGTAGGCCGCATAAATTACTCAAACTGCCAGACTATGACTAAAACATGTGAAAAGGATAAAATAAAATAAAAAAAATGATCCACGTAGTCTTCACATTCACAATAATTCAAAATAGTTTATGTAAGTAATACTTACATAAACTACTTGTAAAGTTAAGTACTTTACAAAGTCATATTTGTATCAAAGTATACAACAAAGGCTACAAAATAAGCTATTTAAATCTCCCAAAATACTTTGTTTTGTGCATGAATTATCGAGTTAAACTTGTAGTTGCGTTCTGCTTTAGCAAAAATAAAAAAATAAAACACTTCTGCAGAATGCTCTATCAATATCCTTACAAAGTAAATATTCATGTCGTTGTATACTTAGAATATGTAAAAAGGTATTTAAATCAACATTAATTGTGATAATTTATTAGAGCAGCTCAATCCCAAGCCTTTTTGTCCTCAATATAGACTTTGATAGTATAAAAGGCTTTCTGACAAAATTTCCGCTTTATACAATTTTTGAATTTATTTAGGCTTAGTTCTTGAATGTGGCTAGGTAGTTTATTATAAAAAAAAACTCCCAAGTGACTCGAACAGTAACCGTTTCCCGATGCTGATCTCGGCCTCCTTAAAGTTGGACCGGGATATCTGCAGGATGCTCACCTCATCCATGTAGTCAATAGCATGGACTAGGAATGCCAGCAACTCATTGACTATAAGTTGTTTGGAACTGTGTTTACGGGCAGCGACCATCGCTGCGCAACACGCGAATAAAATTCGTGCCGGATCAGCCACGGCTAGTGTAGCTTAAGCGAGTGGTTGTTATTACTTAGCCACAGGCTCCTCTTCAAAGTAGGTAAGTATTTCATTCATATTCTACATAAAAATAAAGCCACGCGTAAAGAAGATTCACAAAAAAAAAAGACATCGTGAAAAGCCCTTTAATTAGGTCTTCTATCACTAGGTAAGATTTAGTTACAAATTGGTGTATCTAGTGGTATTATTGTGGAAGGTAAAGAATCTTCGCGTAGGTACCTACATAAGTACCTATAATTTCAAACGCGTGCTATAATTAATAAATCACGCATTGACAGCATGATTACACTGCAACATGATGATGCCATCAAAGACTGAAGGATTAGGCATGCTTATCTGCTATCGGTGTTATCGCCCGCCGTCAACTACTACCGAGATTGGTGTCTGGCTCATTTATCGTCATCATATCTATGAAAATGAAATAATTCAGCTGCCGCCGCACGCATTCGACACGCCGACGTTCGCACGGAAAAATATCGCGGCGGTATTTTATCGTGCACTGAACTTTCAACGCTCTGCTTAGCGGCAAGAGTTGAAAATCCAACAGTATGTTTTTTCGACTCGCTTGGATGCACACTGTTGTTAGGGTTCCGTAACAAAATGGTAAAAAGGAACCCTTATGGTGTGACTCAGTCTGTCTGTCTGTCTGTCACAGCTGAATATCTCAAGAACTACTAATGCTATCAACTTGAAATTTGGGACAGTTTTAGATGGCGTTTACCTAACTATTTTTCAAATAAGAAAGACATAAAAATATTTATGTTTGTTTTGCAACAGGGACTGAAAGGGCGTCTTAAAAATTCCAAGTGGGGCTACTAGAGCATGTGGGGTATCATGTAAAAGAGCGTTGTTTGTAGGTACATTCTCAAACATTTTTTTATTTTTTTTTAGGCCGCATAGTTTTCGACTTTTGATGAAAAATGTAAAAAAATACCATTCCCCCCTTATCTCCGAAGTTTGCAAAGAAAAAAATCTGAAATTATTCTATGTGATAGAAGTGTCTGTAAATAAATAAATAAATAAATAAATAAATAAAAATCTTTATTTTCAGACCAGATCCATACTATGCGAGCAACAATTTGGCACTTATTCTAAAACACTATATATACAATTAAAACTTATCACTAAAAATCACCTGTCATATCTGAATGACGGCCTGTGAGCCGCTATACGTGACACATGATTTGGCCATCCACTCTGCCGGCCACAGTAGCTACGAGGCTGTTGGGGCTGTCGCGCACGCGACGCCGACGCATCAGTGATGCGATTCGCAGACGCAGCAGCGAGCCGAAATCCGGAACGCGTGCATCCGCAAAAATCCCCGACGCGCTACTGTAAACATTACAGGAAAAATAAAACGATGTCGCTAAATACCACACTTTTTCAGAAATCGGAACGGAACCCTCGGTGCGCGAGTCCGACTCGCTCTTGACCGGTTTTTTTTAAGTTGTATTCTCGAAGCTCGGCTCAACACCGAGAGTTGAAAATCCAGTGCGCGATAAAATCCCGCCGCGATATGTTTACGTTATGGACGTAAACATATCGCGGCGGGATTTTATTTTATTTTCGAACGTCGGCTTACACTCATGAATTGGATACATCTAGCCGTCTAGCGAATGCTACGCCAGCCCAATAATGCTTGTTTTTCTTGTAAAAAACCACAGATCACTTTTCTTTTTTGCATTAATTTAATATACTTAGCGGATAATTCGTGTAGTGTAAAAATTACGCGAACAATTCGGATACTAGAAATTTCGTGTATTAATAATTCAGAACTTAATTTCGTTAAAGCTCAAGGATCTTTGAGCAAGAGCCACTTCGAATTATTGTTTGCGCCGGACCCTATTAAATGTATCAGGGTCTACTAGGAAATAGAAGAATTAAGAGAAACATTCTAATTTACTGAAAAATACTTATAATAAATGAGCCTCTCCACCTCATTATTTTTTTAATTTCGTTTAAATTTATTATTTTGCTTTAATTTTGAAAATATATTTTTTGTACTTTTTTCGATAAATATATGTTTTGAAATGATTAATATTCCTTATAAATACTTTAATGTAACACAATTATTTTACTTATGATATCATTATAAAAAGTACCTTTTATTCACTTTTTTTTTTCATTTTACCGATCCTCATACATAACTCTTGAACGGGCGCGCGCTGATAGCGTGGAATTAGAGCCAACAATAAGAATAAAGTAATTTTAAAACAAGACCTGCGCACCCTTATTGTGTAACGCTTAACCAATCGGAAATTGAATCATTTTGAAACAAATTGCTAATAAATTGTTTCATATGTTCGAAAAATTTATCTGCTCAACAATGTAAATAACGCAATTAATGTTGTTGAACTGTCAAAATGAAACCGATTCCGATTGATAGTGTGTTACGCAATTAGGGTGCTGTCAAGACTTGGCCAAATACCAGTTTCTGTTTCAATCCATACAACAAAAATTGAAAATATTTTTTTCCGGGCAAACTATCAGTTTTAAAGAAAAACGTTTCATAACAATTATTCATCAGAATGACAGGTCTTTCGATAGCTATTTTAAAAAAATCGAATTTAAAAAAAAAAACCCCAATGTCCCTCATTTAGCAGTTTCGATCCAATGTACGGCGTGCACTAGCACCGCCGCGGAACCCAATTACTACGCCTGGCCCGACACGCACTTGGCCGGTTTTTTTTTTATTTAGTCTGAGCATTAGGTAAGCCTAGTTAGTAGTTTTTAAAGGTAGGTATTTCACACGGGAACACCCAAATACTCCGAAATATTTTATTCTGAATTTCGATATTCCGATTTTCAAAAGTCCGAATTCCATAATACCTAAGAATTATAATGTCTAATAATAAAAATCACGAAATTTATTTTACCGAAAGTCGTAAATGCGATTTGTTAGTCTTCCGATTTTCATATGTCCGAAGAATCAAATGCTCGATGAGTTCTCGGTCCGAAAAACGACATTCCGATTTTCAATACTTCGAATAAACTACAAAAATTAGGATTTGACAAGATGTGCTACAAAATTTAGTGACAGAAACGAATTGCTGCAAAACCGACTTCACGCAGTCTTGTCTGCCCTATACTAGAGTGTAATTTAAAAACGCGTAGGCGCGGAGGGGTGGGGCGGCCCGCGAGCTGAGGAGCAGGTGGTTTGAAGGCGGTGAGCGTTAAAACCATCTGCGACGATAAGCTCGCGTGGGGCCGCCCAAACCCCGCAGCGCCGGAGCCGTGACAGAAACAATGCATGTTGCATGTTGCATGCCTGCTTGCATGCTCCATGCTTACTTGCATGCTGCATGCATGCTGCATTCCTGCTTGCATGCTGCATGCCTGCTTGCATGTTGCATGCCTCCTTGCATGTTGCATGCTTGCTTGCATGCTGCATGCCTGCTTGCACGCTGCATGCATGCTGCATTCCTGCTTGCATGCTGCATGCCTGCTCGCATGTTGCATGCTTGTTTGCATGCTGCATGCCTGCTTGCATGCTGCATGCTTACTTTACTTTTATTTCGGAATTTTAATAATCGGAATTCGTAGTTTTGATGTTTCGAATTATCATTAAGTCGGACTTTTTGTTATTCGATCTATTGAAACTCGGTATTTTGAGAATTATAAACGTTAGGAATATTGAAATTTAGGAATTATAAAAATAGGAGTAATGATAAGTCGGAGTTGTTATATTCGGAATTTTGAACCATTCGGAATGATGAAAATCGGTATTTTGAAATTCGTACTTGTGACTGTCGGAATATAGTTTTTCGTATTTATGTAGTGTACCCATTTCACACATGTTCGACATACCTACCTCTCCGTGCTTCGGAAAGGGTCCCGGCTGTCATTCGTAGATCTTTGACAGTCGTTACTGGTAGTCAGATGGCAAAAAGTCTAACAAACAGTCTTACCAAGGCGTATCCTGTTACCTAGTAACTGGGTTGTAGAGGTCAAATAGGCAGCCGGCCGCTCCATGTAAAATACTGGTATTCCGCTGCATTCGGTTAAACTGGAAGCCGACCCCAACAGAGTTGGGAAAATCCTAGGCAGATTGATACTTAATGTTACCTACCTAGCTTATACATTGAATTATTTAAAATTAAAATAATTGTGCTAGTATCTATTTGAGTAGGTACCTACCCTAGTAGTAGTAGTAGTTTGTGCAAGTGAATGTGACCTATTCATATTAGTTAGTTAACTGATGAGTATTCACGATGACTTTCGTTGATTACCAAGTTAAGAAATGAAGAAATATTACTAAATAATATTAGTAATTTATTGCTGTTTATTTCCAATTTTATTTGGTCTTATGTCGAAGGCTCAATTGATTGGCTTTCTATGCCAGAAGAGAGCACAGGTGGCCTTGGTGGTATATAACGAGAGACTTACGAGCTGTAGGTCGTAGGTTCGAACCCAGGGCGCTTTACTTTGTGTAAATTATTTCATCACCACTGGTCTCAAAACGTTGAAGGAAAACATCGTAAGGAATGTCCTAGAACAAAAAATTCGAAGACATGTGACAGCAACCAACCCGCACTGGGCCCGCATGGCGGATTACAGCGCCCACTCCCTCTCACAGAGAGGAGGCCTGTGACCCAGCAGTGGGAACATTATATGCTGATTATGCTTATCCTATGTCAGAAAAATAGTAAGAAACTTAAGGCAACTACATTGTGTATCCATCCATCCAACCATCCGGCTAGTCCGGGGATACCGCACGGTCTCCCGGGAGGCGGCGAGCCTCCTTGCCGGATTGCCGCCGTGGGATCTGGAGGCAAAGGTCCTCGCGCACGTGTGGGAGTGGCGCGAGGAGGCGAAACGCCGGGGCGTAACTCCGCTGCCGCGAGAAATCACGGTACAGCGGACAGAGCTCCGGCGGGATCTCATGGCGACATGGAGAGCGCGACTGTCGCAACCCAGCGCTGGGCACGCCACAATTGCGGCGATAAGTCCCCTCTTTGAGGAGTGGTTAGAGCGGCGCCACGGCGTCCTCACCTTCCGCCTGACGCAGGTCCTCACCGGACACGGCTGTTTCGGGAGGTACCTGTTTCGCATAAGGCGGGAGGAAACGCCCGGGTGTCACCATTGTGTGGATCGCCCGGAGGACACGGTGGAGCATACAGTGGAGGTTTGCCCGGCTTGGGCAGAGCACCGCCGTGTTCTCACGGAGGCGATCGGCGGCGGCGATCTCTCGCGTCCGAGCCTGGTTCAGGCCATGGTGCGGAGCGAGAGTGCATGGGAGGCCGTCACCTCCTTCTGCGAAGCAGTGATGCTCGCGAAGGAGGAGGCGGAACGCGTGAGGGAGAGGCAGCCTCACGCCCTCAGTCGCCGCAGGAGACGCCCTGGGCGGCGGGAATTGCGTGGCGATTTCCGGCTGCACCGTAGGCGCGGGCCTGCGGACGGTGAGTAGCGGGTAGCTCGCCGTACGGTAAGGACCAGGCCCGAGTCGACGGCGCCTTGTGTTCCACGCGCGCCTCAAAGAGATGTCAGCAAGTGATGGGGTCCAATAGGGCCGACGCCGCTGGGGTCGCGGGTTGTTTTAAGAAGATACCGTGGCCCTGGCATAGGCAACTGAAGGAACACGGGTGGGTTTTAGTCAGTAAAAGTCTGACACGCCCTTCCGCTCCACCCAGAGCGGGAGAAGTTATTTGATGATATCCCACCCTCAAGCATCTTGATACGCTTATTGTTGCCAGATAGGTACTTTTAACCATTGATTTATAAACCATTCACTTTCATACATCTCAAAAGTAGTTAAAAACATTTAATTTAAACTTATTCGGTAGCTGTTTACTTACATTAGCATGATGATGAAATACATTAAGCTGAACGTGACGGCTGTGATAAGGGGTAACCGGTGCAAACCGGCCACAGCGGCCCGTCCGCCTGCCCCCGGCGGACTTTGCGATACGGACAAGTAAACACGTCTACTTTGACGACACGTGAGGCAACACATTGCTATACTTGCTACAATGCTATTATAGCTTAATGGAATCATTGTTGTTTGCCCATAGGTACCTACCTACTAAGTGGTCACGATTTTCCGGCACTTGTATAAAGAGATCCTCATTGAGAGAGACTTGGTCCAAAAATCAATCAATGTGCCTAGCTTTTTCCCAACTATGTTGGGGTCGGCTTCCAGTCTAACCGGATGCAGCGGAATACCAGTATTTTACATGAACGATATATGACCTCCACAACAGTTGATGGGTAATACGATACCCCTTGGTAACACTGATTGTCAGGCTTTCGGCCTTCTGACGACCCGTAACGAATGTCAAAGATACACGAATGACAGCCGGTACGGCAATGGCTTAACGTGCTTTCCGAGGCACGGAAGGGTCTCCTGTAAAGATGGTCACCCATCCACGGACCGACCGCGGCAAGGATTGATGGACCCGTGCGGCTATTATTACTCAGCCACGAGCCCTTGGCCCTTGCTGAGCGAGACTTGGTCCATCAATGATAATAACAAAGCTACTTACACCGCTACAGAACTCTTTGTGTACTGAAAGTGATCGATCTTTTTCTGTTGTGTCGATGGCACGACAGTGAATTAAATTTTGCTGGCACAAAACTTCGGCCCTTCCAGGGCTTCGCAGAGGCCTGTTGAGGGAGAGAAAGCTTGAAAGCTTTCACCAACAAAATCACTAATGCATGGTCTTCTTTCATCTCTTTAAGAGTGCCCGCATCTTACCTTTTCTGCTGGTTGGGAACTTGGGATTGATCAAACTGGTCCTGTTAGTTTCGGAAAACTGTGCCAGAACAATCAGAGTGATAATGAAAAACGAAAGCATCCTTCCCTGGAGCTGCATTTGTCAAACTACTGCAGTCTTTAAGTGACAGCGGAG
Source organism: Cosmia trapezina (assembly GCA_905163495.3). NCBI lineage: Eukaryota > Metazoa > Arthropoda > Insecta > Lepidoptera > Noctuidae > Cosmia > Cosmia trapezina. Next base: position 22,120,414 of record LR991022.1, read on the forward strand.
AACTCACTGGGATCCTGATGGTCATGTATGGCATTTAAAATGCACATCATGTGTGCATTTTAAGCTTCTAGTTATCTGATGATAGACAAAGCTAGTCCATTAGGTAATCTGTAAGTATCGCTCAGTAACTGCATTAGTAGTTTCTAGAAATTATAACTTACCCGCGCCCGCGTGGAGGTCGGGAATTATCCCACGGAAACGTACTTACCTATTACCGAGATAAAAAGTATCCTATGTCTTAACCCAGGTGCCAAATTTCATCCAAATCCGTTCAGCCGTTTTAGCGTGAAAGCGTAACAAAAAACCAACTCACTTTCGCATTTATATGATTAGTTAGGAGGATAACCCACATACCTAATTACATATTGCCCAATAATTAAATAGCAATGTATACGAAAGCTGTGGAAAAATATGGACATATTTGCAGCGTCTAAAAATAAATGTTATTGATTAAGAATAGGTACCTACCTACATATTATTCTAAATAATATATGACCTCGCGTTATTGTGTTGTGTCATCTTTATATCACAAATAACCTGAACATAATACGACCACCTATAAATATTTTACGCCAATAATAAAAAAATACAATCTGCCCTCAATAGAATAAAAATTTTATTTTCCCCAAAATACATAAATCGTCCATAAATACTTTAATTAAGCTATTATAATCATTGCACACGGCGGTATCGTGGCACATGGTAGGTATATTTTTATTAAGTCCTTCATAAACATTAGCACTGAGACTGAGTTAGCGTTGAAGACGACAGTGGTGATAAGCGAACCGGCCGTAACCGGCGCACGCGCCGCGCCGGCCGCAGGGGGCCGAGCACGCTCACACGCGCCTGTCATGGACGCGTGCGTACACACTTATTGAGCACACGCATACAAGTACACACTACCACTGATAACATTATCACTCGTTTGAACAAGTATTCAATGACGTACAGTTTTGCAGTGTCCCTATTTGCTCGCGGTGCGGTGCCAACGGAGAATTAGATGCTTAGTCACGTTGCTTAATGTTGCACAACAAATATGCTGCCAGAAATTTTCAGGAAATTGAAAATGCTTCCTATCATTTTTGGTATCGCAGCATATCATTCTTCCAAATGTTTGGCAGATCTGTGTTCAATGAGTCACAATTTCAAATCTTGAGCGCCAACCCTTTATTTCCGAAGAACAAGCACACACTCTTGTGTGCTTCTTCCACCATTCCGAGTTCAGTTGCAAAGCAACGTTAGAATTGTAACCGTTTATCAACCAAACAAGTCATACTACTTTTCCTAATAAAACTAAAATACATAGAAAATTGTAATCTTCATGTCATCTAAGCGGCGACAGGTGAAGTGTTAGACGTGTTAGTTCGTATAGGTGCCTAATCAGTGATCCGGCTAGCCAGCCACGTGATTAGATAAGCCTACCACGATGCAACCGGCTCTACGGGCCACCCTCATCACTGTCAAGCCACGCGTAGGCACGACGAAATTCACAACGCACCTCGAATTTTCCAATGACCTAGCTGATATTATATCTTTATCAGACAGCTAGATATATCTGTCTGGCGGATTTGAATCAGAAATGGAGTTATTATCTGAAATACCAACTTTCAAGTATAAAGTTCGGCAATTTTAGCGATGCAACATCGATAACTTAAAAATGCGTTTGACTCGCCTTGTCAGTAGAAAGTAGGTACTTGTCACTAAAATCTGCGGTTTTAATCGATGTTAATTTCATAAATTAAAATTATGTAACATTACATACTGCGACTGTAGTTAAGTTGGTTGTTACCAAGAATTTCCTCCCTAGATTAAGACAAGTAAAAAATCGGACCACGCGTTTTGGTCTCTAGATCGTCACTAAGGAACAAACACATACATACATTATATAGAAGAAATATACATATACAATACATACATTATATAGGCTGATAAACACATTACTCTCCTTTGCGTCGCACAGTAGGGTAAAAATTACAATGCACGAACAGGGAATGTACCCCGGAACCGATCGTACAGTGCTCAAGACGGATAGGTGTTATCTTCAAACCAAATAGTTACGTGGCTCTTGTTAGAACACGCTGGAATCACGGTCGAATATTCTAAAGAAATAAACCTACTTTATACTTGTTCAATATTTACGTATAAAGATAAAGGTTAGTCTCAAACTTTTGACTGGTATTGGTATCTAGTATCTATCGCGAGTTATTTTTAGGTAGGTTTTTGTATAGGTAGGTAACTACTTTGTTGTTAGCTTACCTATATTAACACCTGTAGAGCCGCATTCACGTAAATTTCCGTAGGGTACTTGAAACTATCTACTTTAGGCCGGTCTTCAATAAAGTGATCTAAGTTTTAGATCATTTCATAATTTATTAAACACACTAATATTATAAAGGCGAAAGTTTGTGAGTGTGTGTGTGTGTTTGTATGTTTGTTACTTCTTCACGCTCAAACGGCTGGACCGATTTAGGTAAAATTTGGTATGTAGATAGCTTAGACCGGAATAAAAAGTATCCTATGTTAATCCAGGGTGGATTAACACATAGGATACTTTTTATTCCGGTCTACGCGGGTGAAACCGCAGGGCGCAGCTAGTAATAAATAATAATAATAATCCCCATCGCCGTATCTCTACGTTGACGTCGTGGTGGGGCTTGCGTGCTCCGAACTCTGGGTCTGTGCCGGTAGAGTTCACTTTGCCGAAACAGGTTTAGGGTGAGGAGCCAGACCAAGAGAGATACAGAAACCCGCAGGGCAGCATGTGGCGAGCTGTTGGGCAGTAGCGACCCCACGGACCCTATCTCCCGGGAGAAGTCTTGTTCCTCACCTCTGGCTTGCCTTTATTGGCCGGCTGGAGTGAGCACTGATGAGGAACAGAGCTCCCACCTCATTCTTGCCTTTATTGGCCGGCTTGAGTGGAGATTCGCAAGAGCAAACATGCTCGGAGGAAGGAAGTATTCCAGTAAGTGTTTCTAGGGATCTTGACCATCTTCCGGGCTCGGGGATTGTTCTGAGAACCGTGGAATACCTATAATATAATACTCCTCAAGCACCTCATCAGGACATGTTGCCCCCTTGTTGCTACGTCACTACCTATGTGCTAGCGGTCGTTTCTGGGGGCCCATTATTGAGTGTGCAAGTCACCCCCTGCCATTTATCTGTGTATAATAAATAACATTGGTCAAGCAGGGGACATAGTTCTACCATAGTTCAAGGTACCCAATCCACTATAGCCACCCAAACCCATAGCCCAATATGTTTTGTTTCCATGTTCTGCAATTAGACCGAGAGGTGACAGGATTTTTCATAACGATCATGGATACGGTTAGATTTACTTCGATGGGTTGTAGAGTAGTCCCCTAACGTGAATGACGTCGGTCTGCCTGCTCTGAGTGGTTGCAACTTCGAGTTAGAGCGCTTACAAGAGGCGTCATTGTTGCGAAAAAAAACGATCACAGAAATGGTCAGTTTTGGTACACATTCAAAGTATGGCGTCTCCGCAGATCAAATAAGTTGGTCTGCCGGGTCTCAGTGGTTGCATTTCAGAGCTATGATGCGCGCAACATTGTTGCGAAAATAAAACGATAAGAAAAATGGTCACTTTTAGTACCTCAGTGCGATTCTGTAACCATCTCACCGTGAAAACTTAGGTGAAGTGAGCGTGGAGTGAGCTGTCAATAGTGTCAATTCCTAGCAAAACAAAATCACTTCACCTAAGTTTTCACGGTGAGATTTTTACAGAATCGACCGGCCTATTCGAAGTATGGTGTCTCCACAGGTGAAACGAGTTGGTCTGCCGGCTTTCAGTGGTTGAATTTCAGAGCAATCGTTGTGTATGAAAGACGCTTATTTTTGGAGAAAGCCTAAAAAATACATCGAAAAACGGGACATATTTTCAAGTGCACGCTGGGTCGGTGTCATACCCCCACCCTACACCTACTCCACCGCTGCGTGACCGTTCCCCCTGTAAAAGAATAGGGAAAAAGCTAAAGGTGTCAAGAGGTGTCAATAAGAGAAATGGTCAGTTTTAGTACCTATTCTAAGTATGGTGTGTCCACAGGTGAAACGAGTTGGTCTGCCGGCTCTTAGCCGTTGTATTTCAGAGCATTGTTATACGCAAGACGCTCAGTTATAGAAAAATTCAACTAAACGGTAATCAGTAAAATAAAGAATGAAATCGAACAAATCCCATTTTTAATAATTCAACTTATTGCTTTGGGTAAATCACAGATAAATAATTTTGTAGAATATAACTAAGACTTAGAGTTAAATATTTACTTACTTCTAACACTCTATAGGTTTTGAGTTGTTTCATTAGCTATATTCTACAAAATTATTAATCTGTGATTTACCCAAAGTAATAAGTTGAATCATTAAAAATTTGATTTGTTCGATTTCATTCTTTATTTTACTGATTACCGTTAAGTTGAATTTTTCTTATAACTATAAGCGCCTTGCTTATAACAAAGCTCTGAAATACAACAACTAAGAGCCGGCAGACCAACTCTTTTCACCTGTGGAGACACCATACTTAGAATAGGTACTAAAACTGACCATTTCTCTTATTGACACCTCTTGACACCTCTAGCTTTTTCCCTATTCCTTTACAGGGGGGACGGCCGCGCAGCGTGTGGTTCTTGGCGCAGGTGTATGGTGGGGGTGCGACACCGGCCGGCGTGCACTTGAAAAATTCGCCTATTGTCCCGTTTCTCGATGTATTTTATATGCTTTCTCCACATATAAGCGTCTTGCATACACAACGATTGCTCTGAAATACAACCACTGAGAGCCGGCAGACCAACTCGTTTCACCTGTGGAGACACCATACTTCGAATGGGTACTAAAACTGATCATTTCTCTTATCGTTTTTTTATCGCAACAATGTTGCGCGCATCATAGCTCTGAAATGCAACCACTGAGAGCCGGCAGACCAACTTTTTTCATCTGCGGAGACGCTATACTTTGAATGTGTACCAAAACTGACCATTTCTCTGATCGTTTTTTTTTTCGCAACAATGACGCCTCTTGTAAGCGCTATAACTCGAAGTTGCAACCACTCAGAGCAGGCAGACCGACATCATTCACATTAGGGGACTACTCTACAACCCATCGAAGTAAATCTAACCGTATCCATGATCGTTATGAAAAATCCTGTGACCTCTTAGTCTAAATAGTCCTGCACAAACCGGGGGTTGTCCTTCGGTGCACTTGCATAGTGCATACAGGGATAATCGTCGGCTGGTGCCTTCTCGACGTTTAAAAGTTGTCTAAGGGGGCCTCTGCGAGTTGGCTTCGGCCCCTCGTATGCCTTCCAAAGGTCCGGGACTCCAGGGTTCCGAGATATGTCAAAGACAAAACAATAATAATAATATCAGCTATTAGCTTATTATTGTTCCTCACTGCAGGACAAAGGCCTCTTCTCATACAGAGACGGCACGAGGTGAGGATATCAATGGCTCACGCTTGCTCAAGATGGATTGCCGATTTCAGATATAAACAAGGTGTAATTTAAATAATGCACATCCTCTTAAGGGGTCATTCTATTTATCATTAACTAAGAACAACTTTTACTATGGGACGAAACCTGAAATCGCGAAAAAAAATCAGCTGTTTTCTACATTTTGACGAGTTAAGTATTATGCGAACTAAATGTAGGGAACAGCTGTTTTTTTTTCGCGATTTCAGTTTTGGTCTCATAGTAAAAGTTGTTCATAATAAATTAATCATAACGATAAGTACAATGACCCCTTAAGAGGTTGTGCGTTATTTAAATTACACCTTGTATTTAACCAGATACAAGTGTCCAGATTTCCTCAAGATGTTTTCCTTCACCGATGTCAATACCTAATGTCCAAGATAAACTCAGAAAGTTAGTCATAATTTATTACATTTAGATTATTTTTTGTACAAATTCATAACGATAAATTCAAGTAAGATATTTTTTTACCACCTATCTAAATCTTCTTGTAAACACTTTACTTTCCGAGATCTAAGTTCCTCCTATAGATAAATACGTGATAGCCACCACGACACACAAACGCTTTGTTCTTGAAACTACTGTCCTGAAGGCGATTAGTAATGAGATCGTCAATAAGAACCAGTAAGAGGTCGCTTCACACCGACATTGCGATATCAGTCGCCTATTGAACCGCGGCCTATCGGACCGGTAATAACTGGACAGCAGCCGCGGCAGGCGGCTTCTGATAACGCTCCCACATACACAAGTCGCTACGTGAGTTTAATGATACAACCCGCTCAAGCCAAACTAACCCTTATTGCAACGGACCTTTGACACCAAAAAAGTAAAAAAAAAATCTTAATTTTCATAAACAAGAAAAAACACGTCACCTGTGCTCACTCTGAAGGGAAAATTTCGAAAAATGTATGGAGGTATCATGTTCGCGGGGGACTCGTCCTCTTATCAGCGCGTTGTTGTCACTCGTAGACGTTTTATAAGTAGGCGACGCGGGCGCCCGCCATCATTGTCCGTAGCGACCGCGCGGTGACCACATCTAGTTTTTATTTGTTAGAAGTTTCTTAGTGAACAAGTGTTTACGATGTTAGTGTTTCCGGCTTGGAGGTCGGATTTACCCCGGGATGGGTGCAGGGTGCCACGGTGGATGCCTGCCGAAAGGTTCGCTCCCTATTTTGCGAGACCGGCTTTGCCGCCACATCCACCACAGGTGCGATATTTTTTAGTTGCAATTTGCAAGTATTCAACAGACATAAAAAAAAAATATGTATTGACAACAAATCAATAAATTTTCATAAAAAAATCAAATGTTTTATAATATTATTTTTTTACAGTTGGAAGATGAAGATTCGTCCGGTGGTTCGTCCCCTGACAGGAATTCTTCTGACACAGTTGACAACGCCGAGGGTGTGTGCCTATGGCGCGGCTGCGGCGCGAAATTCCCGAGCGTGGCGCGCTTGTCCGCGCACGTCGCTCGCGCACATGCGCTTGCACATAGAGATGGACTCTTCTATTGCGGATGGAAAGGATGCACAAGACCACAAAGAGGCTTCAACGCACGGTTAGTTTCTGACTTTACATTTAAAACGAGAAAATAAACTTGAAAATTGTTATTTTGAGTATTTATTATGGTTTCGGAGCATTTTTACTTATATTTTTTTGTTTTTGTCAACAGGTACAAAATGCTGGTCCATGTACGAACACACACAAACGAACGTCCACACACCTGCAACCAGTGCAACAAGAGTTTCTCCAGAGCTGAAAACTTGAAAATTCATCTCCGATCACATTCTGGAGAGAAACCTTACGTTTGTCCATATGAGGTAAATATTTTGCTCACTTCAAATGTTACAAACACTAAAAAGAATTTAACCGAAAAATACAAGAACTTTCCAACGTAATCTGTTAACAGTAAGTTTTAATTTATGTCTATCTTTTTTTCTTTACCAGGGTTGCGGCAAAGCGTATTCAAACTCAAGCGACCGATTCAAGCACACACGTACACATGCAGTCGAGAAACCCTACTGCTGCAAAGTCCCCGGCTGCAACAAGCGCTACACAGATCCGTCCAGTTTGAGAAAACACGTCAAAACCTACAAACATTACAACACAGAGCAAGTCACAAGGCGAGAATCATCAGACGAAGTATACAGCCCCGACACGTTCTCACCTTCAAAGGAAAATAGCTCTTCGCACACTGTGATAGAGCCCACATCACCGATACACGCTAGCAGAGTGTACAACCCGCCCGTCAGCTCTCTATCGCCGACGCTACCGACATACACATACGCGCCCATGCTGTCAGACTCCGTCCCCACAACAATGTCCTACGCTCCTATGGATCAAGTCACGTATATCAGGCCTCTTGAGCCTGTTTACCCATTAAGAATTCCAACAAGTGAAATGTCTTACATGGAGTATACACAGATGTATGAGCATGCGTACAGAAACTATTACTCCAGTACCCTTAGCTACCCAACACTGGGATCAAGTATTAGTGACAAAGTGTTCACATATGAAGACCAACCTCGATTGGAAGAGGTTTCACTCAAAAAAGTGGAGGAGAGTCCCCAGATATACAAATCAATGGAGGAAGAGATGCCGTTGAACCTTATTTGCTCAAAGCGACGTGAATACACTTCTATTGAAGAACTAGTCAGACGCACAGACTTACCTTTAGATTTAAGTACTAAGAGTTAATATTTATTTTTAATAAACTTATTTATAACTACTTTTTGATTTTCATTCATTTCCATAGACAATTCGCTGTTGTGCAAAGGTACGAAGTCTATGGTAAATATTAGCACCTGTTTGGTATTGTTCATCATATTCAGCACATCTTTATCAAAGTGTAAACATTGTACATACGTGACGAGACATACAAGCGGATTATTTCCTTATCAGATGACAAAGTAAAACTCATGCGTTCAAAATACAACGAGATTTATAACGTATAGATTTCTATCGGTACAATAAGATGATCGACACTGTGGAATATTTTTGTCAACCGGAAAAATCTGGTGACTTTGTAATTTTGCATTGAAATAGGACTGATTTAGCAACATACTATTTATACAACAAAATAACTTTCAATCAACTTTATTCAATACATTCTCACACACTTACATTACAGTAGCCACCCCAAACAAGTTGGCAAAAAAATGGGGGTGCCCAGTACGGTATCACGCAACAGGATTCCGTAAGAACTGCGCATCCCCACTTTTTTGCCAACTTGCGTGGCGAAGACTGTACATTGATGAAAACAAATCAGTAGGTAGGAAATTATAAAATAATGTATTTTAAAAAAATATTTTTTATTACAGAGAAGTCAAATCACAAAGATTCAGTTCGGAAATATTTTTGCAATACAGGTATTTTATATTAATGTCAACCTGATAATTAAATAATAAATTGAAAAAGAAAGGAATATAATTATTGAAGGAGTATCAAAATATCATATGTAATATTATGTAACTTAAGCCCTGACCAGTCGCGACATGCCTTCAGCAATGGTACCGAGCGCCGCGAGGTCCTTACGAGCAGTGTCCAACAAGTGAGCCATGCCTTTCTGCTGCAGCGACAGGAACTGCTTGACATCTTCTTGAGCACCTAAACACGAATAAAGTTATCAATAAACATCACGCTTATATTCTCCGAAAGAATACGCAGAGGTCCATATGCACCAACATTATGGCAGTTTTGTTTAAGGTAGGCGACGAACTTGCCCAAAAATGCAGACTCCGGGTTGCTACTTAACAATACGTGATGTAAAACCCAATAACGCAGTGAAATGCAGCTTATGAGGAAACGCGGTCACGTGGTCGTAGGCGTTCATTTTAGACTAACGTATTCCTCTGTATTCTCCCTGGTTAATGATATTAGTACAAATAATGTTACGATATCATGTATATCTGCCACTGCTATTTATATCCCTGTTTTGTTTCTTAGTGTATTCTATAGTAATAATACTAATTTTAATTACGCCAAAAAGCAAAACATAGGAACATGTCAGTGGTCACCACCGATCTATTGAGAGTTGTACACTAATTAAACATTGGTCCTTCGAGCCGGATCACCGCCGCTTACGGACATTTGCAATACCAGAGGCATTGCAGATTAATTTTTGTCCCAGAGACAAAGCTGAAATGTTTCATGTGTCTGTTATCAGACCGGCGCCGGCGCCGGCGCCTATACCCTTCAAGCCGAGACAACGCAACGCTGCTAGGAGGCAGAAATAAGTACAGTGGAAATACTTCCCCGGACTATGGACTGAATCTTATATCGACTTAGTAGAAAAAAAGAAGTAAGTATAAATCACTCAAACGACCATTATTAATATTTTACTCTAGCAATTTAGTAAAATAGAAGGAATTAAGTTATAGTATCAAGCATCTTACCAGGGTCCAGGTGATAACGTTCGTGCGAGGCGCCTGCGCTTGCGCTGCGCTGCAGTCGCACCGCACATAGCAGCTCGTTCAGGCGACCCTAAACAAAGACAATGCTCAATTATAGTCCACATTCTAATTAGAAAGGAAAATAATAATGTAAGCATAAGTTAGTAAGTTAGTTAATATATTGGGTCATGTAAAAGACTGGTATTCAGCTGCATCCGGTTAGACTGAAAACTGACCACATTACAGTTGGGAAAAGGCTAGGCAGATTGATTGAAGATTTGAAGTTAATTACTATACGAGTATAATTTTATGAAATGGTTTGTTGTAACCAAAGAGTTTCCACCAAGAGAAAAGAGAAGAGAGAGAAGAGAGAGAGAGAAGAGTTTGAGGGGAGTGTGGTGCTCTGATTGGACGTTATACAATGCAGTGACTTTTAATAAATTTGTTAGGTTTTACACAATGTAAAAATGTAATAAATCAAATTAAATTAAGACTTAATTAGCCATCAATAAAATCATAACAATCAACTCTTTGTTTACTTTCTCCGACATATAAATAAACTCTTTGGTTGTAACACTTTGAGGGACACTAAACGGCCATGGGCGTAATAACAGTAACACTTCTATTGTGTCTCGTTCAGTGTCCTTCAACCGATTAAGGTAGTTTTGTTGAACCAAGGCATCACACCAGTGTGCAAGAGGCAAGGCCACTCTTTGTAAAAGCCACTTGACAAAAAACTGATTCATTTCAAAATTAAAACTGGAAATGGCTTCCTACAAGGTGTATTATCTATAGGTACTAATATAATAAAGCTGAAGAGTTTGTTTGTTTGTTTGTTTGCACGGGCTAATCTCTGGAACTACCGCAGATTAATACAGATGGGACACTCCGCAGTTTAGGTATGAAGCTACAAGTACACGGCGGGCCCCGTCTACGAGGCAAATTCAGTAGAAATGCTGCGCGCCGAAGGTAAGTATAAGAGTTACGCGATAGAAAGAGACGCAATGTGTAGGTGAATATAACTGTAGGTAATTAGCGTTCTGCGATCTGAATTGCACTTTATTGCGTCGTAGCAAGAGTCGCTTTTTATTTAAATGATTTTGCGGAGTGTCCCATCTGTATTAATCTGTGGAACTACCAGTGATTTTAAAAAATCTTTCGTGCATTTGATAGCCCAATTCTTGAGGAAGACTATAGGCTATTTAACATTACGCTAGGACCCATAATAGCCGAGCAAAAAAAAAAAAACAGAAAGAACGCTAAGCGAAGACGACGTAATAGCGCGGGCAGGTGATGCGATGCGAAGGGGTGGGTCGAGGGAACTAGAAAATCACGCGGACGAAGTCGCGGGTAGAAGTTAGTTATTAATAACCAAGTTATAAGTAATCATCACAATATTGTAACCTGAATAACCCATAAGACTGTTTGTCCTCCGCACCGGGAACGGGACGTCAACGAGAAACGAGCTTATTCGGCCATAGTAAATGTACTGTCGCTACTTCAGCGCCGTCATCTTTTTCTCGTTGACGTCTCATTCCCGGTGCGGTGGACAAACAGTGTAATAGTCACTACAAAGGTTTCAAAGAAAAATTTGACAACTAGTCAAGCGTTTATCGGTAATATATTTATATCAAGAGATTGCGTGTCAAATTCTTTATCTTGTTGAACAGATCAATGGCACCTAAGTTCTAAGCGCCAAAGTGGCTGATCGTTAGTGTCACTATTCCACATCAGTATCACGCATGATTTGTTTAGATACAAAAGTTTAGCGTTCAGTGCGTGTTATACATGTGATAGTATCGTGACACTTCGATACCTGCTTGTCTACCTCCGATTATGCATAGCTAAGTACCGATTATTGAATGATAAATGAATCATGCGGTCATTGCGGTTTACCCCGCACGATCGGAATGAATCGTAAAAATAACTATGCTCGGACCAATGACATTATACATCTAGACGTTGCCAGTGGAAGTGAGACACATATATACGAAATAATTAGGAAAATTGAGACAAAGCATCGTATCTTCTGTCCCTTACGGCGTGCCGTATTTTTGCTTTAAAAATGTTGCCAAACAAAGTACTTTCACTGTTAATATTGCTGTCTCATGACCGGCCACGCGGTGGCTCGATCTAGATGTATATTATCTAAGGCTCGGACCTTTAATTAGCTGCAGTAAAATGACACTTCTTAAGAGCGTTGTTGCATTTTTCTTGCTTAAATCGAGAACTTGGGAGATTTTGAAGTGATTTTGGTCACATAATTTATTTTTTTAGCTTCTTTTGACTTCAATCATCGTAATTACCATATATTTTTATTTAAAGTCTATTAAAAAAAACTTGTTCAAATTGAATTATTGACTACGAAAACAGTCGATTTCGAAGGCGCGATTTCCAGATGACGCGCGAAGGCTCAACTTTGAAGTAATCTTACACCAATTATTACTACTAATTAAGAAGGTAAAGTGGTATTCATTCGAAGAGGCATATCCTGAAATTTAAATTGCATTGAGAAAAGTTTGATTTTTAATTCATTAACTTGTATTTTAATCACGTCTAAGATAATCAAAAATCGAGAAATCGACTACAAAAAAACACGTCATTTCTCAGAATCTAAAAGTCATTTGGCAACACAAATCATTTTATACGTAAGAAGAAAGATTGTACTATATATGTGTAAAAAATAAAACATATCTGTCTTCAATCATTTACGAAAATAATTTTTTAAAGTGAGTATAAAATCGGGTGCATCGAACGGCCTAAGTCAGTCGCGCTCTGGCGCTCTTCGACGCAGGACCTACGTCGGTTGACCTCCCGCCGCCGCGCATGCGCCTCGCGTGATATATAGTCAATTGTAGTGCGACTAAATATTTTTGATCCTTTCATTTAAGTAATATTTTAAGAAGCTAACGTGGTAGGCACACTTACTTTAGGAGAATTATGTTACAATTCTTGAATTATGTTGTATTACTTGTAATATTGATATTGTAATTACAATATCAATAATACAATATAATTTGGTCAAAATGTAAATCCAAGATGGTGGCTGCGAAAATTTTTAAATTTTTCGTCATGGGGATCGTTCCCATTGTTCTCGAGGATGCTAAAGCCGATAGTGACGTTAAAATGTAAATCCAAGATGGCGGCTGCGAACATTTTCAAATTTTTCATCATGGGTATCGTTTTCATGGTTCTTCTGGGTGCTAACGTCGATAGTGTAGTCAAAATGTAAATCCAAGATGGCTACAAGAATTTTGGAGGATGAATATGGAGAAAAAATTTATATCAGATTTTTATTTGAAATCTCTACTGCCACAATCTCTATTGTGGATCCGTGACAAAGGAGACGGAAACCATGTCATATAAACTTGGGCCTGGGCCTGGGTTGTAAAAAAATGAAATTGGTGTCAATTTATAGCTACTATATTATCAAACCATCACTGAACATTTTGCGGATTTTCGCGGTCTGAGTTCCGAGTTAAAAGAGATGTAATAAAAGTGAGGTTACATAACGATCTACATATATGTACTTAACAGCTGATTTTTGAAGTTCTTCAGCTCGACGACCACGTAAACTCCCACTCACACACTCACTTTGCCACAATTTACACAACGATCCATGGTGCCAATATGAAATCAGTAGGCTGGTCGTAATATACAAAATAACAAGTTCAAGTCCAACGTTTATGCGGGGTTCTCCGTACCGTGTCCGGTGTGGTAGCAAGGTTCGTACAAGAAGCAAGATCAGAAGTCCGCAGAAAGAAAACAGGGGTCGAGGAAAACATCAATAAAACTATGGGAAATACACTCAAATCGCGACCGCACTAAACGATACGAAACGAGTGAGGCATAGACAAAGGCACTATATAAAGGTGTGTCCAAATATAGAGCGGCATTTGAGCGCGGCTGCCACGCGCGGCTAGCCGCGCTCTGATCGGACAAGGGCCGCGCGCGGCGGTGTTGAGCCTAATATATCTTCTCGTCTCACATCAGTGATGACCTCTGGCACTGAAACGTGCTCGCTCACAACATAATGGGTCTCAATCATAATCAGCCTAATAATGTATTGTGGATGTTCCCACTGCTGGGACACAGGGCTCCTCTCGGTGAGAGGGAGTGGGCCGTAATACACCACGAGGACCCAGTGCGGCTTGGTAGATGTCACATGTCTTCGAATTCTTGGTTCTAGGCGGTTTCCTCACGATATTTTCCTTCACTGATTTGAGAGTAGTGGTGATGAAATTATTTACACAAAGTGCCTGCCTGAGTTCGAAACCATGACCTACTCGTATGTCGGGATCGTTACCATTGGGCCACCATTGCATTGCTCTCTTGGGCCGCATAGTGCAGTCAATCATCCCTTCTAGGATGATTGACTTCACTATCAGCTTCATCCTCGAGAACTATGAAAACGACATCCATGACGAAAAATTTTAAAATTTTCGCAGCCGCCATCTTGGATTTTAATTTTGACTTCACTATTGGCTATAGTCGAAATCGAAAACTATGAAAACGATACCTATACAAATCCTTATCACTTACCACTGACGTGCGACGTGTGGTCGACTGTATAGTCATTAGGTCGACTGGTCACGTACAATACCTGCCTAGGCTAATAAACATTATAAAACCAACCCCACACGAACGCAGCAGTACTATTATTTATTCTGTGGCAGCGGGGTGACCTACCTATTTGAAATTTGAAAACAGTAAACCAAACATTTGCGCATGAGGCGGCTTTATGTATTTATGTATTAGTGTTGGTTCAAATTCAACTGTTTTATGCACTTGATGCGGTTGGTAAACCTATGCCGCAAGAAAAATAAATAATAATAGCTAGCGCGTGGCGTCTTTATCTACATTAAAATAGGGCTTAAATTGAACTGTTTTACACAAAAAAACGATGATTTTGGACAAAAGATGGCTCCGTTGTTAACAAAATTTTATTCTGATTGTGTTCTCCCAGAAATTATAGATCCAAGGAAAAGTCAATCAATCCCCTTAGACAAATGAATAAAATAAATAATAAATAAATATCCTTGGACATTTCACACAACGCCATCTAGTCCCAAGCTAAGCAACCTAATGCTTGTGTTATGGTAACGAGATGGCTGATAAACTTCTTATATACATTTTTTTTTGTAAATACATACATATTATAGATAGAAAAACACCCAGACTCGGAAACAAATAAGTACTTGTAGGTCGTACAAATATTTGTTCCGTGCGGGAATCGAACCCACAACATGCTGCGCAGCAGTCAATTGCTCAGCCACTGCGCCAACCGTGTCGTCAAATACAAATACTTTTATAAAACTTCAATTACTTATAAGTATACAAATACTTAAGCAAATAAGTAAAATGAGTTTATTTTTTTTAAGTACATAATATTATTTTCTTCATCCATATTTGTATAAATTTAATTAAAATACACTAATAATGTATTGTGGACAGTCTTTTTATTTTCTCCGTAAACCTCTAGCTTTTACTTCAAAAAAATATAGGTACGCCATAGCTACGATCAAGATCGTTTAGTCGTCGCAGCATCGCAACTGTGTGCCGTACATGAGGAAAAACGCACACACGCGCACTCGCTACGCGGCGTCGAGCGTCAGATGTTTAAAATCCGAGCGCGAAAATATGCGACCACAGTCTTAACTAATTTCGTTAAAAAATGTTCCCATTTGATAGCGAAATGACAGTAAAAATGACATTAGAAGTGTCATTTTACTGCAGCTAATTAATAGTCCGACCATAGTTACAACCAGATTTATCGATTAAACTCTGATTTTTAATTTGCTTGACTAAAATGACATAACGTAACATGACAGATGTCATTTTTAGACATCTGGCTGTGTTGTCTAACAATAGGTAATAAAAATAATTAATTACCAGAGCCTATTCTCAGACCAAATAAAAAACGACGAAATAGCGCTGTCAACGACGACAACAGGCCGGTTTCCTAACCATGTGTGCAGTTAGTGAGGTGTAGTTTAGTTGTAGTTTGGTGTAAATGTGTGCGTGTGAATGTGTATTGCGTAGGTATGTACAGAGCGGTGTAGTTTTGCGCATGCTTCACTGTATTGTTCGCAGTGCTGTCTTAGTTTTTTATTTGGTCTGAACGCCTATTGAACATTACAAAACATAACGTATTGTGGCTTAGTAACGTAAGGGTCAGCTCACACCTAGACGCGACGCGACGCGACGCTGCGCGCACTTTTATACAAAATACAACTTTACCCATTTCACTACACAGTACTTTTTACAAACACTGCGCCGCGCTACGCAGCGAGACGCCGCACGCCGCGAGCGGCATTTCATTATGTATCTTTGTGTGTAGTAAATAAAGTTATATTTTGTATAAAAGTGCGCGCACCGTCGCATCGCGTCGCGTCTCGGTGTGAGCTGACCCTAAGGTAACATTTTTTGTGATTTCAGATTATTGGAATCTTCCTATCAGATATCATTCTGTCTGAGCAGTCTGCCCCGTTCCCAGGGTTGCACGTTGCTGAGTTTGCTGACTGAGCCGCCTACGCTGTTATGAACCGTCGTCGGGTGCCAACGAGACAGAAGAATAAGCCAGTTATTTTTCCACAGCAAAGAAATGATGTACCTAATTCAAATGTTGTTCATAGCCCAGAAAAGTCACTCTTTGGCAACGTGAAAATATAACAACATTGCTTTCCTTAATCATTGTATATGTACAAAATGATAAATGAAAATTTATTGTTTTGTCAGCGCCATTTGACAAACATACATAGATTCTAATCAGTTTCATAGCATACACTACCATGTAAAGTCATTAAACAAAAGAACAATGATTTATAAATTATATTTTAGAGACTCATCGAGGACAGAGGTATACAAATGACATACCCTTACGTACGTATTCACTAACTTATTACCGGCCAAACCCGGTTTCAGGCCAAACTATATAGTTTGTCCTAGGCCAAACTGGTTTATTAAGCAGGGGCACGCCGACCAAATGGGTTAGGCTAGGTTAGAACTGTGACCAACCGGGTGCGAGCCGAGCGAGCAAAGCGAGCGGTCCTCAGCAGCGGCCAGCGAGCGCAACCTCCAAAGGCTAGGCTAACTAAACGGGTAATTAAGGTTGTTGGCTGCGACATACCTAGCACGCGGAGGATAAGCCGGTTTCGCCTAGGACCAACTACGTTGTCCTGAAAACGGGTTTGGCCGGTGACATAACAGTGATACATTACCTAAAGTCTAGAACGGAAAAGGCTTTAAACAAAACATAACATAACGCCTTGTTTCCCCGAAGAGTTAGGAAAAGGCTTTATAGGACCTAAACAAGAAGAACTGATAAAAGGCGCCGCTAAGGGTTAATCAATATTCTCTTGCTGCCCATGATCATCTAAATGCCTACTTATGCTCTTTTATTCAAGACCCTGATATTTCAACTCTATACAAAATTACTGTAAGAACTCTTTGAATGTTATCCAAAAGGGTGTTTCATTTTAAAAAGCAATTTGCTTGTTGAGTTACAATGAAAAATGAATGATGATGATGAATGTTTTTTTATCAGGTAGGTATTTTATATGGATTATCGTCTGCTACTAAAAATTTCCTCAATGGATGCTAAGTATACAGGATGTATTAGAAAGATGTGGTCTAGGGTGTGGTACAGACCATCAATCAAGCTGAACAACTTTCTTTATGGGGCCAACACTTTTGTTTCCCATGAATAGCTTTAGTATTATGACAAAGTGAATAAGGACAGTCATATTACTCATCTTCGTTATTTTGTAAGCCTTCTAAGGAAAAATATAAACGGCATTATCTAATTGTACTTACTGATAATGATCACCATTATTAATTAATTTCGATATTTCTAAACCCCCAAACGCGAAACAAAATGCGTTGTTAATGACCAAGCAAAAAAAGAGTCAATTTTACCTGTCTAATCTAAAAATAAAGGAGATTTGACATCACTAATACCTCAAGATAGTACCCATATCTTGGTTACACTCGTTTCCTGCATGATAATCAAACCATTTATTTTTGATACAAAGTAACAATCTAATCCAGTAATATCTAGTATTATAGGCATTTCATAAGACTTTTATAGATACTAATATTAAATGACTCAAAGATATGAGAAATAATTGTCATTTTATAGCACACGTGTAAACACAGAACTAGTTTCACTATTATGAATGCTTTTGTTTTATTAAAATAAGTACTCATATTTCGAACAACGACTCGTTGTAGCCAAAAAATAACGTTAGGTAACAACGTACGTAAGTACGCCATAGCGCAATTTCATTGTTGTTCTTTGCTGGTGTTAATTATTAGTTTATCAACAACAGCGTAACACCGATATATCTACTTGTGTTATAACACTGTCTGGTGTCTGGAGATAAGGCGATAGTCACTGATAACCGACCACGCGTAGGGCGAATGCTCCAAACATTTGGCCAGACAAGGTCGTTCAATAGTTCTGTACTAAAATTAACTTTGCACTGCTAGCTTATCAGAATACAGTCTGATCCCGTGTGATAAGTAACATAATGCTGGCTAAGTACCGTACCTATTGATGGAAAACGAATATGTAGATAATCACATAGAAAAACAATGTTACTTATGTAGTGTCATATTCATTAGGCTTTCAGCGCTTCTTTTTGTACCCACCACGTATCGAACCTACTAATCCGGTAGAACTACCTACAGATAGCTACAGGTACACGGTAGGTTACTTGGTGTAACTTAAACAACGCACAACCTCTTAAGGGATCATTGTACTCATCACAAATAAATGCATCCCCAACTAAAATTGGGAAGTATAGTATCTTATCTTAATATATATAATTCTTCTGTGTGTTTGTCACCTAACTCCTCCTAAACGGCTAGACCGATTTAGATGAAATTTTGTGTGTATATTTCAATGTGTTCCTGGATGGTTTAAAAACACAATTGGAGCCGATAGGTGGCGCTGCAGTCGAGTTCGAGGATCGTTCAGATAGGACAACGTCTGTCGGGTCCTCTAGTTATTGATAAATATCTATAACTAGAGGACCTATCTACCTATACATATTTTTCGAAAATTACCTACTCTGTACTCTTCTCAAACTAGTTCAGAGTTACGACCACGTCTATACGAATGAGAATGAGAGCAGTGCAGTGGTGGCCCAGTGGCAGCGGCCGCGACTTACGAGTTGTAGGTCGTAGGTTCGGAACCTCACAGCCGCTTTAAATAATTAAATAAATAATAACATTATTTCGGGTGGCATAGACCAATAGAAACCTTAACCTAGTACATATTTTTATTTGCCATGACTCGAGACAATAAATAAAAAACCAAGACATAGCTCTGTCAACAGTGACGTGAGGCCGGTTTCGTAAACATTTCGTCGCTGATTTAACTAGGTGGCGTAACTGATTTTAAGAAAATTTTACAGGGCAAGCTATTTATCTTTTTTTTTGTAAACTGTAGATATATCGGTCTCGATTTTTGCATTATCATGGAGACCGTAAGGCATAGGTACAGATTTGCCGATTAGACAGATCGATTCGACTTGGAAAATGTAACACATTATTATAATTAGGTCGGCTATCGGCTTAGTCCAAAATGTCAGATGCGTCAGTTGGTTAAATTAGCGACGATTTGTGTGCATTTGTGAGGTGTAGTTTGGTGTAAATGTGTGCGTGTAAGCGATTTTTTATTTGGTTTGAGATTTAGGCTTTAGAAATACTGTGTGAAAAGTCCATTAGTAATATTAGGATATATAAAAAAAATCGACTGTCAAAGGTCCCGAAAGTCAGTTTTTTTTAATGTAACAAACTTCAAGGTGATAGTTATTTTGTTGTACTTCTACTTACATTGTAAAGCGGCGGCGCGGCAAGCTGTGAAGTCAGCTCGTGCAGGCGCGCCCGGGCGGCTTCCTCTTCGGGACCCAGCGCGGCTCCCACACGGCCCACAACCTCCCGCCGGGCTACCACCTGCGATACAAATGTTACTTTAAAGAGGCTCAGGCTGTTAGCCAACTATAAGGTCAAGAGAGCCTGGTGACGGGGACCATCACAGGACACTGCTCATTAAACAAACACTTCCACACAATAGGAATAACGGACAGTCCTCTGTGCAGGGCCTGCATGGAGGCTGAGGAGACCGTTGCGCATACATGTGCTCTTTGAATGCATAGATAGGCGTTACCCAGATTATAACAGAATTTCTTGGAATACCCCGATCTTTCACAGACGTTCTTAAGGTTGATGCGCCAGGGTAGCCCGCGAAATTAAAAGTTTCCTATCAATTAAATCAAACCTCATGATTTCATGAAATCGCTAGATTTGAGATAAATGCTAACTTATGGAGTTGTATTGCTGATTCTAATGATTATAATTCTGTAAAGCCATATTAGCTACGGCCGCGAATCATATTTTAATCAACATACAAGCTCACACTGACCTACAAATTGCAAAAAACGTAAGAAATTTTTAATTTCGCGGGCTACCCTGGCGCTTTCGCCTTAACAGACCCAGATATTTGTTTAACTTCTGGAGGGAGGTGGGCTGGTTAGAATAACCCACGAAGGCCGCCATGGCTCACGCACAATGGTCCACATGAAGGACTAAGTGCGGAAACCAAATCCTTAACATAGAACATATAAAGGACAAGACAAGAGAGAGTGCACTTGCGTCTGCGCACACACTTGTGCACTATAATATCTCCCGAACCGAAGTCTGGTCCCCGCTAAGATTGGTCGCCATGGCCGAAATTCGGTCTGGAGGACTATTATAAGGTCAAGGAACTTGATTCGTAAGCAAGTTGACTGTCGACTTAATTTAGTCCTAAACTGCAATTCGTTGACAGTTGTAAGAACTGTAAGCCCACGATAGCGCGGACGTAAAAATATCGCGGCGGGATTTTGTCACGCACTGATTTTCAATTCTCGGTGTAGGGCCGAGCATTGAGAATACAACATAGTGCATCCCAACGCGTCGCAAAAACACACTGTTGTATTTTCAACTCTCGGCGCTAAGCAGCGTTGAAAATCCAGATCTATATTAGACCTCATCATCGCGCGTTCGTATTTCTGAAGAGACATTGGTGCCGATTCTCTTGTCACAAATGCCTCTAAACTAGACTAAAAATCACTAAAATTTAGTTTATTCCTGTCAAACGACGATTTCCCATTCTGAAATTGATTAAAGTGACACAACTTAACTAAATTTTAGTTTGACTGCACAAGATTGTACTGAGATAATAATATTGTGTTGAGATAATAATTTAGTGAAAATGTCAATTTTGCTATTCTGAATTTTTTCACTTAAAATTTTGATTGTCAAACTAAATCAGACTATTTTTAATCGCGATTAAAAAGGTGTGGAATAAGATTAGTTGCCATGATCTAAAATTCACACAAAAACCTTGACTTCAAGTGCAAAAGCAGTACTGTATTTTTTTTCTTTTCCATATATCTCGAAAACGGTGTGTACTATCGCAAAAATAATGAAAATTTGGCACCCCTTTATAAAACCCTTAAACCCCTACACCTCAACACGTAGGTAACAAAAATAAAATCCACAAAAACACTTTGAAGCTGCCCCCTCCCTGCCCCCCTCCAGCTCTAAAAAATATCTGACACCGTACCGTACCGGTACCGGCGGCGATGTCGGATTGTCTGTAAACAAAATATGACAAGCCTTCTTTTTCCAAGCCACTTTTCATAGTGATTTCGTTCCAATTAAAGCCACCTGGGTCAAATATACTACGAGCACTATACCACGCGGAGTCACGATTGTCAAACTCGATTTTAGTTGTCAAAATTGTTTCTAAATTTAGAGGTCTTTTTTGCAGAATAGCTCTAAGATTCTCATAGCAAAAAGTAAGGAATTTTAGTGATAGTTTAGTTAGTTTAGTTCGGTGTAAAACAGAATCGGCACCAATGATTTCCAAAGCGCATAATTTTCTCGGGATATCTGTAGACATAAGAAGTGGTAGTCGTCACGCGTACCTGCAGCAACGTGTGCCTACGCGCGTGCAGGCGCGCAGCCAGCTGCGCCAGGCGCGCGCTGGCGGCGGCGCGGCGCGTGCGCAGCTCGGCCAGCTCACCCGCCGCGCGCTGCAGCCACTGCGCCTGCAGCTTCCCCTGCTCCGACTGGCAGCGGCTGCGGAACTTTATCTACACGGAGAACGGGATTCAAAAACTATGATTGAAGCAACTAATATCATCATCGTCATCATCATCTGCCTAGTCTTTTCTCAACTATGTTGGAGTTGGCTTCCAGTCTAACCGGATACAGCTGAATACCAGAATTTTACATGGAGCTACTGCCTATCTGACCTCCACAACCCAGTTACTAGGTAATACGATACCCATTGGTAGGACTGCTTGTCAACTTTCGGGTTTCTGACGACCCGTAACGGCTGTCAACTCAAAAACTAACGTATTTTGATTTATTTTAATTAATTTATCCTTGTCAAACTTATTGTACCTACCTAGATTATAAAAGTGAACGACGTGGTCTCCTATAATTGGAAGAGCACAATAATATTTGTTCAGATTCTTTTATACTTATGTTATTGTGTAGCCTCTGTTGGAGGTCCAATAAATAAATAAAATACTACTCAAAAAAATTAATAAAATTGATATAAGACCACCGCGCGTCGTCGTAGTAATTGAGAAATCGGTGTTTACATAAATCAAAAGAAAAAATATAACCTCCCTCTTTTTTTAGACTTGGTTAAAAACAGTACATTACTCGTTTTCAGCGTCAATACAGTGCAACATCCACACTTAAGTGGCTAAATCTCATCTGCCTAGCCCTTTTCCCAATTATGTTAGGGTCGGCTTCCTGTCTAACCGGATGCAGCTGAATACCAGTATTTTACATGGAGCGACTGCCTATCTGATCTCCACATCTAAAACGGATAAAAGTAATGTCCGACCAGTTGAACATTTGGGCCAAGATTTTTTTTTTTTAATTACTACAGCGAAATGTTGCGATACTACGACTTTAGCTCTGCCATAAATAGAATTCACTTAAACTTGATCTTTTTTTTTTTACTAGCCATAATTGTCCCACTGCTGCGCAAAGGCCTCCTTACTCTCTTTCCACCTCTCTCTGTCCAGAGCTGCCAAGGAACAATCTTTATTAAAGGAGTCCAGCTCATCCCACCATCTCCGTTTGGGCCTGCCGCGATTTCGTTTGCCATTAAGCGGGACCCACTGGGTCGTAAGTTTGGCCCATTGATTTAAACTTGGTTACCTCGGAAAATCCAATAATAGGCACGGGTATGTAGTTTTCAGAGTCAGGATTGTCAGCCTGTGCTTGCTTCCACAGTCGCATGTCCATACCTGAAACACAAGTAGGTAATACTGAAATACCACAATGTTTAACACATAGCGTTCGTTAAAGAAAGCATACAACCATCCGAAACATTGTTTCCAATTGACGTTATTTCCACTTCAAATAATATCAACTTCAAACACGTATAAATTAAGTTGATTTCAGAATGACAAATGCGACTGCGACCCCTTGGTAAGACTGGTTGACAGACTTTCGGGCTTCTGCCGACCCGTAACGACTGTCCACGAATGACAGCCAGGACCAACGGCTTAACGTTCTTTCCGAGGCACGGGGGAGTCTCAGAATGTTAAGATGGTCACCCATCCACGGAGAATGACAATCTAGTTACTAAAAATCTTAAATTAATTTACTGACAGACACACAACCTAAACCGCTGGGTCTACAGTACGGTTGCCATTCGTCCCGATACGTCGGGACATGTCACCGTTATTAAGAGTGGGGTTCCGACGTCCCGACAAGCTACAAAATGTTCCGAAAAATACATCAGCATCCCAACTTATACGGAACACACCGAATCGACGAATACGCGATTCGGAATGTAAAATTAATTTTAACATGGGTTGTTAAGAATTTTATAAATTCGTGAAAGGTGACCAACAATTATTGTCCCAAGTGAAATCATCAAAAAAATATAAAAAAGAATGATTGTATCCTCAATATTTACCAAATAAATATTTTTTGTTTTTTAGTTTGTATCACCAACAAAAATTTCCCTTCGCTTTAAATGTCCCGACGTTATCTCGGGAAAATATGGCAACCCTAGCTCTAGAGACATGAAACTTTGCACAAGAGTTCCTTTAGGGTCAAATTGAATTATCGAAACTACACAGACGTGACGGGTATCGATATCTCTGACGGCTATGTTAAACAGTATATGTACAAAGGTGTAACAAGACCCATCACATAGCTGTGAACTACGCATTCTTTATATCAACCTAAGGGCCTGTTTCACCACCTACGATATAGTTCCTATTAACTTACTTGTCAGATTATTTCATACAAATTCTGTTCCATTTTTGAATTTATTCGGTGAGTAGTGGGTATTCGGACATCATGAAATAGGCACTTAGTAACATTGCACAAAAATAATTGCTGGGAAACGAATTTAAAACCTATACTAGAAAGGTTTAGGTAGTGAAATAAAGGTAAACAATCTTGATGTGTCTTTTATCTTTTTTTATTTTAAAACCTCAGTTTAAAAATAAAATGCAACTAAAAACCAATGTAAATACAACAATAATGATTACTAAATCAATTGAACCATTAGTTTAAACAGTAGTTTATTTGTTTAATATGTGTTTGTGTAAAAAGTCACATCAAGATTGTTTACCTTTATTTTACTACCTAAACCTTTCTAGTATAAGTTGTTTTGAACGTACCGGGCGGCGCAGTCTGCAGGTACTGCGCCAACATCTGCGGCGAGGGCGCGGTGACGGCGGACACGGAGGCGCAGCCCGCGCCCGCCAGCGCGTTGCGCGCGTTGCCGGCGTTCAGGAACGCGCCCAGCTCGGCCGCCGAGATGTGCGTGTTGCCCGCACCCTTGTCCACTACGTATATCACCACCTGCGTAAAACAGAACACTTAAGAACACCTGTGTTATGAAGAAGCACAGGGAGGGAGCTGTATAGCGCAACAAACAAGGTAATGTTAGGTTACCATCAGGCTTGATCGAGGTCAAGACACAGATTAATACAGATGGGACACTCCGCAGTTTAGGTATGAAGCTACAAGTACGCGGTGGGCCCCGTGAGAGGGGCCCACCGCGTACTTGTAGCTTCATTCATTCAGTAGGTCAGAAGATATAAGAGTTACGCGATAGAAAGAGAGGCAACTTGTAGTTGAATATAACTGTAGGTAATAAGCGTAGTGCGACCTGAATTGCACTTTATTGTGTCGTAGCAAGAGTCGCTTTTTATTTAAATGATTTTGCGGAGTGTCCCATCTGTACTAATCTGTGGTCAAGATCAGGCCCAGTACGCAACTATGGTCGGACTTTTAACTAGCTGCAGTAAAATGACACTTCTAATGTCATTTTTACTGTCATTTCGCTATCAAATCGTAACATTTTTATCGAAATGACAGATAAGAAGTGTCATTTTACTGCAGCTAATTAAAAGTCCGAGCATAGTAGACCTCGCGAGCACAAACTTTTTTGCAAAAATTAACAAACCACTAAAGTTATTTAATTCAGATTCAAATTAAAACGGGATATTGACCATGTCTTTTGTTTAGTCCGGGCGGCGGCTGCACGATCACTTACGTCATCGAGTTACTGGAAAATACCACATCCACGAAAAGTAGACTTAAAATAGGTAGGAAAAAATTTGGTCTGCCGGGGCTCAGCTTGGAGGATCCGTGGCAGTGAGAAGTTATGCTAGCCACTTTGGACCATCATTTTACCTCATGTGGTTACTGAACGAAACTTTTTCGTTGGTTTTAGTGTCTATTAGTAAGTAGAGTCTAAACTTGAATGGAAAGTACTCTAAATACTGGAGAAGTATTTAGAGTACTTTCCATTCAAGTGTGGTTAAAAATTCCACCCCGTATAAATTTGGTTGGACTGCAAAAATTGCCAGGTTGCGAACTGGCAGACCAATGAATTTTTAAAGGGCATCATTTTAGCTACTAGGAGAACTTGGTTTCACCCTGTAACTCGATGAGGTAAAATATACCACCCCATGTGGCCATAAAAATGGTTAGACTCCGAAACCCTCCAACACCACGCTCGGCCGACAAAGTTTTTTAGACTCAACTAATAGACACTAAAACCAACGAAAAGGTTTCGTTCAGTAACCACATGAGGTAAAATGATGGTCCAAAGTGGCTAGCATAACTTCTCACTACCACGGATCCTCTTAGCTGAGCCCCGGCAGACCAAATTTTTTCCTACCTATTTTAAGTCTACTTTTCGTGGAATGTGGTATTTTCCAGTAACTCGATGACGTAAGTAATTGTGCAGCCGCCGCCCGGACTATAGCCTTGCGACCACTAGACCAATTATAGTATAGTTAAAATCTCGCTGCAGACTTGGTCATAAATCATAATCGGAATAGGGATGTGCGCTAGTTGCGCGCGCTCAAGGCCATTATCGATAACAGAATCATTAAGGTTATCACGTAAACATACTGCATTCATTAATTTTAATTTTCTATTTTTAGTCTTATATATACGTTGTTTTGTTTATATATTTAATATGCTTTGTAGTAAATTTGGTAATAAAATAAAATGTGTATTTATTTCTATCACCCATTTATAAATATATAAAACTACCGATATCACTCATCGACTGCAGTAATGCACAGGACTACGTGTGGGCGTGGCCTGCCCATAAGGCCCGTGAGTGCGAAAGAGAGCGAAACACTCGAATGATTTATGACCGAGTCTGCAGCGAGATTTTAACTATACTATAGGCAGTCGAATTATTTAAAGGCTACAACATGTCCCCGAATTGATGGCACAACCGCTTAAGGGGTGGGGGGGGAGCTCATCATTATGAACAACTTTTAATATGGGAACAAACCTGAAATCGCGGAAAAAAACATCAGCTGCTCACATTTTGACGAGTTTGATGTAGATAAATGTACGGAACAGCTGATTTTTTTTTTCGCGATTTCAGGTTTTGTCCCATAGTCAAAGTTGTTCATAATGATGAGTACAATGACCCCTTAAGCGGTTGTGCCATCAATTCTGGCACATGTTATATATTCGACGTTTCGATCGATGTGTGCAGAGAGAGAAAGAATTACTAAATAATAGGCTGTTTGTCCACCGCACCGTGAACGGGACGTCAACGAGAAACGAGCTTATTCGGCCATAATAAATGTACTGTCGCTACTTCGGCGCCGTGGTCTGTTTTCTCGTGGACGTCCCATTCCCGGTGCGATGGACAAACAGTGATAGGCTTAATCTTAGCACGCACCTGAGTCTTGTTGTCGGACACAGCTTTAACACATTCTATATTGACGGCTAAGTTAGGTTTATTTCCTAACAAACTATGCAGAGACGTAGTCAAGGCTTGCTGGTTGGTTCTAGAAAATAAATATCATTTTGTCAAGTTTTTATCTCTTACTACAGAGTGAAAACTAAAACTATGAGAAGTATTAAAAATGGAACACGAAATAAACAAGCAGCAAAAAAAAATTCTAAGAAAAAAGATAAAAAAAAATTACTAAGAATACAAAAGGCGGGGTCAGTTTTTAGGGTTCCGTACCTAAAGCGTAAAACGGGACCCATTACTAAGACTCCGCTGTCCGTCCGTCTGTCACCAGGCTGTATCTCATGAACCGTGATAGTTAGACAGTTGAAATTTTCACAGATGATGTATTTCTGTTGCCGCTATAACAACAAATACTAAAAAAAACAGAATAAAATAAATATTTAAGGGGGCTCTCATACAACAAACGTGATTTTGTTGCTCGTTTTTACTCGATATTGATAACGGCAACAGGTAGACGCTTGAAATATTCACAGAATATTTAGTTATCTAAGTATTCACTTTAAAAATAAATAATTAAATTAAAATAATACAAATATTTGCTCCAATACAACAAACGTGATTTTTTTTCCGTTTTTATAGATAATGGTACGGAACCCTTCGTATGCGAGTCCGACTCGCACTTGGCCGGTTTTTTAATATGATGTTAAATGTGTATTATTCCTTCATACAGGTATAATGCTTGCACACAATCAAATTACAATGTTCTAATCTTAAAGTGATGGTAGCCTAGAGCAAACACGACATTACAAAGCTGTCTGCGAACACATACTTGATATCCTGTTCAGCCTTGTTAAACAACATGGCGACATGTCCGTCTTTGTCCTCGCGGCCTCCGAGCCGAGAATAGCCCACTGCTTTGAACCTGCAAAGCGGATTCTGTTCGTTCAGCTCCAAAGGAGGCGCGTTGCGACTGTAGTAGGCTTGCCCTGCAAAAGTAATTGAATATAGGCTTAAACTGATGAAATAACAGAGTGACAGAGTGAAAGAGACGACGCTCTACAAACCCGAACTTTTTCTAAAACTCGATGTGCCATAGTTACGACCGATTCCTGCACCCCTAAGAATGTGAAATGTGAATGTGACAGAGATAAGTGGGTAATGACACTGTCTCATCAATCAGACTTACGATTAAGCCCAGCCCCCTAATTGCGTAACAGACTTTCAAACACAATCTGAATTATTTTGAAGCATATTGCTAAACCATTGCTTCATATGTTCGAAAAATTTATCTGCTCAGCAAC
Organism: Cosmia trapezina; assembly: GCA_905163495.3. NCBI lineage: Eukaryota > Metazoa > Arthropoda > Insecta > Lepidoptera > Noctuidae > Cosmia > Cosmia trapezina. The sequence continues at coordinate 22,148,854 of LR991022.1, forward strand.
GTAAATAACGCAATGAATGTTGTTGAACTGTTAAAATGAAAGCCATTGCTACTGTAAGTGTGTTACGCAATTACTCCGCTGTACTACGCGAACCACTCATTTTAGTACTTATTGAATTTAAGTAGAACACTAAAACAATAGAAGACTAAGGGCCTAATTCACCACCTACGATTAGGGCCAATTTCACGATGTCCGAATAGCCACTACTCACCGAATAAATTCAAAAATGAAACAGAATTTGTATTAAATTATCCAACAAGTAAGTTAATAGGAACCAAACAATAGAAGCCCGAATTGGTGAATAACTTAACTCACCAGTGCCCCACTGTGCTTGTATGAGGTTCCACTTAGCAAGCACTTGGTCTCTCTCGTCCCCAAAGACGCAACAGTTGAACACCGCTGCCACCAACGCCTCGTGAGCAGAAGACGGGCCCTGCGGCTGTTGTTGCTGTTGTTGCTGCTGCTGCTGTCAACAGAGCAGTATTCATTTGATGAGCCCATTCAACTCTCGAGCAAAAAATTACACTTGGGGGTCCAACACACATACTATACTTAGAGGGGAAGCGCTGAGATAGCACGCGAAATTATTATTTTTTTTTTACAAATTTTGCAATTTGTAGCTCAGTGTCTGGATGTCGGTGTATGTTGATTAAAGTATGACTCGTGACCGTAACATAGATGTATTTACAAAATTATAATCATTAGAATCAGTAATACTCCTCAAATGTCAAGATTTCATGAGAAACCATGAGGTTTGAGGTCAATTCTAATTCTAATTATATTCTAATTGCTGATTCTAATGATTATAATTCTGTAAAACCATATTAGTTACGGCCGCGAATCATGTTTTATTCAACATACAACCTGACACTGACCTGCAAATTGCCAAAAAAAACGTAAAAAATTTGAATTTCGCGGGCTACCTTAGCGCATCCCCCTGAAGGAGAATGACTTAGGTAAATATGTATTGTTAAAATGACCTGTCCAAACTGTGGTGCTGATCCAAGAACATTGCCAAAACCCGTGAAACCAGTGTTTGGTTTAGTTCCAAATGATTGTCCAAAGTTGCCAGTAGTACCAAAGGGGCTGCCAAATGTATTGGCACCAAGTGTGTTAGTACCAAATGTTGGTGCAGCACTGCCAAATGTTGGTGCGCCGAATGCTGGTGCAGCACCAAATGTGTTGGCGCCAAATGAGGTATTTCCAAAACCTGAAGAAAAAATTAATTGGTCAATATCAAAAACTTTACTTGCACAAAACTTGCAAGTAGACAATGTGCATAAGTATAGTAGATAGTCATAGTACCTGTTGTAGGTTTAGCAGGAGTAGCACCAAAGCCAGCCCCACCAAATAAAGAGGGTGCTGTAGCAGCAGGGGCAGTGCCTAGCGCTCCAAATGGTGCAGCTGTGAAATAAAACAAATGTGACTTGTTTTTTTTACATTATTCATTTGCATTATGTTTTATTATAACCTATATTATAATTCCCTGTCCAAATAGTTTCCTTTTTTATGGTTATATTATTTCACAATTTTTATTTTTGTGATACTTGTATTCTACCAGTACTCATTTACGGACGCCAAACTTGGACAACCACTAAAGCCCATAACAGGAAATTAGAAACATGTCACTTTGGAAGTATGTTAGGAGGGTCGCTAAGGATAGGGAGTAGTGGAGGCCTTTGTCAGGGAACATACAGCGGGGATGTTGGGGTAAACTAATTCTATACTAAGTCATATTTATCAAAACTCTAATTGTATTCAACTTAACAAAATAACCAACGTAAGTACTAACTTATCTCTCTGATTAAAGGCTTATTATTATTATCATACCAATCAAAACAACACAACATGAATGATGAATTTGAATTGATAATTTAAAGAAAATTGTGATTCATTTCACAATTTTCTTTAAATTATCATTCAAAGCTAAGACTTGCTTAGTTTGTTACTATTGGCTTAAGTATTTCAATACTGCCATGTAAAAGCTCACTCCAGAGTCACAGTCAGTTGTTTATTGATTTAGTTACCTGTACTAGTAGCTGGTGCACCAAATGAGGCAAAACCTGTAGATGTGGCGGGGGCTCCAAAACCACCAAAACCAGTAGTAGTAGTAGTTGTTGCTCCTCCACCAAAAGAAAAGGTAGCTGAAACATAACAGATAAACAATTTTTTAAATGATTGCTAAAGCATCTGATAAAGATGTTGATACCCATACCACAGGCTGGTTACTGGTTGGTACATTACCTCATTTTAGACTATATAGTACCTGGTTGATGGAAAAAGGGGGCTTGGCAGCAGCACAATGAATGGCTCAAAATAGTAAACTAGTAATAAAGATATAACTAAATGATATATTTCGGTAGAAGAACATCAGCTAAGAAAAAATTTCTAACAACATAGTTGCTTAGTTACAGATCATAAGACCATGAAATTACATACGTAATAAAAACTATTTTCAACACTGGATGACCGAGCTCAGCTCGGGTAAAAAAGATATGAGACCTAGCTAGATTGATTTTTCGCTACCCCCTATACAATATTGCAAGTTTCATTAAAATCGTTAGAGCCGTTTTCGAGAACGTGATAACAAAATATATTTAAAAGTATATAATTATTGGTCAGTGGGTTGTCTTAAGGGCGGAGTTATACAGGGTTACTGGTACCTCGACCACTTCCTTGCAGGACGCCATAGTAGTATTCAAATGCATCAAATTAAGCCACCAAATGTTCTACCGAAATTCAGTAGTTTTTGAGTTACTTCGATTTTTAGTTTTTATTGAAAAATCCAATTTAAAAATGATTTACGGCGGAACTATACTGGAATTTAAGTTAGAAATATTAGCTGATGCAGCAGCAGATCTTTGCTAATTAAAAGTTTGAAAATGCCCAAAACTTTGACAAAAATCACTAATTAAACATTTTATTTTTTGTAATTTTTGTCTGATAAAAATAAAAATTAAGAAAAAATACTGAATTTCGGTAGAACATTTGGTGGCTTAATTTGTTGCATTTGAACCCTACTATGACGTCCTGCAAGGAAGTGGTCGAGTTACCAGTAACCCTGTATACACGCTGAAATTTTAATGGTTGTTATCGCGCAGCTGAACGATTTGCTCTCAGTAGTACTATCGATTCATAGAGTCAAACTTAAAAATAAAAAGGTTTTTGTTTTCAAATAATTAAAAAAATATGCAATAAACTCGAAAGCGTGAGAGACAATAGTAGTCAACGGGGACCGCCTCCCGACGGACCCCCGCCCTGCGCCCGCGCCGCCCGGCCTTCTCAGTTATCCCTTGACCGTCGTACGCGCAATGCGATATCGTGATTTGCAAAAATGGACCGACATTACAGTTATTCCAATTTGGAGTACGTCGCTATGGTGCAACTGTACGCTAGGGCTGATTATAACTCCCACGCTGCCCGACTACTTTACGCGGAACCGCAACACTTGGAGTCGCTCCGTCTTCACGGCATTCAGAACCCCCAAGTCCCACAAGCCCGGACGATCGTAGTGGCAACACTTTGGCTACTCGATCATGGGCAGTTCGTGACACCAGCGCATGCACAGGCCAGAGGTCGATCGGTCGTTCATTCGACGTGCGTTTGTGCGTTTTAGGGCGAGCGCGCATTGCGGTGCGTTTTTCTACCGCATAATCTGTGAAGTATGGAATGTCTTTGAAGTGCGCGCACTGCGGTCATGCGTTTTGTTACTGTAGGCCCCGCCCAGTGCGGCCGAACTAACGGAAACGCACCGTAGTGCGCCCTCGCTCTTAGTGTTAACGTGTGGGCCGGCGTAATTAATGGCCAACTCATTGGACCGCATTTCGTGACGCGACACTTGACAGGTGCAACTTAGAAATGCTACGTAACGTCATCCCGGACGACTAGTCGACGTTCCGTAGATTTAGTCGACGTTCCGCCAGAGGTGCCCGTGGATAATCTGCACTACCAGCATGACGGGTGCCCGGCTCATTATCAGCGCGCCATGCGATTGCACCTGGACGCGGTGTTTCCCCAGCGCTGGATCGGACGCGGCGGGCCAGTCCCTATGCCAGCTAGAAGCCCGGACCTAACTCCGATGGACTTTTACTTGTGGTCTGAGCTAAGCGCCTGGTGTATCGTGGTGAACACGAAACTCGTGACGCGTTAATAACGGCGATACTGGACGCTTTTAATACCGTAAGACGTGACAGAGACACTTTAATAAAATTGAAAGACAATCAAATAAAACAAGCTCAATTGTGTATTGAACGCAGTGGGTTGTACTTCGAACAATTACTTCGTTACCGGGAAGTGTAGTAAACAATACATGTCCCAAACCCAAGGTTCTCCAACATCTGGCAACTCACGCACAATGGTCCACATGAAGGACTAAGTGCGGAAACCAAATCCATCTGGCAACTTTCTAAAATGGTTAATTGTGGTATTTTCCTCAAAAAACAACATGTGTAGGTTAGTTAGTTACTATCGTTGTAAATAAGTTGATTCCTATTTTTAAATATGCCGTTAATACAGTATTAACTAATTAAAAAAATATTTATGCAAGTTAAAAACGTGTTTTTCAGTTTCGTGTACCTAAGTAAGTTGTAGGTAAGTATTTATGACGTCCTAAGCCAAGCAAACAAACCAAAAACTTAGCAAGCTAAGTGATGAAGGGAAAATTGGAATAACTTTTAGGTAAGTAGTGCGTTTCGTTAACTCAGGAGTAGGTAGCTATCAGCTGTACCGCGAGGGTCAACCATCGACCGCCCGCCGTGCAAAGTCGGCCGTTCGCGCCTACTATTGCTTCGAGGTCGCTTTCGAGTTTTGTTTTTCACAATTGTAAATCTGCCATTTTTTAATATTTTATTTTTATTTTTTTATATAAGTATCGATTCTACTACCAAGACAAAGTAATTTCGCTGCGGGAAAACAACCATTAAAATTTCAGCTTGTATAGGTACAAATATTGCTCATTTCATGGTTAGTCCAGTAAAAATAGTGTTTGAGATTGCATTAAAGACACTTTAGTAAATTGGTTTTGAAATAATAGTATAGTTATTTACGTATGCATTCGTGGCAATTTTGTGCTCATATGGTCGGAGGAACCTCAGAAATACCTAAAGTTGTGTTTTTACTGTTTAACGTTAAACAAAAAACACACTTTAGGTGAAAAGTAAGATTATCGTCTACAGCCAGCCTAAAATTATAGTACATAAGTAATCCCTCGGTTTGGGTACAAAATTCTTAACATTACGAGATTTTTTCTTTCATGGTGTGATAAATGAGACTTAAAAAATCGCACTTTCGGGGATTTTTCTGTTTATACATTCCAAACGTTAGCCTCGAACCTATGTTCAGTTTTCACCTTGGTGACTGCTCAGGAACATAGTTAAAAAGTGTTTTATCATGTTTTGTATATTGTACATAAAAGACACTTGAAATATTTTGTAGGCTGTGCATTAACATTTTCATTCTTCATATGTAAGTGTCATAATCCCCTGATTAAGTGATAAGGATTCTTCGCAAAATGCATAAAACCTAAATTACCTACACAATATAAAATGCCAACCTTGACCGAGCGCCTTGCATCCCCCGCGTCGGTGTGCGAGAGGGACGAAGTTATCGGATGTGAAAAAGATGGAGCTATTGTTTAACTGCTCAAATAATTACTGAAAATTTTCTTCTCATTACGCAATGAGATTGTTTACGATGCGCCCGGATTTTGGTACTTATTTATTATGTCTTGCGTAATATGCGGAAAGTCCTTAGATAATGATTCTGTCACCGTTGGCAGTAAAGGTTTTAAAACTCTATGTTTTAGTGAGCTTCGGAAAGACAATTTATTTCATTTCTCGGATAATGTGCCAATGATTTTACATACAAATTGCCGAAAACAGTAGTATACAAATCAAAAATGCGAAAGGTATAATACCATGCCTACTCTGCAATCTACCCACTCGCGCGACAATTGCACGAAACTGTACCGGAACGAAAAGCCAGGATTGTCCGACTACACGAAACTGACGTTGTTGTTGTTACGTCAGCAAAGAGAAAAATCTGAAATTATTCTATTGTTAGGATTTTAATAAACTCAGTACACAGTTATACCTATGGGATATAATAAATGCGCTTTACATCAGGATAAGCGCATTTTTTCTATCAACTACCGCCTTCTGGATCGAATCATGTAAGGTAAACGCGGGTGAAGTCGACAGTGACCCAGTAGTCGTCTAATTATCTAAAAACATCAACATCTTTTTCTACTAAACACAATGATGTTAATAGTACTAGATCAGTAGTGTACGGCGCCGAAGCGTTACTACATCGTATATGTCCGCAGGCATATCCGAGTTCAGTTGTCAGCTTGACGTCAAGTGAGCAATTGCTTAGCGATAAAAATATCAAAATAGTGAAATGTGCGATTAAAATTTGTATGTCACGGTCTGAAAAGATTACTAAGGCAAGTGGTAATACATTTCACAAGTAACTTTGCTGAATTTTGTTCAGATTATCCAAAAATTTATCAAACATTGTTTCTGCCATCAGTGTTCTGATGTTGTGGACTTTTGGGAGTTTAGTGAATGACGAATGTATGTTCCTGTAAGCCTAAATTATTATTGTAGTCTGTTTGGATTAAACATACTGTACAGTACCCAAACACTCACTGAATGGAAAAGTACCCAAACAGTCACTGAATACAAAAGTAACACATGTCACGTGTAAGTATGTCAAAGGTTTTAACGTAATATATCACTACATCGTCCACCAAAATTAATTTTATTAGCAATAAATACTCTTATATGTAATGACTAATGACTATGAGTTTATATTTTTAAATGAAAAATAATAGATTGTTTATGATCACATTGTGTTATATAGTGGTGTGCTGTGCGAAAATAAACCGGTTCATTTTCAATTAAAGTAAACTAGCTGCGCCCTGCGGTTTCACCCGCGTAGACCGGGATAAAAGTAACCTATGTGTTAATCTGGGGTATAAGCTATCTACTTACCAAAATCCCAAATCGGTCCAGCCGTTTGAGCGTGAAGAAGTAACAAACATACAAACAAACAAACAAACAAACACACGCACTTACAAACTTTCGCCTTTATAATATTAGTGTGATGTGATTACTGTGATTAGTAATCGATTATTAAATCGAATTGTTAAACTACGATCAAATACAAGTTAGTTTATAAATCCAAGATACGTTTCAGAATTTTTAAGATTGACAAACATAACTAACTCAGTAGTGAAACCCAGAACAGTCGTCGTAATTTCTTTTAAATGACGTACTTTTTTAGGGTTCCGTACCTCAAAAGGAAAAACGGAACCCTTATAGTATCACTTCGTTGTCCGTCTGTTTGTCTGACTGTCTGTCAAGACCTTTTTTATCAGGAACGCGTGGAGGTATCAAGTTAAAATGAATATCAAATACGTAAGTCGTCTATGATCCTTTGGAGCTCTAAAAAAATCAAGCTTCTAAGTCTACGCCGTAAAAAAATACGGCCATTTATGCAACATATTTTGATACTCGCAAGTAAATCAAAACCTATGGGGTACTTACCGCTGACCTAGAATCATGAAATTTGGCAAGAAGCAAGGTCTTACAGCACAAGTAAAGGAAAAAGTCTGAAAACCGTTATTTTGTCATTTTATCGCATAAACATTTTTTTTTTGGGATTTCTTGTTTTTCAGCTACAAATGTTAAGTTTGTTTTTGGATACATTATTTTCAATTACGGAGACCTTCATTTTGCGTGGCCCACACGCGCTTGGCCAGTTTTTATTACTATTAAAATGGATCGAAACAGATAAACTATAGTAATTTACGTTATTTAATTTTCATCGCAACGTATGTACATTCATCATAAACGCGTCAATAGGTGCAGTACTAGACAGAGTGATCTCTTATTTGTTTTCCAGGGTACCTGAAGATCAGAAGCACATGGAAATATTCCATATTACAATCTTTCATTATAATTGATTCAATGAAAACCTTCATTAAATTCTTGGGAAATGATGTTGATCGTTGGCAACTCTGGCCGTTTTTCGGGTAACAATGTCTTGTCTCATTTCAACGTAATTAGTTTGACGGTAGAAGAAGTGAGACAAACATAGATTATTTTGACAGATTGACATATTTATGTATCCGTTTCAAAGCTACGTGTTTAAACTCGTAGAAGTCGGTAAGTCGGTACGTTTTTCTGAATTATTTTGTAGGACGCTGCGCCTCTAGTATTATAATACCTCATTGACTAAACATTAAACTTGCCGATTTTATGGCAACCTATTCTTGGTAACATATTGCAACGTCTGAAATATTTTACTTGAAAAGTGTGTCCGACATAAATTTAATTTTTTTGCAAGTTCAGCTGCTAAATGTGAAGTCGGCACGTAGTTTTGTTTTTCGATTTGTGAAACTTCAGTTGGGTCTACGCTAAGTCTGATTATTTGATGAATTAGTTAAGTTAATTTGCTAACGATAGGAGTAACTTGAAATTTGGAACACTTTAATCACAAAAGTATTTTTTTTCGAACGTGACATCTATTGGTACCTAAAAATTCCTACTTGACCCAGATCTCGTCATTTAATAGTTGCCTCTAAACCCGCCAAATTCTAGGTATTTTAGTGTTTTATGCCACAAAATGCGAATAATAACTATTATTGTGACCGCAACATAGTTGTTAACGCTTTTGTACACACAACATTAATTAAATTTTTAGAAAATTACATTTTGCAGTAGTAAACTACTTAATACATTTACGGTTTAGTTTAAGTCATAATGAATTTGCTTCCTAAGATAAATTTATGGGTAATAAAGGGTGTGCAAGTTGTTAGAATGATTAGCACCACTGGGCCAAACTGGTCCACTGGATCCGGCGGGTCCTTCACATGCCCTAATCTTGTTGATTCTGGAAAGAAGCCAGTTGATTCCAAAGAGAAAATTATTAAGAACATGTCATGCGTTGAGCCACATTGTTCCAGCGTATATCTTCGGCAAAACCGAAATATAGCAAATAAAATCGTTACCTATGTCGGAGGGCAACCCGGAAGGCACACAGACTGTCGCAAAAGCTTTGGCAAAAACAGAAGCGTCTGGCAAGGAAGCAAGTGAATTCTTAACACGTTTTTACGGTGACCAGGTAAAATATTATTATATTATAATAGCAGGTCACGTTACTACAAACTGTAAAATTTTCTCATTCAATTTTGAACTTAACCTTCAACAATTGCTCAGGTGCTGGTAAAACTGTAGGCATACCAGGCCTGGGCTTCGGCCCGTAATGACAGGTGCGACTGTCAACGTGCTCGCGCGATGTTAAAAGAGCGTTAAATTCTCCCGCCAAGTATTGCGAACGGGTGTTACGGAAGGCGCGTTTTGACCATGTTGGACGAATTGAGGCCAAGTTGGCATCCTTTCTGGTAGCAAGGAGTTCTGATCGCTGTCTAAATCGGTCTAGACAAATTTCTGCCATTTGCTGCCTCTTATGCTTAAGTCTGATGGAACACTGGCTCATCCCGCGCAAGAAAGTGCAAACTTATTAGTCTTTATCTTTGCCGAAAATTCACGCCTTGATGCGGCCTCTAACATACCCCACTGTAGTTCCACAATGCCGGAGATGGCAATCTGGTCAAATTCAATGCTCTGAAAACAAAGGCGCCACTTTTCACTGCCAAAAGGAGTCAGTTTCAGTTATCTCCTACTTTCCGAGGAGCATCTGTACTAGTTACCGACCGCCTAGAGCTTTTGGGCATGGAGTTGACGTCTGATCGGCTCAACCATCGAATCAAAAGCACAAACTTAATTCCGGACAAAAACTGATTCTGTTATTCTGATCGCACATATTTTTTTGCCAGACGTCTCTTAAAATTTTTAAGCAAAAATATGTTACAATTTAATTAACCTTGCTGTTTTTATTACCTCCTGCTCTGCTACAACCTTTAGTAAATCTTAGCATTCAGTCTTCTACCTACCTTTTGTTTCTTAGACTCTTAACAAACACGTACAGTATGTTCAAGGTCTGAGAGTTCACATTAACACAAAAAATTGAACACGACTGGGTCCTTTTGACGAGTAATAGTACAAATCCGACGACTATTGGTACAAATCGCCCTTTTTTTTAACTATCTAAAGTACTAAAATTACCTATTAGTCTCTTTTTGCATGGAACATTTGTTCCATTCTGTATCTGAGAAGGACGTTGATAGCTGCGCTACAGTTTATACTTTTGCAGCTATCATCGTTTTACTTGTGTACCTAGGTACTTCTTGTGTTATTGTACCAAAATATTTTTTTTTTAATTTTGCTGATATTAATATTTTGCCTAGAAGTAGGTACACGCGGCTACACATCAAGCTATACATTTCCAGTTTACACTGACCACTCATTGTTAGGAAATCCTATACAATGCGAGATCAGCATATACTGGAAATGTATAGCTTGATCTGTAGCCGTGCGTACTATTTCATTTTAAAACACCACATCTTTGTTTACTCATGTGGTCTAATTACACGAATCCAAAATAAAATTTATGTAATAGACGCGGCCGCTTGATGCATCGCGACGCCGCCGCCGCCACCCGCCCGCCGCGCGCCGCCCGCTCGCACCCTCTCGCGAGTGTTTCATTTTCATTTAATTATTAGAAATGCTTTAGAGATATTCAGGGGATTTCTTCCAATTTGAGTAGACAAAAATTGTTGGTAGTAAGATTCATAAAAATATCCTGGGTGTCTTTAATGTACAAGGGTTAAATACAAATTTAACTTCACGAAAAAAAAAGTATAATAGTCACGTTGGTGATAATTTACCTAGTTATTTGTAGTAACTATTTAAATACTTTGACAAAATTTCACTCTCTAGGTAAGTACTGTTTTGAAGTTATCATTTATTTTATATAAAATAGTCAATATGGTACTTAATATGTTGATTTTGACCGGGGATAATTATTTCCATAATTAAAACTTTTGAAAAGGAGCAGCCATGTACAAAATCACCAGTGGTCCATTTTTTGTTCCCACTTAAATTTAATGTTATTGCTATAATTGCTAATAACTCAATATATATAAAAAAAATATCGGGGATTACTGTCAATTTATGTATTTCAGCTATTTATATATTTAATTCTGAATTATCACCCAAAGAGCATTTATTGCAATCTACTCCATACAAATCGATCTATTTTTACTGGACTAGGTATAGTTTATAGGTAGTTGAGACATAAATGCTAACTCGAATAGGGATAGTGAGGGTCACAATTTTATTAGTCAAAGTGGAAGACGGCAGTGGCGTTTCTGATGTCCAACTTGCAATGATAAATTTATTAGTAAATCATGTTTTCTGGATAAACATTTATCATCTAAACTAAACAAACAGATAAACAGTGAACTTACGTTTCGCTGCAGCGCCGAAGGCTGAACTTTGAGTACTTGGAGTCCCAAATGAAAAAGCCATTCTGTTATTTGTAATTATTGTTCTGGAAATGGCAGAAGGAACTTAACGCATTACGAAAAGTTTGTAATAATCACTGTATTTATAATGTGTACACACAACCTGGAAAAAAATTGTAAACAAAAATTAACAAATGTGAGGTTACTTTTGCGCCGTTCAAACTTCAAAGTAAACATTCACAATCAAATTGACAGTTTTTGAGTTACAGAACCTCAAGAGGAATCAAATCAAACTTGACATTGAGGCCGCATTCCGAATTAAACCATAATCACTCACAGCGCTCACATCAATATTTTCCGATTTAGATATCACGTTTATGACAGCTGAGAGCTGATACGTAGTATCCCTAAGTAGTCTGTGGAGAGCTGTCAACAATTGATAATGGTCGGCGGTATCGCAACTTAGATAATATACATCTAGATCGAGCCACCGCGTGGCCGGTCATGAGACAGAAATATTAACAGTGAAAGTACTTTGTTTGGCAATATATTTAAATTTTGCCATGCAAAGTACTTTCTTTGGCAACATTTTTAAAGCAAAAATATGGCACGCCGTAAGGGACAGAAGATACGATGCTTTGTCTCAATTTTCCTAATTATTTCGTATATATGTGTCTCACTTCCACACTTCACACTGTAATCATGGCAACGTCTAGATGTCTAATTCGTCATTGTATCGCAACATGGCGCATGTCATGACGTCATCTATGACGATTCACGGGACATCGTTCGCGCTCACGCTAACTCGGAACGGGTTTAAGCGCGCTCAAATCACAGAACATATTATATACCCTACGGTTCAAATCGATTACAGTGTAACTCGGAACGTACCCTGACAGCTGCATTCCGAGTTTTTTCCGAGTATTTGACATGACATTACTTATTGTAACGTTTCGTTTCGAAAAATTTTCTGGTTTTCTGGAGATAAGAAATTATTGTGCAAGTTTGTTTCGTATTTATTTAACAATTTTATTCTACAATCATAATTTTGATGAGGAATAAAAAAAAATAAAATAAAATAATATTTATTTGTTCAAGACTTAAACCTTTACAATTTTACATTTATGTAATTAGACTGAGATACTGGCAAGATACAAAACTTGTGTAACTGGGCTTAAACTAGGAGGATTCCTGTGCTATAAGCACCAGTTACTTCCGTCACCACTGTTTCGAGCTGCCATTACAAGTGCGGAGCGGAGCAAAACAAGTATTATACTTTAAGTACAAATTACAATATTATGAAATTAAATTATTAATATAAACATGCGTGAGTGTGGATGTGTATGTTCGCATGAGTGTGTGTGTATGATTGTGGGGTGTGTGTCAGTGTGTGTAGGCATGAGTGTGGATGTGTAAGTTCGTATGAGTGTGTGTGTGTGATTGTGGGGTGTGTGGGGGTGTGTGTAGGGGTGTGTTTGTGCGCGTATGTATATGTATTTGAGTGTTGTGAATGGGCCTGAGTGGCTTAGTGTTTTATTTTATTTTATACTTTTTAGCATATTTTCTGTATTTTCATAATTTAGAGAGAGAAGGAAGTCGTCTAAGGTAAGTTTTAGTTTTTTTATCGGTAGGTTATATAACTGTGTATTCTTACTTATTTTATTATAAAGATATGGACCCATGTAGAACGGTTGTCTCCTATAGAAGTCTGTTTTACACGGTTTCAGGTCAAAGACTAGGTCCTTCCTACGTTTGTTCCTTAGTCCTTCCGGGTTATACGTTGAGCCTTTATGGGTTATAAGCAGAACCCTCCTGATATAAAGTTGTCGTACCGTTAAAACCATACAATCCTTATATAGTTGCTCTGTTGGATACTGAAAGTTTTTTTTGTGTATAACTTTTAGAACTGCTCGCTGGGCTCTTTCTAGGTTTAATATATGAGTTTTGTGTGTACTCCCCCAAACAGAGATACAGTATTCCAGTACTGACTGGCATAATGATAGATAAATTATTTTCATCAGCTTCAAGTCGCACACCCTGCGTAACTTCTTAAAAACTGTTATTAACTTTCTAATCCTAGAGCTTAGTATTTTTACGTGATTGTGGAAGTTTAACTGGTCGTCTACTTGTATTCCGAGATATTTTATGCAGTTTGTTTTTTGAATGGGAAGACATCTGCATTCACTGATATTGTTCTGAGTGCAGGTGTGTGCTCGGACTTCAACCAAATCATTAGCGGATTGTGGAGGCTTCTTTATCGAGAACATGAGGTACTTAGTTTTTTCTAAGTTAGGAGCTCGTGGCTAAGTAATAACAGCCGCACTTGCTGATCCATCAGGTTAAGGTACGCTTGCCGGGGTTGGTCAGTGGATGGGTGACCAACACAGCAGGACTGCGGCAAAGATTTAAATCATTAGATTCGTCCAACCGCGTCAAAAGATAGTCGCATTTCTGCATGTTATGTATATTCCAAGAGCTAGATCGAAGAGCTTACGATAAAATCTTTGATCTAGCTCTTGAGCTATACTTAAAAATTGAACTCATTATAATTATCTTCTAAACTAAAATCCATCTAAGACCCGACTAAATCTGTGACTTAGCGAAAACTTGCGACTAATGGGGTTGGCTACTGTCAAAGTGGCGCTAGCATAGCTTTAACCAAAATTATATTCATTTGTATGAATTTTTTGATATAATTTGATTTTACAAAATGCCTAAGAAATGTGAAGTGCCTTATTGCAAAGAAATAGGTGCACACCAATTTCCGATAGCTGTAGAATTAAAAAAAAGTGGTTAAAAAAAGTAATTTAAAAAAGTGGTCTAGTTTGGCTTTTTGTAGTAATGTAATTGGCGAAAAGTATTATGAAATGTATACTTCCTACAAACAAAACTATTTCATAAATAAAATAGCTTGATGTATAATTTTAAGAGTATACCTTTCAATAAGGTCTGCTTTTCTTCCTTGTAAAGAAGCACCTCGTTTTTTTCAGTTCAGCCTTTAGCTCGCTTATTCTCCATGTTGAGTACATATTTATCTTATCATCCATCCTGGTATTTTGATGACAAAATTTACAATACCGAACACACAAATTGAGTAAACAAATGTGACAGGTGAAAGCTATGCTAGCGTCATCTGCCAAAAGTTTTAAGGAGCCAACCCCATTAGCGATTTTGGGAGAAGTTAGATCTTCCTTAAGTGGCCTAGTTTTTAAGATATAAATGTGGCCAAGCTGGGGAGACGTTCCAATTCTGATATTTGCCGGCAAATTCCGACTAATTTTTGATGTTATCAAAATTAAAATCCCTGATGGTGGCCATGCCAGTGTCAGCCACACTTCTGTGGAGTACATTTAACCTTTTAACGCCAGACTTCATAACAGTTTGTCGTGCCCCAGCGCCAAGCACAGTAAATTAAAAAATCTTTTTGATAGAATCACAGATTGTGACTATAGGACACAGACTTATGCCAATATAAGTCTGTGAGAGCTGTTGTATTTGGTCGTCAATATTCGACACGAAAATAATTATTAAACTACCATAATAACTTATATATGTTATGACGTGTAGGTACATTATTTAGGTACTTATTACAAAGTTTCAGAAATTAAAATATTTCAGATTTTAATTTTAACACCGCCGTGTGGTGTGGCTGACACTGGCTTGGCCACCATCAGGGATTTTACTTTTGATAACACAAAGATCTAGTCGTTAATTAGTCGAAATTTGTCGCCAAATATCAGAATTTGTCGGTCACTGGTTCAAAAGTTATAAGGGGTCATTGGTGGCCGATCTGGAGAGAGTCTCCCCAGCTTGGCCACCTTTATATCTCAAAAACTAGGGCACCTAGAGAAGATCTGTTTTCTCCCAGATTTAGTCGCTAATTAGTCGCAAGTTTTCGCCAAGACACAGATTTAGTCGGGTCTCCAAGAGCTAGATCAAAGATTTTATCGTAAACTCTTCAATCTAGCTCTTGAACTATACTTAAAAATTGAACTCATTATATCTTCTAAACTAAGACCCGACTAAATCTGTGACTTGGCGAAAACTTGCGACTAATTAGCGACTAAATCTGGGAGAAAACAGATATTCGCTAGGTGCCCTAGTTTTTGATATAAAGGTGGGCAAGCTGGGGAGACTCTCCAGATCGGACACCAATGACCCCTTATAACTTTTGAACCAGTGACCGACAAATTCTGATGTTTGGCGACAAATTTCGACTAATTAACGACTAACTAAATCTTTGTGATATCAAAAGTAAAATCCCTGATGGTGGCCAAGCCAGTGTCAGCCATACAACACCGCCGCCCACTGCTTTGCAGCTGTAACAGCGGTTGTATTAACGAATGAAAATGATTAACCACGATTTCCTTACACAATAATAACACGCAAACAATCTTTGAAAACACGTGATTTGACATTAGTTTTAGTTCCGACCGATGAGACTTATATGACAGTTTCTGATAGAAACTAGTATTATTTTAGATTTATTAACAGTTATAGTTTAGAATTTTAACCATGTCATTTGCCATTGCAGAATGAAATTATGAAAATAGTCGACGACGACACATAACCTAAAAATCATGAATATTTTTGTATACAAATAAAATGAAAGATAAAACAATCATAAATAGCTATTTTATTGCATATCACATCACCACTTTACCTTTACCTCCAAATACAATGTGAACTAAACATTTTTTTCCTTGGTGGTAACACATTGCACATCACAGATGGAACGTTCCAGAGGAAAATAAAATTTGCTTACATCATTTTACTTTGTTTTGTATGTAAAGTATACATTAATAAAGAACACATTCAACAGCAAAAATGAGATAGAATTATAAAATTATGCAATAAACAAATCGGAGTTATGTCTTCGCCTCCCAGGGAATCCGTTATTTCTTCGCTCCAGGAGGCTGTAGTGGCTGGCCACGTTCTTTTCCTCGAAGTTTTAATCCAATTGCCCTTTCTATCTTACCAAGAACAATGTTATTTGGAATGCCACGACCGGCCTCGTAGTCATTAACAATTTGAGGTTTCTCGCATATTTTAGTTGCCAAATCTTTTTGACTCATGCCTTTAGACTGTCTTCCTTGCATTATAAGCTTTCCCAAGTCAAGGGTTACTTTTTCATGACGCAATTCTTCAGTCTCTCTGTCGAGTTTAGCCGTGTTTTTAGTGGTAACGTGTTGTTTATTGGTTCCAGCTCCATATTTTTGTTGAGTATCAACTGGTAAGCCTTGACGGCGTGCCGCATTTACCGCTTGTTCAGTCTTTAGAGCTGATGCCTTTGGTGGTTTTTTACGGAGAATCGTGACTGTATCCCAATCGGACATTTTTGCGCAGCTGATACCACTGGTTTCACAATAAAATTACTGATTACGAAAATTTTTCTGCTTACTTCGTGCGTGCTGTGCACAGAACACTATTCCATAGAGTATAGTTATATAGTATAGCCACAGACTACTTAGGGATACTACGTATAGCATAAGTAGTATTGGAGTATAGTAACTATTATAAAGGAAATTCTTACTAACACAGAGAATGTAATTTTACTTACTATTACTAGGGAGGGCAGCTTATTCAATAAGAACTTAGAGCATTTAACCTATGCTTAGAGCATTAAATGCTCTAAGAACCTATGCTCTAAGAATAAGAAGGATGTCATCCACATCGATTATGGCTATTACTCGATTAATATCGATTTTTTTATTTTTTTTGTTAAAATTAGTCAATTTTATTTATTCATAAAGTTATAGCTTATTGACTTGAGATTTTGTTATGTTTATTATTGAAATAAATACAAGAGCACTATACTAGAAAGGTTTAGGTAGTGAAAAAAAGGTAAGCAATCTTGATGTGTCTTTTATATTTTTTTATTTTAAAACCTCAGTTTAAAAATAAAATGCAACTAAAAACCAATGTAAATACAACAATAATGATTACTAAATCAATTGAACCATTAGTTTAAGCAGTAGCTTATTTGTTTAGTATGCGTTTGTGTAAAAAATCACATCAAGATTGTTTACCTTTATTTCACCACCTAAACCTTTCATAGTATAGAAATGTTTTGATTTCACACGAAATCAATATTTAGGCGAAACTATCACAATTTACTTTCCTTTAATACATTGTTACTAAAAACCTGTTATCGATGCATGATCGACCAGTAATTTACGTACAGCTTTGTTGGACAAAGCCCAACATCCACTGTCAACGGGGAGAAAACCGACAACTTTTTCCGGGAGGTGTCGCTGGTATCGCTTGACTCACAGAAATTGACATTACCTGTCAAATTACATACAAAACTTGTTTACAAAAAACTTTGGATGGCACCAACAATGCCAATGGAAATCAATAGTAATTAAAAAAGTATGGGAAAGCCGACTAAGATACACAATTTTTCAGATTACGAAAATTCGAGGATATGTTCATATCCATCTCGGTATCAGCAGTTTCATGCTACTGAGGTATTCATTATTATTAATATTTTTTTAATTCAAATTATTATCTAATGATTCGATTCCAGAGTAACAGATTCGAGAGTAACAGACATAATTAAAATTCAGATTTAATTTCTAGGTTATGTTCGTAGCTCATGAAATATCGATTATGTTATAAAACTACTGCGGGAGTACGTACAAGTTTGTATTTACTATGCTATTTAATGAACGACATGTTGCTATTTATAAAATTGGGTTATTTTCTTCAATTATTAACAAGAAAATAGGCTGTAAATACCTGCTGACCAAATCCGTTTTTCGGCCTCCTAGTGAAGCTCCTCGGTACTTCAGTTCAGCTTTTGACTGTTAATACAACAAACAATGTATTCATCCACGTTGAATACATTGTTTGTTGTATTAACAAAAAACACACGCTAGTTTAAGTTACAATTATTCAAAACCCGAAAAACATTGAGAGATTACAGTGCGATGTTATGAGTCGAGCGTTAGCAGCACCACCTGTTCATAGCTTTGCGATTTCTTCACCTGTGAGTGTATTTCGTAAAGTTTGAAATAAACAGTCAACCACACATCAATGGTAACACTTGCATTACGAAAATCACCATAATCTCTTTGACATAAAAGCGTTGTCAATGCCAATAGGGTAACTTACTGCCAATTTATCCCGCTAGAGGGCACCATTGCACTATATAACAAAAATATAATGAAAAGATAAGTTCCTATACAATAATTTTAAGTAGATAATATAGAAGACTGTACGTTTCGTATTAAACAATAAAACCAGTAATAATAATAATTTAAGGGAGACAAACTTATTGTACACTAAGTATTATTTTTTCTTATTTGCAAAATAGTTGGGTAAACGTCATCTAAAACTGTTCCTTTCAAGTTGATAGCATTAGTGGTTCTTGAGATATCCAGCTGTGACAGACAGACAGACAGACTGACTGAGTCGCACCATAAGGGTTCCTATTAACCATTTTGGTACGAAACCCTAAAAATGGTTACTCGGATCGTAGTGATGTACCAATTTTCATTCTGTTGTATGTCTGTGATTTTTTTATCTGTGAGTTGTTGACTGTGGTTTGCTCATGGACCTAATATACAAACTGGACCATTCATATCCCTAAGTAGTCTGTGGGACCATTGGACTGAGCTCTCATACCAAAAACACGAGCAGAGAGAGATGTCACATTGAGGCAGTTATCTCCTTCTAATAGGGTGACCAAACATTTTTATGACGAACAGGAAAATTCGTTTATACAGAGATAATTTGCGTCCGGTTGACCATAAGTGATTTCAAATTATTGTTTGTATTACAAACATATTGTAATTAAATAATATAAAGAAATAGACCTTTTTCGAAAGCTCCTATAAGAAACTGAACATTATTGTGTTCTATGTCGGTGTTGAATCGTGTACCTACCCATGTTTTGAGGCAAGAAGGAATATTGGTGAGACTCGTCTTGTGGCGAATCATCAAATTTGATCGCGTAGGTATACGTGGCTTATGATGAAGTAGGCATGTAGAATCTCGTTATGGGACCATGGTACTTTCTTGCTCTTTTTTCGTTTACTCTACAGAGCTGGTTTGGGGAAGTATGTAATTGAAGCAAAGGGAACTAAAATGATTCTGGAATTACATCCAACCATATTTGTTGAATTTCTTCTTTGAATGGAAAGCTGTAAACAACTTAAAAATAATGCTATTTCAATCATGCGATACATAAGTACAAATTGTATTTATTATCCGCCTAATATTAATAGTTTTAATCAGAAATACACTACTTATAGCTTTTGTAGACAGAAGACGCTGTCTTCTGTCTACAAAACGTCTAGAGCATGGTTACACTACTAAGGCTCAAAATTGTTATTATTTAGTAACAATTTTAGGTCTTTTATCGAGATTTATTTAAATCTTTGTTATTCCTTACAAGTTCCTTACCTGTGAAATTAAATGCCACAACCAGCATAACATTCACTTTTACATTACTTGATGCAACAATTTCTCACCATTTTCGATATCATAATGGGGTTGGCTACTGTCAAAGTGGCGCTAGCATAGCTTTAACCAAAATTATATTCATTTGTATGAAGTATTTGTTTGTTTAAGATTTTACAAAATGCCTAAGAAATGTGAAGTGCCTTATTGCAAAGAAATAGGACCACACCAATTTCCGATAGCTGTAGAATTAAAAAAAAAAGATTAAAAAAGTAATAAAAAAAAGTGGTCTAATTCGGCTTTTTGTAGTAATGTATAATTGGCGAAAAGTATTATGAAATGTATACTTCCTACAAACAAAACTATTTTATAAATAAAAATAGATTGAAAAATAGATTGATGTATAATTTTAAGAGTATACCTTTCAATAAGGTCTGCTTTTCTTCCTTGTAAAGAAGCACCTCGTTTTTTTCAGTTCAGCCTTTAGCTCGCTTATTCTTCATGTTGAGTACATGTTTATCTTATCATCCATCCTGGTATTTTGATGAAAAAATTTACAAAACCGAACACACAAATTGAGTAAACAAATGTGACAGGTGAAAGCTATGCTAGCGTCATCTGCCAAAAGTTTTAAGGAGCCAACCCATTGAAAAAATACCGCCATGAAACCATTGATGTCAGATTTTAGTGTTACCAGAGTAATTATATGATAGCTGCCAAACAGTAATGAAAATAATATCATTTTGATTATTTTACTCATGGATCTTACTTATATAAAATTATTGACTATGTTGTACATATTGTAAACCTATAAATAAAATTATAATCTAATCTAAATGCTAAAAAAAATATACGTAAGTTTGCTCTATAAGTAAAAGAAAGTACTCTGTGCTGTGGTCATACTACTTAATCTGTGGCTGTGGTTGTTGAATGGATTATTTTATTAATAAACTGCGAAATAACCTAACATTGACAGTT
The DNA here is from genome assembly GCA_905163495.3 of Cosmia trapezina. Taxonomy (NCBI): domain Eukaryota; kingdom Metazoa; phylum Arthropoda; class Insecta; order Lepidoptera; family Noctuidae; genus Cosmia; species Cosmia trapezina. The sequence continues at coordinate 22,169,609 of LR991022.1, forward strand.
TGACACAATAATTTGTATAAAATTTAGAATGAATCCAGAAATTACTGATTCAGAAGAGGAATTATTAGTTTACGCTGAGTTTGAAGACACTGTAAATATTGAAAAGTATAGAGCGGTTCATGTACTGGGAGTTAATGGAAAAAATCCTATCATTCAAATGGATGATACGTTTTTCACAGGTTGTTGTGCTTTATTTTATGAATTTATTCTTGTTAGTCACTACATAGTGACACGAATTGATGACTAATTATTTATAATACCTGTTTATTTGAAGACAAGAAACTGTATACAAGATTAGTTTAGATAAAACTAGCTTTTGCAGCTTTGCCCGCGTATTTATTATACCTTCCTCTTGAATCACTATCTATTAAAAAACCGCTTTAAAATCCGTTGCGTAGTTTTAAAGATCTAAGCATACATAGGGACAGACAGACAGCGGGAAGCAACTTTGTTTTATACTTTGTAGTGATATTACTTAGTTAATTCAATTGAATTTTATTAAAATAGGAAAATACGAAAATGCTCTTGGAACATACATGTTTTTTGAAGAAGATCCAGAATCAAAATCGGAAGATCCATTATTCGACAAATTGCCTGAAAAGAATTTAAAGTACCTCTGCAAGACCAAAAAGTTATTGAATATGGAACATGCATATGTTACTCCTAAAGAAGGTAAAACAACATGGTAAAGGGGGTCTATTTCTCAATGTCCGAATAGCTTCTAGTCAACAAACAAAATTCAACTTTGGTGAAGTCCATGTTAATTTACTTGGCACAATTTAATTCCGATTCTGTTCTATTTTTAGTCAACTTCATGAGTAGTCCCTATTCAGACATTGTCAATCTGCCTAGCCTTTTCCCAACTATGTTGGGGTCGGTTTCCAGTCTAACCGGATGCAGCTGAATACCAGTATTTATCAGACATTGTGAAACAGGAAATTCTTTCACAAAAATTTTAATGCTTACCTGACTATAAAACTATCCTAATAAGAATCTGTAGGCTTAACTTGACATGAACCAAGTTTTTTTATTGCTATTCGAATTCAAATCAAAAACTTTAGTTCAAGCGATTGACTCGTAAAGGGTTAGGTTAGACAGCAATATGTAACTGACAGCAGTGAATTATATAAATGGACAGTCCACTCTGTCAGCAATCTTCTTCAGAACCCTGTTAGGGCTGGCCATGACTTGAGCCACAATCGATGCTGCATGGTTGCGCATTATTGTGTAAAAACAATTTACACGCGCCGCAAACATCGCTGACGCACTGCAACGCCAGGGCCTATCTGAGGGGCAATTCTCGTATTTTTAACAACTTTCGCAATATCATCTCAAGACTCAATCTGTCAAAAATTGTATTAAACGCTATACAATTTGTTAAAAATACGAGAATTGCCCCTCAGTTTTCTGAAGGCGTTTTTAATTGGACACGAAGGGCACCATACGACACCCGCGAATATTTCTCCCACAAGCTCCACTTGTAGAAGGTAGTGCAGAATGCTCGACAGAGCGTCATCTTTACATCTGCAGTACAATATGCAAACCTGCGGGCTATTATATTCGCACGCACGGAAAGAGCCCTTCGTTCCCTTTCCATGTCAGCATTGTCTTTAAGGTCAGTGGTGAGTGACCAAGTGACCTAGGTGTTTAAATTGTTCCACTCGCTCCAGAGGAACACATCAAGATGGTATTTGGTTCCAGTCTCTAAAACAATGTACTGACTTTTCTGAATGTTATACAATAACCCATGTTCAGTTGCGTAACATTGGCCATGTGTCCAATAGTGTCCTTAAATTATTGACACAGATGACACAACTGACATGATGACTGCTGAACGCCTCTATCAGGGCATTCATATACAAATTGAAGAGGGCAGGGGAGGTCAACCCCCTCTGTCTCGCTCCATACTACAATTCCAAAAAAAATAACAGCAATGGATTTTTTTTTATTAAGTTTCATAAACTTTCAACAGGGCATGATCTCCAACATACGAAGCTTGAAGTTGATGACAACATAGAACCTGTCAATTTTAAGACATTACAAGAAGCTGTTGAAAAGTTTAAAAATCGTTTTGAAACTGAGTCAGTCACTGAAGTCATAGACCCATAAGGTAAGCAGTATGAACATAACCAACCCAACTACAGTCAAAACCGGTTATAAGAACTTCGAAGGGACTGTTGGATTACGGTTGTTATAGCCGGTAGAGGAGAATCTGACAGTTCCATCGAAGTTCCATCAGCCAGGAAAAATCCACTGCTGGCTGACTATAGAAAGGGAAATAAAACACTGTATAAAGCTTGTATTAGAAAGGTTTATTTATTACTTTACTTTTTTATCTTTAGGGGGCAGACCACCAAACTGAACAACTCTCATGTTATATATTTTTTCTCAATTGTGATGTTATGATTTGACGTCATTTTCAGATTTGCCAGGTTTCATCTTCTCCTTCATAGATTCATCTTCTCCTTTTTTAGTTGATTTAATGGATGACATCAACCTGTGCCTTCTAAACGATGGATCTCCGACTCGCAGGGTACCTCCTGGTCAACAAAATAGTGTACCTGATCTTTCATTATCCTCTCCTTCCCTAGTAAATTCTCTCTCTTGGTCTGTGTTACCTAATTCCCACAGCAGTGACCACTTTCCAATTTTAATCAACTATCTCCAATCATTTACTCCCCCTACTGCCCTTCTTCCCTTACAGCGATATAGACTATCAGATGCAGACTGGGACAAGTATTCTCTAGCTTTAGATTCCAAATTATCTGGTCTCCCTCCTGTGGATCCTTTTAATTTTTTAGTGGTCTATGAAGATTTCGTTTCCTATATGCTTGCCGCTGCCGATCAATCTATTCCGCTCAAGAACTCGTCTCGAGGTCACATCCCTTCTCCCCCTTGGTGGGATTCAGAATGTACCAACATGGTACGTCTACGCAACGAGTCTGAAAACTCATATGCAGCGGACTTAACTATGGCAAATTATATTAGTTTTAAGAAAACTGGTGCTAAAGCCACGAGGCTTTTAGCCAAGAAGAAGGCTGTAGGCTGGCAAAAGTTCTGTGAATCCTTATCTCCTCGTACCCCTTTAACTGTCGTATGGCGTAAAATTAATAATTTCCGAAGAATATTTAAGGATCATGATATTTCATCAAATGACCCCACTATCTGGCTTGATGATTTTGTTAATAGATTGGCCCCCCCCTTTGTACCTCATTTAGATTGTTTTCCCTCTATTTTGATTCCCTCTCCTTCATCTGACAGAATGAATGATCAATTCTCGCTTGCAGAGCTTACTTGTGCTTTAGACCATCTCAAAGATTCCTCTCCAGGCATAGACGGTATCACGTATTCCTTTATCTGTAAAGCTAGTCAAACCTCAAAATTATATCTTTTAAGCATTATTAATGCCATTTTCTTATCTTCAAATATACCTGAGTCATGGAAGACCCAAATTATAATCCCCATCTTAAAGCCTGGGAAAGATCCAAATCTCTCGTCATCATATAGACCTATTGCCTTGTCCTCGGTTTTGGCAAAGATTGCAGAGCATCTTATAAAAAACAGACTAGAATGGATCCTTGAAAGTCGTGGTTTACTCTCCAACACTCAATTTGGATTTAGACGTAGTTCGGGTACGATTGACAGTCTAAGTATTTTAACCTCCCAAATAAGGCTTGCATTCTCTCGCAATGAACACGTCATCGGAGTCTTCCTTGACATCTCGTCGGCATATGACAATGTCCAGCTTTCGCTACTCAGGCAGAAAATGCTTGATCTGAGTATTCCCGTGAGACTGGTAAATTTTATCTTTAATCTTTTTATGTGCCGTTCTATTCGTGTACGTTCCCAAGGTGAACTTCTGTCTTCCCGTATTGTCTGGAGGGGTCTCCCGCAAGGTTCTGTCTTAAGTCCAATCTTAGATAACTTATATACTGCTAGCCTTGACTTGACTGTTAATTCCTTTTGCGATATCCTGCAATATGCTGATGATATTGCCTTATACATAAGATGTTCTTCTTTGACCAGTGGTACTCTTAAATTAAATTCTGCCCTTAGTTACTTGTATGATTGGCTCTCAGATCATGGACTGGACCTTTCTGTTCCTAAGTGTCAGGCCGTAGTATTTTCCCGTAGAAGAAATATTCCTCCAGTTAACATCTCTGTTGCTGGAGAACCGATTTTGATTCAAGATAAAGTTAAATTCTTGGGCGTTGTTCTTGACTCCAAAATGACAGGTTTATTTCACTTACAATACGTAATTAATAAGAGTGAGAAGGCCATCAATGTTCTGAGATCTTTATCTGGAGTTCGTTGGGGTTCTCATCCGGCCTCTCAAAAAGTGCTTTATAATGCCATCGTTCGTAGCCACTTTGACTATGGATGTTTTATTCTAGAGCCTTGCAGTAAATTGGCTCTGAGTAAACTGGATAAGCTCCAATCTAAATGCTTACGTATTATTACCGGTGCAATGAAATCATCCTCAATTAATGCTCTCCAAGTGGAATGTGTAGAGCCCCCACTTCATCTTCGTAGACAATTTCTAGCGGATAGGTATTTTTCGGTAGCGTCTCAATTTCCCTCACACCCTCTTCTTAGTATTCTCCGTCCCCTTTCTCGTTCTATTGAAGCTTCAACTTATTGGAGGAATAAATCCCCTCCTCTATTAGTGAATAGTTTCAATAATAATAAGTCTCTTTCATCTCCAGTTATGCCACTGGATAATCATCCCCTTTTTCTGGTTCCCTTTGACTCAGTGATTTACCAACCCAGAGTGATTTTAGATTTTGGTATTCATAAACAGAGTTCCGATCCCAACAATCTATTTAATAAAATTCTCAAGAAAAAATGGGCAAATTGGAGTTTATTATTCACAGACGCATCAAAAATGGATGGATCTCATTTAGGTTCAGCCGTATTTATTCCTAAGTTTAATGTCGTCTTAAGTTTTAAGAGCCCGCCTGAGTGTTCCATTTTTACAGGAGAATCCCTGGCAATATTAGAGGCAGTAAAATACATAGATGCCAATCAACATCATTTTAATAAATCCTTGATTCTTACAGACTCTCTCAGCACTCTCCAAGATTTATTGAAAATTCCCTTTCGCAGCAAAGATAACTCTGTAATCATTCTTAGAATTAAGGAAATTCTATACAAGTTAATTCAATCTGGCCTGGAAACTGTCTTGGCTTGGATTCCGGGACATACTGGCATATTAGGTAATGAAGCAGCTGATTTCTATGCTAAGCAGTCTATCCGGACAGGTTGTTCATCTTTCTGTAACATACCGGCTCGGGACGTCCGTTGCCTAGCTAAACCACGTCTCATGAAGTCTTGGGATGATCTGTATCAAAGATCTAGGGTAATTAAAGGCAAATATTATGGCAGTATTCAACCCAACATTCCAGCTAAACCCTGGTTTGTCAAAAATAAGAAATCCAATAAATTAATTACATCCATTATTATACGTCTCAGACTAGGACATGTTTGCTCCCCAGTGTTTTTGGCTAAACTTGCAGTCCCTCTGTATGATATACTCCCCCCTAATTTCCCCAGACCTATTAATATCCCATTCCTCTTAACACTTGTTGATTCCCCATTAATTAAAACTCTCCAAAAATTTATTATATTAAATAACATCAAGCTTTAACATAGTAATTCTTAGTGATTAATTCGTCGTCAGTTCCATAATTAATTGTTTGTGTTGTCTACTTAGTATTCTTAACAAATATATTGTGTTACAGGCTACTCAAACAGATCCAGTTTTAAGTAAACCGTAATATAGGCTGTATAACCGATCAACCTCCGCGAATACTATTTGTTTCCTTCAACCTTGACATTGGCAGAATCATCGTTAAAACGATGGAGCCACTCATATAAAATTGGAATTGGGAATTGGAAATCATGATAATCTGTGCTACCTTCCACTGTTTGGGTACATAGGTGCGCTGCAGTATAGCCTATAAGTTTATTGCCCATTGCTTCGAAGCTGTTGGAAACACTATTTCTAAAGCGACTCATGCCGCTCCTAGTGGAAAGAAAACTCATACCCGAACACCAATTTGGATTCAGAAAGGGCCACGGTACTATAGAACAAGTACATAGACTGGTGGAAAATATTTACACCTCATTTGAAAATAAGGAGTACTGCTCTGCAGTCTTCCTAGACATTTCGCAGGCTTTTGATCGCGTATGGCACCAGGGTCTACTGACCAAAATAAAAATGTCTCTCCCAACAAACTTCTACCTGTTGTTACGCTCCTACCTTAGCAAGAGATTCTTTCTGGTGAAGCAGGGAGATGAGGTCACAAATCTACGTGCGATTCAGGCTGGAGTACCTCAGGGCAGTGTCCTGGGCCCAACCCTGTACCTGTTATTTACTGCCGACTTGCCGTTAAATAGAAATGTCCTAACAGGCACTTTTGCCGATGATACTGCCATACTGGCTACTGATGCCTGCCCGAGAGAGGCCTCTGCAAAACTGCAAAACAGCCTTAAGCTGATCTCCGAATGGCTTAAAGATTGGAAGATAAAAGCCAATGAAACGAAGTCGGTCCAGGTGACTTTCACCACACGCAAACAAACATGTCCACCTGTTACGTTAAATGACATAGAAGTACCCCAAGCAGAGGTCACACGATATCTTGGAATTCACCTTGACAGACGCCTTACATGGAGACACCACATATTTACCAAACGCAAAGCCCTTGGTCAAAAACTCCGTAGCTTACACTGGATGATCAATAAAAAGTCCCAAATGTCTCTGGAAAGCAAACTACTTTTATACAAATGCATTCTCAAGCCTATCTGGTGCTATGGTATCCAGCTTTGGGGAACTGCAGCGAAGTCCAACATCGAAATCCTTCAAAGGTTTCAATCTAAAACACTACGCCAGTTAGTAAATGCTCCCTGGTACGTCACAAATGACAGAATTCACAAGGATTTAAAGATTAAAACTATCAAAGAGGAAATAAAAGCAAATATTACCACATACTCCACCAGATTAAAAGTTCACCCAAATCAATTGGCAATGAAGCTGATGTCAAACCCAGTCACCTTCACTAGACTGAAAAGAAGGGCACCTCAGGACTTACTCACAAGTACTCACAACCAGCAAGAATGAGCTGTAGTATCGATCGGATGGAGCAGTGGCTTCATACCGAGCAAGTTCAGAATCATCATCTACCTATTGCTGAATGTCCCAGGACAGATTGCATTAAACAGAAGGAGTTTAAAAAAAAAAAAAAAAAAAAAAAATTGTGATGTTGGTCCCATGGAGAAAGTTGTTTAGTTTGATAGTCTGCACCACACCTTTCTGGTACATGCCGTAGAATCGAAACTGGACCTATCTTTTACCCTGTAAGTAGCTGTATAGTGGAATTTTGAATGTGTTTTGGAGAGTTTGATACGTTCATCAAGACATTTAGGTTTTTTCTGGTACAATTCTGACTGGTGAATAAGGTACTATGGGCTGGTATCCGCAACTCCAATCAATGTGTAATTTTAGTAGGAGTTTGCATATATATGACGTCATATTGAACACAGGACTGGTCTTAGGAGAAGCTGTCATTTTTAGGGTTCCGTACCAAAATGGTAAAAAAGGAACCCTTATGGTGTCACTCAGTCTATCTGTCTGTCTGTCTGTCTGTTACAGCTGGATATCTCAAGAACTACTAATGCTATCAACTTGAAATTTAGAATAGTTTTAGATGACGTTTACCCAACTATTCTGCAAATAAGAAAGAAATTAAAATATTTATATTTTTTTTACAACGGGGACTGAAAGGGGGTCTTAAAAAATCAAAGTGGGGCTACTAGGGCATGTGGGGTATCATATGAAAGAGCGCTGTTTGCACATTCTCAAACAATTTTTTTCTTTTTTTAGGCCGCATAGTTTTCGACTTCTGATGAAAAATATAAAAAAAAATACCGTCCCCCCCCTTATCTCCGAAGTTTGCAAAGATAGAAGTTTGTGATAGAAGTTTATGTAAAGATTACAGGAAAAATAAAACGATGTCTCTAAATAGCACACTTTTTCAGAAATCGGAACGGAACCCTCGGTGCGCGAGTCCAACTCGCTCTGGACCGGTTTTTATTATTTCAAATAACATTATTGATATTGCTGGACCTTCCCTACCATTCTGCATTTAGGGTCGGCAATTCAGGATTTTGCGGTCTGTTTGGACTGATTCTTAAATTGTACTGATCTCATAATGAACAAAAATATCAAAATCGCCTTTTCCCAAAATGACTGATTTTCTAAATGTCTTTATTTTAGAATGTCGGAAACTCAGAAAAGGTACATTCGTGATATTAAATCAAAAAGAATGTTTAAGCAAAAAACCTACCTGTTTTTAGGGTTCCGTAGCCAAATGGCAAAAAACGGAACCCTTATGGATTCGTCATGTCTATCTGTCTGTCTGTCTGTCCGTCCCGTATGTCACAGCCACTTTTTTCCGAAACTATAAGAACTATACTGTTGAAACTTGGTAAGTAGATGTATTCTGTAAGCCGCATTAAGATTTTCACACAAAAATAGAAAAAAAACATAAATTTTGGGGTCCGTATCGGAACCCGAAAATTTATTGTTTTTTCTATTTTATATACTTACGAACTGAAACTGAAAAAATTTTTCTTTCATCAAACCCATATATGTATACTTATGGGATATCTATGGATATGTCTTTAAAAATGATATTGAGGTTTCTAATATAATTTTTTTCTAAACTGAATAGTTTGTCGAGAGACACTTCCAAAGTGGTGAAATGTGTCCCCCCCCCCCCCCTGTAACTTCTAAAATAAGAGAATGATAAAACTAAAAAAATATATGATGTACATTACCATGTAAACTTCCACCGAAAATTGGTTTGAACTAGATTGATTGGTTTGGTTTGTTTGAGTAGTTTTTTTTTAATACGTCATAAATCGTATACCGCAATTTACTTTTCATTCAATCAACTCAAATATAAAAAAAAAGAATAATTTCAGAAACATAAACCTTATGCATAAACCGTGACACATTATTTTCTAATAATAAATCTGTAATAGGTGCCCTAAGTAAATAATATGGTACGGAACCCTTCGTGTGTGAGTCCGACTTGCACTTGGTTGGTTTTTTTTTATCATACTGCTGCTCCGAGTGCCCTATTCCCCATTAGGATTCCTACTATTTATTTTAATATATTGATTCTCTTTGTAGCTCATATACTGAATACTCAGCTACTGAAGGCAAAGGCAAATATTTCAGATGGCATTACATAGCTCCAATTTGAATTTCGGGGCTACTGTCCCCGTTAATTCCCGTTTCTATGATTAAATATGGGTATTTCCTCTGTTACTTACTGTTGATGTTGAAAAAAATCCCAATGTTTTAATGCAATGAACTAAAAGTCCGCTACATAAATACGGGGAAAAACCGCACGAAGACGAATGGCATCTATATCTAGTATGGTATGGTAAACTGTACGTTTTCATTCTCTACTCTCGTTCCAGTCGTGTGGCGGTGCGCGGAGCGCATTGATTATAGCGCGGATACGTGGTGGCTATTTATTGGATCACGTAGTATGTAAGCTCGAAACTCTAATAAACTGTTAACTGATTTTCATTATTGTTTCGTTCCTGCTGCTAATAACTCGTGTGTCCAATAGTTCATTTTGATCGTGTTAGGTGAGTCAACTACTTATATCGTAACTTAGTTTGAGAAGTTTAAGCAGTTTTAGTTTTTTTTTAAACACAAATAGTTTGTTTTAAAAATTGTGTCTTAATTAAACTGCCCTTGTTTATGAAAATAATTCCTAAATAATGTTTAATATTTTAGTAAATTACCTATTCGATTTTATTTGCTCATTAGGGTTCCGTACCAAAATGGTAAAAAGGAACCCTTATGGTACGACTCAGTCTGCCTGTCTGTCTGTCACAGCTGGATATCTCAAGAACTACTAATGCTATCAACTTGAAATTTGGAACAGTTTTAGATGACGTTTGCCCAACTATTTTGCAAATAAGAAAGAATTTTTTTTTTTTTTTTGAAACACGGACAGAAACTGGGGGGTCTTATAAATTCGAAGTGAGTGAAAGAGCGCTGTTTGCACATTCTCAAACATTTTTTTAATTTTTTTTAGGGCCAATGCTTTTCGATTTTTGATGAAAAATGTAAAAAAAAAATACAGTTCCCCCCTTATCTCCGAAGTTTGCATAGAGAAAAATCTGAATGTATTCTATGTGATAGAAATTTATGTAAAGATTAGTGTTCGTTTCAACCGCGCGGCCATGGCGTTAAAAAAAAAAAAAACTATGCCAACATTTTGTAACAATTTGTAAAAGTTGACTCGCAAAACCTCAAATTTGTCAAAGCTATGGTTAAAAAGTTAGAAGGGTTTGAACGTGGCCGCGCCATCGAAACGCGGAGAACCGCGCGGCCACGGAGATCTCAGAAACTAAGCGTTGCACAGACCTGAAATTTTGGTAAATAACAGATTCAATTTGTAAACAATTTGTAAAAATATAGAAAAAAATCCTAGGTTAATATTTTAGGAGCTGTGAGACTAAAACCCCGTGGCCGCGCCATCGAAACGGTGACAAAAACGTGATAGCCGATATCTCGCTGAAAAAGCATCGCAGACGTCTAGAGTTTTTTGTAAAACCCAGATTTGAATTTGTCAAAACTTACAAAAATGCAACAAAAAATACTAGGTTAATATTTTAGGAGCTGTGAGACTAAAACCCCGTGGCTGCGCCATCGAAACGGTGACAAAAACGTTATCACCGATATCTCGCTGAAAAGGCATCGCAGAGGTCTGAAGTTTTTTGTAAAACCTAGATTTGAATTTGTCAAAACTTGTAAAAATACAACAAAAAATCCTAGGTTTATATTTCAGGAGCTGTAAGACTAGAACCCCATGGCCGCGCCATCGAAACGGTGAAAAAAACGTGATAGCCGATATCTCGCTGAAAAAGCATCGCAGACGTCTAGAGTTTTTTGTAAAACCCAGATTTGAATTTGTCAAAACTTACAAAAATGCAACAAAAAATACTAGGTTTATATTTTAGGAGCTGTGAGACTAAAACCCCGTGGCCGCGCCATCAAAACGGTGACAAAAACGTTATCACCGATATCTCGCTGAAAAGGCATCGCAGAGGTCTGAAGTTTTTTGTAAAACCTAGATTTGAATTTGTCAAAACTTGTAAAATACAACAAAAAATCCTAGGTTTATATTTCAGGACCCGCGCCATAGAAACGGTGAAAAACACGTTATCGCCGATATCTCACTGAAAAAGCATCGCAGAAGTCTGAAATTATTTGTAAAACCTAGATTTGAATTTGTCAAAATTTGTAAAAATATAACAAAAACCCTAGATTTATATTTCAGGAGCCGCGCCATTGAAACATAAAAACACGTTATCGCCGATATCTCACTGAAAAAGCATGGCAGAGGTCTGAAGTTTTTTGTAAAACCTACATTTGAATTAGATAATTTTTTTACAAATAAAACAAAAATCCTAGGTTCACAAAAAACTATATTTCACCGTTTCAATGGTGCGGCTCCTGAAATATAAATCTAGGATTTTTTGTTATATTTTTACAAATTTTGACAAATTCAAATCTAGGTTTTACAAATAATTTCAGACTTCTGCGATGCTTTTTCAGTAAGATATCGGCGATAACGTGTTCACCGTTTCTATGGCGCGGGTCCTGAAATATAAACTTAGGATTTTTTGTTGTATTTTTACAAGTTTTGACAAATTCAAATCTAGGTTTTACAAAAAACTTCAGACTTCTGCGATGCTTTTTCAGTGAGATATCGGCGATAACGTGTTTTTCACCGTTTCAATGGCGCGGCTCCTGAAATATAAACCTAGGATTTTTGTTATATTTTTACAAATTTTGACAAATTCAAATCTAGGTTTTACAAATAATTTCAAATCTCTGCGATGCTTTTTCAGTGAGATATCGGCGATAACGTGTTTTTCACCGTTTCTATGGCGCGGGTCCTGAAATATAAACCTAGGATTTTTTGTTGTATTTTTACAAGTTTTGACAAATTCAAATCTAGGTTTTACAAAAAACTTCAGACCTCTGCGATGCTTTTTCAGCGAGATATCGGTGATAACGTTTTTGTCACCGTTTCGATGGCGCAGCCACGGGGTTTTAGTCTCACAGCTCCTAAAATATTAACCTAGTATTTTTTGTTGCATTTTTGTAAGTTTTGACAAATTCAAATCTGGGTTTTACAAAAAACTCTAGACGTCTGCGATGCTTTTTCAGCGAGATATCGGCTATCACGTTTTTGTCACCGTTTCGATGGCGCGGCCACGGGGTTTTAGTCTCACAGCTCCTAAAATATTAACCTAGGATTTTTTTTCTATGTTTTTACAAATTGTTTACAAATTGAATCTGTTATTTACCAAAATTTCAGGTCTGTGCAACGCTTAGTTTCTGAGATCTCCGTGGCCGCGCGGTTCTCCGAGTTTCGATGGCGCGGCCACGTTCAAACCCTTCTAACTTTTTAACCATAGCTTTGACAAATTTGAGGTTTTGCGAGTCAACTTTTACAAATTGTTACAAAATGTTGGCATAGTTTTTTTTTTTTAACGCCATGGCCGCGCGGTTGAAACGAACACAAAGATTACAGGAAAAATAAAACAATGAACGGAATCCTCGGTGCGCGAGTTCGACTCGCTCTGGACCGGTTTTTTTAAATTAATGTTATTTTGGAATTGTTTTGATAAGTAAGGGCATTTAAAAAAATATTGACAGAATGTGACTATAATAAAAATTAATTGAGCCGCTGGCGCTGCAGACAGTTTCATACAAATTCTGTTCTATTTTTGAATTTATTCGGTGAGTAGTGGCTATTCGGACATCGTAAACTAGGCCCTTAACCCCTCAAGACCAAGACAACCTGACACGGACCTGCAAATTGCAAAAAACCGAAAGAAAAGAATTTCGCGGGCTACCACTGCGCATCCTCCTTAATCTACTAATTTAAATTAGGTACTACTCATTTTATAATAAGAAATATCTATGGCATCCGGTTTCTATTTCATTATCAGGCAGGACTCAGAAGAACAACAAGTATTGTTCTGAGAGGCAGGAAGTATCCATAGATATAAGTACCTACGAAAGAATAATTTTATCAATAGGTACTTACCTACATAGTTAGTTATTTTTTTTAATTTTTTACTCACGGTACAGTACCTATGTTCAGACTTGCCAAGATGTTTCGGCCGAAATATCTTGGCAAGTCTGAACATAGGCACTTTGAACTTTCGCGCATGTTCTCTCAGCAGCCGCAGCCTGCTGCGATAAGTTCGGACTTGCCATGATAAATCGGCCGTACTGTTCGCTTTTACTCATATATTTAATTTCGGGTATTTCTCAACTCATCATGAACATCATCGGGCAATGGGCAATATCGCGGCGAGTTGAACTTCGTCAACTCTAGATATTTGGGATCTCGGGTGATTTGATTACGTTAGTTCCCACCCACCCAAGCCAATATTAAACCGTCGCACGCTAATTAGCAGACACAATAGATTTTTTATTGTTATCTGCACACCTGGGTGTCAATCGACGTTTAAAGAGTTACGAAGCTAAGTATATAACTTTGTGAAAATGTATGGGATGGGGTCCAATACATTTTCTTTCCGTTTTATTGTAATAAAACGGAATACTGGTATTCAGCTGCATCCGGTTAGACTGGACCAGAGTTGGGAAAAAGCTACGCAGATTGACTGTCAGAAAACAGAGAGCATAGATTCTCGAATCGGATCGGCCTCTAAAAAACGAACTGCGAATAATGCCAATCATATTGCCGAATACCTATACATATAGGGTTAAAGCCAGTAACCCAAAAAGAGTTACCAGTAAGTTACTGGTAACTCGACGTATTCCTTGCACGAGATCATAGTAGGGTTAAAATATTTAAATGCAAAAAATTAAATCCCCAAAATTGTTCTACCGAAGTTCAGTAGTTTTTGGGTTAGAGTAGAACATTTTTTATGAAGTACATACTTAAGGTGGAACTAGTCGATATTTTTTCCATACAAATTTCGGGGGTTATTACTACACTGTTTGACATTGTGCATCCAAAGTTAAAACATGATATCGTTTTGTCTCATTATTAATGTTGTCTGTGCGGAAACTGAATAGTAAATTAAAAAGCCATTAAGAAGTTATGACTCAACAAAGATTCGTTTTTCTTATTAACTAGCTTTTGCCCGCGGCTTCGCCCGCGTGGATTTCGGGAAATATCCCAAGGGAACCTGCTACCGGGAATTCCTTCCTTTTTCCTTGTCTACATTATAGAGGGAACGTCTGTGCAAAATTTCAGCTTAAATAAGTAACAAAAGAAATGTAAAATCTCCAAAACAAAGTCGGTACCGACAAAGCTCAATTATCGAAAAGTTAAATAAACTTTATTTGTAATTGTTTTATGCAGAGGTTTTTTCATAAAACTCTAACTTCCAAAGGACTTTTTGTACATTTTTACGCGCTCGTTTCACTATTATTTACTAGTTTCACTTTACTGCTACCAACTATTTATTATTTTACTAGCATCTAACTGCTCATCAATGATACTATCTCTATCGAAAACGGGTCTTATCGCGATATTATTTTTAACGAGGTAAACAGGTACCTACTTGTTTCCCGACGTTTCGACCGCCTTGCAGCGATCGTGGATCGTGGGGGTTTCTTTGATAGTGTTTTATAATGTGTACAAATCGCGAAAGTTTAAAAAGTTTGATACTATCTCTGTCGGAATCGATGCCAAGTGAGATAGCGTGCTTTTTGGCCAACCCCACCAGTGAGTTCGAGCGAGCCCGCGACTAGTTCAACCTTAATGATATCAAAAAACGGGGAATATAGGTACCCTGAATTTAGGTGAAATATATATTAATCCGTGATTTAGAGGTTATTAATTTGTGTAAACTGAACATACAAACAAATAAAAGTTTTTGTATAATCCTTATCCATATCCTAAGGGCACGTCTTCCCTACCATTATCGCGCCCCCGGTCTACTCGCAAACAGGGGCTAGTGTGAATCTTTGGGTTCATTCGACTAATCGAGTCTGGTTAAACCACGCTGGTATCGGTGCATTTCATTCATTCAATATAAGTAGGTATTGTTATCGTTATCTATATAAATAAAAAGAGAAGTCCTGACTGACTGACTGACTGACTGATTGACTGACTCATCAACGCCCAGCCCTAACCCTTGTACCTAGAAAGCTGAAATTTTGCACAGAGGTTCCCTTTATAATGTAGACAAGGAATAAGGAAGGATTTCCCGGTAGCATGTTCCCGTGGGATATTTTCCGACATCACGCGGGCGAAGCCGCGGGCAAAAGCTAGTGTCCAATAAGGCGGTGCGGCGTCCTGTTTGACAAACAAACGTTCTGAAATCTTGGAGGCTCAGGCTATTAGGACCTACTGGACCTGTAATAATATTATAGTAGGTAGAGATTATACATCCATTTGATGCTGGTGGGGATCGAACTGCCGGCGCCGCTGCCTCATCATGATATCTGTCGAAGCGCAGCAGCCTATCGCCACCCATTGGCATTGCCAAACTCAAACTCAAAGCATTTATTTCAATTAAACCAATTACAGGCACTTTTGAATTGTCAAAGAGTCGGGCAACTAGCTTCAACTTTCTGACTTACCTACTGTAAGTCAGAAAGTTGAAGCTAGTTGCCCATTCCAAAACGTAGATCTATGGAGAAGAACGGGCAAGAAACTCCACGGACACTCTTTTAAATCAAAATATAGTTACAAAATATTGGTTACATCATTCATGTTGAAATTATACACGTGAGAACGATGAACGTTAAAAGCGTCTGTAATAAAAAAATAAAAAAAACAATTCAAAATTAAAATTAAAATAAGCCGTGGCAGCTAAGGTATGACCAGCCTCCACCAACAGCGCCCGTTCACGAACCTGATGTATGGATTCGTTAAATGATCCAACACACGCGCCACCATCAGCGAGGCATTAGAGTGAGCATGACACACTCTCAGCCGCCAGGGCACATCCAAGTCAAATAAAGACGTACCCAGTAAATGGTAGCTTTAGCGAACAGTGCTGTCCTTCATCTAAACTAATATTATAAAGAGAAAAGAATTGATTTTTTGTATGTTTGTTTGTAATGGATACATAGATATAAGAAAGAAGGAGATGTGCCCAGTATGTGAAAATGTATCGGAACCCTGTGTCTCCACTTTGTCCCTTTGTCACATGATTGTAAAGACAAATACGGTAAAATACTTTTACTTACTTCTGGAAAGTGATTCCATGATTTATATGGCTTCGGTTTTTACAAGAAACCACTGAACAACACGGCATTCTTTTAAATTGTCACGGTCACAGTCGTCGAAAGTGCACTAGTTCGCGGAGACGGAATTTGTACTATGAACGGCTCATACTGAGCATGTCGCGCGGACCTAACCTAACTCAAAAAATACTTAACCATCATCATCATCATTCGCCCTTATCTCAATTTATTTGGTGTCAGGGCAACAAGTCACTTTCTTCCATACTCCTCTATTAGTCACCATCTCGGTAGTCACCCCCTTTCTAGCCATGAAATATCATCATCTTTCACACAATCCAGCCATCATTTCTTTGGTCTCCCCCTACTCTTCTATTAGCCATCAAAATTCATACTCAAAACTTTCCTCACGACATTTTCCTCATTCCTCCGCATTGCCTGCCCATACCACGACAACAGACTTCCGTACAACTTTTCAGTCACTGGTGCCATTTCGGTCTTCCTCTTATGTACCTACTCATTTCTTATTGCATCCATTCGTGTAACACCACACATCCGTCTTAGCCTTCTCATCTCAGCTGCATGCCTTTCATTCATCCCTTTTGTGGCCCAACAATCTCAAAAAATACTTAACAGATTTTAAAAATTCTTTCACCTATAGAAAGCTACATTATCATGTCAGCGAGTAACATGGGCTGTATTTTATTTTACAAAAAAAAAATTGAGATCCTACGAAAATTTAAATAGTGTAAATCACACGCTGGAACTACCAGCAGGAAGGAGGAAGGTTATAGGCTATTTAACATCACGCTAAGACCCTTAGGAGCCGAGCAAAAGTCAGATAGAACGCTAAGCGAAAACGAAGTAATAGCGTGGGTGGGACGATGATGATGGGATGCGACTAGAGAATACAATCCCGACCATCTTTTTCGATCCCGGGATTATAGGATTGATGCGTAATCCCGGGATCCCGGGATTAGGCTATGTGGTTTCTAATTGGTCTCAATCTCAAATGTACAAAAAAACGAGTAATTTCTTGAAATATATTTTTAATTTTATTGCATTAACAAATCACAATAAGTATAGTAAAAAAAAGAAAAAGACAAAACAAAGATAGGTACCTACTATATACTTTGTAAAAAATAAAAAGACAAAAAACTTATTTAGAATTTTTAAAATACAATCGTAGAAATATCAATCCATCCAAGGTTTGACTTCCAAGCCTGCTTCGTAGTTTATTGCCAACATAAGCAACAGCTGAAAACGCTCGTTCAGATTCTACACTGGTTGGAGGAATAGACAATAGATACTATATATCAAAGGGTTGTTTTTTTTGGCGATATATATATAATAAATGTTATTAATATAATCTAGGCAAGGTCATTGTCAAGGCGCAATGGACTACGGAGTGCAAACTAGACCTGTTTGTGGCAATCCCGAAAATCCCGAGATTAGCCAAGTACAGTCCCGGGATTTTCGGGGTCAGAAAACGGCCGGAATCGCGGGATCCCGGGATTCGGGATACCGGGATTGTATTCTCTGGATAAATAAATAAATATCCTTGGACATTTCACACAACGCTATCTAGTCCCAAGCTAAGCAACCTAATGCTTGTGTTATGGTAACGAGATGGCTGATAAACTACTTATATAATTTTTTTTTTTGTAAATACATACATATTATAGATAGAAAAAAAAAACCCAGACTCGGAACAAATACTTGTAGATCGTACAAATATTTGTTCCGTGCGGGAATCGAACCCGCCACATGCTGCGCAGCAGTCAACGACGCACGTCACGTGCAGAAGCTAGTGTTTAATAATAGGATGACTTGGGCTCTTGGGTACCTGCAGAAAGTTAGGTAGAGACCAAAAATATTCATAAGTAATTATTGTTTCAGCAAGATGACAAACTCGGGCCGTCGGCACCGAGGTCGACATGTGAAAACATTAGAAGAAATTTTCCAACAGGTGAACAGAAGACATGTGCAAATTAAAAGAAAAGACAGGAAGGACAATAACTCTATTCTTTACAAAGTGCTTCAACAACTTTTGAATATAATGCGTAAATGTGACAGTTTATTCGACAGTATGAACCCCAAATTAGAATATTTAGGTAGCTACTTTGATGGGATGCGCGTGGGCCAACCAAATGAATACGACATTAATGTTATTCTGACCATACACGTTAATTACAGTAAAATTAGTTTAGATGCTCGTGAAAATGAAAATGGTTACACAAGTATTGTAATGCCAGAAGAATTCCGCAGACTGTCAAAAACTCCTGCCACTGCTATGAAAGGTTTCAAAAAGACTGAATTTTGGTGCGACAGATCTTACCGCCTATCAGTAAAAAGTTTTCGATCCTGGATGCAAAGTGTCGTAGATGCTGCTCTAAATACATTACCACTAGTAGATGGTAAACGAATTTTAGTAGTGAAAAATAAATATTATAAAATCCTATATAAGATGTCGGGTCCTGCTAACACCATTACAATATGTATTGAAAACGATTACGTTATTGATGTGGATTTGGTTCCAACGTTAGCTTTTGAGCTACCAAAAGAACCTTGTAGTTCAAAAATCGATTTTGAGAAAGTTAGGAAAACAAAAATTACTAATTATTTTGCAGTACCAAAACCTAGTGATAATGATTTTAGTTGGAGACTAGCTTTTCCGTATCAAGAACGATATTTTACGGACAATATGAATAACTTAAAAAGCGCTATAAAACTTTTAAAGCTTTTCCGAGATATTCAAGGTTTTAACAAATTGGCTAGCTATTTTATTAAAACATTATTTATATGGGAAATAACAGAAAATAATCATGAATTTTGGTCGAAAAATTCTTTGGCATGTATAGTACTTTATATGTTACAAAAATTAAGAGACTGTTTGGCAATTGCAACTATTAAGAATTTTTGGTGCCCCGATCACAATCTTCTCGAGAAAATTAAAAGCAAAACGTGTCAAAATTGGAGTCATCGAATATCTAACATAATCAAAGATATAGAACGAAACAAACTGACCAATCCACATGTTGTATTAAAATATTTTACAAATCAAGTGTCTGTAAAATAAAACTGCAATGGTTGTGTTGGTAAAGAATTCGATGAAAATGCTAAGTATTCCATTGTTTTACCATTCGTCACGATTCACGAACACACAGTATTCAGTAAGTTATTTTTGTAACATAATACAAATGTGAAAGTCCATCGTACTTATATTATTAGCTGAAAACTAATGTTTATAATTTATTGATCCAAATCTCAATATTTTCACTATTATTTAATAACTAGTTTAAGTTAGGCATTATGTACGAAATATCTTTAAATAAACAAAATATGAACGAATATTACTATGTACTTAAATCATTTTAGAAACGGGTACCTATTTCAATTTCGAAAATTAAAATATCTACCTACCGCTAAAATGTCAATGTTCAAAACATCGAAAATTTTAACATCGAACGACCTTAAAGCCGAAAATTAGAAAAACGTAAGTTTATATTGTCGAATGGTTAAAAAACTTATGTCCAATATATCTAAAATCTAATTATCGACAAACGTGACATAGAAAGGCTTAAATATCGAAGTACAGAGTATCGAATGTTTTAAACATGATATTTATTTATTTATATGTTGTGCTACAAAAGTTCTCTTGCATCCTATGTGTAAAGTTAAATCCTATGTCAGTTTGTGTGAAGGGTTTAAAGTAACCTAACCAAACCTAACCCCGGGGTGTCCTTCGCTCGCTCTTGCATCCTCGCCATATCGAGCGAAGGGCACCCCGAGGTTAGGTTTGGTTTTAATTTTGACCTTTACCTCAAGGTCAATTATCTTGAGTTCAAGGTCAGTGACCTTTGGAGAATCGCGGATCTTGACTTTCAGAATGTTGACCTTGACTTCAAGGTCAATGATCCTGAGGTCCAATATTTTTTTCCCTGACCTGCTGACGAAAACCCTAAACGGTCGACGTCAGGGACAACCCGAGGTTCCTCCTAATTTTTTTCCTATACCATTTGCTCGATATTTTAAGTAATAGGTATTTTTAACGACAGAGCTCCTTAAAGCAGGCGGGGCTCCAGTCCTGAGAGAGCTAGCGAGTCTCTTCAACTCCGTCATCCAAGAAGGTACAACGCCCGAGGCGTGGAGCAGGGGTGCGGTGGTTCTGTTCTTCAAAAAAGGTGACAAAACCTTGCTGAAGAACTATAGACCCATCTCACTTCTGAGTCACGTCTACAAGCTGTTCTCGAGGGTCGTCACGAACCGTCTCGCCAGAAGACTTGACGAGTTCCAGCCACCAGAGCAAGCCGGTTTTCGAAAAGGCTTCAGTACCGTAGAACACATCCATACTGTTCGGCAAATTGTACAGAAGACCGAGGAGTACAATCAGCCGCTGTGTATGGCATTCGTGGACTACGAGAAAGCCTTCGACTCCATCGAAATATGGGCAGTTCTGGCCTCTCTGCAACGATGTCGAATTGACTGGCGCTATATTGAAGTGTTGAGGTGTCTGTATGACGCTGCCACGATGACTGTCCAGATCCAAGATCAGAAAACCAGCCCCATCCAACTGCTCAGAGGGGTGAGACAGGGGGATGTGATATCCCCGAAACTGTTCACCAATGCGTTGGAGGACGTCTTCAAGACGCTGGACTGGACTGGACAGGGTATTAACGTGAATGGCGAGTACATCTCACACCTTCGCTTTGCCGATGACATCGTCATATTAGCAGAGGCGCTGGAACAGTTAGGCCAGATGCTGCACAGCCTAAATGGAGCCTCTGGGCGAGTTGGCCTCGGTATGAATTTAGACAAGACGAAAGTTATGTACAATTCACTCGTCTTGCCGAGTCCAATCCGCATCGAGGGGTCGCTTCTTGAAGTTGTGAAGGAGTATGTCTACCTAGGGCAAGTCATCCAGCTCGGTAGACACAACTTTGAAAAAGAAGCCGACAGAAGGATCCAATTGGGTTGGGCAGCGTTTGGTGAACTTCGTCAAGTCTTTTCGTCACCCATCCCGCAATGTTTGTAAACCAAGGTTTTCAACCAGTGCGTCCTGCCCGTTATATGACATACGGTGCTGAAACGTGGACACTTACCGTCGGGCTGGTCCAAAAATTCAAGGTCGCTCAGCGCGCTATGGAGCGGGCTATGCTCGGAGTTTCTTTGAAGGATAAAATCAGGAATGAAGTTATCCGGAAAAGAACCGGAGTAACCGACATAGCTAGCAGAATAAGCAAACTGAAGTGGCAGTGGGCTGGCCATGTTTGTCGAAGGATCGATGGCCGGTGGAGCAGACGGGTCCTGGAGTGGAGACCGCGTATCGGTAGGCGTAGTGTGGGACGCCCCCCAGCTAGATGGACCGACGACCTGAAGAAAGTGGCTGGGACAGACTGGATGCGGAAGGCGGATGACAGGGTGTTGTGGCGCAGACTGGGAGAGGCCTATGTCCAGCAGTGGACTGCGATAGGCTGAGTTGAGGTATTTTTAACGCAAATAATGAACTAAAGTGTATTATAAGTTGACATTTTGAATTTAGGTATAATGACTATCGATATTTTTAATCATTAGATATTTTTATCATCAGTTGGCATGTTTATGTTAGACAGTTTAAGCATGTAAGTATAACAATAATTTTCGATATTACGATACAATCACAGACTTATATTGGCTAGACGACGCAAGTGTATGTACTTCGCGTGTAAAAAGGGAGTAAAATTGACTTCCTTCAGCGCCGCTTCCATTCAGTCCGCGCTCGAACGTTCTTGATGCCGGACGTCAACCAAAAACTAAAAAATGCCAAATTATGCGGTATTGAGCTGTAGAAACTACACAAAAAAAGTGGGACGAGATAATGGAAACATTTTCTTTCATCGATAAGTCATATTGTTATTAAATTATGTGTTTTTTATTGCAAAATCAATTATTTTGTGTTCATTGTGTTCTTACAATGAACACTATGTAACTGAGTGTGTATCAAATAGTTCATGATACATTGCCGTTTTTAGTTACAAGGCAGTATGTAGGACTTGTCTGTTAAAACACGCAATGAAAATTAAAATGATCGATATTTTCACTTGTCGCTCAGCTTCGTGGTACAGTCGCTATTCTCATTTTTCTGTCAAATAAAGCAAATAGTGTTGTACACACAGTTTGTACAGTCATTCTCGATTCTAATCGATTTTGGAAACAGAAGAATGATAATGTTTGCGTTGGGTTTTTTGTGACATGTAATTATTTTTTTTACTCCAATGTGCCAATTTAGTGATTTTGTTTAGAATATTATTAATTATATTTACAGATTTTCAAGTGATCCCAAAGTTAAATAAATATGGATTGAAGCGACGGGGCATGAAAATTGGTTCCCAACACAATATAGTCGAATTTGCTCTGTTCATTTTAATGAAGGCATCTTTACGGAAACAAACAGTTTCGACGCCTGACTGCAATTGATGTATTGAAGGGGTTAACTAATGCTGGAGTTGTGGATTGACTTTAGGCTCGAATTCACTGGCATCGTTCTCTAAAACCTAAAATTCTCTGTTTTATAGAAATCAGTAGGTACTTAGATGTTGTCGATGTCGGAACTCTTATGCGTATTGTTTAAGGCGGGAGATCCGATTTAAAAGTGTTCATCTAATCGAATCTGTTCCCGGTTTTTTGTTAGAATTTTAGGATTAAAGAATGGTGCCAGTGAATAGAACCCGCCGCAAGCTTTACATTTTATTTTACATTTGCTTTTTTTTCCAGGAATTATTAAAAATATTTTAATTTTTTTTTTTACTAATTTATTTACTTAGTTCTGGATCGGATTTTATTTTATAATAGCGACTTCTACTGGCTTTTCTTTTTGTAGATAAAATTTCTTCTAGGGTTTTTTATTAACGTTGTAACTTTCCTACAACAAAGTACATAATAAGACTAATTAGGTTCAACCAACCAATAAGAACAAGTTATATAATGACATAATCGAAAATGACTAACATTTCATTAAAAAAAAACAAATAATTTTAGATTTATCATTCCTCTGTCGTTTTATCATTCCTCTGTCGATGAACTCGAATAATCGATTGCAAAATCGATATTATAAAATTATTATTTTTTACTCAAATAATCTTTACGTAACACTCCCTCTTCCCTTTCGGGATACCTAGGCACAACCGGAAGCAGTGTGAAACAAGTAGGTTTAAGATGCAAGCGGACGGAATGCCCGCACGCGACTTCTCGCTCCAAAGACGAGGCGAAACGCGGCGGGGCCTTTATATCGTTTTGAATCGTTTACTCGCGGACGGGGAGTTCCCATCACTAAATCGCTCATGTGACGTCACAGTAGGTGGAAAAATAATGGCACGCTTGGTTTCTATTCAGACGATGAGACTAGCGTAATCTAGCCAATATAAGTCTGTGGATACAATCGATATTTTTTCGATGTTTTGAACGTTGACGTTTTTCCTGTTGGTATTTTAATGTTCTAAATTCAAACAGGTAGGTTCTCTAATGCTCGTTTTCACCAACCCTAAGTGACACTTATTTGAATACCTAAATATAAGTGCACTATTGGAATTGCAACGCTAGGGTTACCAGCACCGAGAGTTGAAAATCCAACAGTGCAGTAATATTTAGGGATTAATTAGGGTTGGTGAAAACGGGCATTAGAAACTCTTCCTGAAATTGGCACATCAAGTTTTCGAAAGGAGAGAGCCTCCGTTATTTTGGCTCTTACTGCGGGAGCACTCACGGTCAGTCCATTTGAATGAAATAAAATGGATGAAATCAATGGGTGTACATACGCCACTAATTTATTTGCACCCACGGTCAGTCTATTTGGATTAAATCAAATGTATGGGCGCCGCCAAAATACTAAAACACTTGCATAGGAAATTGATTCGTGGTGCCTTGTAATAAGGTGCATAATCAATTGCCACGTATCGTGAAGACAGCCCACGGTTTTCGGTTTCGCACTCGCGGACAAATGACGCGACGCCATCGGCTCATCGCCAAACGGTGGATTACGGTGCGCACGGAAAATCCGTGGATTGACGTCGCACCAAAATATGATTGAAGAATCGACACTCACGGTCAAATTTTGGATGTAGGTACAGTCAGCAACAAAAGTCGATTAACACTTGTGTTTTCTAAATCTTAAGAGGAAATGTGGGTGCTCTTTTCTCCATACAAAAAGATACAAAACGCTCTCGCCTGTTTTCTTTCTGGTTAATGACCATAAAGCAATGATTTTTTACAGAAATATAAATATCAGCTACTTGTATGCCCCTATGTTTTCCTTTTTGATGATATATTATTTTTATAAGAACTAGAACCCTCCAAAAATGCTCAAAATTGTCTATTCAGACCGCCGTCAACAGACGCCTAGTGTACCAATTTGACAACTTTTAACGAAAAAAGAAAAACATAGGGGCATAGTAGGGGCCTTCTTATTCAGTTTATGAAATATCTTTTAAATTGGTCCTATATTGGAGGAGGCGAGAGCCAAACCTCGAAATGTGACTTTTTACATAGGCTATTTAGTTGGATCTGCAGTTGTCCTTATCGCACGAATTCGGGGGCGGAGTGCTCGCAGAGCGACAGCAATACCTTCTTAAAATAACTAATTTTCAAAAGTCTGGCCACCCGCATTTCCTCTTAATTATTGAGATAAATACTTCATTAAAATCGTAACAGATGTAAATTTTAAAGAAAATTAACTCCTAGGACTCCTAGCTAATAAACGAAATGCTAAAAAAGCAGGTTATCGTATCATTTTGTGTTAATTTAGATGATGTCAAATGGTAACCGACTTCTGTTGCTGACCGTACCTACCTATTAGGGTCAGCGCACACCAAGAGCTGAGCAGAGCATTTTCTGAGACTATTGAAAAATAAATCTTATGACAATTCCATACATTGCAAAATTAAATACACGACAAGCATGCTCGAGCGTAGTCGAGCATCAAGTTTGGACGATTGAATTTTGCAATGTAAGGAATTGTAATAAGATAAATTTTTCAATAGTCTCAGAAAATGCTCTGCTCTGCTCTGCTCTTGGTGTGCGCTGACCCTTACACGCCATTTGGCGCGATGGGCTGACCCTGAGTGCCCATCACAGAGTACTTTTTTACATAAATGTGACCATACACAGCTTTAAACCACACCGGTCCGTCTACTCTGAAGCCCCCCGACCCCCCCCCCCCCCCCGCCTCCCTACCCCCTTCCCGAGCATACACGTACACAGCCTCAATCAGATAGGTACGTGCTACCTCGCTCGGTGTTCGAGATTCACGAGATCACACGAGATGCAATGGTGGCTTCAAGATTGTCATCTTTCATCCCCACTTCATAATTATCCCACCTCCAACACTTTACTTAAGGCGAAAGCGCCAGGGTAGCCCGCGAAATTCAAAATTTCTTACGTTTTTTGCAATTTGTGTAGGTCAGTGTGAGCTTGTATGGTGATTAAAATATGATTCGCGGCCGTAGCTAATATGGCTTTACAGAATTATAATCATTAGAATTAGCAATACAACTCCATAAGTTAGCATTTACCCCAAATCTAGCGATTTCATGAAATCATGAGGTTTGAGGTAAATGCTAACTTATGGAGCTGTATTGCTGATTTTAATGATTATAATTCTGTATATTAGCTACGGCCGCGAATCATATTTTAATCAACATACAAGCTCACACTGACCTACAAATTGCAAAAAAATTAAGAAATTTTGAATTTCGCGGGCTACCGTGGCGCATCAACCTCCTCGGCCTCGGATAGGGTTCTGTGAAAGAAAGAAAAAAAGAAAAAGTATTTATTGTGACTCGCACAGAACTAAAACTAAACTAACTAACTAACACTAACTAGCATGGAGAGGACAGCTCGACAACCAGACCATGTCAGGTGTTTGGCACACAGAGGATTGATATCTACTTACACTGCAACGTAAAGGAGTTTTTAAACGTTTAAACGTAAAAGATTTTTCAATACAGTAGCTAAACATGGCGTACTTTCAGAGGCTATAATTATGATTCGAAAATTAAATCTTTTGCACAGGCATCTTTCTTTTACGCGGTCGTGACTTTTATTTACGAGCTCGATCATTTTGTTTAGCAGTTTAGTTTTAAAGAATCAGGGCAACATTTGTACAAAAAAATAAAGATTTGCAGAGAAGTTGGAAATCTAATTTTATACTCTTGGGTGCCTAAAGAGTATCTTCAGGCATCTACAATATTAACAAATAGTTTAACGAAGAGCTCATTATTTCAGAACGAAATGGCGGCTGCCAGTGTAAGACCCGCCAGACCATAGATTAAACACGGATTAAACATTGTACGACAAGGGGCTTACTTGAGTCTATTAAATATTTATTTTACATTTTTATAATAAAATTGAGCATATTTTAATAATTTTAAACATCAAAATAAATAAGATATTATTTATGTACTGGTCTTTTTCTGTGTTATATGGCCTCTTTGCTTCGACTTACATTTATTTCTTTTTAAATTATGTCATGTCATCCTGCTAGCCAAATTATCGACGCGCGTATCGGTGAACAAAGATGCTTTACTGACCCTTGCCGGGCGAGCTAAGGGAATGCGGGGGAAGCGGGCGGGGCCTCGCATTCCAGAGATGCGTCAAGTTAATGTGACCGTGCAGTAACTAAAAGATACTTAGACAATAAATATAAACCGTTGCGCATGTGGTCTTTGAATTTATTCAAAGGCGTCACCCAGATTAGAACAGAAACCTTCGGGACAACCAGATCTTTCACAGATGTTTGGAACAGATCAGGAGACGTGATCAACTTCTGGAGGGAGGTGGGCAGGTTGGAATAACCACCCACGGCCGCCATGGCTCACGTACAATGGTCCACTCGAAGAAGTTCAGAAACCAAACCCAAACATAGAACATATCTTAGTTACCTACCCTACCTACCTAATAGTTTTATAACTATGGTCTCTTTGTCATACAGTAAGTACCTAAGCTACATAGGTACACCATGTGGGTACACCTATGTAGTTTTTTGAAAATTTAATATACTTACGCAATTTGACCTGCGCTGCGTGTGGCTCAATTTTCTTGTTTCATTTCGCGTCATTTCTATTTATTTATTTATTTATTTATTTCAATTGGTCTTACGAGCTAACAGACATACCATCCAAAACGCTCATAGGATTAATTTCCTTACAATTTAATTCTATGAAAGACTAGCCTACATGTATTGAATAGGTAAGTCAACCGCATATCAATGGTAACAAAACTAGTAAAAGCAGATCCTGTCCTCTGTAAAACATAATATACTAAGCCAGTTCCGCTTAAAATGGTTTTGTTACCGTTGATATGCGGTTGCATCAACTATTGTTCCATCCAGTACCTACATGGACGTATAAAAAAAGTACCTACTTAACTTTTTTTATGCTATACAACATGTCCCAGAATTGAAGGCACAACCGTTTGGGGTCATTGTACTCATCATTATGAACAACCTTGGGCCCAAACCCGAAATTGCGAAAAAATCAGCATAAATACGCAGTGTACTGCAAATACACAAAATAATTGTTGCATTGCGTAGGTAGCAGACGGAGGCAGCGCTGCTTGCCAAAGCTAGCACCGGTGCCTCCGTCTGTTACGCTATGCTCTCCCAGGTATATACTGAGCACACTGTCCTTTTGCAGCATCAGCAGAAATAAACAATAAAAAAAAACCATTTATTTTACGGAGGCAAGAGAGTGATTTTTATTGCTTGCACTTTTAGAATTTCATGGAAGACCATTTATCGTATTTTTGGTTGAAAGGCGAATTTTAACTTTCCTTCACAAATCTCGATAAAATCATATTTCTGCGCTGGCAATGGTTGCAGTGTTGCGCCCGCCCCTCCTCAAAGCCGCCATTTTATTTGTATTGTATCGCCATTTCGTTTCTTTCGTGAGATGGAGAATTGGACAAGAAAGTGAGACAGAAATAAAATAATCTGAATCCGTTTGATATTATAAATCTATTCTAAGTATTTAGCAAACTTTAAACCAGGTTAGCAAAAGTGAATTATTACAAATCAGTTCCTGTTCCACTTTTTTTAATTTTAATCGTGACCGCGTCTCTCTTGTTCGAGTTCAATGGCGTCCGCTCACTCGTAGCGCGTATGGATATTCCGTCATCCTTTTCTTGCATATATCGACTATTCAGGAGACAATGCCTTTCTAACGAATGATCTTTTTACGAGTAGAGTAGACTGATAAGAAATATTCCCCGTTACCTTCGCACTTTGTGTTTGAGTTTCTCTTTCACGTATAATTAACCGCGCTTTTGTTGAACGCGCAAAGATGTTTTTGAACATATTTACAGTGTGTATTTTATGTTATATCAGATTTAGACAATGTGCTGCTGATTGAAACTGTGTGATGAATTAATTTGTGTCGATAATTATGTTCACTACGAACACCGTTCAAGCCGGCACAGTGCCGACTCTGCAGTATCAAGAGCATCCTACACAAAAGTCTCAAGGCAAAAACATTGAAAACGTTCAGCAAAAGAATGCTCAGCAGACTCAACAAACTCAACAACAACAGGTACTAACTATACACTATACATGTTTTGTTCACAATCATCTCTAGAGGGATAAAATTCAAATATTACAACACGTAAATAAGTTGTAAAAAAGTACATATTAAACCTGTCCCACAGAATAAAAACATGAATATTACAACGAATCAAATTAGAAAAAAAATTTATTACATAGGATGATATTATTGTATGTCGTAATAATATGGATTTATTGTGTCATTAATTTAATATGGATTTCATAAGAGTTCAACTAAGTTCAAAGCCAAATTTTATGGTTGTGTAGCAGTGGATAATAAAGCCTGAGTTGATTGGAAATATATATATATAACTAGCTGCGCCCCGCGGTTTCACCCGCGTAGACGTAGCCTATGTGTTAATCCAGAATATCAGCTACCTCCATACCAAATTTTATCAAAATCGGTCTAGCCGTTTGATTGTGAAGAAGTAACAAACATACAAACACACACACTCACAAACTTACGCCTATTGTGTTAATTTAAACACCTACAAGTGTATTCTTTGTCCTTGCACACATTATCATTATAATAAAATTGACTGCTTACTATTACTTTAATAAATATTATGCAGCTAAGCAGCCCTTTAAAATCTTGTAACTTGCCAACACTTTTCATCAACTTTATTTGTTTTTAATTTCAGGAGTTTCCTACATTTTGTTATACTACCAACGTAAATATGATTGGCAAACTAGGCACAGGTACCACTAGTGGAGCTGGCAATGTGACCGGCGGTGTCAATATAACACAACTGACCACCAGCGACGATAAGACTTGTTATATAGCCCAGCCATTTTCCTACAACTATGCATTAGTGAACCAAATGCAAATTGCTCCAAATGGAATTCAGAATACAATATCAAATATTAGTTTTAAATGTGATGTTTGCGGTCTGATGTTTGGGCATCTTACTCTTCTGAATGCTCATAAAAGAATACATGCTCAGGATACAGGTAATTTTCTTTCTCTTTGGTTTGATTGTCAATGGAACATTACATATATTTTTAATTGTTCTGAGCTACACTCATGACAGGCTTCTGGCTGTGGTATACACAAAATAAAGAATGTATAGATCCCTCGAAGAAAGCCAGCCAGCTGATAAACCAGTTTTAACCAACCCATCACAGCTGAATAGAAATACTCGAGCAGTATTTGACTTCTTGAGAGAGCAGAATGAAAACAATTATTTTGTTAACACACTTGTGCTGAATATAAAAACCCTACTTCAGTCAAATTATTGTTCAAATATTTATGAGATAGAGACTTATTTAATTTATTAGCTAAAAGTTCACTGACTTTAATTCTTTGATTATGATTACAGAAAACAATATTACGGTGGTAGCGACAGGTGTAAGTACTGGAAATGATGTTGCTATGCCTCCACACATTCAGATCCTCTCCTCTGATCACAATGAGCAGCAGCAACACCACGTACAAATTCAAGACAGTTAGTAGGCACTATTTATTTTTATGGTTTTTCCACTGCTGACCACTAGACACTACACCTAATGATTTAAAGACCTCTGTTTGTATTGTCTAGCTAGTTTTTTATAACCAGTGTCAATGACCACTTATATAACTGTTACACTGCAAAACTGAAACCTGCTCTGCACTGCTTGTTAAGTTTTAAGAATTTCATACAAGTTTCACAGTAGAATATTACTGATTTGGTAAGATTTGACTATTCAAATTCAAATAATTTATTTTCTCTTCACAAACAATGGCATCATATTAATTTGGACAAACTTAATAACTTATTTGACACTTGTTGTAATACAAGTAAGTCTGGGACTAAATAAACACTTTCAACTACTGCTTCCTTTAAATTTTGAGATAGTAAGGGGTGATTCATTTATAGGTAAGTACTTTTCAGAAATAAAAAAAAGTGAAAACTTTTGAAAAATTTTATTGATTATCTTTATTACCACACAAAATTCATGACATTTATTTTTAATGATTATTTCTTTAAAATGCTGCCGGTAACTGCGGTTGACATGATCCTTTCTGAAGTTCCAATTGCGGGAGCAATTTGGTGCACAGTTAATTTCTTGTTTCAAACCATTGAATGTGCAGCCTAGACTGTGTGATATCTCATCTCTAGACTTTTTTTTTGGGGCTATGTAAAGTCCAAAGTGTACATGAATAACTCTGATATGATTGAGGAATTGGAAGCCATCATTACTCGCGATATTCGTCAAATATCACTTGAAATATTCAGTGTCTAGAAAATTGGAACTTCAGAATGGATCATGTTAACCGCAGTTACGGCCAAAATTAAATGTCATGAATGGTTCTTTGGTATGATAATAAAGATAACCCGGTGAAATTGATGGTTTAATTTTTTTTTACTTTTGAAAAAAGTACCTCTAAATGAATCACCCAACAGGTTTGCTGTTTCGGTTCTAGCTTAGATACTGCATGTTAATTTTGCACATTCAATCCTATAAAGCAATAGACAGTCATAATCAATGTTCTCATCTCTATTTCAGCTAAACCAGTTATAATAGAAAAGGTTCAGAAATGTATTACTTGTGGTGGACCTATTCCTAATAATCCTAAGAGAAAGGGACCCAAGCTAATTCGCTGTGAAAACTGCATTGCACAAGATTCTGTAGACCAGAGAAATAATCAATGTAAGTATATTATTTTATTCCTAATTATATATTACGAATGTAATATTACTCATATACTTATTTCCCGAAGGCCTAGGCAGAGGGGTGTATAATACACCCTCACAAAAACCTTTTAACATGTTGCATGTTGTGTTGGCAGTCAATGTGTTAACACTGCTCAAGGTGGGTGTGTAACCCAGGACCTAGAATTGACCAACAAGCACTAACGAAAAGAAATCGAGCTGTTTATCAACACTTATAAGTTTAATTTATGTTTGTCAGTGAATGCAACCCAAATATTTGTGGCGGCGGAAGACAATGTGAAGTTTGAAGTGAGCGCGGTGCAGCCGGCCTCGGACCCACTGTCGACTGCGCAGACCAATCAACAAACACAACAACAGCAACAACAGAAACCTTGTGAGTCTTAAGTTAATTTGAAATCTTAAAACATTATTTGACCCAAAAACTAACTAAGGCGTAGATATAAAGCATGCATCAATATTTTTGTTCTATTAATAACATATTTGTTTCAGTACCTGGTCACCACCCCGTGAAGAGGAGAAACTTAGCATCAGTAACAAAATGTCAGAACTGCAATGGTTCAGGCATTATTTTTGTAGGTGGGAATAAGAATAAGTTAAATAATGCAAATTTGGACAAACCATTCCACTGCAATATCTGTGGAGGTTCCTTTGCCAGATATTCCTCATTGTGGTCACATAAAAAGTTACATTCTGGTGAGAAGAACTTTAAATGTGGCATATGTGGAATTGCATTTGCTAAGGCTGTTTATCTTAAGAATCATTCAAGAATACATACAGGAGAAAAACCATATAGGTATGTAATATTATACATGCAAAAGTGAGTTTTGTTTGCTTTAAACGCTAAAACATCTGAACGGATTTAGATGAAATTTGGCACTTGGGTAGACCATGACCTGGATTAGGTTAGGACAGAGGATACTTTTTATCCCAGTAGTATTTTCCTGTGAGATAATTTCCGACCTCCAGGTGGGCGAAGCCGCGAGCAAAAGCTGGTTTATAATAATTATTATTTATACCTCGTTGGTCTAGTGGTTGCATGAGGTGTTGGGTTCGATTCCCGGGTTGTGCAGTGTTATGGTATTTTTCCATCTGAAATTGTTCAGTAGCAGCCCTGAGTCTGAATTTGTGCCCGGTTGGTGGCAATAGGCTCGCCCCCTTTATTATGGAACTTAAATATAACTGGTGAAATGTGGGTGTGCTTTAGGTGCACCTCTGCTGAACCCTTCGGGGAATACAGGCGTGCTGTTATGTTATGCGTAATTTAATTATTTTTCTGGCTAACATAATAAAATAAAATAAAACAATAATATATTAGGTGTAAAAAAATTAACTGCAAGAACTTCGTCCACATACTCGACATCGAAAAACAAACACATTACAAAAAAATTTTTTCGCGGAATCGCGAAAAAAAAAATCAGCTGTTCAATACATTTATGTTCGCATAATTCGTCAAAATGTACTGAACAGCTGATTTTTTTTTCGCGATTTCAGGTTTGGTCCCATAGTAAAAGTTGTTCATAATGATGAGTACAATGACCCCTTAAGAGGTTGTGGGTTATTTATTTTACACCTTGTATATTGTTATATCAGGTTGTGGCGTAAATAATGGATAACCCTGTATATACGGGTGTGGGACCCCAAGGCCTATAATATAAAAAATTGTCAAACCCCGGAGTCGAATAAAAAAATGCGTACAGGTATACCCAGGTAATAAGGCGCGTCGTGAATCTTCGTTCGCACAGAAAAGGAAGTATGGCCCCGAAGATTAACGAAAGAATGCTTAAAACTTACAATCAACCTTAGATCACTATTATAAAGTTCATAATACACTGCAGCTGTTAGTTCCGTCTCACTCGCAAGCCACGCCCCTTCACACATTACACTTCGTGCCAATTTTATCGGGCCACCAGTTTTCATTAAATATGTATTCTAATCTATAGGTATAGGTATATATAAAAGAAAGTCGTGTTAGTTACACTATTTATAACTAAAGAAAGGCTGAACCGATTTGGTTGAAAATTGATGGGGAGGTAGCTTAGAACCAGGAGACGGACATAGGATACTTTAAAAAAAACGGATAAAACGTGGTATAACAACCGAACGGCTGGACCGATTTAGATGAAATTTTGTGTGTATATTTCAATGAGTTCCTGGATGGGTTGAAAACACAATTGGACCCGGTAGGTGGCGCTGCAGTCGGGTTCTAGGATCGTTCAGACAGGACAACGTCTGTCGGGTCCGCTAGTAATATATAAAAATCAATGCCACTTTTCGTTGTAATTTTATAACTCAAGAACGGCTGGGCCGATTTAGCTGATTTTAGTTTTGAAATGTTTGACGTAGTCCGGGAAAGGTTCAAACGATGAGAAAAATTGGAAAAGTTGCCGAAAAAATTGGAAAATCCTGGAAAAATGAAAGTGGATTTTATATGGTACTATTGAAATTGGGACAGGACAACGTCTGTCGGGGAACACTAGTTTAATAAAAAATACAGGTTATTTAAAATGTACAATTTATTTAATAAACAAATAGGTAGGTATTTATTTAATAAACAATAGAAAAAATCTTAATCTAAAGGCCGCACTCCTGCTATCCCAATATCACTCTGAGCGTCGCTACTATTACCATCACTATCACGACTCAAACTATCTGATGATGATGATGTATCTTCGTTGGTGTTTATTACAAATTGATCCCATCTATCGTCGATGGCCTCTTCCAATGTCATAAATTCGTCTTCGCATTTGATGGCATGATCTACAACTTTTTTCCACTCGTCTGGCCCGATGGATGCGAATTTTTCAGACAAAAGACGCTGCACTTCGGTCAAATTCATGGCAACATTGAATTTGCTTACGTGACCTTTCACCTGCGACCAAATGTTTTCTATCGGATTGAAGTCCGGATGATATGGAGGGAGCCTTAACACTGTGTGGCCGTGAGCTTCCATTATGGTGTCAATCGAGTACTTTATATAGAGATGCTTATGGCGTTTAATTACATCGTACAATTCCGGTTTATACGCTTTTATATTGAAAGGTATGTTTTTGTCTTTCAACCAATCCTGCATAATCTTTTTTGTAGAGTTACTGTTCGGTGCCCTGTCCTCTAATGTGCTATGGTATGACGCATTGTCAATGACAAATACAGAATTCGGTTGGAGGTTGGGAATTAATTTCTCTTCCAACCATTTCTCGTAATTTTCTTTGTTCATCTCACTGTGATAGTCTCCTGTGGTCTGAGCCGATTTGTACATGAGCAAAGCATTTGGTATGAATCCATTAGCACCACCAGCATGCACAATAATCAACCTCGGTCCCTTCGAAATAGGTTTTTTTATGCCTTTGCCTTGACCGTCAGACCAGGCTTGTTCCCTGGTGTGGGTCGAATGAACATAAGTCTCGTCGCCATACACAATAGGTCTCCCTTCATGCCGATACTTTTTTATATTTCTTAAAAATCGTATTCTTAGTAACCTTACTTCGTATTTTTCCGCCAGAAACTTACGGTTCGTTTGCGTTTTCCTAAACTTAAATCCTATCTCTTTTACGATTCGGCGCAGAGTTTCTCTGCCCCCTTCGAAGTCGATATCTCTTTTTAATTTCTCCAATAGCGCTCTCATTGTGACTACCTGTTTTTCTTCGCGGTGAAAGTCATAAATTTTCCTGCGTATGGCTTGGTATGAAAAATCGTCCAATTCCTTACGATAAGTTTTTTTCAATTTACCCTTTTTCGGCGTTCTAAAAGAAGGCCCCGCAGTGTTTTCACTCGTATGTTGATCCTTCTCTTTAAGAATTCTCGTTATTGTTCGTTTTGAAAGAACGTCGGTCAAATTTCTATAGAAGCTGGACCTGAGTTTTATTTTCAGTGTACAGAAGCAAATTATAGTGAGATTTGATTGTTTTATGTAGTAAACACCATCCCTTTCGAAAATAATATCTAAATAGCCAAGATATTTCAATAATGCAAAAAATACTTTTGAGGTTATCGGTGTCCGGAAATCAAAAGCACAGAATAATCGTCACAAACGGTACCTAGTTATCAGTCTGTGAAACAATGCCAAGGTCAAACAACAGAAGGAAATCCAAAAAAGTACAGTACATATCACAATATTCACAGTAACAACAACAACACAACAATGCGAGATCGCCGGGTGCAAAGACTACACACTACAGTATATTAGTGTCAAATTGACACCCGTTGTAATTGACAGTATTGACACTGTCAATCCATGGCGCGCGTCGATGACATATTATGACGTTCCGTTGTACACAATTGAACAAAATGCTGATACTTACTATGAACCCACATAATTATTTTTATGACAAGAATCCAATACATAATAAAAACAGCACTAGTTGGTTTGATACACAAGTATATAGAATTGAATTACATCTAATAACGTGAATAATTATAATCTTTGAGTACTAAATCATTTCTTAAGCAAAATGAGTCGTCAAAGGTGCGTTCTGAACATGTTATTCTAAATAATTTGCAAATTATGCTATTAAAAAAAAATGTGTTTGTGCTTTTTTTTCTGGCGACTTAAATATCTATTTCTTATGTTTTTTAAGACCTTAAAAAATACTAGATTTTTTCATATATATGGGATATCTGTACACCACCGCCTCGTAGTCAGGTACGATTTGGCCGACCTTCTTTGTGTAGCTTCGGCCGTTCGGTCAATAATTTTCAAAAATCGAATCTTTTATAAATGTTGTGTTCTTAGACTCCTGAGCTTCTTTCTTCATAAACTCGTGTACATTGAAAATTATTTCCCGAGCTTGACTTTTAATTGGTTGCCCCCTTTTTAAAGAACTCATTTTAAATAATAAAAAAGAAAACACTTTTGTTGCCACTACGTGTACTTTTGCCTGCTGCGTGTGCAATCGATCAGAAGTATGGCGGCTGACTAACATACCGTTCGGCGCGCGCTAACATGGCGGCAGCTGTCGACCAATAGCAGTACAGGAAAAAAAGACGCGGTGCGTGGAGCGTTCCGATTGGTCAATAACATTTCCCGCGTTTTGAAAATTCATCTTCTGCGCAGGTACATCCATAAGCCTTATAAGTTGAGTATTACTGTATACCCAACACATTTAAAAAAAATTTTTTTTGAAAATTTGCCACCTTTTGGTCACAATTGAAGGAATCTTCATTATCTTATTTCTGCATAATATTATTAAATAAACGTGCTTTAGGATGTGTATTACAGTTTTAGAGTACCTCGTGATTTTGATTCAATTTTTTTTTTTTTAGGAGCTTCCGCCTCGGTTTAATAGCAATTACTTTGTATCTAAAAAAGAAATGGATTATCAATATATTATTTTGCAATCTACATTAGGAACACAAGTTTAAAAACAGAACTAAAATGGATAAGCATAACACTACAAAACTTTGCAAGCCGTATATTTCTAGTTTCGGTTGAAAGTTAGAGGTCATTGACGTTCATATTCTTAGTTGAATCGCATTGTACATTTTTTTTTACACCAGATAACCTCGAACGCGAGGAAGTGACCAAAGATGGCAAGTTTTCAATAAGTTTTTTTTTTTTTTAATTTGTGCATACCTGTTGACTCCGGGGTTTCATTTATTTTTATATTACCGGACTTTAGATCCCCACCCACAGCTGTAGGGTTATCCATTATTTACGCCATATCACACAGTATAAATGTTAGTTATGTCCATAGATTACCCAATAGAAAATGATAAATTTTTCAGATGTAATACTTGTGGTATGCAGTTTTCACAATCACCACACTTGAAAAACCATGAAAGAACACATTCAGGGGAGAAGCCATATGTTTGCGAAGTAAGTAAAGGTTCAAATTAATAGAATTTTATAAATTTTATGGACATCGTGAATACGACGCCAACGACGTTGTGAATATGTGTAATATCAAGATTATTTTTTTCATTTTAGGGTCTAGATCAGGGATGGGGAAACTTTTTCCTTCGCGTGCCAATATAATACTAACGAAATATATGGCGGGCCAAGTTGTTTCATTTTTGGCTATGTTAATTACTGAAATAAAAATATTGATAATATGTATTTTTGAAACACTAATTTATTGTGCAATATTACAAATTTATAATTGGAAATTGTAACGTTCGAACCGCACATGCACAGCACATGGCACGACCCGCCCGAGCTCGCGAATCAATTGATTGTTCTATGCAAGCTGGCCATTGCCAATGAGAATTAAATTACTAACAATACGAAATATTCTCTTGATTTTTGTTTGATGGTCGCGGGCCGGATTTCAAGCCTTCGCGGGCCGGAGATGGCCCGCGGGCCGTAGTTTCCCCATCCCTGGTCTAGATTCTAGGCCAAAATTCAAAACCAAGATGTGAATATGCAACGCGTGAAAAAACTTTAAGCATCGAGCTTGGTTGCGAATTTGTCGTGGGTTTAGATTTTTGGCCCTAAATGTTATTTTATACAAAAAAGGCTAAAGTGCAATAAGCTTTAAATTACTGTGCTGCCTTGCGCGGCCTGGAGCGCTCGGTTTAGTTTGCAGCTCCTTAGCGAACCAGGTCGTTCTTTTAGTTCGTCAGCTCCCTTCTCGAACGGCTAACAAAGGCAGATCGCTCGCTTTGCTTACTGCATGCATGCGTTTAGCGGTAGGCGGTGGTAGTAATGTGACTAGCTCGGACGGCGCCGCGCTTTCGCTCATTCTCGCTGTTATGCCCGGGCCACACTTACGTCAACTTCAATGCCCATCATCGCCATAAACATCGTGGTATTTAAAGTCGGTCAAATTATCGCATTAAGTGGTGGCTGCACCTACGGCCAACGTCCTTTATCGCGATAGTCAACGGCAGGGATGGGGAAACTACGGCCCGCGGGCCATCTCCGGCCCGCGAAGGCTTGAAATCCGGCCCGCGACCATCAAACAAAAATCAAGAGAATATTTCGTATTGTTAGTAATTTAATTCTCATTGGCAATGGCCAGCTTGCATAGAACAATCAATTGATTCGCGAGCTCGGGCGGGTCGTGCCATGTGCTGTGCATGTGCGGTCCGAACGTTACAATTTCCAATTATAAATTTGTAATATTGCACAATAAATTAGTGTTTCAAAAATACATATTATCAATATTTTTATTTCAGTAATTAACATAGCCAAAAATGAAACAACTTGGCCCGCCATATATTTCGTTAGTATTATATTGGCACGCGAAGGAAAAAGTTTCCCCATCCCTGGTCAACGGCATATCCCGTTAATATGGCCGCGACATAACAAGTCGGTCTTCTCGAACTTACTAATGAACTAAGAAGCGAGGGATCAGGGAACTAGTTTTAGAATCTGTGGGAGGAGCGCTCTTACGACCTATTTCGATTGCGAACTACACAAGACTACTGGACTATCCATATTTAGATCCAAATTAAATAATGAAAACTAGAAAAAATCTACCAATATCTGACTTTTATTATCTTCTAGAAATAGACCTAGCAGTTATAATAAAACTGGGTTGTTTTTATTCAGGTCTGTGACAAGGGATTTGCACGGCACGCCACCTTATGGAATCATCGACGCATACACACAGGGGAGAAGCCATACAAGTAAGTACTTGCATGCCTTAGTTTAAATGTTTATTCTATTAGCTGAGCTGTTACGGTTGTAGGTCGCCCCGTGCAAAGCCAGGGCGGGTCAGTTAGTTTCATATTATAAACCCTGATAAGTTTCAGGCAGCAGTATGAATCTTTACGATTGTCTCGCCTTTCGTTCGCATTATTGCCATATAACTCAACGTAGATACCACCTCTTTAACTCAACGTAGGATAAATTCCTATGTTGAGTTATAGAGGTGGTATCTAACAATCTATCACAGTTTAGGGACTACTCATGAGTCACATTGGTTAAAATTGTAATGCAATTTTTAAAATGGCCCTGCTATTTAACTTCAATTTTGATAACCATATATAATTTTAGCTGTCTGTGTTGTATTAAGTTTGGAAT
Organism: Cosmia trapezina; assembly: GCA_905163495.3. Taxonomy (NCBI): domain Eukaryota; kingdom Metazoa; phylum Arthropoda; class Insecta; order Lepidoptera; family Noctuidae; genus Cosmia; species Cosmia trapezina. Next base: position 22,209,064 of record LR991022.1, read on the forward strand.
TTTATAGAAATTTCCTTCAGTTGCCGGTCTTTGTTAACACATCTTTATATACCTTGAATTATTATCATTTGTTTATTTATCATCAAAATGTTTCTTGTGCAATACAGGTGTGAGACGTGCGGATCGGCGTTCAGTCAAGCAGCCCACCTCAAAAACCATGCTAAAGTGCATTCCGGAGAGAAACCTTTCAAGTGTGACATTTGCACGGCTGCCTTTGCAGACAGGTTCGCGCTCAAGAGGCATCGGGGGATTCACGACAAATATGGTACGCATTAAAATATACGAAATTCGCATTTAAAATACCATGTACAATGTATAATAATATTGATATTAACGAGTTGAATGCTGTAATTACAGACACAATTAAAAAGCCATTTTCAAGCCAAGCCACGTTCCGGCGAGGAGCGCATACGAGGAGTTAATGTGTAATAATATTAAATCACCATATTTTCAAAAGACTGATGATGTAATTTTTTTACCTAGGTCAAACGGCGCCTTTACCTTCAAGAATACAACAAAATCAACAAGAGCAACAGCAAACACAGAATAGTGAGCAACAAAGCACACCGGCCGTCGAAGTTGAACACCACGCAGACCAAACACTTTGAGTCTAACAGCTGATTTGTTTCAAGATAATCCCACCCTGTCAGTTTTTATGTATAAACTCGGTGATTGTGACTAAGTGAAGGCCGAGAACATAATTTTGTGATATAGGATGCCCAACCTTGCATTCATTGGTGACCAAATGGAATATTTCTCATCAATAGTGATGATTGATTGAGTGTACTTTTTAGTATTGCAAATGCTGCGGCATTAATGACTTATTTATGTGTTCACGTAAAATGCAGGTTATTAATGTGATAAACATGTAAAGGTTTCCTTTTACTTGGAATTTGATTTACTAGGTTATCATTTAAAATCCAGAATCAAGCCTTCTTAAATTTCAAGGCTCCATATATTCCCTTTTATTTTATTTTTCAGAGATGTAATTATAACGAATTCAGGTGCGTCACAAAGCCTATGTGATTTAGTATTTTAGCATATCCAATAAATTAATTAATTGAATGTCAATGAATTTTTGTTATAATAGACTGTGGATGGGGTGAACTTACTAATATTAGCATAGGTAAATGGTTCTCTGCAATACAATATTCAGACTAGCTGCTATACAATTTACTTTTTTTTAAATAAATAGACGTTAAATATCTAATAAAATTGTAGTAAGTACAGCTCATCCAGAAGCACCCACGTCACAGTGATGCGTTTTGTAAGTTAAACCCGGAATTTTTAATTATAGTAAAAAAATTTGTCTATATTTGTTGTTTTATTATTTTTTAGGGTCTAGTGAATTCACATGACGTAATGATTATTAATAATCTTTGTAACTTGCGAGATTAGAAGACATAATTATGCGATTGGCAGTTTTAGATGTTGGTCCAATTGTTTTGACTTAGGGAGTCAATTAATTACGCATTTGCCGAGTGGAAAATAACTTCATCATTTCCGGGTCAATACATATTATGCAGTCACGCTAATGCAAAACGTTATGTACTTGTAGAAACCTAATCTTATCCAAGTTCCTACACGTGACAGTTTAGAAAGCGGGTTTGTCACAAGTGATATATTATTATAGTTGTCAAGTATTTGCGGTTTTTTCATAAGAAAATGCAATAAGGCAATGATGTTATATGTAAAATATCCATGGGCTAGGTGGGCTAGTTTGTCTGTCAAATGTCGTTATGGCCTAGAGATTGGCGCCCGCTTCTCAAGCGGAGGATGCGGGTTCGAAGCTAGGAAGTACCGATGTGATACACCAATACGCAATGAAAAAGAACTTTTTTTAAGTTTATAGCGTTTAAGATGCATAGTGCAGATGCACACTATGCGACTTAAACGCTTTAAACATCGCGATAATTTTTCCGTTGTTCAACGCGATGAATTGAGTGGCCACAACTTGAACGATCAACGTCAACGTGTGTGAACTGAGGGTCCAGACTGGAATTCGTGTGGCTGACACTGGCTTGGCCACCATCAGGGATTTTACTTTTGATAAAACAAAGATTTAGTCGTTAATTAGTCGAAATTTGTCGCCAAATATCAGAATTTGTCGGTCACTGGTTCAAAAGTTATAAGGGGTCATTGGTGGCCGATCTGGAGTGTGGCTGACACTGGCTTGGCCACCATCAGGGATTTTACTTTTGATAACACGAAGATTTAGTCGTTAATTAGTCGCCAAATATCAGAATTTGTCGGTCACTGGTTCAAAAGTTATAAGGGGTCATTGGTGGCCGATCTGGAGAGTCTCCCCAGCTTGGCCACCTTTATATCTCAAAAACTAGGGCACCTAGCGAAGATCTGTTTTATCCCAGATTTAGTCGCTAATTAGTCGAAATTAGTCGCCAAGTCACAGATTTAGTCGGGTCTTAGTTTAGAAGATATAATGAGTTCAATTTTTAAGTATAGTTCAAGAGCTAGATTGAAGAGTTTACGATAAAATTTTTGATCTAGCTCTTGGTCTATACTTAAAAATTGAACTCATTATATCTTCTAAACTAAGACCCGACTAAATCTGTGACTTGGCGACTAATTAACGACTAAATCTTTGTGTTATCAAAAGTAAAATCCCTGATGGTGGCCAAGCCAGTGTCAGCCACACCTGGAATTCTGGATGAAATGCTCATTGGATTCGCACCCATTGTCCACCGGCAATGTGAATGCCATTGTCAAATTATCGCCGTAGTGGCGGCTATACCTAGGGTTATCGCCCTTCAACGCGATGATCAACGGCGATATCCGTATAGTGTAGCCCCAGCATGAATGAGAAGTTGGTACACAGAATGAATGTTACAAGGCTGGTATTTATGTACCTACCTACTTGGTGACTAATTTTGACATAGCGAGCACAAGTAAACTATGGTGTTTTTTACAGGTACCAGGTAAGCAACTAACTACACGTGGGATAAAATATAATGAAAAATAAACGTACATATAAAATTAAGATTTTATTGTTAAATCACGGATTAAACTTAAAAGTATTACATACATAACCTATTACACGTGGTGAAAGGTTATAACGGAATAATAACAGTGGCTTTAAATTACTCGTAAATCCAGTTTTCAGCAGCTGGAGTCCATCCGACAACTTCCTTCTCACCAAACCAAAGCGCGATTTCCTTCTTGGCAGACTCTACACTGTCAGAACCGTGCATTATGTTGCGGCCAACTTGGATGCAGAGGTCACCACGAATTGTGCCGGGTTGTGAGTCAGCTGGGTTTGTAGCACCAAGCATTTGGCGGCCGGTTTTCACTGCGTTAAGGCCTTCCCACACCATAGGAACTACAGGTCCGGAGCTCATGTATTTCACTAGACCAGGGAAGAAGGGCCTGGCCGCCAAGTCACTGTAGTGTTGCTGCAGTAATTCTTCTGAGGGCCACATGAATTTAAGGCCGACCAACTTGAATCCTTTCTTCTCAAAACGCTCGATGATGGTACCGACAAGTCCACGTTGGACACCATCTGGTTTAATCATGAGGAAAGTTCTTTCACGTTGTTCCGCCATTATGACTTTTATTAACGTGTAGCCGGCGCGTCTGAGATGGATTAGAAGGTAAAGCAAAGTGGCAATCATACGAAAAAGGAAGATATCGTGCGTGTCGCGTCACAAAATCACCCACAGATTGCCTATACAGTTATGTATCTATAGTAAAAACGCGATCAGGGTATTCTTACGTGTCATTTTATTTGTTATAATGTAGATTTAACAAAAAAAAATTGTTTACTAATTATTATACAATGGTTAATAATTATTTCTATAGATTCCGCAAGTTATAATAAGTTAACTTTTAAGGACTGACGTATTTTATAATAATATTATCTTTTTACAGCTATCCTACTAAAGCCTAATCGCGTGATAGATGGCATATCGATCCTCTTTTGTCGAATGGCAAGAAGTCAAGACGTGCATGCTCTGTGAAAGCACAGTCTAAAAATCATATATACTGTGGTGAAAGTGTGAATGCCTCAATGTTTAGTAATCTACTCTCTTGATAGTTTTACTAATCACCATGGAACTAATAATAATGATTCCATGATAATCGCATACTTATTAAAATTAATTATTACTCCCACGACCGTACGTTTTACCGAGGGTTTATCAATATTCAGTCTTGTTATCTCGAATCTCATTCTACATAGTACATACTAATTCCATGCTCCACAGTTGTTGAAGTGAAAACTTCTGGCGCGTTGAGCGATTTTTGGCAAGGGGTGTTGTTATTTCAATAAAAGTAGGTTTACTTCTTAATAGACAAATATGTTTTTTTATGAAATAATATTATGTCACTCTGTTCTTCTGTCTTCTCTCCTGTTATCATATACGTCTCTGTACGGTTTATTAAAATTATATTCTAAGAATCTATTATTCTAAAATACTCCAAGTCTTTCTTTCCAGTAGTGATAACTTCCACAATTTACAACTGGTTATGGGCCCAGTAATTCAGTTTATCAGCCTGGAAGAAATATAAAACCGTAAGTTCTACAAAATAAAACGTTTTTTCAAAAACGGTTTTCGAGCTACGGGTGAAAACAAAATGGAGGTTTCAATATCGACCAGTTCAAAATTTAACGGCGAAAATTGGCCGTTATGGAAGTTTGAAACACAAGTGATTTTAAAGGGTCGAGGATTGTTTAATATTGTTTCGGGGATCAAGACAAAACCTAAAGATGACTTATCAAAAGAATGTGAAGAGTGGGGTGCGCTGGACGCCAAAGCCCAAGAGCTAATTGTCACGCGAATGCAGTATGGGCCACTCGCACACATTCAGTCGTGTGAGACATCAGCGGAGATGTGGACGAAATTGAAGGCAGTTTATGAGAAGGAGTCTGTCGTAAGTGTCCATCTACTCCAACAGAAATTCTTTACCATTCAGTTTGGTACGGATTCAGTCTCCACATTCATATCAAAAATAGAAGACATTCGGGCCAGACTAAAACAAGCTGGTGACCCTATTGATGATAAATTAGTCATCACTAAAATATTAATGTCTTTACCACAAAGATTTAAACATTTTCGCTCAGCATGGGAGTCTGCCCCGGTTGAAAAACAGACACTTATAGAGCTAGTGCCACGTTTGCTGCTGGAAGAAGAACGAGCTAACGCTGAAGACGATGTGGCAGTTGCACTTGTGGCACAGCAACGAGGCAACGGGAGCAGAGCGCTGACTGAGTGCGCTGTGTGCGGAAAATCTGGCCACTATAAAAAGGACTGCTATAAAACGATGCAGTGCAATTACTGTAAAAAGATGGGTCATCCGACTAAAAATTGCTTCTTCAAAAATAATAAAACAAAGAAAAAGAACAATGATGTCGAACAAGCTCTAATAGCTTCTGTTTTCAACAGTCCGCACGACATATGGTTTATGGATAGTGGTTGCACTCAACATATGTGCAGAAACCGAGAAGTCATGTCAGAATACAAAGACTTGGATTACGATCATTTTGTGCAGCTTGGTGATGGAAAAACTATAAAAGCCCTTGGCATTGGGAGCGTCCGATTGCAGGCTTATAATGGCACTGAATGGCCGATCGTTAGTTTAAAGTCTGTTTTATATGTTCCAGATCTGCATATAAATCTTTTTTCTGCAACGAGTGCACTAGATAAAGGCCTACAGATGGTATCTGACCAAAACATTTGTAAGTTTATTAAATACAAAGAGGTTATAGCTATGGCAAGGCGCGATGGCCGTTTATTTAAAATGCTATTTAAAAATATTAGCACGTCTAGAGCCTTGTCAAGTCAAACTGACGTACTGACGTCGTCAAATGTGTGCAATAATAGAGACTGTGAATTCATGCTTTTTCATAAGAAACTCGCTCATCAAAATTTCGCATATGTAAAGAAAATATTGCTTAAAAATAACGTGTCGCTCCCTTGCATGAAACAGCATTTTTGTACTGCATGTGTAGAAGCTAAACATTGCAGGACGCCGGCTTATTCTAGCTTTTCGAAAACGAGTAGCCGAGGTGAAATAGTTCATGCTGATGTTTGTGGCCCTTTAGGTGCGCGTTACGATTGCTCCGCCAAGTTATCCAAACAAAAAAGAAATTCGCCTAAAAAATTGTCGAAATTTGTCAAAATCGAAGGAAACAAACCAAAAAATTGTCGAAGTAAAAATAAAGAAGTTATAAGGGTTTTAAGTTGGCCGCGCGAACGTAACGTGGAGGATTGCGCGGCCATGGAGATCTCAGCAACTACTTGGGTTAGAGATCTAATTCTTTTTGTCAATTGAAGACTGAAATTGTCAAAAATTGTCGAAAAAATAATTATAAGCTCTATCAATCAATATTTCACGAAATATTCACCTTGGAAGTTATGGCCGCGCAATCGTGCACATGTTGTTTCCTTTTTGTTGAATATTTCTTTAAAACTAAAGATTTCTTAAAGTAAAACTGTTACAAGAAGAAAGGTCTTAATTTGTCGAAACTAACGAAAGCAACAAATACTTCTAAAGCTATGTTATATTGACGAAATCAGTCTAAAACGAAAAGTACGTGGCCGCGCAGTCGAAACGTTACTTTGTGCGCTGATATCTCAATATCTATAATTGCTAGGATTTTGGTGTGAACATCCATTTATTCGACATATTAACCTCATTAGAATGAGATATCGTTTTACCCTCAGAACAGTTTTAAACGCGTGTAATCTCAAAAATTATGCTATCTCATATAATGTTCGAGCAGGGTAACCATAGTTTCGATTTGATTTGGGAATACCTCTAACTGGAGACTAGCAATTAATATGCGTGTGGTGTGAGGGCCACTTTATTGAAACTCTTTGAAAATATGCTTAGGATTTAGTGAACATTCCCAAACAATTGTGAAAGTTGGAATCAGATTTTGTGAAAGTCAACTTTGCGAGATATGGACTGTAAAGTGGGGCCCTCAGTTCTCACATAGAGGATTGAGGGCCCGCCTGTACCTGACAAACTATGGACACTACAGATAAAGTCTTTATGCCAAAATCTAAGCTTATACCAAACAAAATTTGTGAAAACAAGATATTATCGCAAAACACTGTCCTACTTGGTATATCTTCGTTCAAAATGGGCCCTCAATCCTCACACACGTAAAAGTTTATCACGCAAATACAATGAAACCATTAACTTATAGCTATTGTTTGTAATCCTATAAGATACTAAATAAATTGTGAAAATTTGTGAAAGCAAGAGCAGGTCACCATTTCTTGTTGTTTGAAAGTTATGACCTTGACAAAATCCGGGCCCTCAATCCTCCATTTATTTTGTTTTCCGTTTGAATACGCTTATCGTATGAAAGATTAGACAAATACAAAATAGTCTCTTTTTGTGAAAATAATTGTGCAACAAATTCGATACTAGAAAACAATTAAAAGACCCTTTATTGTAAATAAAAATCGAGTTTTATTTTTGTTCCCTGAATTAGGAAATAGGGTGACCACGATACGGTATTTTACTCTATATGAGAAAAAATCTTAAAATATATTATTTAGATATATTAGGCAAAAAGCAGTCGGAAAATATTAGTTTTAGTTCAATAACAATATAAATTTTAAAATTAAATTCAAAGTTTTCAGGTTTTTTTAATGTTTTCTCAAACCATGAAATAGTAGCCGCCATTTTATGACGTCATTCGGCTGTGTGAATTAAAAAAGTGTCAACTATTAATTGATCAGTGTATCTCTTAGAGCAGGTATAGCTTTCACTTTAAAATCAAAATCTTTACCGTCCATACGTATTGTGTGTATAGAGTCATGAGGAACAGGGTGTAAAGTTCACTCATCCTTTATTGAAAAGGGAGGACCCTCCGACCAGATGGGTGTTGTCTCTGGTGGGCAACTGCCCCACGGTTAATGTGGGGTTGTTGTATACCTATATGCTAGTCGCGCGGTAAACTCTCATTGCGCGATGCAGGTTGCGGGACGTCATGTCCTTGTGATGCGTAGTTCGTATGTGGCGATGTAGATGCCGCCACATGTGTATTACAAGAAGTAACAGGCTAGAATGGAGATGTTACAAGCATTAAAACAACAGATGTGAAAATTAAACTTTTTATTCACTATTTATAAATTACTAGATAAAAATAAAAATCCTAAAACCCTAATAAAAAAAACAAAACTATTTTTGGGCACTCGTGGTAACACGTTAAGGTCAGTGTAAGGTTGTATCTTAGTCAAAATATGATTCGCGACATTAATAATTATGTATTTACATAATTTTAACAATAAAAATAATTAATTACCTACGTAACGCGGCCTTATATAATGTGTGTGAACGTGCACTTAAGCGCGGCAACGGGAGTATACACCCCCGCCCGCGCCCCCGCACTAGCCCGCCAGTGGACAAACTAACGCGGGAGCGTACGTCACGCTCGATAAAGTTTAAATTTAGTCGCCTAATTTACCATCTTAGGTAAAACTCTGACATTGTTGAATACATTTAAAAGAAAGACCAAACTTTGGTGTAATCAATCTTGTCCTTACCGGACGGCGAGCTACCCACTACTAGACATCCGCAAGCGCGCCTAGGGTGGCCGGGAATCGGCTCTCGATTCCCGCCGCCCAGGGCGTCTCCTACGGCGACTGAGGGCGTGAGGTTGTCTCTCCCTCACGCCTTCCGCCTCCTCCTTCGCGAGCATTACTGCTTCGCAGAAGGAGGTGAGGTGGCGGCCTCCCATGCACTCTCGCTCCGCACCATGGCCTGGATCAGGTTCGGACGCGAGAGATCGCCCCATCGATCGCCTCCGTGGGAGCACGGCGGTGCTCCGCCCAAGCCGGGCAGACCTCCGGGTGTATGCTTCACCGTGTCCTCCAGGCGATCGATGGTGACAACCGAGCGTTTCGTCCCGCCTTATGCGAAACAGGAACCTCCCGAAACAACCGTGTCCGGTGAGGACCAGCGCCAGGCGGAAGGTGAGGACGCCGTGGCGCCTCTCTAACCACTCCTCAAAGAGGGGACTTATCGTCGCAATTGTGGCGTGCCCAGCGCTGGGTTGCGACAGTTGCACTCTCCATGTCGCCATGATCCCGCCGGAGCTCTGTCCGCTGTGCCGTAATTTCTCGCGGCAGCGGAGTTACGCCCCGGCGTTTTGCCTCCTCGCGCCACTCCCACACGGCACGGGAGTGCGTGCAGGGCCTTACCGGTGTCTGCGGTAAAATTTAGGGTTTACCGACTGAATACCGGTAAAAGTCCGAAATTAAAGATAGTTTTAGAATAATTCGGGGTTTTACTGGTGAGATTTGGTAAATAATAGGATTTACCCGTAAATCCTAATATTTACCGCAGTTCGCGGTTTTACACTAACATATAGGTAGATGAGTATATATCAAAACAAACTTACATGTACTTATTTGTATGACTATAATAATATTTCCGTAGACAGAGAATTCTAGTAACTATTTTCGTAGTTTTCTCAATCAATTGACATGACATATATAATAAAAAGAACATCACTGTACTTTTTCTTTGTAGTAGTCGCATAGACAAACTAATGAGGTTGAACTCCAAAACTCCTCGATTTTATGTGAAAATGTTTGGAACATAATAATCCTTAAATAAAATTAAATATCAACATTCACTACTCCAAGATAATTACCCATACAACTATGTGTATTATATAGTATTATATATGTATTATATACAGGGTGGAATTTTGTAATGACACCTGGAAGGAAGTACTCTTAATAATGCAGATAGAAAATTTTACTCAAAACATTCCTTTATTTTTGAATAGAAAGCAAACTGCATTCAAAGATTTTCGAAATTTCTCTTCTCCCACAACCGGGAATCGAACCGGCTAAAATCTGAAACAATTATACCCTGTACTTTTATTGCATCGATCGTTAGGGTCAATTATAAGGATGAAATCTCTCTAACAAACATGATAAATTAAATGAAAGGAAAACCAGGAAATCTTAAATTAATTTATTTTTTACAAAAAATGGTAAACTAACTAATTAGTTGCTCGAAATGGGCTCCATTCTCTTGGATACACAAATTTATTCTTTTAACGAATTCATTTCTAGTAACCTTTAATAAAGTGTTGTGGTGAATATTATAAATCGTATTCTGAACTTCAACTCTCAACTCGTTGTCATTCGCATAAGATTTCATGTAAATTTGATTTTTTACATATTCCCACAAAAAAAAATCTAATGGGGTGAGATCTGGCGATCTCGCAGGCCATCTGATTGTGCCGTTTGTACCAATCCAGGTATTAAAATGAAAGTATTGTCACCCTACCCTGCTACACACTTCAAAAATAGTTGATTTCGGTATCTATTAAGATTTTTAGTTTAATCGTTATTCTTATTAGTAACAAATAACATCAATTTGTTGCACAATTTTTTTCACAAAAAGAGACTATTTTGTATTTGTCTAATCTTTCATACGATAAGCGTATTCAAACGGAAAACAAAATAAATGGGGCCCGGATTTTGTCAAGGTCATAACTTTCAAACAACAAGAAATGGTGACCTGCTCTTGCTTTCACAAATTTTCACAATTTATTTAGTATCTTATAGGATTACAAACAATAGCTATAAGTTAATGGTTTCATTGTATTTGCGTGATAAACTTTTGCGTGTGTGAGGATTGAGGGCCCATTTTGAACGAAGATATACCAAGTAGGACAGTGTTTTGCGATAATATCTTGTTTTCACAAATTTTGTTTGGTATAAGCTTAGATTTTGGCATAAAGACTTTATCTGTAGTGTCCATAGTTTGTCAGGTACAGGCGGGCCCTCAATCCTCTATGTGAGAACTGAGGGCCCCACTTTACAGTCCATATCTCGCAAAGTTGACTTTCACAAAATCTGATTCCAACTTTCACAATTGTTTGGGAATGTTCACTAAATCCTAAGCATATTTTCAAAGAGTTTCAATAAAGTGGCCCTCACACCACACGCATATAGCAATTATATTGGACAACATCTAGCTCAATCTGCAGAATTTTATATAATTATATAAAAAAACTTGTATAATTACTTAAGTATTTATTACGGGTCGTCAGAAGCCCGAATGTCTGACAACCAGTCTAGGGGTAACGTATTACCCAGTTACTGTGTTGTGGAGGTCAAATAAGTGGTCGGTAGATGTAAAATACTGGTATTTAGCTGCATCCGACTAGACTGGAAGAGCAACCGTAACATAGTCGGGAAAAGGCTAGGCAGATTCATTGAATCTTATTCGACACCTCGGCTGTGTGTTGATTTGCAATCGCAAGATAAGTGCCATGTTCTGTATTTTATGTAATTCGATTTTTAAAAATTTCACATTTGTTAGAGCCAACAAGAAGGTACAATCTCTTTTTATATTTCATTATAATATTCTTCTTATTTTTTTAATACTTATATTATCGTCTTTGTTTTCTTTTCTTCTAATAAAAAACTTTTTTACAAAAAAAAAGCAACAGACTTCCAAAAAAAAACTGCAAAGTGAAAAATAACTTTAATTTCGGAAGTCGGTGTCTTTGGATCTGTATTTTAGTTTTTTGCCACCGACTTCCGAAATTAAGGTTATTTTTCACTTTGCAGTTTTTTTTTGGAAGTCGGTTGCTTTTTTTTTTTGTAAAAAAGTTTTTTATTTTTCAGTTTTTAGTGGGTCAGTTTGTAATTTATCTAAGTGACAATAGCCCAATGTCAACTGCTTATCACCTTTTACAAAATACTGCTTTTCCCGATGCAGGGACGTTAATTATTGAGGAGTTCTCCTAGTACGAACCACGAGAAATGTTAAAACATGGTATATTTGAATGAGTTCCTGGATGGTTTGAAAATACAATAGGACCCGGTAGGTGGCACTGCAGTCAGGTTCTAGGATCGTTCAGACAGGACAATGTCTGTCGGGTCCGCTAGTACATAATATTTTATAATCTATTATAGACCAAGTAATAAATAGGGCCACTATTCATAATGCCCGCGTGTTATGAATTGCCGTGTGGTCTTTGGGCAATCTGGTAATACACAGGTACATCGCACAGGGACGAGGGTGCGGGGAGGAGAACAAACGCGTGACACGCGCTGACCAATTAGAGCCCGCGACGGTTACCAAATGAGATTGTTCATGTTAAACTGTATTTCTTGTTTTCACCCCCACATAGGTAGAGTTTTATAAAATCGTTCGGGATATATCCATACCTTGACTATTTGAAGATTATTTAAACCAATTTTCGAGTTAAGGCTCATATAGACAGAGGCGATATCGCGTCGGTGACGCGATGTTGCGATATTATATCCGTAGAACAATATCGCGTCGCGACGCGATATCGCCTCTGTCTGTAAGAACCTTTAATCAAGCCACGCATTAAAATCCTCCCCTGTAAAATTGAATTCCTCTTCACCCCGTCAGAGGTAGATTTTCGAAAAACAATGATTCACATTATTCTTTCTTTATTTCTTTCTTTTTATAAAAACAAAAAATCACAAAAATCAAAATTTACTTAGATAAATATTCATGCCAAGTTTCAAGTCTAATATTCTACTCATGGAATAATATTTTTCATACAAACAATATCCCCCTTTTCAGCACCTTAAATGTCGAATTTCCAAAAACCCCTGCTTAGCGGATGCCTAGGTCATAATAGCTATCTGTGTTTCAGCCCAATCCGTTCAGTGGTTTGAGCTGTGTGTTGATAGATCAGTCAGTCAGTCAGTCACTTTCCTTTTATAGATATAGATTGATAATAAATTTTGCAGATTGAGCTAGATGTTGTCCAATATAATTGCTAGTCTCCAGTTAGAGGTATTCCCAAACCAAATCGAAAGTATGGTTACCCCGCTCGAACATTGTATGAGATAGCATAATTTTTGAGATTACACGCGTTTAAACCTGTTCTGAGGGTAAAACGATATCTCATTCTAATGAGGTTAATATGTCGAATAAATGGATGTTCACACCAAAATCCTAGTAATTATAGATATAGAGATATCAGCGCACAATGTAGCGTTTCGACTGCGCGGCCACGTACTTTTCGTTTTAGACTGATTTCGTCTATTTAACTTAACTTCAGTAGTATTTTTTGCTTTCGTTAGTTTCGACAAATTAAGACCTTTCTTCTCGTAACAGTTTTACTCTAAGAAATCTCAAGTTTTAAAGAAATAATCAACAATAAAGAAACAACAAGTGCACGATTGCGCGGCCATAACTTCCAAGGTGAATATTTCGTAAAATATTGATCTAGAGCTTATAATTATTTTTTCGACAATTTTTGACAATTTCAGTCTTCAATTGACAAAAAGAATTATATCTCTAACCCAAGTAGTTGCTGAGATCTCCATGGCCACGCAATCCTCCACGTTACGTTCGCGCGGCCAACTTAAAACCCTTATAACTTCTGTAGTTTTACTTTGACAATTTTTTGGTTTGTACCCTTCGATTTTGACAATTTTCGACAATTTTTTAGGCGAATTTTTTTTTTGTTTGGATAACTTGGCGGAGCAATCGTAACGCACACGCCCTTTAGAGGAATTATCCATTGGGGGCTCACGCTACTTTCTGCTACTGAAGGATGACTATTCGCGTTACCGATCTGTATATTTTTTGAAAGAGAAAAGTCAGGTAACTTCAAAAATTAAAATTTATCTCGCTCTTTGCGAAAATGAAGGAAACCCTGTTAAGATATTGCGCACGGATAATGGCGGTGAGTTTGTTAATGCTGAATTGAAAAGTATTTTAGAGTCGAAGGGAATAAAGCACCAGACGTCCGTCCCGTACACTCCTGCCCAAAACGGAAAAATTGAACGCGAAATGCGAACAGTCATGGAGGCCGCTCGTACACTAATGAAAGCGAGTCAAGTTCAAAACAACTTATGGGCGGAGGCTGTAAATACTGCTGTTTACGTAATTAACAGAACAGGAGTAAGTTCGCAAGAAAATAAAACGCCTTATGAGCTCTTTTATCAGAAACAGTTTGATGTGTCTTATTTAAAATGCGTTTTCGGCTCTGAAGTATGGGCGTATATTCCAAAGCAACGGCGGCGAAAACTGGATAGTAAGAGTAGAAGAGGTTTATTCGTTGGATATGGCGAAACTACAAAAGGCTACAAGATATTTTATCCTGAGAGTAAAACTTTTTCCTTGGAAAGAGAAATAATTATATCGCCACACCATGAGCCAACTAATCTACCAGGAAAAGTAGTGGAACATATTGCCACGGTGAATTTCGATGTCGCTGATCTACGTGCTGCTGCGTCGGCAGTTTCATCAAGTTCAGATACGTCCGTTTCCTATACTGATGCTGAGGATGTACCTGTATATAACTCCGAGTGTCGTGAAAGTGACAATATGGTTCAGAATGAACCAACTATTAATGACAGCGCTATTTCAAGTGTAGCGGACAGTATGGATACCATGGTTTTGCGACCAAGAGCAAATATAAAACCACCTATTGCTTTACAGGATTATGACACTTCATATTTTACCTTTTTAGAGTCTGAGGAAACTACGTCCTTAAAAGAGGCTAGGTCTTCCCCAAGTGCCTCAAAATGGAAGGAGGCCATGAAGTTGGAAATGAAGGCTTTGACCGATAATCAGACTTGGACATTTATTGACAAGTCTGAAGACGGTGTGTTGACTGTAGATAGTAAGTGGGTATTTAGAATAAAACGCAACGAAAATAATGTTAAAGAGTATCTATACTTAAAGTTGCCTGAAAATTTTGACATACCGGTTAACAAAACCAAGTTTAGGTTTAAGAAGTCATTATACGGTTTAAGACAAGCGCCACGTTGTTGTTATGATAAATTTATTTCATGATTTTATCATCGGTCAGAATTTTTCAGAAAACTTGTAGTGATCAATGTATGTATTGTGTTTTAAAATGCTAGAGATCTTTTGTTTAATGGATGTTAAGTACTGTGTTATATTTTCATAGATGCCTGTCCTTATTAGTTTGTCTTGGTGTTTATGTTATGAAGTTAGTTGTGTGTTAAGTTTTTTTTTTTTTAACATGTTTTTTTTTGTACTTAACGTTTACTTTTATTGAGGGGGGCTGTTGTTATTTCAATAAAAGTAGGTTTACTTCTTAATAGACAAATATGTTTTTTTATGAAATAATATTATGTCACTCTGTTCTTCTGTCTTCTCTCCTGTTATCATATACGTCTCTGTACGGTTTATTAAAATTATATTCTAAGAATCTATTATTCTAAAATACTCCAAGTCTTTCTTTCCAGTAGTGATAACTTCCACAATTTACAACTAGGGGAACTCAAGCACACCACCAAACCAAACAAAAACGAATTGGGATACCAAACGAGCGAATGCACTTTCTATCCCCACTCTAGGGTCGGCAAGTGAAAGCTGATCTCAGATGGCGCCACCTCTATACGAACCCTGTGTAGCCCGCGAAATTCATTTTTTTTGGGTTTCTTGCAATTTGCAGGTCCATATCTGGTTGTATCTTGATCAAAGTATGATACGCGGAAATAAAACATATGTATTTAAATAATTTTAACCATAACAATCATCAATACATCTCTATAAGTTACATTTCGAGCAGTCGTCAAACGAACGAAATCTAACGAATCTGCACGAAATCTAACTTAGAGAGATGTATTGATGATTTTTATGGTTAAAATTATATAAATACATATGTTTTATTTCCGCGTATCATACTTTGATCAAGATACAACCAGACACGGACCTGCAAATTGCAAAAAACCCAAAAAAAAAAAAAAATTTCGCGGGCTACCACTGCGCGTCATCCTTAAGTGACATAGAGTCTGGCACACGAAACATGAACCTGGAAACAGTGTTGCCGTTAGGACCATCTAGTTTTTGGCTACATCAAAGAAAAAAGTTGCCAGTTTTGTAAATAAATTACTTTCGAAATTCGGCTAAAAGTGGCTAAAGTATTTTTGGCTTACTTTATGCTATTAACATTGTTAATATAATTTTAATATATACTATAGGGATGGGGATAAGTGGATTTAATAAAACAATATTTAATAGTGTTGTTAAAAAAACATTAAAAAATAGTTACAAGTTTTTAACTCAAAACATTAAAATTAATTACTGTTTTTTTAGTAAAAACAATAAAAATCTGTTTGAAAGTTTCCAATGTCATCTGGAAATTCTGGAATCTCTTCGTTAATGGATGATGTTAAGGATAGTATTTCAGTTGTTTTATTGCTTTGACCGTTTTTGTGGCCTTGGTTTAAAACTTCAGGTGGCAAAACAGTAATAAAAGTAAGTATGTAGTAATCTAAAAAGTAGCCAGAAATAGCTAGATTCATTTTGGTGGCTATAAGAGATTATTTATTGGCTAAAATCGTCGAAAATCCGCTAGATCTAGCCACAAAGTGGCTAAAACGGCAACACTGCCTGGAAAATAGCGCCAAATTCAAAAAATCGAGATCAAAATTGGTTGAGCCGTTAAAAATTGTATGATGTAAAAGGACAATAATATTTGTCCATTAATCCATGATGTATTTCAAGTATCAAAATGTATTTACCTATTATACGCAGTGATACCAGAGCTAGATTTTTGAATTTGCCGCTATTTTTTCAGGATCATGTTTCGTGTGCCAGACTCTAAACATAATTATGCACTTCGTATTTCTTATTTGCCTTGACTTCTTGACATTTTTCCGATAAAGAACAGTATGTTTTCCACTTGGAAAATAATTATGCGAGTTAATAGAAGAAAAAGAAGCGCCTCTTTATGTGGAAAGAAAGAATTTGTTGTTCATAGATTAATTTATATTTTTACAATTTTATGGTCTGCATGTTTGTTTCATGGTATATTGAACGTTTACTTATGATACACTCTAGTCTGTACTACTTAATCTGTGACTCTAGTGTATAATAACATTGTATCATTTACTTATGGGCAGGTGCCCTTCATCAACAGAATCGGCCATGTCTTTATTAAGTGGTAATGTGGGTAGTCCAAAAAAAGGATCACTCGAGTCACAATCAAAAGTTATTAAATCGCACAAAATATCTTCCTTACAGAATCTCACTACAATCTGTCCACTAGTAATTAGGAAATCACTTAGTTAATCGGTTTTAATTATTTTTTAAACAAAAATGTTCAAGATTACTCGGAACAAAAGCGATTCGTCGCATACGTGGTGCGCTCGCCGTTGACGTTCGGAAAAAGTGACCAGGGGGGGCACACATAACACTGTCATCAATTTCCATAGATGACAGCGACATCTGGAGTTTGGTGTGATAACAAAACTTGGCAGCCATCTTGTCTTGCTTGTCATAAAAACATTTCGGATTTTCTAGCTATCTAATCTGTGGGATTTTCGGCCATTGTCAACTCGTTCCCGACGTTGTTGATGCGCATTTCGAGTTTATCTCAGTTAATTCTGTTATTTGTTTTGTTGAGTTTTGTTTTTATTATTTCCTATTATTGTTATACTTTGTTTTTCGTTAGCAATGTTCATTAGTCATATTAGTTGTTTTGAACGAACTCCCAAGAATGAGTGAACCCCCAAGAAGATATTGTATTTTTGGCTGTGATGCTTTATGTAAGTGTTTACTACCGTACCGTACCTTTAATAAAAGTAAGAAAAAGTTTTATTTAGCCGTCTGCTATTCATTAATTTCATTCCAATTTCAGTGGCATACGGTGTACCTACCTCTTCACCGGTTCCCAAACCCTGACAACCACTACGAGGCCCGATTTGTTCACTGCTTGGATAGCGGCTGTTGGCGGCAAGATTAGAGAAAGTGATTGTATGAAGATTTTAAAGAACAAAAGCAGTGATCACCATTTTGATCCCACATTCAAGACTGATTGATTGGTAATAATAAACGGACATTTTCCTGAACTGCATACGTGTTTTTAAAATTATATTATATCCCGATTGCCCATAATTTATAAACTCGTACGATAGTTATATAGATAGGTACCTACCTATAGCTATAGCTGGTATGCATACTATGAGTACCTACTCAGTATGCATAGGTAGGTATGTGTATACATTAGACCCTTAGTTCACCCACCAAACGTATGGTGGCAGCACTTTCCATACATGCAAATTTTACCACAGAGTTGCCACTCTTTCTCTCTATACTTACTTTACTCTTTGAAAGTGACGTTCAACATGGCCGCGCTGACCATCGCCTCGACGCTCCGCCAGACTGACAGTTGTCAAATCTCGTTCCGACGTATCTCTTAACAGATGGCGCTAGCAATGCGCCGTCATACTTAATTTTCATTAACTTAATCTTGTTACCAATCTTTTCATAGTCACTTTCCTTGAAATGTTTATGACACACTCTCGCCCCGCTTTATGCTCAAATTTTACTCGCCTTATCGCTTTGAGCCACAATTTTTTAAGTTTCTCATCTCGAGGAAACTGGTGGCCTCTAGTTTCTTTACAATTTGGTACACAATATCTTGGTACTTCCTCAATAATTGTGTCTAATTATGAATTCACTACAAATTCCGTACAAAAACTGCTTTGTTATTGGTCTTAGCGCTACTAGCGACATTTTGACAGTTGCCGGCCCCATTCTTTTTGTGTAAACAGGGACAGAACATTTCTTCGTTGGTGATTGGTCTCTCCCTACTAAAATGTCACTAATATCGACAAAAGAATGCTCTATAATCGAAGATCTATAATAGTTCTTGTTCTGGTTCTATGTTCGTTTAGTCTAAATCCGATTCCGCCTTATGAATAGATAGACATATTCTAGATAATACACTATACAGTGTGAAATTGAATAGATGCGACAAAATTTAAGGGGGTGTTCTACGCATCAATATGAACAACTTTTACTATGGGACCAAACCTGAAATCGCGAAAAAAAAATCAGCTGTTCAGTACATTTTGACGAATTATGCGAACATTAAATGTACTGAACAGCTGATTTTTTTTTCGCGATTTCAGGTTTGGTCCCATAGTAAAAGTTGTTCATATTGATGCGTAGAACACCCCCTTAAATTTTGTCGCATCTATTCAATTTCACCCTGTATAAAGTAATATAGATAGACTAGACCAATAGACTTATTATCTATGATCACGTCAGTACTCGTCAGTAGCCCGCACAGATGTATTTAGGTAGACCGACTTTCCCCATTTACATTTTATTTTAGATTTTTCTGGTGCCGTCTTAGTCCAGTAGAGATATAATATTTTTTCCATTTACCCTTCGATAATTCTAAAGTTTTTTATTTTCGCTGAGTGGATAACTATAGTGAATTCATTGCTATGTACAAAAATGCTAACAGTTTAGAGTTATGCTATAGGTATTAAGTAGGTATTTCCTATTATTTCGTGTTATAACAATGATATAAAATTTAAATTAAAATACTACACTGTTTCTTAATTAGTACTGTCTAAAGTATATATTAGGTACTGAAAATGCTAACTGATAGGTAGGTACTGTGGAACAATGGAAATCTGAAAATGTCCTTTAACTCATTCAATAAAAAATTTAAGTTTTTCAAATCATTTCCTATACACTTAAAGGGATTAGTTATACCTTACAACAAAAGTTCTAACAGCTAAGTAATATGCTTCACAAGTAATTGTATTTTTACTTTGCAATTAGCGAAATATTGAATTTAAGTTTATAAATTTGCGCCCACATATTCGTGATAATAAGCTCTGCTACCATACAAAAGTTTCAACTTGTACGTGCTATGCCTTTTTGTTTAATAAATAAAATACAATTTGGATATTGTGGCGCGCGGTGTAAGTACGACAATTCGTGCAGCGCGTCGCGGTGACAATCAGACCCACACTCACTGCAAACGTGCACGCGGCTACACATCAAGCTATGCATGTCCAGTTTACACTGACCTCTCATTGTAAGGTAATCTTATACAATGCGAGATCAGCTTACACTGTATAAGTATAGCTTGATCTGTAGCCGTGCGTACCTACCTCTATTGAATGAGGCGCAAAATCATTTCATTACAGTCACATCTCACAAATGACTAATACGAGAACAGTCAGCGTCAAAAATATCGGAACGAACAGACTGTTCAAAATGATCTCAAAAACTAAGAAAATTAAACTACTCAATTGGGTAAAGCTCTTGTCAGAATTACAGTGTAATATTATCGTATACTGTCTTCATTCTGAAAACAGTCTGTTCGTCCCGATATTATTGACGCTGATCCAATACAGTCAGTTATTTTTTCTGTTCCATTCCGTGACCGTGACTTCGCCCGCGCGTAATTATCAACAATTGTCAAAAATAGTCAAAATCCCGGATTCCGGGATTCACAGATTTAGAGTTCTGATTATAGGATCGAATGTATATTTATGTATTGATCGTCAAAATGTCGTGATTCCGGAATTGATAAATTAAGTATTTTTTTTACCATTACTGGGTAACTTGTTTATCACTAAATTTTCACAGGGGATCATCTACTATGAACAACTTTCACTATGACATCAACACGTAAATCACGGAAAATAAATCAGCTGGTCGAGTAGGTATTGAGCTTTTGTATCAAACATCGTAATTTTTTTCGTGATTTCAGAGTTGGTCCCATAATGAAAGCTGCTGAAACTGTAAATCCAAGATGGCGGTTGCGAATATTTTCAAATGTTTCGTCATGGGTGTCGTTTTCATTGGTTTCGAGGGTGTTAAGGCCGATAGTGACACTAAAATGTAAATCCAAGATGGCGGCTGCGAATATTTTCTAATTTTACTCTAGTATGTACAAAAATGCTAACAGTTTAGAGTTATGCTATAGGTATTAAGTAGGTATTTCCTATTATTTCGTGTTATAACAATAATATAAAATTTAAATTAAAATACTACACTGTTTCTTAATTAATACTATCTAAAGTATATATTACTGAAAATGCTAACAGATAGGTACTGTGGAACAATGGAAATCTGAAAATGTCCCCTAACTCATTCAATAAAAATTTAAGTTTTTCAAATCATTTCCTATATACTTAAAGGGATTAGTTATACCTTACAACAAAAGTTCTAACAGCTAAGTACAACACAAGGCTTCACAAGAATGTTCAGGCTTCACAAGTAATTGTATTTTTACTTTGCGATTAGCGAAATATTGAATTTAAGTTTGTAAATTTTCGCCTGAACATTCGAGACAATAAGCTCTGCTACCATACAAAAGTTTCAACATATACGTGCTATGGCTTTTGTTTAAATTGCGAATAACTATTTTCCATAACAAGCCGCGTAAGTCAATCTGAGATACTCGTAGAAACAAATGACCGCACCAGTAGGACATACGTTCCAGTCGCAACAAAAATATTCCTCTGACAAACGAATAAAGGTTACTGTAGTTAGACGATCAGAGACACAAGAGACCATATTATGGGCTGCCGGAATACATAACGACGATTGGAGCCAACAAGTAAGTTCTAGTTGTATTTATAATTCCTACTATCAATATCCTATACCCCATCTAATCCATTCTATTTTTCCTCTATAGAGCCAACACCTCAACTTTAGGTAAATATGCGTCCGAACATACGATCTCTGGTAATAAATAAAGAACGGAATAGAACTTCGAGGAACGGAGACAAACAGTGGAGACTTCTTTAGGACAACATTTTTTCCGGGATAATTAATCTCCCAAAAGAGTAACATTCTGGAATGGCCTACTAGGCAAAAGAACAAGAGGTAGACCTATTACAAGATGGGAAGATGATTTAAAAGCAATAGCTGGTCCAAACTGGAGAAAAGTAGCTGAAGACAAAGTCAAATGGGCATCACTGGAGGAGGCCTTCACCCATTCTGGGGTTCCTGTAGATTAAATAAAAAAATGAAGTACCTAACTATAAATACTATGATATAATACATAGGATACACATAAAATTATACTAAGTAAGAGACAAATAAATAACATAGAATGAACTAAACAAAACTAACACATACATAGATTTTAAGGAATGTAAATTTACTGGAAATAAAAGGCTTTTTTATTTTTATTTTTTATTTTTTATAATTAATCTCCCGGGTTTTGGGACATTACATTATTACTAGAGATCGGATAATCGGATGCGTATTAACCTAAAGTTGAGGTGTTGGCTAAGTATAGAGTGGGCTTTTGGATTGAAGGATCCCAGATTTCTGGTATCGGCAAATTTTGACTTCTAATTATAGAATCGAATGTTTTAAGTACTTAAGTTCAGATGTTAGTTAGTATGGATTGCACTTATACATCGAGAAAATGCCGGGATTCCGGAACGACACTTTTTAAGTTCTTATTTTGGAATCGAATGTTTAGTTAGGTACTTGCGTTCAGGTGTTGGCTAATATGGATTGCACTTCTGTATCAAAAAAATTCCGGGATTCACAAATTTTGACTTCTGATCATAGAATCGAATGTATAATTTACTTAAGTGCAGATGTTAGTTAATATGGGTTGCACTTATGTATCGAAAAAATCCCGGGATTCCGGAGCGACAATTTTTAAGTTCTGATTATAGAATCGAATGTATATTTACTTAAGTTTAGGCTTTGGCTAATATGGAATGTACCTACTTTTGTATTGATCGTCAAAATGTCGGGATGCCGGAATTGATAAATTAAGTATTTTTTTACTACGAGTATTAGAGGATAACTTTTTATCAGTAAATTTTCACAGGGAATCTTCTACTCATGAACAACTTTCACTATGGCATCAACACGTAAATCACGAAAAATAAATCAGCTGGTCGAGTAGGTATTGAACTTTTGTATCAAACATCGTAATTTTTTTCGTGATTTCAGAGTTGGTCCCATAGTGAAAGCTGCTGAAACTGTAAATCCAAGATGGCGGCTGCGAATATTTTCAAATGTTTTTATCATGGGTGTCGTTTTTATGGCTTTCGAGGGTGTTAAGGCCGATAGTGACAATAAAATGTAAATCCAAGATGGCGGCTGCGAATATTTTCTATCTTTTCTAATTTTTCGTCATGGGTGTCGTTTTCTTGGTTTTCGAGACTATTAAAGCCGATAGTGACGCTAAAATGTAAATCCAAGATGGTGGATGCGAATATTTTCTAATTTTTCTCAATGAGTGTCGTTTTCATGGTTTTCGGTGGTGTTAAAGTTGATAGTAACATTAAAATGTAAATCCAAGATGGCGGCTGCGAACATTATTAAATTTTTCGTTATGGGTGTCGTTTTCATGCTTTTCGAGGGTTTCAAAGGCGATTTACATTTTAACGCCACGTTAAAATGTAAATCCAAGACGGTGGCTGCAAAATTTTCAAACTTTTCGTCATGGGTGTCGTTTTCATGGTTTTTGAGGGTGTTATAGCCGATAGTGACGTTAAAATGTAAATCCAAGATGGCGGCTGCAAAAATTTTCAAGCTTTTAATCATGGGTGTCATTTTAATGGTTTTCGAGGGTGTTAAAGCCGATAATGACGTTAAAATGTAAATCCAAGATGGCGGCTGCGAAAATTTTCCGTCATAGTTTTAGAGTGTGCTAAAGCCGATAGAGGAGTCAAAATGCGTGACGCTGATGCCTACTTAACTAACCCTGCGGCAGTGCAGCGTATCGCGTTACAACCTGAAAACACGTGTGATAGTAATTAAAAAACCATCAACATTTTTAAAGCAGGCGCTATCTTGCATTTACATTTTAGTGTCACTATCGGCTTTAACACCCTCGAAAATCATGAAAACGACACCCGTGACGAAAATTTTAAAAATGTTCGCAGCCGCCATCATGTATTTACATTTTAACATCACTATCGGCTTTAACAGCCCCCAAAACCATGAAAACGACACCTTTGACGAAAAATTAGAATATATTCGCATCCACCATCTTGGCTTTACATTTTAGTGTCACTATCGGCTTTAACACTCTCGAAAAGCATGAAAACGACACCTATGACGAAAAATTTGAAAATGTTCGCACCGGCCATCTTGGATTTATATTTTAATGTCACTATTGGCTTTAACACCCTCGAAAAGCATGAAAACGACACCCATGACGAAAAATTTAATAATGTTCGCAGCCGCCATCTTGGATTTACATTTTAATGTTACTATCAGCTTTAACACCACCGAAAACAATGAAAACGACACCCATAACGAAAAATTTGAAAATATTCGCATCCACCATCTTGGATTTACATTTTAGTATCACTATCGGCTTTAACACTATCGAAAACCAAAAAAACGACACCCATGACGAAAAATTAAAAAATATTCGCAGCCGCCATCTTGGATTTACATTTTAGTGTCACTATCGGCCTTAACACCCTCGAAACCAATTAATAGAACGGGAATATTGAAATGAAAAACACGTGAATACTGTGAACGCTAATGACAGACAAGGACCGTTTATTCTGGAATAAGTACAGAGATCATAGACACACAATGTTCTATAAAACTAACCATAGTTTATTTGGTGTTTCCACGACATCAATCCAAACGACTTTCTAACACCCCAACTACAGCAAATAAACAAACATTTCTATAAAACAGTAATAGTTACAATTATTATTAACACTATGACTCTATCCGACTAATCCCCAAGCCTTCAATACATTTATAATGTGTTACAGGACTTAAAGCTTTAGTAAGAACATCAGCTGGCATAGCAGTTGTTGGCAAATATTCCAATCTAATAATTTTATTATTAACAGCATCTTTTACAAAATGATATCTAATATCTATGTGTTTACTTTTTCTATGATACACATCATTTGCCACCAACCTCTGTGCGCTTTGACTATCATTGTATATTAACAATGTACCCAAATTACCAGTCAGTTCATATAGCAAGGATCTTAAATACATAGCCTCTTTACTGGCTTCTGCTATGGCCATATATTCCGCTTCCATGCTAGACAATGCCACAGTTCTCTGCTTTTTGCTTTCCCAAGAAACAGCTGACCCTGACATGGTAAAACAATAACCAGTATATGACCTGCGGTCTACAGTGTTACTAGCCCAGTCGGCATCAACAAAACCAACAAGCTCAGCTTTTTCTTTTACATATTTTAAACAATAATTCTTTGTTTTCTTTAAATATCTGAGTATTCTCTTTGCATAATTCCAATGTACATTTGTATGACATTTATTAAACTGACTGAGAAAGCTGACACAAAAAGAAATATCAGGTCTGGTAAGAACCGACAGATACATTATACTACCAATCAGTTGTTGGTATGGAATTTCATGATCACAAGTCTCACACTTGTCAATATCTAATTTACATTCCATAGGAGTACTAGCAACTTTACAATTTAACATATTAAATTTATCTAGCAACTGATCTATGTATTGTTCCTGATCCAGAGTAATAACATTCAATTCTTTATCAATTTTAACTCTTACACCTAAACATTGCTGAACCTGTCCTAAATTTTTTATCTTAAAATTAGAACTCAACACAGAGATTAATTTTTCAGTCTCTACTTTACAATTTGAGTAAACAAAAAAATCATCTACATACAAGGCAATAATTATTTTAACATCATCATACATTTTTGTAAAAACACAAGGCTCTAGTTTACTCCTTTTGAAACCTAGTTCACAAAGACATTGCTCTACTCTCTCATACCATGAGCGAGAGGACTGCTTCAAACCATAAATTGCTTTATTCAATTTTACAATTACCTTTTTCTTATTATCACAATTAATATCTGGTTGAACCATATAAATGTCTTCCTTGAGATAACCATTCAAGAAAGCAGTTTTTACATCTAAGTGAGTAATATCAAAATTAAGCTGTACAGACAGTGCAAATAACAATTTAATAGTAGAATGCCTGACAACAGGCGAAAAAGTCTCGTCATAATCGATACCTGCCCTCTGTGTGAAGCCTTTTGCCACTAAACGCGCTCTGTATCGCACACTTTTATCACTATTTGCTTTCTTTTTAAACACCCACTTACACTGCACTAAAGTTTTGTTAGAAGGTAACTCTTCAACCGGAACCCACGCATCATTCTCTTCAAATGCCTGCAACTCGTCCTTCATTGCTTCAATCCATTTGTCTCGATCTGTACAATTTAGTGCCTCTCGGACACTAACAGGATCACTGGATAGGTCTGAACTGGACGTTGTGCATAGGTTGGTATACCCATACCGCACAGGCTGCTTCCTCACGCGTTTGGTCATTACTGGTTCTGGTGACACTGGTTCCTCCTCTTCTTCAGATTCTTGCTGCAAGGTTAAATCCGTATCAGTCAAACCGTCAGCATACTCTGATTCCGAAGAAGTGTTGAGACTTATTACAGTTTCATCATGAGACTTTTCATTACTTTCTGTGAGATCTACAGGACTCGTAATGACCTTCAACTTTTCATCATCTTTAATATCCCCAACTGAAACTGATACATTTGAATCTGATGTACAGTTTCCTTCTGTATCCTCATGAATGACAACGTCTCTACTAGTTGTGATACATCTTTTAATTGTGTCATAAACTCTGTATCCCTTCACATTTTCGGAAAAACCAACTAGTATATGCTTTTTCGATTTACTGTCCCACTTTAGTCGTTTCTCTTTAGGTATATGTACCATCACCGGACTTCCAAATATTCGAACATGACTTAAATCTGGTTTTTTATTTGTCCAGAGCTCATACGGAGTTTTATTATTTAATACTGATGTAACAGATCTATTCTTAAGATAGACAGCGGTGTTTGTCGCCTCTGCCCAAAACTTCTTATCTAAACTCGCATCAAATAATAAGCATCGAGCTCTTTCAACAATGGTTCGATTGACACGTTCGCTCAAACCATTTTGTTCTGGAGTGTAGCTATTACTCTTTTGGTGTATAATGCCACTATCCTTTAGAAAATTCTCAAACAAATTGCTACAAAACTCTAAGCCATTATCAGTTCTGAATATTTTAATCTTTCTACTTTGCTGGTTCTCCACCATTGATTTAAATTCCTTGAAGTACTTGAAAACTTCACTTTTCTCTTTGAGAAAATAAACAAACACCATACGAGTAAAGTCATCAACAAAAATAAGAAAATACCTTGCTCCGCCCAATGACTTAGCCTCCATGGGGCCGCAGACGTCAGCATGGACTACATCCAATGGCTCGCTGCTCCTCGTTCCCGTATGACCAAATGGTAAGCGTGACTGCTTTCCCTCACAACACACGGTGCATGTTTTCTTGCTGATCACTGACTTATCACTGTATGATATTCCTGTGACTGCTCCATCTTTCATCTTATTCTGGTCATTGATATTCAAATGGCCAAGTCTCCGGTGCCAAACTTCACTGCTAGCTGCTGAAGAAGTTGATGTAAACAAACACTGTTTCTGTTCCAAGACCATCTTGTAAACACCATCAATCTGTTTAGCTACAGCCACTAAACTGTTTTCTCTGTTGTAAACATAACAACAATTCTCTTTAAACTCAACTTTATTGCCATTCCTGATGAGCTGACTAATTGAAATTAAGTTTGTGGTTAGATTAGGCACACATAAAGCGTCTTTCAAAGTAACTTCATACAGACAATCTGGAGTAACGGTCATGATATCAACATCACCCGAGCACAACACTGGCATTGCGCTGTGATTAGCTGCAATAATCTCCTTGATACTCGTAGTAAAAGATGCATTCTGTATCATGTTTACGTCCGTAACCATATGAACACTCGCGCCGCTATCCAAGTAAAAGTCTTGTTTACTGTAATTTCCGCTCAAGAAAACTGCCGAAAACGCGTTTGTCTTCTTTATCTGAGGCTGATTACTTTGTTTACACTGTGATTTATAATGTCCGAACTGCTTACAACGTAACATTTCACTTTCGACTTGTCAGACTTGTCACTGTCAGATTTGACATTTGATGAGCCGGATGTTCCACCGCCATGACGTTGGCTGGAGTTGTCACTTTTTCCAGTACTACCAACTTTCGAACTTTGACGACTATGCCCTCTGCTCAAGAATGCATTTCCCGCCTCGCAATCGTTACCTGTCAAATCTATTAGCTTTGTTTTCACTACGTCGGCTGTAATGGCGATTCCGGAATGTTCTATTGCCATCAACATAGGGAAATATTTTTCAGGCAAACCAGCTAACATTAAACAGCCAATCCACTCGTCGTTAACGGAAAAACCTGTTCCTGATAATTTTTGAGCCGTCTCGATAATCTCCGTAACGTAACTCGTCATTGACTCACAGTTATCAAGACGAATCGATATCAGATTCTTCAACAATGTTATTCGTCGTGAAAATCCTGAGTCATCAAACATGGTCTTCACTTTCTGCCACAATTCTTTTGTACTTTTAGCTTCCTTAATGTGAACGTATAACGACGGGTCTATTGTTAAAATTAGCTTCGCCATCGCCTTTCTGTCTTCTGTAGCCCTGGCATCTGAACTTTCTTGCTTGATGCAGTCAGACATGCCCTCCAAGACTAGCAAGTTCTCCGCTGCGAACGCCCATTCGTGATAATTTTCACGACCCAACAGCTTAGGCACGTTGGTCAAGAAAGCGTTCGACATTTTCGTTATTTTCACTAGGTAGCACACCTGATAGCACACACACCTATTCTAGCTAAAACAACGTATTTACTAGTACTTAGACTTCCTAAACGGGGTTTCTGGGCCCATAACCTAATAGAACGGGAATATTGAAATGAAAAACACGTGAATACTGTGAACGCTAATGACAGACAAGGACCGTTTATTCTGGAATAAGTACAGAGATCATAGACACACAATGTTCTATAAAACTAACCATAGTTTATTTGGTGTTTCCACGACATCAATCCAAACGACTTTCTAACACCAATGAAAACGACACCCATGACGAAACATTTGAAAATATTCGCAACCGCCATCTTGGATTTACAGTTTCAGCAGCTTTCATTATGGGACCAACTCTGAAATCACGAAAAAAATTACGATGTTTGATACAAAAGCTCAATACCTACTCGACCAGCTGATTTATTTTCCGTGATTTACGTGTTGATGCCATAGTGAAAGTTGTTCATAGTAGATGATCCCCTGTGAAAATTTAGTGATAAACAAGTTACCCAGTAATGGTAAAAAAAATACTTAATTTATCAATTCCGGAATCACGACATTTTGACGATCAATACATAAATATACATTCGATCCTATAATCAGAACTCTAAATCTGTGAATCCCGGAATCCGGGATTTTGACTATTTTTGACAATAAAATTGTTGATAATTACGCGCGGGCGAAGTCACGGTCACGGAATGGAACAGAAAAAATAACTGACTGTATTGGATCAGCGTCAATAATATCGGGACGAACAGACTGTTTTCAGAATGAAGACAGTATACGATAATATTACACTGTAATTCTGACAAGAGTTTTACCCAATTGAGTAGTTTAATTTTCTTAGTTTTTGAGATCATTTTGAACAGTCTGTTCGTTCCGATATTTTTGACGCTGACTGTTCTCGTATTAGTCATTTGTGAGATGTGACTGTAATGAAATGATTTTGCGCCTCATTCAATAGAGGTAGGTACTAGGGCTTTCATCCCGGGAATCTCGGTCTCGAAAATTTCGAGAGTCTCGACGATTTTTTGGTATTTTCGAGACTCGAGACTGATAGTTTCAGTCTCGGGAATAACGAGACTTTCGAGACTTAAGTCACTTGGCAGTATTAAATAAGTAACAGAAGAGTTCCACACAGAACTAGAATTAATAATTGATTACAAAACGAGGTGGTCCAGTTTAGCTGAAATTCTTGAATGATTTCTTAAAATAAAGATATTCGCCCCAAAAGCTCTAATTAATATACCTAATAGGTATCCGGAGTAGAGTTTACTGCATCAGGAGTATAATACATTGTAAGCAATCTCAAATTCACTTGGTATCATCAAAGTGACCTTAGAAGCACTATGTACTGTGTAGGCGAGACGCTACTCTTTTAACAAATGCACTAAATTTCTGTTTACAGAAATTAGAAATACGACAAAGTTCTTTGAACGTAAGTCTCGCCAATTCACTGCGTACCTATCCGTATTAAGGAAAATAGACTGATGGAGGCAAGTGTCTTACAATACTTGCGTAGTCCTTCTCAGTTTTTTTAAAAAAAGCTGCATGCAAGCGCTTTTCAAACGTTAAGCAACGATGAAATTACAATGTCTTTAAAATAATTGTACGAAAGGTTAAATAAATTCACACTCAACTAAAAAAACATCTGAAAATTATCCCGCAAATACCACAGTGACCCAAATGATGCGACGATTGCGGAGCTCACAAGTCTAACAACAGGAGAACAGCTGAAATGTGAGCTTAATATTTTTTTAAACCCCCAAGAAGACAAAGGTCAGAATATAACTTCCATGTCTATCCATGACTTGCAATCAGCCTTTCACGAGGAAAAAGCTCTCTTTGAAAATAGGGGCCACACCATTGCTACAGTTACTTAAGGCTTGTCCGTCACAAAAAGCGCGGTCACTGTCGGACTGCATAGAAAAGAAAGAGAAGCGCGATGACACAACGCTTGCAAAATATGAAGTGATTATCGATTTACAAAAAATCTGTTGATTAAACTAAAAAAGTAATGACAAGAAATCATTCCTTATTAGTTTGTAAAGAACTGTATAAAATGAACACTTAATGAAAACTGTACGAGTAATATGGTAACAACTCGAAAAAATAGACCGCAGTAGACCTGGATTTAGCCTTTTTTTTTCCTTAGTTCTACAAACTAAAATAGATTTCAGGACACATGAAATCACTTCTTATGTATTGTAGATTACTGTGTATTTTTTTCTATCAGAAAGATGCTATAGTTACTGTAAAAGGTGGTTACAAAGTTACTTAGTTTCGCCGTATTTTAGGAAGGAGCAGCCTTAATATCTAACCCCTCACTAGCTTAGAAGCTGAGAAAGCTTTTTCTAACGCAGGATACTTTTGTAATAAAATCAGGTCCTCTGTGTCTGAAACCACATGAAACACCCTTTGTTACGTGTTCACTATAAAAAAACCAAAAGAAACTTTCAAAAATTATTTTTGATTTTATAATTTGAGTTTGTTACTTATGTTTAATGAAGTACTTGGTTGATATATCTTATTTTGACTGCCTAAATGCCTAGCCTATAAGTATGAAAGCCACTTTTGAAATAGTCTCGAAAGTCTCGTTTTTCCCGGGAATTTCGAGACCGCATCGAGTCTCGATTTTTTTTTCCCGGGACTCAGAAATGCAGCGAGACTGAAAGCCCTAGTAGGTACGCACGGCTACAGATCAAGCTATACTTATACAGTGTAAGCTGATCTCGCATTGTATAAGATTACCTTACAATGAGAGGTCAGTGTAAACTGGACATGCATAGCTTGATGTGTAGCCGCGTGCACGTTTGCAGTGAGTGTGGGTCTGATTGTCACCGCGACGCGCTGCACGAACTACTTACACCGCGCGCCACAATATCCAAATTGTATTTTATTTATTAAACAAAAAGGCATAGCACGTACAAGTTGAAACTTTTGTATGGTAGCAGAGCTTATTATCACGAATATGTGGGCGCAAATTTATAAACTTAAATTCAATATTTCGCTAATTGCAAAGTAAAAATACAATTACTTGTGAAGCATATTACTTAGCTGTTAGAACTTTTGTTGTAAGGTATAACTAATCCCTTTAAGTGTATAGGAAATGATTTGAAAAACTTAAATTTTTTATTGAATGAGTTAAAGGACATTTTCAGATTTCCATTGTTCCACAGTACCTATCTGTTAGCATTTTCAGTAATTTCAGTTTAGACAGTACTAATTAAGAAACAGTGTAGTATTTTAATTTAAATTTTATATCATTGTTATAACACGAAATAATAGGAAATACCTACTTAATACCTATAGCATAACTCTAAACTGTTAGCATTTTTGTACATAGCAATGAATTCACGAAAGTAATCCACTCCGCAAAAATAAAAAACTTTGGAATTATCGAAGGGCATATTCTTTTGTCTACTGGACTATCTGGTGCAGACGAATTTGACAACTTCATTATTTGAACTTGATTATTTTTTATCTTTTTTTTCTTTTTCGTGTGACCACCTGACACGAGTTTTTTTTATTTATGCCCCGTATATTTATTTTATATATCTCTCAGGCATGGGTTTCCTCACGATGTTTTCCTTCAACGTTTTTTTTATACGAACGATGCGAACGATAGTGAAAAAACGAAATAGAGATGATGGGGAATACTACTTAATCTGTGTGATGGGGTGTCTGGGGAGCATGACGTGTTTTCTTTGTGTTGAGGTCACGATTTCTTTCAATCTTTGTCCTATGGCAGGGTTTAGATAAGGACGGGGGTATTAGTGAATAGGCTTTTATTGTAAATAATTAATACTATAATAATAAAATAGCCAAACGGATAACAGTAATAGTGATTTAAGCCACGGAAAAAATTAAGACCATTGTTAGAGAATATAATATAAGTCAATGGACGAGACATGATCCGCGATATTTTGGCACTTCGGCTCATTATCGAAAGCCAATTTTGATTGAATGCCCTGAAGCAAATTAGGCTTTTATTGTTTACTTTTTGTTGAAACAGACACAGGTTTTGACGTGATCATTCACAAGGCCACACGCTTGCATGAAAGCGTAACAAATTTTAGAACCAACATACTTAAAACCCCTTTTTTTCAAAGCTTTCGATAATGCTATAGATATTGGTGTTTCAGACGGGATTTCTTTGTGGTGGTTCCAAGTATTAACGACTGGTTTTTGGTTCACGAAGCTCCAAATAAAATTCGTAAAATCCTCTCCTTCGGTTTCCATTTTTACATAACACTTAGAATTGTTTATTATTGCCTCTATTTTTCCTTTATGCCTTACAATTCCTGAATCTTTTAAAAAGTTGTTCACATCCGTTTCCGTTAATTTTGATACTTTGCGAGGGTTAAAGTTACAAAATATCTTTCGATAATTTTCTCTTTTTTTCAATATTGTTAACCACGATAGCCCGGCTTGTTGTCCTTCTAAACACAACATTTCAAACAAGGCGTAGTTATTGTATTGTGGTTGTCCCCATTCTTCATCATGGTACTTTATGTAAAGTGGATCTTCTGTTAACCATTCACATCGGAGAACTTTATTTCCTGTCATTACTTCGGTCATCTCACTCATCACTCACTGCTCAGGGAATGTTTTTTATAAGCTTTCGTGGTTTTTAGTATTTTTCAGTGGTGAAATCAAGTTAGTTTTACTTTGGTGTATTTTTATTTGTAAAGTTATAATTCTAACCTAATTCTTCAACTGGGTACCACAGATTAAAAATATTCGTTTGTTACAAGGATTATCTTTCACTGGTTTTTTTATTTAACAATTTAATACCCACTTACTTATATAAATTTCAAGTGCCAATAGTAGTAATAGTACGTACTGTAAGTAGTAGTAGGTACGCCGGAGGTACGCACTTCATTTTATCAGTGTATACAGCTCAGAAGAATAACTAAAGCATAGAAGTAGTGCTAAAAATGCTAAAATAGCAACTGAACTCAATATAGGTATTTGTTTCATTTTGACTTATGGAGGAGCTTGTGGCTAAGTATTAACAGCCGCACGGGTCGATCCGTCAGGTTAAGCTACGCTTGCCGGGGTTGGTCAGTGGATGGGTGACCATCTTTAGATACCGAGATTCCTCCGTGCCTCGGAAAGCACGTTAAGCCGTTGGTCCCGGCTGTTATTCGTGGATCTTTGACAGTCGTTACGGGTCGTCAGAAGCCCGAAAGTCTGACAACTAGTCTTACCAAGGGGTATCGTATTACCCAGTAATTGGATTGTGGAGGTCAGATAGGCAGTCGCTCCATGTAAAATACTGGTATTCAGCTGCATCCGGTTAGACTGGAAGCCGACCCCAACATAGTTGGGAAAAGGCTAGGTAGATTGATTTTGACTTATGGAGCCGCTATGATGTTAAAGAAGGACACGTACCTATACAGAAGACGTTTCGAAATTTTGTAGGTTGTCATTCATTTTATTCTGACTAGTGATGTACCCACTAAATTTCAACGTCGATAGAATTTACAATGACATTCTTTCTTATACTGCCAAGAATAATAACAGTACACACGGCTACACATCAAGCTATACATTTCCCGTTTACACTGACCGCTCATTGTAAGGAAATCCTATACAATGCGAGATCAGCTTATACTGGAAATGTATTAGGTAGCCGTATAGCTTGATCTGTAGCCGTGCGTACCTAAAATTTTGAAGTAACTAAGCATACAATGATCCCAATACTTAATATATTCGTTCAAAATGAAAATACTTTAAGTATGAACTAAGTAGTTCGTCATCATCATCACCAAAGTCTTCCTTGGTTCCCGACAGCTCTTCATGTATTAAATCTGACCCGGCTAAACCCGAATGTATTTAATTGCCATAATAACTGATGAGTTTATTGAAAACAAGTGGGAGACATTCGGTTTTGCAAATGTTTTTAGCAAATTACTTTCTCATATTTATTTGAATTATAGATTACATCATAGACTACTCAACAAAGTCTAGGGAACAAGGGTATTCAAAGTACCTAATAATTTTTATTTTAATACTTTTTATGTAACACATTATTTTAAATCAGTAGAAGCGTAATTTAATAGAGATTTGAATTATTTGATTAAATAAAATGGTTGTTAGTGAAAAAATAAAATTTATTATGAAAATTCAAAATGGTACCAAAGCGACAAAAACTTTTCGTACATAAAAAAATAAATAACGACCAGATAATATTTTAAATAAAAAAATAAAATGCCTAGCAACTTTAATAATCTGTTACGCGAATTCCAGCCCACACCATAATACGGATGAACTTCCTGAGGATTCTGGAGTCGGCTCTGGCGACCAGGAACTCGCCAAAAGCGCAGTCTTCTTGAATCGGGATGGAATCCAATTATTTCTGGATTTGTTATTGTCATCTGTGTCAAGGATTCCTAAAACGAACAGTTCTCAATAAAATTTATGTAAGATTTTTTATCATCATTTTTATTTAGGTAAATAGTTTTATTTGTATGTCTTACCTGACTGATGTGAGATGATTTCACGAGATGTCAATATCAGTGGCGATTCATTAATCTGTACCGATGTACTAGGTCCTGTTTCAACTTCCATTGCTACGGCATCCTACAATTACGTATTTTTTATTAAAAATAAATAAACAAATTTGCACACGATTATATTTCCGACTGGGATAATTAGAATATATCGCATCAATGATATTTTTAATATAATATCATTGTATCGCATATATCAAGTGAACATATTTCTGAAATGTTATAATACCTGTCTTCATGTTAGATTGCTGTTGATGGTGAGCGGTTCTTTTAATTTGCAGTACTGCGCTATGTCCTTCTTCGCAGACTTCCATAAGTATTTCCTGTAATGTAATAAATCAAGTTTTAATTTGAACGGGATACTATTATTTATTGCCAATAAAATACCTTAATTATATCATATTCATAATACTGGATGAATTTTTTATCATGCACCAAATCGAAATGGGAGATTGTACTCATCATTATGAACAACTTTTACGATGGGAACAAACCTGAAATCGCGAAAAAAGAATCTGTTCAGTACATTTATCTACATCAAACTCGTCAAAATGTACTGAACAGCTGATTTTTTTTTTCGCGATTTCAGTTGTTCATGATGATATAATGATGAGTAAAATCTCCCATTTCAATTTGGTGCATGATAAAAAATTCATCCTGTATATCAGACCATTTCATCTGTTCTATCCATAACAAATAATGTAGGAACAGCATGTTCTCTAAGTGACGACTTAAAGAACATGCTACATCCATTTCATAGGTTCATTACCAAATAAATACAAAGTAAAATGCTTGGAGCATATTATGTGGCTGTGCTTTTTGGAGTCCAATTTCATCTACCAATACAATTTATCCATTTTTTTTCACATCGTCTAGGAAATCTGTAGGTAAAAGAAAAGTATCGACAACATTATTTACGTCACTATGGCTGATCAAGATCAACCCAAAACAATTTCCGAATATTCGCTAATAACTTCTATTGGAATAAATATTACGACTGGTTTCAGCTATACATATAGTGATACAGCAATATTTTTTATGTATTTATATTCGTTTATCAGATCATATGCAACAAGAAATTGAGCAAAAACTTACCGACGGAAGGTCAATATTTCTTGTTCGTTTTATTTTCGCTATGAATGGAACTTGCAGCCCCCAACCACACAAGAAATTGCTCGACAGCGTCCACACACTCACTATTTGTAGTTAAACAAAGAATTCATGCAATCTAACAGTAGAAATATTATTAAAACATCGCAAAACCATTGAAGATAATATTACTTTATATCTGTCTTCGCTTTATATAGTGTATTATTATCTATGGTCAGGTAGTTCAATGAACGAACTGTCAGACATTGAAACAAACGGAAACAAAGTACTACAAAATTCTGAGATAAGACCGCGTCATACTATAACTTTTTTAACCAAATGACAATTGATCTTGTGACCATGCCAAGAAAGTAAAACATGTATCTCTTTCCCACATCCTTTATCGTAGCTTTGTCGTACCTAATAATAGAAGAGGAATAATAGTTATTTATGCAACTGACGTATAATAAGGGGTATTAAAACACGAGTGCGGGTTTATCACACGAGGCGAAGCCGAGTGTGATAATAGTATCACATGAGTGTTTTAATACCTAATTATGTACAGTTGCATACAAGACTTTATCTACATCCATGCTATCAATCCTCTATAAAAGGTTCTGAAACAGTTTTTTGCAATACTAATACTCGTATCGAACATGGCGGCCGGCGTCATAGTATACGACGTGAATTCGAATAAGTTCTTTTTTTTAAATTACGATGCTGTTGTAGTGAAACGCGCGTGCATTACAATGTTCTTTTTTTGAAAACGAGTTGCATTATGAAATTCAGTACAACATTAAAGCACCCGTTTGGATGCTATTATGGTTACCATGGTTACTATGACACTGGCTGTTTTAATGTTGGCAATAAGCTAACTGTTTCAGAAACTTTTATAGAGAATTTATAGCATGGGTGTAGATAATAGTACATTATGATATAAGTGCGGTAAGTTGAAAAGTACAACCGAGGCGATATTGCTAGCCCGAGCCGTAGGCGAGGGCTACAAGAAAGCAGAGGCTGTAATTATCAAAGCGCACGTATGTCATACGACGTTTTATAACATATTTGTGAGGAAATAAATAAAACTCGGACTTTCTTAAACAAATAAATCTTTAAAAAAACACTTTCTGAAAATGAATTTGGATCTTTGCTTGTTTTCCATAAGATGAAATATTGATACGCTTGTAAGCATTGATATATATGTTACACTAGATTAGCAATTGCCGCGCCAAGGCGTTGCCACTGAACATACGGCCACGGCCGTATGCGTAACTAACGTCAGTTCAGTGCTCTTTACGACGGCAGCCGAAGTGAACCGAGTGACACGCGACAAAAAATATCGCCAAAATGGGTAAATGCGTAATGAAAGAATGCGATTCTAGATCACAAAAACTACCGGAATTACTTTCCACACGTAAGTTTATTGTTTCTGTGTTTATATCATCGTAAAAACGCAGGAAAATAAATAAAATGTAGATTTTTTTTTAATTATGATCAGTGTTACAACTAAAAACTATGTTTTAGTTTCCCACATTTGTGGGTGTTTTTAATTTATGGAATAAGCGATTTTAAATATTTTTTAATAATGATTAACAATGTTCCAGACTACCTAAAGATGCTTCTCAATCAATAATCCGATTGCTGAGAAAAGATACTGACTGGCTACCTACTAAATCTACTGTCATTTGTTCGAAGCACTTCCGTGATCAAGATAAAATAGGACCAAAAAGCGAATGTGGCCGTGTTTATTTGTGCAATCAAGGAATTCTAATGCTTATTGTAAAAGTAATGATTTTTTGCGGCAATTAATATTATCAAATTATAGGTAATGTCAACAAAAAATGCCTTCTCATTAAACTCCCACAGCAACAAATTAGTTTATATCGACTCAAACTACATTGTTGAATGTTTTTTTCAACTTAGTTTTTAGTTTATAAAGAGTTGTTTTGCCTACAGTAAATTGTATATTTTTCAGGACAACCGTTATTCTAATAGCAGGTGGAGCTTTCAGAAGAAGAAAATATGGATGTGGATGCTGTGGAAACCGACGAAGAGATAGACGAATTAACTGAAACGCCCCGAAAGCACAAAATGAGGAAAATAATTCACCGGTTGAAAAATGTATCGGCTAAAAGACTAACAAAAAAAAAATATCACAAAAAAATAAAAGACTAGAAATAAAAAAAATAAACGATGTTATTAGAGGAACTGACTTGAGCGAAGAAGACGAAATGCAGCTAAATGTAAATGATAAAACAGTGCAATTCATGGAATAATTAAAAAACCTTCAAAAAGAAAAGGACTTATAGAAAACTGACTCTTTGGGGAAACCGAAGGTTTTGTCTTTGCGATTATGGACGAAGTTATGATGACGAACAACTACTGGAAATATATTGTGAAGGACGGCACGGTTGACATCTGTCGGGCGTTCCACCGTCCGAGGGAATCAGTCCGTCAATTATTTCTGGCTGTTCTCGTCTGGCTAACGGAGACTACTTGCAGAGGCACAACCTTGTAGCCAGGATTATCCACCAGCAACTTACTCTGAAATACAGTCTTGTGGAATTGGAAGTACCGTACTATAGGTATATGCCCGACCCAGTTCTCGAAAATGGCAATATCACGTTGTATTGGTATCGATCTATCATCACTGACAGGACTATTGTTGCCAATAAGACAAACATAGTGGTGATAGATCGATTAGAGCGTCGCCCAATGATTATTGAAATAGCGGTCCCGCATGACGAGAATCTCGTGAAAGCTGAAAAAGATAAGCAGATTAAGTATCTTGACCTGGCTCGCGAGGTTGTCGACATGTGGGATGTCGATACAGCAATCGTTGTGCCGATAGTCGTGACGGCCAATGCCATAATAGCCAAGAGCCTCGATCAACACCTGAAGAGGCTCTCGTTAGGCAGCTGGATTAACCCCTCAAGTGTCTGAGTTTGGCTGATTTTAGACCCAAAACCCCCGCGAGTGGGGAGGGTTGGGGGTAAGTTGCGAACCACATAGGTTCACAACTACTGATAATGATATGTTTTCCATCGGATGATGTTTTTTTACGTTTATATATACGTGATCTAAGCTTATATACCTATTGTGACGTTTAATAAACAAGTTATGCGGATGTGACGTTCAATAAACAAGTTATGCGTGCTGTGGTAGGGGTTGCGCAGTGGGCGGATTGTGGAGTGGTGCGCCACACTCAGTCTGGTCCGAGCGGCCGTTATGACAACACGCCTAACGCAGTGATATTGCAAACAGTGTTTTATTGTGATACCTAAACCTAACCAAAACCAAGACACCACAAGTGGCGACGAGGATTAAGGTATGTCGTGCATAAAATTTAAAATTAAAACAACCTAATGGTTGCGAGATATGTTGGCAAGTTAACGAATGAGGTTTCATGTAGTTTAAGTTTCCCCTGAATAATTTGTGGTAAAACATAGCATATATTCATGAAACTACCAATACCTAAGAGTGTACCTAGTGCTCTTAAGAAAATACACATGAAATGACAGTAAATAATCGTGAAAACCGTGAATGTCATTTTATGCATCATCATCATCGTCAAATCAAATCAAATCGTCAATCATTCGTGAGTGGCATTTAATTTTCTTTGTTTATTTACCGTGAATATCTAGTCACGAATAAAAAAAAATGTTTACTTACCTACCTACATTTCACTTTAAACATCTAAAAAAAAAACAAAATAATAATGACCTCATTTGTTGATATGTGCCAACTAAACTATAACGAAATTGCCAAAAAGGCAAATGAGTCGTGGAAAGTGCGAAACTGATAGATTATGTGGTTAATCGGTATCAAAACATTACACGTAATTTGGAAAGGTAAACTATTAAATTAATAGTGGGTACCTAAACTGATAGATTATTTGGTTAATCGATATCATAACATTACGAAGTAATTTGAAAAGGTAAACTATCAAATGAATAGTGGGTACCTTTAAGCTAAATAAGCTTAAATAAATCCAATGGGTACCTTACCTGGATACCTG
The DNA here is from genome assembly GCA_905163495.3 of Cosmia trapezina. Classification (NCBI taxonomy): domain Eukaryota; kingdom Metazoa; phylum Arthropoda; class Insecta; order Lepidoptera; family Noctuidae; genus Cosmia; species Cosmia trapezina. The sequence goes on from LR991022.1 coordinate 22,249,107, forward strand.
GTACCTTAGTGGATAAAAAACGAACTAGCTAAGTTGTTAGTGCTAGAAAAAACATATTGGTATGAATTAAATAGTGAACTGCTAAAATCAGTAAATAAAAACAAAACTATTATAAGCAATGTCAAACAACAAACAAAAGACAATAGTAGCAGATAGCCCAAAGTAATCTTGAAAACATTTCTTACATTTTCACAATTTGCAATGTGAAAATATCAAGTGAGTTACCTATTTAATCACGCTATACCACCTGTGGTCGACAAACCACGGACATTGGTAGATAATCATATATACATTTTTGCAAATATAGACTACAAAATCCAAATACGTTATTAATCCCCAAGAACGAGATTTCAACAGAAATTGGGTCAGCGCTAGTGAAAATAAAAACCAATTAGGTTTTATCAAAATAATTATCTCGAAATTTAAACATTATCATAACACCTTTTAGTGTTACAAGAAACTTATAATTTGAATATAATTTTTAAAGTTTCATATTTATAATAAACACTTTAAAGATTGCAAAGTAAAATATTTCGAGTGAAAATAACAATATTTGTTTGGTCTACTTTCCAAGCAATATTATTTCATTGATCTTATAAGATTAATTATCAGTTAAATACAGTCAATTTTAATGGTTTTCACTATAGTTACGCTGTAATAATAATACTATAAATTTGTTGTTCTGTTTGAAATGGAACAGTTGTTTTTGAATGTCTTTCGTTGCATTTTAAATGAGTTATTGTTAATGTGGTAATTCAGTTAAGTCTGAATGGTACCAGATAAATAGGAAAACATGTAAGTAGCTATACATGTAAGTAGCACAATTAATTCATGCAAAAATACAAGTTACTAAATTACTGAAACAAAACAAAAAGAATGTACTCTGGCTATGAAAACTAGTAACATATATTGAATAATATAAAACCAATTTCAACATTTCTTCCTTACTAAACATAGACCTTACTGAAGTTTCTATATTGAAAATTAAAACATAATAATAATAGTTATAAAGTAGGTAGCTCAAAATAAAATGAAAAAATATGCAAAACTAAATAAAATCATAAAAAGATGCAATAAGGAATAAAAAAAAAACGCGGTTCAAATATAATGAAAAAACTTGCTTTGCTACTAAATAAATCCAATAACTACCAAATTAAATGAGAAGACAGTAAGAACATCTATGAGATTGACACTCAACGCTTACTCTGAAATTCAGGTAGAAGAGTCAATGCAGTCACTTTATACTAGGTATGTGAGGTCTGGAAAAAAACTAATTCAGAAGCATATCCTTGCTGCAAATGAGTTAGTGGACATGTGCAAATCTAATGCAGACAAGTGGACTCACCAACTCTCAGCAGCTCTCATTGTTCTTTGCTAAGGAAATCCAAACTTGCCACTCTCCAAACTGAGGCAACGGAGAACCCGTCCCAGTTAGGAAGTGTTTGGGTCTGTATCCCCAATCAGGATACACCAGGCATTGAACAAGGTCCATTGCAAGTAGCTCAGTTAAAAACTAGTTCTCTTCCTTGTAAGTAGTAAAGTTTTACTGCTCCATTATGTTTTCTGATAGTTTTGGAAAAGGGGTTATGGAAATTACTTTGCAACAAACTGAGTCATTCTTCTCAAAATTATTGTATGCCACAGGCTTCCTACAAATACATAATTTCATCAGTTATGAATACATTTATGACCCTAATGCCATTATTACTCTAATAGTTTTTAAATGACAAAAGGTGATATCAAAACAAAAAAGAAGTAATGAAAGAATAAACTGTTTGGACACAGAACGTGAACACAAGGTCAAGTCATTTTAGTGACACGAACCATTGCAGTTAAATTGCATGAAAATAATATTGTGTGTGCTGGTTCACTAATCCTAATCAAAAGTTGTATTCAATCAAAAACTCGTAAAGACAGTTGAATTATCTGTTGAACATACCTGTGAACTTTCTTGTGTTGTGCTAGTTAAGCACGTCATAATATACCATGTGCGTTGACAGACCCCCAAATTATTAAATATAGGTACTCTATAAATGAGTCAGCAATTAATGTTTTGGCAAAACTTGAAACTGAATGTTTTGGCAAAACTTGAAACTGTAAATAAAGAAGTAATTATGTGTGGTGACTTCAATATTTAAAAAAAAAAAAAAACGCTAAGCCGTTGATCCCGGCTGTAATTCGTGAAACTTTGACAGTCGTTACGGGTCGTCAGAAGCCCTAAAGTCTGACAACCAGTCTAACCAAAGGGTATTGTATTACCCAGTAACTGAAGGTGAGATAGCAGTCGCTTCATGTAAAATACTGGTGTTTGACTGCATCCAGTTGGACTGGAAGTCGACCCCAACATGGTTGGGAGAAGGCTAGGCAGATGGTATTACTTTGTTTAAATACTTCAAATTGACAATGTTTTAACTTACCAATATAAAAAGTGCAGATACAATCAGACCACATCTGTTTATTTAAATAAAATTAAAAGCACTTTAATTTGTAAAGTAAGTGATCAAAATCTTGCAATGAATATTTTGAGTATTTTGTTTAATTAATTCTTTCGAGTTCAATAAAACTAAAAAAAAAAAACTATCAAGTTATATTTAGTGCCTGGGCAACTAATGCTTGGTTCTTACAAACAAAACAGAATCGTTTTGCTTACCAGTGGTAGCATTTTTATTGCCAAACTGGGAATTTATGTAAATAGATTCGTAAGCTAATTTATTGCCAAACTGGGAATTTATGTAAATAGATTCGTAAGCTAATTTTACCTGTGATCAGGGCTGGGCAAAATATAATATGCTTTGCTTCGATTGAAATACAAAATATTTTGACTCTGTTTATTTAAAATACATTCAGAGCCTTATAACTGTCGTAAGTGCCCTAATGTAAGAACGATTTCAACTTCCACACTTGAATGTGCTAATAATGCTTATATAATTTTAGAATACTTATGGTACAAGTGATAGGTAGTTATAGAGCCCTATAACTCAAATTTATACAAGCATACAAATAGACAAAATTCATAACTATTTCAATAGAAAATTGAACAATTCAGTCGGTACACGTAGTGTTGCCAACTCTAAACATTAACATATATACTGCTTCTAGTGCAGATGCTAGTGTATGTATAAGGCAGCATATTTTTCGTTTTCATTAATAAGATCACTAAATGTATTTATGTAAAAATGTATTTTGAAGTCATAAGTGTTTGAAATACTAGTTATAAAACAATTCAGCGTCAGGTATTTGAAATATTAATTACAAATTACGTTTGTAATAGTAGTTTGAAAACAAATAGGTAGTTGTATTTCAAATAACAAGAAATTCAGGTACTACCCAAACCTGCCTATGATAGCTACTTCCTCGAGTATGTCTCAGAATTTGGGTTTGAGTCGCCTGACTCCTTATCTAAAGTTAAGCCAAGGAAAAAATAATTGAAATTAGATGTGTGTTTAAAATATAATACTTAGAGGACATAGGATTCAAAGAGTCAAAGAACTCGGGACTTAAAAGACTCAAAGGAGTCGTGACTTTTGACTAATAGTCCCCAAGTCTTGTAAATCTATTTTGGCCTAGAAATAAAGACTAAAGGATTTATGTCTTTCACAACACTAGCAGTATGACTAGCAAAAAAATTTCAAATTACTTGAAAGTAAAATAACAAAGCTAGCTAATTTGAAATCTGAAATTTGAAATCTTTGCTAGACTAGCAAAAATGTCAAATTACTTGAAAGTAAAGTAAAATAGCAATATTATGATCAAAGAAAACAACAAAAATGATTAAAGGAAATGTATTAACTTAACAATTTAATGATCAATCTCATTAAAAAAAAAAAAGAGTTGGTGATGAAGAACAGGATGATATTACAGAACAGACGTCACGTAGAAACATTATTCAATTAAAGAAATTAGAAAGTAAATGGACGGTCCATAAATCAGAAACTGGTGATTCCAGTAATGAATTTGATTCACAAACTAACTATTTACATATATTATACCGTAATTATTGTTTATTATGATTATGTCTTTGTGTAAGGTATATTATATTGCTAATGTGTTCATAATCATAATCATAATCATTTATTTATTTGTCAGAACATGGTACATTAAAAAATTACATGGTACATTGAAATTGTATAATGCAATATTCAAGTTCTATTGTTGCTATTATTCTGAGTAATGGTCCAAGAGATAGAACTGTTTTGAAGTTAACGATAAGTTATGGAAATGTGTTGATAGAATACTTTAATACTGTTTCCATGAAGTTTCTTGTACTTATTCTCCAGGAATGCCTGGGCCGCACACATCGCGATGACATTCGGGCGATAAACTTCGTCTTCGGTCTACAGCGAAGCTGCGCGGCCACATAGTGCGTGTTGTCAAGTTTATCGCGATGTACGAGCGATGTACAAACGAATAAAACAAAATGGACGCCGCGGTTGCTCTGTATTTTATGGCAGCAAGATGGCAGCAAATAATTATTTTTTACATTTATGTCATGTAAAAAACAAATTAAAAGCAAGAAAAAGGAGGAAGTGGATGATAACTATTCACAAATTAAGAACTATATTAGCTATATTATGCACTGTAGTTTAACTTAACACTTCCACTACGCACGAAGGGTGGGGGCCGACTGAAGTGTGGCCGCGCAAGCGAAGTTCATCGCGATAAAACGCTTTGATCTGCGAGAGTTTACCGACAGCGGAGCGAAGTCGTTGCGACTACGCACGAAGCTCCGAAGTATACGCGAATACTTGGCTACATACATCGCGATTACGCGAATCTTCGGGTTATCGCGATGTGTGCGGCCTAGGCAGAAGACGTAGATTTGTGAACGAACGACTAGCTTTCTGATTAATTACAGGCAAGATTAATTGAAATATTGTCAGCCATTTATTTTATAAGCAAATGATTTTATTATTGTTTTTTTACATTTTGTAAAGAAGAGATGTGACGTTTAATAAACAAGTTATGCGGATGTGACGTTCAATAAACAAGTTATGCGTGCTGTGGTAGGGGTTGCGCAGTGGGCGGATTGTGGAGTGGTGCGCCACACTCAGTCTGGTCCGAGCGGCCGTTATGACAACACGCCTAACGCAGTGATATTGCAAACAGTGTTTTATTGTGATACCTAAACCTAACCAAAACCAAGACACCACACCTATTATGTAAAGTTTTGTCCTTTTGCACACTTGGGGTGCATTTGACACGCGGGGGGGGAGGGGAGGTTAGCTGCGAACTCCATAAGTTCACAACTAATGATTTGATTGGTTTTCCATCGGATGATGTTTTTGTACATTTATATATATGTGATATAAGCTTATGTACCGAACAAAAAAACGGTTTTTCTTATGCACACATGGGGTGCACGCGACACTTGAGGGGTTAAGGAAGATTGCTCCAGAAAGCGGTACTTCTGGACACGGCGCGTATCGTTAGGAGGTTCCTCTCTCAGCAGCCCTGACCACCGGTACCCTGGACCCTGTTCCCGATGCCGGTGGGCTACTATTTTTTATATTCTTAAATGTTTTTATATTCTAATATTTATAAATGTAAATTATATGTATGGAAATGTACTAAAGGAAATAAAAAATGTTCAAAATGAAAATGTCTTGATTATTTTCATTAGTTATAAACTTTTAATACACATCCAATAAGAAATACATAATTCACATATTTAAAAAATAACTTAACGTTTAACGTTTAAACGTTACGTTTTTTTTTCAACGTTTAAAAACTTGGGTAAAATTTCGCATGGGTAGGCAACCCCATCCCGCCATTCACCGCCATTGCATGTTTATATTGCGATCTTTGTCTAATCTAAGCGACAGTATTGTTCTTGCGACTTGTGTAAGTGAGAAAGATATATGTTTACTTTTAAATGTTTAGTGGTTTCAAAGCTACGTCGTCGCGTTGAAATAGTGGCTAGACTTTTTTTACACATTTTAATGAGGTTTGCTTCTCTAGTTATATAACTCAATGCTTGTAAGTATGTATCGGTCGATTGTTCAGGCAAGAGGCTTAAAGTAGCCTTTTTCGCTGCCTCTGAGACTTCTGGCGGTGTCGAATTAATAAATTCATCATTACTTGACGACATTTTCAAATAAAAACAATACAGCGAAAAGAAAAAGCGCGCGGAATAATTTTTACTTGTTCACATATTAGCGATACGCGCGCATCAGCGCTTTTTTTTTAAAGCAAAGGCACAAAAACAACCAGTATTACTAATAAAGTAAATTAATATTTTTTTGTTTTTGTTTGTTTGTTGTTGTTGCAATTTATTGTCAAAATTAAATAAATTAAATAATTAATTCTTTAATTTAATTAATGTTTATTTTTATATTTTATCTCCCAAAGTTAATTTTATTCATAAAATGTTGACCACTCTTCTGACATAAAAACTCTTTGCTAATATTTAAAAAGTATCGTTCGTTTTAGACGGAGCATCTTGATAAACCTTACGTTTTACCTTATTAAAAAGAAACCCGTGCGTTTTACATTACAATTACGCACAAGTACGTAATGACATACATTACGATATTGAAATTCGTGAAATAAGACACCCTTTACGAGCAAATCTATACTAATATTATAAAGAGGTAAAATTTGTATGTAAGTTTGTAAGTTTGTAAGTTTGTAAGTTTGTATGTAGGGGGTAATCTCCGGAACCAATGATCCAATTCTAAAAATTTTTTCACTGGTAGAAAGCTACATTATTCCTGAGTGCTATAGGCTATAACTTATATCTATATCATGCATATTAGCCGAGCTATCACAATTTTTGTCTAACAAGTCGGAAAGAAATACCTCTTTAAACAGACTTTTTTGCATGCGCTGCCTAAACGGTTGCTTAAAATTGAAAACAATGTACAGCAGTCTGGTCCGTCTTAAATAATTCTACAAAAAAGTCCGCGACACCATATTTCTATCTTTTATATTTTATCTTTTATACATCTTTTATTGCTTTAAAAAAGTATTTTTTAGACATACTTAAGTTTGGATGATTATTTAAACAACAAAACATTAATCCTTATCAAAATAAGTTATTTTATAATCACAAGGACATCATGGAGATAAGATTTGGCCTTTACAGTATGTCAATTGGTCATACAGTTTCGGAGATAATATAAAATTACTAAATCGCAAAATAACTTTAATTCACACCGGTCGCTCTTGAGCAAACATGTTTAGTGCGGATCAATTTACCCCTAGAGTACGTTGTGCAAATAAGTATTTTTTCTCGGAAGAGTTTTTTTTTTTTGTTAGTTTGTTTGAATGCGCTATCTCTGGACCTACCCCAGTTGGATTTGAAAAAATCATTTTGCATTTTATAACCTACTTCTTGATCACGCTAGGGCCCTTAGGAGCCGAGCGCGAAGTAATATCGCGGGCAGGCGATGCGAAAGGATATAGGCTACTTAACATCACGCTAGGGCCCTTAGGAGCCGAACGCGGAGTAATAGCGCGGGCCGGCGATGCGGAAGGATATAGGCTATTTAACATCTTGCTTTGCTAGGGCCTTTAGGAGCCGAGCGCGAAGTAATAGCGCGGGCAGGCGATGCGGAAGGATATAGGCTATTTATCATCACGGTAGGGCCCTTAGGAGCCGAACGCGAAGTAATAGCGCGGGCAGGCGATGCGGAAGGATATAGGCTAGGTATTTATCATCACGGTAGGGCCCTTAGGAGCCGAACGCGAAGTAATAGCGCGGGCAGGCGATGCGGAAGGATATAGGCTATTTATCATCACGGTAGGGCCCTTAGGAGCCGAATGCGAAGTAATAGCGCGGGCAGGCGATTCGGAAGGATATAGGCTATTTAACATCACGCTAGGGCCCTTAGGAGCCGAACGCGAAGTTATAGCGCGGGCAGGCGATACGGAAGGATATAGGCTATTTATGATCACGGTAGGGCCCTTAGGAGCCGAGCGCAAAGTAATAGCGCCGGCAGGCGATGCGGAAGGATATAGTCTATTTAACATCACGCTAGGGCCCTTAGGAGCCGAGCGCGAAGTAATAGCGTGGGCAGGCGATGCGGAAAAATATAGGCTATTTAACATCACGCTAGGGACCTTAAGAGCCGAGCAAAAAGAAAAAATGTCATAAAGGGTGCTATTAAGCGTAAACGAAGTAATAGCGCGGGCAGGCGTTGCGATGCGATGCGTCGGGGTTGGTGGGTGGGGGGGACAAGAAATTTCACGCGGACGAAGTCGCGGGCAGAAGCTAGTGTGTTATAAAGGTAGTTACAGAATTCTGTTTTTAGCCTTCCTTCTATGCTTTAGTTATTCTTCTGAGGTACCTATATAGCACAGACCAAGTTGTTATACAGGCTGACGCACATTTTGACGGGCCGCGCCACATTACAAAAATCCACCAGTAATTTTGGCGATGTGCTGCATGCGGCTTTGCGGCTGTAATTTGTGTTTATCCAATTTTAATTTTTAATTTAAACTGCTCGTGAGGTCATAATTATGGGATCGCGGGTGTCACAATCATAATAATATTGTACTAGGTTGACAGATGCAAGGAATGCAAAATAAAAATCCTTTTTTAATTTGTTTAATTTACTTATTTTATATTGTGTGTGTGCTACTTTCTGCGAAAGTTATTCACAGTACCTACCTTTTATACAATAATGAATCACTTTCGTAGTTTTATTGTAAAGTGCCACGCCTATAGAGATCACTAATTGCAATAGTAGTTGACTCTAATCGCAAAGTAGGATAATTATTAATAATAATTGAGAAATATATAATAAATAAATAATATAATAATATTTAATATAATATTCATCATGATAATTACCTATTTACGCTTTGACATTTCTTTTGCTCCAACTTACATGTCTCTCTAGGTTGTTTCTTCTAACAAAATAACGCAGCTTTTAGCTGGTCTGCTGACTCAGTTTAATACTTTCTCCTTGATGAATACTCTAACTGTGCTTCTGTTTATTTCCTTATTCGACAAAGAACTTATGTAATGTAACAGCTGATTTAACAAAACCTAAGTTTAATCATACAAGCTGGGTGTATTTATATTTAAGTATCCCGTACAGACTAGCCACTTAGGTCCGCCATATACTTGTGCTAGTTTGGACTGGTGGTTGCATCTGTGGGGCTTAATATATCTTCGTGTTTGAGGTCCGGATACCAAGCTATTGACAAGTCTTATATTGTCATCACTAAGAGTGCCATCGGCTATTTGCTGCAAGAGTGGCAGATATTCTGGCTTTGATAGTTCATTCGTAATACGTGTCATCTGAAATATAAAAAAAAAATGTTATTGGTACCTTACAGTTATCATTGCTAGGTAGGTACTATAAATTTATGATACACTACTGCCGAAATAACTTGACAAGTTTGAACATAGGCACTACACACTTTCGCCCATTAACCTCACTCACACTCGCCTCATGTCACCATTCCTAAAAAATGTAGTTCGGACTTGCCAAAGATATTTCGGCCGTAGTGTACGCTATATTTTTCCAGTATAATCTGATCTCGCATTGAATAGGATTTCCTCACAATGAGAGGTCAGTGTAAACTGGAAATGTATAGCTTGATGTGTAGCCGTGTGTACGTCTATCATAGTGATTTGGTGAATCTTTATTTTTCTATCCTTTAGATTAGGTTATGGATTTAATTAAAAGTGGTTAGAAACCGATTATAATAAAATGGACAGTATAAACTGATACTTACCACTATTTTTAGTTGGGCTTCTGAAAGAGGTGTTGCTATTGGACCCAGAAACATGACACTGCTATTTGACCCAAGACTATCTGGATCAACCGAGATGAGCCCATCATCACTTCCATTACTCTTTATTTCGTCGTTTATAATTAAAAACATATATTCGTTAGGCATTGTAGTTTGCGAGTATTTATGCTCTGGTACGTAAGGTTTTTGTACTATTTCTTGCGGCATTATATCACTTAATAAGGCCTTGAGTTTGAAGTTGGTAAAGTTGATTTTGTCCTTCTTCTTCGTCGGTTTATTTCTTTTACAGCAAAGTGTTTTTAGTTGGGCTACGAGAACATCAAATAAAAGTTCTTTTTTTTCATCTTCGTCGTCACTCTTACTATCAACATCCACTTCTGAGGGACGGTTGTACAGTAAATTGTTTAGTTTTTGTATGGCAAGATACTGAGGATCTCCGAATCTGTTAGGAGAAAATGGATCCACTTCTTTATTTTGTAACCGAAAGAAAGCTCCGCTTGGTTTAGATTTTTCAGAAACTTTTTGAAATCTCTTTTTTTTATGATTTTCGAAGATATCATTAAGTGCTGGTAAAGGTTTGCTTGGTAAATCGACTATTGCTTTGTAATTTTTAGCAAACTTTGATTCTGAAGCAATTTTGACTATGTCTTTCAAATTATATTCATTCTTATTAGGTTGGTCACTAAGTAGCTTAATGAGTTCATCGTCAGATAGCTTCGAAAGGAGATAAGTAATGTCGCCTTCTGAAAAAGTGAATATAATAAATTAAAAGAAATTCTCTGCAATTGAGAAACTGAGATGAGTTAATGTTATTGAGGTGGAGGTCAATGAGTTGTGGAGGTCAGACAGGCAGTCGCTCCCTGTAAAATACTGGTATTCAGCTGCATCCGGTGAGACTGGAAGCCGACCCCAACATAGTTGGGGAAAAGGCTAGGCAGATTGAATTGAGAAACTGAGATCGAGATTCTTCTCTTGAGATGATGATTCTTCCTGATTTTTCTCTGATATTGTAACAACAATCTATATTTCTTTGCAATCTGAATTTAGTTTAGTTGTAACTTTAAAGGAGATTAGCTCATGCCCACGAGTTCCGTCAACTACACCACAAAATATACCCCATGGCACTCGGCAATAGCGATCCAATACATCATCATCATCTTCCTGCCCTTATCCCATGTTACTTGGGGTCGGCGCAACACGTTTTCTTCTTCCATTCTCCTCTGTCAACCGTCACGCTCTTATTCACTCCCTTCTCTTTCATATCATTCCTCACACAATCCATCCATCTTTTCTTTGGCCTTCCTCTGCCTTTCCATCCATCAACATGTATATTCATCACTCTTTTAGTCACATGCGTTTCGTCTCTCCTCATCACATGCCCATACCAACACAAACGATTTCCTTTCAACTTTTCTGTCACTGGCGCCACTTTCAAACTGGTGAGATTTTAGTTATTTATTTATTTATTTATTACAGACATACATACTGCTATCATTACAGTAACCCAATGCGATAGTGTAGGAAAAAAACGATGTTTCCATATATTTCAGGGATTTGCTACTATAGTCACTCAGTCCACTTAGTTCTCATATTTCAAGCTTATGGTTAACGCTAACTCCAACTAGGGGTTTCCAATACCGGATTTTTTCAATACCGGTATTAATACCGTACTTATAGAAAATTTACAATACTGAGATCCCAGTATTAGACTCAATTTACTTAATATAGGTGGGACGTGGGAGCAAATCCTAAAAAACTCCCGAGGGCCCACTTATACCAACGGTTAATATAACAAAGCCGATAACCGAAGCACAAAATGTAGGACCCACTGCGGATGACGTAATGGGAAACATTAACAACATACTAAATGGGACAGCTCCAGAAACAGATCAAGTGGTAATCGATAAAGCCCAAATATTACAGGAAACCGTCACCAAACATATGAACAAAGCCTGGAACGCAGCACCCGACACGTGGTTCCTGCACTAGACAGTGCAGAAACCAAATCCGAAAAAAAACCCTAAAGATAAGTATGACTATCACCACTTATTAGTTTGCAATAAGACTACCTACCTACCTATACTGGTTACAGAATTGACGCCTCCTAAGTACTAAGAAAATTAGACAAAATAATTGGGCAATAACCAAGCTGCCTTTTTAAACAATCGGTCTACAGATAATCACATCATTATACTTAAAAGGGTCTTGGACGAAGAATGGAGTGCAGGTAAAAGAATATACATAATATTAGGTCTTTACCTATGAAATTACCGTTCTGCAGTACTGGCCATTTCAAATCAAAATAATTTTTGTTTGGCTAAGAATTCTAATTTCAAATTAATTTTATTTTAAAAACATGGATTTTTTTTTCCAAAAGTAGTCATTTGTTTATTGATTAGTGTTACATTTTCATCGCATTTCAATCTTTTTCGTCAAATTCGAGTAATTATGGAATATGAGTACCGTCGTGGCAGCAACGCGGCACAAGCGGCACGCAACATCAACGACGTTTACGGAGCTAACACTACAAACCAACGCACCACCTGTTATTGGTTTGCTCGCTTCCGTTCTGGAAATTTCGACCTGAAAAATGAACCTCGCGGTCGTCCGAAGACTTTGGTCGACAATTACTTACGAATTAAAGGCGATTGTGTAAGCTGATGATACACAATCTACGGCTGAATTAGCAGCAGCTTTCGACGTTAGCGTCAAAACAATATTGGTCCATTTGCGTCAAATTGGCAAGGTAAAAAAGCTTGACAAATGGATGCCCCACGAACTCAATGATCGCCAGCGCGAAGTACGCGTCGAGACGTGCCTTGCACTGCTCAACAGACACACAAATGAAGGAATTTTGAACCGCATTGTTACCTGCGATGAAAAATGGATTCTGTTTGATAACCGCAAGCGCTCAGCAAGTTGGTTGGATCCTGGTTCAGCACCTAAACAATGCCCTAAACGAAAACTTACCCCTAGAAAAGTGATGGTCACTGTTTGGTGGTCTAGCGCCGGTGTGATTCATCACAGCTTCTTACCAAACGGGGTGAGCATTACTGCAGATGTGTACTGTGAAGAACTGAACACAATGATGGAGAAGCTGGCACATCTCCAACCAGCATTGGTCAATCGCTCGTCTCCGCTGCTCCTGCACGACAACGCGCGACCTCATACTGCACAGCAGACGGTCTCCAAGTTGCAAGTACTGGGGTTGGAAGCTCTCCGTCATCCGCCCTACTCACCAGACCTTGCGCCTACAGACTACTACTTTTTCCAGAATTTGGATAACTTCTTGGCGGGAAAAAAATTCAATACCCGAGAGGCAGTACAAAATGCCTTTGAAGAATTTGTTGCCTCCCGACCAGCTGATTTCTTTAAGAAGGACATCAATAAACTGCCACTGCGTTGGCAAAGATGCATTGATTGCATGGGTGATTACTTCGATTACCTAATACAAATAAAAAATACATGAAAAAAATTCGTTTAAATTTTTTCATACAAAACGGCAATTTCATAGGTAAAGACCTATTATATATCTATTATGAACTCACCCTCGACACAACACAACGAAACAAAAATACTAATTAGGGACCCCATACCTTCACAAAAAACGACCTACTTAACCATTAATGGAATAAATCTACCTACAGTCGACTAGAAACGCAAAGTTAATATTATCATTCTTACCACAGACATATAGTCTGTGATTCTTACTAAACTCAAAGATGGACTGGATACTAGCACGACTCATTTATCGAATGGTGGTCGTACTTTGTACGATACACGATTTGAAACTATCGTCACTCACTAAAGATAACAGGTCAAGACTGAGAAGATACGAGAGTTATCATGAGAGACTTGATTAACCACGCTAGGAATAGACCAAGACAAAAGAAAATGCATGAAAACTTACGAACAAACCGAAACCAAACGCATCAAGAATAACAGAATGTGCTATCTCGCACATGTTTACAGGCGCCGCGAACCACACCTGTTACATTCAGCAATGCAGTACAATGCCAAATCCAAGCAAGTCTGCCGACCTATCTATTTACACATGGAATGACAACCTAAAACCTACTTCGACAAGGAAATAAATTTTTGGATGGGCACGGCTGAAGAACGAGATAAGATCAAGAAGACTGCTAGTGAGATTAAGAAGAAACCCGAAACAGTAGCGAGACCTCAGACGAAGACTTTGGAAATAACAAAGTGTAACACAGCATAGCAATGACAATAGCCGTTTAACCCCGCCAAAAGATTCACCGGTGAAGCTGTGGACCTGAATCAATCTGGCGGCGATGTCATTGAAAGATGCCCATCCATAGATAAAATATCACCCTTTGCCTACACTGGTACTGCTTGTTAAGCAATGGCCTCTGTAGCCCATAACCCCACCATGAAGCATGAGACTCCATGGGGTAGTATGAATCTTTGGATTCATTCGAGTGATCAAGTCTGGTGAAACCACGCTGTGGTCGGTGCACATTCTGATACTTCCAGAGATTACCGCAATAAACAAACAAACAATTTTACCTGTTTATAATATTAGTTTAGAATATTTATATTTAGAGGATCGTTTAGTGAAATTCTGACCGAAATTATATCGTCAGTACATATATCAGAACGGTCAGTATGCTTTCATGACTTACCAACATTCTTTAGGACCGTCGACTTTGAAAAATCTTTCTCATTTGGCAAATACCCTTTGGGGATTATAAACTCCGTTACATCGTTTTCAGCTTCACTGCCTACGGAGTATAACGGATTGTTGTTCAATAACGACATCGATAACGCAGTCTGTACCTGCAAAAGTAATGTAAAATTTGAAAAATGTCTTCAGAAATAAATAATTTCATGTTCGGTTCGGATGTAAGAAAAATGTAGTCAGTACCTAGCTATCTAAAACGTTTGCTAATAGATTCGTTTCATCAACAGAAGATGTACTAAGATATACCTAACTGAATGAAATAATAAAATGTATGGACCTACCCTCTAAAATAAAAAATAACATAATAAATAATAACATGCATGTGCATATTGAGCATACCCACTTCTTTTAGAAATTAATATGACTTACCCAATATGAGAAAAATATTATCCTATATTCATTAAAATACGGAAACATGTTCATTACGAAGAAAGAATACATAAATAAGCGGTCAGTGCAAGTTTAATTTAACGGCTGAATGCTCAATAGCTTCTTTGTCATAAAAAGTAACTTTGCCTATCTTGTTTACGAAATTAACAATGAACAAGCGCTCGTTAAAAAGTTTACGATCGCGATAAGGAGACTCAATCGTGTTGAATGCTATGTGTTTAGCGTGTCAAGGACTAAGTTGAAATTTTATTTTCTTTTATCCATCTCTTATAACAATCTGCAATGGTGATTGTGGACGTGATGTGTCGTTACTACAATATCAGGACAACCTACCCGCCCGTATATCTAATTCTAACTATTTACCAATGCAGACCCGTAGTCCTAATTTATATATGGCCCGTAGTACAAGTTGTTGCGCATCATTTATCATTCAATTTGGCCATAAATAAGCAGTTTAGTTAAAATTGTGGGAATTTTCGAAAAAAAAAACATAAAAATTAGGTTAACATTTTTAATGCAAAATTAATCAATTTATCAAATGCTCAAAATGAGTCACTTCCTGTTGAATACGGCAATGTCAGCTTTTCATTTTTCTGAACATTTCACATCAAAATGTTAAAATTCATGGTCTTCCTTTTATTTGTGACACTATTTTATTTAGCAAAAAATAATCCTTATGATGAAGCCTTTCGATCGGTAGGGTAATTATTTTTCTCATGTAACGGGTACGATTTCCGGTTCAACCATGTAATTATTTAAATATCTATGAATGCAGTTTAAATTGTTTTTAAATTCAAATAATGTCTTCTTTCAGTAAAATGTTCCATCTACAATATTCAAGGTACTTCCCCTCCATGTGGCATATCCCTGGGACGCCCTGTATACACAAGTAAACAGTTGCTTGATGGCCAAGACGAGCCAAGCGAACCGCAAGGGCACTACCTACCTTTTCTCGAAGCACTTCGTCGTATTTTTGAACCTTCTTAACTTGTGTTTGGACTATACCAGATAAACATAATTTTCGGTATATGATGTCAGTGGTTGACTTATTAAACCTATAAAGTTTCAATTGCATAGCTCTTATACTTTAGATTTTATTGATATCTAAAATACCCCGATTTCATCACTGACTCACTGATGATCATAAAAATTCTTAGGGTACTTCCTGAAGTCCTAGAAAGCTGAAATTTGGTATGTAAGCTAGCATTAGTACACAAACAACAAAAGAATTCTAAAACTTGGAACTTTTACCCTCCAACCCCTCAAACTAGGGGATGGAAATTTGTATGAGACTTCCGCAAATAATAAGTACTTATTACGAATAATATTAATACACTTGTATATACTTCGATAAGTGTTTATTAATCTCCTACCTATCAACCTAACCCCCAAAAAAAAAAAAGAAAAAATGAACAACAGAAAAATACTCGTATAAAATATCAACTTACAAAAAGAAATGAAATCCCACCAAAAACATTTTCATGTAAAATGTTGCCAAGACGAGACCACAATAGCTCGCACTGACAAAAAGCTATCAGATCTCATGTAGAGCCAAGCTTCTAACTCTACACGCCCTAACTTCACAAACTCTAGGTACACCTTAGTCAAAATATGTGGCTTGGCCGTTTCGCTACCATCACATGGGCGCAAGGTGAAAAATGTATTCATAGTTCTTGTAGTAACGAAACGGCCAAGCCTAATATTTTGACTAAGGTGTAGAGTTTGTGAAGTTAGGGCTTGGAACGTTAGGTTAGGTTAGGTTAGGTCGTGCGGTGTTCCACAGGGCTCGGTTGTAGGGCCTCTCCTGTGGAACATCGGATACGACTGGGTGCTGAGGGGCGAGCTCCAACCGGGAGTGGACCTGACGTGTTACGCGGACGACACGCTGGTCACTGCCCGAGGGAGCTCGTACAGGGAAGCAGCGTTGCTGGCTACGGCTGCGGTCGTGAGTCGCATCCGGCGCCTAGGCCTGGAAGTAGCCCTCAGCAAGTCGGAGGCCATCGCATTTCATGGCTCCCGACGGGCGCCATCGCCGGCATTACACATTGTGGTCGGAGGGGTTCGTATCGCTGTCGAGTCAACCATTAAGTACTTGGGATTGGTGCTCGACAGCCGGTGGGACTTCGGCCCCCACTTTCGGCGGCTGACGCCCAATTTGATGCGCACCCATCAACTCGCTCGCAACACTGCTTCCCAATCTGGGAGGGCCGAGCACCGCCTGTAGGCGGTTGTACCTGGGGATCGTGCGATCCATGGTTCTGTACGGAGCCCCGGTGTGGGCTTCTGACCTGACGGCTGGCATCATCGCAATACTGCGAAAGCCGCAGAGGGCAATGGCTGTCAGAGCTATCAGGGGGTATCGCACGATCTCCTACGAGGTACGAGGCGGCTTGTGCACTGGCCGGATCCCCGCCCTGGGACCTAGAGGCGAGAGCCCTCCCGTCACTGTACCAATGCCGTGAGGAGGCGCGGACGCGGAGCGGTGAACCGATGCAGCGAGAGGTCGAGCATCGCTGGTCACAGCTCCGCGAGGTCCTGGTGGCGGAATGGCGGGACAGGCTTCTGCGCCCTACTGCCGGCCTCGCTACCGTCGAGGCGATCCGACCAGTGCTCGGCGAATGGGTCGGGAGGAGGCACGGCTCCCTGTCGTTTCGGGCGACCCAGGTGCTCTCGGGGCATGGTTGCTTCGGGAAGTACCTGTGTCGCATAAACAGGGAGCCGGACGCTCGGTGCCATCACTGCGTCCACTGTCGGGAGGACACGGCGTGGCATACATTGGCAGAGTGTGCCGCATGGGAGGAGCCGCGCCGTGCCCTCGTAGCAGAGATCGGAGCTGACCTGTCACTGCCGGCCGTCGCTCGTTCGATGGTTGGGAGCGCTGAGTCGTGGGATGCGGTGATCTCCGTCTGTGAAACCGTCGTTTCGCAGAAGGAGGCTCCGCAGCCTCCTTCTGCGAAACGACGGAAGGGAGAGGGAGATCGAGACGACTCTCCCGACGCGCAGAAGGAGGGCCGGGCGTCGGCGGAGGGCGGACAACGCCCTCTTCCAGCCCCCATAAACAGGTCCGGAGGGACGGCGGACGGCGGCGGTCCGCCGGCCCCATCCAGCTGGACCCGAGGCGGCGGCGCGTAGTGTTCCGCGCGCGCCCCTATTGGACGTCGCTGGGGGAGTTCTACACCTCACTCCCCTCGCGGGCCTGCACTAGCCGGGGATCGTGGAAGGCGCACAAGTTCCCATGATCCCCGGTCCAAGTGTGGGAAGGGAACACCGGGGTGGTTTTTAGTCAGCAAGAGTCTGACAGACCCCACTACTCACCCCAGGGCGGGGGACATCCATGAGGATTTTCCACCCCGGAACAAAAAAAAAAAAAGGTTAGGTTAGAAGCTTGGCTCTACATGAGATCTGATAGCTTTTTGTCAGTGCGAGCTATATGTGGTCTCGTCTTGGCAACATTTTACATGAAAATGTTTTTGGTGGGATAAGCTTATCGGGCGCGGGTTAGTCAAATTATTTTTAAGGTTGATGCGTCAGGGTAGCCCGCGAAATTCAAAATTTCTTACGTTTTTTGCAATTTGTAGGTCAGTGTGAGCTTGTATGTTGATTAAAATATGATTCGCGGCCGTAGCTAATATGGCTTTACAGAATTATAATCATTAGAATCAGCAATACAACTCCATAAGTTAGCATTTACCTCAAACCTCATGATTTCATGAAATCGCTAGATTTGAGGTAAATGCTAACTTATGGAGTTGTATTGCTGATTCTAATGATTATAATTCTATAAAGCCATATTAGCTACGGCCGCGAATCATATTTTAAGCAACATGCAAAGCTCACACTGACCTACAAATTGCAAAAAACGTAAGAAATTTTGAATTTCGCTGGTTACCCTGGCGCTTTCGCCTTATTAAGTCGAGATATGTTGTCGTGACGAGAATATCCACATAATATGTGGATATTCTCGTCACGACAACATATCGCATATTTGCATTTGTGTGTGAATTAAAAGACAAGTATTCCTAGCAAAGAAAAATTGCAGATTGGTTATGATTATTGATTTGCCATTGTCAAAGTCAATTTGACGTTAACGTATAATTGTTTCGTTTGAAACTCGAAAACATTTGTAATTTTATTGAAATTAACAATGAATATTCCGTTTCCAGTTTTAACTCCTCGTTTAGTGGACTCCTTGTGGTTTAACGCTGATAGTCCATGTGATGAAGAAACAGAATTAAATACGTTAGAACAGGCGAATCAACATTGGGCAAGTATCTGGCTCTATATTTTGTTCCTGTGAATATTTCGGTTAAATATCAGACCACTCAAGACAGGAAATAATTTATTTTGAATAACTAATCTCATCAACAGTCATCATTGACCTCGTATTTCGGTCACCATAGTGGCCTCCACCGTCTAGCCTAGCTGGATTAAAATTACTGAGAAGATCAATTATTTCGAAATACAATGAAAATTTCACATGATGGGCTGCCTACTGTAAGCCTGTGAATTATTTTTAGTAAAGGTTGGTCAGTGCTTGAGTATTAATGTTCTGTGGGTCAGTGGGTCGTCATAAGAATAGGAAATGGTAATACCACCAATGGACTCCACAAGGCTCCACCTAGTGTGTAGTCTGCAAAATGCTTCCTTTGCATCTTACATGTTACAAAAAATACCTTGTAATATATTAAAATTAAATGAAAGAAAATTTCTAAACTCATTAAAAGTACACTTTGTAAACAAGCAGAGAGAGAGTGTATTAGAGTGTTATATCCAAGATAATAATGCTTGGAAACATGGGTCTTGCTCCATAAAATCAAACTAGTTACAAATTTTAGTATGACTTGTGATATTATTATTTTATGACATTTCTTTTACATTCTGTGATTACTTTAAATCACACACTGACCTACTACTTGTTAAAATTTTAATAAAATTGTATACCTACCTACTTTTACAATATTTGTAAGTATGTGAGGCCCATGTATTTTTCCTTTTTTTTTTTTACTAGCCATTATTGTCCTGCGGCTGGGCAAAGGCCTCCTTACTGTCTTTCCACGTCGTTTGCCAGTACCCGGGTGAGGGAGGGAGGGAGTTAATGCTATCATTTAAAAACAAAACCTAGAGATACACGGTGCTCATGTATCTAAATACATGAGCACTATGTAATCATTTAATTTATCTGTCATTGCTTCATTTTTATTCTTTTTACCTATTGTGGTATAATAATTTTTATTCTAGGTGCATTGTCTTCATCAATATAATTAATGTATACAAAATAGTGAAACAGTTTTAAAAGAGTAATGGTGGAGTTTCTTGCCCATTCTTCTCCATACTACATTTTGGAAGGGGCCACTAGAATCAATTCTATTTTTCTGTAAATTTTGACATTCAAGTGCCTATTTGAAATAAATTATTTGACTTTGACCTTCTTATTTTTTTAATGTAAACTATAGAAATGTAAAGCACTGATAACAAACAGTTTAACTAGACAGACAATAAACATTGTTTGCTTATTTATTATAGTTTTATAGTACACTTATAAAATACGATTGTTTTACTTACAGTTAAACTCGATTGGGCAGCAGTACATGAAGCGTGCACCGCTGGGCAAAGCTGACCCTGAGCCTATGGAAGAAGAAGCAGACACTGATGAAGAAGAAGGTACTGAGTATTTAATATAAATCAGCACTATAAGGTGCAGCGCACACAACAGACTTTGTGCATCTGTGGCGCACAAAATGTATCAATAATAATTAATATTTCAGGCGTTGTATGCGTTATATATGAATATGAATATTTTCGTATGCTGGCGTTTATATAATGTTCATATATAACGCATACGATGCCTGAATTGTTAATTATTATTACTACATTTTGTGCACCACAGACTCGAACGCACAAAAAGTCTGTTGTCTGTGCTGCACCTAAGTATTTTTTTTGTGGTATACTTTACTCTATATCTCTGACGACTTTTATATTATCTGATATTTTGTCGATTTCTTGTTCCAGGTAATGATGAATCAGATGAATCTGAGGAGTCCCATGATGAAGACGAGGAGGAGGATGTTCCCGCCTCATACTCCCCTGCCCGCAACAACAATGAGCTGGAGCCCGACAGTCTAGATGACCTGAATGATGGGCCAGACCTTAACACCTCTGACCAAAGTGCACTTTGGCCTATACAGTAGTGATTAGATAATTTTAGATAGTAAAAAACCGGCCAAGTGCGTGTCGGACCACGCACAATGAAGGGTTCCGTAGTTGGGGATGAAGTTATCCCAAGAGCAAACATAACGTTGTAGTTGAAAAACATGTTCTCCCATACATCCCAACTGCAAATGTAAGTTTGTAGGCACACTATTGAGAGATTTACCATGTTATTATAAGACCATAGACTTTTTATAGGTTTTCCTGTAATCTATAGGTATAGAACTATTTTCTGTATTTTTTTCAAAATTTTACGCTTTGTAGTTTCGGAGATAAGGTGGTGAATGGGCAATTTTCGTCTATTTTCTTAAACAACTTTAAAATTATTTATTTTAAAATTATAAAAAAAATCGATTTGAGACCCTCACAGTAAGCCCTTTGATTTGGTATTTTTTTTTAATTTTCTTATTTGCCCCCAAAAGTAACCCCCAATTCTTGATATATATTTACGTTGCACACCCGTGTTTTGGGTCACAGAAATTCATGTGTACTGAACAACTTAATTGCTTCATTAGATTTGGTGCAAATTGGCTGTGACAGACGGACAGACAGACACACAAGGCCATTAAGTCAATTAAGATGTCATGATTATTTTTTGTGAACACAAAGATTGATCACAAATAATTGAGATTATATGTAATTAATGCTATTGTGTGTTCATTTATTTGTTCGGACATAATTTTATGTTAATAAAAACAATTTTTAAAATAAATTAACCTAATCTGAAATGTTATTTTGCTAGAATTAACGATAAACTTCATGTATTATAATTATAATGTTATTTTGTTTATTGTGTTTTATAGGCTGCTGACAAGAACAATATAATAAAGTCTTAATTTTCTCAATAATTTTAATTAAAACTTATGAATAAATAAAAACTCGTATTATGATAACAAATTCAAATTAATACATTATTTTATAAATACTGATTTAAAACACACTGGTGACATCTATTATTACATCTACCACTCTGGTTAGTAATGGTTTCATGTTTTCTGGGGACACAGTCTTCCATTTACTTGCAAGGCATTTCTCAATGAAATCATGTGTAGATTTCCGATCTGAAAAAATATTTGAAGGATTAGTCAAATTACACAAAGCAGCAATATTTTAAGAAATTCTAGGCAGTTGCTTTTTAATTTAATCAATTTTCATAGTATAGTATAGATAGTACAATCCACGAAGACGCGCACCACTGCTCCTCCTAACCGTTGCACACATAATACTATAAATAAACGGTTAGGAGCAGTAGTGGGGCGCGTCTTCGTGATTGCACTACCTATATGATAATAATGACCACTGACAATAGTATTTTTCAAACCAACTATCTGCTATTGGACAGTAAATAATTAACGATCAGTACGGCCGAGAAGCAGTAGAAGTAACATTTGGTCCGGGAGGTAGCGTTGCAAATACAAGTCATAGTAAGCCGGCCGATGTTGACATGGATAGTTGATCTTATATGACTAATATGTGAACCGACCGTCAGGTGCTCAAGTAGCGGTGGGTGTGGGAGGTTGCGAATGTAGTAAAAAAAAATATTGAGTAATAGTACGCCAGCTGAAACTTTTTTTTTTTTACTTTTTTTTGTTTTACCACTTCCACAACCTCCCGCACCCACATCCACCGCGGGTGCGCCACGCTTGGTTCACTTATTAGTCATTCGAGATCTATTGAAAAAGTAGGCAATCGATCGGCGTAAAACACTACTTAAACTGCAATGCTAGCTCCTGGACCAATTTTTTAGGAACCAAATGGTGACATGAGGCGCTCGTGAATTGCCAAGTTATTTGGGCCGGACTGTGGTTAAATTAATGAACCATGAGATCATCTCAGACTAAATAAAAACCAAGACATAGCGCTGTCAACAGTGACGTGAGGCCTCACGTTTCTGGTTTCGTAAACATTGTATTCACTTAGTGAGGTGTAGTTTAATTGTAGTTTTGGTATAAATGTCTTCACTGTATTGTTTGCAGCGCTATGTCTTGGTTTTTTATTTAGTCTGAGGAGATCACATTACCACTGCTGCACAATGCTGTAACAACTATAAAAGATTCAATAACTGATTCTTTACCTGATGTATTAGAACAGTTTGCCATATTTAGTGTGAAAAATATAGCACTTCTTTTGACAAGTGGATTATATTCATCGCAATAGTAATGGAAGGCCATTGCAAGATCTGAGGGCACTCCGTCGATCTCCTTGACAAGCATCACACCGGATCTATCAACATCATCCCGGTACCGCGTGATCAGCTCCCCATGTTTTTGCATATGGAGGTCAGAGCTTTCAACGACTGTGTGTTTTATTGACGAGATGTCGTTACCTGAATATAAGAGGACAGTGAAAAAAAGAGTAATAATTAATTAGTTTCGCGAAACGCTGCGGAAAGTCAAATTTCGCAGTTGGCTAAGGGCACCAACCATAAAGCCCAAGGGCTTGCTAAATTTTATTTTACTCAATGCTCTAAAACTGCTATTACTCTAAAACTATCATTGCCTGCATGGTGGACGAGACTGCATCTCATGTGCTTCTAAACTGTCCGGTGGTCGCCACATACAGTGCAAATTTCTGCGGTAACCCAGGTACCCTCCGTGAGGTTGTCAGTAACACCAAGGCGTTGCTAGCCTCCTCTTCTCAAAGAAGCTGCCTATCTGGGTGGGATGGATCGAATAATCGATTTTGCCACCCGTACGCAAAATACGCGCATTGACGTGGAGTTGCGGATACCTAAGTGCACCATTTTTTTAAGTACCTAGGTATAGGTGTCATCCGGTTATTTCAAATGCAGGTTGGCAATTAAGGGCAATACAAAATAAATAAGTAATATTATATTCTTACGTAAAAATCTTGCGGCAGTATACGCAACTTCATCTGCGAATTTTTCGAATCTCACGGGATTGAAATTGTTTGTTTTGCTGTTGTAAACAAACATGAAGGAGCCAGTATCCATTCTCGAGAATATTTCTGATAACCCTGAAACAATACAGCAAAAACATTGCTATAGGTATTGAATTTATCAGTCATGTAATTGTAATTATTTGGAAAGAGGACAGAATGCTGAAGTGGATCTGCGTGCTTAGCGTAAATCAAATTTGACTGTGACTGGGCAGTTTATATTCTTTGAAAAGGTCTAAATTTAGCTTGGAATTACAAAGTGCATCACCATTATGTTTCTGGGTGTAGCTGATTTACAACATGACGTAAAGAAAAGGGGTGACAGTACACAACCTTGGGGAACACCGAGGTGTACATGATAAAATGGCAGGACAGAACATACGATAAGTAGTGCAGTTTTCTGCGAGTTCGAAACAATAATGACTGGCTTTCACAACAATATTAACAGCTTCTGTTGTAAAAGTCTAAAATAATTGAAGGGCATAACATTATTAAAAGCTTTCTTTAAGGTAGTTACTTAAAGGTTAACTTTTCTATCATTGTAGTCATGCAGTGTGAAAACTGCATTAATATTATTTTACTTTTGGTCCATGAGCATACATATCATTAATCTTTGTTCTCAACACAAAAGATTTAATAAATTATTGTTCAGATAATACATGAAAAAATAATAATATATGCACAAAATTAATATAATTATAGGTAGGTACTTAGCAAATACTCACCAGTTTTTAGCTTTAGAATAGAATTATCATCAATATTATATTTTTCCTGGAAGTTTTTCATATTGTTTTCAAAAATAATTTTATCATGATTCATAGTTTGGGTAGATTTATCTTGACTCTTGTTTGCCATCATATTGGGGAACATCCAGTGTACCATCACAGCTACAATACCTAATAATATTGTGAGAAAAATGTTTCGTATTGTGTTGCTGGACTGGGGTTGGCTTTTCTCTCTTGATGAAATGGAAAATTTGCGTTGATAAGGTGACGGTTGGATGCGTTCTGAGCTACTATTACTCCTGTTACTTCTATTCATCAAACTATGATAACTTTCCTCTTCTATTCTTGACTCTGATAAAGAGTTGTTTTCCTCAATTTCAGAATCATCACTGTAAGGCAAATGTGATGGGAGAATTGCAGGTAAAGATTTTGAAAGCACATTGCTGCAATGAAACACACATAGACTTTTCACAAAAGCTTAGTCACACAATGAGACAAATAAAAATTGGATGAGGAGTGATCAATGCTTATGATGATATTATGGTATGAGCAGCAGCAATGTGTTTTGAAAATGCTTATGAGTAAAGTAGGTGCCACAATATCATTGATAAACAAGATTGTGTGACACTTGAAAAAATGAAAGCTTTTTATTGGTTTGATAAGGACACCAGTAATGCGATTTTTTAAAAACTTGACATTACATACATACAGCTAGGTAAGTTAAACATGCAAGAGGTTTAGAATCGGTTGTCTTTGAAGTACAGAAACTGGTAATTTAATGAAAAGTGGGCAACTGTTACCAAAAGATTACATCAAAATGGTTATGACAGATATAAATACATAACTATAGCTGGCGTAGAAATAAGCTAAGCTGGTTTCATTATCAAGTGGAGTTCTAGAAGATTATGATGAAATTAATGAAAAATGCTGTGGCAATATTTATGGTCACAAACATTAATGTTATTACAACAATGTAGTTTTGTTACCCATACTCAAATAACATATTCATATGTGTGAAAATGATAACAAGCAACATTACAAAGCGTAATGACTCACGTCTCATCAGTATTTTCCTCATCCTGGGAATATGAATTACTTCTTGGTATTTTTTTCTTTCGTATTGGTAGTGGACTGATTTGACGAGACATTTTGCTGAAAACATAATTAGATTAATTTATTTTATTTTTACAGTCTAACAATAAAGCTTGAAGTAACTGGGTTGTGGAGGTCAGATAGGCAGTCGCCCCATGTAAAATACTGGTATTCAGCTGAATCCGGCTTGACTGAGAGCCAACCCCAACATAGTTGGGAAAGGCTAGGCAGATGCTGAATATTAAGAGCTTGAAGTAATAAGAAGTGACTGAATTAAGCGGCAACTTAAAATTGAGTATTTGGCCATTAATGAAATCTATACCTAACCATAATGACAGAGTATATTTAATAGAAGTATTCCTGTAGAAAACCATGACAAACACATTTTTAGTATTAGCATAGACTAGCTGCGCCCTGCAGTTTCACCCATTACACCTGGATAAAAAGTAGCCTACGTGTTTATTCAGGGTGTCAGCTACTTCCATACCAAATTTTATCAAAATTGGTCCAGTTGTTTGAGCGTGAAGAAGTAACAAACATACAAACACACACACACTCACAAACTTTCGCCTTTATAATATTAGTGTGATAGTAACAGTAGTTCCTTACCTCATCACATTATCCACTACATCTATTCCTTGATTCCGTGGATTGCTCTGGTCATTGGCATCTTGTTCATTCTGTTTGTTACTTTTATTTAATCCGTACTTCCCCATTATCTCATTTATTATTAGATTATCAACTCTACAGTTATGAATGGGTTTTCGTGCTGATGGATGATAAGGAAGCCCCCCTTTCTGGAAATTATAGTAATATCATTATTGGTTACAATGATGGGTAAACCAGAGATGTCGAAACTGAATGGTTATAAAATAAGGATATTTATACATAGCTATATTGCTATCTTTGCTACCAAGTATGTACATAGTTATGATTTGGCTTTGAAATCCTGCAATGCGTTTGTTAGCACTGCTACAGTGTATTTATTAGCACTGAAATAGTAAAGGGCGTGTAGACGTGAATATTTTAAAATTGCAGAATTCAATAGCAACATTTTAAATTGTTACTTATGTGCACATCAAGCTACTACAATCTGTCAAATTTCTTTAATAGATTTTCATCTTTAACACTAAAATAATAGGTCCAATGTTGATTGGGAAAATTTCACAGTTTCGGGTGGGTTGACCTGCGGCCGTCTGTACATATATCTCTCTCTATAGTTGGTCAGTGGGTCGCCTTAGGGTTCTTATAAATAAAGAAAAAAAAAAAATTGTGTAGCTTTGCTTCCTATGTTGCGAATGCTGTAATCACAGAACACAAATGCTGGTCAGTGGGAAGTCTTAGGGGCGGAGTCTTAGGAGCGAGGAGTAATCATTTTGTGTAATATAAGACGATATCCTGAAGTAAGAGTTGTAAAAAACATCCATCTTACCCCCTCTGGTCGGTCACTATTCATTGATTGTATGCTGTCTCGGGGCCTCCTCTAAAATGCTGAAATCCGATTAAAATAAAACCGAGCGGGTATGATCAAAATGAATACATTTAACAAAACTTGACTGTTCTATCATTCAAAAAGTTCATACGTTTTATTCCCATGCCCACCAATGGAAATCAAGAAAGTAAAAAAACTAGAAATGACTTTTACTTTTGAGTTTGTGTTTGCTTGACGAATCACTCACTGACAGAATCAGACAGAATGAAACTGATAATGACATGACATTGACATTAGTTAGAAATGACACTCATGACAGCTACAAAAAATCCCTCACGCGCGTGAGGATGCACTAGAGTGCGTTTCATGAAATAGTTCCTATGCCGTAATGTTGGCTCCACTGTTTTAGGACAAAAACTCAGAAGGACGAAAACGATACGCTACTGTTGGAATGGATGGACCTGATAGGTCCATGTGTTAAAGTTTAACAGTGGACCAACATTACGGCATAGGAATTATTTGATGAAACGCACTCTACCCATATAATATTCAAAGTACTCTGTGGGATGCACCTCAAGATGCACATTGGGATGCACACTAAAGCTAGTGATGTGAAACGATTACAATTTATAACACCGGTTTATACCGATTAGATATTTATTAAAACCGGTTTTTTTGGTTTTTCCAAAAAAAAATACCAGTATTTAATTAAATGGCTTAGTATTTGTTTTTACCGACTTTTCTTAAGGAGGATACGCTGGGTAGCCCGTGAAATTCAAATTTTCTTGCGTTTTATGCAATTTGCAGGTCCGTGTCAGGTTGTATCTGATCAAAATATGATACGCGGAAATAAAACATAAGTATTTAGTTTACATAATTTTTAACCGTCTTTTTAAGCGTAAAACGGTCACAAACTGACAATATAATTATGAATTGTCGTTTTACGATTTCAAATATTATTCATAATATTATCCTATTATGATTCTGCCAAATTGGCCGTTTTAGCCCCCCTGTACTCCGTCATTTATGAACCGATTCGGAAAATTCTTTTCTAGTTTAAAACTTCCAGATTGGTTCCATTTTTATCAAAATCCAGTTCTGATGATGCATCCCGCATGAGGAATCGAGGGAACTCCTCAAATATTATAGGCGATTATATAGCGATTGGACATGGATTTCACCCGACAAAAAGACAAGAAATGAAATCGATTATATAACAACTTCCAAGCCGCATTTATTTTCAAAATTTGAGGTGCTCAATTCTTTATCCTTTGGCACAGATCACAGACTACTAAGAGCGACTCTTAACCTGAGAGCAATAAGAAAGAGTAGACGAAATTTCACCGGCAACACAAACACACTAAAGAATTCGGAAGATCGTGAAATGTACATAAAAAGTCTAAGGTCCGTATTACAGAAGGGAACTCAAGCACTGATCTTTGTTTAAATTTAGTTAAAATCTAGTTTCAACTTTCAACCAATGAAATGGCTTGAATCTAGTTTTAAGGGGAGTGATACGTGAGTTCGAATGACGTTTTTGCGAAAGTCGCCATTTCGAAAAAATTTGCTAGTGGTACGCCAGTTCGAAAACTCATTACATCGAAAACCGCTATATCGAATGACATTATCGCGAAGGTCGCCATTTCGAAAAAAATTGCGAGCAGTACACCAGTTCGGAAGTCATGGTATCGAAGTCCGATGTTGATTTAACTTGTCTTACTTTTTTTTTTTCCCAAACCAAATCAAAAGACCCCAATGAGACTAGACACAGTCTCGTCTCATTGGGGTCGTGAGTTCGATTCCCAGACAAATTAACTCAACATCGGACTTCGATACCATGACTTCCGAACTGGTGTACTGCTCGCAAAATTTTTCGAAATGGCGACCTTCGCGATAATGTCATTCGATATAGCGGTTTTCGATGTAATGAGTTTTCGAACTGGCGTACCACTCGCAAAATTTTTCGAAATGGCGACCTTCGCAAAAACGTCATTCAAACTCACGTATCACTCCCAGTTTTAAGTAATGCTTGAGTATTGAGTGACGTTCTGTAATACGGCCCTAAGTGAACACATACCTAACTTACTAGAAACACATGAAAAATATACAGCCAATGAATATTACCAGATGATAGAAAGTGCATTAAAATCAAGCTTAAAAGACAAATCAAGTTTCAAGAAACGAACAATTTTAACACATAAGGCTATTGAATTGATGAAAACAAGAAGTGCCCTACAAAACAAACCAAATCTTACCAAAAAAGACAGAGAAGACTTGAAAAACCTTTATAAACAAACAAATAAATAAATAAAACAATGTTATGAAACACACAGAATTGACACTTTGAAAAAGCACTTAGAAAGCACAAGATCAACCAAAAAAGCATTCAAAGAGCTGGACAGAACAAAAACATGGATCCCATCTCTTCATCATGGGTCAACAAATAGTAAATCACGTAATGAAATTATAAATATAGCAACGGGTTTTTACGCAAGCTTGTATAGTCGACCAAACTCAATACAAAACATACAAAAGTCAAACCATCCGAAGAATATGTCAACTGTACAAATGTTATTAGTGCTATTATTCAACAAGATCCTAGATGAAGAAGTGGTGCCTCAACAGTGGTCTGAATCTGAAATAATTTTACTATATAAAAAAGGCGACCCAGCAGACATAGGTAATTACCGTCCGATAAGCCTTATGTCCTGCTTTTATAAGTTATTTTCATCGTGCCTACTCGAGAGAATATCTTCGGAATTAGACACATTCCAACCTATGGAACAGGCAGGTTTTAGAAAGGGATTCAGCACTACAGATCATATACATGTTTTCATTGTGATCAAGTCATCGAGAAATATCTGGAATATCGAAAACCACTCTACATAGCTTTTATTGACTATAAAAAAGCTTTTGATTCTATCTCGCATAATAGTATTTGGGAGGCACTTAATAAACAATCTGTGAATTCTAAATATATAAATATTATCAAAAATATCTACTCAAATAGTACAAGTCGAGTTAGGCTGGACAGAGTCGGAGCAAAAATCAATATTAATAGAGGAGTCCGACAAGGTGACCCTATTTCACCTAAATTGTTCATAGCAGTTCTACAGAATATAATGGAGGATCTTCCATGGTCAGAGAGGGGCATTCATGTAAATGGAAAACATCTAAGCCATTTACGTTTTGCGGATGACATTGTCGTATTATCCGAAAATCCTTTGGAACTCAATATCATGGTCAACGAATTACAAGCAGCGAGCGAATATGTGGGTTTAGAGATGAATCTTAACAAAACAAAAGTCATGTCCAACAACGTGATGACGCCTATCTTGGTTAATAGCATACCGCTCGAATACGTACAGGAGTACATATATCTGGGCAAGCAAATCTCCTTCAAGAAAAATAGGAACATTGAAGAAATAGACCGAAGGATAGCTATTACCTGGAAAAAATATTGGGCTCATAAAGAGATATTCAAATCACAACTTCCGATCACAATGAAAAAGACGGTACTAGACTCTGCTATTTTGCCATGTCTCACTTATGGTTGCCAGACCTGGATATATGATAACAAGGCGAGAAATAAGATTCAAACCACACAGAGATCTATGGAGAGAAGTTGCTTAAGTATCAAGCTGAGTGATAGAGTAAGAAACACAGATATCCGCAACAGAACTAATGTCACAGATGCTCTCATTTTTTCGAAAAGCCTGAAATGGAGGTGGGCAGGCCATGTTGCAAGGTATTCTGATGATCGTTGGACAATCAGGACAACTAAATGGGAAGGTCCACCAGCAGTGGCGTAACTACAGGGTGGCAAGTCGGCAAAATGCCACGGGTCCCCAGCCGGAAGGGGCCCCCGGTCAGAAGAGAATCCCAACTCCCAACATTTATTATTACCCATTTAGTAAAAAACCGATGAATTTGCCACGGGCCTCGAACGGTATAGTTACGCCACTGCCACCAGGTACCAGAAACAGAGGCCGGCCATGCGCCCGATGGCAGGACGAGATTATTGCGAACGCTGGGCGAGACTGGCTGGACACCGCGACAGATAGAGAAAAGTGGAATTCTTTGGAGGAGGCTTTTACCCGAAGGGGTCCACACACTAATGTTATTTTATTTTAAGGCGCTACCAAAATAAATTGAAGGATTTTTCGTAACCATTTATTTCACTATTGCAGCATGTATGGATTAAATTTTTGGATATATGTTTATTGACTATTTGATTAATACTTTGACTGAAGGAAAACACGATTGGGTTAAATTTCCTCGATAGAATTTAATTCCGAAAAGACCTCTACTTTTTATGTTTTTTTTCTATAATTCTAAAATCCTAAGTAATTTCATTGCAAAATTGCATTTAAAATGTGCGTATTATGTAATTGAAAATTCTGGCTGAACATAATTTTGATAGATAGCTTAATTTATTTTTAAACAATTTTTATTTCATTTGGCGCTTTTATTTTGGTTCCAGCGCGTTGTTGCGCTCTCTTTTTTTCGCATGTAGAAGTAATTGACTCTGTCACTTTCTTATTCCCGCCCAGTTCACTTTTTTTGTATCACCTTAATCATAATTATTTTATTGTACCTAATCGAAATTAATCAATTAATTTATTTGAATGCATGATTGAAATCTTTAATTCAATAATTTTTAAGTAATTCGGAATCAGTATGTAAAATTTTATTTGTTGAATTTATTTTTAATAATATTTAATGTTATTTTTAATTTTTTATTGTTTTCTATTTTGTGTGGAATTAATAAAGCTTTTTATTTATTTATTATATAGCGATTTTGGAATTTTCATCAACAAATGAAGCGTTTGCATTCAGAAAGTATCATCTGGTGAAGTGGAACTGATGAAGAAGACCACAGATGGCCACGGGAACTCCTCAAAGATGATAAGTACCTATTTCAAAGGTGGCGATAAGATATCTCGATTAAAATACATAGTTAAGTGACTATGACGAAATGGTTCTGACTGGTTCTGATGAAAATGGTAATGAGAGGTCAGTGTAAACTGGAAATGTATAGCTTGATGTGTAGCCGTGTGTATCTCTTTATTTATACGTATAATATAGACCGACAGTAAGATAATATTTTTAAAGAGAAATAAAATTCTAGCTGACCCGACAGACGATTGTCCTGTTCCAATTTCAATAATTCAAAATTCCCATAGAAAATCCACTTTCACTTTTCCCGAATTTTCACAATTTTCCCGGCAACTTTTCCAACTTTTCTCACCGTTTAAACCTTCCCTAGACTACGAAAAACACTTCAAAACCAAAATCAGCGAAATCGGCCCAGCCTTTCTCGAGTTTTAGCGAGACAAACGAACAGCAATATTGATTTATATAGATAGATAGATAAGTAGATAGATCATTGACAGTGAGAGAATATTTTTAAAGTATATTATTTGTGTGAGTGGAGGTCAGCATAAACTGGAAATGTATAACTTGATATGTAGCAGTCTGTACCAGCAGATTACGGAAGATTACCCGTTAGGGTACTTATAAATGTTCTGTGAGAATGTGAGAATAATCAAAGAGACAGTTGAGAGACAGATATACTATAGACGTTCAATATCACTTCTAAAATTGGTACAGGAAAATTTAATTTGGTCGGGTTTCATGGCCAAGGGTACAGCGGTTTAAAATTGATCTTCCACTGTACC
Organism: Cosmia trapezina; assembly: GCA_905163495.3. Lineage (NCBI taxonomy): Eukaryota > Metazoa > Arthropoda > Insecta > Lepidoptera > Noctuidae > Cosmia > Cosmia trapezina. Next base: position 22,281,945 of record LR991022.1, read on the forward strand.
ATCAAGGGTACAACCAAGGGTACATAGGAAAATAAGCAAAAAGAAAGCCTGTACCAGACAGACAGCAAACTTGCTGCTCGGGTATCACAGTTCGTAGCATAAACTTTTACTGGATAATTGACGGTTTGTCAGTGTCAGAAGTGGTGTCGTTTATTATGTTCAAGTAAAACTAAATTAAAGACCTGAAAATATTTATTGAAATTTCACCAACAATTTATATTACTAAGATAAATAACATAGATGTCAATAAAGCGCCAAGATACATACACATCCTGTAAAAATATATGTGGGATTCACAATAAGTCGTCTTCCCGAGTTACTCGTCATTTTTACACGACGAGACTTGTCGAGTGACCGAAGAATTGGTGTCGGATAGACTACTAAAGCAGCCGTAGCCGTCCTTCCTTGCTCTTGCTCTTCATTCTTTTTTATTTTTGCGTCAACCCATGCTTTAAAAACATAAGTTGGTAAAACATCTACCATCCTTTTGTTAACAGCATATGTAGCCGACATCTCTCTAGAGCATTCCTCTTGACCTTTAACAACAATACCCATAAGCTCTTTATCAAATAACACGGGTCCACCCGTGTCTTTGAAACACGTCACTACCTTTGTTTCAACGCAGTCAAAATAAACTTTCAAAACATCTGTTATTTCGTCTGGAGAACGGTTTTCCATGCCTATAAACTGAAGCTGTTTCGTTTGTCCAACATCGGCGTTCAATCCAAACCCTATCCCTTCTAAATCGACGACGTTGCGAGGGTTTGTATAATTGCTGAGAACTACTTTTGATGCAAAGCTATTATTATGTTTCTCGGTGTAAACAATACCAACATTTTTTAATGAATCCCCTGCAGTAAAAGTCGGGAATCTCTCAGATTTCATAACATGAAGCGATACCGTTGTTTCGTCCTTCATAGCAGTGGTAGTATTCATTAATGCGTAACTTATAGCAACTTCAGAACACTTAGCTGTTGTTAATATCAATCCATTGGAAACTAAAACACCAGAGCACAAATATTCATTTTGTTGAGACATTAAAGCAGCCATAAATGGAAATTGCTGGTGACTCGCGGCCTGTATTTCATGCATTTGACTATTTTGTCTTCTCGTGCACGTAATGTTACTAGGTTCACTTTCAACGGGGATGTCCAGGGATTCGTCTTTGGTTTCATCGCTTGTTTCACCGTTGTCATCTCTATTATCATCCACACTTTTTTTTACATTGTCCCCAGCACACGTTGTTATTACACCAAATACAAACACAACGGGAACTAGAAAATGCAGAAAAACGTTTTCAGTCTTCATAATTAAAACATTCTATATCTTGCTAGAAGAATAATCTAGTTCTTTTTTCGTATCTATCTTATGTCATAATCATTTCTTTCTTTTTTAATAAAATTTTGTAATTATATAATTTTTTTAAGTATAATTTTTTGCAGCCAGCAAAGTATGTTTTTGACCCACTATTCTCTTTTGGTGAGAGCTCAAAGAGCAGAGGGTTTTTGAGCAAGTATAAAGCACGGGTGGTACGTAAACGGGTTTACCACTGATTACCACTCGACGCCGCGCCGCTACCGTCGTCATTCCGTCAAGCAAGCCCCGCTGGTAAACCCGTTCACTACCCGATTCACGCGGCTTAAAACAGGAATATGCATGCGCTGCCTCAAAATAAATTATTTTATGATCACAAGGACATCATGGGAAGTTTCAGGGGAAGTTTTAGATACGCCGCATCTAAATGCTGGAATAATATACCCCCGCCGATAAGGAACCTTAAATCTCTTGTAACCTTCAGAGTTCGACTGCGGCAGTTTCTTATCGCCTCGCAGAAAAAACTGGGGATGACTGTTTCAAACACGTCCATTATTTAACTGGCTATCATGTCCTTCCCGAGCCAGTCTGTCTATTTAGCGTATCTCTTGGTCAAAACCTGTGAACGAAGGGTATAGGCACTTGGTAATTTAATAATTCGTGGATCTTTGGTTGCATATTAATGATTAAATACATAATTATTGTGATAAATATACACATATTATTTACCTACATTTATTTATTGTAAACACACTAATTTCATTTTTAAATCATTTTATTTTATTCGCACCTACGCCACTATTTATTTATTATATAATTATTGTGATGATTAATTTATTTTATACATTATACTTTAAACTTTATATATGACGGCGAGAACGTGGGCACAGAGATAGGTGGTTCATCTCTCCGACCCTGTGGTAAGGGTTCCATTGCGTGGGTTACTCAGGCAAACCAATATGATGCTGTGGCAAGACTATTACTGAAGAGTATACAGAAGTAATGACTCGGTATAGGTACTGTGAACTTGATAGGTTCGATGGTAGCGTGTGCCTCCTTCGAGCTCTCGATCCAGTCTCTCCACAGAGTATGCTCGCACACCTCCCAACGACCCCGTCCACGTGCGGCGACCAAACGATACTGGCGCCACACGGCGTTCACCGTACGTACTAAACGAACAACCAATCAGAGCTAAGCTTGACTTGTACTAAGAAATCAACTGAGTGACGTACTATCGCTAAACTATCGTTCGTGACGACACGGCCAGAACTGACAGTCACAAGTCCTCGTGTGTACTTGTAACAAAATAAGGCTACTGTATACTACAAGCTCGGCCTCTCCTGACTATAGCCAGGTTAATTACAGACAGGATTAGAACAGATGCCTCAAAGTCAAGATAACCAGACCATAGTAAAGTAAACACAATTAACTTCACACACACGCACAACATGGCCCAGCTGCTCGGCAGCGTATTAAACATTCATTGCAGCATTGCATTGTAACAATGGCTTACGCGTCCAGGTCACTACAGACCAACCAAACAAAAGTAGTCTCCACGAGACCCAGGCCTCAACCCTACACCTTCAGCCGCGCATCGCGCCCTGAACGACCCACCAGTGAATCGCAGTTACGACTACGACTGAAGCGTGCAGTGCGGCCGAATACGTAGCCATGGCGTGTGTGTCTAGCGTGCCTTCACCAGCGCTTTCTACATCAGACTCTGTCACAAATAAGGTCAGATGGTACTTTGCTCTGAGACATCCCCCCAATTCGATCATGAGCGTATTTATAGTACGCTTGTTAACTAGAGATTTCAAAACATAACGATCGCCATCTAACACTTCAAAAATTTGAAATGGCCTTACAGACAACACTAATATGACCCGGCTGCTCGGCAGCGTAGTCTCATTGAGACCCAAACAGTAGTCTTATTCAGACCCAAACAATAGACTTACAGACCCGAACATTAGTCTCACAGAGACCCATTGGTAGTCTTATTCAGACCCGAACAATAGTCTTACAGACCCAAACAGTAGTCTCACAGAGACCCATTAGTAGTCTTATTCAGACCCAAACAATAGTCTTACAGACCCGAACAGTAGTCTCACAGAGACCCATTAGTAGTCTTATTCAGACCCAAACAATAGTCTTACAGACCCAAACAGTAGTCTCACAGGGACCCATTAGTAGTCTTATTCAGACCCAAACAATAGTCTTGCAGACCCAAACAGTAGTCTCACAGAGACCCATTAGTAGTCTTATTCAGACCAAATAATAGTCTTACAGACCCAAACAGTAGTCTCACAGAGACCCATTAGTAGTCTTATTCAGACCCAAACAATAGTCTTACAGACCCAAACAGTAGTCTCACAGAGACCCATTAGTAGTCTTATTCAGACCCAAACAATAGTCTCACAGACCCGAACAGTAGTCTCACAGAGACCCAGCCACCATACATCTAGCCGCGCATGGCACCCTGAACGACTCATAGAATCGCAGTTACAACTACGACCAGACTGTACAGTTTGATTAAAAAAGGTGTCGTGAAAAGGTGGTGTGTTTCGTGTCGTCATTGTTGTTAAATGAAGTGGATGTGCTACCTTACCTAACAACAGTTCTAATGGACTCAGCGGTAACGGATAACGATCTGGCACTGTATTATTATTATTAAGCTCTCTATAATCTATGCACATACGATCTGATCCATCATACCTAAAAGGGCCGGACTAGGAAAAGGCGAACTACAGGGTTTAATTATCTTAGCTTGCAACAATTCGTTAACCGTATCGCGCATGATTCGACGTTCGTACGGAGACAGTTTGTAAGGATGTCTTTGCACTGTATGATTAGGGTCGATCAATCTTATCTCCAACTCACCAGTGTTAACACACGTTATAGGAAAACCGTTAATCAAAAAGTCAAGACTATAATTATTCTAAGATGTTTACAAGGTCACGTCTTGTATCAAGTGGTAAAATTGAGAATAATCGAAAATACAACAATCACTACAGTGGGCCATGTACCATAGTCGTTCGAATGAACCTTTAAAACTCTACTGCTGCCAAGCTTACAGAAACCTCGAGTAAAACCTCTAACGCCACGGCTCTCCAGCCGACTAGCAATCGCATTGCCCTCACACATCCAGCGCATGGATAAAAACTTCTGTATGCATATCCATCAAGTGGATCGCCCGTGTGCATCACCCACTGACTACACACTATGGTCTCTCCAGACCTCGACCTCCGCCAGAACTACTGGTACGGACGCACACACTACGGCCGAAAGAAACCCGTACTCGATTTTCTACCACAACTTAAGCTTGCTACATCACCACTGTAATCACTAGGTATCTACTTGGACTGGTACATGACCTACTGGCACTATCATTACGCTAAATAAGATTTGTTCTGTACTGAATACACGTGTTTGACCAATAGCAGTCCGTCGGCAGAGTGACCCATACGCAGAAGCTATAACCATCTCAGCTGCGTAAGTACTACCCCTCGCAAAGGGCATGCTGCACATAAAAAGCAGCCCAAATGTACATCTTACATGCTCCGGCGCAACTACATATGGACACAATAAAAATGTGAAGAAAAATGAACCCCACAATCTACTGACTATCAATACCACCGAAGACCATTTTAATCTTAAAATAAAAACAACTTTCAGAAACAACAGAATCCCAATGAACTGAGTCTCGTTTAATCTAACTGTAGTAGAAATTCAATAGTCAGGGATGACACGCAGTAATAACTTGCAACGAAGACCCTTGCATCAGAGAGCTGTAGACAGAATTTAAAAATTGCATTGTAAACGAGGTAAGGCTATACCTAACATTGTAACCGTTTTTGCTGTTATTTACCAGGTAACCTACTAGCTATACTTCCCATGATCAGAGGGCACTCAGTACCTGAGTCCAAACAAATTGAAAACGACTCACCAGATTCGCCACAGAAGAAACAGGTCACCGGCGGCGGCGTCGATGCTTTCTCCAACATACTGTCCTTGGCTGGTTGCGATACACTATTTCCTTAATGAGGGTAGCCGCAAAAGTTTCGACGCACACGAATCTGACCATCATGATCGCGCATCGGAATCGGGTTTATTGTAACTACTTAGTTTGTAAAAAACAAAGTAACCGCCACTGATTTTATTGTCACTATCACCGCGTGTGATCTCATTAGCACGATATGATAACAGTTCATCGTCATCGGTTAAATCCGGATTGAATTCAGGCAACGTAATTGCAGCACTTATTTTTGACGGTACTTGCATAGCCTGAATCAGTCGTTCCATGTTCTGGTTCTGCTGTTCCAGTAGCTTACGCCAATATGTATCAGACGTAGATGGAGCCTGAGCTGATCCCAGTTCTGATGACGGCGGGAACGTGGGCACAGAGATAGGTGGTTCATCTCTCCGACCCTGTGGTAAGGGTTCCATTGCGTGGGTTACTCAGGCAAACCAATATGATGCTGTGGCAACTGGCAAGACTATTACTGAAGAGTATACAGAAGTAATGACTCGGTATAGGTACTGTGAACTTGATAGGTTCGATGGTAGCGTGTGCCTCCTTCGAGCTCTCGATCCAGTCTCTCCACAGAGTATGCTCGCACACCTCCCAACGACCCCGTCCACGTGCGGCGACCAAACGATACTGGCGCCACACGGCGTTCACCGTACGTACTAAACGAACAACCAATCAGAGCTAAGCTTGACTTGTACTAAGAAATCAACTGAGTGACGTACTATCGCTAAACTATCGTTCGTGACGACATATACAGGGTGTTTGGCGCATGGACCGACACAATTTTTTGGGGGATTGGGGGGGGTCATTTGCTAGGTTTCACCTAAAGACCTCCATGTCCTAAGTGTGACGGTAATTGAGATATGTTTTTTTTTGTTCTTTCTTTGAATTACCCAAAATCTCGCCTTTGAATCGATATATTTTTTTTGTTTATGGTTGCAATAGAACAAAATAAATTTTATAATAGTCTGCAATGTATTTTTATTCTAAATAAATTATTATTTGATGTAATTGATCAGTAGAAAATGACTTACGTGCTTCCAAAGTCTTAAAAATGTTTAAATGTATGAAAAGTTACTACTCTTAAATTCTTTTTTTTTTTAAATAAAGCCATTTTGACCTTATTTTTATCTCAAAAAGTTCTTTAGCTTGTACCCTTTCTAAGGGTATGCTACACGCTATGAAAAACAATTCAAATGTAGTCAAAATACTAGTTAGAGAGTCAGTTATGGAGTGTTTTAAGAAAAGACTTATTACGGTTACTATATTTTTTTTATTTTATTTCGAATAAGAATACATTGCAATCCCCCAAAAAATTGTGTCGGTCCATGCGCCAAACACCCTGTATAATATCTAATCAAGTCAAGTAATCTAAACGCAAAACGTTACTGATTAAATAATTAGAGTTGCGGGTATACTTACTTATTTCACTCCGCGCATAACACTATGTCACAACACCAACATAATCATGACTGCTCAGCGTCCGTACGTCACTGCAGGGATCCAGCAGAATATCAGCGTCAGGTATACTTGCCTGACACATGCTGAGCTGGACTCCCATTTGATGCAACCTTGAAACGCACACCGCACAGTGTAGGTACCTATAATCGTTACATGAAGTTATGTATGTTATGTCCTATTGCCACTTTCATTTCTATGTTTTATGTATGTTTTTCTTTATTTTTTTTTTGTATGTTGGCATCTTTTTTTTAATTTTTATATCTATTCATGTGAAGTGTAATAATTTAATTGTACTTTTGTGTGTTGTGTTGTGCTGTGTCTTTTGTGTGCATCAAATAAATGTTTTATCTATAAATCTATCTATCTATCATAAATCAAATCAAATCAAATCAAAATCAAATTTATTCAAAAATATATAAGGACTAACGATAAATACAGTTTTCCTTAAATCTATGGCAAGTTCACCCATGACTTGTGCCTGAACTAGGTAATCCTGTGTTTCAGGCGATTGGAGGTAACATTAATTGATTAAATAATCATACTTATCTTATTGTTGTTGTAAATGTAAAAAGGTGTATAAAAAATATAAAATTATATAATACTACTTAACAATATTTACTTAAGCACAAATAATAACTTCTCTGTATCTTCATAGGACATAGATTGAAGAGCTTCCATAAGGAATTTCTTGCAGTTACTATTATTTAAGGAGTAGATGTTTCCTTTTTCATTTAGCCTATTGTAGAGTAGTGGTCCGAGGTACATGTAAAATTTAGCTGTGAAAGCATGTTTTGTACTTTTTTGAGGGCAAACTATATCTTTCCGTCTCCTTTTAGTTAAATCAGTGCTGTATGGAAGCGTTGCGTGTTGTTTTAGTACAGTGCTCATTATAAACAACTGTCGAACTGTTAGTACTTTACAAGCTTTATAGAGGAGGTTAGTGGGGAAAAGAAAAGGGCGGCAAGTAGCCACCTTGAGAATAGCTCTTTGAGCCCTTTCAATGGGCAATAACAAGGTTTTATTCGCCCCACCCCATGAAGTAATACAGTAACTCAAAATTGACTGACAAAGTGCAAAGTATACTTGTCTAATTATATTCGGATCTGCAATTAAACGAAGCTTTTTGAATACATATATCAGCTTACGAATTGTGCTTCCATATGTTGTTTGAAGGAAAGGGTTTGATCTATTAAAATACCCAGGTATTTTATTTTATCTGTTTTTTTTAATATTGGGACAATTACACTGGCTATCTGCGGGGATTGGGCAACAATGAGCATGCAACGCTGAAGGGATGTTCGATATTTGCTTGCGCATCGAAAACCTAATGTAATTTGTCTTCTCTGCATTCAGGGTTAGTGAGTTATTTTTAAGCCATTTACTTACAATATTGAAACCGCGTTGCGCAAGATTGTAGACTTCATTTTCTGAGTCAGCCGAAAAAAGTAGAGCAGTGTCGTCAGCGTAGGTTATGATAGTGCCATGCCATGCTCTAGCTTTACATCGCAAAGGTCATTTATGTAGATCAAAAACAGAGTGGGTCCTAAAATACTTCCTTGAGGAACACCAAAAGATGTGGTTTTTTGAACATCGCTGAGAACATTGCCAATCTTTACGCACTGGGAACGATCTTTTAAATAACTTCATAGAGATAAGATTTGCCATTTACAGTATGTAGCGACCTGTAGCGACCCTAGCGACGCGCCAGCGCCAGGCTCGCCAGTCGCTTACATACATTCGCCTTGCCACGTCCTAATTTGCGGTAATAATTGTAACCAAGTTATTGTGAACTTTTATAATATTGATCATTTCACTAAACTCTAAATTGCGTAGGTATAATTTTTCTGGACCCTACACATAACACGCACAACAAATAAAATAAAATAAAAATAAAAAATAACAAGTGGTTACCCCTAAGTGTGCGTCCATACTGCCGGCCTAGATACGTAGTATCCCTAAGTAGTCTGTGCGGCCTAGCGCGGGCGCGACGACGGGCGCGAAATATCAAACATATGAAACCGCCGCTTGTGTCCATAGTGCAGTGACTAAGGCGCCGCCTAGCGCGACGGGCTCGAGCGAGATAGCGTGCGTAGTTTTCAAACGTTCCTATCCGCGCGTTATGGCCATACTACGGGCCTAGTGAGCAAGCGAGCTAATGCGCGGCTGGGCAGTGTTGCCAACTTAGTGCTTTCGGTAGTAATAGATCTGGTGCATTTTCTGTTAAATCAGTGCTTAAAAATAGATAGTATAGTATAGATATTATAGTCGCGTAACCGTAATCGGAAACGTCGAAATACGACACCTTTCGGCCAAAAGTCCTCTTTGAGGCAGGTTTGCAGATGTTGTGTTGGAACTCGCACCACGAATGACTTATATAGCCCGTGCGCGTTAACATGGCACCTGGCTCGAGTGAATCACGTTTAAAGAACTGAGTGCAAAAAAAAAATTAGTTTTATTTTAGTTTTTTGAACATCAACATTTAATTTGCGCCGAGTAGTTAGTTTCTCATAACATATTACTTTACGATGCTTTAAACGTGACAAAACATAGTGTTTAGACACAATTTTGTTTTCGAGCCAGGTGCCATGTTTACGCGCACGGGTTTATAGTTGACGTCGTGGCGGGACTCCAATCTTCCGACCCTCAGAGTCCAGTTGGTCTTCATTTTCACATACTGCACGGCCTCCTCAACTGTCGTGGAGTGATGCAGACGTGAAATGTACAACTGCGTCGTATCCTTATCGCCCTTCAACGCGATGATCAACGGCGATGTCCGTAAAGTGTAGCCCCGGCATCATGATGTAGTCAAACGTTGATACGGGCTATTTAGTAAAAGTGCCAAATCCTTGTCCATGGTTTGCCTTTGCAAGTTTGCAACACCTGAAATACGTCATAAACGCTACAACAGTTCGCTTGTCACTGTGGCCACCGGACGCCGCTGCCATTGGCCGCCATCGCGCCCGCCTTAGCCCCTAGTCACCGCGCGTTCACTGTGGACGCACACGTGTTCGTCCATACTGCCGGCCTAGCGCGGGTGCGACGACAGGCGCGAAATATCAAACATATGAAACCGCCGCTTGTGTCCATAGTGCAGTGACTAAGGCGGGCGCCTAGCACGACGGCCTCGAGCGAGATAGCGCGCGTAGTTTTCAAACGTTCCTATCCGCGCGTTATGGCCATACTACGGGCCTAGTGAGCAAGCGAGCTAATGCGCGGCTGGGCAGAGTTGCCAACTTAGTGCTTTCGGTAGTAATAGATCTGGTGCATTTTCTGTTAAATCAGTGCTTAAAAATAGTTATTATAGTATAGATATTATAGTCGCGTAACCGTAATCGGAAACGTCGAAATACGACACCTTTCGGCCAAAAGTCCTCTTTGAGGCAGGTTTGCAGATGTTGTGTTGGAACTCGCACCACGAATGACTTATATAGCCCGTGCGCGTTAACATGGCACCTGGCTCGAGTGAATCACGTTTAAAGAACTGAGTGCAAAAAAAAATTGAGTTTTATTTTAGTTTTTTGAATATCAACATTTAATTTGCGCTGAGTAGTTTCTCATAACATATTACTTTACGATGCTTTAAACGTGACAAAACATAGTGTTTAGACACAATTTTGTTTTCGAGCCAGGTGCCATGTTTACGCGCACGGGTTTATAGTTGACGTCGTGGCGGGACTCCAATCTTCCGACCCTCAGAGTCCAGTTGGTCTTCACTTTCACATACTGTACGGCCTCCTCAACTGTCGTGGAGTGATGCAGACGTGAAATGTACAACTGCGTCGTATCCTTATCGCCCTTCAACGCGATGATCAACGGCGATGTCCGTAAAGTGTAGCCCCGGCATCATGATGTAGTCAAACGTTGATACGGGCTATTTAGTAAAAGTGCCAAATCCTTGTCCATGGTTGCTTTGCAAGTTTGCAACACCTGAAATACGTCATAAACGCTACGACAGCTCGCTCGTCACTGTGGCCTAGTGATGGGTAACTAGCCGAAATTTCAATAGCTTAGCTAGCCGGCTATTTGAGGTGGAATAGCCAGCTAGCTAGCCAGCTATTTGGCTACTTGGCTATTGAATAATTGATTCACTAGCGGTTAGCGCTAGCGGCGGCGTAGCTACTGTAGCTAGGTAGGTATGTCATGATCTCGTTTTTTATTTACTTTGTATTTTATTTTATACTCTTTTGAAATGAAATGCCTTTCGCTCGTAGGTCGTACGTATTACTTATTCATAAAAAAAAAATCGAAAATTTACAATGGCGTCCATTTCAAAGTATTTAAAATAAAAAGGCAAAAAATCAAATCAAATTAAAATCAAATAAAAAAAAAACAATTTTAAAGCAATGGGGAGGAAAACTAACTTTTTATCACGCTAGGTGGCACATGATCGACTGTCCTTTTTTCATTGATTTGACATAACGAACTATTGTCAAATTGTATGGATTTGTTTGTGTAGGATTTAGCGCCTGCGTGGTTTGGCACTAAGTCCTAAGTTGGTTTGTTGTTTGGTTTAATGATACGAAATGGTTATGGTTTAAAGACTATATTGATTATTATTGGTTATTAAATTAAATGGTAAATCTAAGCTAAATTCTAAGATGGTTTGATTGGTATTATGGTTTGAGTTACGCGGTTGGTTTCCGAATACGTACTGACTGGTAATCGCTGCGATACATGCATTTATGGAAATGCATGCAGGCAAAAGTGCTGAGCTGTTCGGTTGCAACTATTGGACCGAACATATTCCCGAGCATAAGATGAGATAAGGAATTAATGAAGAAATCATCAAATCACCTTAGTTAAAAATAATAATACAAGTAGAATGGTAAACAAGAGTAAAGTAAATTATAAAATGGTAAACAAAAGTAAACAAAGATAAAAAGAAAAGTATAAAACATAAAACATAGATTCTTTACACTAATGAGTCTTCAATTTTTACACGATCTTTACGCACTACAGGCAACGTAGCCCTTTCCTTTTTATTAGTTTTACCCGCACTACGCATAGCACTGGGCCACCGTCTGGCGAAGTAACTTAACTGTTCAGTCTCACTTTGCTGACGGTCAGCATTACTCTGCTTTCGCGGCACTTCACTATTCACTACTGTTGACTCCGATGTAGTCGCCACAGGCTCCTGCCTGTGGTGAGGCTCCACCCGGCTGGCTGAAGAAAGCGGACAGCATGTTACCGTTCTCCAGATCCAGACTGCTGCCGCGCATAGGACTACTCCCAGCAGTATGTAGACGACGGTGTACTGGTGGATATCATGGACTGATATGTCGTCGACCTCTGCTTTGGTGGATTTCAGAGTTTCGATTTGTTTTCCAAGGATGGATAGAGATCTGTTTAGACTTGTGTCCTCTGGTAGCGCTGTATCCGATGGTAATTTAACGCTCACAATATGGTTGATCTGGTCTAGCTCTGGTACGAGCATATTTGGTGAAAAGTTTAATTGGTGCGATTGTTGGTGTAATGAGTACAGCGTTAAATCTTTACTTTTGACAAAGCATTTCTGTGTCATGCTAATGACCCCTGCTCGTGTCAGCTGACGAACGGTTACTTGATCGTCGCATATGACTTTTATAGAATATGTGTCACAACAAAAATAAAGGTATTGTGACGTAAGGTGTAATTCTACCCATCTGTTTTTACATACGGTTTTTTCTGTTTTGCACCTTTGGTTTATTGGGCTTGTTTCGCAAAAGTTTTCGTCATTTTCCAAATTCAGGATTGGTTTAAAGAGCTCACACATGAAGGATTCTCCGTGATACAAGCATGTGTCAAGTTCATGTATGGTTGGTATGAAATAAGCATCCTTTTTTAGGTTCACTGCGACGTATTCCGATATTGGTATTATGCTGGTCATGCTGTGATTGGTTTGTTGCGGAACTGGTATTATCCGGTATAATTGAAAACTTTCTCTTGCTATGAGCGGGAATGTGATTTCGAAGATGATATATTTTTCAGTTACCCGAGCCTTTGTTCTCAGTAGCTTGTAGATGTGCTGAAGGTCTGTTTCTATGTTTTCGATTGGCAGGCCTAAATCTTGAGGCATTTGCCCATAGATGATTTGTAGCTCTCGTTTGAGCTGCGCTGGTGTCAGTAGATGCAAACTGATTTGACCATGGTAGATTTCCGATATTGTATCGATCAAAGTTTCCTGTATCTGTTTCAAGTTTTGCATCATATTAATGGTAGCTATAGCGACTAATGTGAAGTCCTGTTGTATTGTCACCACATCGATTTCTTTTTGCAGATTACTGCTAACCTTGTCCAAGGCATTTAAATGTTTATTTATGGTTTTGTGTTGTTTTGTTATTATGTCTTCAGTTCTTTGTAATACGTTGTGCTCTGCTTCGACGATAGATGTCAAGTTCTTCCATAGCTGACCTTGGTGTTTTTGATTACGGCGCACAAGTTCAATGTCCTGCCTGTACTTTTCTGCGAAACTTTCGTCTAATACTCCGAACAATGAGTTTGCAACTGAGCCGACAGCGTTGATAAGGCCGCGTCGTATTCGTAAGCGCTCGCCGTAATGCTGGCTAAGCAACAGCTGGTTGTAGTATTGCAGTTCATTGTAATCGTGACGTATTTGTAGGAGTATCATATGACAGTGACTTGATTCCATAATTGTTTCACATGTTTTGTCGAGATAGCTTGTAAAGTCATTGATGGCTTTGTCTCCTTGCCAATATGGAGACATGTCAAAGTATGTGACTAGTTTCCACTTATCTCGAATCAATTGTACTTTCCCCACACTGTCAAAGTACAAAGTTTTGTTGGTATCAAATTGCGTAATATTGTATGAAGCTGTTGTTGGTAGTATTATACTTAAAAACAGTAACAATGCCAGTGCAATGTTTACTATCTTGGGATAGGTACTGTACGTTCTGGTGTTTGGTTGCGGGCAATTACGTGGTTCCTTTTCGGCTCTGGTACTTTGATGTTGTAGTGGTTCGCCATTTTGTTTTTCTGGTAGGGTTGATTCCGTTTGGTCTATAGGCAAAACTGATAGTTTAACTACAGGGCGCTTCATGTAGCCGTTTTTGGTTTTTAGAGTCACTACTCTGACAAGATCATCTTTTCCTGGGTGAACTTCCATCACACGACCCATTGGCCATTTCCCTGCTGGTAAGTTGTCGTCATGTATCATTACTAAATCACCCACGTTGACATTCTTCTGGTTTTTCATCCATTTGTTTCTGGTTGATAGTTGAGTTAAGTACTCTGTTTTCCACCTCTTCCATAAATCTTCAAATAATTTCGACACTAGTTGCCACCTGGTTCTGGCGTCATCTGCTGTGTCAATTATGGTTAAACCTGGTCGTGCTGACAGGAAATGGGCTGGTGTGAGGAAATTTAAATCTTCCGGGTCTTCTGATAGCGCACAAAGTGGTCGTGAATTCAAGCAAGCTTCTAGTTTTGATAACAGTGTGGTATATTCTTCAAACGTAAATTTTTGTTGTCCAATCACGCGTTTGAGGTGGTGTTTGAGACTTCGCACTGCTCTTTCCCAAAGTCCTCCCGCATGAGGCCAAGAAGGTGCGTTGAAATGCCATTCAATTTCTAGTTCTGTTATCTCTTTATAGAATGACTCATTGAAAACTTTTTGAAGATGGTCGTATTCTTCTTGCAGCATTCTGTTGGCTCCAACAAAGTTGGTTCCATTGTCACTATAGATGTGACGTGGAGCTCCGCGACGTGCTGCCATTCTGTTTATTGCGGCTAAGAAAGCTGAGCTGGTTAAATCGGACACAAGTTCTAAGTGCACAGCTTTCGTCACCATACATATGAAAAGCGCTATGTAGCCTTTGGTAGTTTTTATCCCGCGCCCTTTGTTTGCTTTCACTTCCACAAAGCCTGTGTAGTCGACGCCACAATGATAGAAGGCGCGTTCAGGGTTCACTCTGGATGATGGTAGATCACCCATGAGCTGATATTGTTGGATGGGCTCTTGCTTCTTGCATGTGACACACTGTCGTATGACTTTCTTTGTAGCTGAGTATCCGCTGATTATCCAATAATTTTGTCGAATGTTTGATAGAGTAAGGCGCGCTCCACCATGGTAGGTTAGCTCATGAGCGTATTCAATTATTAGCGTGGTAATGCGATGGTTGTGTGGTAATATGATTGGGTGTTTCATCTCTGAACTTATTTGTGCGTTTCTTAATCTGCCCCCTACTCGTAAAATACCATCTTGGTCTAGGATAGGGTGTAAGGGTAAAAGTTTACTTTTCGAATGCACGTTTCCATTCTTAAGTAAGCAACTGACGTCACTGGCAAACTCCATATGTTGCACACTTTTAATAATCAGCAGTTTTGCGCGACGAAGTTCATGTAACGTGAGATAAGGTTGACGGCCGGCCTTTGCAGTAGGTATTCGCAGTATCCATGCAAAAACGCGTACGATTTTTGCGAATGAGTTTAATTTGTTTAATAAGTGGTGAATAATTTTTGGTATGATCATGGTTGCTTGCTGGTGTTCCTCCACAACTACTGCATTAGACTGTCTTATCGCTAAGTTAGTTTCATGGGTGGTTTGAGGTAGGTCATGGTTTTGGAATGGTTTAATCCATGATGGCCCCTGCCACCATAGATCATGGTTTCTTAATTGCTTGGTTCTTAATCCACGGCTGGCACAGTCTGCTGGATTTTCAATGGTTTTGACATAACTCCATTTTTCTTTTGGTATTATTTTGGTGATAGCTTTTACGCGATTTGAGACAAATAGTTTCCATCTCGCTGGATCTCCTTGAATCCATCCTAACACTGCTGTTGAGTCACTCCAACAATATATTTCCTGGTTATAAGACCCTAAGCAAGTCTGTACTTTTTGCATCAGCTGTGATAATAGTTGGGCACCCATTAACTCCAACCTTGGTATGGATATTTCTTTACTAACGGGCACTAATCTTGCTTTTGCTGCGACCAGAGTTACCTCGTTAGAATTACTTTGGTTGTTGACTTTGCAGTATATAACAGCGGCATACGCCTTGTTCGACGCATCACAAAATCCGTGTAATTGCAAGCTATTATTTTTCTGTATCCCTAACCATCGTTTTACTTTTATGGTGTTGATGTCTTTTAATTCTCTCCTTAAGTTTAGCCACTTGATCTTGATATCCTCTGGTAGTGCGTCATCCCAGTTAAGACTTGATGACCAGACACTTTGGAATAACATCTTCATGGTGATAGTTAATGGTGTGAGCCAGCCTAATGGGTCAAATATTTTTGATATGTCGGAGAGAAGCGACCTTTTGGTTTGTTTTGATAATGATACTGGCTCCAGTTTCGAGTCAAAGATGAATTTGTCGTGCTGTGGATTCCATCCTAGCCCCAATGTCTTCGTTGAGTCTGACTGTTTAAACTCGTAGATTTGCTGGTTCCACAAATCTTTTTCTAAGTCTGCGAGTAATTTTGGTTCATTTGTGGCCCATTTTCGTAAATTGAACCCACCTTTGCTGAGTAGTTTTATTAGGTCTGATTTTAACTGTTTTGCTTCTTCTATTGAATTTGCTCCGCCACAGTAGTCATCCATGTAGAAGCACTCTTCTAATGCTTTTGCTGCTTCGGGGAAATTTTGTTTTTCCTCGGCAGCTAGTTGTTTTAAGCACATCATAGCCAAAAATGGTGCTGGCTTTGTGCCATAAGTTATGGTCGTAAGTTGGTATATTTGAATGGGTTGGTATGGTGATACGAAATGGTTATGGTTTAAAGACTATATTGATTATTATTGGTTATTAAATTAAATGGTAAATCTAAGCTAAATTCTAAGATGGTTTGATTGGTATTATGGTTTGAGTTACGCGGTTGGTTTCCGAATACGTACTGACTGGTAATCGCTGCGATACATGCATTTATGGAAATGCATGCAGGCAAAAGTGCTGAGCTGTTCGGTTGCAACTATTGGACCGAACAGTTTGTAAAACAATGTACAGTCGTTCAGAGCGCCATCTACAAACAGCTTTGCGTGTGGCTCCCCATTAAGCAAGCAATTTTATCCAATATTTATTTCTTTTGTTTCATCTGACTGTAACTAAATAACTACCTATCTAACTATTCTATACGTAAATTCGTATAAATACAATCAAAATTACTAAGTATAATGCCCTCTCTTTCTCTAATCTATATTATGACTATTGTGAGAAAGAGATGTGAGATACGAATGAAGTCCGCACACGCGTCTCGTCTACGCAGCAGTACTCCACAGTGAGCGCGCACACAGCTATCGGCTAGTCTGGCTAGCCGGCTACCGGGACGCCTGTAAAACGTATTGGCTAGTGGTTATATTATACTCTGTGGCGGCTATCCGCTGTGCCGTAAACTTGTCGGTTATTCTAGCTAGCCAGTAGCCAATAGCTAGTTATCGTGTTGACGGATATCATAGCCATGGCTATTTTTTGAATAGCCGCTATTTGGCTAGTTATTAGAATAGCTACCCATCTCTACTGTGGCCACCGGACGCCGCCGCCATTGGCCGCCATCGCGCCCGCCTTAGCCCCTAGTCACCGCGCGTTCACTGTGGACGCACACTAAGTGTGCGTCCACAGTGAACCGTCCGTGTCCGTCACTCCACGATAGTTGAGGAGGCCGTGCAGTATGTGAAAGTGAACACCAACTGCACTTTGAGGGTCGGAAGATTGGAGTCCCGCCACGACGTCAACTATAAACCCGTGCGCGTAAACATGGCACCTGGCTCGAAAACAAAATTGTGTCTAAACACTATGTTTTGTCACGTTTAAAGCATCGTAAAGTAATATGTTATGAGAAACTACTCAGCGCAAATTAAATGTTGATATTCAAAAAACTAAAA
This sequence comes from Cosmia trapezina, assembly GCA_905163495.3. NCBI lineage: Eukaryota > Metazoa > Arthropoda > Insecta > Lepidoptera > Noctuidae > Cosmia > Cosmia trapezina. The sequence continues at coordinate 22,299,560 of LR991022.1, forward strand.
TAAAACTCAATTTTTTTTTGCACTCAGTTCTTTAAACGTAATTCACTCGAGCCAGGTGCCATGTTAACGCGCACGGGCTATATAAGTCATTCGTGGTGCGAGTTCCTACTCATACGACGCTCGGCACTCGACGCGTGCGGTTGTGCGCTCTCGCTGCTCCCGCTGCGCTCGCTGTCCAGAGTCTCCCTCCGCTGCGCTGCTCTTCGTGGCGTCTTCGTAGTCACCCGACTACTCCCGATCGTCGAATAATTAATTATTTATTTAATTAATTATTTCGACATACGATCAGACCAAGTGCCTTTATCAAGGCAAAATATTTCTCTCTCGGACTAAACGTCTTTCGCGCTCCGTTTGGCCCCTTCTGGGTAAAATCCACTGTTTCGTGGTCCTCGGAGGAAACCTCACGGTGCCAACGAATCCGAGTGGGGTGTAGACCCAACACACCCGCCGAACCCCTTCAGGGAGAGGCAGTCAGCTGGACGGGTCCCAGTGTTAACCGGCCTTGGGGGGTCTCCTAGTCGGCACTGGATGACAGTTTTGCTTCCACAGCTTGCACCTAGTGTCTTTAGGGTGTGTCTACACCCTTCGCGCTAGTTCTTAGTCAGGGCCCCGTTGCACATTAAGACTGGCACGGATGACTCAAGCGTAGGTCGTTCACGATAGGTACACACCTCCCTGTCATCACCCGACAGGGAGGGTTAGGGCCCCCGGGCAATCCCAACCGGGGAGATAGGTGTTAGGGATTCATAGGTTTTTGTTTATGCTCCTCCTCTAGGATGCCCGCGTCCGCATCAGCGAAGGAGCTGTACCTTAAGGATATCCTTAAGGATCCAGACTCCTTCATTGAAGCGCTACTCAAAAGCCCCGATTTTCGCGCGAAAATCGCGGCTAAACTCGCTGAGTCTCAGCATGCCCCTGCCTCAGACATCGCTACTTTTAGCGATGCTCTCGAGCCCACCCAATCCTCTCTTCCTACGGTCCATTACGTAGACTGCCCGACAGTGTCCATGGACACTGAAGGCCCTACCTCACCTTACTCTTCCGACATCGAGGCTGAGCACTCTGCCCAGCCCGTTCTTTCGTCCCCTTCCGCCTCTTCTTCTTCCGACGACGACGACGGCTTTCAGGTCGTCGAGGGTCGGAAGAATAAGAAAAGGAAGGCGACGAAAGCCGCGAAAACCAAGGCGAAGAAGGGAAAGAACTCAGACTCTCCCCCTCCTCCACCTAAACCCTCTGACCTGCCCTTGGCCCCACCCGCCCTTACCATTCCATCCTCCTTGCAGGATGCCCCCTCTAAATCATCCTCCTTGCAGGATACCCCCATTGCCCCTTTTAAGTCGCCCGCCACGCCTCCCGTCTATATTCAAGACAAGGCAAAGTGGACCGACGTCTCTAAGTGGTGTACCGATCTCGGGATCGGTTTCACCAGCGCCCGCTCTACCCAACAGGGTATTAAGGTATCAGTACCGACGTCGAAAGACTACAGGGAACTTACCAAACTTTTAAAATCGAGAGTTGTGTCTTTCCACACATACTCTCTACCCGAGGATCGCCAGACTCGCGTGGTGATCCGTAGGATCCCTAAAGAAATTCCGACTCAGGAAATCAAAGCCGACCTTGAGTCGCAACAGATTCCTGTAGACGAGGTCCATCGGATGCACCGCTCCAGGGGAGGGGAAGCTTACGATATGGTCCTCGTAGTCTGCCCCCCCTCTGAGGGGTACCATCCGATTTTTAAAATCAGATCGATTTGTAACTTGGTAGGCTTTGAGATAGAGAAGCCCCGTAAAAATGGCCTCGTTGGCCAGTGCCACCGCTGCCAGCTTTACGGGCATTCTCAAAGGAACTGCCATGCGAGACCCAGGTGCGTCAAGTGCCTGGGTGACCATGGCACTTCTGAATGCTCTCGGCCTAAAGACCACACCTTGTGCACTGATCTTCCGAGCTGTGTGCTCTGCGGTGAAGCTGGTCACCCAGCTAATTACCGTGGCTGCCCTAAAGCCCCAAAAAATAATAATAATTCCTCTAAGCTGAACAAACGTTCGGACGTTCGTCAGCAAAGAGAATGCCCTTACTCTTTTAAGGTACCCGACATGCCCCCGCGGCTTAGTCCCCAAAGACCGAACCCTTGGTTCGCAGGCCTCCATCAGCAGGCTTTTCCTGCGTTGAGGTCCTCGCACCCACCTCTTTTACCCACGCCGGCTCTAGTGGATCCTAGCATCCCAAAGCCACCCCTTACCCAACCCACTAAACTCACGGCTGCGCCTAAAAACGCAGCCGCCACTACCGCTAATGTTACCGTCACCGCGTCCCCGAACACTATTGGGGCCGGCAACAACACTATTGACCCGTTCAATATCATTACCGGTACGTTCCTTACATTTATGTCGCCCCGTGCGATGCAAATGGCTAACGAGCTAGTCGTCGCCAGAAGCGCTGGCGACTTGCGCAAAATTCACGACATTTATAATGCCTACCCGGAGATCACGCAAGCCCTGGTCTCCTTCTCCAATAAATCTAACCAATAATGGATAGACAAATTATTGCGAGAACCAAACCCCGATCCCTTAAACTAGGTTTTTTCAATGCCAATGGCATTAAAAACCAACGCGATGAAATCTGCACTTTCCTTCGCGACCACCAGTTAGATATCCTCCTTGTACAGGAGACCTTTCTAAAACCCAACCACCGTAACCCATCAATTGCCAACTACCGTATAGTGCGCAATGATAGGACGCGATGCCACGCGGGTGGTACCCTAATCTACTATAAATCCACCCTTTATTGCATCCCCATTGACCCTCCTCCTCTTTCACGTTTGGAAGTGTCTGTCTGCCGCCTTGGCATGACAGGCCACCAGCCGATCACTTTAGTATCGGCTTACATTCCACCCCGTACCGTCCCAGAGAATTACCAGAATTTATCTGACGACTTTAATATCTTATGCGGCTTGAGTGACTCCGTCATTATAGCGGGCGATCTCAACGCCAAGCATACCGCCTGGAATAGCTCCTTGATCACCACCAGAGGTAGACACTTGTTCGACCTCTGTTCCATTTTAAACTTTGACGTCATTGCACCAATGACTCCTACACATTTTCCCCACGACCATAACCATACCCCTGACGTACTTGATGTAGCGCTTCTAAAGAATATCAACCTTCGGTTGGACTCTATAGAAGCGATACATGAACTGGACTCTGACCATCGACCGGTTGTCGTAAGTCTAGTCCCCCGTTTAGGGCTCCGTGACCCCTCAGTACCACCTCGCACCCAAAAAGTGACGGATTGGACGAAAGTAAGCGATTGCCTGAAATCCTCCTCTTCCCCTCACTTAGACGCTATACCCGATCATTTTGACTCTATCGCTGACACGACGGCCGCGATCGACTCACTCACAGAACACGTACAATCTGTCCTGAACGATTGTTCAAGGGAAATTCCAGTGGCGGAAGACCGTCGCTGGAAGTTGCCGGACGATGTACGTGAGCTGCTGACTGAGAAGAACGCGGCGGTCCGTGCCTACAGCAACTTTCCCTGTCGCGCGAACAAAGTCCACATGCGTTACTTACAGAAATCTGTAAGGACACGTATGGAGGAACTGCGTAACGCCGGCTGGGATAAGATGCTGAGCGAACTAGAGCCAAACCACCTTGCCTTCTGGGATCTCCAGAGGAGACTTAGATCCCCGGGGATAGCTTCTATGCCACCCTTAGTCCGCCCTGACAAAACCATTGCCTTCGAGGATGTCGACAAGGCGGAATGCCTTGCCGACAGCCTCGAGGCGCAATGCACACCCAGCTCTCTACCGGTTGACCAAGCTCACCTCTCTGAGGTCGACGCGGAAGTCGAACGTAGAGCCTCCCTTCCTCCCGTCGAAGACCCTGATTATCCCCTGCCCCCCGTCACTCCGGATGAGGTGCATGAGATAATCAAGGGTCTGAGACCCCGCAAAGCCCCTGGCTCAGATGGTATCACCAATAGGGTGGTCCAACTGTTCCCTGCCCGTTTGATAATGCTCTTGACCATCATCTTCAATGGTGCCTTGAGCAATAACATATTTCCGCAAGCCTGGAAACAGGCCACCGTTATCGGTATAAATAAGCCCGGTAAGCCCAAGAGCGAGCCCTCTAGCTACCGCCCCATTAGCCTGCTCAGTGTCCTCGGCAAAGTCTATGAGAGACTTATTTATAAGCGCCTCAGAGACTATGCCGAGACAAAGGGCCTCATACCTAACGAACAGTTCGGGTTCCGTACCCAACATTCTTGTGTACATCAGGTCCACCGCATCATCGAACACATAGGCGCTGGCTTTCAGCGCGGTTCGATGACGGGAGCGGTATTTTTCGATATAGCGAAAGCTTTTGACAAAGTCTGGCACAACGGCTTAATTTATAAGCTTTACAAACTCGGAGTGCCAGACCGTCTCGTGCTCATTTTACGTGACTTTTTGTCAAACCGCACCTTTCGATACCGTATCGAAGGAGCGCTATCTTCTCCCCACCCTATCCGCGCAGGCGTACCACAGGGCTCTGTAATTTCACCCCTTATCTTTACTCTATTTACCAGCGATATCCCGAAAAGTAGAAAGGCTCAGTTGGCTCTGTTCGCAGACGATACGGCCATCTACTACACGGGAAAAAGCCCAGACGCGATATCTCGTACTCTCCAAACCTCAGTCGATAACCTCGCCTGGTGGTTTCGTAGGTGGAGAATCGAAGTAAACCCGAATAAAAGTCAAGCGGTTCTCTTTCTGAAACCGTACCACACACGTCCTTTACCCCGACCAATCACGATGTTTGACAAGCCGATCCCTTGGGAGAAGCGAGCCAAATATCTCGGTGTCACGCTCGATGAGCACTTAAGCTTCTCCGAGCACATAAAGCTCGCTCGTTCACGGGCCGCTTTTGCCCTCGGTAGACTCCATTCCGTTCTGAATGCACGTAGCAAATTGTCACTTAAGTGCAAGTTGCGCATTTATACAGCCGTCATTCGGCCCATCATGACCTATGCGGGCTCGGTATTTGCTCACGCCAAGCCCCATCACATACATAGAATGCAGACACTGCAAAACCGTTTTCTCCGAAAGATAACGGGTGCCCCCTGGTTCGTTCGGAACGAAAACCTCCACCTTGACCTCAAAATCCCAACGATCCGACAATTTCTGAAACGCAATTCCGTGCGTTTCTTTGAAACCGCCGCGAAACATCGCAACCCTTTGGTTGTCGAATCCGCCAACTATGTTCCCTCCCGGATTAGTAGGACCCGCCGTCCTAAACATGTTCTCTCCGAACCTGATGACCCTATAACCCTCCTACAGGAGAGTAATAAGGCCACCAGTACACTCCGCAAACGTAAATTAAGATCTACGTTCCGACCTCGCCGTCGAGGTCGGAAACGTAATTGCCCACCTCCCTCTTGCCCTCTACTCGGCGAGGCTGCGCCAGCCGGTAGCGCAGCCGAGCCTGTAGCCTCTAACCCGCCACTAAACTCCCCTTGCCCACCGATCATTCTCGTACCTAGTAGTACCTTGGATGTTATCGCGTCACGACCCAGCCTGAACCCTCTGGCTGACCTCCCTACCCTTACCGCAGCGACGTGCAGAGTCGCTCAAAACCCCTAGTTTTAAGTCTTAGTTTTAAGCCTGGCCGGAGGCTTTAAGCTCTCGCTTAAAGCAGCCACAGGAAAGTCCGGTTAAACAGTCTCGACCCCCCGTGGTCAACTGCGAGAAGCCATTCAAAAAAAAAAAAAAAAAAAAAAAAAAAAAAGAGTTCCTACACAACATCTGCAAACCTGCTTCAAAGAGGACTTTTGGTCGAAAGGTGTCGTATTTCGGCGTTTCCGATTACGGTTACGCGACTATAATATCTATACTAGAGTCTGGCACACGAAACATGATCCTGAAAAATAGCGGCAAATTCAAAAATCTAGCTCCGGTATCACTGCGTATAATAGGTAAATACATTTTGATACTTGAAATACATCATGGATTAATGGACATGACGGGTCGGAGGTTCAATGAAACGAAACACACCGACTCGTTCTTCATACAGTTTATTGTGTATCACTTAATGCATACATGAATTACAATGTAGGTTCGACTCACAACACGGGAGAAACTTTAGTCCCGAAACCAAACAATAATTAATATTTCTTCAATTCCCATGATCAAAAACTTAGCGGGAAAACTGGCTGTCAGTTAGTTAGTGACATCTGACATCTATCTTACAATTCTGTAAGTGTTGCCAACAGAAACCAAATGTGGAGTGTTGCGTTCGCCACAGACAAATATTGTTGTCCTTTTACATCATACAATTTTTAACGGCTCAACCAATTTTGATCTCGATTTTTTGAATTTGCCGCTATTTTCCAGGCTCATGTTTCGTGTGCCAGACTCTATACTATCTATTTTTAAGCACTGATTTAACAGAAAATGCACCAGTCTATTACTACCGAAAGCACTAAGTTGGTAACACTGCCCAGCCGCGCATTAGCTCGCTTGCTCACTAGGCCCGTAGTATGGCCATAACGCGCGGATAGGAACGTTTGAAAACTACGCGCGCTATCTCGCTCGATCCCGTCGCGCTGCCTTAGTCACTGCACTATGGACACAAGCGGCGGTTTCATATGTTTGATTTTTCGCGCCCGTCGTCGCACCCGCGCTAGGCCGGCAGTATGGACGCACACTTAGAGATAGATAGATAGATAGATAGATAGATAGAATACTCTTTATTATGCACACCATAAAAATTACAGATATAAATGTTGATATTAACAATAAATATATATATAAAAAAATATATTATAAATATATAATTTATTATTAATTGTTTATTGTTTTTTGTTGTTGTTGTTGTTGATTGTTTGTTATGTTGTTTGTTGTTGTTGAATGTTGAGCATTTAGGTTAAATTCTCTAAGGGTGACAAAGACGGAGATAGTAAAAAATTACTAAAACGCAAAATAACTATACAGACGCGCGCAGCGAACATAGCTCAGTCTGCCGAGAATACCTCCATTGTTCGTGCGCGTTCCGCAGTACAGACACACACAACCCGTCCACACTGGTGCTCTGTGCTCACTGCGCGCCCCGTTTAGTTCGCCAAAAAAACGGACAAATGGCGGATCGTGGCGCACACGAGTTGAAATAAAAAAAAATAATAAAAAAAATAAAAAATTGTTTATTGTCACAAATCAGCAAATAGTTACAAATTTGTATTCGAAGTCTCCTTTTAGGCAGATAATGCCTGTGTTAGAAGGCTCCGCTCTTCCATAACAATGGTATAGGTATTTAATTTATGCGTGACGTGTAGCGTGAGGTGAGGTGTGTGTTGTGACGTGAAGTGGTGTGTGTGAAGTTACAGTATTGTGTGTTGTGATATGAATGTGATGTATGTTGTGATGTGAATGTGGTGTTTGTGATTTGATGTGATATGATAATATATAGAATGAGGTGTATGAATGATGTGTTATATGTCTGATTACTCAATCTGTTGTAACAGAGCCTCCGTTTTATCATAGGAAAGTGTTTTAATCCAATTTACTAAGCTTATTTTACAATTGTACCTATTTTTATTATGAACATACACATATTTGTTTATTTTATTATACAATTGAGCTGAACGTTTCTGTAGTTGTCTGCTAGTGAATTTCAATTTAGTTCGGGGAATATCTGCGATTATATCTTTTCTTCTTTTTGATTGGGTACTATTATTATATGGTAGAGACTTATGTTTCCTGAGAACGACTTGAACAACGTACAATTTCCTTACAGAGAGTAAATTACTAATTTGATACAAGCTTTCCGTAGAGAATCTTCTGTTTTTAAAATACATAATTTTGATTAAACTACGCTGAGCTCGTTCCAGAGTTAAAAATTTAGTTTTAGCCGCTCCTCCCCACAGTGGGATACAATAAGTGAGGACCGATTGCACAAGAGCAGCATATACTTCATTAAGAAGATTCCTGGTACGATTCTTGCCTTCTACTAAAAGTTTAGTTGGAACCACAAATCTTAAAGTTATAAACATCCAGCTGAGTTTCCTGATTCTATTGCTGACTTGTTCAAGATGGGGATACCATGACAATGTTTGATCTAAAATAACTCCTAAATATTTTGTTTGTGGAACTTTTTTAAGACATGGGCAGTTACAAGTATCGTTTTGTGTGTTTCCACACTCGTGTATTATTATTTTAAAATCTTGGGCTGGTTGTGTGCGGTTACTTACAGTAAAACAGATGAAATTAGTTTTTAGTACATTTAAGGATAACAAGTTATTTTTAAGCCAATTAGCTATTTGAGCCATTCCTATTTCAGCAGTTTGCTTGATATCTGCCCAGGAGCTACCAGAAAAAACAATAGCTGTGTCATCGGCGTACGCAAAGACTTTGGCGTTTTTTAATTGAATGTTACAAAGGTCATTAATGTAAAGCAGGAAGAGTGTAGGTCCAAGTACGCTACCCTGCGGGACCCCGTATGACACATCCATTTCATCACTAATGTAGCATCCTATCTTTACTCTCTGCTTCCTATTAGTGAGATAATCATTGAGCAAGCTGAGCGCATTACCTCTTATTCCAGCTTGTTCCAGCTTGTTGACAAGGATTGGGATAGAGACGGTGTCAAATGCCTTTTTAAGGTCTAAGAATACTGTTAAGCATGTACGTCCACCATCCAATTGTTCAATTACCTGAGAACTTAATGCAGTAACTGCGTCCTCGGTACTTAAACCTTGTCTGAAGCCAAATTGAGACTGAGACAATAACTTGAATTTATTAAAATACTTCATCAATCTAATATTAATAATTTTCTCTAAAACTTTGGATATGGATGGTAGAATCGAAATGGGCCTATAATTATTGACGTCATCTCCGTCCCCACCCTTGTGAACTGGGATTATAATAGACTGTTTTAACAAAGCTGGGAATGTACCATTTTGGAAGCAAAGATTAGCGAGGTGAGTTAATATAGGGACAGCTTCATGACTGATTAGTTTTAGGAATTTCGTCGATATATTGTCCCAACCAGCGGCACTATCAGATTTCAAGTTCATTAAAATTTTATAGACCTCAGAATCATCAGTTTCAAATAGCACGAAAGTATTAACTTGAGGTCCTACTCTATTTGAATGTCTAGTAGAGTCATTGTTATTAGTTCCTGGTTGAATTTGTTGAGCTAAGTTCATACCAATTTTAGCAAAATAATCATTTATATAATTAATAGATTCCATAGGGGTTGATTTAATATTTAATAGTTCTAAATTTTGGCTTTTTGATTTACTAGTATAGGTGATATTTTTAATATTTTTCCAAAGTAATTTATTATTTGATATAGAGTTTTTAATTAATTCTCTTTCATATTTCCTTTTTATTTTTTTGATCAAATTCGTACAATAGTTTCTGTATCTTGTATAGGTAATTTTTAGAACTTCATTGTGTGGTTCATGTGCGTTCAAATGCTCTGTTCGTGCGCGTAGTGTGCACGGTTTGTCGCGCCTTCCGTACTTCACTTAGGCTGTAGGCCTGGGTTCCGTACGGAATCGCTTGGGCAACAAAACATTTCCATTACAGGTAGATCCACATCCAAGAAGAGATCCAGGTTTCTTGAAAGATGTGTCTTCTTACCAGCCAATTCTTCTGGAAAGTGTTGCTTTTGGATTTCTTTTAAGTCAACCACAGTTTCGTTGTACAATCTGTTCTCTGGTTTGCGTCCATCCCAATAATTATCAGATTCAGGATTATCAGTTTCCATTGGTTCATCAGTACCGTTTTTGTCAACCACTGTACTTGTTTCATCTGGATCTTCCTCAGCAAGTACATTATTCTCCCCAGTACATTCCTCAGGGGCCTCCCCATGAGAAAGAAGAGTCTGATGGACCACATAGTGGCGATTCTCAGGCCAGTGTGTCTCAGGTTTCTTCAAGAAATCTGGACCATTGAACCATAGCTCCTTCTTCTCCTCCCAGAGTTCGGGCCTAGTGGCGACATCTGCAGGATTAAATTTTGTATTGACGTAGCACATCTCTGTTTCAGGATGATTCTTCTTTACTTCATTTATTCTGTTTGCCACAAATGGAGGAAGTAATTTGTTAGAATTCATCCAGCCAAGCACCACAAGGCTATCGGTCCACAGGTATTGCTTTTCTATTGAGTGACCAATGTTGTTCTTCAGGTAGGTCAACATTCTACTGCCAATCAGGAATCCCAATAGTTCCAGCCTTGGAATCTTCAGCTCATCTTTGTCCTCAATTCGTGAGATACGTGACTTCCCCATCATCAAGGATACTGTTATGTATTGTCCATTTTGACCGCGTATGTACACGGCACAGGCAAATGCGTTCTTAGAAGCATCTGTAAACGCGTGGAGCTGGTATCTTGTATTCGGAGACTCGGTTCCTACATATCTCGGAAGCTCTACATTCTGCACTTGTTGTAGATCCTTTAGGTTTGCTTTCAGCACCTGTTTCAAATCATCAGGCAATTCTGCATCCCATTTCAGTTTTTGTTTGCAGATATTTTGAAACAGCAGCTTCATAGGTAAGACCAATGGACAAACAAATCCAAGAGGATCATAAATTCGGGCCATGTCACGCAGGACTGTCCTTTTAGTGCTGGTGAGAGGATCCTGTTTAAAATAATCTTCAGATACTTTTAGTTTTAAGGTATCTTTATTCAAATTCCAAGAAAGTCCAAGAACCTTGACATGTTCCTCATGACCTACTTGATGAGCTTTTGGAATGGTTTTCATGAGTTCCGTGTTGTTTGAGGTCCAATCTCTAATATTCATTCCTAGCTGCGCAAATGTTTCTCTCGTCTGCTCATAGATTTGTCTGGCTTCTTGTACGGTGTCCGCATTAGTTACCAAATTATCCACATAACACTTGTCAGCTATATTTTTCAGCAGATCTCCCGAGGTTGACTGAGCCATATGATGTCTGATTGTAGCTGTGAGCAGCATTGGACTGCATATGATACCAAAGGGTACACGACAGAACCGTAAATACATGAGATTATCACCACTTGGTTCTTTATTTAGTTCTTTGATCCACAAGAACCTTGTTACATCACGATCCTCATCCTGCAACCCAACTTGTAAAAATGCTTTCTCAACATCAGCCATCAATCCTATCTTCTTCATACGAAACTTGAGTAACAATGCAGTTAGATCTTCAAGAAACGAGGGCCCACTGTAGAGACATTCATTGAGACTCTTTTGACCAGCTGTTTTCGCTGAAGCGTCATATACAAGTCTTCCCTTTTTTCCTTTCTGTTTGACCATGTGATGAGGAAGGTAGTGAACCAACTGATCAAGCCCTTGGTCCTGTTTTGGGTCAACCTCCTCAATAATTCCAGATTGTAACTGTTCCTTCAATATGGAGTCATACTCTTGAAACGAGTCTTCATCTATCCTCTTCAGCATACTCTTTAGTCTACCAATTGCTAGACCGAAGTTAGAAGGAAGTTCAGGCGGGTACTGAATCCATGGCCATTTAACATAGTATCTGCCACCTTGGTACTGAACAGTTTCCATGAAGTGTTTTACAGCTTCCTCTTGTCTTGTAGCCTTAGGATTGTCTGTAATACCAATACTTTCCAGAGACCATAAGAAGTTTACATCTATATTCCTTAATGGTAAATCTGGCTCTGCAGCTATGGGCAGCTTGGTGTGTGGCATTGGCAGTATGTTGTCACAGTCAAAGCAGAAGTCTCTTCATTAACATTAGTGTTCCCGGAGAGAATCCACCCAAAATCAGTGTTGATCAAATAAAGATTTGGTGACAATTCTACTTTCTCATTTCTCATAAATGAACTGTAGTAGTCATTCCCAATAAGTAGATCAATGCCCTCACCCATAGAGTCATCATCAGCATGTATGTCTATGCATTTGTGCACATATTTTGCAATGGCAACTTTATCTGTAATCCGATCAACAATATTCACCTGTACTTTCCTAGTAACCCCTCGCTTTGTTTCAATTATAATATCAGTTACCGGACTACATGTTTCCTTTGGATGTGTGGCTCCAAAAGTATAAATCAACAACAAATCTTCTTTAATACTAACCAATCCAAGATTATTTGCAACTTTCTTTGTAATGTAACTACGTTGACTGCCACTGTCAAGCAGAAGCCGGTTTTTGGTTTGCTTTGGCATGTTACTGGGATTTCTTATCTTTCCCACTGCTGTCTGTAAATAGGTAAAGTAAGATAAGTTGCAGATAGTATTGGATATAGTATTATCACTGTCAGGTTTCTCACCTTTGTATGCAGTTTTAGGGCAGAATATCAACAGGTGATCATCTTTACAACGGAAGCAAGAAATTTTTTTATGACACTCTTCTGTCTTGTGACTCATAGTCAAACACTTCAAGCATCTGCCTGTATCCTTGAGCTTCTGTCTCCTAGCTTCACTGGTCTTGAAACGCTTGCAGTCTGAACTCTTATGGTTACTCAAATCACAAAATAGGCAAGCTCGTAATGATTTCTTACTTGGAGGCTCCTGTCGGGTATCAGTATTATTGCTTTGTCTTTTCTTAGCCTGGTGAGTCCGGTTACCTCTTGGTTGGTATTTCCATGGTTTGACTGCTTTCACATGAAGAGCCTCAGTAGTACTTGATGAAGGTACATTTCCTGCATTTTCCACCACACTTGATTTGAGAACAGATGACCTCTCCATAGCTGTAACTATCCGGTTTAAGTTTCTTCTAATGGTCTTCATAGAGTCATCCTCATCAGCCATCAGGTGGAGCTCATGTATCACTTGCTCAGGAAATTTACTCAAAACCAGAGCTCTTCAGTGGTTACCATTACCAGGTTCACCTAACAATTCCAAAACTCTAGGGTGATGCTCGACAGTGTCCAGTGTTACTCTGCATTGCTCGCTGGAGTGCTGAGCCTTCGATAAATTGTTCAAAGCCATGTAATGTGAGTCGATCTGTATGGTATCTGACCCGAATCTTCGCTTCAATGTGTCAACTGCAATTTCATAGTTTGCTCCAGTAGTGGGCAAGCCTGCCACAGATTTCAAGGCAGCACCCTCCAGACAGCTCAGCAAATATGAAAGTTTATCCACATCTGCTATATTTTTGGCTTCAACATTACTCTGGAATTTGTCCCAAAATTCGCACCACGTTATCTGGTTTCCATCATATTTGGGCAGTTCCAACTTAGGGAGCTTTGTTGACGATGTCCCAGACACCGATGTAGGATTCCCAGGCGGTACATGCCTACGTAACGTAGTAACTAGTTCTTCAGCGACTATTTGTCGTTCCAAGCATTCGTTGACTATCGATTGATCCGGTACTTGAGAACTGGTAACATAGGCTGCATTCCGAGTTACGCTGTAATCGATTTGAGCGCGCTAAAACCTGTACCGAATTGGCGTGAGCGCGATAACGATGTCCCGTGAATCGTCATAGATGACGTCATGACATGCGCCATCTTGCGATAACGCCGACCATGCCCTGAATGAATATCACCGTGAGCGCTGTCAACATGACAGTTCTGCTGTTTTGTTATGAACTTATGATCGAGTCGCATCTTATCTCATAAATTGTGCTCAGGTATTAAAAAGTGTTCTGTGATTACGATTCTGGCTACAGTCGCCATCTAAACAAAGAAGAAGAATAAAGTGGTGTTTATACAAAGAAATAATCGAACCATGAGTTTTCAAGTGAATAAAGCCGACGAGCCTAGCGGGTGACAATTTTCTGTCATGCACATATCGGAGCAATACGAGAGGGCTCAGAGACGTAAGTTCTGAATTTTAGTCCCCCTTGCAGTTCTACCGACTGCTTAAACGATTTTGATGTAAATGTTTTACTCATCACAACTGCTTAGCTGTATGTTTGCAAAAGCTACCTTACAGTCTTTATAGTGCATACAAGCCACTGTATTGTCCCTGTTATAGCATAGATGTTTACTAAAGTGGTACTTAATGTTTACAGATACTGAATATGTACAGCAATTGGTGCATGACTTTGATGCAAGCATGCATAGCCGAGAAACAGAGTCACTGCTGAATGAGCCAACAGAACAATATGGTAATTATTTTATATCTGGTTATGCGCAGATACTTAATAGCTGTATGAGCCTGTTGTTTTTGCATAACATATCATGTTGACAACAATAGTTTATGTGGTCACTCTTACTACAATACCTAATGTACAAAAAAAAAGCATTTTCTATAGTAGGTAAGTATATTAAAAATATACCGTTTTATTCCAGGGTATGATTGTGGCCGCATCTACATCTACATACGAACTACGCATCACAATGACATGATGTCACGCAACCTGCACCGTGCGAGTAGCATATATACAACATCCCAACATCAACCGTCGGGCAGTTGCCACCAGACACAACACCCGTCTGGTTGGAGGATCCTTCCTTTTCAATAGACGATGAATGATGTTTACACCCTGTTCCTCATGCCTCTAAATGATTATCTATGTGGCAATAGTTAATATTTATTTACTTAATTATATTTTAAAATTTGAACAGTACCTGTTTCAAGTAGTAGATTTTAATAAAAAATATGTTGCCTGTTCTGTGAAAAATCTGTGAATTTTATTAGTGTTTAATTGTACTGTATGTCTGTGATTGAGTTAGGTAATATACAAGTACAGACTTATTAGTGTACTGTTTGATAGTTTTCTTATATTAGCGTTTATTAATTAGGAGAACAATGTGACCTGGAGCCTAATGTTCAGTCTGAGTCTCGTAAACTGTGATTCAAATTGATTGTTAATATTTATTTAAATTAAGATTTTAAGATTTGATCAGTACCTGTTGAAGTAGTAGATTTGAATTTATCTGTGATTCTAACTGATTTTTAATAAAAATGTTTTATTACTATTACTGTTGTAAATTATTTACCACAATACAAGTTACCTTCTCATAATATCATTTTAACGACAGCATTGATGGGAGAGAAGGGATGCGCAAGCAACAAATATTGTCCAATAGTTTAGTAATAAGGACAGTACATTATTAAACTTGTTAACATTCAATAAATCTGGATTTAATTATTGTTTATGTAATCTATTTTGTAGTTTTACTTTCAACATCCTATAACTTAACAATAAGTTTTATATTTATTTAAAACTTAAATTATAGTCTGTTAGGTACATAGTGTAGGTGTGTGGTGTGTGATAGGCAATTGTGCAATTCATTTTTGGCACCTATATATTGTGATCTATATGCCAAGTAGCTTTCTTGCTGTTTTAAATATATACCTACTCATATTCATTTGTTAATAGCATATAATATACTGTAGTCCATAATTATATTCAAAGTACTCTGTGCTGTAGTCTTTGGGTAATAGTTTTCTGATTTTTCTGTTAGCCTTTGGGGTTATGTGATATGTTTTGACGTCTTGACGTTGAGCGAGCACTGTAAGCGCGTTCACGAGTGTACCGAATTGTTGACAGCCCTCAGCTGTCATAATCGTGATATCTAAATCGGAACGCGAAATATTGATGTGAGCGCTGTGAACGATTATTTTCTAATTCGGAAAGCGGGGATAATATTTATTTTCAGTGTCTAGTTTATCTATCAGGTCCTGAATTTCCAAAACGTAATGATGAATATTAGACTCATGGAGGCCGGTTGCGCATTCGGCTTCAACCGACGCAACTTTTGCATCAAGTCGGTCGCGGCGCAGTTTGAGTCTACGTACCAACGCTTCTTCCATCACGCTCTCAAATAAACCCACTTTAACACTTAGTTTAAATGAATTTACCACTAAATACACTAGATATCTAAACGATATTCTATAATTTCCAATATTCACAAGTTTGAAGAAAAACTTTTCCTGAGGCGGCAAACTGTGCACTAGTGCTGTCAAGGAGGCGATGAGTAGTTACCGGTTTTTCCTATCAGATAAATAAATACGAATTTCTGTAACCAAATGCTACTACAGCATTTAATGCGGCAGTTAAATATTACCTACTACTTGAATCACTGTGCCTATAGCGTTATTTTCTTAACTCTTGATACGTTCGACGCGAATATGACAACAACAAAAAATCGAACTTTCTTTCCGATAAGTTTACGACAGAAATCATCAAGCAGTGTCAAGCACTATTTCCGTAGAGAGTAGAGAAGTCGTGTCAGTGCTACCAACCACCCAACGCAAAACAAAGGTGCTTATACACTATACGTATTTATCCTAAATAATATAGTTTTAAAACACAAAAAGATTTAAAAACGCTTATTTCTATAGAGCCGATTCACATTTCGAAGCACCGTCAAACCCATAGATAATACACTATGTAAGGTCAAACCACAGGTGACAACAAAGGCTGACAATGTAAAATGAAAGAAATAGAATTGAAAATAAAACGACAAGAATTTTAGTAAAATATAATCTTTTTTATCATGTTAGAAACAGTAATTTAAGCAATCAAATAATTACATTCGAACTAATCCATAAGCTAATTGTAAAGGAATCTAAGGAAAGCCAGAACGAATCTGGCGTCCTTTTCTTTCAGCAGCATCTCCACCATTTTTGTCGCGCCTTCCGTACTTCACTTAGGCTGTAGGCCTGGGTTCCGTACGGAATCGCGTGGGCAACAAAACATTTCCATTACAGGTAGAACAGGTAAACTCAATAATACCATAAAACTTATAACCATGGGTCGACTGTTATTTCTATGCTTGGTTGAGAGTTAAGTTAGTGACTCGAACTCATTATCTGCTTCGCAAAGTTGAGCTATGCTCCGCCAGGGTCTACTTGCGTAGTAACCCAAGGGTCTACTCACGTATAGTGACCCCATTCCAACAGTCTACTAGATGCCCCTTATGGTGTCCCACTATCTTTGCTTATGCAAACCATGGGTTAAACCCAAACCATGACACCATACGGGCGTGAGGGCTTTGCCCCCACGGTGACCTCCTCCATCCCCTTAGTCACGCCACTACCTCGTCAAATCTAGTGACCGTTAACCTTCCCCAGCATACGTTACCAGAAGAACAACCCGATATGTTGACACTTCCTGCCTGACTCCCTAACAGGTAGCAAGGGAGAACGGTAGGCCATACGTATAATGATCTCCGCGCTCCCCGCTTGGCATTTAGCTAGGGAGTCCGCATGCTGAGGATTGCAGACATGACTAAACAATACCTTGGATTTTCTAACCAGCTTTCCCCATAGTTACATGTCTTATAGTTTTAACAGTCTATTAAAGTGATTTTATCACTCACCTGGCTCCAGGGTTGGAAGCCTCGGAGATATTCTCCATCCATCCACGTGCTCCGTACCGCAATGGTCCAGCACTTTTTTCCCGCGTCATCGCGTTCGCGCGCTTTCTTTTTCAGTCACCCTCTAAAAAGTGCACATCGACAAAAATGAATCTATGTCAAGCCAGTTCAGTGTTGCCACAGAACAATTATTAATACCAGCAGTGTGCACTTACCATGTTACTGCGACTGAAAATACCTCGCGTTTCGCGACACGGTTCATGCGCGTAAGGCCTCATTTACGGAGACGCGGGGCGTCGAGCGGCGCGGTGCACGGGGCGGGCTGCGGGCTGTCAAGTGTAAGAAATCTTAATCGCTTCTCCGTAAACGCTCTCATATACGCCCTATAATCTCCTATAATTGAATTTAGTGCGCGCCGCGCCGCACAACGCGACGCGCGACGCCTCGCGTCTCCGTAAATGAGGCTTAAGGCGTCCACACTGGGAATTTTGTTGCATTGCGACAATGTGGACGGCATATTCTTTCATTGCGTGTTACAGTTAAGTGTTACATTGCATGTTACATTTCGTAAGTCTATAACCAGCTTTATGTTTCTATAATATATGGGATTTACGCATATGACAGCACTGACGACAAACAGTGACAGTTGACAGTGACACTGACAGTATAATGTCATATACGTCAGTGTCTTTTATTCCGAAAGAATCAGTTCAGTTCACAGTGTGAATTTCATTAATAAAATACGTGAGTTGGCTGATTCTGTGATTTTCTTCAATTACCTAATTCTTTGAACTAAGTCATCAAAATGTCGAAAAAGAAGGGAACCAAGAAAAACCAAGACTTCGATGATGATTTTGAGGAGAAAAAGACTTTATCAAACGATCATGAGGTAACCTCTAAAAGTAAGGGAAAAGGGAAGAAGAAAGGTAAAAGCAACGCAGGCGATTGGAGCGACAGTGACGAAGGAAATGTACCGAAGAAAGTTTTAGCATCCGATGACGAAGATGCACCCAAGCCAGCGGCAAAGAAATCACAAAAGAAAGGTGCACATATGCTATGAAAATGCAATGAAAGTAGGCTCATCACAGACCATAACTATAAATGTTGTGCATCACTAATACATCTATAATTAAATTTCAATGAGTTCATAATCAACATATCACATGAAAATGTCCTTTCATGTCCTTAATGTTTTCCTTTGCAAGTTTGTGATGCAACACAATATCTGGCAGCGCACATGGTGTCTTTTGTTTGTTGTGCCACCACATCATCATCTGATACATTCGTATTAATTAATTTTATGCAAATATATTGATATTTGCACCCTGAAATATCTTACTTTTACAACAATATTTTTACATCAACTCTTTATTTATTACTATTCTTAAAGAAAACAATGTAACAATTAGGCGTTTAATTTCAGGAAAAAATAAAAAGAAGGGTCAGGACTCTGATGAAGAACAAGATGATACTAAGTCAACAGTCAGTAATGCAACAAACACTGCACCAAAGCCAGCAGCCAAGTTAAATAAAAAGAAGAAAGGTAGGCATAGTTATGTTTGTCATACCATGCGCCTCACTACTGCATTAACCAGTGTCATCATCTCATCTGGGATGTGTGAGGGGCAGAGGCAGAGGTTTTTCCACAGTTTGTATATGTATTGCTCATTTTCCATACAGAGTGTTAAAGCTATTTTCGCGGCAGAACAATGCCACACTGGACATTCGATTTTCCCAGCAGAAGAAATAACTATGCTAGTTGTGTGAAGAACCTGATTTGATGCTAGCGAATGTAAGGCCGCAAATTTGGAGCAGCTTTCTTGCAGCATGCATTGTAGCGTTTAAGGGTTACATCAATAAGTTTTTGTGTTTTTAAAATTCCTTTAAAACCAATTGAATATGGAAATCAATTTGGTTTTATTGGAATTTTAAAAACACAAAATTTATTGATGTATCCCAAAATTGTTTTATAACACCTGTTCTAGACCATCATTATGTTTAATGCAAGTACTTAACAAACTCAGTGCTTTAATTCTTGTTACTTGGCATGTTATGTTATGTTATATACATAAAATGCTAGTATGTACTTCATTGTTATTTCAATAGAATATCAGTATTTGGCAATGTTTCAACCATTCAGCTTTGCCAATGAAGTTGATATGAATTTTTGTTCATAGGCAAAGGTAAGAAAGATGAAGACTGGTCTTCAGAAGGGAGTGATGTTGAACTCAAAGAAGCATCAGAAGAAGAAATTGCAAAACCTGTTAGTAAAAAGAAAAGTAAGTTATTTGTAAAAAGTAATTTTAAAAACTTTTAAAATATTTTGTGAGTTTTTGTCAGTTGGGCATTATTCAAATATTACACACACATTGTGTTAGGAACGGGTTCATTTTAAGTCTGTGGGTCGAATAAACACCGGTTCAGCCGTTCAGACACAGTGGCTTTTTAATTGTTTCTATAGTTACGGTACGCAAAAGGTTAATAGTGCAATCAAACTCAGCCACCTACTTATCAGTCTGCACTATACCAGTTGGGCCATTGCCCCCCACAGTAAAAATAAAATAATTGATCATTATGTCCTTGAAACTGTGTTATTAAATTACACAACTAAGGTTGTTTTGTGTTTTGGTTCTTATTTATCAACTGGCGGACCCGACAGACGTTGTCCTGTCTGAATGTTCCTAGAACCGGACTGCAGTGCCACCTACCGGGTCCAATTGTGTTTTCAAACCATCCAGGAACCCATTGAAATATACACACAAAATTTCATCTAAATTGGTCCAGCCGTTTAGGAGGAGTTAGGTGACAAACACATACCGAAGAATATAGATATTTAAGATATCATTAATTTGAACTTTGCAGCAAAAAATAAAAAGAAAAATATAGAAGCTGAATCATCAGAGGATGAGGATCACGATGACTCCAAGTCAGTTGTGAGCAATGTTTCTAGTATTCAAGCTAAACCTGCTGCCAAATCAAAGAACAAAAAAGGTATGTATGTTTTAAAACATAAAATTAACAGGGCACCGAGCTATTTATACACACAAACGTGTTTTTATAACCCTTGTTTGAAGTAGTAAACAATGAAATTGAAATCTAGGGAAATGTATTGGTATTATTGGGTGGGGATTATATATGCTAGCAGTATATAAACGATAGCCAAGGGCCAAACCGCTCAAAATATCGTAAAAAAAAAAATTCTTAGCAGTATACGAGTGGTCGGAAAATTTAGTTGATGATGTAAATAACGAAGGAAAAATATTCCAGACTCGGCAAAAGTTCTGGAAGAGGGGTGGGGGGGTAATATATACGGTTTTAGGGGTTTGTACTCGTTTTTTCCGATTTGCGGCTAAACTATGCATCCTGTCGAAAAAAGTTAAATGTAAAAGTGGTAGATAATAAAAAAATCTTTAACTTTCTTCTCATACATTATTACTAGAGATCGGATAATCGGATGCATATTAACCTAAAGTTGAGGTGTTGGCTAAGTATGGAGTGGGCTTTTGGATTAAAAAATCCCAGAATTCCGGTATCGGCCAATTTTGACTTCTGATTATAGAATCGAATGTATTATTTACTTAAATTCAGATGTTAGTTAATATGGATTGCACTTAAAAAAAAAAAAAAACCCGGGATTCCGGAACGAAAATTTTTAAGTTCTGATTTTGGAATCGAATGTTTTAGTTAGGTACTTGCGCTCAGGTGTTGGCTAATATGGATTGTACTTTTGTATTTAAAAAATCCCGGGATTCGGAGATTCACAAATTAATAGTTCTGATTATAGAATCGAATGTATATTTACTTACGTTTAGGTTTTGGCTATTAAGGAATGCACTTTTGTGTCGATCGTCAAAATGTCGCGATTCCGGAATTGATAAATTAAGTATTTTTTGAAAGGGTAACTTTTTTATCACTAAATTTTCATAGGGTGTTCTACTCATGAGGAACTTTCACTATGGGATCAACCCGTAAATCACGAAACATAAGTCAGCCGTTTCATACATTTTGGTCGAGTAGGTATTGAACTTTTGTTTCAAACATCGTAATTTTTTTTGTGATTTCAGAGTTGGTCCCATAGTGAAAGCTGCTGAAAATGTAAATCCAAGATGGCGGCTCCAAATATTTTCAAATTTTTCGTCATGGGTACTATTCATAGTTTTCGAGGCTGTTACAGCTGATAGTGACATAAAAAAGGTAAATCCAAGATGGCGGCTGCAAAAATTTTCAAATTTTTTGTCATGGGTGTCGTTTTATTGGTTTTCGAGGGTTTTAAAGCCGATAGTGACATTAAAATGTAAATCCAAGATGGCGGCTGCGAACATTTTCTAATTTTTCGTCATGGGTGTCGTTTTATTGGTTTTCGAGGGTGTTAAAGCTGATAGTGACATTAAAATGTAAATCCAAGATGGCGGCTGCGAAAATTTTCTAATTTTCGTCATGGGTGTCGTTTTATTGGTTTTCGAGAGTGTTAAGGCCGATAGTGACACTAAATTGTAAATCCAAGATGGCGGATGCAAATATTTTCTAATTTTTCGTCATGGGTGTCGTTTTATTGGTTTTCGAGGGTGTTAAAGCTGATAGTGACATTAAAATGTAAATCCAAGATGGCGGCTGCGAAAATTTTCTAATTTTCGTCATAGGTGTCGTTTTATTGGTTTTCGAGAGTGTTAAGGCCGATAGTGACACTAAATTGTAAATCCAAGATGGCGGATGCTAATATTTTTTATTTTTCGTCATGGGTGTTGTTTTCATGGTTTTTGAGCGTTTTAAAGCCGATAGTAACATTAAAATTTAAATCCAAGATGGCGGCTGCAAACATTTTTAAATTTTTCGTCATGGGTGTCGTTTTCATGGTTTTCGAGGGTTGTAAAACCGACCGAAATGTTCACAGCCGCCATCTTGGATTTACATTTTAATGTCACTATCAGCTTTAATACCCCCTAAAAAACCATGAAAACGAAATATATCACAATTTTTTTTTAAATTTTCGCAGCCGCCATCTTGAATTTGCATTTTAACGCCACTATCGGCTTTAAATTCTCGGAAACCATGAAAACGGCACCCATGACAAAAAGTTTGAAATTTTTTGCAGTCGCCATCTTGGATTTACATTTTATTGTCACGATCAGCTTTAACAGCCCCGAAAACCATGAAAACGACACCCATGACGAAAAATTAAAAAATATTTGCATCCACCATCTTGGATTTACATTTTAGTGTCACTATCGGCTTTAAAACTCTCAAAAACCATGAAAACGACACCCATGACGAAAAATTAAAAAATATTCGCTTTCGCCATCTTGGATTTACATTGTAGTGTCACTATCGGCTTTAACACCCTCGAAAACCAATAAAACGACACCCATGACGAAAAATTAGAAAATTTTCGCAGCCGCCATCTTGGATTTACTTTTTCACGTTACTATCGGCTTTAACATTCTCGAAACCCATGAAAACAACCCCACCGATATAGTGACGGTACCTTCCAGGGACAACCATTTGAATTCGGCAGCTTTGTATTTCTCGCGGGGATCACGTGTAACAAACGGAATATTTAGGTGATCCCGATTTCCCGGTATTTCCAAATAAATAAAACCACGTTATTTATGAAGTCGTTTCCATACCATGTATCCGATTAGTTGTCCATTCCCAAATTTTCTTGAATCCCGGGATTTATAGTAAGAAAAAAAATGCTAAGAAGCCGCTTCCATACTTTGTTAGCGAAATATTAACTTTAGGTTAATATGCATCCGATTATCCGATCTCTAATTATTACCCATATCCTCAAAATTATCGAGAATAACGCAAAAAACCGTTTTTTTGGTTTTTAATTTATAGCTATAGCAAATATTATTTTTTCATGAAAATTGGTGAAAATGTTCTTTTTTGTGTTTTAAACAGGCCCAAATTTTTTCAAAGCGAAATATTTATTTGTCGATGTTTTATGAAGAAAATACAAAAAAATGACCTTATTTTCAATCGAAAAATTTGGTTAGTAAATTTTAGATAAATGTCCTTTACCAGTGCTCATTTTTTTCGTTGAAATCTTAGCTTTCATATGGAATTAAAATATGGTAATATTGTTTACCTACAAAAATATCGTTAAAAAAGCGAACAACCGAAAAAACTACTTTTCAAAACTCGATTTTTCGAAAATCGAATGTAATTCATATAAAGCGTTACTTCTTATGAAATACTCTGTTATTCAAGTAATTTACATGTACAGACGCCAGCACATCAAGCTACTACAATCTGTCAAATTTCTTTAATAGGTTTTCATCTTTATCGCTAAAGCATTAGGTTCAAGGTTGATTGGGAAAATTTGACAGTTTCGTGTAGCTTGACCTGCTGGCGTCTGTACTTAACTATTCTCGGATTTCAGAATCCCGAAAATATTGTTCAAATCGCAATTAAGTAAAAACTCTAAAAACACCAAGGCTGTAAACTGAGGTTTTTTTAAATTATTTATTGTTCTTCGTAAGTATTTACAATTATCACTTTTAATACTTGTCTTAAGCTTGATTATAAAATGCAAAAATTAAAAGTAAAATAATTTTATTGAAATTTTTTTTCTTCGTGGGCACTTCTTCATCGCAAGAACTCACCATAAGAAATGTAAGTACTTACATTTTTTCATAGATATTGCTAATTAGTAGAAATAAAATACATACCAATAACACAAAAATTTATTAGGCAGAATAGGTATTTTTCATTGCAATTCCATTTAAATAGACAAAAAAATTTTTTATTTTTTATTTAACACTTTTTATTTGTTTGTTTTTTATAATTTCCTCGCATTACTGATAAAAGTAGAGTGATCAACTCGGGTGTACGTGATTACTTACATCCTATGTCTAACAAATCGAATGTCTATTTCGATGCTTTGAAAGCCGAGAATAGTTAGGTACATGTAAATTACTTGAATAACAGAGTTTTTCGTAAGAAATAACGCTTTTATGAATGTAAATGTTTACTATCATTTACATTCGGTTTTCGAAAAATCGATTTTTGAAAAGTAGTTTTTTCGGTTGTTCGCTTTTTTAACGATATTTTTGTATGTATACAATATTATATTTTAATTCCTGAGGAAAGCTGAGATTTCAACGAAAAAAATGAGCACTGGTAAAGGTCATTTATCTAATATTTACGAACCAAATTTTTTGATTGAAAATAAGGTCATTTTTTTTGTATTTTCTTCATAAAACATCGACAAATAAATATTTCGCTATGAAAAAATTTGGGCTTGTTTGAAACACAAAAAGAACATTTTCACCAATTTTCATGAAAAAATAATAATATTTACTATAGTTATAAATTAAAAACAAAAAAAACGGTTTTTTGCGTTTTTCTCGATAATTTTGAGGTTATGGGTAATAATGTATGAGAAGAAAGTTAAAGATTTTTTTATTATCTACCACTTTTACAGTTAACTTTTTTCTATAGGATGCATAGTTTAGCCGCAAATCGGAAAAACGAGTACAAACCCCTAAAACCGTATATATTACCCCCCCACCCCTCTTCCAGAACTTTTTCCGAGTCTGGACTATTTTTCCTTCGTTATTTACATCATTAGCTAAATTTTCCGACCACTCGTATACTGCTAAGGTTTTTTTTTTCCTCAAACAGGATTGGCCCTGGTCTACGATGGAAACATGATTTGATAAAGTTGTCTTAATAGAATTTTGCAAAGTTACTTCTTTTCGAGTTTTTCTTCTATTTCGCTACTTTTTTTTATAAATATTATTTGAATTTTTATAAAAAAATTGTTTTTTTTTTTTTTTTTGTTTTGTTAGCCTACATTGTGTCCCACTGCTGGACAAAGGTCTCCTCTTTTTCCTTCCAAACCTCCCTGTCTTGTGCGATCTCTGGCCATATTGGCCCTGCAAACCTTATCAGATTGTCATACCAATTTGATGTACCTAATGATTCATTTATTAAAATAAAGTTCATAATGTTCATATGACTGGAGCGTACAGATAGTTTTTTTATTTAAGAGCAATATAATGAAAACTAGCTTCCGCTCGCGGCATCGCCCGCGTGGTAAAAAGTAGCCTAGTATGTCCTTTTTTATTTCATAGTCGTGTAACTAAATTTCATCCGAATCCGTTCAGCCGTTTTAGCGTGAAAGCGTTACAATCAAACGAACAAACAAAGTCATTTTTGCATTTATAATATGGTTATTTTCTTTACTCTTTACACGTAAAGAAAAAGACAGAGACAAAGGCAAAAGCTCGGTGCGCCCTTAAGTAACTTGTGGACTACTAGCTTTTGCCTGCGGCTTCCCCCGCGTGGATATCGGAAAACATTCCACGGGAATATACTACCTGGAAATCCTTCCTTCCTTGTCTAAATTGTACCTAACGGGAACCTCAGTGCAAAATTTCAACTTTCTAGGTTCAAGGGTTTAGGCTGGATGTTGATGAGTCAGTGAGCAAGTCAGTCAGTCTGGACTTCTCTTTTTATTTCTATAGATATTAACCAGCAACGGCAGCTTGTGCGGGCTTCACACCCTGTATGATTTATTATTGAAACTGTTTCAGGCAAAGGCAAGAAAGAAGACTGGCCAGATGAAGAGAGTGATAAGGAATTGAAAATGGAACCATCAGAGGATGAGGAAGAAATTGTTATTCCTGTAGTTAAGAGTAAAGGTACTTAAATTGAAAGCATTATCTTAATATGTTGAGAAGTCCCAAAGGATTAAAAAAAATGTTAACGTTTGGGCGGGTTGTACAAAATTAAATCAAAATATTATAGGTTGGGTTTAAAGATTCTTTATTTATTCTAAAAGAACATACATTGTTCACTTAGCGAATACACAACTAGGGTAAAGTGTAGTCTACTGTAGTTGCATTTTTAATTCTAAATTCACTAACGTTAACAATTGTAATACCTAATTAAACGTCATACCATGCTAGGCCTGCATCCTACAGTGTTGAAGATTGAAATAAAATTAACTAAAACTACTAACGGTGAATTTCACCAATGAAATTAACGCATTCAGCACGTCTAAACCCCGTTCAAGAGCTGCGAGTGTCGTCATTGTTGGGGAATATTGACACTGAACCAGGCCTCTTGCACTGGTACATTCCGCTCGAGATAAGTACCTACAGCTCGCGGCAACTCTGGGTTACAAGTCAGTCAAGGTGTACTACGCGCTCAGCGAGCGAGACACGTACGGCCGCCCATGAAAAAATTAAATCTTAGATTTTAAATTTAAGTATACTATTCACATTATCACTATACTATATATAAATTAGTGATATAGTTACTTTTTGAATGACGAAAATCCATTACGAAATGTCGAGTCTTGTTGCTACCTTTTTTTTACCTACCTACCTACTTACTATAGTTGCCGACATTTAACTTGACCTCTCGGCGGAGTGGTGGGGGTTTGTATGCGCGTCGTATTGTTTCAGGAGTAAGGTCCAAAATCGCTTAAAGTAATTAAAGATTAACTTAGGATTAACAAGCAATTGTACCTACCCGCGATCGTACGATCGCACAAACTTAGCCACTGGTGCGTTGAGGCATCTTTAGTTTTTTTATGACCATGTTCAGGCGACTAAAGTGGCCCAAATGTCACTTTCAATTTTAAGACGTGTTTGTACCTTGTTTACTTTAGAACACTTCTAAATATTATACGAGATGATGGTGTATTAAAAATAATTGATGATTGTTTGATTGATTAATAAAAAATAACGTTTGAAAATTATAAGACATTACATTAAAGTGAAACAACTCAAGATAGACTACTCATAAATACAATAAAATTATAAAAAGGTACCATATACCCCACCACCATACCTTAATACGTATGGTATGGTATGGTGGTATGGTACCATATTTTATTTTTCTTTGCGGACAGCCCTAGTACTCGGCTAAGCGGCGTAGGTATGTTACGGACGAGTAACGACACAAAGTAATAACAACTCTCAAGCGCGGCGATTAAGAGCAATTTAGCTTGCGCATGGGTAGGAAAAGATTTTGTAGGCTATTATAAAAGCGGCTTTCTTCAAGATCAAAGGAGTGCAACTTCTGTACGTTAGTACTATTATTTATTCTGTGCCGAAGGGTTCTGGAGTGGCGACCGCATACCGAAAGACGTTACGTTGGAAGGCCTCCCACATGGTTGGACGTCTGCGGCTGAAATGACGATAATGATGATCGGAATAACCTACTGAATTATTATTTTAATTCACAGGTAAAAATAAAAAGAAGAACAACATGGATGATTTAGAGGCTGAATTAAAGAAGTTCGAAGTGAAAGACCCTGAACCTGAACCAGAAGTTGAGGAACCACCTCCACCACCTGCTAAGGCGAAGGTATGTCCTTAGTCATTAAGGAGTTTGGTTGCGCATGAAACAATTAAAGCATATAGTTTAGTCTGTTCCAAAAGTATCTGATGACTTCACCTGTATGTTTGTATGTAACGGAATCTTTGAACTCGATTTTTACCCACTTTAAATGGTCAGATTAATTCGAGATTTTGCACACTTATCAGGGCCCGGTGACAACACAATAATTTAAAATTTTTATCCCATTATCCTGATCAGGATGGCCTGCAGCCTGAGAAACGGCTACCATATCCAAGTTTCGGTTTCCAATATAAATATAATAATTATAGAATAAATTTTATTTCGGGAATTCAACTCTAAAATATTGAAAAAAAAACCGGGTTCCGTTCCGATTTCTGAAATAGTGTGCTATTTAGTGACAACAAAATATAATACCTGCTTATATACAATAGTTACTTAAAGAATAAATTTTATTTGGGAAATTCGAATAAAAAATTGAAAAATAAATTATAGTTTAAAAAAACTAAAAAACACGCTTTAATACCATTACACTGAACTAAAAAGTAAAAAATAAATTTTTCAATATAAGAATAAAGTGATTAACGAGAAAATTAAAGTCATTGTAAAAAAAGGCGTGGGGAGCTTTCGTATTACAGACTTAGTGTAAGAATGTCGTACTACACACGCTTTTTTTTACAATGACATTATTTTTTTTTAATGAAAACATTGATTACATCTCTAAGCACTCAATTTGTAAGTGGCACTACAAATTTTGGCATCCACATGTACAGTCCGCGAGGTTTAAGCTGAGCTTTGCATTTGTGTGAGTGCACATAGATAGTGTAGGTGTGACGTCCGGCATAGAGCTTTTTGGCAATCGGCTTTTGTTCTTTTAGTACATGTCGCATCGTTGTAAAACGATAAAACGATTGAAGATTTTGGTCATGGGCTCTCGTACCATTTTGGTGATCACTCACACAAATGCAAAGCTCGGCTTATACCTCGCGGACTGTACGTTTTCTGATCCATATATTTACATTTTCAACTGGATGGGTGACCATATTTACATACCGAGACTCCTCCGTGCCTCGGAAAGCACGTTAAGCCGTTGGTCCCGGCTGTCATCCGTGGATCTTTGACAGTCGTTACGGGTCGTCAGAAGCCCGAAAGTCAACCACAACCAGTCTTACCATGGGGTATCGTATTACCCAGTACTGGGTTGTGGAGGTCAGATAGGCAGTCGCTCCATGTAAAATACTGGTATTCAGCTGCATCCGGTTAGACTGGAAACCGACCCCAACATAGTTGGGAAAAGGCTAGGCAGATTGATTGATATTTACATTTTCAACTGAAACTTTTGGAACAGACCATCAATAATAACTAATGCAATAGGTAGTTTAGGTTCAATAGGCAATAGGTAATGCTGGGACAAAGGCCTCTGTGAGAGGAAGTGTACCATTATCCAACATGCAGCCCCAGTGCGGATTGGTGGATATTATGTTATTTATTTAGTTGTATCTCTGTTGCAAGTAGGACAAACCCAAGAAAACTAAGAAAGAAGAAATCGTAGAACCAGAAGGTTCAGCTGACGAAGCATCCATGGAGACTGATGATAAAGTAGCGGAACTTCCCGAGAAAGAGAAGGAAGAGCCTTCGGAGAAGAAAATGAGTCACAAAGAGAAGAAAAAGTTGAAGAAAATGCAAGAGTATGAAAAGCAAATGGAAATGCTGACCAAGAAGGGAGGTCAGGGCCACAGTGATCTCGACGCCAACTTCACTGTCAGTCAGGCACAGAAAACTGCGGGTATGTAGTGCAGCTAGCTTTTTATAATGTGTTATTTTAAGTATTGTGCATGCGCGATATGTTGAGACTTGAGCGCGGTTTAAATATAAAGATTTAATTATATATTATAATGCTGTGCTGTTAACGAGTAACATAGGCTATGTTTAATTTAGACGTTTTTTTTAACATAGCCTATGTTACTCGGGAACAGCGCAGCATTATAATATCTAAATCTTTATATTTAAAGCGCGCTCCGGTCTCAACTTTTAAATACAGATGGAATCACCAAGAAGGACTATGCATTTCTTTTTGCGAATTATTATGAAACAATCTATGATTCGACATTTCCTCTTGCTTATTATTTAATATTAAAAATAAAATAAAATAAAAAAATAAAATTAAAGTAGCCTTTATTTTCCTTTATTATTATTTAATATTACTTCAGGTCAAATGGCAGCCCTAGAAAACGCAGTGGACATAAAAGTGGAAAACTTCTCAATAGCTGCTAAAGGCAAAGATTTGTTCGTGAACGCTAACCTGTTGATCGCGAACGGTCGGCGGTACGGTCTGGTGGGCCCGAACGGTCACGGGAAGACGACGCTACTGAGGCATTTGGCTCAGCGTGCCTTCCCTCTCCCACCCCATATAGATATACTGTTGTGTGAGCAAGAGGTCACTGCCAGTGATATGAGCGCTGTTGATACTCTGCTTGAGGCTGATGTTAAGAGGACTGGTAAGATTTTATGTTTATGTTACCATACTTATTATATTATGCTAATTAAGAAACTAATATTCTGTACCAATCAGTACCAATATATTTGGCAAAATAATAAAAATACTTCTGTTTTCTTTTACTACTTTCTGACCCTCATCTTTTATTACCAGAACTAAACTAATCCGACACATTTTTTATTAGCTGCCTTTGTTTAAATAACAATGTTTTCTTTTCTATTTTAGAATTGCTCAAGGAATGCAAAGAATTAGAAGCTTTAATAGAAAAAGGAGATCTCAGCAAACAAGATAAGTTAAATGATGTGAGTACCACCTGTTGTGATTGTGTGAAAGATGATAAGGCTAGGAAAGAAGTAGGCGCTGAGATGATGGCTAATAGGGATGTATGATAGAAAAAGACGTTCTTTTTTTTTTTTTTTTTTTTTTTTCTTTTTTTTTTGCTAGTATCCTAATCCTAATCCTAATGCGAAAGTCAGTTGGTTTTTTACGCTTTCACGCTAAAACGGCTGAACGGATTTGGATGAAATTTGGCACATGGGTAGACCATGACCTGGATTAGGACATAGGATACTTTTATCTCGGTAGTACGTTCCAGTGGGATAATTTCCGACTTCCACGCGGGCGAAGCCGTGGGCAAAACCTATACACCACTATTAATTAAAAATTAGTGGTGTATACTATAAACTTTATAGCTTAGAGCGCGTCGTTGCCGCAAACCGATGGTCCAAATAGAAGAAACTCAAAAGATAAAAACAAAAAGTTTCTGTATTCAACACAATGGTGCCGATTCTGTTGTGCACAAATTAAACTTAATTTAGGCTATTGCTACCTTTTCCTTTCTAAAAAACAAGAAAGAGACAGACGTAAATTGGAACTGTCAAATTTAGTTGAACTAATATTTCCATACAGATTTAGACGACACGTAAAAACTAGTTTGACATTTTTAACTTAGTTCATAGCTATAACCGTCCTTTTCTCGCGCTGCCCGTTCGTAAAAGATAGCGATTCTCTAATTTTGTTTTAGTTATTGAACAAGGGAATCGGCACCAGTGTCCACCCACTTCATAAAGCTCATAAGCAATGTCGCCATGCATATTGCTAGTCCACCCTCCAGGAGCGGCATTACGTTTGCGCTAAACTGAACCCTCCAGGAGGGCTCCCGGCACTGAACATAAAATATAGATCTCTTCCACAGGTATACGCGGAGTTGAAAGCGATAGGCGCCGACTCGGCCGAGCCGCGCGCGCGACGTATCCTGGCGGGTCTGGGCTTCAGTCGCGAGATGCAGGACCGAGCCACCAAGAACTTCTCCGGAGGTTGGCGTATGAGGGTGTCACTCGCTAGGTACTTACACAAATAATTAACCTTCTATCTACATAAATAAAAAGAGAAATCCCGACTGACTGACTGATTGACTGAAACATCAACGCCCAGTCCAAACCGTTGTACTTTACCACCACCTTTATTATTACTTACCACCTGTAAAGATTATTTGAATTGATTTGAAAGCTGAAATTTTACACAGAGGTTCCCTTTATAATGTGGACAAGGAATAAGGAAGGAATTCCCGGTAGTATGCTACGTTCCCGTGGGATATTTGTCGACATTCACGCGGGCGAAGCCGCTGGCAAAAGCTAGTTTGCGATAATATGGTAAACGGATAGCCACATAAGAAACATTTGTGGCTTGTTTCACCACTTTGTCATATAAACTTTAAAGTTATCTAGCACTGGCTTTCACACATGTTCGTGAACCCTATTAATTTTATATTTGTTATTTGCAGAGCTCTGTACATAGAACCAACACTGCTGATGCTTGACGAGCCTACAAATCATTTAGATCTGAACGCTGTCATTTGGTTAGACAAGTAAGTGCAGCCACAATTATATTTTATTGTCTTTTATCAATCATAATATATATTATCAGATCTGTTTATGCATTGAGAAATAGAAATATAGCAAATAGTGTTTTAGAAAAAGTTCAGCTTTAAGCGCAGGCCACACTAAAAACGAAGCGAAACGAAGGTGAGTTCGTTAAGTTCGTTTAGCTTCGCTCATGTAGCTACCGCGTCTTTTCATACTTCGGTCCGACGCACAGTGGGCTGAAAATCGGCTTTCATAGACATTCGATTTTTTTTTCGAATTGGTCAAATTTTTTGATTGGAATTGTTTAAAACAATCATGACCTTGAGGTATAATTGGTATGACGTCATAGAACATAGTGGAAGATAGACTTTTGATTTTTTTTCAAAATACTTGTATGGGAATTATCATAAAATCTTCAATATCTCAGCTATCGCATATTTGCGCAAAAGAATTCTTTCACACAAAAAATCTCCTATTTTTTTGCCAATTTTTGATATATTTCACTTTTATGGCAGAGGTGCGATGAAAAAGAAAAAAATAAAAATAATTTTATTATTTTTATTTCTTCATTTATAACGATTATAAATGAATTGAATTACGCATTAGAATAATATAACAAAGAATATATAGCAAAATAGTCTAGGCCATCGTGAGCCGCTTTTTTAATCATTGATTTTTATACTACGTAGCAGAAAAACAGCATCTTATACGTAAAAAAACAATTCTTAAATTGTTGACAACAAATACTCGACTTTATCGGAAGCCTGACCCTTTTAGCCTATAACAATTACCGAGAATTATTGCTAATAGGTACCTACCTATTAACTAATAGGTAGGTGATCACTGATCACCTAATTTAAGTTTTATTATGACAATGAAGGGTTTTTAGGCTAATTACTAATCGTTCTCCAGAGGAACTTACAGAATCACTGTGCAGGTGCCTAATGAGTTATAATCATTAGGGTTAATTTAGTTCTGTACAGATATCTCACAGGTATTTAAAGGGCAGTATTGGGAACAATTATTCAGTTCACATTGATTTCCCCTTGTGTTAACAGTGAAATTGTGCTTGCAAAAAATGGAGAGTTTATCTACTTACCTAGATTTCTTCATGATTTTGAAGAATTCGGGGAAGTACAGTGACAGCCTTGCACTGTATAATGCTGTAGTTTCTCGTTTGAACTTAAATCTCTCCGATGAAGATAATTTAACATTAAAAGAATATTGCGGAAGGATTACACTAGCTATTACAAGGAAATGGAAGCAAGCCAACAGAAAACTGGAGTGTTTCTTAAAGGAACACAAAAACTGGCTTGAGACTGATATTGATTGGCCTAGTTGCATAAAAGTACCTGCTGCTTCAGGCATTGTGGATTCTGAAGTAAATGCCATATCTCCTCAACCTTCCACATCTACATCAGCAGCAATATCAGTTGGAACAATGACAAAAAGAAAGGCACCAACTCGTAAACCATTTCAAGATCTAGGAAAGAAACAAAAAAGAAGGAGAATTACAGATCAAGAAAATTGTGAGTCCAGTGAGATAGGACTAGGATATGGACTCCTCCTCCTCCTCCTGTGGCAACACTACAGCTAACAGCTGATTTGAATTTGTTCTTGATAATTTTATCTTAAATATTTAAATTTTATGTTTGTGAGGCCTATTTCCAATTACTCATCAAGTAAATAGGATAATACTGTGTATTTTGTATTAGATTCACATACTAAGTGCAAAATAAGTGATATTATATCAATGTGAATCGGTGACAGTTGCCGGCACAAGTGAATTTTTGCATTGTCATCTAGTTATCAGGTACAATATTCAGTAATTTACTTTCTTTTATTTTGTTTACGTGTTATAACATTACACCAGCAACTTATTTCACTTTTAATACGGTTACTTGTTGATGCCAATGACCTTTGTACGTAAACATAACCCTAATTTGGTTTGGTGACAGAACTCCTTGCTTGTCATCTAATCTAAATTTCGAAATTTCGTTTTCTTTTTAAACTAATCATCTTTTAAACTGCTGCCACAACTACCTACTCTCTTCTAATTTGTTTGTCTTTTCCTTATTAATCATGATGACTCGCAGCGCCCGTGCTCGCCATGAAGAGTCCAAACTCAGCCAGGCTTTGAGCGAACTAAAGGCGTCAAAGGAGTACTGTGACCAACTAAATAAGGAAATATATGACAATGAAAGAGTGCTCTTTGATGCCCATGAATTGAATAGGAAGTTAAAAAATGAAATGGCTCAGATACATATTCAATACAATGATGCCATAGAAGCCCGGGATAGACTCCAAATTGTTGTGGACGGGTTCAGCCAATGTAGCATAGAGTATGAACAAGCTCTTAGTCACAAGCATTTACTTCAACAGCAGCTGCATGAGGCTCAAAGTCAGATTACAGAACTTGAGACCACAAATCTTAACATCACTGCCTCGCTGAATCAAAGTCTGTTCAGCGAATTGGTGTCTATTGCCCCGTCAATGGTTTCTGCCATAAACTCCACATGCAATATTGATTTGACAGGTAATGATGAATCAGAATCATGTAATTCAGTAAGGGTAGTCACCAGTAAAAACAAGCTAAAAAAATACATTAAAATTAATAAATACATTGTAAAAACTCAAAAAATGGTAAAAAAACAAAAATTCTTCACCAAAAATGTTAAACTTCATAGAGATAGATTAAATTTAGTTAAACAATTAGATAACTATTCTTTTAATTTGGAGCAAAGCAATAGGAAATACAACATTGACACACAGGCCTTGCAATCTCAACTTGACCATCTAAAGGAGAAACTTAGTTTAATGACCGACAAGTATAATACCTCCGAGGATCTGATAAGGGAATCTGTGTTGGCTATGAATGAGCTGGTTAACTCACAAACCAACAACTGTGAGTGTTGTCAAACAGCGTCCAATGTACCTACACCAGACCATTCATCGTCAACATGCAATACCACCTTTCCGCAGCCTTGTGTTGATTTGACAATTCCTGTTATTAATAGTTCCAATAAAAAACATTGTAAACCAATTGTAAATAATGAGATTGTATTATTTTGTGATGAGATTGGAAAGGATTTAGGTCACTTGTTAACACATAATTATCCGGGACACTCAATAATTAATTACTGTATGCCTGGTTGTTCCTTACTTTATATTATGAAAGAAATTATTAAATGTAACTTTAGTCAGGAAACAACATTATTAATTTTTATGGGAAATAGGGGAAATGTGAACAAAGGGGAATTGCTCAAATATCATAAAACATTGTGCAACCTTAGATTGAAAAAAATTGTGTTGTTTACATTCCCTTATAGTAACAGTTTGCCACAGGAAGAAAATAACATAAGATTTGACATTAACATAACTTTGCACAATTTGACATATAATGATAGTCTATTCCATTTAATTGATACTAACAATTATGTTGGTAGTAATTTGTATTTGACAAAAGATAGACATAATATTGTTATGTACTATCTTTCTAATTATCACAAAAGACAGATAGCTGTGTCGCTATCATATTTTTTTTCTATTTCAGCCAAAAATTTGGCTAAACAACTTGCTTCTTTTGAGCAATGCAATGACATTTTAAACAATTCTGCCAATAATTTGGCCACAATTATTAATGACATTGATTTTCATTTAAATTAGAAATTAGGACAAAAGAGGCAACCTCTTGCAAAAATGTAAGGAAGGTAAAATCAAATAAAAGTGTAAAAAATTTAAATAGTATCAACCTGGTGCATCAAAATATTCAAGGTTTTTTGAACAAAGATTTAGAAGTAGAATTATTCTTGAATTGTAACGATATAGACATTCTTTGTTTGACAGAACATTGGCTTAAAAGCCACCAGTTCATGTTCAATTTTAGTAATCACCAGGTTGGTAGTTCGTTCAGCAGAGTAAATGCTATACACGGTGGCTCATTAATTTT
Source organism: Cosmia trapezina (assembly GCA_905163495.3). Taxonomy (NCBI): domain Eukaryota; kingdom Metazoa; phylum Arthropoda; class Insecta; order Lepidoptera; family Noctuidae; genus Cosmia; species Cosmia trapezina. Next base: position 22,335,384 of record LR991022.1, read on the forward strand.
TAGTAAATAAACAGCTTAAATTTAAGGATCGTAAGGATATTGTGAGCCTATCTGTTGAGCGGACAATTGAATTAGCCTGTATAGAATTGGAGCAGTTCATTATATTAAGTGTGTACAGGCCTCCATCAGGATTGTATGACTGTTTTGAAAAGGTTATGGATGAAGTATTGCACAAAATCTATAATTCTAACAAGTCTATCATCACTTGTGGTGATTTTAATGTTAATTTGTTAGAAAATTCTGGGTCAAGTACTAAAATTATAAGTTTGTTTCAGTCATACAATCTTGCTAACCAATTTTTAGAGCCCACTAGAATAACTCCCACTAGTGCCACATGCCTAGATAACATTTATACAAATATTACACCAACCCACAAAGAAATTATTAATTTATTAGACTCAGATCATTGCGGACAATTGATTACCATTCCAAATCTAATAAAAAAAAATACTAAAAAGGATATCACTGTTAATCCAAAAACAGCTGATCGTTTGGAATCATTTAAAACTAAACTTTTGAGTAAATTACCACTTTTGTCAACTAATGATGACCCTAATGAACAATATAATGATTTTTTTAATATGTATTGCACACAATTTGATAACACTTTCATTCCAAAGGCATTCTCGGTTAATAATAACACTTGCTTCAGTGACTGGGCCACCATTGGTATACATAAAAGTAGAAAACGACTTTATGAGTTGTATGATGAACGGACTTGTATTAACACTGCTGAATTTAATTTATATGTTAAGAACTATTCTAAATTATTTAAAAAAGTTTGTTGTATGGCCAAGTCACGTTACTTGAGTACAAAAATAAAAAATAGTAGTAATGTAATAAAAATGACATGGAATATCATTAATAGCGAAACAGGAAGGTCAAGCAACCGAAGTAGTGACTACAGCCTTGCTATTGATGACAACATAATTAAATCAGATTCCCAAGTCGCCGCGGCCTTTGAAAAGTTCTTCGCTGAGATTCCCGTATCAACTACTAAATCTCTAAGGTCATCACCCACTGCTGCAGAGTCTTTACTTAAAGAAAACGTTTCAGTTTGTGATTCTGAGTTTAATTTCCAATATGTTACCTGTAGAGACATAATTAAAACCTTTCACACATTAAATATTAAAAAGACTGCTGATCTATGGGGTAATTCTGTGGACGTTGCTAAATCAATTATAAACATTGTAGCACCTACTTTAGCAGTTATTTTTAACAATTGTATTGACCGTGGTGAGTTTCCTGATCTTATGAAATATAGTAAAATAATACCGTTGTTTAAATCGGGTAGTACATCTGACCCTACTAATTATAGACCTATTTCAGTGCTACCTACCTTTAGTAAAATTTTTGAAAAAGTTATTTTAGATCAACTGCAAAGATTTTTTAATAAACATAAATTATTACATAACAAACAGTTTGGTTTTACAAGGGGTCGTTCGACTACTGATGCCGGTGTTGAACTTTTAGGTCATGTTTATAATGCATGGGAGGATAAATGCGATGTTTTGGGCATTTTTTGTGATTTGTCCAAGGCATTCGACTGCGTTCTTCATGAAACATTAATCAGGAAACTGCATCACTACGGAATCCGGAACGCCTCTCTGGATCTTCTCACTTCTTACTTAAGTGATAGGATTCAAAGAGTTGATGTTAACGGGAAAAGATCACCCGGATCCGTAGTAACAATGGGGGTCCCCCAAGGATCAATTCTTGGCCCGTTTTTGTTTCTTATTTATATTAATGACTTGCCTTACCTCATAAAGGATAATCATGATATAGTGTTGTTTGCAGATGACACTTCACTTTTATTTAAATTCAAACGTCAGCAGCTGGTTACTGACAATGTAAATAGCGCCCTCGCAAAAGTAGTTAACTGGTTTAATGTTAATAACCTACTTCTTAACGAGAAAAAAACTAAGTGTATTAAGTTCACTATACCTCATGTTAGACAAGTAAAAACTAGTGTTCTCATAAAGGGTGAAGAGTTGATTCCCGAAGATACCACAGTGTTCTTGGGCATAACTTTGGACGCCAAACTTCAATGGGGCCCCCATATAGATAAATTGTCGAAAAAGCTTAGCGCTGCAGCATACGCCGTTAGGAAAATTCGTGATTTAACTTGTTTAGAGACAGCCCGTTTAGTTTACTTTAGTTATTTTCATAGTGTGATGTCGTACGGTATTCTGTTGTGGGGAAATGCCGCCGATATTCAGACAATTTTTGTTTTACAAAAAAGGGCTATTCGTTCAATTTACAAATTAAGTCCCAGACACTCCCTCAGAGATAAATTTAAAGAAATTAATATAATGACTGTGCCTTCTCAGTATATCTATGAAAATCTTTTGTATGCTCATAAAATATCAATTTGTTTAAAAAATACAGTGACGTCCATAATGTGAATACTAGAAACAAACACAAATTTGTTGTTCCTACAACCAGGCTTAAGAAAATAAGTGGTTCGTTTAGTTGCCAATGTATACGTTTTTATAATAAACTACCTAGCCACATTCAAGAACTAAGCCTTAATAAATTCAAAAATTGTATAAAGCGGAAACTTTGTCAGAAAGCCTTTTATACTGTCAAAGACTATATTGAGGACAAAAAGGCTTGGGATTGAGCTGCTCCAATAAATTTACACTATTAATGTTGATTTAAATACCTTTTACATATTCTATACAATGACATGAATATTTACTTTGTAAAGTATTACTTATACTATTTTTAATTATTGTGAATGTGAAGACTACGTGGATCATTGTTTTTTATTTATTTTATCCTTTTCTCAGTTTTAGTTATAGTCTGACAGTTTGAGTAATTTATGCGGCCTACCCAAATGTCTTTTCTTTGGTATTGTTCGTCGAATCGTTAAGCTCCTTAAGTTTTGAGTTGAGCTGCACGATTACTGACAAATGCGTGCACTGACTGGACAGGTCCACTCAATCTGTGTGGTTCTTTCATCAAAAGACCATTTCAGACTGCAATCTACATGGTCTTCACATGATCTGACCAAGATTATGTCTGGACTTTAAAAGAGACTGTGACCTCTGAGTTTGTTTCGGCGTTTCTTCTCAGAGTAGTCAGATAGGAAACGTCGAACTCATCTAGTTTAAAAAAAAATATGTTTGACGTGTAAAAGTGTTTGTACAAACCTACTTACAGAAAATAAATCATTTATCATTTATCATTTATCATTTATCATAGCATATGCTGCTATCATAAAGATGAGACAAGAAGGAAAGGAGAATATTGCTTCAGCACTAGAATTCATGTTGACAAATCCAGGAGCTGCTGATAAGTTCAATAATTTAATTCATCAATCGTCGGCCAAGCAAGTTTTCACACCCGAGAAGGCACTTGGCATATTTCTCTCTTTAAAATTATCTAAGTGGCAATATATAACATTGAGAGAAACAGCCATACGTGAAGGCGTAAAAGATTTGTATCCATCTTATTACAAAGTTCAACAGGCGAAATTACAATGTTATCCTTCCAAACAAACAATAACAGTGACGGATTCATCAGCAAAAATTTCTCTTCAAGGATTATTAGATTTAACAGTCAAAACAATCTTCGACAGTTTACCTGAGTGCGTAGAACAGAAACAGTTAATATTAATATCGAAGTGGGGATTTGACGGTGCGTCTAGCCAGAGCAGATATAAACAGACAATGGACAGTGAAAATGATGATTGTAGTGTCTTCATGACATCATTAGTTCCGTTAAAACTAATCAATGGCAGTGACACCATATGGAAAAACCCGAAACCCTGTTCTTCATCATTTTGTCGTCCCGTGCGATTTAGCTTCATGAAAGAAAGCAAACTGGTTGTCAATGAGCATTTAGACAGTATGAAAGAAGAAATAAAAGCGTTGAGACCGACAGATAGTGGCAGCAACAAGGTCACCCATGACCTTAAGATGACCATGGTCGATGGCAAGGTCTGCACTTACATCTCTGAAGCCAAAGCCAGCTCAGTTTGCTATTTATGTTTGGCAAAACCTTCAGAGATGAACAATTTAACGGAAGTGTTAAAAAGGCCTGTTTCTGAGAATTTATACGAATTTGGGCTGTCTTCGTTACATGCACGCATCAATTGCATGGAATGCCTTTTAAATATTTCTTACAGACAAGATCTTAAAAAATGGATGGCAAAAGGGGAAGAAGATAAAGCTATTCTGCAGGCAAGGAAAAAAACAATCCAAGACGGTTTCAAGCGGGAACTGAACCTGATCATAGGTGTGGTTAATCAAGGCTCAGGAACAACCAACGATGGAAATACAGCACGGAGATTTTTTGAATTTCCGGAAAAAACCGCAGCCATTACGGGTCTGGATGAGAATTTGATTCGGAGATTTGCTGTTATTTTACAGGCTATTACATCAGAAGAAAATATATATATTGAAAAATTTAAAGAGTACTGCCTAAAGACAGCAGAGAGGTATTTGGCACTTTATAACTGGTATTACATGTCGTCAACTGTGCACAAGTTACTTGTACATGGGGCAGATATTATAGCTTGTAATGCAGTAGTACCAATTGGGTGTCTTTCAGAAGAAGCATCAGAGGCTCGTAATAAGGACTTTCGAAGATTTAGATGTCATCATTCAAGAAAAAAGAGCAGACAATGTTCTAATGAAGACATTCTAAACATGCTTCTTCTCACTTCAGACCCTCTCATTTCTTCAGTTAGACCAATATTATGGATGTAAAGAACAGAAAAGCTCTCTTCGCTGAAACTCGGGATCTTTTGGATAACCTGCAAGAACCCGATGTCGAATTTTGCGATATAAATCAATTAGATTCCGAATCTGAATCAGAATCAGAATGTAGTGATTGTGACTAACAGTAGGTTAAGATGTTTTTGTTTATTTACTAACTTTTTATTAGTTTTACTTTTGTTAGTATTAATTTAGAGCATGTCTGTAAATAATCAATTAAATTTTATTTTTAGAATGTATTTAGATTTAGGTACTATTTTTGTTCTATTTTTTTTTATATAAAACTATTTAAAATTTAAATGTAAGTCATATTTGTAGTTGTATATTGATTATATGTTTAACTGTTATTATACCCTAATGATAATAACCCATTAGGCACAGTGATTCTGTAAGTTCTACCTCTGGAGAACGATTAGTAATCAGCCTAAAAACCCTTCATTGTCATAATAAAACTTAAATTAGGTGATCAGTGATCACCTACCTATTAGTTAATAGGTAGGTACCTATTAGCAATAATTCTCGGTAATTGTTATAGGCTAAAAGGGTCAGGCTTCCGATAAAGTCGAGTATTTGTTGTCAACAATTTAAGAATTGTTTTTTTACGTATAAGATGCTGTTTTTCTGCTAGGTAGTTTAAAAATCAATTATTAAAAAAGCGGCTCACGATGGCCTAGACTATTTTGCTATATATTCTTTGTTATATTATTCTAATGCGTAATACAATTCATTTATAATCGTTATAAATGAAGAAATAAAAATAATAAAGTTATTTTTAATTTTTTTCTTTTTCATCGCACCTCTGCCATAAAAGTGAAATATATCAAAAATTAGCAAAAAAATAGGAGATTTTTTGTGTGAAAGAATTCTTTTGCGCAAATATGCGATAGCTGAGATATTGAAGATTTTATGATAATTCCCATACAAGTATTTTGAAAAAAAATCAAAAGTCTATCTTCCACTATGTTCTATGACGTCATACCAATTATACCTCAAGGTCATGATTGTTTTAAACAATTCCAATCAAAAAATTTGACCAATTCGAAAAAAAATCGAATGTCTATGAAAGCCGATTTTCAGCCCACTGTGCGACGTATGCAAAGACGAGGTCTCAGTGTGATCTGCGTTATATAGGGCGTCGTCAATGTCACTCATTCACTCATATGTGTGTTTCGGTCTTACTCCTGGATACTGTGGCTAAAACCGCGGAAATATTTGCGGTGAACCGCTTGTCTACCTTATTACTGTACAAATTACGGTACATAATAAGGTTGAAAAGTGGTTCACCGCTAATGTCCGCGCGATGGTACTTATTCTTTTGCATTGTTTCTATATCGAATACAACAACGTACCTTTTTCAGCTACCTTCAAGGATGGAAGAAGACTCTGCTAGTAGTGTCCCACGACCAGTCGTTCTTGGACAACGTATGTAACGAGATCATTCACTTGGACACGCAGAAGTTGTACTACTACAAGGGCAACTATTCCATGTTCAAGAAGATGTACGCACAGAAGAGGAAGGAGATGATCAAGGAATATGAGAAGCAGGAGAAGAAGATTAAGGATTTGAAGGCGCATGGACAGTCGAAGAAACAAGCTGTGAGTTCAAGTTATTAATTCGTTTATTGGGCACCTTTGGTGATATTCCCATGGTCCGCGGGCGACGGAGGACGAGTAAAAACAAATGAGGACGTCAGTCGTTTTAGCACACCGCTGCTCACGGTATTGCGATACCAGAGATACAGTACGGCCGATTTATCTTGGTAAGTCCGAACTTCGCGCAAAAGGTTGCGCAGTAACATGTTTTAGGAACCAAATGGTGACATGAGGCGAGTGTGAGTGAGAGAACATGCGCTAAAGTTCATAGTGCCTATGTTCAGACTTGCCATATTTTCTTATTGTATTTTTTTTTCAATACTGCTTACCGTTCAAATCCTTTAAATATTTGCGGATGATGTCACTGACACTGACATAACAACTGACAGTTGTTTATTAAACTTAAACAATAAAAAAAACACTAGCCAAGTGTTTTTTTTAATGTCAATCTAAAAATCAATTAGGAGGGACTCAAGAACGGCTGGTCCGATTTTTGTCTCCGCCCTGAATAGCAGAATAACTATTAAAACATAGGATTTTTTTTTCTTGACAGAGCAACGTCTGTCAGGTCCGCTAGTTTTTCATAATACTTAACGAATGTTTTGAGACTTAAAATCATACTTCCTTGTTTTCTTACTTTCCTGCTTGTTATTTGGTTTTGCTCGATTGCGTCGAAGCCGATGGTATTATATAAGTACAAGTTATGTTACGTTCATAGTAACCGACGTTTAAAATCTGGTCGTAACAAAGTGATTACACAGCGCCATAAGTGGTACATAGCACCAAAACATGGCCAAAAATGATTTCTTATCTACGGTTACCGTACGTTTTGTTATTCCTCAAATAGCTAAGTAGTTACTGCATCAAACGGCGAAACGCTCAAAGCGCTTGCGCGACAAAACGCTCCACATATCGGTCGGAAGTTACCGTTTACATAAAGTGGTTACACACTTGTTTGGGTCGGCATGATGACGTTTCAGCGCAGCTGGGTGGCAAAATATGTATTCGATTTTGCCGCGCGGATCATGCCGACCTGACCAAGTCTGTAGCACCCCTGGTGTTTTCATTCTTTAAGAGGAAACGTGGGTGCTCTTTTCTCCATACAAAAAGATACAAACGCTCTCGCCTGTTTTCTTTCTGGTTAATGACCATAAAGCAATGATTTTTTACAGAAATATAAATATCAGTTAATTGTATGCCCCTATGTTTTCCTTTTTGATGATATATTATTTTTATAGGAACTAGAACCCTCAAAAAATGCTCAAAATTGTCTATTCAGACCGCTGTCAACAGACGCCTAGTGTACCAATTTGACAACTATTAACGAAAAAAGAAAAACATAGGGGCATAGTACATATCCTTCTTATTCAGTTTATGAAATATCTTTTAAATTGGTCCAATATTGGAGGAGGAAATAGGCGAGAGCCAAACCTCGAAATGTGACTTTTTACATAGGCTATTTAGTCGGATCTGCAGTTGTCCTTACCGCACGAAACCGAGGGCGGAGCGCTCGCAGAGCGACAGCAATACCTTCTTAAAATACCTAATTTTCAAAAGTCTGGCCGCCCGCCTTTCCTCTTAACGGTCTTCATTTTAAACACTAGTGCAGTTAACACTAATGAACTTGACATACATTTAGGCAAAATTGTATTTACTGTTTTACTTTTTAACTTGAATAAATATTATTTATTTATTTATGATAACAGGAAAAGAAGCAAAAGGATACGTTGACCCGCAAACAGGAGAAGAACCGCAGCAAGGCTCAGCGTGAGGACGAGGACAGCGCGGCGCCGACCGCGCTGCTGCAGCGGCCGAAGGAGTACATCGTCAAGTTCTCCTTCCCCGACCCGCCGCCGCTGCAGCCGCCTATACTCGGCTTACTCAGTACGTACTACCAAAATAATAGGGGTGATGCCTGGGTAAAAAAAAGAAATCCTATTTAGTTTGTCAGTCAGATAATAAAAAAATATTAGACACGTATTTTATGCTTTGTCATCATATTAATAAAAGATGACTTAGATAAAACGCATTAAAGTTGGGGAGTCGGGGTTAGATACGTCACAACTACAGAGGGTAAGTGTAAACACTGTCATGCTTGTAAGGGGTCATTGTACTCATCATTATGAACAACTTTTACTATGGAACCAAACCTGAAATCACGAAAAACAAGTCAGCGGCTCCCTACGTTTTTACGAGTTTGATGTAGTTAGATGTCCTGAACAGCTGATTTTTTTTTCGCGATTTCACGTTTGGTCCCGTAGTAAAAAATGTTCATAATGATGAGTACAATGACCTCTTAAAAGGATGACAGTGTTTACACACTAAGAGTGACGTCATGCCACATTTTAACTCTATGTATATCTCTATGTATGTCTCTTATCTTATAATTACGTAAAAAAAAATAAAAAAATACGTGTCCAATATTTTTCAATAATCTAAATGACGGACTAAAAAAAATTGTCATCATCCCTATTGAACTACAAGTACTACCGGGGCGTTTATAGCTGTACAGGGATCTTTTATCGCGTAGCCAAAATCGAACTATCGTCGCTCGCTTGTTTTTTAATATATTTCACAAAACAATTGCACTAAATGTTTACCAACAGCGATACCTTACCAACGTCATTCGAGTGCTTGATTCGCTTTGCCCTCACCGTACTTAGTCACAAGAAAAAGTGTCCATACTCAGAGGAGTGAGCTCACACATTATTAAATAGCGTTATATAATCAAGTGAAGTCACTGCGCCATTTAGTGTCAGAGGTATCAAAACGAAACAGAATTCGACTATCTTTTGACGCGGTAGGGCGAATCTAACGATTTAAATCTTTGCCGCTGCCATCATGTTCATGACAGCCGTCACTGGGTCTGTTTGTGGCGGCCACCGCTTTTCTAGGAAACCAAAATTATCGGAAATCTTACTTTACTTTTCAATTTTATCAACAGATGTGAACTTCAACTTCCCCGGTCAGAAGCCTCTGTTCCGTGGCGTAGACTTCGGCATAGACTTAAACTCGCGTATCGCCATCGTGGGCCCCAACGGAGTGGGCAAGTCCACCTTCCTCAAACTGCTTGTGGGTGACCTAGCGCCTATACAAGGAGACCTCATCAGGAATCATAGACTGGTAAGTAGTCTTACGGTTTTATGTATTTTAAAGGTTTTTGGAAACTTGGCTGTTGTGACCAAAATAACAATTACACTGACCTACCTGGTTTTTCTGTTTATTCGAATAACACACCAAAGTAGGTAGGTAGTTATTTTACTCTGTTCATGTTAGCAACTCTTGCGTCAACCAAAAGAACATGGTAATGTATCAACTACCTGTACCATACCGTTACCGTTTTTACCTTCACCACCAAAATGAAATAATAGTACGAATAGAGGGGAAATTAAGCGTATCAACCTGTGGAGTAGACTGTAAGATTACGCTGGTTGTTCTTGAAGATGACGCGCTCGTCACTTGGTCGCCATAATGTCCAGCTAATGCACATGTGTGTGTGTGTGTGTGTTGTGCTAATGTGTAATGCTTGTGGGTACTGCACAGCCAATGGCGTGCCGACTTAGTGAGCGTATACAGACATTCACTATGAAATTCGTCCCATCATGAGCTATATACAGAACACAACCTGTAGAGCAAAAGCGCGATTTTCAAAAGTTCAGTTTCATTTATTTCTCTATGCATCACAAAAGTACCATTTATTTCTCTATGCATCACAAAAGTACCATTTATTTCTCTATGCATCACAAAAGTACCATTTATTTCTCTATGCATCACAAAAGTACCATTTGTTTCTCTAAGCCTCACAAAATTTAACCCCAAAAATTACTCTTGTAGCGGATAGGTCGTTTCGACCAGCATTCTGGCGAGCACTTAACGGCGGAAGAAACCCCGGCCGAGTACCTACAGAGGTTGTTCGGGCTCCAGTACGAGAAGGCGCGCAAGGCTCTGGGCACGTTCGGGCTCGCCAGTCACGCGCATACCATCAAGATGATGGACCTCAGTGGAGGGCAGAAGGCCAGGGTCGCGTTAGCGGAACTGACCCTTATGGCGCCTGATGTCGTTATTTTGGTAAGATATTATATCTATTATAATTTTAGGTTTCACGACATGTTTAGTTTTAGATGTCTCCGTTCCGACCCTTGAATGTACCTTCAACCGTTTTTCTGAGATACGCCTAGATTGGATAACTTTTAAAAATAATTTCGTAGATAACATTTACTCGTTAAACTGTCTACAAAACTCATTCACGTATCGGAAATTCGGAACGAGCGAATGTTACATCATGCCGTATTAGAAAGATAAGCCAGTCAGCAGGTTGGTAGCGCGACTGACTGCCTACGGTAATAGATAGCTCATTTTCATTAGTCGATAACTCGATCGATATATAGCATGCGGGGAATCCCCGCTGCCGGGGGAATCCCTGTAGTGGGCGTAGCGACCAATGAAATTCATCGGTCGGCAAAAACCATGCGCATAGGGCTCTTATGCACCCCGCATACGAGCACTATCGACCAATGAAAATGAGTCTTTAGGTAAGGAACACTTAGTAACGTGTTATACGTATTTCTTATTAGTTAAATTCAATAACTACAGTGTGTTTTATATTGAACGCCGTACGTAATACTATTGTTGTCTTGTGTGTACTACAGGACGAGCCTACAAACAACTTGGACATCGAGAGTATAGACGCGTTGGCGGACGCGATCAACGACTACAAGGGAGGCGTGGTCATAGTCTCCCACGACGAGCGACTCATCAGGGAGACTGACTGCGCGCTCTACGTCATCGAGGACCAGACCATCAATGAGGTACGCTTTTGTTATACATACTTTTTCTTTCCAACGTACAGAGACATAAAACAACTGGCTAGTTGCTTCAGCGAATCAGCGCAACGTTCCTCTTAAAGACTTGTTATGAAACATTGTTGCTGCAACAAAATTATGTGCTACTGGAAACACAAACTCAATACATACAGGCACAGATTAATACAGATGGGACACTCCGCAAAATCATTTAAATAAAAAGCGACTCTTGCTACGACACAATAAAGTGCAATTCAGGTCGCACAACGCTTACTACCTACAGTTGAATATAACTGTCTATCGCGTAACTCTTATACCTTCTGACCTACTGAATTAGCCCCGCGGACGGGGCCCGCCGCATACTTGTAGCTTCATACCTAAATTGCGGAGTGTCCCATCTGTATTAATCTGTGATACAGGTAGGTAAACCAGAGAAGGTATGCGCTTCGTCTGTCTTCGTATTTCTGAATTAGTACGAACGTTGCGCCACAGAGTAACCCCCCACAGAGGCAAAGCTTCTTACTAAGAAGCTTTCTGTACAAAGCGCTTTCCCGTAGGTAGTGCATCTATCTTTGCGCGTTTGTATGAAGTTTTCTCTAGCGTTACTCCGGTCGTCATTTCTTATTCAACTGTGTTTTGGAATTGCATAGAGGTGTTAATCTATAATTTTGTAATCATGGTAGGTAATACAAATATAGGCAAGTACTTCCATGGTTGTAACAGCTATAAATTAGATCTCATCATTGCACGTTCGAGCCGAAGCTTTTCTTGGGATTTGTACTATAGTCTATGTAGTACATACAATGTTGCCAGTAACATGTTTTCCGCAACCCATAGACATGTTGCTGAAATAATCTTATTCAATTTTTCTTTACCCTGAATATTAGGCTTTGAAAAGTACATTGAGCCTAAAGCCTAAAATGTATAAACAGGCATTACTTACATTAAAACAATAATAAAATGTCTGTTTACTCTATATCTTCCTTTCTTCGCAGGTTGACGGCGACTTCGACGACTACCGTAGGGAGTTGCTGGACAGTCTCGGAGAGGTCATCAACTCTCCGTCGATCATCGCGAACGCAGCAGTCCAACAGTAAACAGCTGAACACGCAACCCATTGTACGATTTGTTGAAATTATTTTACATGTACTTATTATTGCTACTTCCATTATATTCCAAAAAAGTTGATCAATGTTTTCGTAAAGGATTGTATTTATTAAGCGACTTCAAAAAAGAAGGTTCTGTATTCGACCGGTATGTATGTATATGTTCGTATGTCCGTGATTTTCTCAACTAAGGAACCAATTATGATGATTCTTTTTAGGGTTGTAATTGTTGAAAAGTTACGGTAGATAAATTCTTTGTAAAGTGTTATAGGGTTGTGACCAAAAACATTGTTTTGTAAATAGGATGTCTATGTAACTTTCTTGTCTTTCTGGGCTGCGTTAAGAAGGCAGTACGTCAGGTGTTACGTGAAGAGGTGACGCTTCACCAGCCCTGAATTTTATTCCCTGATCTTCTTAAGCGTACCGCTTATTCATAAAACTAGAGTTCTGTATAGATAATAATGAACTCTCGCGCAGCTGCATATGCGCATACGCAGCCCCAAAATGTCAAGAAAGTTAGTCAATAACGATCTCCAGTAAAAAATACAATATTTTTCGCGAACGTATCAGCGTATTACGCAAAGTTATTTAAATGATTGACTGTTATTCATGCATCCTTAGATAATTATTCATGTAAATCTCAAATCCACAAGTGCCATTAGTAATTTTGACAAATAGTACAGCTCTATTATTGTTGAATATTTTAAAATTTACTTAATAATCTAATTCATTATTGTTTAATGTGGTATCACAAGCTTTTACAGAGTATGAGATTATTTTCTTGTCACATATGTGCCTAGTTCATAGCACTTATCAATACTGCTTAGCAAGGACTAATGTTATATCAATGTCTTTGACGGAAAATAAAGTATTATAATTGTTTACATGGCGTTCTCATGTTTATCTGTCGTGCACATTAATAGTTCATGAAAACTACTATTTACTCATTGATCCATGTCATATTTTATTACAATGTAAATAGGGAGAAATTGCAAAACTAGTTTCGTGATAAATGTCTTCCAATGTTTTCAGCCTTTTTCATGATATCACTATAATTTTAACTTTATGATTCCATTTTGATTTACTAAGGGCCTATTTCACGATGTCCGAGTAGCCACTACTTACCGAATAAATTCAAAAATGGAACACATTTTGTATGAAATTATCTGCCAAGTAAGTTAATAGGAACTTAATCGAAGGTGGTGAAACAGGCCCTTATTGTAATCAAGTTAAGCCAGATTTACACGATGTAAGTTTCTTGCCTGTGGCATTCAATTAAATTGAAGCAACAAATGGCTTGCACCGTCTAAACAGTGCAAAGTTTATTGTTACCTCAACTTATGGTATACCACAGGCTATTAAATCGCATCGTGTAAATCAGGCTTTATGATCTCTTTGACGTTACGGTAATCAAATTATAATTTGAACGACAAACTTACTATAGTACCTTACTATAGTAAGTTTGTCGTTTGTCGAATACAATAATAAAAAAATATTAAAATTAGGAATTGTCATGGATCTGTAGCTTAATTAAAATAAAATTGCAGTGTAATCGCTTATTTTAAAATTCTGAGTACTTTTTGTTTGTCTCTGTTGCTAATTTGCCATACTGTGTTGGGCAACGTTTCCTACACACAATTGAATTTAAATGTAACATATTTAAAATATTTATATACATGAATAAATTTTGTTACAAAATTATTAACATCTCTTTTACTTCTACATTTTTTTATCCCGTGATCGGAATAGGTATTTCGGGTCAATGATTTCAAACGTATATGTTAATATGGACATGGCCCCGGAATCCCGGGATTTTCAATTTATCGAGAACTCGATAAAGAAAATCGGGATGGTTAAAGCTTGTCTTTCAAGCAAAATTCTTCTTGTTCACCCTGTTTTGTGTAAGTTTAGAAATAATCTATTTTTATGCGGGTGAACCTTGTTTTTATCCAAGTTCAGATATTACCCGTGGCATATACATACCTACATACATACACACAAATACCTTTAAAAATATTTATAATAAAATATAATCTTAATAATAAAAAAAAATAACGAAAACCTCGTGAAAGCTGAGAGATAGAATCAAATAAAATATCTCTACTTAGCTCACGAGGTTGTTGACATGTGGAATATGAGCTCCGCTGTCATTGTACCTATTGTCGTAACGGCCAAACGGCCAATGGCCTAATGGCCTAGCCTCGACCAACATCTTTCGAGGCTCTCGTTAGGCGGTTGGATCAAGGGCCATTCAGAAGGCAGTACTCCCTTGATACGACTCGCATTGTGTGAAGGTTACTGTCTCTGCAGCCCTAAATAATATAGATAAATATAAAATTTATAAACGACAAAAAATATTAATATTAATCCATTCTGTACCGGGATCTTAATGAGCCGCTATAACACACAGTTCGAGAAACTATATGTAGTTTGATGAATCTCGTACCTATACAAAATAACAAAAAATATGACAAAAAGTCGCCTACCTACTACTACATAATTATTATGTAGTAAGTAGGTAGGCGACTTTTTGGTCCTCACTTTAGTGTAAACACCCGTGTTATACCCGTGTGATATTAATAATAATCGATGGTTTCGTCTACGGCTTTCGAAGTGTCGATGAGCGAGAAACTCCTCGTGCAATTGAGCCTTAAAATCATAAACATCATCATCTTCCTGCCCTTATCCCATGTTACTTGGGGTCGGCGCAACACGTTTTCTTCTTCCATTCTCCCCTGTCAACCGTCACGCTGTCATTCACTCCCTTCTCTTCAAACTCAAACTCAAACTCAAAAACTCAAAGTATGAGGTTAGGTTGTAAATCGAAACCACCTTTTCAGTAAAGAGTATATTTGGATTGTAAACAATAGTAGGTACGTAAACCCTAAATAAACTAATTCGCGTACCGTGAAACCTGCTTACTTTGCCACTTTTTCATGTGTCAAAAAGTTTGATTCACTTTAAAAAAATATAATTATATGAAAACATAATGAGTAACCTACTCCTAGACGTAGTAAATTTCATGAAAATTTATATTATTACTAAATATCTATCTTATTTTTGTAAATTAAAATATTAAAAGCATAAAAACAAATATGGCAAAGTCAGCTGTCACTTCTGGTAAATTTGCCATATGAAATTAAAAATGAAATTAGTGGAGTTTACGAGGTTAAAAAATAATATATTTGCACTCTTCCTTTAACCAGTAAAATAAAAGTGCAAACTTTATATTATTTAGCACTGGCAATATAACTCTTAAGAAGGTGGCAAATTCACCAACCTTTCCAAAATATTTCATAGTAAGAAGAAGTTAGGGTTAGGGTTGTCAAATAAAAATGTTTTCATAGTAGTTAGAAAAAAATAAAAGTAAAAAAATATAATCAGTTGTAATGCGATCAACACGCACTATTATTTGTTGGGACTAGGTATCCATTAATATAGGTTGTTAAGTAGGTAGGTACCTAATATTTTGTACACAAGGTGCTCATGAAATCATTTTGGACCATTTACTGGACTTAAGAAAGTCAAAAGAAGTAATTACCACGATCTTAAATATTACCTATTTCCAATGGAAACAACATTTTAGATGGAAAAGGAAATAAAAAAAATGTAATAGAATATACAGTATTTGCGCAAATAACTAAATCACTTCACATGTTTAATTTGAAGAATCTTCCGATCTTGCCTGGTGAGAAGCCTGACCCAAAACAAAAAAATGCTTTTGAAATTACCAGCCACCCTGTGTACTTTTTGTAAAACAACCTTCATTTAAGCACATGCACTGTGTATTTCATATCTGGGTACCTACCTACTTATATTATAACTAGGTACTTACAACGATAATTTAATAAAAATATTCATAAGAAATTTTGTGGCAGCCCTAACCTCCAACAAAACATGGCAAAGTCACCATCACAGACGTTGTGTTTGGGGTTGTTGAATTTACCAACACCAATTGCGAACTACAGGTAGCTTGTAGCACAGTAAATCAAATTTTATTTAGATAAAGAGCATTATGCTAACATAATATCCAAAAAGTACTTCCGTAGGCAATGCCTTTCCCGTTTGTTTTTGTAAAAGTTCCGGGGCACTAAGTTTTCCGCCACCAACATTCGAAAAAAGTAACCGCCGAAAATTACATCTCAAAAGCAAGCTGGGTTGCCATATCTCATTCGATGTTGCCATTTAACTAATAAATTTTACCATAAAGGCATGAATACATGACAAAAAACTGTTATTAAGATGTAACTACACTTTTTCTCTCAGAAGTTGGCTATGGCAAACTCGGCAACCGTTGGCAAAGTTAGCAGGTTTCACGGTAACACTAACAAATGGCGGCACGAGCCAGGCACATGGCGGCTTGCGCGGTACTATAATGAATACGCGTGTACGCAGTTAGCGTGTGGGCAGCGGACTGGCGCTGACGGACAGTGGCGCGCGCGTCGCCAAGCAAGTGCCTTGCTCGCTCGCTCCCGGCGCGAGGGAAAGAGACAGCACTTCACTCAACATATCGTGACGGCATGCGGCCACGGGACGCTCTGATTGGCCGAGATTGCATTTGGGTTGCTACATACTCCCCCTCCAGTCCTGGAGAACGCCCCCGTTCCTGGACTGGTATATTTGCAGCAGCATTAGCTGGACGTCCGCGATTCCGTTTTGGGATAACGGGTTTTGGTAAGGAGTCGTTGCCACCTCTGTAAGGTGTAAGGTCTTCGGAATGATATTTCCCTACATCTACATTTGGTTGTTCTGTGCTCGCGATGGTGTATGTTGTTGGACTTACCTTTTGAGTGATCTGGTAAGGGCCATCTCGGCGAGGGTAGAACTTAGAAGTTAGGTCTTTTGACCCTTTGCTTAATAGGTGACATTTAAGCATGACTAAATCACCTACCTCGAAGGCGTCAGATGGTCGGCGCGAAGCGTCGGCGTACTGCTTTCTGTTATCCTGCTGGATCTCGACGCGTTCCCGAACAGCTGACAGAGAATGCAGGAAGTTTTCGAGGTAAGGGGTCACTTGTGGGATAAAGTTTTCTTTGGCCCTTATGGCACGAAGGTCGTGAACGACCTCTGTGGGTGATCGCATCTCTCTGCCAAAGCATAAATAAGCCGGTGACTTGCCTGTTGTGCGACATTTCGCGCTATTTAGGGCAAAACGGATCACTGGCAACTGCTTCGGCCATGAGGTATGGTCATCTGCCAGAGATGGGCCAGCATAGCTTTAAGGTCACGGTTTTTTCGCTCTGCAGGATTAGCTTGTGGATGATACAGCGGGACAAAATTTTGTTTAATGTCGAGGACTGACATACATTGTCGCATCACTGCGGAAACGAACTGGACACCGTTGTCCGAAATAATCCTGCGAGGCAGACCGAACCGCATGAAATATTCCTCGATGAGGACATGAGCGCAGGCTTCCGCTGTTGCTTCTTTTAGAGCAAACAGCTCCGTCCATCGGGTAGCAGTGTCTTCAATGAGAAAGATCCACCGCTCCCCCTGGTCACCCTCCGGAAGTGGGCCGAACAGGTCCATGGCCAACACCTCATTCCGCTGGCTCATGACAGGTGTCTGGAGTAGGCCTGGAGGTTTGGCGTTGTTGGCCTTATATCGCTGACAGTGGATGCAGGCTAAGACATAATCGGTGATTATTCTCCGCATCCCTGTGAAATAATACAGCTGTGCTACCTTCTGGTAGGTCCTATCGATACCTGGGTGGCCAGCTGTTTGAGAGTCATGTAACTCCTTCAAACTAGCTGCAATTTGACCGGCAGGTATTACTAACTGAGGGGATTCACTCTCAGAGTCTGGATTGTATCGGTACAAGACTCCTTGATCCATGAGGTAACCCCTTTCTAACCATCTTTTAGATGCAACATCATCAGGTCCTTCTAGCTCTTTAACAATCTTTTCCACTTCAGGGTCCGAAGTCTGTTCCAGGCGAAGCTGACTAGGTGTCTTCGCAGGAAGATCGCAGATGACTGTACAAATACCACAGCTGTCGCTTGTGTCGCTGGAACAAATCGGTCTACTCAGCGTGTCTGCCACAACATTCGCCTTCCCTGGTGTATATTCGAATTGGATATCGAAAGATTGGAGCTTCAGAGCCCAACGGACTAATCTGCCTGCTGGTGATTTAAGTGATAGCAACCAGCGTAGAGGCTGATGATCACTGCCAATCACCACTGGTTGACCGTCTAGGTAAGGCCGAAAACGCTCCACCGCCCACACTACAGCGAGTACTTCACGTTCCGTGGTGGAATAGTTGCGTTCCGCTGCGTTGAGGAGTCGGCTGGCATATTCAATTGGCCTTTCCTGATTGCCGTCGCCCTGCAATAAAACTGCGCCCAAGGCGTAGTTACTTGCGTCAGTACGCAGAATGAAAGGACGGCTGAAATCGGCTTGCACCAGTATTGGAGCTGTGGTCAGTAGATTCTTCAGCTCATTAAATGCTTGGGTCTGTTCTGAGCCCCAAGACCATACTTGACTTTTCCTAGTCAGGCGTGTCAATGGTTCGGCAACTTTTGAGAAGTTGGGTATGAATTTTCTGAACCATGAACAAGTTTGTAAAAAGGTTCTCAGGTGCTTTAGGTTTCCTGGTACCTTCATCTCGATTACAGCACTCACCTTCCCTGGGTCGGTGGAAACACCTTTTTGTGTAATAACGTGACCGAGATATTTAACGCTTTCCCGAGCAAATGCGCACTTCTCCCTATTCACGTGGAGGTTAAACTCGGCCAGACGTTTAAAAACTGCTTCGAGGTCTTGCAGATGCTGTTGGTATCCCTGAGATATTACCAACGGATCGTCTAAATATGCTAATAAAGTTACATCTTGTAAAGCAGAGCAGGATCGGAGACGGTCGATGAGACGCTGAAAGGTAGCTGGCGCGTTGCGGAGACCAAACGGCATTCTTTTAAAACGGTACGTACCTAGAGGACAGACAAAAGCCGTTTTGTCTCTATCAGCTTCCCTTACCTTAACCTGCCAATATGAAGATCGAAGGTCTAGCGTACTCATGTAGCAGTCTCGTTTTGTGCTCTGAAGTAGCTCGTCGATGCGTGGCATCGGATATGTGTCAGCTTTGGTGACTGCATTCAAACGCCTGTAGTCGACGCAGAAGCGGATACCACCGTTGGACTTCGGCACCATCAGTGCCGGTGAACACCAAGCCGATTCACACTCTTCTATTATGTCATCCTGTAACATCTTACCTATTTCTGCTTTCATCAGCTCTTTCTTCGAAGGGTTTAGTCGGTAAGGAGGAACAGCAATTGGAGAATGCTCACCTGTATCAATGCGGTGTTCCGCATACGGTGTTGGACCTCCCCCTGCTCTAAAGACGCGTGCGTGTCTGGTGAGGACGTCAGCGAGCGCTTGACGCTCAGCTGGTTTAAGGTGAGTACCTTCATCATCCCTAAGTATATCTGTAGAGGCGCAGGACACGTCACGCGAGGTAGGTTCGAAGCACAAGGTATGTTTTACCGAATTACACTGACCAAAATACCAAACTTCTTTGCAAAAATCAATAACTACTCCCGCGGCGGTTATAAAATCGATACCTAATAACGTCTCGTTATTTGTCGAGTCGGGAAAAATTAAAAATGGAATCGTAATAACTACCGTTTCTAAGCACACCTCTAACGTGGTGGTAAGTACATCCATAGTACGGATTACACCGTCGGCAAGCTTAACTTCGCGTGTCGAAGAGCTGAGGGGATGACCTTGACGTAGAAGGAGAGTATATAGCGTATGACCCGCAATGCAATGTTTGGCGGCCGTGTCAATCAACGCGGTGCCGGAAAAACCCAAAATTTTAATATTAAAAATAGGTCGTAACTCGCGACCAATAGAGGGTCCCGTACGGTCGTTACACAAACATAACTCGGTTAAACATAAATGGGTATTATCCTTTTTATCATAAAAATCACTACATAAAATATTATCTCTATGACATGGATGGGCAATGTCCTTTTTATTTTTAACATCACTATACAAAACATTATTATGGCAAGAATGGACATTGTCCTTTTGATTTTTAAAATTACTACACAAAACATCGTTTTGACGTGGATGGACATTACCCTTTTTATTATTAAAATCGCTACACAAAATATCAGAAAAACATGGATGGGCATTACCCTTTATAATATTAAAATCGTTACACAGATTTCCTGAAATTTGTGAGTTATTCACATTATCATTATTAGAATTACACATATTATTAGAAAAACGTTGTGGGATAACATCCCTTTGTTTATTATAATAGCTACACAGATTTTCTTGCGGAATAAAATTGTTTTCAACATAAATAGAGTCTGACGCGAAGTTTTTAGTAACTAAATGAGATTGCACGGAATAAAAACTTTGATCACTTTGACTTTTACTTTGTTCACTCTCACCTTGGTTCTGCAACTTACGGCACTGTTCTTTGGTGTGGCCAAACCGTCTGCAGTATGTGCAGGACGGCCGTGGCCTCTTTGCCGTGTCCTGCTTCGGTGGAACAGGCGCGGGCGGCGCGGCTGGAACGGGCACGGAGGGCGCGGGCGGAGCGGGCGTACTCCGCGCCGCGGCGGCGGGCGCGCCGTGGGCCTGCGCCCGTGCGGGGACGAGATCGCGCGCGGGGGCGCGGGCGCTGTCGCGAGCGGCGGATTGTGTGGACGCCGGTAATGTAGCCGGCGTTTGTGTTCGTCGCTCACTCGCCGTCGGGTGCGTCACGTTATTTACCTCGTCGAATGAATCTTCGATATTCCGTGCAAGGCGGAGTAGTTCATAGAAACTACGGCACTCCTCTCTTCGTAGCCTTTTTCTTATTCTGCTGTGGAGGAGGCCATAGGTCATGTCTATTTGAGCTGACTCCGTTACATCGTCTTTAGGTAAGCGTGCCAAAAGGGCGCGAATGCGCGCTACGAAAATATCTGTGTTTTCATTGCCCTGTGGTGTCGCAAATATTTCCAAGTAGATCCGATGAGGCGGCCGGCGGTCACCATAGGCACTTATTAAGTTTTCTTTGGCTTCGCGCCATGACGACACAGAGTATTTTATTCCTTGCCACCACGTGGCCGCTTCATCTTTGAATAGGTAGGCTAAACCACGCAGAATGTTTGAATCCGCCACCTGCGCGCAGTCACTATAGGCTTCTATAGCGTCGATAAATGCTTCAACCGACTCCTTTGGTCGGCCGGAGAACGTGGCTTTGCAGCGGGCTAGGGTGTTGTTCCCTAGTAGTGCGAGTGATTCCGGGGTCGATGCACTCGCCCGCGACATCGAGTTGAGCAACTCCCTAAATGCTTCTGTTTGAGAGCGTTGGAGAGAGGCGATAATCGTCGCCACGTTTTCGTTAGAAAACGTAGCGTTAGCATCGATGCACGGCGAGGAAGAAAACGCGGCGTCGGCGTCGCCATCTTGGTAGGCGGGCGCCGCGGTCGGCGTGTTTGGTCGCGAGGGGACGGGTAATGCAACATCTGCATCTTCCCTCCGAGTCAAACTAGCCGCTCTACTCCGTGTCACTGGCATTTTAAAGTTATTACGTACTTCGTCACTGCAAAACTGTCACACTATGTACTATAGGTATTGTCACTTGTCACACGAAAAAAAAAACGTTGGAGCGCCACATATGAGGTTAGGTTGTAAATCGAAACCACCTTTTCAGTAAAGAGTATATTTGGATTGTAAACAATAGTAGGTACGTAAACCCTAAATAAACTAATTCGCGTAACACTAACAAATGGCGGCACGAGCCAGGCACATGGCGGCTTGCGCGGTACTATAATGAATACGCGTGTACGCAGTTAGCGTGTGGGCAGCGGACTGGCGCTGACGGACAGTGGCGCGCGCGTCGCCAAGCAAGTGCCTTGCTCGCTCGCTCCCGGCGCGAGGGAAAGAGACAGCACTTCACTCAACATATCGTGACGGCATGCGGCCACGGGACGCTCTGATTGGCCGAGATTGCATTTGGGTTGCTACAAAAGCATTTATTTCAATTAAACCAATTACAGGCACTTTTGAATTGTCAAAGAGTCGGTCAGTAGGTAAGTCAGAAAGTTGAAGCTAGTTGCCCATTCCAAAACGTAGATCTATGGAGAAGAACGGGCAAGACCACCTCCACGGACACTCTTTTAAATCAAAATATGGTTACAAAATATTGGTTACATCATTCATGTTGAAATTATACATGTGAGAACGATGAACGTTAAAAGCGTCCGTATTAAAAAAATAAAAAAAAAACAATTCAAAATTAAAATTAAAATAAGCCGTGGCAGCTAAGGTATGACCAGCCTCCACCAACAGCGCCCATTGACGAACCTGACATATGGATTCGTTAAATGATCCAACCACACGCGCCACCATCAGCGAGGCATTAGAGTGAGCATGACACACTCTCAGCCGCCAGGGCACATCCAAGTCAAATAAAGACGTACCCAGTAAATGGTAGCTTTAGAGTAGGTACATAGTACTCACACATGTGCTAAGCAATTATACAATACAATGGTGATTGAGTCTACACAATGCAAAGCTATTCTTACAATCTTCAGCAGTTCCAACAGTATGTTCAAATGTTAATTAATTAGTTGAGGTTGTGGAGCAGGACCAGCATGGAGCCAAGCATTTTTATCATTTATGTAATCCCCCAACGTATAATATGCCTGCCTGCATAGTGTGCGTTTTATACAAGTTTTAAATTTCGTCTCATTTAGTTGTAGTATGTGTGGAGGTATTTTATTGTAACATTTTAAACAGTACCCCATGAACGATGAGTCTACTTTAGCCAGCCTGAAACCTGGTTGAGCTAATAGGTCCTTATTTCTAGTATTATAATTATGCCTTTCACCTCTTTTATTAAAAAGATGTAAATTTTTTCTTACGTACATGATGTTTTCGTAGATATATTGACAAGGTACCGTCATGATGTTAATATCCTTAAACAGTTCCCTTAGAGAATCGCGCCTGCGAAGATTATATATGGCTCTGATGGCTCGTTTCTGCAGAATAAAAATGGACTCGATATCTGCAGCCCGTCCCCAAAGTAGAATACCGTAAGACATGATACTATGAAAGTAACTAAAATAGACTAGCCTCGCGGTATCTACATCAGTAAATTGACGGATTTTTCTGACAGCATAAGCTGCTGAACTTAGCCGTCCTGCAAGTGATATTAAATGAGGACCCCATTGTAGCCTTGAGTCGAGCGTAATCCCCAGGAAAACGGTTTTATCGACGAATTCTAGTTTCTCTTGATTCAATACTATCTCACAATCACTACTTTTGACATTTGGTAAAGAAAATCTGATGCACTTAGTTTTTTTCCCATTTAATACTAAATTATTAGCAGTGAACCAATTTTGGATCTGCAGTAGGGCGTTATTAACGTCGTCAAAATTTGTAGCACGTCTATCTACCTTAAAAATTAATGAAGTATCATCAGCAAATAGCACCATTTGTGGTTGATTTTTTAATAAATGGAGTAAATCATTAATATACACTAAAAAGAGGAAAGGACCCAATATCGAGCCTTGTGGAACACCCATTTTAACTTTTAAACAGAGTGAATTGACACCATTTATTTGAACTTGCTGTTGTCTATCATTTAAATAAGATTTTACTAAACTGAGGGCAAGTTTTCCAAGTCCGTAATGCTCAAGTTTCAAGAGTAAGGTTTCATGATCGACGCAATCAAATGCCTTGGAGAGGTCACAAAAAATGCCTATGGCGTCTTGGGCCTCTTCCCACGCGTTAAAAATGTGTTTTAATAAGGTTACACCGGCGTCGGTCGTACAACGTCCTTTGGTGAAACCAAACTGTTGATCGTGAAGTATTTTATTCGTGTTAAAGTGATTGAGCATTTGATTAAGCATTACCTTTTCAAACACCTTGCTGAAAACCGGCAACACGGATACTGGTCTATAATTATTTTTGTCTTTACTGTCTCCGGATTTAAAAAGTGGAATTACCTTACTGTATTTCATTAAATCCGGGAAAACTCCTTGATCTACACAAAAATTAAATATTAAGGCTAAGTAAGGCGCTATAGTCTCAATTATGGAGGTACAGACTTTAATGGACATTCCCCAAAGATCTTCGGTCAGTTTGATCTTAATTTGCTTAAAAGCTTTTATTACTGTTATGGGGTTAATATGCTTAAAGTTAAATTCAATCGGGCAGGCCGAAACGTTCGCCCTTACTAAATCAAAAGACAGCGAGGGCGAGGAGTTTAAGACCTCAGTAGTTTTAAGTGGGATACTGGTAAAGAAATTTACAAATTCTTGAGCAACTTCTTTGCTATCGGAAATGAGACCACATGACGACTCCAGTGTGTAATCAATATTATGCTTTCTGTTCCTGTTCGTTTCACTGTTGATAATTTTCCAAACTGTCTTTATTTTATTATCTGCTGATTTAACCTTGTTGCTAATGTATAAGGCTTTAGCTGCCTTACAAGTGTTCTTAAAAACTCTAGAGTAAGTAGCAACATACTTATTAAAAGTTTCCGTGTTAATATAAGGCTTAAGGCCATACAGCTCGAAAAGTCTTTCCCTACTTTTCCTGAGTCCTTTAGTTGCCCAGTCACTAAATAGAAACTTAGGGCTGATGGTTTTTTTGATCTTCTTAAATGAATTATCGAACTCTGTTTGGACTACCGAAAAGAATTCTTTATACAAAATATTAACATTGTTCATTTTCAGTTCTTGATCATTTAACTTACAAATTAAAGTGTTATTAAATTTATTTAAATTAACAGATGTTATTGGTCTGGATTGTATCTGCACTTTTTGCATAGTTATGTTGGACTCAAAAGTTACGGTTTGACCACTGTGATCAGAAGGGAGATAATCAACAATGGATTTATCTAAATAGTCACAACAACAGAAAACATTATCAATACATGTAGCAGTAGTCGTGGTTATTCGGGTAGGTTCTACAAACACATTTGATAAATTAAATGATTTAAACAAATTTAATAATCTACTGGTATTTGAATTATTTTCTAAAATATTAATATTGAAGTCGCCACAGATAATTACTGACTTATTGCCAGCTGCAAGTCTTGACATAACTTCTTCCATTACTGACTCAAATATAGAGTAGTTTTGATAATTTGGGGGTCTGTAAACTCTTCTCTTTCATATCATTCCTCACACAATCCATCCATCTTTACTTTGGCCTTCCTATGCCTCTCCATCCATCAACATGTATATTCATCACTCTTTTAGCCACGGTCATTTTTTTTTACATTTTTCATCAAAAGTCGAAAACTACGCGGCCTAAAAAAAACTAAAAAATGTTTGAGAATGTGCAAATAGCGTTCTTTTATATGATACCCCACATGCCCTAGTAGCCCCACTTTCAATTTTTAAGACGCCCTATCAGTCCCTTTTGCAAAAAAATAATTTTATTTCTTTCTTATTTGCAAAATAGTTGGGTAAACGTCATCTAGAACTGTTCCAAATTTTAAGTTGATAGCATTAGTAGGTCTTGAGATATCCAGCTGTGACAGACAGACAGACAGACTAAGTCACACCATTAGGGTTCCTTTTTTACCATTTTGGTACGGAACCCTAATACGACAGGCCTTATCACGGACTTGTATAATTTCCCCTTTAACTTGAGGGGCATCCGTGGGTCGCAAGTTGTTCCTGTAACCTGTCGCCATTTCATCCATCCTGAGTTGATCCGGTTCGTTACGTCTCGGTCTACTCGGACAAGCGACCCGAGGTACCGAAAGTCGGTGGAGAAAATCATAATTTAATGCTCAAAGAAGCGTAAGAAATTAGAAATATTGGACTTGGAGAGTATCGTCATCGATGGGTGTCGTCTACGGCTCTCGAAGTGTAGATGAGCGAGAAACTCCTAGTGCAATTGAGCCTAAAATCGTAAACATCGAAATGTCCAAGCGTCCACCTTCTTTAAGAGATTATTGTTTAGGCAATACTTATAGAGGTGATAAGTAATTAGAAATATTGGACTCGAGAGTATTGTTTCTTCATTAATAAATATCATATTATTATAATCTATTAGAATATTCTATCGGTAGCCAACGAATTAAGAATGATATCCCTTCATTCACCATCACTGTGTAGTTTTGATGATGCCTGTACGTCTAGCCTATCTACGGAAATTCGGCGTATTGTAGGTGCACCTACAACACACACCTGCAGTGCTTTTTAAATTACCAGCAACATATCAAGCCCATACTACTAAGGCCATGTCCTAATATAGGTGATTGTCGGCCAAATACTTAAGTTCATTTTGTTCGGCGACGACTAAATCTTCGTGTTATCAAAAGTAAAATCCCTGATGGTGGCCAAGCCAGTGTCAGCCACACGAACCCGAACGCGTCGTCCCGCCGAAAGAGCGCGCGTTTGGGTTTTCCGAATATTAATTACATTGTGACAAACTAAGGGCGAGTGCGCACTGCGGTGCGTTCCGTTAGTTCTGCCGCACTGGTCGGAGCCTACAGTAACAGAACGCATGACCGCAGTGCGCGCACTTCAAAGACATTCCATACTTCACAGATTATGCGTTAGAAAAACGCACCGCAGTGCGCGCTCGCCATAACGCGCGACGATCTCTTAAATATTAGGACACGACAACGTAAAAATCGGGTTGGCGATACTAAGGCAAAAATATCTTTGCATTTTGTTTAGGATTACGACGTGTAATTTTCAACATGGTATATCATGGCAGAAGCAACCGAATACATAAGTACGTAGGCATCACTATTTTATATGAAGTTTAAATAAGTAAATACTTCGAAGCGTACAGTTAGCCGCCGCCGTTCAGCGACGTGATTTCGGCAGGTATGTTGCTACGTTATCGTAGGCCTCTACGCTACGAGCTGCTTAGCTATTTGCTACGACGTAGCCAACTACGCAGAGTTAAGAACATCTGCTACGACGTAGCACTCGTAGCGAAAGTGCAAACAAAAAAATTTTGTGCAATAGGTACATAATTTGTTCGTTTGATAATGTTAAGAGTATGCTACAATAAAACAATTTACTTGGGATTGTCGAATAAATATGGTGATTTGGTGACTACCGATATAAATAGATTTCTTAAAAATACCGTATAAAAACAGTAACGTTTGACCACCAGTTTTATGACTGACTAGCTTCTGGCCGCGACAGCGACCGCATCCGCGTTAAATTTCTTGTTCCCCTGACCCACCCTGTCGCATCGCATCGCCTGCCCGCGCTATTACCTACTTCGTTTTTGTTTACCGTTCTTTCTGCCTTTTTTTCCTTTTTGCTCGGCTCCTAAGGGTCATAGCGTGATGTTACATTAGCCTATAGCCTTCCTGAAGAATTGGGCTATCAAATGCAAAAATAATTTTTCGAATCCGACTGGAAGTTCCAGAGATTAGGGCGTTCAAACAAACAAACTCTTCAGCTTTTTATTATTAGAGTAAGTATATGTAGAAGTATAGATAAATGTAGATTTACTAAATAGCTTCATCTTGCAAATAAATAATTATAGTAGGATATTTCCAATTTCATATGTATAAAGTCAGCACGAACTTGATATTGTCTCCGCCTTAAAGTCAGACGATCCCTTCTCATGGACTACTCCAACCATCCTCTAGACGGATTTTGTAAGATAAATAACTATGATAAATACTCGTATGTAGTCCATTGAGGTATCTTGTAACCAAGCGTCTTGAAACAATGGGTTGTACTAAATTCATAGTCTAATTAGTGAGAGCACCTTCGAAGCGCGATCGGAATGTTTTGCGCGAGTAATGTGTAAAGTATCTATTAGTTAAAATGTTTTGCGCGCTTGCGCAGCTATTTTATGCAATTTTATTAGTGTTAAAAAACAAAAGAACAATCTTATCTGTTATGCTTTCGTCTATTTTATTTGTAGAATTAAGAAATGACTTCTTGTCTATGTTGTAGTGTCTCAAAGATCCTTGCAAAATTTCCGGACTAATTTAGGTACCTACATATTAATAGCTTTTAAAGGTACATCTATGTTAAAATAAATATAAATAAATAGAAATGTATAAGTAAATACCTACGTAATTACTTATATAGAAATCCTTACAGGTACCTACCTAAAGGTTTACACAAACAAGAATTATACCTATTAATTAATACTTATACTTCTTTCTATCTAACAATCTCGGTTGAGATCCAAGCGTAAGTTTTTTCCTCAATTTGCCGGCAGCCTTTCGCCCCTCCATTACAAACTTCTCAGCTTCATTAGAGGATTTAAAACGCAAATTTCCTTTTCGATTGTAACTTTTTTCCACGTCTTGAAAGGAACCTTCTTTTAAAGTTGAAAGAAAATTAGTATCCTCCCCTTTGAGGTTCGAGCGCGTCTTTTAAGAGATTCATTTGGATACTCGACTTAATCTGCTAGAATAATAATGTTTCCGCTGTTGAATACTTGTCCAATTACGTGAAAATATTGTGCACGTTCTTTTATCTCATTTCAGAATGATTATTTATCGATCAAAATCCGTGACATACCTACATCGGTGTTAGTGTGTAAGCGTCATTAGCCAATTATGTGTTGTCTTATTTCACTAATAAAGCCGGGTGGTATGACGATAACTGTTGTCATCAAAGTTACATTTAACACCTAAAACCCAAAACAACACACACCCACCTACCATAATAGGTATCATCTTAGCTAACCAAAACAATAGCTAAAACAAACATCGCACGCAGATTTCCTCTCCACGCACGCTAAACACATTACTGCGAATTATCCACTAACAAGCTAACAATGAGAGGCTTATCATCACCGCAAGAGCCTATTACTGTCTAGAGAGCATTCCCGCCCCTTCTTACGACGTCACGAGCCCCTGTTACCTTGTCACACTAAACATCCCACGCACAAAGCTAACAGTACGAGGGGACGACACTGCCATCGCAATGCGACAGGGTTGTAAAACTTCTCAACAGAATAATTTCATACAATGTGTACACAATAGAAGCGATTATACTCTCCCCCGCGACATGATTTTATTTGTGCAGTTATTGCGTCGCCGAAAAGATATTTAAATTTCATTAGGTTTGTTTTACACTTAATTTGTGAGGGGAGTGTTGTATTGTATCGAAGGGGTGGGGCCCCGTTATTGCTACATTCGAATTGCCCTCTGTGAATTTCGACGGCGATTTGAATTTAAGTAGATACATGAATCAGATAGTCGCCCTATTACAGTGTTATCTAACTATTGATCACTTTTAAACTAAAGATTAGTGCGTTAACAACTGCCATGGAAGTTTCAAATATCATGGATAATGGAAGTTTAATAAAATATGAATGTTTGATAGTTCATACGAGCGTTGTTTTAATTATAAACGTGGGTAAAGTGCTGAGCCAGCGACTCACGTATTTATGGAGTGGGTAGGTACGGCTACCCACTACTGGTCTAAGTGGGGATATTTCGCAGACGCAGACTCCATTAGTGGTGTTCGCCGGACTGTCACAATCATTTTTCTTTCCCGCCGCCGCTAATTCTCAGCCACGGTTCGCTGGGTATCTACGCCAATCTATGTTTTTGGTCCTTTTGCCATTTTATTTCCTCTAGACTAAATGCATAGAAAAAAATAATTTTGAAAATCGGTCCACAATTGACGGAGAAATTGGTGAACATACTTAGGTCCACAATTGTCGTAGAAATCGGTGAACATACTAATCTCATATATCTTTTTTGAAGTCTGTTAAAAATGCCTGAATTTTTTTTTTTTTATTTTTTTTTTTATTTTACTTTAATGGGACATAAAACAGTTACACATTTCAATTTAAGTTTGACAGAATTAATTAAAAACTAGGTAAACGTGTAACCCACAACAATGTCCGCGAAATAATAGTAAATAAACATATAGTTTAAAGCGTGCATTGATTCTACAGAAAAAGTAAGAAGAAGTCATACATATTTTTAGAATAATAGGTATAAGATGGCTATTTTAAAGATTCAATAGCCATCTTTTTGAACTTAAAGTGTGTAAGCGCGAAGATATCCAAATCGATGAAGTGGGTGTTATACGTATCTACAATGCGTCGGAGAGGCGCCCGTGCGCCAGCGTGAGTTCTGCACCTTGCGGTGTGGAACAGCTGGGGCACGCGCGCCTCCCGACGCATCACAGTTCTAGGTACAATGTAACATAGGTTGTTGGTAATATCTGGACAATCGAACCTGTTATTACACAGACCATGAAGCATCATGGCCATCAGTAGGCTGCGTCTTGACTCCAAGCTCTGTAGTTTATAACGCAGTAATAATTGAGTGTACGGTAATTTGGACTTAGTGCATCTGTAGTGCATAGCACGTAAAAATTTTTTTTGAACCATTTCAATTCTTTTTATATAAAGATCAAAAATGGGACTCCAAATAGGTGCTGCGAATTCCAATTGAGAACGGACCAAAGCTTTGTATAGAAGTAAATAAGTAGACGGTCTTATAAAGTCATGTGAAGAACGCATGACAAAACCAAACATGCGATACGCCCTATTAACGATGTTATCAATATGAAGATTGAAGTGCAATTTCGCGTCCATTGCAATACCTAGATCACGTATATGGTCAACTCTTTGCAGAAGGTTTCCATGCAGACTATAGTCAAATTTTATTATGTTTTTGTTTTTTGTGAAAGTTATTACATTACATTTTGGTAAACTTAGCTGAAGTTTGTTATAAGAACAATATCGAGAAAGTCTATCAAGGTCCTCCTGCAAAAGCAGGCAATCTTGTATGGTTTTGACCGATTTGTAAATTTTGATGTCATCAGCATACATTAGAAATCGAGAATTAATGAAGCATTTCTTAATGTCATTGATAAACAAAATAAAGAGTAAGGGCCCAATAATTGAGCCCTGGGGCACTCCAGAAGAGACAATGATTGAACTAGATTGGAATCCGTTAATGACAATCTTTTGCGACCTATTATATATGTATGCCATGAACCATCGTAACAGATTGCCACGAATTCCGTTGTAAGCAATTTTATCTAAAAGCAGTTTGTGGTCCACCTTGTCAAAAGCCTTCCGAAAATCCGTGTACACAGCATCGACTTGAACTTGTTCATCCATGCTTTTGAATAAAAAGTCTGCGAACAACATGAGATTGGTATTCGTCGAACGCCGTTTAACAAACCCATGCTGCTCACTAATAATGAGGTTGTGAATGTGTGAATATACTTCACTATGTACAAGACTCTCGAAAAGCTTCGACAAGGTGGACAGTATAGAGATAGGGCGATAATTTTGTATATTGGTTTTATCGCCACTCTTGAACACTGGTGTGATATGTGCTCGTTTCCAAATATCGGGAAAGGTGCCTTCTCGTAAACACTTATTAAATATAATGTGAAGCGGAAGTACAATAGTTTCTGCTGTCTTCTTTATGAAAACTGGTGGCAAGTTATCGGGACCAGGACCTTTATTTAAGTCTATTTGCGTAATCGCTTTGTATATAACATCTACTGGCAAATAAATGTCAGAAATACAGGACGAATTATCTGCATATGTATTAGGTGGTTGCCACGTCGCGGGGTTAAAATTCGAGGGTTCATAAACAGAGGTGAAAAAAGTGGAGAACATGTTACATATATCGGTTGGATTATTTGAGCTGAGATTTTCATAAAACATATTTGCTGGAATCTCCGCCCTGCCCTTCCTGCTAGAAACGTAAGTCCAGAAATGTTTAATGCTAAGCGGAATACTGTCTTCAACCGATTTCATGTATTTTTCAAAACATTTGTCACATTCAGATTTAAAACGTTTACGATGAGTAGAAAAACTTTCATAGTCCGATGCATTACAGTATGTTTTCCATTTTAACCAAGCTCTTTCTTTGTTCTTGAAAATACGTATGAGCGAAGGAGAAAACCACAAAGGAAAACGTGAATTTCTAAGACGCGATAGCGGAATATGCGCTTTAATTATACTATAGATTTGATTGTAAAATGCATTAACGGTTTGTTCAGCAGAAAGGTCGTAGAACAGTTGATTCCAGTCCAATTTACTCAACTCTTTATTTATAAGCTCATAGTTAGCTTTAAAGAAATTATGTCTCATAGATAAGTGACGTTTCATTGGCACATATTTCGTAATAAGTGATGTTAATATCGAGAAAGGCGGATGGTGAGTATCAAGCGGCAGCAATGGTGTACATGTTTTAAACTCACAATCAACGTTGGACAAAAATAAGTCAAGTATACGCCCTAAATTATTCCTGAGAGTGTTATATTGAAAAATATTAGTTAAAGAAATAAAGTTGCATAGATGACGGCTCAAATTATCAGTCGGTTGTGGAACAACATAGTTACATCCACTACGATCCAGCCAGTTAATGCCTGGTAAATTGTAATCGCCTGTTATATAGAATGTGTCAGTACTAGTGTCATTAATTAAATCCAGCAATTTATCTAAGTGTGATGTGTACAAGTAATCCGGAGAACACGGCGGTATGTAGGCTGCACTTATGATATGGCGTTTTGTAGGACACGTCCCCGGCAGCTGCACCAAGACGTGTTCGATATCAGCGTGAGAGGAGCGAGTCAAAATGCTAGTTGGTCGTAATGTACGTAGAACGGCTATCAGTACCCCGCCACCGTCACGTTTCCCCGTGGTGCAGCGGTCGCGGTCGCATCTGAACGCTAAATATCGGTCATCAATAAACTCACTATCGGCTATGTCCGGTATGAGCCAAGTCTCTGTAAGAATGATTACGTCATAGGAAAAAGACAAGATATTCATAAATAATGTATGCAGCTTGGTACGCAGTCCTCGACAGTTTTGGTAATAAACTGATAAATTGTATTTATCCATTGAAATTTAAAAAAATGTAAAAAACGCTACCAAAACAAAGCCAGGAGTCAAGTTCAGTTACAATTTCAGACCTAAACAAGTTATAATATAAAACACAGAAATGGTAAGCCCAAAAAATAATAAATGTAATCAACAATTGCAAACACAATAGGTTATAATGTAGGCAGGATGATAATATTATGGTTCTACTATCAATTTTATAGTAAACGTAAATATGCAAGTCAAAAGAAAACATAAATGTTAAATTTACAATCATTACAAGAATGAAGCAATGTTTACAAGTAATCAACACAAAATGATTTAGATATTTATTAAATTCTAAGTTAAAGGTACAATTAGTTAATTTAAGTTTATACCTAATTAGTTGTTTATTGTATTTCCTGTATGTATTTTTACGGAGCGTTATTAATTTTAAAACCAGATATATAACATTTAGTGCAAAACCAAACACACAAATTATAATGACGGTGGATGTAAAAAAAATAAACAAAAGATGAGTTACGTTAAGTTTATACCTAATTAGTTGTATATTGTATTTCCTGGATGTATTATTACAGAGCGTTATTAAATTTAAAACCAGATATTTAACATTTAGTGCAAAACCAAACACACAAATTATAATGACGGTGGATGTAAAAAAAATAAACAAAAGATGAACAGTCGCATACCTAGTCAGTCCACAGAGTAACGCAAGATCCAGAGACTGCACGCGGAACATTTTATGTATTACACAGAACATATAAAGATATGCGTTTCTAACAATAACTTCACTTACACTTATTGCAAACAACAAACACACACTAAATAATACGTAATTAGTTTCCCGAAACACAGGGTGTAAGTTTAAAGATATCCTCTTCCGAGCGAATGGCAATGGCAGCGGTGGGGATGTCAGCCCTAACAAGTATAACGCCATGCTTGATCCAGACAAACTTGTATCCGATTTCTTTGGCTTTTTCTTTGGCTTGACGAAATAATTTCTTGTTCTGCAATGTCAAGTGTTCATTTATATAGATTGTCCGTGGTGATCCCTGCATATTTATCTGCTCCGACGTGATACCCTTGTTGAGGCGCACAGCTGATACGAAGTTGTCCCTAATAATTTGGGTAGCAAATTTGACTATTACATTCTTCGGTCGCGAATTGTTAGGGTTCCTTTGTGGCACACGATGGATTGAAATCACATCACGAGCAGAAATAGGCTGTTTTATAACATTTGCGATATTTTCAACAATTGACATTAGGTTCTCCCCACGTCTCTCAGGCAGGTTGCTTATTTCAAGATTACAACTACGTGCTCTTTGTTCCATATATTCAATTTTCGCTTCCAACTCAGTGAGGCGTGGTTCATGTGTTTGGATGTTTTTTTCGACCACTTGAACGCGACCATTGACTTCCTGCGTAATTTTTTCGAGATCATCATATTTATTGCTTATGTACTCAATAGATTTTTGCACTCCTGCAAACTCGTCCAATAATTTACAGAACTTGGTGTCTTGCTTTGTGAGCCACTTCTCCAGCATGGTCTGCATACTGTCTTGAAATAATTTAAATTCTTGCCGGAATTCGGATGCGTGACCCTTCCGGAACGTGATGCTAGGAGGTGGCGATTCTTCATCAATAAGCGATCCGTCAACACTCATTTCGCCAAGCCGAGGTACACCATCAGCATCGTGATCGAGTGTGCTATTTAATGTAGCCATCCTGACGACTGCAGTCTCTGGCTCGTAATCTACTCTATGGCAACGGACGAGGACCCGCGAAGTTGCGATAACACGTACAGTTCACGCACACACGCGTATTCTTCTAATTAACGGAGTGTAGGATATGTTAACAACCGGCTAGCACGAGCGCTTGCGCTGGAATGAGCAACAATTGGTAACAACAACAAGCATTTTTAATATCAATAGGGAGGAGTGCTTTTTAAAGTTACTGGGATCGCTTTTACATAATAAGAAAAGTGAAAATTCGTGAAAGAAAAGGTGCAAAAGAGTGAAAAGGCTCCTAGTCTACTAACAAACTATCCTATTGTCAAGATAACTTTATGGATGACGATTCCATTGCACGATGTCGTCAGTCTCTTTTTATAACAAAATACCTGGACATCATTTCAAATCATGTTAAACATACCTACATCTATAAACCAAATTTGCATCAAAAGGGGCAAACCATAAGTATCAAGATCACTTCGCCAGCGGTGGGTCTAGGGAGGCTGCTATCGACTTTTATTACTCCGGAGGGGTTGGTCATTAGCGGGATAAAGCGGCCGCCACCTGATAAAGTGCGTTTTGTTGCTCACTTGCTTATTTCTCTGTTCTATAAAGCTGAATGTATTTTTTAGGGTTGAACTTTTTACCCTTGAGTCAGGTCGGAACGTTATTTATCGAGAGCGGTCTAAGATTTTATGTAGAATTTTGAACAAAATGAACGTGGATTTTATTTTGAGATTGATGAAGCTGGTATAGATTTCTATTTATAGTATTGTTTGATAGTTACCTATTTCAAAGATTATGTAAGTAGTAGGTACCTACAATCATGGCACAGTTTATAGTTATTTTAAGGATCTCGTTATGAATTGTTTTCGGTGTAGGTACTCTTGCTTTAATTTAAAGTAAGTACATAGGTTGGGTTCCTAAATATATAGGTCAATAGGTACTGATACCGGCCCTTATCCACTTTATAGGAAGTGGGTGTGAGCGGCGAGATGAAACTCTTACAAGACAACATTGTACCCAATGGTCACGTAGATATTATCTTCAACATGCAACCCCCATAAAAACTTATCTAAAACTCTATCTACTACTCGTGGCGTTCTACGTAAGGTTAGTGATATCATTCCGTACGTGAATTTAGTTAGAAATGAACAATAGTGGCAGTAGCGATTATTAACACTTTACCCGTT
Source organism: Cosmia trapezina (assembly GCA_905163495.3). Lineage (NCBI taxonomy): Eukaryota > Metazoa > Arthropoda > Insecta > Lepidoptera > Noctuidae > Cosmia > Cosmia trapezina. Next base: position 22,371,283 of record LR991022.1, read on the forward strand.
CCTCCCCGCTCGTACTAAAATGATTGATGAGCCGGTGTTGCCAGCTCCTATGACTAATAGTGTAGTGCCATATGATGGCGCTGCTGTGAACTAGCACTGCTCATAAACAACGTTATTATTTCCATGGATAAGTGTCATAGGTTGCTCTAATTGAGAGAGTGATATTAATTGCTGTTATTAGGCTGTTATGTTTTCATTTAGGGATTGCTTTCTTTGAAGCAGTGTCTGTTACGTAGGTATCCGCGATAAGCTCAATTAATAAGTATTATCTCCAAATCCTGCATCTTCAGTCGGTTCATACTTAAATACCCTAAACATTTTCTTATGCAGAGCACAAACATAATTTTTTATGGATATTAAAAACCGCCTTTAAAAACACCCTTTTATGAAACTTATTTTAACTTATCATTTGTTTTACGCACCTGACAGGGTTTATGTTACAATTTTACATTGACGACTTTGTTCCTTACCCTATTTAAGTACGGGGTAGATTAAATTTTTGGAGTGTTCCTTATTATTTGTTGTCTGACCCAGAAAACACCCAGCACTATGCTGTCCTATTATTTGTTTTCTTAGAGTAAGTATCTAGTTGTTTTTGTATAACATCAGAGTATTACCTCACCCCTGTGTGCTGCGGGGCGCAAAATCCCGGGTCGGGGCAATAAACGCGATTAGACAAACATTTCCTGACGCGCGCCACTTTTTCTAAAACTTAGCGAATAAATCAGATCGGTGGTGCGTCGCAGTTTTCTCGTCGTCTTGCCAAATTTATGTACCGATCGGCCCTTTCGTATGGAGATGTGGCTCGCTATTTACATATAAATACCTCGATTATTTGAATTATTCAATCGAGAGGGGGCGGCGCTGACAAATCACTTCCTAAGAGATGGCACAAGTCGGTGGGCTCGAGATCAGCTTGACGCGTGTAGGATACGTCGCGTACCCAGCGTCCCTATAAGTTTTTATGATGCCTCCTTAACATTCTTGGATTTAGTTGGTATGACTTAACTGTGTTGTTAGATCTATTCGATTTATTGACTTCTATGTCGTTGGTACATCAAATGTTTTTCTTGATGTTTTTGTAGCATTTGATATGTTTTCGTCAAGAAAACTCCGCAGTATGTAAACTAAAGGTAAATCTCTGTAAATTGTTACGAGAAGAAAATCATTTAGTAGGTGTTCTTACATTCTATGACTTAAAACTGTAGGTAAGTATTGCAAACAAAGTTTTCTTGGCACTGAGTGTGATGTCAGTCGGAAATATTTTCCCGCCACAGCTTGGTTGAGCTGCCAATGTTTTATTAGTTTGAATTTACATTCCACAAAAGTAAACGAGTATTACCACTGAACATATTTCTGATTACACTAATAATACATCTCGTTGCAGCCACAGTTATCTGTCTTGCCTGCAAAGTGTAAAAAATAAATAAAAACCGAATAGTTAACTAGATAGTCGGTAGCTGGGTGTAGTTTTCCCGCAGTTTTATGTCCTCTCACGTGCCATTTAGCCGGGGAAATAGAAGTTTTTGTATGGAAATCGGACGCACTAAACCTCCGGGGCTCGGGAGCGCTCCGCCTATTGTTGCTACGTAACAACCTCATAAAAGTTTATCATTCGCGTGTAAAACAAATTCCGCTGTTATTTTTTTTTTGCAAGCCCTGTTTCGGATGCGGAATGTAGATTTTTCTTGGGATAAATAAAATGTGTACGTACTACGTGTCTATAACCAGATTTGTGATGAATGGGAACGCAAGCATCGAATCTGTGTGGAACGCTGAATCCCAGAATAAGATGAAAATGGCAAAAGTAGGGCTATCTTACAAACATAGTGCAGCATTCTAATTGCGTAACACAATATCAATCGGAATTTAAATAATTTTGAAGCAAATTGCTAATCCATTGCTTCATATGTTCGAAAAATTTGTCTGCTCGACAACGTAAATAACGCAATGAATGTTGTTGAACTGTCAAAATGAAGCCGATTCCGATTGTGTTACGTAACTGCGCCGCAGGTGAGGAAACAATCTTTCTGTTAGCAGGCAGTGCAAGTGTGGCAGGCAGTGTTGAGGTGTGGGCAGGGTGCACTTGGTATACTTACAACTCATTTTTAGCCATAAACAAATACCTAATATTTTTTGTAGAAACAACCTCCATCGCGTTAACCAGCCATCAAAAATTATGTAACATGATACGTTTGAATCTCAAAAACACATATACTTTTGATGAAATAAAACAAGGTAACTTGGATTGTGATATAAAACCGTTGTTTGCACAGAGATAAAACTTGACAATATTAAATTGACAGTTATTTTTTCATAAAAAGTTTCTACACTTCCCCTCAAACAACATCCATCATTAGATATCCTAAGATTACACCACACCAGACATACCCAGACTCAGATCGCGCACACACTTATTAAATGCCACACGACCTAATGGTTTTGTCAGCACATCTGCTGGGTTATCTTCCGTACACACATAGTTCAGACGTACAACATTCTGAGCAATGCAATATCTGACATAGTGCGCCCTTATATCTATATGTTTCGTCCTTCTATGCGCTACAGGATTGTACGCAAGTTTAATAGCACTCTGATTGTCTACGAAAATGCAAATAGACCCAAGACATTCACCTCTTATAAATGCATTCAGCTGCCGCAAGTGAACTGCCTCCTTGGTTGCCTCTGAAAGAGCAATGTATTCGGCTTCCGTTGACGACAGTGCCACACAAGCTTGCTTCCGGCATTCCCAGTTAATCAACGAGTTTCCGCATCTAAAAATAAACCCAGAATAAGATTTTCTATCTTTGATGTTCCCTCCCCAGTCAGCATCTACAAATCCCGTGATGTCCTGCACCGGCGACTTGAGAAATATCAAACATAGATCCCTTGTACCCTTTAGGTATCTCAAGATATGTTTAGCAGCTTTCCAATGGCGTTCCTCACAACATGAGTTGTACTGCGCCAAAAAATTGACCGCAGCTGCAATATCCGGGCGTGTGTTACAGGCCAAATAGTTCAGCGACCCTATGAGCGCCTGATAACCACGAGAGTCTTGGCAGGATAAGAGCTTACCTCCTTCCCCTTCCGCCAAGGCTTTATGGAAATTAATTTCCGTCGGAGTTTTCACTGGTTTGCAGTCAGACATACCATATTCATCCAATATCTTTGAAATAAGTCTCTCTTGGTTCAAATATATTCCGGTGTCCGTCTTAAACAAAAGCATACCCAAAACTTGTCTCGCTTCCCCTAAATCCTTTATCTTGAAATGTTTACAAAGATTGTCTAATAAAACTTCCTTCTGCTGTTTGTCTTTGTAAAATAATAAAAAATCGTCAACATATAAAGCGATATAAAAATTATTATTTTTGTAAAGACAGCTATCAAAGTCACAGCGTTTGAAGTTCAAAGAACACTTCATTTACTTTTTCATTCCAAGACCGTGAAGCTTGTTTGAGGCCGTATATCGCTTTTTCTAGTAAGCAAACTTTTTCCTTCGAGTTTTCGTCTATGCAACCCTCCGGCTGTCGCATATAAACTCTTTCATGCAAATCACCGTTCAGAAAGGCGGTGTTCACATCGAAGTGACTGATGAACAAATCCTTTTCAACAGCCAACGATAGCAGCAATCTAACTGTCGATCTTTTCACGACCGGTGAATAAGTTTCGAAGTAGTCGACCCCGTAGGACTGAGTGAAACCCTTCGCCACAAGTCGAGCTTTATAGATCTTGTTACCATCTGCATCAAACTTGTACTTAAAGATCCACTTGTTTCCCACAACTTTAGCTCCAGGTGGCTTGTTGATGAGCTTCCAGACCTTGTTCTCGTACATCGAATCCATCTCTTTCTTCATGGCTTCCTTCCAGTTATCCTTATCTTGCCGACTTAAGGCTTCCTTAACTGTCAAAGGCTCCTGCTCTTCTGTACAGCATGCAAGTCCATGAAGATTTCCTTCTCGGATTCTACTACGTAGAGGATAACGACATTCACCTTCGTTTGACTCTCCTCTATTTATAGTCTCTTCAACTTCAACATTTTCCACCACGACATTTTCTGCTCCGCCATCACCCGTTTCTCTCATCTCCACTTCCGCGTCTTCATATACTTCAGCCTCATCTGTGAAACTCGGCTCTTGAGAAGCTTCTGCACTACCAGGTGACGAACCTGACTGGCCTTCTACCTTTGCAAGTTCCCAGAATACTTCAGCATCCTTGTCACTGCTACCTACGAGCTGACTAGAATCCGCTGAAACTGCTGCTATAGAGTCCTCCAAGAAAACTACATCCCTTGCTCTAACAATGACGCGAGGATTACTGGGATTTATGAAACGATACCCTTTGGTTTCTTCACAGTAACCAACAAAGATATGTTCTACCGCTTTAGGGCTCCATTTCTTCCGAGTTTCCTTGGGCACGTGCACAAACGCCTTCGTTCCAAAAACTCTGAAATGATCGAATGACTGAGCCTTCCCTGTCCACAACTCCTCAGGAATCTTACCATTATTGCCACTGTGAGGCAGCCTGTTCTTCGTATAAACAGCCGTATAACATGCCTCTGCCCACAGTCTTGCACTCAGACCCTTTTCCGCCAACATAGCACGAGCCATCTCCACAATAGTGCGATTTGCTCGCTCCACTACGCCATTCTGCTCTGGAGTGTAGGGAACAGTCAACTGATGTTTTATACCCTTTTGGTGTAGAAACCCATCAAATTTCCTGTTCACAAATTCTGTTCCATTGTCCGTGCGTATGCACTTTACCTTTAACCCGGTTTCAACCTCTACACTAGTTAGAAAGACTTTAAAATTATCGAAAACCTGATCTTTTGATTTAAGGAAAAATACAAAAGATTTACGTGTAAAATCATCTAAAATAACTAGCATATACCGAGATCCACCATACGTGGGTTCAGACATTGGACCACAGATATCTGCGTGAACCAGTTGCAGTCTTTCGACTGCCCTCTCAGCCTCACCAACTGGAAAAGGTAAACGATGTGCCTTCCCCTTAATACAGGCGATACAAGGCTCCATTACGCTTGTTCCAAAATCCATACCCGGAAGCTTACGTAAATCTCGCTCATTTACGTGTCCAAGCCGCCGGTGCCACAACATCAAAGGATTACCTGCTTTCACTGACGCCAACGCAGTCTCATCTACAACCGCCTGACAACCTTCAAGCTTGTAGATTCCTGAAACTTCACTTGCGGTAGCCAGAAGCAGCTTTCCCTTGAAATGGCCTGGAACCAAATGGTGAATTAGCTTGCACCCATCTCTGTCAAAACTTACCTTCCATCCTTTCTCTACTAATTTAGATACTGATAACAGATTAACACGCAAACCGGGTACATACATGACATCCCTCACAGCAAGCATTCGACCTTTCAAACTCACCATGATATCACCCTTACCCTTGCATTCAATCGTATCATTATTCGCACATGTTACATTACTCATATCAACATTCATAACCAAATCTTTGAACCAATGTTTCTGGAAAGACATATGTGAAGATGCTCCGCTGTCGATGTACCACTCCGTCGGATTGAAGGAGTCCCCGGCGCTGAATGAAGACAGGCTCACGATCGCGACGTCACTCAGTTTGGAGATCGAACCTGCTTTCCTTCCTTCAGGACAGTCCGGCTTCTTATGTCCACTCTTTCCACATTTAAAGCATTTAACTTTATTCATATTCAAATCTTTGTTCCCATTCCGCTTCTTACTCTTACTCACAGCCAATGCCGAGTCCGCTGAAGGCAATGTACTACAACCTTGACGTGAATCCTCCTGCAGTAATTTCTGCCGTACGTTTTCTGAAGTCAACTTCATCCCAGAGTGTTCCAGTGCCATTCGCATAGGCCTGTACTCTTCAGGTAGTCCTCTCAATAACACGACAGCTACAAGATCATCGTCAAATCCGGTGGCAATATCCTTCAACTTTTGAGAAAGAGACATAACTGCAGCAACATATTCATGCATCGACGAGTGTCTCTCTAGCTTCTCATCCATCAACGCATTCATGAGGGTAATCCTGCGATTTACGCCTTTGTCCTCAAACGCTTTCGCTAAATTATCCCAAGCATCTTTAGCATGATTTGAATTTTGGACATACGCATAAAGTGTAGGTTCCACGTGTAAACAAATTAAAGCTAATGCGTCTTGGTCCTTCTCGATGGCGGTGGAGTCTTTGGAATCTGGGTAGTTTGTTGTATACATGAACAATTTTTCTCGTATGAGAACCATTTTAATTGCGAATTTCCATGTAGAATAATCATCAAGGCCACAAAGGTTCTTGATGGTAAATTTAGTGACTGGGCCCATAACCTTTTGATGAAATAAAACAAGGTAACTTGGATTGTGATATAAAACCGTTGTTTGCACAGAGATAAAACTTGACAATATTAAATTGACAGTTATTTTTTCATAAAAAGTTTCTACATATACTTTACCCTTGTAAAAGCGACGCCTGATAAGAATCAACGTATCCTGCTAAAATCCCTTGTTATGCTCTTGTTACTGTATTTATATCGCTAATCGCGTTATTGTCTCGAAGGAACATTAGTTGGGTGCAGTGGTCGAGTGCAAAGCGCCAGCCGTTACATCTGATAAGACCATTTGATATGCTAATAGTGGTAGCAAATGTTCGCGTAATGAGCGTGCGACGGTTTAGCGCCTGCGATACACCCTTTGTGGTCGAGGAGGCTTTTGTAAAGGAATGACTTCTATGTAATTTTCTGCAGTTACCGGAATGTTGGTGTGTGGTATGATTATGAGTGTCTGGGTTCTGAAGAGCTGGAAGAAATGTGTGTACATGTATGTTTTGTTTTTTCTTTTTGAGATCTTTGAACTGGTGGGGAAAATATTAGTTTTAAATAAAAATCCTAAAGAATAAGTATAAACATTCCAGAAAGGCACTTTGTGTGGAGTCAAAAAAAACAGATCGTCATGTTACATAATTTATTTATATATTTAATCCATTGAAAGCTTAAAAATAAACGTTCTTCACACATGCGTACAATGAGCCGTTAGTGCAGGACTACTATTGGCGGATTAAGATGATATCGCGAGAATTTGACGCGCGTAACCGCTCGCTCTTCCATCGACTGATCATCAGTTACCATCTAATGCGGTGTAATGCGCTCTTTGTTCACGTTACGATATTATTTGCGGCATTTACCACATGAGTATTACTCACAGATATTGCTAAGTAGATAAGCACTCTGACATGACATAGCTATAGGTCCATAGTGAAACCCAATAAATAGAATCTACTAAACTACTTTGTAAACGTAAAAAGAAGGAGGCATCTAAAAGTTGTCCGTAAATAAATTATGAACTCTTACTACGAACAAATAGGTATTTGAGATCACTTCCGATCGCTTTGGCTAGTGATCGCGATCAAATCTCTCCGGCTACTTTTCCACCCTCTCTACAAAGTAAATCGCATTTACAACGTTTCAACCTCGCTAACATGTTAAAACAGAACTAATGGACATTCGCTCCAGTCTCAGGCCGCAGGAGACGAATAATACAAGTAAAATGGTCCCATCTCCACGCTTCATTAATTTTATTGCCTCGAGGCGCTCCTGGCTCAAGTCGGAACGCCGAGCGCCGCGCCGTTGGCGAAAACACGCCATTATTCTATGTTGCCAGTGACTTAAATTAAATAAATACAAACCATTATGCGTATATCGAAATGCACTCACTTTTCTATTGTCTATGCGACAACTGTCAACATTTTGGCGCGTAATCTTTTTCATGTAGATGTAGATGTAGTGTGGCTAACAATGAGGTTCTACTCTAATGTAATGGAGATATTAGCGCGAAACCGTAGCGGAATAATTCCGACATGGTTTTTTGTGTGCGCGCGACACAATAGGATTATTCTCCATTGATCATTGCTTATTATAAGTAGTTGTGGAGGGTGCGTAACATGAAAACTAAATTTGGTTTATCGGCTATTATGGAAAGTAGGTGTTAATGTTGGAAGAAATTTATGATACGATCGTGACTTCTACTGTTTTCACTATACTTCGTGCGGTTATAGGCTAATAGAAACAGTCGTTTCTTAATGAATAAATACATTACTTAATACTTTGTGCAAATTCAGCAGAATAACACTATGAATAATTTCAATTTGTAAGAATCTGGCTGAAATCACACTGAAATACTTACTTAGATACCTATACCAACAATTTCTATATAGGTACCTACTGCAGGCCTACGTACCTACTCTTAAATAAAACAAACAATTCTTATCAAACAAAAGGTAATGAGGGGTAAGTGGAAGTTATCTGGCCGTAAACTGTTAGGCCTGAAGTCGGCAGAGCGCGGCGGAGGCTCGAAGGAGGTCGGAGGCGGAGGAAACCTCTCACAATGCCCTCAACTACTAATGTTTACTCAACTCCGAGTGCGACAAAGGGCCGGAACTATTGTTTGTTGGAAAAGCTTTATTTCGCTACCCTCGACGCTTGCCGCGACAATAGGTTAGGTACCCAACTTAAAAATATATTATCTTACTTGACGTTGGAAAAGTATGAACATGGCTAGTCAAAATATTAAACAAATAGTAAGTACTTAGGTAAAGTACCTACGGCCGGCAGTGAAAAATAATGAATTTCTCTTTGGGTATAGTGAAGTTCCTTCTGCTAACTCAGAAGTCATTAGGTAGGTAGGTACAGTATCCTGACTGATCCTAGATTTTTAAGAAAAAACTTTGGTTCTTTTATAAGTACTTACATAAATAAACATGACTTTAATCAAATGTAGGTACAAAGTCAAAATTATTTTCTGTTGTAAGAAAGTATTAAAAGTTGTAGTCACATCCCTACTAATTCCACATCCGGACGGAACGGGGGCGCTGGAGAGTTGAAAATTATCCTTTTCACGAACGGCCTTAAGCATAATAGAGAAAGCACTTAAGCCATTTTCTCCGCCTTTGAGTGGCGTAAGCGCGACCGTTTGCTGGGGATACATCTCGTGAGCTAGAAAATCAGCCATTATAGTCGAGTATATAGGAGTTTCATGAGTTTACCGTACGAGCTGGGCCGTGGGCGGGCTGGTCGACCAGCGTTTTAACCTAATGCGTCTATTGGGCGGCGCTAAAGGCAATTAGGCTACATGCGAGCAAATGGATTGTGCATTACCGAGGACATGGATTGATTTATTGGCTAATAGAAGAACACAAACCCGATATTCACTAGCTATTAAGTACGTAGTTACGTTTATAAAAGCTCCATTCAAACATTAAATTAGAGTGGAAACTTTCAACCAGCTGGGATGATACAGTCATTATAGCAGGACTATCAGTCAACCAAATCAAGTATTAAACGCGATCAGTGGCGTGACCTGAACTCGATTGCTTGCCAATAAAGCACGAGCTACATTCCTACAATATTAATAGCTTTTCAGAAACAATACTGAGTCAAATTTTCAATAACTGAAATGAAAACTCATTTCCCGCAACGGGAAAACTCTGATGTCACGCGATTGAATAGCTTATTTGTGAATGTATTCGGACTTTCTTTTATAGGTACTACCCGAATATTCCCATAAATTGGATTCACATGATCTTATATTAAATTCATGTCCCTTAGAATCACTGCTCTTTATATCGAAGTCATGTTTTTTGATATTCCTTCACGTAAAAGATCACATCTGTTAGTGGCCGGGCATCTAGGTACCGACCTATGAATAATAAATGTGTCGAGCTGGCCGATTGGGGAAATTGAATTTTATAGTTCGTAACACATTCGAGGACAGATGTCACAAAATAGCTGCTCGCCGGCGGCTACGTGCCGCGTAATCGAAATGTCAAATAGAAATCAAAATTAGGTCGATTGTAGTGTTAATAATTAAATAATGACGGGCTAGGTGGCGGTCGGCAGCATTTGTACGCATTAACGAGGGAGCTTACTTCATGTATAATGCGTAGGGAAGGTGCGAGCTTCATTTTGATTAACAGAGTTACTTCTGTTTGGATGGACAATTATCGGTCCATTACGCTGAGTACACAATGACCGGTTTTCCATTAAATTATTGAGCTCTATTCAAATGTCATTTAGGTACCTACTGCCTACACAACATGGCTCCGATGGCTCGTTTAAACATGGCACATACATTTATACGTATTTTAGGTGATTGTAACAACGAGGTTAGCATTACCACGTTCACTGATATGTGTAAGTTCGAATAATAGTAGGTATCTAGTGTAACAAAAAGCGAAGTGGGTATTCCCAAATAATACTTAGGTATAGGTGTAGGTATTTGCATAATTATTTTATTCAGACTTGGATGGATGGATTTAATAACTCTGGATTGAATTTTACCTATATACATGTAGATAGGTCTACAAGTTCTAGCAGCAAGAAATTCTTGGGTTTCGGTGGGTTTCACTCCAATACCTATCTAGCTACCTATCTAATTCGTGCACTTAAAAATAAAAAATTGCAATATAAATAAGAGCCTATAATCAAACTCCAACAGTATCGTATAACAATACCTTATTCAATTTGCTTTACAGCTGATATATTGTCGTTAATTGATTTCCCCTCAGTGCCCCGCTCCCTACGAGTTCTGAGTTAGATAAATTCGTGCTATCCGTTTACATCATTAAATTTTATTAGTGGCAACACAATGGCGGGGCCATTCGCGCATCTACGAAGAGAGGGACTTTTCCGCCGGCAATGGCGTCCCCGGCCAATTCGTATTTCCTTTTGGCGCGAATTAAGCAGGCTATTAAGTTGGCTTTGAGACGTATGACGAATCATAAAGCTGTACGGACAATGGCGACGCATTCACATGAAGATTTGGACGATTTGCGATAAAATAAGCAACTTTTTATTACCAGATCGGGGGAGTCATTTACGTTATTTAGCTATTTCCACGCGTTTTTCTTTAGAGCATTCGATTTCCGGAGGAAATTTGAGTAGGTAGTCAATTGCATATATATTGTATATCACATAGAAGCAATGTTTACCTATATATCTACATAATTAAAGCTTATAAGGTGAGGTGTGCATTGATAAAATTTCGATAGCTACGGTGATAGAGTTTATCAACGAATGAGTCAATTAACCGCTTCACGGGGTTACTTGAATTACTCTGTAATCTTCAATCTGTCCATCGCAATCATTATTCGATTAATGGAATTCAATCTTAACGCTGTCATGTTATAGTTGCGTCACCTAATAGATAGATGGCGTGTGCAGCAGTTATTAGTGTTGCCAGAGTCATAATCTGTCATAAATGTCAAGCAAGCGAGGCGATGCGACGAGGCTATTATTTCGAATATTATCGTCATTTCAATTCGTAGACTAAACAAGTGGTCCTCTATCACCCATTGTTACGGAAAGTGTCACGCAATCAAAATTCTTATTCAGAGAATTAAGTTTTGAGGGACTTTGAAGAATGCCTACCACAAAATAACGACCGAAATAGTTTTGTAATTGACATAATTATGTATCAAAACGTGTATACCTATGTAATAAAATTTAATATTTTGTTGGTGTGTTTTGGCTAATAGTATAAAACAACACAATTTACACAATTAAAGATGCTTTATTTGCATAAGTAATTAAAATTAAAGTTAGCTACCTCAAAAGTAAATCACTCGGTGTCCCTTATGATAGGAATGCCATCCAGCTTTGTTATTTGATGAAGTCGTGTGGAAGCCTGGTGACGCCATGTATCAATGTCTGGTTGGGCGTCAACAATCGGGTTCCCGATAAAAACCAAGTCTCTGAGATTTGGACACTCCTGTAAAAAAAATTAAAACTCTCATGAAATTCTGCAATAAACGAGTAGTAGGTTTATCAAAACTTATACTACTATAAATATGCACAGTACGGAAACTACGAACAAACATACGAAACGGCACATTCACGGACGTGCATCGACGAGACCTTGAATGAAAGAATGGTAAAAAAGGAACTCTTATGGTGTGACTCAGTCTGTCCGTCTGTCTGTCTGTCTGTCTGTCTGTCTGTCTGTCTGTCTGTCACAGCTGGATATCTCAAGAACTACTAATGCTATCAACTTGAAATTTGGAACAGTTTTAGATGACGTTTACCCTACTATTTTGCAAAAATAAGAAAGAAATAAAAATATTTATGTTTTTTTTTGCAACAGGGGCTGAAAGAGGGTCTTAAAAATTCAAAGTGGGGATACTAGGGCATGTGGGATATCAAATGAAAGAGCGCTGTTTGCACATTCTCAAACATTTTTTTTTCTTTTTTTTAGGCCGCATAGTTTTCGACTTTTGATGAAAAATGTAAAAAAAATACCGTTCCCCCCTTATCTCCGAAGTTTGCAAAGAGAAAAATCTGAAATTATTCTGTGTGATAGAAGTTTATGTAAAGATTACAGGAAAAATAAAACGATGTCTCTAAATAGCACACTTTTTCAGAAATCGGAACGGAACCCTCGGTGCGCGAGTCCGACTCGCTCTTGACCGGTTTTTTTTTATTAGCCTACACTGTGTCCCACTGCTGGACAAAGGTCTCCTCTTTTTCCTTCCAAACCTCCCTGTCTGGCGCGATCTCTGGCCATGTTGGACAGAGACCCCTAAGCCACAATAAATATACTGAGAGCACCGCGACTATCGCTTGGGGCCTCTTCGGTGTGCGCGTCTGTGTGAGTGTGCCATTTCGACCGAGTCTACGTAGTTTCCTTACTGTCCTTAGGTATACTTTTTGTGCATATGTTCTGGCAATGTCTAATTTGGAGCAATATTTATTCTGACTGTAAGCAACAATAACAAGCACTGGAGGAATGGTTGAGTATAGTCACTGAGTGCAGCAAGGTCGGTCTCCAGTCACCTCGGTCAAAAGATACGTTGAAGCTTGAAGCTGTATTTCTACGAGCAACCGAAGCCGTTTAATTTGACTGCAGTTGTTCCAGTTCGGTATTACTATAACCACAGAACAGATAAAGAGGTCCTCTTTATCTGTTCTGTGACTATAACAATACTCACAGCTGATATGACCATGACACCACCATACGTATCACCTCTAGCATAACACGGTGAGCCTAAAACGGGTACCCCTCCCGAAGCGGTTAGGCTTTTAAATTTGCGCGCCGTAAGTAAAATTGCAAATGTGTGGTGTGACTGTGAGTGCAGTGTGGTACCCCGAGCATCAACCAACATACAGACGGCTCACTACAGCGGTGCAAGCGCTTTCGAGATAAGATAAAAAAAAAAAAATTGTCATTTCCACTAGAAAATATTGGTTTGGAATAGTTGTGTTTACTCAAAAATAGTGTACGATATGTTCTCAAAAGTTTTATGCTATCATTTGCAAGTAATATGTTACTTTATCTTCGAAAACTTGTGGCTACCTGTGTTTTAATTTTAAGGTTATTAGATGTAAATCAGGTAGTTATACTCATACCGGCCTTTAAAGGACTAGATTTTATGTGACAATTTTCACATTAGGCTCACGAGGCGTGCACAACATAGTCTGGTAGAGGTTCCTATTATTCCTGTGACGGCTGTCAGGAATAACCTTAACTTTATACTTATTAACTGAGACGTTACAAGTTGATTTATGATGATCCAAGAAAACCTAAAAGATTAATAATGAAGACTGCAATTAAAATGATGACTTATTAGTACCTATAATGTATAGACTAGCTAACCAATTTTCACTGTAAGATAGATTGATCTCAATTTTTAACCCATACCCGTTTTGCTCAAACGTCTTACCCGTTTTAGCCCCATGTGGGCAAAACGGGTAATTTTTGAAGAGTTTTTTTTTAAGTTTTTTTTGTTGTTCTAATAATGAAGAAAATGTTTATCTTTGTTCTTAATTCAGATTATTTATTAATTAAATATTTAAAAAGTAAAAATAGAAGTATAATTTTCTTTTATAGAACTGTTTTATTGATCATCTCCCATTACTTAGCGTACCCGTTTTTGGCTCACCTCCCCCACTTAGTTGATCATTTAATGCCAGTTGAACTACCTACTTATGCAGCTTATTATTGGACACACAGAAACCCCGAGCTAGACTCTAAGAAGTATGACTTACTTAAGCATATTCAGCTTGAACCATTCCTACTGCTGGGACACAGGCCTCCTCTCTATGAGAGAGATTGGGCCATAATCCACCACGCGGGCCCCGTGCGGTTTGGTGGGATGTCACATGTCTTCGAATTTTTAGTTCTAAGACATGTCGGTTTGCTCAAGATGTTTTCCTTCACCGTTTTGGGAACAGGGGTGATGGGATAAAGTATGGCCTGACAGCAACATTATTTATTTCCAGTCGACTATGATCTCTGCCTTCGCATATTAATGGGCTGTAAAACGATTACGTAGGAATTGACATGGAATAACAAACCTGTAGTCTATTGAACTCCACCCATTCCTTGACGTTGTTGTTGGACATGTACAGAACCTTTAATTGTTTGAGTTGTCCGATGCCTTTCAGTTTATCAATCGGATTATAGCTTATCCACAACTCTTCCAATGTCTCTGCCACAGTTTCCTGAAAAGTAAGAATTACTTTTATTAAAAGTTGTACAGTATGTAGGTATATCGCCTGATATTTGCAAAATAGTTGTAGGGATTTATGTAACTACCAGTTGGCATAAGTCTAGCAATAGGCCCTAACTGGTATATTATACTGAGTTATGGAAGAGGGTCACCTTTCAGTTTGCATGAGAACTGAGGACCTAAAACGGCCACATTAAGCAATTCTTCTAAAAGCGATTCACTTCCTGAATTCCCAGCAATTTATTATGATTGTGCTATTTCACATTAAACTTCATAAAGCAATTCATTGGACCATTCTACGAATCTCCATACAAAACTGTCAAACAGATGAATTGCGTGCTATGAATTGTACGTGAGATTGACGCAGATAGATTATGAATTGTCAGTTTGTGACCAATTTACGATTTCAAATATGATTCATACTTAAATACCTATTATCCTATTATGATTCTGCCAAAGTGGCCGTTTTAGCCGCTCTGAACCCTGAAATTTAAAATGGGCTATCTTAAAAGATTTTATTAGCTGGACATGTAGAATGTTGTGCAGAAGACTTACCACTCCTGCTAAAGATTTTATATAATTTCGTCCAACGGATAAAATCTTGAGAGATTTCATTCCAGCAATACCAGCTATTTTATCAATCATGTTCGATGATAGGCTTAATTTCCTGAAAATAAAAAACATTTGATGTCTCGATATAATATTTATTATGCAGGTTCTCCGACTAACTAAACAACAGCAGCGTACCTACAGTACCAGCAGCTCTGGCCATGGGTCATTTAATAAACACTTCTTTGTCTTAAGAGTCACAGACAGTCCCTGGTGCAGAGCCTGCAAGGAGGACGGCGAGACAGCAGCTCAAGTACTGCTAAACTGCCCGATGGTCGCCACATACTTACAGGGTAAAATACTTCGTTAACCCATGTACCCTCCGTGAGATATTGTCAGTAACACTAAGGCGTTGCTGGCCTTCCTTGAGGAGCTTGAGGATTGGATGGATCGAATAATCGATTATACCACCCGTACGCAAACCAGCCCCGTAACCCCCTTACTATTAGAGTCAGTGCGGAAAGAGAATAGGCATAAGATTTGAGGGCGCAGCTGTGCTCAATTACCGTATTTGTGATGTTGTCAACACTGCTGCACTGTTACGTCATTATAGTGCGACTGTAACATCTTGATGTTTTGGAGGCTGTGTTAGAATATAATGTTTTCAGATTCTGTCTTAATAATTGTTATTATGAAATTTCTAGTAAGTACCTAATCATAATGTTAGTTTCATTTTACGCCATGTCTGTTCTCTTTCCGCACAGACTCTACCTATGTAGAAAGGACCTACCACCACACTGGCAAGGCACTGAGTAGGCTGTAAAATAAGGGACATCACGTTTGAGAAAAAGTTCGACATTGTAGAGCAAAGAGCTTTCGTCTCTTTCTCTGTCACTTAAATGTATATCTATTATCTAATGATATGCAAGAATTTTTATCTCATAAATCGACGCGCGCTTTACTCCGCATTTTAGGTATGAAGCTAAAAGTACCTACGCGGCGGGCTCGACTTGTCGGGCTAATTCAGTGTGGGCGGTGCGCGCCGGCCGGCTCGCACGTTAGTTCGATACTCAATCGCGCGCCGCGTCGTAACAGAAGACAACCCTATCGCGTCAGAAGGCTTAAGAGTTACGCTATAGAAAGAGAGGCAACTTCTAGTTGAATATAACTGTGGGTAATAAACGCTGTGCGACCTAAATTGCACTTTATTCTGTCGTAGCAAGAGTCGTTATTTATTTCAATGATTTTGCGGAGTGAATCTTCTGTACTTGTACTATTATGTATTCTGTGCTTGTAGCAACCAAGTGTAAAAACACTGTGAATGTGTGCGTGAAGACGAGTAGCGCCTACACATAACACACGCACAGACACACTTGCGACTTCACCATTGTCTCGGACGGTACCGAGAGCTCCTGTGCTTATACACACATTCATAGCGTGTTTGTACACTTGGTAACCACAAGTAAAGCGCGTGTCGCTTCGTGAGATAAAAATATTATACCTACTTACCTACTTGTGTGACAGTCTATTCCTAAAGCCCGATGTGTCATGTTTAGGTCCAAGAACTGAATTTCTATACATATTGGTAAATCCATTAAAAGGTTTCTAAATAGGGACTTCATTAGTTTTTCAACCCAAGATAAAAAACTTACTCGCAGCTTACTAGAGTGGACAGAGCTCCATCCATCTTTTCTATGGGAGGCCACTGAAACTGCAGCTCAATCACTTTGGCTTCGGCGGAATTTTCTCCCTTCTCCTTCTCCCAGCGAGCTATTGCTTCCTTGCACGTGGTCGGTTTCAAAGCTGCCATTACTATTTACTGTTAAAATTAAGGGACCAATATTAATTTCTTAACACGTTAAGCGCCATCTGTATCCTTCCGGAAACTCAGACTCAGTGCTTTATTCGGAGGCCAGTGTGTCCGCCAGGAAACACATTTTCATACATTTTACTAAGAATTCTAATACCTCTGGCCTCCACGGTTGTTTCGGTATATGTGTGTTGTTTGTACGACTTTTTGATCAAAACTTATGTCTAAAAATAAAACTCCAAAGTGCGACACGGTTTTTGGGCTTGGCGCTCAACGTGTCAAGCAGTACTACCTACACGTGACATGATTGTGGGGACGCTCCCCTGATAAAAGCTGGACCGACGACCATAAAATGGTGTTGGAACAGACTGGAGGACAGGGTTGTGGCTTAGCCTGAGAGAGGCTTATGTCCAGAAGTGGACTGCGATAGGCTGAGTTGATTGACTGATTGACAGTGACATCGGTAGTTATTTCCAAAGGGCACCGAAACTACTTAAAATACAAGGAACGGTCGAGGATTTCTTTGGATGTCGTTGTTGTTCACCGCGCTTGGTGATCGATTTGCGGTAAATATGGTAGTGTTCGTACCTATACAACTGTGTTGGTTCCAATGACGTAATATGTTCACATGGGGGACTGTGTGTGAGTGTGATGTGATATATGATGTGATTAAAAGCTTCTTATATACCTATTATGTGCAGGTTTTTCCTTATGCACACATGAGGTGCATTTGACACTTGAGGGGTTAAAAGAAGTATTTTCGTTCTGTATCGGGGAATCGGCCTCAGATTAGTAGGTACTTCTTCTACCTGCCTTAGTTCCTTTATATGGGGATTGAGAAGGTAATTTACCTAGGTACTTGGGTAATAAAGAACACAGAGTTCGTTGATAGCGAAAAATCATGACCTACCTATGTTCCTACCTAAGGTCGCCTTTCCTTATTTTTCTATCTTATTATTTAACTTTTGTTGGCTATGACTACGTGTCTACATAGTAGTTAACACTGACGTTTTGCCAAATTCTGAATCATATTCGGTCCATCTTGATTTTTTGTCTATAAATAATTGACGATTAATTTTTTATTTTTATGAAAAGAGGCTTGTAATAGGTATTAGAATTTATACTATGATTGTCATTTCTGTTTTAAGGTTTTAAGAGTGTCATTGTCACCATTATTTCTACTAATTCTAATTTTATAATGAAACAAGTATAATAAATTATAAATATAAATAACTAGCTTCTGCCCGCGACTTCGTCCGCGTGAAATTTATTTTTTGCTCGACCCACCCCGTCGCATAGCATTGCCTACCCGCGCTATTACTTCGTTTTCACTTAGCGTTCTTTCAGACTTTTTTTCTTTTTGCTCGGCACCTAAGGACCCTAGAGTGATGTTAAATATGCCTTCTATAAGATTTGGGCTATCATTAATACAAAAAGATTTTTTAAAGTCCGACTGGTAGGGTAGTTCCAGAGTTTAGCTCGTTCCTTCACCACATCCCCTTCCGCTACCTCTCCCTCCCCCTCTCACTCACTCTCACACCCCCTTCACCACTTCCCCTTCGCTCTCTCTCTCTCACCACCCCGTCCCCTCCCTCTCCCCCTCTCCTCCACCTCCAGCTCACCAACCCCTACCCACCCCTCAGCCTTCACCATGTCTTCCTCCTCTCCTCACCAATTCCTGCCCTTTCTCCCTGCGTCCATCATCCTCCCCCTCACACTCCTCACCACCCCTCCCTTGCCCCTCCCCTCTAACCCTCCCTCCGGGGTAGTTTTAAAAAACTAATAATGACAAACTTAGGCAAATATTTGTGCCAAATTTCAAGTCAATTAAAACATTTTTCATGTAAATTGTATTCCCTGTTTTCACCCCCACAGGGGTAGAATTAAAAAAAATGGTTTGAGATATTTCCATAGCTTGACTCAAAGATTATTTACACCAATTTTCGAGTTAATCAAGCCACGCAGTAAAATCCTCCCCTTTGAAATTGACTACCCCTTTTCACCCCGTTAGAGGTAGATTTTCGAAAAACCCTGACACACATTATTCTTTATTTTTGGTTTTAAGTATAAATACTGAGTTTTGAGTTAATCGGATTGCGCGTTAAAATTTTTCCATACAAACTTTGAGACCCCCCAATTTCCCTTTAGGGGGTAGTTTAGTAAAACATAAAATCACAAAAATCATAATTTACTTAGATAAATATTCGTGCCAAGTTTCAAGTTTATTAACTCAAGGAATAAGATTTTTCATACAAACAATATCCCCCCTTTTTACCCCCTTATAGGTCAAATTTCCAAAAACCCTTTCTTAGCGGATGCCTAGGTCATAATAGCTACCTGTGTTCCAAATTTCAGCCCAATCCGTTCAGTGGTTTGAGCTGTATGTTGATAGATCAGTCAGTCAGTCAGTCAGTCAGTCAGTCAGTCAGTCAGTAACGCTTTCCTTTTATAGATATAGATTTACCCCCTTATAGGTCAAATTTCCAAAAACCCTTTCTTAGCGGATGCCTAGGTCATAATAGCTACCTGTGTTCCAAATTTCAGCCCAATCCGTTCAGTGGTTTGAGCTGTATGTTGATAGATCAGTCAGTCAGTCAGTCAGTCAGTCAGTCAGTCAGTCAGTAACGCTTTCCTTTTATAGATATAGATAATATCCTTGGAAATTTCACACAACGCCATCTAGTCCCAAGCTGAGCAACCTAATGCTTGTGTTATGGTAACGAGATGGCTGTTAAACTACTTATATACATTTTTTTTTTTGTAAATACATACATATTATAGATAGAAAAACACCCAGACCCGGAAAAAATACTTGTAGGTCGTACAAATATTGGTTCCGTGCGGGAATCGAACCCTCGACATGCTGCGCAGCAGTCAATCACTAAACCACTGCGCCAACCGTGTCGCCAACCAATATGTAGGTAACTTATTGGCTCTGAAAGCACACAAAAATCATAGCGTGTTTGCTTTATAAGAGAAGGGTGTTAGGACCGCTGGGCACGCGGGGTCGTCCCGGTTGGGCGCCAGTAATCACGACGCGCCCTCACGCCTTCGCCGTCCTTTTGCCCCCGCGCCATTTTCCCTGTGTGCCCAAACCGTGCGTTTGCTGAATTTCAAGTGTACGGATTTAGCGGTTCTTCCTTTCAATGGAGTTTATGTAAACATGGAAAGTGTAGGTAACTTGAGGTAGATGTTGTTAGCTTATGGTATAATTTTATCTGACTATATAATTGTTAGGTAATATGTTCTTTTTTGTGAAATTTAATTAGTAAAGTTAAATTTTTAAGGCTGTCAAACCTACCTGCATAAACGTAGTTTTTTCCTTTTAGAATACCTAATTAGAACAAATAGGTAAGTAGGTAGGTACTAGATGGTATTGTAATGTATACCTACTTAATTGAGAAGAACAAGAACCCGA
Source organism: Cosmia trapezina (assembly GCA_905163495.3). Classification (NCBI taxonomy): domain Eukaryota; kingdom Metazoa; phylum Arthropoda; class Insecta; order Lepidoptera; family Noctuidae; genus Cosmia; species Cosmia trapezina. Next base: position 22,391,553 of record LR991022.1, read on the forward strand.
TATGTTTTAATGAAAACCATGCACCACATGTTTACTACCAATGACTATAAAGTGGTTTAATTCTCTTTGTTTACTACAGACTTCAGTGCGACTGTAGAAGGTAGATTAGGCATCTACTTCGCTTACAGAAAAATCGGCCATCGTATCGGGGTTTTAAATTCAAGTATTTGTTCCGCCCCATAGACGGTACAAAGGGATATTTTGGCGCCACGCGTCGCCACGTGATCTGTACGTAATTCGCATCATCACTGTGTTTTGGACACGTGTTCATAAGTACACTGCTTACAAAATACTTTTACAGTTTAAGTTATAATAGGTTGTTTATTAGTAGGGTGGGAGTGTATTATGAGTAATTCTTGGGAAAATAAATCTTTGACTGAATTTTTAAACTTTAGGCTGACCGCGCACTTGGGATTTTTAATCGGGCGATATTTTGATCATTTTGGGAATCAGTATGAAGTTTTAGAAAGCAGCGCGCGCATGTGTGCGAGTGTGCGTGTATTTTACGCGTCTACTAAACTATCGGCCGACTAAAAATCACAAGTGCGCTCTTACATCAGCGGCAGTCCAATGCGTGTCGGACGAATGGCGAACGTTGTACCATACCTAGAGCTAACGGTCATGGGTTCAATCCCGATTCCGGACACGTTAAACTCGAGCGGTTGCGCAAGTTCAATCCCTTCCATTCCCTTGTTTTGCATAATATTGTTTTGTGTAATTTCTACTTTTATTTGTTATACCTAAACCTTTGCAGGTTACCTACCTAACGCGAGCGTAATAAAATCGCGGCGAGATTTTATCGCGCACTGGATTTTCAACTCTCGTTGTTGAGCCGAGCGTTGAGAATCCAACCTAACAAAAACAGAGTGCATCCCAGCGCGACGACGAAAAACACACTGTTGGATTTTCAACTCCCGGCGCGGCGGCGGCGCTGAGCAGAGCGTTGAAAATCCAGTGCGCGATAAAATCCCGCCGCGATTTTATTACGCTCGTGGAAACGGGGGTTTAGCGATCTTCATTTTGATCTTTACGGTGGTCCCCAAACTAGGCGGCATGCGGCACCATCATTAGCATCGTGGCGACCAGCAATCACACTGATCACACTAATATGATTAAAGGCGATAGTTTGTGAGTGTGTGTGTGTGTGTTTGTTACTTCTTCACGCTCAAACGGCTGGACCGATTTGGATGAAATTTGGTATGTACCTAGATAGCTTATAGGTACCCTGGATTAACACATAGGCTACTTTTATCCCAGTCTACGTGGGTGAAATCGCGGGGCGCAGCTAGTATAAAAAAAAGCCTTTTATTTCTTGCTTATTCATAATACAATACAATTTAAATTTCAATAACAATGTGCATGCAAAATCATTCACAGTTTTCAATTTATTTTACAATGTTACTGCATTTAAAAAAAACCGGTCAAGAGCGAGTCGGACTCGCGCACCGAGGGTTCCGTTCCGATTTCTGAAAAAGTGTGCAATTTAGAGACATCGTTTTATTTTTCCTGCAATCTTTAAATAAACTTCTATCACATAGAATAATTTCAGATTTTTCCCTTTGCAAACTTCGGAGATAAGGGGGGGGGGGGAACGGTATTTTTTTTATATTTTTCATCAAAAATCGAAAACAATGCGGCCTAAAAAAAAAAAAATTGTTTAAGAATGTGCAAACAGTGCTCTTTCATATGATACCCCACATGCCCTAGTAGCCCCACTTTCAATTTTGAAGACCCCCTTTCAGCACCTGTTACAAAAAAATATAAATATTTTTATTTCTTTCTTATTTCAAAAATAGTTGGGTAAACGTTTATGACGTTTACCCAACTATTTTTATATAAAACTATTCCAAATTTCAAGTTGATAGCATTAGTAGTTCTTGAGATATTCAGCTGTGATAGACAGACATACAGACAGATAGACAGACAGACAGACAGACAGACAGACAGACAGACAGACAGACAGACAGACAGACAGACAGACAGACTGAGTGAGACCATAAGGGTTCCTTTTTTACCATTTTGGTACGGAACCCTAAAAACAATAAAAGTAATATGGTTAAACCTCGATTATTTAGAGGTTTCTTACTTATAGTATAGTAGTAGTAATTCCATTCTCATTTTAAGAAATAATATGATTAAAAATATAAATAAGATTCATAACTCATAACTACTCATAGGTATCTAAGTACTCATATCATAACACAATCATAATAGTTAAATAATTATTCGATTTGGAATTAATGTAGGTATGTGTGTGTTTGTGTAAGTGTGTGTATTACCTACATTGGATAAAATAATAATATATATTGATTTAAATAAGTAATTAGATATAGTCAGGGTTTGTATTTTGTTAGCAAGAACCCTCTCGATGAAAGGTAAAGGCCTCCTCCAGAGATGACCAGTATTCTCTATTCTCTGCCGCTCGCGGCCATTGAATACCTGCTACTTTTATTATGATATCGTCTGTCCAGCGTGCGTTTGGTCTTCCTCTTTTTCTCTGTCCTAGTGGACCTGCCCATGATGTTGTCTTTGTAGTCCAGCGATTATCGCTAAGCCTCGCTACGTGTCCAGCCCATCGTCATTTAAGCTTTCGTGCGTAGCTGAGAGCGTCAATGGCGTTAGTGTTTTGGCGACCAGCAATACTAGCTTTTATTGCAACGAGATAAAAGCTATTATGCTAAAACAAAACAAAGCGTTACCTATTATGATGGTGTGAGCAAATCTCTAAAGCGGCCGAGTGCGTGTCGGACCACGCACAATGAAGGGTTCCGTAGCTGGGATGAATTTATCCCAAGAACACTGTAGTTGAAAAATATGGTCTCCCAGACATTGCAACTGCTAAACTTGAAAAGCCTACTTAGTTGTGATAGTTTTCCTTTTAATTTCGTTATTTAAACTACTTACTAGGTACCGTGAATTTTTTCACCCAAAACTAACCGTTTGGATGGGGGTTGGGGACACATTTGACTCTGACAAAAATTAACACTTTAAAGCTTGATATTTCAGAAACGGATCCCTAAATCGAAAAATTGTACTAACAAACCCACACTATTTTTGAGACCCATGATTTTATTTTACCACTTTGTCGGCGTGATGAATATGTATTAGATATCCATGCCAAATTATAGCTTTCTAGTACTAAGAGTCTCTGAGCTAAGCTGCGGACGGACATACGGACAGAGGGACGGACATAGCGAAACTATAAGGGTTCCTTGTTGACTACGGAACCCTAAAAATGTATAAAAAGGAATAATAATTTGAAACTAAAGAACACTACTCTACTTTTCCGAACGCTTTTCAGTACAGCAATGTATATTTCAGAACGAACATTGTAAACGTCAAAACAACCACAACACAACAAACGTCAAAACGTGCGTATAACCTCACATTATTGTGCCCATGAATGAAACCTGTGAATGAAACGTAAATAACTTGTGAAGTCGTGAAATATGGATGACATACAATTAAATATATCAGTGCCCAAGAAGGTAAGTGCGGGTCTTGTTGTAAACTTTAATATTTCCTCGAGACCCATGTTTAAACTAGTTTGTTTTGATAGGATAAGAAAAAACCAAGTGCTCCTCAGAAGAATGGCGGGGAATACAAATTTATATCCAATCCGAAGTTTACTGGTAAGACCATAGCTAGGAAAAGACCCCAGAATTTGGCTGCAACCAATCGTGCAGTCATAAAAAATGTGGAAGGCCCACCTAAGAAGGTGGCGAAAGTGTCACCTGCTACAGTAGACAAATCTAACGATTTGGGGGCTAAACTACGAGATCTCAGTGAAAATAAAGGCAAATACCATGGGAAGAACTACCAAGATCTCAGTGACAATATACAATTGAGGCAAAACAAGCCTAGGAGTGGTGGATGGATATCTTCACTATTTAAGAACAACCCGCAAGTGCCCCGTATTGGGCAGCGGGTTATCAAACCGATAGTGGAGCAGGTGTTTGCAGGCAAGACCTTCACAGACTTAGATATACATCCACATAGTGTTGCAAACTTGCAGCAAAACTTGGGTTTGAAAGAACTGATGACTGTGCAACAGAATGCAATACCTGTTCTCTTGCAGGGCCGAGATGTTCTAATTAGGTGAGTTTCTTTGATTGAAACTTTCAATGATAATTTTTCTATATTAAATTAGGACTTGAAATAATATTGTGTTATCAAATTGCATATTTTGTGTGTGGTGCAATTGATTGTGCAACTAAAGGAGACACTTAGGCCTTTATTGCCTGTAACATTCTACTCATTTGACTTAAAAAAAAAAACATGAAAAATAGCCTCTATTACTTATTATGTTCAAATTTTTTTTGGCTTCTGTTACTAAACTGATAATCCACATTGTTTATAATATTTTGTAACTAGGTCACAGACTGGGTCAGGCAAAACACTGGCATATGCATTGCCAATCATAGAGGGGCTACAGGCCATAAGACCTAAGATAAGCAGGAATGATGGTATCAGGGTCATTGTGGTGATACCAACCAGGGAGCTTGCGGTTCAGACATATGAGCTATTTATTAAGCTAGTTAAGGTACTAGATATTTTTTGTTTAATTATGTTTTAATAAGTCACCTAAAACATCATGGAGTGGTTGATCCAAAATCCTCAAATAATAATATTTACTAGTATGTAAAAAAATTCATCATAAATTGACAAACAATTACAATTGACTATAACAATTGATTTATATTTTATTTAATGTTAGCCATTTCATTGGATTGTGCCTGGTCTGCTAAGTGGAGGACAAAAGAGGAAGGCAGAGAAAGCACGACTTAGGAAAGGTATCAACATATTGGTTGGAACCCCGGGTCGCATCAATGACCACTTAAGACATACTGCTTCTTTCAACTTTGCCAAGACTGGGTAAGTTATATTATGATATTTTTAAATCTGGAACAATAATGACTTTCACAATTCCTTATACAGCCCCAGTACTAGTAAAATTTTCTAATTAATGTGTTATTTTATTTTATTAACTTAAGAAAACTTACAGCTGGGTTATAGATAGGTTAACATTAGTGATTGAAAGCCAATTACAAGTTTTCACAAAATTTGTATAGAACAAGAGACAGTAGACAGGTAAGAGAAAGTAAAGAGTAAAAGATCTCAGAGCAAATAAAATAGAACATGAGAAGTGTCAGTGATCTTCGAAGAAGCGGTTAAATAGTGTTTTTAACCGACTTCTGAAAAAAGGAGGAGGTTATCAATTCGGATGTTTCTATTTTTTTTTTTATGTATGTTCGGGTATTACTTCGTCATATAGGTATAGACGGATTTGAAAAAATATTTTTTTGTTTGAAATGGTATACTCTCGAGGTGGTCCTATTGTCACCAAGTCAGAATCTGATGAGGGGATCCCATGAAAATCGAGGGATACCCTCAAATTTTATAGGCACACATATAGCGATTTGGGTATTTTTTATAGTACCTAACTCGTGCATTTGCTCTCGGAAAGCACTATTTGGTGAAGTGGAACTGATGATGAATACCACAGATGGCCATCGGAGCTACTCAATTATACTTAAGTATTTCGCGGGTTACGATTCGATTACTTTAATATTATGCTAAGTAATTTATGCTCATCAAAATGCATATTGGTGATGCTGACTTCACCATGGAGCTCCAGTTCTCCTGGTTCTTACTAGGAGAACTCCTCAACAATTAACGTCCCTGCATCGGGAAAAGTAATAATTTGGAAAAGAAAATACACACTACAAAGTCACCGACTTTGTAGTGTTTTTTTTGGAAGTCGGTTGTTTTTTTTTTTATAAAAAAGTTTTTATTTTTCACTTTTTAGTGGGTCAGTTTGTAATTTATCTAAGTTACAATAGCCCAATGTCAACTGCTCATCATCTTTTACAAATTATTACTTTTCCCGATGCAGGGACCTTAATTGTTGAGGAGTTCTCCTAGTAAGAACCAGGAGAACTAAAGGAGCAAAAAAACTAAAATACAGATCTAAAGACACCGATTTCCAAAATTAAAGTTATTTTTCACTTTGTAGTGTTTTTATTGGAAGTCGGTTGTTTTTTTTTTATAAAAAAGTTTTTATTAATGTTATAAAGTTTAGCATCATGATATTTGCAGCTGTTTAGTTTTGGATGAAGCAGATCGTTTACTAGACATGGGTTACGAAAAAGATGTTGCTGCTATCGTAAAAGCCATCGATGATCATAAAAAAGCAGCCACATACGATCCTATGGCTATTATGAAACAAAATGTACAAAAGAAGATTCCAGATCCAGATGATGATACGGAGGAAACTAGTCTTAATGAAACTAATAAAAGCAGTGAGGAAAAAGCAGAGATAAAACACCATTTGACTGATGTGTTTTTGTCTAAAGAAAAGCAAACTATTTTACTGTCAGCCACTCTTACAAAGGTAATGTGTTTAATGATTAATTAATTAATAATGTTATAATTATTGGCATGTTATTTCATATTTATATAATAAACAAATTGGTACTTACTATTCATAATATTTTCTGATCTAGGCTGTTGAAAATCTGGCAGGAATTACTTTAGTGAGTCCAGTCTTTGTAGACACATCTGAAGGTAAGGCTGTTATAGCGGATTCACTAAAGACTAATCAAACCATTCAAAGTAAAAACGCAAGTGAAGTAAAGAGTAAACCTGAAGTCAAAATTGCTCCTGAAAAGCCGAAAGCAGAAAAATCTAAGCCAGTAAATGAAATTGAGGAGGACTCGGAAGAAGAAGAAGAAGAAGAAGAAGAAGAGGAAGAAGAAGAAGAAGAGGAAGAAAAAGAAGTAGAAACTGCTTATTTACCTGATGAAGAAAATAATACAGAAGCTAAAAGAGGTAAGTGAGTTTCTTTAAATGGTAAAAATGTAACTGTTCCAAATACATTTTAATTTGATTCCTATTTCTTTAGGATTGAAAGCATTCACTGGCCTAAACCACAAAGACTTATTTAAAAGAGAGGGTTCTATGCAAAGTAAAACTGCACCACCACCCAATATTGAGGCCTCCAAAATTGACGAAAATAGTGATAGTGACAGTGATTCCGACTATGAATACTTCAAAGCTCAAAGAGACCATGAACTTAAAAACCCTAAAGTAGAGAAAGACGATGACAGTGAAGAGGATGGGAGTGATGACGACGAAAATGAAGATGAGGCATCTCCAGCAGTCAATACTTTCGCGGCAGCAGTAAAATCAGCTGTAGGAGAAGACGAATTAGTTCTGCCGGCATCAGTTAATCAGACATTCCTCGTCGTCCCCATGAAACTTAGACTAGTCACATTAGTCGGCCTGATCGTGGAACACTGCATAATGAACAAGAAAGGTGGTAAGATGATTGTTTTCGTGGCGACATTGGAAATGGTAGATTACCTTTCAGAATTAATAGAAACCGCGCTAACTGGAAAAGAGGTCAAAGTTAAAAAGAAAAACCAAGATAAAGCTAAAAATTCTAAAGCAAAGAAAAGAAAATCTGGCGATGATAATGATGACGATGTAAGTAAATCAAAAATAGTGAAGTATAGTTTTATTTTAGAAATAGAATCAGAACATGTTATATTGAAATGTATTTCTCAGGACAAAGATTCATCGTCATCAGACGATTCGGATGATTTTAAAGTGGAGTACGAAGAGCCTACTGAAGGAGGTCTAGTGCCGGTCGACTTGGATATGTTCAGTCTTCACGGATCCATGCCTCACGAACAGAGGATGGAGGTTTTCAAGCAGTTCCGCGCCGCTAGGAATGGAGTTCTTATTTGCACGGTAAGTTTTATGTTCTATAGAATTTTCTTCATGCACCGATCTGGAATTGTCATCGTACAGTTTTCACAGAATTTATCCGATCGAACGCATTTCAGAAGTCCTCTTTCTCTGTTGTAACATGCTGTGAGCTTTAACATTGTAATTTTTTTTCTTATACATATTTCGACGCTCTCGCTTCTCCAATCTTACCGTTTCTATCATTGTCTTCAGTTATTACCTCGCACAACACATGTAATTCCGATCTCTTGAGTATTTTTTAATCGTGTTTACGCGTACAATAGAATTTCAATTTATTATCTTCGAAAACGTGCTACCAGATTAATCATCACATTCTTAGTTCAATAATGGCGGCCGTATTCCCGCTCACCTTTGTCGCTAGCTATTGTGGCTCGCTGCCTATTAGCTGGTCATTCATCTAGCTCTCTGTGCGCTCCCACACCGCCGCCACAATACGCGTCGATTATGTACTATTATATGTGTTTATTACATCTATCAACGCCGACATCGGTACCTTACGGTTACGGTAGGGATTCTTAATTACAAGTTTATTGTGTAAAATTGTTCTTTTAATGTGGTAGAGGACACTAGTACAAGGTTGATGATAGCTTCAGTTATTTTTACACCTGAAAAGGAATTGTATTTCTGTTGTTAACCCAGAATTAATGAAGTGGAGTCAGTTGGTTCTAACTTAGGATATAGTTTTTATAAATCTTTACCCTTTTCAAGATTTTTTGCCTTGAGATGAATATTAACCACAAGAACTAATACTCTATTAATGATGCAACAAAAACTAAACGTCTTGATAATGCATCTATTCCAGACTTTATAATTAGTAATTGACTACGATTTTTCAAATGGTTTTATCACAGATTCCATAGAAAGCACTTTATTATCATATGAAAATATTCCGCGGTTGGTCAGCGCTGTAGGTGAAGCGTAAAATAATTTTCTAATCGTGTAATTAGCCACGACGAATACGTTGTACGTGGTAGTGTGTTTTTAATTGCATTAATACAGCAATAGCGGCGGTGTAATGTCCTCCATAGTGTAGATAATGACGGCGCGAAGGCGAGATGGTATCGGGTTTAATCTCGGTCGCAGCGGGCGGTAGCTACCGCGGCGCGGGCGCTTACTCGCTTACGCGGTGAGCGACGCTTCTGTTTGGTGTAAGATGCACTGAGTTTTGCATGGGGTTACATTAAATCTTATTGTATGACTCGATCGAATACTATAGACAATTAAAGCAATGTCGAACAACTTTGCACTTCGTCCGATCCGGTACACGGTGAGAAAATACGCGGCAACATTGAGTGAACTGCCGACTAACCAGGCCATATGTCAAAAGTACCAATTTCTTCGGAATCGGTTAAGATAATACTACATTGTTATTAATTTGCCAGGATGTCGCCGCCAGAGGAATAGATGTGCCACGAGTTGACCTCGTACTTCAGTTCTGCGTTCCGGCGTCAGCTACCGACTATGTGCACAGGTATGAATTAAGTATTAAGTGTACAACATGTCCCGGAATTAACGCACACCACCAAATACCCCAATTAGAATATTATGTTATAATCATAATACACACACAATACTAATAGGTATACATAATACTGATTTTTTATTATTATGTATAAAACGTTGTTTATTTATTAAATTAGATAAACTGATTGCAGGAGAAAACTGTGGTCACATTACAAATCTACGCATGCACACAGTATAAGCGGGCTAGGATATAGGGGGGCGGGGGTACTTCGTCCATTTTGGTTTTTTTGACTGTACAGTGGAAGTGTGACTGTAATTTACCTACGTAGTAAATTACGTAGGATATTAAAAATTACAGGAATCGATTCAGTAAACGATTCTGAACAAACTACTTTCATAAAGTTTTCGTCTCAATTTTATTATGACTTCTTCTTTCATCTGGTGTTAAGTTTAACTCTCGGATTTTCATTAATACCTAATGCCAATTTTTAGATCACACCCATTTCTAATAATACAAGTCCATCGTTAAGAATGATGAAGTTCCGCACAAACTTTCATTTCCTATTTAACACCTTTAGGGGACGAATTTCCAAAAATCCTTCTATAGTGCTTACTTTCGTTAGATAACGAACTCTTGTGCAAAATTACATGCTTCTATACCAAACGGTTTAGGCTGTGCGTTGTCTGTCAGTGAATGAATTTAAGATTCCTTATTAAGTTGAAGATTGACAATGAATATGCTTTGCTTCGTCCAGGGTGGGTCGTACAGGGCGTGCTGCACAAGTGGGAGCCGCCGTGCTGTTTCTACTACCTAGTGAATCACGGTTCATCAGGCATTTGGAGGAGAGGAGAATCAGGTGAGCCTACTGTTTAAGTTATATCTTGGAATTATTTGGCGTATATACCAATACGCAGATATGCCAATGGCCTTGAGATGGTTAGCTTGCGTGTTCTGTGCTGAGCTCATGCAACGCATCGTACGTCCAGCCAGTAATAGGACTCGCCCATCAAGGAGCGCTGTCCCAAATTAGACGCATTACTAATTTATTATACATAAAACAAAAGTTATTATATTAAAACACGTAAGTATACTAAAAGATGAATAATTAAACTATCTTAAAATGGTGAAGATTTTATAAAAACACGCTTGATAGTTTTTGCGTGATTCTCAGTTTTTTTCCGCGTTAGACATATCCTGACATATCTTTACAAATTAAAGTAATCTAAAATATTCTAAATAAAATATTTAAATTTTCAAATTATTAACACTAAGTACTCATTTATCCGTGATCTTCAGTTTAAAATTATTAAAAGTCGGCTATCGTCGTTCCATTCGTTTCGCACATCTTGAGCTATCAGACCTATTTTGCTAATTAGCTCGTGTTTTCATCACATCTTGACCTTGTCTCGTACCTCGTAACTAGACCAAGTGTTGTCTCAGGTTGCGTCAAGGAGACGAGTCGCGAGCGCTTGAAGCGCTGCGGACTGTGGTGCCCGCGGCTGCGACGCCGCAGCGCGCCGCGGTCGCCGTGCAAGCGCGGCTCGAGCACACCGCACACACCAACAGAGACTGGCTGCTGAGAGCTAGTAGAGGTACGTAGTACTGACTGTAGAAAATGCAAAAAAGCAGAACCTGCCGCAAAATGACGGATTTACAAGACTGCCGTCATTTTGCGATTACTTTTCGGCAGTATATAATTAACATTTTACGACCAACATTACAGCATTTTGACCGCGTGATGTATTATAGATCTACTCCCTCTCACAGAGAGGAGACCTGAAACCTATCAGTGGAATTACTTGGTGTGCTTTCGCCAATTATCTAAACGCCTCAGCATAAAGACTCAACTTTTCAAACAACTATTTTCCCATCTAGCATACACATCTTGGGTCCGTTTCTACGCGGGCTACCCTCGCGACGTCAAGGAGTATCTGGACTCCAGGCAGTTGCACTTGGGGCATGCGGCGAAGGCCTTCGCCCTTCGAGACGCCCCCGCTACGCTCGCCCGACGTGTTAAGTCTAATCCGAGCAATAAGGACAAGCCGAGTAATAGGCTCACTATTCATGAAGATGAAGAGAAGAAGAGGCCAGGGTGAGCTTATTTCATTGAATATTTCCTGTTTTCAGACTTTACAGTAATTTGTAGAGACGGTGGTTTGCAAAGTGTTAATTTATGTTGACAGTCACCGTTGTAAAGTTATTCTAATCGTCCGTTTATAAACAGTATGCAAAAGAGACCTAAGTATCTCTAATATGTCTATAATCCATCGGTTTAGGTAATTAAATAAAGGTTAACAAAAAATAAACACGTGTCTGGTTAACCGACTAAATGTCACTTCAGTTGTCATGCTACGACACAGTTGTACTCTTCACTTTAGCAACTTTATAATTCGTTGTATAACGCTGCTAAATTGAAGAGTATAACTGTGTCGTAGCATGACAACTGAAGTGACAGGTATTACGTTTAGTCGGTTAACCAGACACGTGTTTTTTTTTGTTTACCTTTATTTAATTACCTAAACCGATGGAGATAGTGATGTAAATCTTGGCGTTATTTTCATTGATACGGTTTTGCTTGTTTTTTTTTTTCTATTTCGGAAATATACTTAGGTACCTACAACTATTTCAGTGTTCTTAAAAAATGTGAAATTGAAGGCCATTTATATGTTTCCCCTGATAAACACTAAATTAAAAACGAAAAAAGGTCGGTCGGTTATTAGTTATTATTACCTATAGTGACGTGCACTTTATTAGACAAATTTTTAACCGACTTCTTTGTTTGTATGTTTGTTAGGCATGCATGCATAATTTTGCTATATGTACTGCTACTACTACTCTATATCAGAATGTTTTTCCTTCACAGATTCCCGAAAGCAAAGTTCGGTTCGTTTGGTGCTCGGCAATCGAAACAGAGTTCCATGCATACGGCGAGCGAATTCGACAGCGGCCTGGCCGCTGTCGACCAATCACAACCCAAGAACAAGAAAAAGAAGAACAAATGACATTTAAATAACATAAGTCATGCGATTTAATATTAAAAAGGACCTTTGTAAATAAAACCCATTAACGACGCAGATACTTATGTAGTTTCATTCGAACACCGTAATTGATCAACATTTTTGTTTTATTTATTCCGAAGAAGGTAATAAATGAAAGATGGAGCTCGTCCAAAATTCTAATCGCGAGTCGGCTAGAGTTAATGGAGGCTCACCCGATGTGATGGCTACCGTTTTCATATTTCTGACTCACGAGTGACTCGAATGAAAAATGATTTTAAACCATTACCGTGCCCCGTCCGGCCTTTTGATATTTAAATTTTTTTCAAGCGGCCGTCATTATCGTAGAATGATTTGCGAATTTCGCCCCAGCTCGCGGTTTTTGTTTGTCTCTGAACGAGTTTTTTGTCGCTCTCATTTACCATGTTTTTATTGCTGCATAATGACAAATTAAAAGAGTATTGTGAGGCTCTTTCATGCCGCATTCTCTGGCCTTTTCAAGGTTGAAGGGCTTTTCATTTTGAAGGCGGGTCGAATGACTCAATCGTGACACATTTATCTTAAGGATGTAGTCGTTTTACTGATGCTTGAGTCATAAAACATTCAGTCAATAGACGGAGAATGTCTCTGCTTTCAGTTCTCATGGCTAGTGTTTTGTGTCGGAACTTTATTTTCTGTTTGCAATATGTTTTTCCGTGTTTCTCACCATAAACTACGATTGTCAATACAGGCCAGTAAAGGGTCAAGATGTATTCCAAAGTCATATTGCCTGTGATTCGACTCGGATCGTATGTAGGTATGAGTAAAGTTGTAGATAGGATCGTTTACAGTTCTGAAACAAGTTTTAACAATAAACTGTGTGTAATGTAACGTTTTGTGTGCGCAAAGCTCGTATAGTTGTGTGGCGTGGCTTCGCGCGTCATTAAACAGCACATTTGCATGTCGGCCGGCGCCAAAGCTCGTGAAAATGCCTTTTCATTAGCATCAGCTCTACTGAAAAATTGTTCTGGCAGCCATTGGTTGCTATGCGAATCGGTAATGCCAAATGAATTATACAAATAATTAATTGGCATTAGACCGTTGTTTTAGAATTCTATAAACAGTTCATTTATGGTCCGAAGAATATGTTTGCGAGCTTATTATAGCGCATAGTATGAATAGATTGTGATAGTCTTTTGCATTCGATATGGCTCCATATAATTTGTAGGTACATTTGACGCTGTTGAAGTTCATAGTAATTATTTCCAGTAGGTATCATAGATAATATTATAAATGCAAAAGTGAGTTTATTTGTTTGTTACGCTTTCACGCTAAAACGGCTAAACGGATTTGTTTCGTAGGTAACACTAGACCATGACCTGGATTAGAACATAAGTATATGATACTTTTTATCCCGGTAGTAGGTACGTTCCCGTGGTACCTATAATTTCCGACCTCCACGAGGGCAAAAGCTGGTTATTCCATAAATTATTATATTTCATAGTGAATTTGTCAGTCTACTTTACCTATTACATACTTCCGCCAGTATCCTAAAATAAAAATATCAAAATAATAACATAATATCTAATCTTGATCCAATAATTCGCTAGTGTCGAGTGCGTGTATTTGATTGATGTTCGGGAAATGTATCAGATTAAATAGATTTATGCCGACATAGTGGCTGCTTTCACGGCGAAGAATTCTATTGAAAGAGTCGGCGAGTCAATTCGGTAGGACAATGAGCCGAGCGTGGTGGCCCGGGCCGTGCCGCTAGCCTGAAGAAACGCGTACTTTAGTTTGATGCCTCCATTTGGGAGAACTCATAGAGGTTCTATTTTCATAAGGTAATTTGTGAATTCTGGTATAGGTACCTAGTTACGTTACGAATTAGTCATCTTGAGATGTTATTTATAGCGGTTTAACAATTTGTAAAAAAAATACCTGACTTAAAAGAGGGTAGTCGTGTTGCTCGTTTTGTCTTTTGTTTCTACCTTATGTTATCAAGTAGTCTGTTACTTATTTTATTTAGTTATATGAGTTGTTTCATTTAATAGGTAATTAACGCGGTATCAAGTCTACGCATCAGCCGAAACAGTTGGTCTATGACGCGGGCGGGAGAGTCAAACGCGCCGCGTCACGACCCACCGAATTATGGCCACAAAGCGCCGTTGATACCGAATATTCCATATAAATATTGAGCTAATCGCCCTTTCAATGAAGCGGCCCGCTTTTTATTAATAATTGATCGCGGGGTGGCGAGTCATGCGCCTGTATTGTGTAGACGAACATATTTTTTTGCTGTAACTCATTAATGATCGGCTCTAACACATGACGCCGAGGGCGTGCTCCCGTCAGATCGCGCAACTAATTTCCGATGAGTCCAGGATACACGTCAAATAATGTGGAACTAATATTTGTTTGTGCTACCGATCGCCGGTTCATATTTTTTTCTAGAAGCCCACAATATGCAGACCATTACCTACTGAACTTGGATAGCTCCAAGTTCGCCATCCACTCGCCATCAAGTCTACATGCATATTATTTTTTAAAGTAAAAAGAGTCAACGTTTGAAGTCCTTCGTTGGAATAGACACTGCGATTTGAAATACGAGTAGTAGATTGTTATACAAGGTTGGAAGGGAGTCAATTCCCATACGAGGTATTTAGACAATTTCCGCTCGTCACACAATGCGTGTGGTGAGTGGTTGTTGAGGAGTTCTCCTGGTTCTTACCAGCAGAACTCCTCAACAATTAACGTCCCAGCATCGGGAAAAGCAATATTTTGTTACATGTGATGAGCAATTGACATTAGACTATTGTAACTTATACAAATTATAAACAGACCCACTAAAAAGCGAGAAATAAAAACTTTTTAACAAAAAAAAACCGACTTCCAAAAATCACTACAAAGTGAAAAATAACTTTGGTTTCGGAAGTCGGTTGCAAAAAAAAAGAAAGTTAATAAAAAACGAAAGACACCGACTTCCGAAATCAAAGTTATTTTTCACTTTGTAGTGATTTTTGGAAGTCGGTTTTTTTTTGTTAAAAAGTTTTTTTAGGGTTCCGTACCAAAATGGTAAAAAAAACCCTTATGGTGTGACTCAGTCTGTCTGTCTGTCACAGCTGGATATCTCAAGAACTACTAATGCTATCAACTTGAAATTTGGAACATTTTTCGATGACGTTTACCCAACTTTTTTGAAAAAAAGAAAGAAATAAAATTTTTTTTTTTTTTTTACTGACTGAAAGGGGGTCTTAAAAATTCAAAGTTTTCCTTTTTATTAGACCACATAGTTTTCGACTTTTGATGAAAAATGTAAAAAAAAATACCGTTCTGTCTTATAATAAAAGGAACAAAGCTAGGAGTAATATTTTTAATTGGCTCACTGTATCGCCATTACTTAAAACTCCAATGCATTTGTAACTAAACTCGTGTCTAGTTTCATATTGCCTAATCGGCTTGAGAACTTAGAGGATTAAGTAAATCTCATTACGCGTTGTTTCCACAATGTTTACCAGTGTGTCGCCACTTTCATTAGCTCTAATAAGTGCTTAGTTCCGTTTATTCCATTTATTTAATTAAACATTCTCACACGTTTCATAAATACAATAACTTTTAATTTTTAAGTATTATGAGTGCACCGCTTACCGGCAGTTAGGTTAACAGTAACAGCGGCGTGGGAACTCGGCTAAAAGCTGGCCGTCGCCACACGTTCAGGGTTATCTAGGATTGGTTAGGTACTTCCATCTAAACTATTGATTCTAATACATATAAATACCTTCCCATTGTTGTAGATTCAATGCTGATGATGTTCTTTCGCAAATATACAGGGTGAAATTGAATTCATGGGAATCCTCTTAAGGGGTCATTGTACTCATATTATGAACCACTTTTACTATGGGACCAAACCAGAAATCGCTAAGAAATACCAGCTGTTCCCTACATTTATGTTCGCACACCTCAAAATATAGGGAACAGCTGATTTTTATTCGCGATTTCTGGTTTGGTCCCATAGTAAAAGTTGTTCATAATGATGAGTACAATGACCCCTTAAGAGGATGCCTATGAATTCAATTTCAACCTTGTTATACCGGATGACTTTTTTTACCGTCTCGAAAAAAATTGGGTATATTATGTGAACGGAGTAGAAGAGAGAAGCCTATGGCATACCTAACTTTATTTTTTTTTTCCAAAAAAAAATATCCAAAAATTCTAATCATATGCAGGCTTCTTAGGATTACAATTTCGATATTTTTAAACGATTTATTATTTTTTGTCAAAACTTCTGTTTTTATGGTACAAAAATGAAAAGTTTAGTTTAGTTGTAGTATTTATTGGTACTTTGATAATTTTTTCTGTCTAAGCTATAAAAAAAAAAACTATCTACTCTGTTCACCTAATATAACCCAATTTTTTTCGAGACGGTAAAAAAAGTCATCCGGTATAATTAAATCTAGATAGATTTGCTCCGAAGTTCCTAACCGTTTTCTTTGGTAGACAGATCATACTTGGGTAGAGGTACTTACAAAAACAGCAGACCTACCAGTTTTTGCCTCATCACAACATAACGGAACGGTACCTACCATAACCAGCGGATTTTCTAGTTTTTCTCATTCGTCTTATTAATCATTCTAGAATAAAATAACAGTGCACAATTTGCATGTTACAATGACTCGGTTAGATAACGTAGCATAGACAAATAGTGTAGCACGAAAGCCTGTCGCAAACGACGACCGATTAATCGATTCCCTACCGATTTGTTGGCGTCGACTGCTGCTAGTCTTCTTTGTAGAGACGATGATCCTAATTACCTACTCATTACTTAAAAGGTCCTAAAATTAATGCTGCTAACTGCATTAGCAAGAAGCTTTAACAAGATTTACGGGTCGCACCATTTTTTTTTTTTTTTTTGAGGGTGGGAAATCATCAAATAACTTCTCCCGCTCTGGGTGGAGCGGGAGGGCGTGTCAGACTTTTACTGACTAAAACCCACCCGTGTTCCTTCAGTTGCCTA
This sequence comes from Cosmia trapezina, assembly GCA_905163495.3. Lineage (NCBI taxonomy): Eukaryota > Metazoa > Arthropoda > Insecta > Lepidoptera > Noctuidae > Cosmia > Cosmia trapezina. The sequence goes on from LR991022.1 coordinate 22,408,780, forward strand.
TGCCAGGGCCGCGGTAACGCCTTCAGACAACCCGCGACCCCAGCGGCGTCGGCCCTATTGGGCCCCGTCAGTTGCTGACATCTCTTTGAGGCGCGCGTGGAACACAACGCGCCGTCGACTCGGGCCTGGTCCTTACCGGACGGCGAGCTACCCGCTGCTCACCGTCCGCAGGCCCGCGCCTACGGTGGCCGGAAATCGCCCCGCGATTCCCGCCGCCCAGGGCGTCTCCTGCGGCGACTGAGGGCGTGAGGCTGCCTCTCCCTCACGCGTTCCGCCTCCTCCTTCGCGAGCATCACTGCTTCGCAGAAGGAGGTGACGGCCTCCCATGCACTCTCGCTCCGCACCATGGCCTGGACCAGGCTCGGACGCGAGAGATCGCCGCCGCCGATCGCCTCCGTGAGAACACGGCGGTGCTCTGCCCAAGCCGGGCAGACCTCCACTATACAGTGGAGGTCTGCCCGGCTTGGGCTCCACCGTGTCCTCCGGGCGATCCACACAATGGAAACACCCGGGCGTTTCCTCCCGCCTTATGCGAAACAGGAACCTCCCGAAACAACCGTGTCCGGTGAGGACCTGCGTCAGGCGGAAGGTGAGGACGCCGTGGCGCCTCTCTAACCACTCCTCAAAGAGGGGACTTATCGCCGCTATTGTGGCGTGCCCATACGGGTCGCACCATGAGAGGTTATTCTCCATTCCTTATACGCGCATTCGTTTTATTCCTATGTTTTATCATGGTGGAACATCTACCAACACGCACTGGGCCCGTATGGTGGATTACGGCCCAATCGCTCTCACAGAGAGGAGGCTTGTGTCCCAGCAGTGGGAACATTATAGGCTGATTATGCGAAGGCGGAATAGGTGGAAATTGTTGACATCTCAAATGCAGCTCAATTTTAAGTAGGTCCGTTGTATTGTAGCAACATACAGAAGATATCTTTAAGAATATCTTAGGTAGCTAACTAAAGTTAACTGCTGATTATTGTAGGTCCATTGTTGGTCCTAGAACACAAGTAGTCGTCTACGCACCCACTTACAAAGTCAGTGTTTATTGAATTGCTAATTATAAAACGCATTGGATATTCAAATGGGTGCGTAATGTGTAATGTGCGTATGGAGGGAAACTATAAGCGTTTTATGATATCCCGTGGTGGTGTTGCGTCGTCTACTTCCTTTGATTTACTGACATCGCTTCGATACTTATTTATTGTTGGAGTGGATAAGTATAGGTACTTACTTGGTTACTATTTCCACAGTTCCACTCATAACTGCTGATTTATTTTGAAGAAAACGATGCTGGCTGTATTTTTTAATACTTTACCAGAGGTCATATTAAGTGTCCGTGTGGCATTGGCATCCCATAGCTACCACCTTGAATCAAATCCTTACCCTCAGCAAACACATTTGAGAACCTGCCTTAGAGCAATAAGCCAAAAATCAGCAATCTTTGAACAGACAACAGCACATCAGGTTATACTAAACTGTCAAAGTTCTCCAAGTGATTTTAAACCTTAAAATATTTATGGTTAAGTTCAAAATCGAATGAGAAAATTTACAGTATGTAGTAACTTGACCGGCTGCTGTGTGTACTTAAAATAATAAGTACCAAGAAAGCTATTATTTTAAGTGGAAAGCAAAATAATAAGAAGAATTATATAAAAGAATTTTATTAAAAAAAAAAAAAAAACATTTCATTTATAAATAAATTCAATGATTTGGAAAATCTGGATCTATCTGGCTATAGACAAATCATACAAATTCCTTCCCTGAGTTCTAATCAAATATCTAATAATTTGTTTTTCAAAGATCATGGTCACCTCAGCAGGCGAACAGTGTCATTGTTCGCGAGATGTTGCCATCTGATTATCGTTATTGTTTCAAACCGGGAAACAGCTAACATTCACTCCATTTAATATAATTGAGCGAATGAGAAACGTTATCAATTATAGTTGTTACGACGACGCATACTTTTAGTAGAAACTCCATTATAAGCGTTTTCCATAGAAAGCCTCAAAGAGTCGCGCTGCGCCCGGCGCTGTCGCTGGAAAATCTTGTTAAGAAATTCTTTGATACCTAATGTTAAACGTTTTACAACAATCTCAGGCTCTGAATAGGCTGAATATCGTAAATTAAGGGGGATGCTTGAAAGTAGCCCGCGAAATTCTAATTTTCTGACGTTTTTTTTTCAAATTGGCTGGTCAGTGTCAGGCCCAGTGGTTTGAGGTCTCATCAGGTTGCATATTGATCAAACTAAGATTCGCGACCGTAACATACCTATGTAGATGTATATACAAAATTAGGTACAATCATTAGGTAATATAATTAATGGGTACAACTCTTTATGTTCAAATTACCTTGTTGAATGACTATTCACACATATCACGAAATCATGATATTTGAGGTCAATTCTAACTTAGAGAGTTGTATTGATTATTCATAATTCTGTCAATACATACCTAAGTATTTGATCAACACAACCCGATACTGGCCTGCAAATTGTAAAAAACGTAAGAAAATTTTGAATTTCGCGGGCTAACCTGGCGCTTTTGCCGTATAAAACACGTTTTTAGAATTTACGAGATTGCGCACTGAATAATTCGAAAACGGAATAATTTTACATGTCGATGGTGCCTATTATCTACGTAAATTAATAGTCTCAAGTAAAACTGCGGATGATAGCAAACAGATCGTGCAAAATAGTTTTTAATGTACGTTTATACAATGAATAATAAAATAGCAATTTCATCGCGAAGCAATATCGGTATACATGCGTAGTAGCTAATGATGTGGAAACAGTCGGACAGACACGATAGGAAAAACAATAGGCTGGAGTAGACACTTTGTATAACACTGAATAATAGCAAGAAACAACCGTTTTACTAGAAATAATCACAGTGTAGGTGGCAAAAACAGGCTATTAATGGTTCCAGTCGGACCCCACTTGTTACTATTCATGAGCAAATTAACGGCAGTGCTCTCACACAAACGTAGCCGTACGCTAAACACATTACGAGAGGGGAAACCGTGTCGTAAAAAGTGATAGGTAGGTAATAAGTATTGTGATTGCTGTTAATGTTAAATCACATTACTCTGCTGGGTCCTATGAGGACGTGGAACAATCGTTTTTAGATAACGTTAGCTTTGGATGGATAACTAAATCACCAACTGGAAGCTGACATAACAGGAAGCTGCCATCTTGAGCTTTCATCAAGAAACATGGACGGAAAATCGGTCTTCTTAATTATTTCTGGAGATAAAAGTTCTAATATACTTACCTACAGGGTGGCAGGGACCATGGATTCAGTAGGTAGATACATGATTCGGAACCCCCTTTTTTTTTTTTTTTTTTTTTTTTTTTTGAGGGTGGGAAATCATCAAATAACTTCTCCAACATTTTGTAAAACGTGATGAGCAGCTGACATTGGGTTATTGTAACTTAGATAAATTACAAACTGAACCACTAAAAAGTGAAAAATAAAAACTTTTTTACAAAAACACAAACCGACTTCCAAAAAAAACACTACAAAGTGAAAAATAACTTTAATTTCGGAAGTCGGTGGCAAAAAACTAAAATACAGATCCAAAGACACCGACTTCCGAAATTAAAGTTATTTTTCACTTTGTAGTGTTTTTTTTGGAAGTCGGTTTTTGTTTTTGTAAAAAAGTTTTTTTATAACCTATGAAAAATGTCAACGGCCGGGGTTCAGAATCATGTACTGAATCCATGGTAACAGGTTCTGTGTCGATCTCTCTGCCACCTGTACCTATATGTCGCCTATTTATAAAACCAATTTTTAAATTACCAAAGTTAACTCTAAAAACCTTTTTCGCCTCATGCTTTGATGCACTAACCGTGAACTAGCTTTATTTACATATTCAAATTCTTCGACGTACTAGAATCCTATAAAGTGTTGCAGAAGCCAAAAGGGCCTTTTATGAAACGATTTCACTTGGGTGTAACTTGAGAGCGCTGTATCAGTTGAACGGAGCCTGCGGTCGCACGACGATACAAAACACTGCGAAATTGCGCGTGCGCATAACCCGTAACACACACATAGTTGCACGAAACGTAAGCTGTCATATATGTTACTGTGTGGGTACTGAATATGGACGTACGTACGTGTAGCTTTTTGCTGCGAAATAATTAAGTAGGTAGTTAAACTTTATGCCGAAGCTTCGAAGTAGGCAAACTTGCCATTGTCTAAATGTGGGTAGGTATTCAATTTTTTTTTTAGGAAATTCTTTGATAATGTTAAACGTTTTACAGCTCCGTTTTATCTCAGGCTTATTAAAGAAGTGCTGAATATCACTATATCTGTTTTTTAGCTTGTATCAAAGTGAAACTTTTTAAATGCAACTGTTAATATTTAGATAGTAATTTATAAGTCCTGGCCGGTGAGTTGCACTTTTTCTTTGTCATAAAGCCAGGTTCATTTCATACACAAGCTTTTCTTGTAGAGGGTGACCGGGAAATCTGTGACTTGCGTCTAAAAACTTACCCGACTACGGTCAAGCCCAAAAGGAGGGTTATTGAATATAATTATAACCATTTTAAATAACGGAGCGACACAAAATTCTAATCATCTTCCTAAACATTCTGCACGTACGCCTAACCAAATCCATTTCAAGAAACCTTAGCATCCTCTTTGTGTGTTAGTGTGTTTTTCTATTCGGTCTGTATTTTTTATCTTTTAGTAATAATATAGTTTTTCTCTTTTATTTCTCTATGCTGCCAAAATTAAGAACCCGCCGCGTTACCTACTTCAAGTTGAAATCGGAAAATAGTAGTCTTCACAAATTACTTTAGGCTCTTCCAATTACTTGTGAAAAGCTATGTAGACCAATAGATTATAATTAGTAGCACAAGAAGCCCAACGTTTTTAAATGTTGTCATTATAACTGTCAGTCCACGTACCTCATGTTCACGGTGCACTGAGTAATATTGATGTGTGCGACTTGGTACTGGTAGCCACACCGTGTATCACTTTACTCGTCACTGATACATTAACCAATAGTTTAACTTGATAATATCGATTTACTATTGCCCGGTGATATAGCTTCACTGTCTCGTTTAAAAGGAATATGTACTTCTAATGTATGTAATTATGACTTGAGAGGATCTGCGATAACTTGTACTGGCTACTCAACTTTGCATTAATATTAAGATTATATTAAGTGATGCATAAACTAAGTGAAGTGGTACTCATTATGTCTAAGTACATGTCTTTTTCCTTTTTAGGGTGAGTATACCACTAGTGAATATGAGTTTTTTATTTGCCAGGAAATGTTCCTATCCTTAACTAACATTTTTTTATCTATCTATGAATTTATTAATTGGCAATATTAGATTTTTCCGAAGTCTGCAGGGGATTAGATTGGGTGTACGTAGACTTAGAAAGAAAGTGAAACTGTACTAGATTTGCGTATTATTTCGAAAAACAGACCTATTATAAATTTATAATATCTTGATTTGACTTTGACCGAGCGAATCCTTATCTCCCTTTAGGTAGGTATAGAGTTAGTTATAAAACGTCCCTAAACAAACCGGAGAAGGAACCAGCAAGTACCGGGGCCTTTAAACATACAAGAAATACCAACAAGACATTAATATTAGTAACTGTGATCATAGTTCAGTGACAAGCTTATGTCACTGCCCCCCCGCTCCCCCAAAAAAGACATCAACGCATCGTAGCAGTGTCTACGAGCTTGCTACGAACATGTTTCGTACTGAAAAGTTGGTTTCAGTTGGAAGAAATCGTGTCAGAATGAGGTTGCATGTGACCAAACAATATTATATTATATAACAACTGAATAATTTTACATTTTAACTCAATAATCGAACTCTGTAACACCGCTGCATCTTTTCAACCGCTCAACACGTTTGTGTATTAGCAGTTGATCAGTGTTTAGTCGAGATTACGTCCGTTTACCAACCGAGCCGCGGCGACCACAAGCAACCGAGCACACGTACTCACACACAGCCGATTGTCAGTTGTCATATGTGTACACACGGTGAGCCAGTGTGCGTGCTGCAGGCAAATTGTGAAATTAAACATGTAAGGAAATTGTATTAGAATTTCTGTACGCTTGACTGGTTTCGAAGCTAATACTGGTGAACATGTATGCTGGTAGTAAATTTGATGAAACAGCTCAATATTAGCAGCTCAGCCTAACCATGAGAATCTACGATCGAGTACATTGCTATTAGGGTTCCGTACCAAAATGGTAAAAAAGGAACCCTAATGGTGACACTCGGTCTGTCTGTCTGTCTGTCACAGCTGGATATCTCCAGAACTACTAATGCTATCAACTTGAAATTTGGAATAGTTTTAGATGACGTTTACCCAACTATTTTGCAAATAAGAAAGAAATAAAAATGTTTATACTTTTTTTTGCAACAGGGACTGAAAGGTGGTCTTAAAAATTTAAAGTTGGGCCACTAGAGCATGTGGGGTATCATATGAAAGAGCGTTGTTTGCAAATTCTCAAACTATTTTTTATTTTTTTTAGGCCGCATAGTTTTCGACGTTTGATGAAAAATGTAAAAAAAAATACGGTCCCCCCCCTATCTCCGAAGTTTGCAAAGAGAAAAATCTGAAATTATTCTATGTGATAGAAGTTTATGTAAAGATCACAGGAAAAATAAAACGATGTCTCTAAGTAGCACATTTTTTCAGTAATCGGAACGGAACCCTCGGTGCGCGAGTCCGACTCGCTTTTGACCGGTTTTTTGTAGCTGTAACAACTATTTTATATAAATTATTAAAAGCTTTAGCGGATTTGCAATGTTACATTTTTACTCAGCAAAAAGCATTGCCAGACATTCCATGTTGTTGGTTAAAAATCGGCCACCAACAAAAAGCGACCGTCTGCGAACGAAATCATTGCCCATTCAACAACGAATAGAAGACTGAATTCGAATCTAAACAAAGTGTGGTCAACACCCGGTACGATGCGATGGTTATCATGTTTAATAGAGTATGTGAACATGATATCCAGCTGGTATTAGCCACTGGGCTCTCAACTCATTGGCTTGACGTGAACGCTACTCCGTATCGACTTGACAGGAAGGGACGTTGCGGTTACGACCACTTGCGTTCAAATGATTTTGTTTTTAATTGACCGTTGATTTATTTTAACAGACAAAAAGCTTCTTAACAAATTACGAGAGAGAATAACAAATTATAGATTAGTAGATTGCTGTAAAAACACTACGCTTTTTGCTGCTTGGTGACTATTAACTGTGGAAAGATGTGTTTTGTTTTTGGTTAGCGTTGATTGAGAGTATTGAGATTGACATATCGACAGAAATCTAAATTGGTGCTCCTAAATCAAAGGCATTGGAAAGTATAAGGAGAAAACTTTAGAAGTAACCATTAGCTATAGGTACCCACAAGCTTATACGTCATAACGAAGTTTATCGACACAATTAAGTCGGGGAAAAAGTTCCTTTGTATTTGTTTTATATCTACAAATTCAAGACATTTTTTTTCATACTTTATTTACATTTGAAACTATTCATTATACATAATGTGCCATTTACCAATAGGTTAAAACTTTTGTGATCGACCCCTTTTTTTTCTGGATGGGAAATTATCAAATGACTTCTCCCGCTCTGGGTAGAGCGGGGAGGGCGTGTCAGACTTTTACTGACTAAAACCCATCCGTGTTCTTTCAGTTGCCTGTGCCAGGGCCACGGTAACTCTTTCGAACAACCCGCGACCCCGGTGGCATCGGTCCTATCGGACCCCATCACTGCTGACATCTCTTTGAGGCGCACGTGGAACACAACTTGCCGTCGACCCGGCTTGGTCCTTACCGGACGGCGAGCTACCCATTGCTCGCCGCCCGCAAGCCCGCGCCAACTCTTCAGCTATGTCATCTATATCTATAAAAATCAATGCCACTTTTCGTTGTAATTTTATAACTCAAGAAAGGCTGGGCCGATTTAGCTGATTTTGGTTTTGAAATGTTTGACGTAGTCCAGGGAAGGTTTAAACGATGAGAAAAATTGGAAAAGTTGCCGGGAAAATTGGGAAATTCTGGAAAACTGAAAGTGGATTTTATATGGGAATATTGAAATTGGGACAGGACAACGTCTGTCGGGTCAGCTAGTAACTACTAATAGTATCTTACACCGCTTGTTCAAAAATGGCATCGAATTTATCTGTAACAGGGCAACCAGAGGCGACCAGAGTGAGCTGCATCTTTGACATCAAAATTCGCTTGTACCAGCGGACAGAAAAACAATTGAAAAATAGTGGGAAATCGTTTTTACTTATAATTTTGCTTTTTTAAATGTCATCTATTTAATGTATCAAAACTAGCCAGATACAAACAGCACAGCCAAAGATATTTCACTACAACTTTATATATCTATAAAATACGAAAAAAACTTTTTCCTCGGCTTATTGTACAGGATGTTTCTTATAAGGTGTCAAGCCAGTGCGATCTGATAGCAGAGTACCATACCTATCGAATTAACCCCATGTATGTTTTGCGGCTTTAAAAAATTATATCTTTTTTTGGGTCAACTTTGAACAATAATGTACTAAATAGGGCATTATTTGCTGAAATCGGTCGTTGAAAGTGGTGTATTTGAAATCTTGTGATTTTCATATTTTATAATTTATTATTAACTTTGCATATTTTTGTCAATCCTGATATTTACTATTCCTCTACGTTTAAGCAGAGCTCAGTTGATAGTAAAAACATAAATTTTATACCTACTACAGCTACCCTTAACCACTACCATTGATATGAAATGAGGGATCCAAAATAACTCGAAAACTACAAAAAATCGTAGAACATACATACATGGGGGCTAAATCGATAGGTAGGTATGGTAGATAGGTAGGTACTCTGCTATCAGCTCGCACTGGCTTGACACCTTAAAAGAAACACCCTGCATAGTTTAATAATTAACATTATCTGATAGCGAAATCCAAAACTCTTGCAGTACGAGTGATTTTCATTTGTTTTCCAGATTAACAAGAGAAAAAACACTGTTTCTTTATTTATCACTATGAAACATCGGCGTGACTCGTTGAAGCAGTCCATTAACACGTATTAATGAGTGTAATGGAAGATTTATTCAAATTATTACAGTAATCGGATACAAAGAGTGCATTGATATCGTCACATATAGCCATGGGGCGTGACGTGTGTTTCCCGCGCCACTGCGCCACAACGAGTTTAAACGAACGAAAAATCTGACATTCTGTAATGAACACCTTCAAAGGACACTTGATACCAGAAATGGTAAGGATATAATTATTATGGCTGATATTAAAACTATTATAAGTCATGTCGATAAACATATAACATTTTAGCAAGCATTTTTCATGTGGAACCATGCATTATCCCTAAGTTATGTATTTATGGTGTGAAGGTATTCGATATAGCTAACCTAACTTAACTAGGTAGGTTTTGCATGTTGTAAAAATAGATATTATTCAGTGTTATCTGGATAAGTGGGGTCTGAAGGGACCTCGGATTATTTATCACCTTTGACTTTTAGTTTACCCAGTTTCCCAAATAGCCAGGTTTAAAATGACAGTTGTCTTATTTACAGAGGCTAAGGCAGGTCGAAATGTACCGTTTTTCATTTTAAATAGAGGGGAAATTGTTCATTAAAATGGCGTCGCGACATGTCCAGATCAATATTAATATTATTATTAGTTGTCTTAAAGGTAAATGCAACTGAACTACAAAGTCCCAATTATAGAGTTAAAAGGATAAATAAAAAGGTTATGCCCAGTAACACAGATTTCAGTGCAAAAGTGTCACGCACACGAGTCGGGACCTCATTCTAATTAATTGTCAGTAGCGGTTTCTCACTTAAGAGCGTTGATCGTGCGCGGGCTGACAACGTCGCATTTATAGAGGTTTTTCGTGATTATTTCATTAGATTTAAATCAAATGACCATTTTCTCTGACAAATTTTTAGATCGTTGGTATTTATATTTATGAATGCTATTTTTTGACAGTTATTTTGGAATTTACTCTTAAAAAATGACATATTGTCAATTATTCTCTATTTTCTATTTTTTGACAGTTATTTACCAAAATAACTGTCAAAAAATAGTAAACATACATATAAATACCAACGATCTAAAAGTTTGTCAGAGGAAATTGACATTTGATTTAAATTAATGAAATAATCACGAAAAACCTCTAGAAATGCGACATTGCCAGCCCGCGCGCGATCAACGCTCTTAAGCAGGTTACACTGTATAATATAGACAATAGGTATTTTTAGATTAGGGGACTTCCTCATATTGACTGATAATGAATATAAAAGATAATTATGGGCCAGAATTTTGCAAAGTGTGGTAGATAAAGTTGAATTTGTAACTTTACTTGAAATAACGATGAACAAAATGATGCTTTAATTAAATGATTATTGCTCTTACTAACTCGCCTAGACTAAGAAAAACCAAACCAAACCATCAATGATTTATCATCATTTCCGCGAAAATTAAGTCATAAATAATTGCAATTAACACGTTTCCAATGAACACTTAACTGCTACAATAGTATGATATAATGCAAGATAAGAAATACCTGGCTATAATTGGCGATGATTTTCTCATAACACGTCGATTCTTGAGGGATTGGCATTAGTGTGCATACAAGGTAATTCGATCAGCTGAGATCGGCGCGCGCGCACCGGACCGAGCGACACCGTCTTCCTATTCCTACTTCTCATTTTACACCCGGTAAACGGAGTTTGACTAAAACATAATCTGTGTTATTTAACAGTTTGTTGCGTGACACTGATAAGTACCCTACTTCGTCGTACTCGTAACTTAGACGTAACACGACCGTTAAAATAAAATGGATGCCATTTATAAATGAGAATGACAGGAGACGGGCCCCTCTTTTTGGGGCCGTGTCAAGACCATTTATTTATCAAAAATTATGTCGTATTTTTTCACGTTTAGTTGTTTTTTTATCAATATTTCTTTTACCCTGGCATTTTAAAACATAATTAGTATTTGTTTAATTGAATTTATAGTAGTTCCGCCATTTAAACTTAACCTGAATGTTGCCAGACGACAGACTAAAAATCATTGTAATCGATTAAAAATATCGATATTTTACTAATCCACCGACTAAAATGACCGGAGATAGGCAACAATAGCTTTTATCACGTCGTAATCTAGCTAACACTATCATTACTTGATAGGCGCTAAGTGGACGACAGGCGGGAAGGAGGGAGTGTATATTCTCCCGCAGACATAATATAATATTATAACTAGGAGATTCTACCACCGGTCTTAGCTCTGCGGTGCTTGAAGCTAGTACGATCCTGTAATGATGTGGTAGTCCTCTGTCCGACAGTGAAGAACTAAGGCGGAATAGACGCTCTGGTTGCTCTTCCGATTATCTAATCGGACTATCAAATCGGATTAACTGCACTCACGCTCCGATTTTACCTAACCTAACCTAACCTGAATGTTGCCAGATGACAGACTATTCTAATCAGATAATTGTTATGGATTGAAAATGATGATACTTTTAATTTATTAATCCACATGACAACACACACACACACATCCACATGAAAGGTATGTTTTTTCAAATGCTATTATACCCAAGTGCTGTAATTATACTTAAAAACAACTAAAATATTTTATCATTGTAAGTACTGACTATACTTAAAAACTTAAAAGTGTTTCGAGACAGTTGTGATAATATATATAAACAAATCACCCATTAGATTTAGCGAATCGATTACCAAAATAAATAAACCTGGTTACACTGGCATCACGCATAATGTCAAACTGTCAAAAAGATTTCTGTCAAATCAATGGGCATTGCTGGCTGTCATACTAATCTGTGGTCATACTGTTTGTTTACCTAGGTTACTTATAGGTAAATAAATAAATAAATAAATAAAATAAATAAATATTATATTACGTAGTTATATTCTCCGAACCCACCTTATCTGTCGCTGTGGTAGGGCCAAAGCTCGTACGCTGCGCTTTTGCCCTTATCAGCCAGACATGGCGTGATGGGAAGGCGCCAGTGACCACCAGCTTAGTTATAACTTCTATGTACGCATTTAGGTTAGATAGAATAGGCAGTCTTGCATCAAACTCTGTAAGCTAGGGTCGTTTTCTTAATAAACTCTTAATGAAACGAGCCCTCAAGTTTTATTTTGGCCATCGCTCCGCTCCCGAAATCTAACTGGCGCAGCCGGTAGGATTGCCGAAACTGTTGCCTTCGCGGAAAGTCAGACAGTGAAAAGTGAAAAAGAACACTAAGGAAATTATTCGCGAGTGGTAACGTAGAGTCGTCGTAACTTAAAATCAGTGAGACGTTCTTGGCAATCCTCGAACCAAATAAATAAGTTTAGATAACGCGTAACGATTACGTGGGTGAGCAGAGATGGTGATAATTTATAAGGCGGTTGGACTGTGAGTAACCTTCTACTTCCTTCCTAATTCCCCACATTATTAATGTTGATAAAATTTTAACTTTTTGTATTATTTCATAAAATCTGGAAAATCGTGTGAAAACTTTTTATGGTAGAAATTAATTACCTTTTTAATTAGTAAGTAATAAAATAAGTGGATATTATCTTCACGCTATTATAACGATAAACAATATTTTTTTTTAGGTATATAAGATTTTTCACAAGATTTTCTTTTGAATTTTAATTAAGTAACTTACTTTGTTAATTTGTGGAATTTTAATTTTACTTTTATTTTTGTTAATTTTATGTTCTTGCTTATCTTTTGTTTGTGTTTACGATTGTATTTAAAATGGCAGAAGGTCAGATTCCTGTATCCGCGACAACCGGTGCAGCCCCGTAGGCTCGGACCGAAACACCATTTTCTATGCAACAACTTGCTGAATCGTTGATACCTCGGGATGTTTTAAATTTGATTCCTGAATTTAGCGGTGAAACTAATTTGCTTAGTTTATTTTTAAGAAAGTGCGAATATGTTATTGAAAGGTATCAAGGAACTACCGATCGAAATGATTTTTTAATGCAGAATATTACGAGTAAATTAAAGGGTAAAGCGGCAGCCTTAATTAGTGAAAGAGGTGATTTTGAAACCTATAACGAATTCAAATCTTTATTGATCCAACATTTTGGTGATCCCAGAAGCGAGGAATGCGTAGCTATTGAGCTGGAAAGCCTAAAAATCAAACAAAGTGAGTCATACTTACAGTTTTGCAGCCGTATTCAAGACATTCGTGCTATATTAATTTCAAAAGTGAATCAGAACAGCTCTACAACGTTAAAAGAAGCTAAGAAAATAATTTATAACAATACTTCTCTTAATGTTTTCATGTACAATTTACCAGAACATATGGTACGGACTGTTCGAATTAAAAACCCTACTACGTTGGAAGAAGCTTTAAAATATGTCCTTGAAGAGGTTAATTTTCAGGAACAATATAATTTACGTAGTAAAATATTGCAACACCGACCTCAATGTCAGACCTTACCATCACGTGAACAAGGATTTGTTTTTAATTCACCCAATCTGAAGCCTTTTATCACATCGCCCCATTTACAAAATAATAATTTCAGACCTTTTACAAACCAAACTCAATTCAAATTTGGTATACCTAATCAAAATTTTGTACGCCCAAATATACCGAATCAACAAATTAGTTCACGACCACAAATGGGTCAATTTGGACCACCAGTCGTCGATAAAAAAAACCCTCGGCAATTAAACTTTCGACCTCAAGTAGGAATATTTAGCTACAGACCGCCAACAGCACAATTTGGTTATAGACCCCAAGTAGGACAATTTGGCTATAGACCTGTTCAAGCTTCGGCCTATCCACCCAACAATTTCTACGATAATGACGTGACAATGAGAACTGCTCCTGCACCGATTAAGCAACATGGTTTTCCTGTAAACGAACTATATACGGATAACGAACAATACTTCTACGACCTCACTCCTGACTATTACACGCAGAATATGACACCACACTGTGACTATGACTATAAAGTTATGTACTCTAGGATGGTTGCGCAGATGAGAAGCCTAGTATAGAACTTGCTGGAACTGCTAAAAATTTACATTCAACTGAAAATAACAGTGATCCGGAAGCTGTCCAAAATTTTCAAATATATTCAATGCAAATCCCAAAAATGATAGAACTTAATCTTGATGCCAAACAAAAACATCCATACATATACATTCCTGAGATAAACGGTAAATTTATGTTAGATACAGGAAGCACACGATCTTTTATAAGTCCCAGGACAGCTGATGAGTATTTTCCTAAATTAAAATTCTATGAACCATTTACAGTTAAAAGCGTACATGCTACTAGTGAACATTGTGAAGTAGCTAAAATTCCCTTATTTTCAATTTTTAATAATGCCGGATATCATAAATTTTATATTTATGATGTGGACAACAGATATGACGGGTTGATTGGAATGGATCTTATGACTCGACTTAATGCTGATTTATCGTTTAAGGACAAGACTTTAAAGACAAACGGCGTCAACATTCCTATAATATATTCCACTGACCTTGAATTTAGACTAGAACCCCGGACCGAACATCGAGTGAAATTACCTGTAAATGAAAAGAATGACTATGCCATAATAGATTGCAAGCAGGTTCATGAAGGCATTCGAATGCCAGCTGCAATGATTAAATGTAAAAATTATTTACTAAAAGAAGCCGACGATTTAGACAACATTTCAATTATTGTTAATATTGACGAACGGAAAGACATGACCAGACAAAGTACGGACGGTTCTACAACAATTTCCATATCTGACTCTGAAAGAACCGCTACAGCTAGTCCAATAAGTATACCTGAAGCTGAGACAGTTCTTAACGAATCACCACACTATCCTATACCATCTGAGTCTTCTTCCATACAGACTGTTCATTCAGCCAAAGATCTCGAATCCAGTGGAATACCGATCTTAAACGAAGCGATAGATACCAAGCCTAATCAAATACTTGTGTTTAGCTGGTTTCGTAATGAGATTCAAGTAAAAGATTTATCTAGAGACAAACAAAAAGTATTAGAGGTATTTTTGCCCTTTCATAACTATAATCTCATCAAAGAATTTTTGAAAGACTACATAAAACCAAAAATTAAGTATTTCATTTATTTTGAAAATCAAGAAATCAAAAAAGATTTCACCAATGTCATAATTTCTCTGTTTAACAAAGATGTGGTTAACTTCTATGAATGTTCCGAGCGCGTCATTTACATTGAAGATGAGCGGGAACAAAAGGCTATAATAATTAAATTACACATAGGGACCCCCAACAATCCAAACTCTATGGGCCTCATAGAACGTTTTCATTCCACAATTATAGAAATCTACAGATTGGCAAAATACGAAAAGAAATTTACGGACACAGCCTCAGTAATGACCTCTGCCGTTATGGCCTATAATACTACTATTTATAGCACCACAGATTTAACCCCGTTTGAAGCCGCGTTTGGTCATACCGAATTAAACTCTACATTTAATTCTGAATTTGATAAAGCTTACGAACAACAATTGATTAAGGATCATAAGAAGAGAACTCAGGCACTCTATAAGTATATTTCGGAAAAGACAAAAGCGCACAAAGAAAAGATTTTAACGAAACGAGGAGGTGAATTAGAACCAGCCTTAGAAATAGGAAAACCGGTTTTCGTTAAACCCGTTAATAACAGACAAGCAAAAGAAAAGCCTAGGTACCAAAAAGCCGTCGTCACGGGTCAAATAGAACGCAATATTATACCAATTAAACTTAAAAATAGGGATACCAAAGTACCTCTTAAAAACATAAAACGTCCTCCGCAGGTGGAGTTTGATCCTGCTGATATGGACAACAACCAATTGGACTCTCCCAAGCTAGGCCCTTCAAGCAGTAAAGATTAGTCAAAACCCTGGTATTCTTCCGGTGAAGATTCAATATGATCAGTGGTCTATTGTTAAAATAATCAATCTTCAGGGCATAAGCACTGACCTTTCTTTCAATATTCGAAAATATTCGGAATTCAACCAAATATACAAATCCTACGCAGATGAGTTTATGGTACTTAAAACACAAGTAGAGTATATGCGAAATCAGACCGTAGAGAAATTACAACAATTAATTCCAACTAAAAGATTTAAACGTGGCATTATAAATTCTTTAGGCTCTATTATCAAAATTATAACAGGTAACCTTGATCATGAAGATGCGGTTAGATATGATAATTTAATTCATAATATTCAGACTAAAGAACAGGCAATAACAAATAAATTCACTGTGATTTCTAAAATGTTGGATCACTTTCTGAACTCTACTGAAATAATTAAAAAATAAAATTAACGAGCGCATTAAATCACTTGAAGGACTTGTCGCTAATCTTAATACAAAAGATAATCATTCAATTTATATGACCCTTGTATTTGGATTATTCAATCAATTTAATGTGAACTTTAGGATTATCTATGACAAACTTAGTGAATTAGAAACTGCTATTGCATTTAGTAAAGCATCTGTTTTACACAAAGCCGTAATAAATCCTGACGAATTGTTAACTTTATTAAAACATATTAATGAACATGATAACTTAATGTATAATGTAAATAATAGAAATTTAATGAATATAGAGGAATCATTGTCTGTAAAAGCTTACCTTAAAAATGAAGAAATAACCTTTATTATTCAAGTTCCGTTAATTTTAAATGTTACTTATAGTTATTATAAATTGTATTCCCTTCCTATGGATTCCCTGAACCAAACCTTTGCCGTTATTCCTGAATTTCCTTACCTTTTAGTAGAAGGGTCTAAATATCGTCCGATTGATCAACCATGCGAAGAGATAACAGTCAAGGAATACCTCTGCTCTGAAAATAACCTCATTCAATATGTGGAAGAAACCTGTATCGAACAACTAATGAAATATCACCACAATTTGTCGCGATGTCTTCCCCGTCAGATAAAGTCTGAAATCCTGAAACTACAAAAAATCAGTCCAAATAGTTGGATAGTGTATACGAAACACAAACAAATTTTATCGCAATCTTGTGGAAATGACGACACCAAGGAACGCATACAAGGAACATACATTATAACCATCGAACCGCATTGTGATGTTTCTATAGAAAATATCCAACTCCATGGACAGCGTTCTTACTTTCTGCAAACGGACTATAAGCCTGTTCCTGTGATAAACTTACCTGATTTACGAGAACTTACCTCGAATGCCGCAAAGGTGGAGCCTCTGAACCTGAAAGGAGTTAACCTAGATGATATAGGTACGTCATCTAAATTACCTTCTGAAAAATAGTGCGAATAGTGAAATCAGTCAAAACAACGGTGATAGTGTCAGTGCCGCTCTTTACTCTCTGTACGCGATCGTCTTTTTATTGTTAGTAGCTGTAGTTATGTATAAGTATATTATAAGGAAAATGTTTAAAGGGCAGGATCGTCGTTCCAATGTTGAAGACAATCCTACTCAACAGGAGGAAAATAGAGTCATTGAGAGACCTGTATTATTAATGTCTTAACTCTATAATTCTCAATCCTCTTAAATTAGGTACCTAACCGTTAAAACCACTTAAGGTTTGTCTTTTTCTATTTTATTATTTTGCGAATTTCTCGGAAAATCTCTGTTTTTCCGATAACTTCGGTCCAAAGGGGGAGGAGTTATATTCTCCGAACCCACCTTATCTGTCGCTGTGGTAGGGCCAAAGCTCGTACGCTGCGCTTTTGCCCTTATCAGCCAGACATGGCGTGATGGGAAGGCGCCAGTGACCACCAGCTTAGTTATAACTTCTATGTACGCATTTAGGTTAGATAGAATAGGCAGTCTTGCATCAAACTCTGTAAGCTAGGGTCGTTTTCTTAATAAACTCTTAATGAAACGAGCCCTCAAGTTTTATTTTGGCCATCGCTCCGCTCCCGAAATCTAACTACGTAGGTAAATTCGATGATATTTTTTAACTTTTTCGGGCATCCTCCGATGACTTGTGTTATTGCAAGACTGGCATTGTCAAATACAACTCTGTGCCAAGTTCCAAATTCTGTGCCATCTAAGCCTAATTATGTTTTGCATGTGGAATATCAATTTACACAACTAATCAAGTAAGTGTTTTTAAATCGGCAGAATTACTATGAGTGATATTAAACAAAAGTAAATAAACAAATAATAATAAGCACTTTCTTACTTTCTAGATCATACATTGGTATCAAGTTTGTCATGCTTACTGGGAGGCTGTTACCAGAAATGTTCAGAGGCAAGCAGTTGGTGATATTAACAGACCTCCCTGGAGTGTAGAAATAAGAAGACAGAGGATTTGACCTTCATATTAGGTCAAAACAATAATCTGGTTGGAGCCAGAATCAAATCACGACATGTGAGTAGCAAGACTTAGTGTAGGTAAATAATTATTGATAAGTGAGCAAAATAGGGCAAGTCCTTTAGAGGGCATCATTGCTTATTGTTGCAGTTTAGTGGGAAAGCATTCAGTAGGCGTCCGTACCATGACTATGTTTATATATTATGAGTCTTATATGTTATGGGAATGAAGCTGGGACTGTTTTTTTTTCTATGAGGGATAAAATGTTTTACTATTCATTGTTGTTTTATTTTTTTAAAGTAAACCTTTCTATAGAGCTCTGACAATGCTGCTGCCAAAGCCTATATTCATCTTTAATGACACTCGCTGGTAGATAGAGCGTTTTGTCTTGCGTCAGGCCAAAACTTTTACTAATCGTCAAGCCATAACCATACTTTACAACTCCTTCATCCGTAGTTTGCTAGAAACTAATAGTGCAATCTGGAACCCCCATGAAAAACTGTACACACTGGTCATCGAAAAGGTTCAGAAGTCTTTTCTCCGCTACCTTTACTTAAAACTTTATGGGTATTACCCGTCATGTACCCAACACCATTTGTGCTGGGTATGGTGGGGTACCAAAGTGTAGAAGTAAGGAGAAATATTAGTCTGGTAAAATATTTCATCCGCCTAATTCGCGGTACCCACTTCAATTCCTCCTTGCTGCAATACATCTCCTTTAACATCCCACTACCCATTAGGCACACACTTCGCTCTCGCCAACGTCCTCTATTCTCAATACCTCAATCCAGTACCTTATCCCTTAAGACCAGTCCATTGTACCTAGCCCTAACCCATATTAACAACATTTTGCTATATGATGTATCCTCTGATGTCTTCGCGAATACTGAACTGAGATTCCTGAACACTGCTACTCGATACTTTGAGTCCATTGCTACTCCCAGTACAATCTCCTTGGAGTAAATGATTTTAGACTGTATAATATTAATAATATTTTTTTTATTTTTTTTTTTTTCCAATTTTATACTAATTATACCATATTTACTAATTTTATCTAATTGTCTACTTTTGTCTAATTTTATCTAATTTTATCAATTTTTTTTACAAGTTTTAATCTAATTTTGTTCAATTTTATTTTATTTCATCAAATTTTGTCTAGTTTTATGTAATAATGTTAATGTATGTTGTAATGTTTTATAATGTTAATGTTTTATGACTTAATCTAATTTTATGATTGTATGTGTATTAACACCTATTGACCAATAACTTGTATGTGTGGTGAAAGCTGTTAGTATAAGTTGGTTATTATTAAATAAATAAATAAATACTAACCGTAAATAAATATTTAGTACAGTAACAATTAATATTGTAAATCACGATTATACTCAAATAGGTTTGACAGACTATTCATTTTTATAACTTCAATAGCATCATCTGAAAAATAAGATTTCTCCTAAACCTGAGTAAAAAAATGAAAATCATTTGCAGAATATGAAAAGAAATTTTATTCCCTACAAAATAAAATGGAAACCAGCGTGACACGACAATTTTTTATAGGGGCCCAAATCTCTTAACAAAATGGGCATTGTCTTTTGCTAATAATGATTTTGTCGAAAAATTAGTTTTGATATAAAAGTAGCACTCAGTGTAACTAGTTACGCACTTAAAAATAATTTAAAAACGTTTACTATGAAATAAAATATATACGTGTACCTAAGTAGGTACATGAAAATTGTTTATGAATATTTCAAGGAGTTTTACATGAAAATGTCCGTGTACTCAATGTTTGTCGGGCTAAAGTCAATAAAATGAACGCTTTCATTTACAAGATTTGTAAACATAAAAGGGTAAATTTACATTTTGATATTCGCAAGTGCTTCAGGGACTAAAGTGGCGTTCTCTCCCTAAAATTTTAAAACATCCATTTGCATATGCTTTGAGTACATAAACGACACTTTCTGGAGCACTTTCAACTGTCAGTAGGAGGGGGGAGGTGACGCAAAAGGGGGTGGTGGGCAGATTAACGTTTTAATCCGTACAAACTGACTGCTACATAATATAAAAACTTTTTATGTAGGTAGGTGGTAGGTACTCGGTAGTATCCAGTTGGTTAATTTTAATTTCCAATTATATAGGTATTAATTTTCACTTTAGATTCTTACAGGAAATTATAGGTTTTTCAGATGAACTTTTCTTTAAGAAACGTTCATCACTTGCAGCAATCACCCACGTAAATTCTTATGCAGACAAAAACATTATCGAACCCGCTATTCGCTCCAAAACTATCAAGAAACACCATTACTTTCAGCACTGTTCTGTAAAAGGTTAATTTGCATGTGTTTAGCTTTCTGGAATCGGCACGAGGCACGAATGAGAAGTGCGGGGTGAAGCGTGACGGAAGAACCGGCGGGGCCTGCGGGGGGAGGGGTAATCAGCGTAATGCCAATCATGCAAATGCCGAGATCCGACTGAAAGCCTCAACCGGCTTGTTTCAGGAGTTAAAATGGAGATCCACTTAGCGGGCTACGCAGCTCACATACGCAATTGATGGCGCCGCCAAAGATTTTAATTGTAGATAGGACAAGATTGTATTTTAGAGCAATGCCTACATGCATATTTATTTATTTAGGATCTCCATCAAAAGATGTAGGTACACAATACGTGACACATAATAAAGGGCAACATCAGGTAATAAGTAGGTGTACTCCTTCACTTATAGGAGACCACAGCATGCACAATAATGTTAACAACAAGTTAAAATATTAATAGTAAGTAAAATTAAGAAAAAGTTAATAAATTTTTAAAGGACATTAAAAGGGCGTGACCACGCACAGTGAAGCGCTCCGTAGTTGAAAAAACAATATCCCAAAAACAAACATTTAACTTGGCCAGAGGCTAAGCATTTGCCATACAACGTGGAAATGCCGCCAGTCTCTTGGGTACATTGCCACTACCAGTCGACAGCGATGCGGATGAATTTGTCGACGCCATAATACACACATCAACACGGTCTAGGGATATTTTCAAAAAAGCGAATTACTATCAATGTGTTAATTATTTATATGACATGTGTACATATTTAAAAGATACGTTATTTAATATTCTACCATTTTTAATAATGGTTAAGGTACTTAGATTAAAATTTCAGGATTTTATGGAAAAAAAATGAAGCATAGACGGAAACCGTATATGAATTAACTTTTAATTTGTGAGTAAAAACTAAAAAAAATAGAAAAATCATTTAATTTGTGTTTATAAACTTGTAGTCTGAGAAAGCGCCCATGATGTTCATAACACATCGGCAACGATTCGGCATGCTCAGAACAAGGTTGTCAATGTCTTGCTGCGGAATATTGTCCCATGTCCTTCTGAGGTGCGCAAAAAGTTGATCTTCTGTAGCCAGATTTTCAGGAACTTCCTTCAGAGCTCTTCTTTGCAGCATATCCCACGCATGCTCAATGGGATTTAGATCTGGCGATTGAGCAGGCCAGTCTAAGGCCCTAACATTGTGTGTATGTAACCAAGCTGCTACCGTTCTCGCCGTGTGTGCAGGAAATCTTGCCCCATTTGTGTTCTGTGGGGCAAGATTACGGGCCCCAGCCCCTGTTGGACGTATCGTTCTGCCGTCATATTGCCCCGCACCCAAACGAGATCCGTCCGTCCTCCAAGACGAATTCCTGCCCAAACCATAATTGTTCCTCCTTGGTATGGGTGAACTCCCGGAGGGTTCTGAAGACGGCTCCATCGTCCAGGAACTCGGCAAACACGCGTCCTTCGTGAATCTGGATGGAAGCCGAACCTGGATTCATCCGTGAACAGCACATTGGACCATTGCTCACGGCCCCAGTCCACGTGGTTTCGAACCCATTCTAATCGTCGTCCACGATTGCCTCTCCGTAAAGGTGGGACCCGGAGTGGTCTACGAGAGCGTAGATTGCTTTCATGCAGTCGCCTTTTTACAGTTTGGTCACTCACAAGCACTTGGTGTTCCACTCGCAGCCTTTGGACCAATTGAGTCGCCGTTGCATTTGGTTGAGCTCGCGCAGTAATTTGCAAAAATCGGTCTTGTCTGGGGGTAGTGATGCGACTTGGCCCCCGGTGCCTCTCCGCTACTTCACATGTGGCACGATAGCGTGTCCACAATCTTGAAATTTCATTTTGGTGGGTCCCTATGGCCTCAGCAACATTACGCTTAACAGACCCAGCTTCCAGCATTCCCACAGCTCGTAACATCTCCGCCCTCGTCAAATGTTGGCGTTGCATGGCTACAATACCTCAATTTTAACTTTATCTTTCGTTTAAAAATGAAAAAAAACTGTAACTAAACGTAATCCGTATTGTTTTCTAAATTTCGCACAAATGAAAATTCCCTCTCCTACACATCAAGACATTTTTATGCCACCGAAACAAAAGAATTTTCAAAAATTTGAATTTGGAATTAGTCTGAGATAAATTACAAACAAATCGGTGTATAAAAGATTCCAATTCGGCCAGTACTTTCGAGTTATTTAATTGAGTATGAAATATCCCTAGACCGTGTTGATGTGTGTATTTGAGTTTGTGAATACGTACCTCACGTACCTAGTTTAATTTTAATTAAGTTAGGAATAATTTTAGTAATTTTTTTAA
The DNA here is from genome assembly GCA_905163495.3 of Cosmia trapezina. Lineage (NCBI taxonomy): Eukaryota > Metazoa > Arthropoda > Insecta > Lepidoptera > Noctuidae > Cosmia > Cosmia trapezina. Next base: position 22,431,698 of record LR991022.1, read on the forward strand.
GAGGCTACCCGTGGCGCCCTCATCGTTTGTTTGGTTATTTCTTTTATTTTAGAATGAACATGCAGAAAATATGCCGGAATAGTTGTGCCCCGCAAGACTATACGATAGTATTATTACAAATTGTAGCTTTATATTGTTAAGTGTTAAAACGGAAAAAAGTGGCCACTATTCTCCGTTTTAAAAATGACGATATATAAACGTAACTTGAGTCTGTAGAGGACCTCAACTTTCTAGAGTTGCCAGACAATTCTTGCTTTTCGTAGCACATCTATAAGTTTTAGTCTATGAGAAACCCGCGAACGAAAACAACGCAGCCCGTTCCTAACGAATTTAAACGGCTTAAACTGAGCTGTATGCGCGCTAATTGAGGATTTGTAACACGAACTTGCCTGTTTTGCTTTGACGAAATTTACTACTCAAGACTTCTTGGAAAGACTTTCTCTTGAAATGATTGGTAGATAAGTAATTGAAACGTGAGATTTCGAGATGATCTCACGAAGGAGTTAGCATCTAATCTTCAATAAGTTAAGGCGTAGACAGGCGCGACGCGAATCTGGTAGAACAATTTCCATGAAGTTTTCATAGATATTGTTCTACTAGAGTCGCTGTCGCGTCGCGTGTCTCTGCGGGAGCCTTTATTGTATTTGCTGTGCTAAACAAAAAAAAGAGAACGAATTTAGTCTATTGATTTTCTCCTGCTTACCGTTTATTCTTTAGCCTGCTAAAAGAAAATAAGTGAAATATAAATCTTAGGTAATAATTATGGAAAAGCTGGACGTTTTATTGTAACAGTTAGGTGAATACTTTGATGTCTTTAACATCAAAGTATTCATAGCAAGGATAGAAATCTCTCAAAAAGGAAGAAAACCAGTCGCCGAAACAAAATTCCAAGTACCTAGCTCTTGTCAAAAATAAAAACATCGTACCTCTTTAATATTAAACACAATCGTCATCGTGTAAAGCATCTACAAACAGTTGCTAAAATATCAATTCACTTTCATTTACACTTTAATCAGGACGCTTCATTTTATCCTCAAATATTTTCCATTAAAGGGTGCTAAAAGCAACATGGCCGCCTTTTCGCGCGCTTCCCGTTTACATTTCGTATTCAGAACGTGGAATCAGAGAAGAGCGAGCGTGGTTTTAATGTTGTCACTTTTAAATATTAAAATTAGATTATTGTATCGTGACAGAAGTGCCGCAAATTGTATCATTAAGAGGATACATCGAAGCGTGGTTTATCTCGATATGTAAGTGAAATAGCTTTATGGCTGTCTAGTTTGACCTACTTAATCATGTTTCGGTTTTAGTACCTACAACAGTAGACAATATAGTCAAATAACACATGGAAAATCCAAATGATTTAACCACATACATTTGGTTTTTATACGAATTTTAAAAACAAAAAAATATCGATTTGTCCCCTTAAATCGATGCGGCGTCGTCATGTAGCCATTTTGATACTTAATCATGACGTGTACCATAAATTGCGATTGGCTATGTATTTTTAATGAGAGCCATGGTAGTTTGCAGGTGATATACGGTTGGACAGAAGGAGGTTTAAAAGATGCATTACGTTGCCATAATAGGAGCCATGGAAGAAATAGAAGCAACAAAAAGTCAGTTAAATCTTACCTATCAAAACATTAACTCCCATATTCATAAAAAACTAAAACGCTCTATAAACCTATTTACTCGACCAAGGCAAAGCAAAAAAGGAGGGCTAAGATTTAGTTATAGAAGTGTTTTGTATTCTTCTTTCAAACTCAAATCACAATTCGAAAGAAATTGACAAAACACTTCTATGTATAACTAAAATAGGTTTATAAAGCGTTTCAGTTTTTTTATGAACAAGGGACTTTTAATATTTTGAAAGAACAACAAAAATAAGCTATAGGAAGTTTAGAGGCTCATGGGTACGTACCTAGGTAGGTACATTTTTTCGATGGCACGTTTATCACCGTTAACTTTGACCGATGACATAAAGACACGTAGTGCAACAGGGCTCGGATTAAGTTCGATCGTATGCTTAAATAAACAAACACTCAAGAACTATTCATTCCATTTCTATTAATAGAAGCAGTAGCAAATTGTGTTACATAGATATTCACACGAAGAACGTATCGCAACAGCTTGTAAAAGCAGTGAAAAGCTACGAATTATACAAATTAACATATCAAACGCGCCTTCGTTATTCGCTACACCACCCTACTGTACTGTGACCAAGCAGTTTTGATACTTGAATTGAAAGGACAGTGTTGTTTTAGCGTGCTGTATGAAGTACGAACATTATAACATACCATGGACAAATTATTCGAATAAGTAAAGCTTCTAACTGAAAATGAACATACGAGCTGAGCTTAATTAAGGTATAATGCCATTGATATAAAAACTTAATATATAAGTCAATGTATAATGCTCACCTATTTGTTCTGTAGCCCGTATTCACTATGACTGCAATGCATAAGGCAAGAGTTTGGCTTATTTGATCATTAGATAGCTTTTATTAAAAATAATGTGTTTATTTAAACGAATGGTTCTCATCAACTAACTTTGTTGCTAGACGTTAAATACTTAGTATTACAAACAATTATTTAAACTTTACTATGCGAAAAGCAATAAACCATTGTATAAAATCACAATGCAATTTATTGTAAAATCTCACGATAAAAGTATAATTGAGATTGCTAACCTAGATCTAACGTTTAGAAAACAAGCTTTATCTTAAAGCAAAGCCACTTAAGACTCAAGTGTCCTTGTGTGGGTGCAATCGACATAATATTTTGCACAATAGGTAATTACAACAAAACGGTTTCTTACGAATATTTACCTAAACTGAGAAAGAGAGAGAGGATGTCAAAATGATTGGGAAAATGCTAGAAGGACAATGCCTGAAAAACGACAATGCGTCTTTAAAACACGATTTTAGCACAATCAGCTGTCTGTCGCTACGTATGAAAGACGAGTCATCGATGCGAGACGAAGAAGCACAATCAACTTTCGAAATTACCTAAGGAGACTTTTTGTTCAAGGATCATCATTCAGAGACATGTTGACAATACGAGGTTTTGACGTAACGTAGGTATATTTTGACGACACGTTCCATTGGCCAAACGTACATTTTGACCAAACACACCTTTGATCAACCGCCCCAAACTCCATGTAGGGACTACTGGTAGGCAATAATGCTATAGCGGTGCAAAATGCAATGTTCCCCGCGTATGGAGTTTAGCGGCCAGTCGTCTTCTCCGCGACGCGCGCCGTGACAAGAACTTGTGTACTGTATTGTATAACTAATGTAAGACGGTCATTGTGCTTAATATTCATGGTCATCTGAATAGAATTTATCCTGGACACTGGAATTTTATTTACGCTCCTTCTCCAACCACGATACTCATAAGGTCCCAACAATTCATCATACACAATTTATCAACACTTTCAAATTCACCGTTGTTCTCCAGTATCAAGAAGGTTGAAGCTTGCAAGTAGTAGCGGGGTTGCATTCGCAGAAATAAATGACATTTTAAATTGGAACGAGTGTAAGTGCAACCCTCGACGCTCAGTGCCAACTAGTGCCTGAATTATTTACTTCTACGTGCTATAGGTGTGAAGAAGGGGTGGTATTAAGGCATAAGCTTTTGTATATGATACCACCAGGCGGTGGAACGAAAAATTATTTCCGAGACGATAGTAGGCTTATTACTGGTACTGTGCCCATCTGAGAACTGAAAAGTCGTGTCAAAAATATAAATAAGTACATACATACATAAACTCACGCTTTCTTCCCATGGGGGTAGGCAGAAACTACGGAACGCCACATTGCTATACGATCCTGCTCCTTTTGCTTCGTTTACACACTTACCCATATTCAAAGAACTTTAAACTTTCAACGTAAGCTATGATCTAAGAAAAGTTAGGTATTCTTTATCCCAGATTTTTATTTTTATTTTTTTATTCTATATTATTAAACGGGGTTTTTATCCACACGGATATGCCAACCCCATCATGCCTTATTAACAATCAATTAACTATCATTGATTACTTACACTTACTTACATTTATATCGAGTATAATGAACTTGCCTACATAAATACCTATATGTATTTGTACACTTGTATTGATGAACAATACAATGTCTTACAACCTAAGTTTATTATGCAAATTCTGGTTCCAAGTTTAGGTAAGTAAGTTCAACAGAACATAAGCTTACCTAATATGAAATATGGATGAGCCGACAATTCGACCCCGTGGGTGTGTCCCGCGCCCAACTCGAGGCTTTCGTTAAACGCTGCTAAACGTTTGGGCGGCCCGCCCTACGCACTTCGATACGACAAAGTCACTTATAACACCCTTAGTCCCCAATCTCAACCCTATTCTTAAGCTTTATGGTTTATTTTCGTTTTGTATGTAAACTCGTGGGACTTTCTCAAAGTAAAAATGCATTAATGTCTCTACGTATAGTTTAAACGTTTGTTCTACCTATTATTAGATAGGGCGTTCCGGTTTTCCCTTTTATGTACTCTGCAATGATTGAAGTTGTGTACATTCTTGAGTTGTAAATGGTGAGGGAAACAAAGTCGTTTCGGGATGGGATGTTTTCTTATTAGTAGTGGGACTTATAATATTTGTATGTGTACCTACGTGTAATATGGTGACCAGAGAATGCTCATTGTGTATACTAACTTGTTAAACTAGTACCTAACTAGTAAGAATAGTTTATTTTGAATTTGCTGAACTTACCCATAGAGATTTGAACACAATATACCCAATCAATAAACAAGTACGAAGGGCTCATGATCCTCACTACGTTTAGCAAAGTAAATACATACATCACTGTATGTTATTGCACTTTAGGAGGTTATTCCTTGTTGGAATTAATTTAATTACGAGAAGTATAGGTAAGTTTTACATCAAGGAACTTTGCTGCGCTTGCACGCTGAAACGGCATAACGGATTTGGATGGAATTTTAGCACATGGGTAGACCATGACCTGGGTTACTTTTCATCCTGGATTGCAGACAAAGTCGCGTGCAACAGCTAGTATTTTAAAAGTGCTGAAAAAGGAGCTATATTATAGCAATGGCATCTACCTACGCTTAAAATATTTTCTTAGTCCTTTTTCCACCAATAATTTCCCCAACTTTAGGTATCTTCTCCGCATAATCACGAAAGGCTGCCATACATACTTCCTTATTATCGATCGCACAGCTTTAGACAGTATACAGTGTTCTGCAAAGCGCTTATTGAGTGGCTAGCGGTCGAGCGGCGGCTAAATGTCCTCCCCCTCTTCTCCCGCGATTAATAGCCTCTCGGAAAAAGTACGTGCGCGATACAGGGACGGCTTGGGAAGCTGTGACAAATAATACAGTACCCGTAATAAGGCAAACCAAGTTTTAGAATAGTTTGTATGCATTTGTGAGGCGTCGCCGTACCTAAATATTATTATGTTGTTGTTGTAAGACATTATAGGTAGTACCTGAGTATCCCTATCCAAAGCATATACCTACCTATGCTTAGGTAGTATACTCAATACTTTATTGCATTCCACAATGTATTTGAGTATAGAAATAAGATACATCTTCATCTTCGTCCACTGAAGACCTAATATTAGGTACATTCAAAACAAAATACACTAGGTATTTTGTTATGTAGTTATGTCTGTGCAGTAAACATTTTTAGCATCAAGATGGTTGACATGACATGACAAATTAAAATAGATATTTACTGAGACTAGACTTAATATTTTTGAAAAGCATTTGATATTGTCTTTAGATATTTCAACAAAATGTCTTTGCCGGACAAATGCTAGGTCAAATAAAATAAGTGGCCGTATTTTTTCGTGTCGTACCTTGGCTAAAGGCCAGAATGAGTGACCAATACGACCAATATAGATAATGAATCAATAGTGACAACCTTCTGATGGAAAAACAATTTAGACTTAGGTAAACTTTTATTATTAAAACACCAACTAGTTAAATTTTTTTTACTTTCGAAATTGAAATAATGACAAGACTAGGTTAGAGATTTTAAATATAAGATAAACATCAGACCTGTATTCTCCGAAGGGTTAGGCACAGGTGTTCATATAGTACACCTTTCGTCAATTTTGACCCATGTAGACATGCAAGCCTATTGCAGATTTAGAGCCTGTAGTAGCAGGTTTTCTCATTACAAAATCTTATAAGAAACTACTACTACTACTTACTACTACTTACTTATTCTTATTTATTTATTTTATTGTTTACTAGCTTTTGCCAGCGGCTTCGCCCGCGTAAACGTCGGAAAATATCTCACGGGAACGTGCTACCGGGAATTCCTTCCTTATTCCTTGTCTACATTCTAGAGGTTCCCTTTTGTGCTTTCAGCTTTCTTCTAGGGATTGGGCTGGGCGTTGATGAGTCAGTCAGTCAGTCAGTCAGGACTTGTCTTTTTATTTATACACACAGTAAAATACAAAGAAATACCACATACCTACTTAAGTAATTATAATTTTGAGTACAAAATTGTACTGCTTATTTGTTAAGGCGAGTAGTGCCGCCATCTAGCGTCACCCTTGAGAAAAAAATCATAAGTCTGGAGATGTGGAACATTTTGAAAAAATTCCTATGCTCACATTTTTAGTCAGATTTTTTGACCTCACCTGACCTACCTCATCTGACTAAAAATGTGAGCATAGGTATTTTCAAAATGTTTTATATCTCCAGACTTATGATTTTTTTCTCAATGGTGGCCATTGATATAAAAAAGTAGTAATATATAAGTCAATGATGGTGGCGCTGTTAGTGGCACTACTTGCAGTCGCGGCACTAGTTGCTCGCCTCGCCTTATACAGTTACTACTCTGCGAAATTTCTTCTACGACCTTTTTCCTTAGAAATGAAAAATATAAAATATAATATTAGTTTTAAGAATAGGAATGTCTTGTGTAAGTAGTTATAACATAATAAAGTAACCTATTAGAATCCTACGTAGGTACGTAGGAATCAATAGGAACGTAGGGATCCAATAGGTATTAGATCCTAGGTTTTGCTGAAAAAAAATTAAAACCATGAAACTTACCCTACCTATTAAAAACCTTTTACACTGAGTGTGCTACAGTCATACTAAAAATTGCTTAGAAAAGTTTTGAACTCGGGAAAATTGGTTTAATACAAAAGTGTGTTCATAAAATAATAAAGGCATCGAGTAGGTTTCCAACTACGTGCCTGTTATTTTCCGCCCCGTAATACTCTGGCCCTGACTAGATACGACTTTTTGCACTAGCCAGAGGTGCTGCACAGTTTTATTCGTTGGCTTGTTAGGTATACTTGCATCGTTGCAAACATCAATCGTGAAAGAAATATGTTTATTTTTTACTTGTTAATCGTTATGAGAAGTTTTAAAAATAATATTCGTGTTTGAAAATCATACTCAAATTGGACATTATTATATAAAACTTCAAGTAAGTATTTCACTAAACTACCGTCAAATATTTAGTTGAATAAAACGTTATCTTTAAAAAATAAACCAGCGAAGTGCGTGTCGGACTACGCAGAATGAAAAGTTCCGTGGTTAGGATGACTTTATCCCAAGGCCCAAGACCAAACTTAACTTTGTTGTTGAATAATGTTCTCCCATGCATTGATATTATTACGTCAAGTTTAATTCTCCAACTGCTAATGTAATCGCAAACATTATTTTTGTGTGTGATAAAACTACAAATTAATGATTTACGGATTTTTTCCTTTGTTACTTGTAGGTAGGTAGGTACTGGGAGACTTTGCTTCTTGCCAACATGATTCTAGGTCAACGGGAAGTACCCTAAGGGTTTTGATTTATTTACGAGTATCAAAATATGTCGCATAAATGGCCGTATTTTTTTATTGCGCTGACTTAGAAGCTAGATTTTTTTAGAGCTCCAAGGGACCGTAAATTTACGTATTTAATATTAATTTCAACTAAATACCTCCACGCGTTCCTGAGAAAAAGGGCCTTGACAGACGGACAATGAAGTGATCCTATAAGGGTTCCGTTTCTTCCTTTTGAGGTACGTAATCTTATGTAAGTAAAGTCACATTTATTTGAAGCGAAGTACCTGAGTCATATACAATTTGAAACATACAGGAACAGGAAAGATCACTGCTTCATGTATTTGAATGGGCGAAATTAAAATTGCGATTTAGATTTTTCCATTTGTGATCAAAGGTTGAGCGCTACTGTGGCGTCGATTTTTTGCACGCCTAGTTAATAAGCGTCTACTGGCTCGTGAAATATTACAAATTGCGTCCCCACCTCCCCCCGCGTCTGTGCATCCCCTTTGCTTTCACACTGCCTTTTTCACGCTGAAAGTCAGGGGTACCTACTCGATCATCAAGTGTTAAATGAAGTATTTTGCGTACGTACGTAATAGCATAAGACTTTTTTGTGTAGCTTACCTATTAGGTTCCACAAACATTATTTTTGGAAGTGTTAAATAAAGAGTGCTGCTGAATAAGCATAGTAGTACCTTCTGTATGCATCACTATGAATATAAAAAGCACCGCAAATAATAGAGCTCTTTAAAAAAACATTTTTACAAAAAATTACAACCGACTTCCAAAAATAACACTACAAAGTGAAAAATTACTAAGTCAGTGTCTGGTTAACTGTATTTTCGTTTCTTGCCACCGACTTCCGAAATTAAAGAAGTATTGTAGTTTTGTTTTTTTTAGGGTTCCGTACCTCAAAAGGAAAAAACGGAACCCTTATAGGATCACTTTGTTGTCCGTCTGTCTGTCTGTCTGTCAGTCTGTCAAGACCCTTTTTCTCAGGAACGCGTGGAGGTATCAAGTTGAAATTAATATCAAATACTATGGTCTCTTGAAGTCCTAAAAACTCAAGCCAATGCAATAAAAACATACGGTCATTTATGCGACATATTTTGATACTCGCAAGTAAATCAAAACCAATAGGGTACTTCCCGTTGTTCTAGAATCATGAAATTTGGCAAGAAGCAAGGTCTTACAACACAAATAAAGGAAAAAGTCCGAAAATTGTTAATTTGTAACTCTATCACATAAGAAAAATGTTCAAGTCTGTCAGTCTGTCAAGACCATTTTTCTCAAGGACGCGTAAAGGTATCAAGATGAAATTAATATCAAACACGTAAGTCTATGGTCCCTTAGAGTTCTAAAAAAATCAAGCTTATAAGTCAACGCAGTAAAAAAATGCGGCCATTTTGCGACATAATTATTTTGATACTCACTACTGTCGCAAGTAAATCAAAACCTATATATAGGGTACTTCCAGTTGACCTAGAATAATGAAATTTGGCAAGAAGCAATTTCTCACAGCACAAGTAAAGGAAAAAGTCCGAAAATTGAGAATTTGTAATTTAAGGTTTAAAAAAAAAAAATTTTGGGATCCAATGTTAACTTTGTTTTTGGGATAAATTCTTTTCAAATAAGGAACCCTTCATTGTGCGTGGACCGACACGCACTTGGCCGGTTTTTTTGTAATAAAGTTTTTATTTTTCACTTTTTAGTGTGGTACTTACCTACTCCACGCAATTTCTAATACCACTATATTTACATCATCCACACAAAGAGTGGGCAATAAAAAACGTATTTTTGAAGCTAACTCAAAAAATGGGACCAACTTTGAGATATACCTCTAGAATAAAATAAAAAAAAATCAAATCGACCTACTCTGTAAAAAGTTATGCGTGGCCATACATAAAAAAACATATACGTGTTGACTTGAGAACCTCCTCCTTTTTTTCGTTGGTTAAAATAACAACGTAGGTACGACAGCTTTCGTAAAGCTCGTTATGAAACTTCAGAGGTTGGCCAACTTGTTAGTAAGTTCAAAAGATAATGGTGACTATACTATACATACATACATAACCTCACGCCTTCTTCCTATGGGGGTAGGAAGCAACGCCACCTGCTACCATTCTTAGCCTTACCTACTATCCTACTAATATTATGAACGCGAAAGTTTGTGAAGATGAATGGATAGATGTTGGTTACTCTTTCAAGGAAAAACTATTAAACCGATTTTGATAAAATTTGGCACACAGATAGTTTATAATCTGGATACTTTTTATCCCGATATTCTTACAGGTTAGAGGCTAACGCGGGTGAAACCGCGGGCCCCTGCTTGTATATAATATAATACTCTCTAATTAGTTAAATTTTTGTCAGTTTTTCTGGAAATATATAGAATTTCCATTTCCGTAGGTAGTTAACATTTCCTCAACTCTAAAAAAATATTTACGGCTAGCTATAAAAATATTATTTAGTGAGAAATCTTGGCGCAATGTATAGCGGAAAGTACGCGGTAAATAGATTACTAATGTAACTTAATAGTGAGAGCTGCATTGCCATTTCCTACATTACAATAATAATCCATTTCCTTTATCTCACTTTACGCGAGAAGATTATATGTATGTATGTAGTACTTGCTTTCCAATTAGCAGAATATGTAAGGATAGAACAGTGTTTTTTCCGCTATGTCGTCAAATGTTTAATGTATTTCATATCATATCATTCATCATTTCATATCGTTATTATTAGATACCTATTTAGATATCTAATACTAATAATGATATGAAATGATTTTTTGGCGTATCACAAAATCGAATTACTTACCGCAATCAGACTGTGTATGTTTAGTGAATTAAGGATACCTAATAAAAAATAACTTTAGGTGTAAAAATGATTGCCTTTTTAAGTGAAAAATACCTAACTTAAAAAGGCTATCAATCGAAGAGGAAAACATTTTTTTTTTCATTTTCTATCGAGTTCATTGTATGTATGTTGTGTCAGCAAACTAATTTAACTTTGTTGGACATATAATTATATATTTTTTAAATTAAATACTATAGAGTAGAGTCAGATTAACGTAGCCCAAACCAAGTGAAGCGTAGTTCAACGGTTTATTAGTTCAGATACCAATAGAAAATCTAACCACATAACGAAATAACAGCATAACGCAATTATAAAGTTGCTTTTGATTAAGTTCACTTGTTATTTACGCTTCCTCGATCGCTACTCTGAATAGGTATTATAGTAATTAAATTAATTCATTACTAAATCACTTACGTAGTGATAGATCCAATCAATTTTCTTAAAGGATAACTTTATAAAAGCAACCGGGGACCCAGGAATTGGGAAAGTGAATTAAGCGCCCCACAAACTGGTTATATCAATCATAAACTTATTCGATTAATTACGTTTTGCGGAGTTAATAGCGACATCTAATATCGGGCGTAGTGATGTACGTGTGACTATGTCGATAGTTTTGTTGTTAATATGCTGAAAATTTTATTCTTTGGGCTCAATTTTTATGTATTGTAAAAAACAAAGTTACAATAAATTTATAACTAAGTACCTATTAGCATTCTGGTTTTGTCATAGATAATAGTAAATAAGTTGATAAACTAACACAACTCTACTGAAAAGCTCTATTTTGCATTAAAACAAGAGGTCAAGCCTGTTCATAAGAGTAGGACGCACTTTAAACACGCGTAAATGATCTCCTCTTTAACCATTTCTCATCTTTAGTCAATGTGGATTCTAGCCTTAGTTGAGTTACGTTCTATCATCAAAACACACTAGTTCATCATTACTCCTATAAACCCTGTCTCACAACTGTCGACAACATCGGGTGCATCACTATTGGGCCCATTTCGGCGGTGTCATTAGGCAGGCTGTGTTAATGATTAATGCGGCGCCGGGCTCACACGGCCCCCTCGCCCCGCGCGAATAAAACTCAAACCGACACTTAATCGAGCTACCCCTTTCGGCAGGATTCGGGATCGGTGTCCTCGGCCTTATTTTTATTTGCCAATGGACTCGGCAATCGTTCGTGACTAGCCCCGCCACTAGTGCAGTCGCTGGATTGCTTACGAATTGGCCGAGCACGATTTTTGTATTGCAATAAGCGGTTCAATGATGTATGAGAGATCGTGGATCGGTAATGGCGCCTAATACCGATATTTGGTTTTGATATTGTTTGAAAACAATCATTTCTGTTAAGCTTTTTTCATAGTAAAGGTGTGCAAATGAAAAAGCTTATGTAAAAGGGTGCTGTTGTTAATACATAAAGGATAAATAACATGCTCACTTAACAACAACTTATGCACCTTGCACTTTTTGCTCTTACATTTTAATTTTGCAATCAAGTGGACGTCGGTATCTCGCAAGCAATTATTCGTAACAGCTCGCTCCGACGTCGTATAGGTGTTCGGAGGACGAATTAAAAGGATAAGAGAGCCGCAGCAAGGTAGCAGGCAATTAGTCGCAGCGGATGATGGATGACGCCGTTCGCCGATACCCCGTGATGGACACAAAACGAGCAAGAGCACATAACTCATTATACGGCCATGATAACGCGCGGTATAAAGTTGTAGTTAGATACGGAATATTCGATGATTACCCCGCACGCCGCACGCCGCACGCCGCGCGCTTGACGCAGATTACATTTTTAAAAGGAAGTCGCTGTAGACTTTTTGTTTGTTGACTCCTTGGTGGAGTTGTTGTCGTGTAATGCTCTTTTAATTTGGTTACTGTAATAAATAGTTCTCTACGACCATGGGTTGGCTTTTTATTGATCACACGTTTTTCTCGCAGGTTAACGTTATATTCTTGTTTTGTTTTCTTTGATGGTGTGTCGTTACCTCATACTCCCTACTAGTTACTAACATTACAATGATAAAATAATGTTAGTAGCTTAGATGCTAGTGAAATCATATCGTAGAATTCGATAGATTGTTTGTCAGTTGACTTTTATATCAGTCACTTTCACTCATGCAACATTTTGGTGACCGAAACCGATTATTGCAGACTTCTGCTCTACGACAACACACCACCATCCCCTCTCCTCTTCTCTCTCCTTGAGCTGTTACACACACTAGGGTCACAATAATATATAGACAAACGACAATCGTCAGGTTGTCATTTGTCTGTAAGGTCGCGTAAGTGCGGTAAACGCGAGGGTGAGGCGGAATGACTCGCTTCGACATGGTGAGGCGTAAGACAGAGCCTGGCGCATTACGGCACATTAGAGCAGCCGCAGGTGTCCGCCAGTTAGATACGCTTCTGTCACAGTATGACCACTTATAGTAAGATGAACGCAAACTTGAGATGATGAAAAGAAAATTTACTAATCTGCTCAAACTCAATGCATTTATTTCAAATAAACCAATCACAGGCACTTTTGAACTGTCAAGAGGTCGGTCAGTCAGAAAGATGAAGCTAGAAGCCCATTCCGAAGCGTAGTAGGTACCTATTATCACCTGCATATTAGCATACAACTTTTCAAGTAAGATCGTTTAGAATAGTGCCCGAAAACTTGAAAACTGCCTTTTGGAATGTTAATACCAAGTATACGCGATAACACGTCTCGTGGGAAAAAGGCGTGATATTGTACAAAGAAAAGCTTTCTTATTGCCAAAAGCTCATGTAGCGAAAAGGTACCTATACAGAAGTACAGACAAATTAAATCTTGACTGCAAAGAACTAATGTATGAATTACAACCCATAGTTTTACTACGTATACAAAATCGAATGCCTGCTAGAATTCTTCCAATTAATGCATTGAAGTTGTTGACTGGTTTTGATATGTGATTTCTGAAAAGGAAAAGTAAATAGGTAATACTGATTTGCATACAGAGATATCTGTAGGAACGTGTAGGATGCTAAATTGTAAGATGCAGGGAAGGATCTCACCTATTTATTATCCCGGATTTATTCGTTTATCGAGCTTGCTCTATGTGTTTAGGCTTCGTACATACACAGTAGGAAATTATACCCGTATTATTTGCTGCACCCTGGAGGCAGAGAAAAGAGGTAGACTTACGAGTTGGATGCTATAATAAACTAAAGTTACAAGTACCTAAACTAACATTGGTGTTAATCCTGTTTTGTGAATGTAGAATCTATCAGATTATTCTTGCATTATAGATAAATACCTACGTTACGATATAGGAATTACAATAGGTTATCTATTTATGTAAATGTACCTACCTAAGTATATTGAATTCAATAAATAAAGTCATTGAATCTAATATTAATACCTTACTCCTAAAATCAATTGAAATGGTCATTATTTCTCAAGCAATGAGTAGAAAATGTGTAGTATAGCACTTCCAAAATTAGTTAAAATGGTCATAATTTCACAAGCAAAGCAGAATAATGTGTCGGAGCACTATCGTAACACTCCCAAAATCAGTTAAAATGGTCATAATTTGACATGTAACGGTTAATAATCGTGTCGTAGCTGCTACCAACAGCTACCGGTAGAAGCAGACGTAGATCGTAGGACAGTCGCATCAGACAGTTCTTGCGTAAATGACGCGTAGATAACCGATGCGTTACGAGTCGCCCACCGGTTACGCGCCCACTACGTAAATGACCCATCCACTAGTACTTGGCACCTGTAGGGTTGGTCAATAATATAAGCTCTACTTTAAGTATGTTTTAGGTAAAAGACTACAAAACATTCAGAAAGTTTTTGTTAAAGATTTTCGGACCTCTGCCCAACACTTTGGGGAAACAAGGCATGATGTTATGTTTAGGAATTTTTCTACAAGTACCTACTACTTTTACTGTAAGTAATTTTAATACATGTATGAAGGTAATGTATTACAACTTCCGTCTATTTCCGAGTTAGTTCTATAATAACTTTTAGGGTTTTTTTCTCTAGGAAAACATTTTTCTTAATAGTTAATATAACGAAGGTCTACAGGTTCTTTTAGGTTCTACCTGAAAAATGACTAAAGTATCTATCTTACATTTAAAACTTTTCCAGTTTTGGGTTTTGCAACCCTATCCATGTATGAATGATACAATTCTTTACAGTATAATTTATTTAAATGTTTTCCCATAAAAATATGGTAAGCCATGGAAATATAAGCGTTTGTTTCTAATGAAGCAATTACCTTTTGTTAGTTTAATTACATTTATTTAAAGCTAAAGCTATTAGACATAGCTGGAATTTAATGATACCTTCCTACTTAATTTGGTGTTGGCAATCTGCTGTGATGTGATCATTTTTTATTTTTTATTAAATGTATTTTCTAGTTAACTTCAAGAATAGTATCTCTAATCAAATGTAATCAGAACTTCACTTTTACATTTAATGTAAACAAACCTGGTGCTGAACCTGGTGGACTTTCGTGAGGAAACAACTATCGAGCATTTTCATTCAACCCTTTTCATGCGAGATTCATCCTTTAGAAACCAAAAACAAAAGAATACACCGACACACCTACACGTTAAAAAATAAATCAGAACGAACAATAAAGCACGTTTCCACTAAATGTCTGTTTAATCAGTCGAAGTCTGTTTAAATTAATAGTAAATAGTTCAATAAGTTGTGTCGATAAAACGAACAACGCTCCGTTATCGCTCTCCATAAAACCTGGCCACGGCACAATTTATCACACGTTTACACATTTAATTGTCTGTAAGTTCAACCTTATTCGTCAATAATGATAGTGGCCCAGGAATATTTATTGGTTTTCGTATAAAAAGGTTGTATGATATCCCGTTGGGGTAATCTATACTGGGTAAGTTATTGCTACAAGCTACATAATAGGCTGTTGAATAATGCGCCATTCATCATATTAATTTGATCATTAAAACTGTATAGTTTAGCTGAAAAGGGAGTAGCATACGTCTAATTGAATTACTTACACGCAAGTGTAAAATTAGTCGTTTTTGATCATGTTTTTGAGTCAGAGCTTACATTATACAAGCTTAGGGCTTAGTTTGGCAACAGTTTTATGTAAAAACCGGTCAAGTGCGAGTCGGACTCGCGCACGAAGGGTTCCGTACCATATTATATGTTTAACAATCGCAAAGATAACTTTTTACTTATTTTATAATGATACTGTGAATTACAAGGTTATTTTTTGCAGTTGCAGAAAATCACCCATGTTTAAACAAAATACCTTATGAATCGCCGTTTTCAGTATTGTTGATTAAATACAGTATTCATGGTACCTACATGGTATAAAGAAGTTTCAAATTCCTATTTTGTTGAATTGTTGCGCTAGAGCTCGTACAAAAATGGTTTAAAATTTACAACTTTTGCGGCCCCCTATTTCTTAATTTTAAAAGATTTTAAAAAAATATGTTTGTACTCTACTCAATGAGTTCTAGACTACTTTTATTTTTTTTTCAAAATGAAAAGTTTATTGTATGGGGATCGACCCCTTACATTTTTAACTTTGCTTTATTTTTATTATTTGTTGTTATAGCCGTAATAGACAGCGGAGGCTTAGTAAGTTTGTACTGGACTGTACCTGGTTGTCTGATTTCATGGATTTTAATTTTCTTGCGCGGAACCCTAATTTTTTTTCTAAAATAAAAATAGCCTAAGTTACTCCTTAAAACATCAGCTATAAGTCGTCAAAATCGGTGAAAATTCGTTTGGCAAGTTTCCTAACTTGACTCAAAGTACCATTTTTTTAATCGGACTGCGCTTTAAAATTCTTCTATACAAACTTTAACATTCCTAACCTCATTTGAGGCGTAGTTTTGAAAAACTAATAATGACAAACATTATTAATTACTTATGCAAGTATTTGTGCTAAGTTTCAAGTTCATTAACCAAATTAATAAGATTTTTCATATAAACTGTATCTCTGTTTTCACGAACACAAATAAAGAATTTCAAAAATCGTCTGGTATGTTTCCATAACTTGACTCAAACATTATTTACACCAATTTTAGAGTTAATCAAGCCCCCAATAAAATCCTCCGCTATAAAATTAACTTTTCACCCCTTAGGGGTAGATTTTTGGAAAACCCTGATACACGTTAGTCTTAATGTTTGGTCTCAAGTATAAAAACTGAATTTTGAGTTAATCGGACCGCGTGTTAAAGTTCTTCCATACAAACTTTGACACCCCCAATCCCTCCTTAGGGGGTAGTTTAGGAAAACTAAAAATGATAAACTTTATAATTTACTTATAGATGAATATTCGTGCTAAGTTTCAAGTAATTAACTAAGTCTATTAACTCAAGGGATAGGATTTTTCATACAAACTTTCATCCCCTATTTTACCCCCTTAGGGATGAAATTTCCAAAAATTCTTCCTTAGTGAATGTTTACACTATATAAGGTATCTATGTGCAAAATTTCAAGTCTCTAGGTCCATTGGTTTGGGCTGTGCGTTGGTATATTAGTCAGTGACTCAGTCAGGACTTTGATTTTTTTATATATATAGATTTACCATGTTATTTTAAGACCACAGACTTCTTATAGGTTTTCCTGTAATCTACAGGTATAGAACTATTTTCTATATTTTTTTCAAAATTTTAGTCTCAGTAGTTTCGGAGATAAGGGGGGGGGAATGGTCAATTTTCGTCAATTTTCTTAAATAACTTTAAAACAATATATTTTAAAATTATAAAAAAAATATATTTGACACCCTCATAGTAAGGCCTTTCATTTGATATGTCACACGGTACGGTTTACAAAACTTTTCTTTTAAATTTTCTTATTTTCCCCCTAAAAGTGACTCTCATATTCAAAATTCATATATTTACTTTAGCTGTACGTGTTTGGGTCACAGAAATCCATATGTGTACCAAATTTTAACTTAATCGGTCCATTAGATTCGGAGCAAATTGGCTGTGACAGACGGACAGACGGACAGACAGACAGACAGACAGACAGACACACGAGTGATCCTATAAGGGTTCCGTTTTTTCCTTTTGAGGTACGGAACCCTAAAAATACAACTAAATACCATTTTAACCAAGTAGCTCTTTAAATTCATATACCTAACTGAAATTCCGCAAATTCATTCAAGAGTTACCATTTATTGCCTACGTCATGCATGAAAGTAAAGGCTCCACAGCGCTATACGTGTATTTGAACAAACATGCAGACTTTCTTTAAATATTACACATACATAAACTCACGCCTTCTTCCGATGGGGGTAGGCAGAAACTACAGAACGTCACCCGCTACGATTTTGTCTCGGTTACGTTAATACATCAGCAGCCTTAGTGCGGGTTTTTATACTTACTCGATCACGTTAGCGTAAACTTCAAGTTGTACTGAAACTGAATAAGCGCCGCCTGGTGACTATAGTGGGAAACAAAATTATTCCATACAAATTGACGTAAGGTAACGTTAACCTAAACGCGATCGAGTAAGTATAAAAACTCGCACTAAGCCCTCTGGTCATTCACGCACGCCGCCGGTTGCGAATACTACGAACCTGACCTTTCTGAAGAACATCACCAATAAGGTCACTTTATGTCTTCCTAGGGCGTCCCTCCGCGACGTTTCCACTCACATCTGCCTTGTTAGTCGCCTTTCGTTCATCCTCTCAACATGACCAAACCATCTAAGCATTCTCTTTTCAATTTTTGTCACTACATCTTCTTCTTCATCATCTTCATCTTCTTTCTTTTCTTTAAATATTATTTCCTAGTATAGGTAGTAAAAGGTTGTACAAAGGCGAAGGTCGCAAGATAAACCTTAAGTATGTTTGATTTCATTATTCTTGGTGACGACTTGACAGAGTGACGGTAATGCCCCCCAACACGAACGCTCACAATGCTTCCACTAATACGCGAATTACTACGTTCACCATTTGATTTGGTCTCATTACTACCACTCCTGCGCAAGATTCGGCCATTTGTCATCCGTACGAATATTAACGTCACACTTTCACCCAATTTCCTGGTGGTTTTGTAACTCGACGTTTTGATTGCCCTGTCGCTGAAATTACTGTAATTCTTTTATTTACAATTATTAATATTGTTGTTGTAATGACAGAAAATTCGCTATTAAATGTAATTTGATTACGACAGGCACACGGTTAATGTATGAAAAATGTTCTTTTGTTATTATATGCGATGTGAGCAGCTGGGTTTCCGTAATCTTGACACGTTGACTCTCTAACCCTTCTTTGTGTATAATCAACGTAATGGGTATCTGTAGAAGGTATTAGACAATTAATATCTAATGATACCTTACACCTTATCACCAGCTGTCATGCGTGGATCTTTGACAGTCGTTACTGGTCGGCAGAATTCCGAAAGTCTGACAACCAGTCTTACTAAGGGAGGGTATCGTATTACCCAGTTACTGGGTTGGGTTGTGGAGGTCAGATAGGCAGTCGTTCCATATAAAATACTGGTATTCAGCTGCATCCGATTAGACTGGAGGCCGACCTCAACATAGTTGGGAAAAGGCTGGGCAGATTGATTACCATACACCTTTCATTCACCGTACCAACAACATTGCTTTGCAGCTGTACGCATTTTACTGCTACAATTTCAAAGTTAGTGAGCGCGATTACAAAGGTGAAAATTATTGTTTAAATTTGATCAAAGCCAAACGTTGTAGTACTTAGTGAAGTAGTAAATTGATAAAAGAGAGAAAAACTGTCTAGATTTAACATAATTCACACTTGTTATCTGGTCCCAGGCTGAGTGCACAAGGCGGTCGGGCGCGGCGCTCCGATACCACGCTGCAGGCATGTACTCGCTGTAGGTACCTATAGGTAGTCCGGTACGAGCACACTCGAGGGTAGATTGTGTTCTGCGGTAAAGCGATAATTCAGCTCAATCTATGTCGTGAGCGCTCGCGCTTTGTTTTATCCGCTAGCTTCTGTGCGCCTTTATTTAGAAAATTGATGAGAAATGGTTTCCATTACGATCTACCGCCTTATAAAAGATATTGCTACGCCGGATTCGCTGTACGTTTGTTCCGAGGGAAAGGAAATGAACGCAAATTTGTTTTCGTGATTGCTAGCTTTGGAACGAATATCGAATTGATATCGATATCATTTTCTTGCGCAATCGTATTTCTCATTATATATTTATGTGTGACCCCGTGAGAGCCCTTCTCTTCCTTCACGATCGCCTTCGGTTATACAATAATGGATACAGGAATGTGCATATGTACTTATCGATGGTAGAATGTAGAGAAAATGCTTTGCACGTGTGGTTAAGAATTTAGAAGAAACGCTTTGAATGTATAATTTGAGCATTTCAGTATAAAGTATGACTGTGTAGTTTTATCCAATGGCACAAAAAACTTATCTCGCGATCGAAATCATGTGTGAAGTCAATTAGGCCGTACACAAACATAACTAAATAATAGTTACATTCCGCGGTAACTGGCCGGCACTAACTATGATGTGAGCTCTAAACAGCTCCGTTTGAACGTGCAGCCGCTTCCAATTTGCGTGTGTTCGCATCTCACCACGGACAATCGCTCGCAAATTGCCCGGCCACTGATTGCCCGTCGACGTTTATCAATATTGCAGCTACCATTTCCACCGCGCCGCCACCCCCCGTCCCGCGTCCCCGCTATCATGTCATAGATTGAGTAATTGTATGGGAAACACGCGACAGATGAAAAATTAGACGCACGTAACAGCTCTCTTGTCGCTTTTGTTATTGATAATTAAACTAATCATAACTACAAAGAACTGCCTATCATTAATTAAGTCGATCTGTTTTACAAACGCTACTCACCAATAACCATGACCTGCTATAATCAATAATTACAATACAACATAATGTAGACGCGGAACTAATGATGCTGTTTCTACTTTCATGTGACGATGTGCTCAGCGGGCCGCCACACCACACCAGCGCACCAGCGGCACAATGCCGGGGTCATCCCACACAATAGCGTTACGTTTATCGACGTGTCGAAATCAAGCATTCAAAGTCGATACCGAAAAAAATATCGATTTCCGTAAATAAGCGAGTGTGGCACATTTATAATAATGATGAATGGAAGCATCGGTTGTTGTTCGCGTCGATATTGCGTATCGAATCGTGCAACCGCTCGAACGCCACTCGGCTTCTACATTCATTGAGTGCTAATTGAAAAGGAATATCATCACACCACATCCTGCTATAAATCTAATATAAATTGGGGCGTACTTGAGTTTCTATACATTTATTCCACATTTACAGTTATAAATCAATGTTCTATTCTTGGGTAGTCTACTAAATCTTTTGCAGTTTTGGAAGATTTATCTGAAATCTTGAATGGGTAGGTAAATCTAAATTCTGTTCATTGTATTTATGGATGCTTTTATATTGCTTTGAGCTTAATGTTGCTGGCATTCGATGTAGTGTTTCGCAATTGGATATTATTATCATAAACAAAGGTTGATATCTGAGTAATCGATTAGCGATCGATTGCGTGGCGTGGCGTGCAGCGCCGCACGACGGCGACGCGACGCCCGAGCGCCAAATGTCGCGGCCAGTCGGCTACCCTCCGCGACCGTGTCCAATCGACTTGTGAACACTGTACTCATGTTTTGGTAATACATTGTGTGATGATAGGTCATTAATGGATCGACATTTGTAATGGATGCCCATACTTTTAAAATTATCGAATGAAAACGAACGACTCTACATTCGTCTTCTTTATCATGGCGTAATCCTGTCTGGAGCGCTATCCATCCTGAAGGTGAAAACTTCATGGAATAGGTACTTTTTTTGGTACCTACTGCATCACGCAGATCAACCTAGGAGGTGGTCAGCTGCTTAACAGTGCTATCCTGTGGTGCTTTAATAAATTAAGGACTCCAGCCATAGGGTAGTTTGCACGAAGACTATCTTCATTGAAGTAAGATGGGTACCATATAACTATTATTGTAACCATATAAGTAAATAGGCGTGAGTGGGTTGTTCAACAGGTACCTAAAAGTAAACTTATGAATAAAAGTATTTAAGTGAGTACTTAAGTAAGTTTGTTTTAAAGAACTATTACTATAGAACACTAGCTGACCCGACAGACGTTGTCCTGTCCCAATTTCAATAATTTAAAATTTTCCAATTTTTTTCAGCGTTTAAAACTTCCCTGGACTACGACAAACACTTCAAAACCAAAATCAGCTAAATCGGGCCACCCATTCTCGAGTTTTAGCCAGACAAACGAACAGCAATTGATTTTTATAATATAGGGTGACTGGTTATTAGTGCCCGATACCTAAACACATGATTGTGCTCATGGTAACAAACAACTTTTACTATGGGACCAAATCTGAAATCGCGAAAAAAAAATCAGCTGTTCAGTACATTTCTGTTCGCATAATTCGTCAAAATGTACTGAACAGCTGATTTATTTTCGCGATTTCAGGTTTGGTCCCATACTAAAACTTGTTCATAATAATGAGTACTGCGCATTCAACGTTACACGTTGTAGATTGACTTAGGGCACATCATTTAAAAAAATAAACAGACATGCTTCGTTAAAGGTATTTAAAACTCAACTGAACTCATTCTATTCCTACGTATCAATTATAAAAAGCTCGTAATTGTCAAACGAGAAAGTCGCAGCTCAACGGGCCGTGGAACAGCTGTTCCGTTCGGCGCAGGCGCAGGCACACCGATCGCGGACAAAAGGACCCACAACAAATGCACTTCCAATTCGCATCGTCGCCACTAATTACGTAATTATGGGGGAG
The DNA here is from genome assembly GCA_905163495.3 of Cosmia trapezina. NCBI lineage: Eukaryota > Metazoa > Arthropoda > Insecta > Lepidoptera > Noctuidae > Cosmia > Cosmia trapezina. The sequence continues at coordinate 22,454,120 of LR991022.1, forward strand.
GAGAGAAAAAAACAGAATGGCGAGCATTCCCTGCGCCCGCGCTCGACACATTAGCTCACGACATTTCTTCACCGTAACATTTTTTTTATTCTGCAAATTGAAAGTCATGCATGAGTGTTTAAAATATGAGTTTGATGACTAAAATGCTTAATTACGTCAATGTAATAATTGGTTCTCTTGTTGAGTTGATGTTAGCGGCGAGTTCACTAGCTGCTTGTTGGATCGTAGGTACGCTGATGTCTCGAATACGAAGTGGTTTATATATATAAAACGGGGTGTTGAATGTGCTTGTTGCTGCAGGTACTCACTGTGTTTCCTGTACCTATTCAGTTTATTTTATGACTGTTTTAGGTAAACCTAATTTTTTACTCAACTTGAGTTTCCTACAAATGCAAGGATAAATTATAAAGTCACTAGCAGCGCCCCGCGGTTTCACCCGCGTAAGTCTCGAATCCGTAAGAATATCAGGATAAAAAGAATCCTATGTGTTAATCTATCTGTGTGTAAAATTTCATCAAAATCAGTCCAGTAATTTTTGCGTACATAAACATCCATCCATCCTTACAAACTTTCACGTTTATAATATTAGTAGGATTTTGCTTGACCCTAATTAGCTTCACAATTTGACAGTCTCTTCCACACAAACTCAAAAAGAAACAAACCCAAAAAGCATTCTGGAACATTTTTGAATTTTATCATAAACGTTATTACTTTTTACATTATAATGTTAGCAACAAAAGTTAATTGTTGTCGTTATCGTTCGATCGACGAATAGCTAATTAGTCGCACTCACACAGACGCACAGTCACCATGTGTTTACAGCACACATAAGCAATTTCAATGGTCACTGGACACAAATGCACTGTTGTGTCGTAATATTATGCTTGTCCGTAATTTATTATATCATCTATCAGAATAAATTAAGTTTCGCGTTTTGTCATGTGTGGGAAGGTGTTCTATTTTATGAGGTTTTTTTGTTACTGTAATCTGGCTAGATTTTTAATTTAGCGTTTGTATAATGGTGTATGTTGACTACATCAGTTGTATTAATTAAATTCTCTTTCTGACAGAATCGTTATTAAATTTCGGAAGGAACCGAATTCTTGGGTTTACTGATTGACTTGTGAAGTTGTAATGAGCTTACCTAAACGTGTGAAGAGGTCATATCGCACACCTAGATCTAAACTGAGACAACTCAAAAAAGGACACTTTTCAGGAGACGATAAAAACGTAAGTATATCTGCATTTTTTGTTAGGAAAGTTATACAATTTAATTTGATTCTAGATAATAAGTAGCTTGTAAAATGTCACTGTATACAAACTGGGGCTAAAATTTAATCATTTTTATCGATAATCACTGTTTTTCTAACATACCTAACTCAAAAACGATTTTTGAGTTGTCTCAGTTTAGATCTAGGTGTGCGATATATACAAAAAGAAATAATCATTCCTCTGGGTCATTCGGTGTTATGGCATGAAGGTTCCCAAATCTTATTGTTTTGTTTCCGTTACGGTTGTACAATTTAGTGGTGTGTGCGCTATGAAAATAAACCTCTTCCTATCTAAGCAAGGAAAAACTTTTCAGAATCTCCAAAGTTCAATCAAAATTACCCCAAACACGGTGTCTATGATCAAGCTGGAAAACACTACGTCATTCTCCCTAGTCCTACCGTCTATGTGTGTGTATGCTGGACACACACAGGTGCGACCGTCACCTGACTCCGTCGGAACCGGCCACTTCCGCCGGACGCGGCAATTACCGACACACACCACACATACACGCACCCGATATGCCCACTTACACGTGTGTTAAGAAGCTGGCCTGTTAATTGTTTAGCGAATGCTAGATGTACAGTCTACCTCACGTATATGGTAACAATTAGTCTTAGCCAGGGCCTTTATTTCTTAGCACTTAGCAGGTTTTCGTAGTTCAAGTGTTACTACTTGATATGCGGTTGACCGTACTCGGTATATAGTGTTTTGTTTGTTTGCCTACAGTAAGGAGTACTTGTGGCTAAATAATAACAGTTGCACGGGTCGATCGATCAGGTCAAGCTATGCTTGCTGTGGTTGGCCAATGGATGGGTGACCACTGACTATCTATACCGAGACTTCTCCGTGCCTGGAAAAGCACTTAGCCGTTGGTCTCGGTCATTCGTGGAACTTTGACAGTCGTTACGGGTCGTCAGAAGATCGAAAGTCTGACAACCAGTCTTACCTTACCAAGGGCGTATTACCCAGTAAAATGGGTTGTGGAGGTCAGGTAGGCAGACGCTCCATGTAAATGTTGATATTCAGCTGCATTCGGTTAGACTGGAAGCCGACCCCAGCAACATTGTTGGAAAAAGGCTAGGCAGATGTGATGAGTAAGGAGTATTAATTAATTACACTGACCTTATTGATGATGTCCCTCAAAAAGGTCAGTTCGTGAACGTGGACAAAACAAAACGAGTGTGTAAATAGGATCGTAGCACGTGCTGGAAGGGTTTTATTGATTAGATAATAAATAAAGTTAGAGTAGGTACTCTGTAGCACTTGCACTGCTACGAAATACAGCTCGTTTTCGGTGGAGTCCTTCTTATAGTAGTTCTTATCGAGCAACTATGCAGTTTTCTGTCTATGTAAGTGTGAGACTCCTTTACAATTATTTTTTTTTTAATGCTGAAAATGCTGTTGTGACTTCGTAATCTATCAATTAAAGATATGATCAATCCAAATTTCAATGTTGTGAAACACAGTCCACGATACCAATCAGTAAAATTATTTAATAGGTTGCCTTTAGATCTAAAAAGCACGGTCCACACTAGTTCCTTTAGAACAAACCTTAAAAATTTTCTATTGGACAAATGTCTGTATGCCATTGAAGATTTGTAGTGCTTATCTGATTAATTGTATTATTTAGAATTATTATATGACATATGATATTGAACTAATTTTGTAAAATCAATGATAAGTATATGTCTTGTTTTGTGTGTAATTTAATTTTTTGAATGTAGAGTTATTTTATTTTTATTATATTATATTTTTTTTCTTTTTGTGTAAATTCAAATACAAATTATTGTTACTGAATAAATGACTAATGATTAATCAATTTATTTAATTCAGAGAAAACTCCATACAGGTTACATAATCATAATTATACAAAAACACAAAATCAAAAACTCAAACATAACGGGCGAAAGAGGGGTGCCATTGAAGATTTGTAGTGCTTATCTGATTAATTGTATTATTTAGAATTATTATATGACATATGATATTGAACTAATTTTGTAAAATCAATGATAAGTATATGTCTTGTTTTGTGTGTAATTTAATTTTTTGAATGTAGATTTATTTTATTTTTATTATATTATATTTTTTTTCTTTTTGTGTAAATTCAAATACAAATTATTGTTACTGAATAAATGACTAATGATTAATCAATTTATTTAATTCAGAGAAAACTCCATACAGGTTACATAATCATAATTATACAAAAACACAAAATCAAAAACTCAAACATAACGGGCGAAAGAGGGTGTGCTATAGGTACACCTCTGCCTAACCCTCGGGGAATACAGACGTGATGTTTAATGTGTTAGTAACAAATTGTACCTATAAATTATGTTAGTATTGTTAGTAACTAACAGATGCCTATATAATATATGTCTGTCGTTATCCACGGATCTTGGAAAGGACAGCCAAAACGGGCAGCAGTTTAAGGATGCTCTTGCTGCTGCTTCGTAGACGGTGCAGCAAGGAGTTAGCTTTCTTGCGCATGATGGCTAGAAAGCCATCCGTACGCGCTTCAGCAAACATCCCAGACGCGCTGCAGTGCCATGAAATTAATAAGTAAGTAATAGATTTGAAGTTTTGTCATTGATACGAGTAGGTATAATTAATTGAAATAAAAATAATATTGGAGCAGTGGTGGCCCAGTGGTAACGGACGCGACTTAAGAATTGTAGAACGTAGGTTCGAACCCTGCCTGGCGCTTTACTTTGTGTAAATTATTACATCACCACTGCTCTCAAAACGGTGAAGGAAAACATCGTGAGGAAACTGGCATGTCCTAGAACCAAAAATTCTAAGCTATATGACATCTAACAACCCACTGGGCCCACATGATGGATTACGGCCCACTTCCTCTCAGAGAGAGGAGGCTTGTGTCCCAACAGTGGGAACATTATAGGCTCATTATGCTGAGAATAATATTAGCCCAAATAACATTCCTACAAAAATCCTAATCACATAGAAAATCTACAACATAATTAAAGCGATATGGTTATTCCAATCGCGATCTAATCGTTTGTTTTAATTCGTCATTAATGCCAATGAATATACAGCAACGGTAAAAACGGTAGCATGAATAATGAAACTGCATTTCTTATAATACAGGTCTACAAAAGTAATTTGATTTGAATTAAAACCTTTTTATAAAAGGATTATTTCGCAGTGCTATTGTAAGTATATAAGTTCTTTATTGGGGTGAAGTGGCCGATGGAACCGCTAGGGTGGATTGCAATTAGGATTTTCCTTTGGAATAATTTCTTCATTGCTCGAGCTTTGATTTTTTTTAAATTCACGGATTAACAAGTAGTTTCAGTCAAAAGTAATTAATCTTGACCTAAGTATTTTCAAATAAATTACAGGTTCTGTAAAAGTTTAAGAAACTTTTTACTGAAACTCACTGGGTCTTTAACTATTCCTTGGCCTTAAAAAAGTAGCATTTATTCTTAGGTTACCTAAGTTAAGCAGTATCACATTTGATAAACCCAAAACGTTATAAAGTTATGTACAAAAGTAAAATTATCATCTATCTTATTAAAACAAAATTTCTTTAAAATCATTCGGACAAGAAGTAACGAAGCATAAAATCAAAGTTCATTATTCATAATTTTGGTTGCGTTAAAGTGAAGTTAAAACTAAACCTGTTTGTATGATAATTAAACCACCTTTTATGGGAGAGTCATTGTTCTTGTTAATTTTTTTAATCGATTCTTAACGTAATCATGAGTTCTTTAATGTGAACTTTGCGTTAATTTGACAGGATATTTTACTTTACAATCTTTAAATAAGTACCTATCCCTTTTAATCTGCAAACATTTTTGGATTGAAAATGTTTTCTTAGCTTATAGATAGCAAAAATAACACGTTTATAATAGCTTTTTAAAGTTCGGCCCAAAATTCAGCAACGCGACGTACCTTTTGCTGACGCAGCCATTAGGTCCTCACGTGTGCAGGTGACAGAGATGCGGTGCAAGACAGAAGGTGAGCCATTGTCTATGGACAGACGCCGCATACGCACCGGAGATATGAGCCGTCCATACCCCCACTTGTTTAGGTTGTCCTTGCTGCGGCCTATTTGGGTACGGAGTCTATTTCCTTAAATACACAAGTAGGACACGGTAACTTGTGCTTGGAGGCTCTCTGATGGTTCAATATAGAAATCAGGAGGCTGAAGCTGCTCTTACCAAAAATCACAATCTTCCAGGAAGCTGTGGAAGGGTTGCCATAAGCCGGACTCACGCACCCATGAAAACTTTTGCGGCTTTTATAGCCTTTGTGGCTTTGAGTTAAAGTTGTGCTTTAGGTGGCGTGGGTCATCCTGCTTCGTCCTCTCGATGCGGCTGTCTATAGTCCTTTGAATTACTGGAGGCGCGATACCAGTCAGTGGATACAGTATTCGCAACGGGGTCGGGTTTAAGCATCCAGTAATGATCCATGTCTCATTTACAGCTTACGATTATGAATGATATTGCATGTCTATCTCGCTCTCACAAACAAGGCGAAGCAAACATTAGTAAATATTATTATAATTTTCAAAAATTATCATTTTTTGCTGTACTTACCGAGTGGTTTTTGAACTATTTTTGCACATTTTGAAAATAAAGGAGCCTCATTGTTGCTGCATATTTAGACGATTACGGTAATTTTACTTAACGTGCTACACATCATGTGCTACCAAACGCCAGTTCGCTTGTTACTAAGGTCAATTGTGTCCGTGAGCACAATTTATGCGGTTCACGTCGAGGAGCGCGAACCATATCTTCCTAATTTATACATCAATCGCCGCATCTTAGGATGTGAAAGATCTCGAACTATCAGTGAAGAAATACCTAACCAATCTAATTAAAGCTCAAGGGCAGATCGAAGAAAAAAAAACTTTAGTTTAAACAAGAAGAATAATGTTAATAACAACTAGAATAAATAATCATTATTATTTTAATTAGAACACCAGAGAAGTGTAAGAAATAAACATTTATCTAAACATGTTCTGGTGGTCTGTATTTAACAGACGTGAGTGGCAAATGAGCGGTTTAAAAACGGTGATAAAATCCGCAGGGGGCTACGGTCCGGTGAGGGAGGTGGGTGGTAGTAGGGGGAAAGGGGGCCGCGATAACATCGCGATTACGCGCTACAAAACGGACGATATCGCGCGCTCATTACCAACACAGGTTACCCGCATAATGGATATTTACAGACCATCTCGCTTTTATATCGCCGATTTCGTAATACGCGCAATGATTATAACTTTTTAGTGAGCTTGCACTGCATGTGTTTGTACTTTTGAAGAGAAATCATTCTTAATTATGTAGTGACGGTTTTTTGTACTAATTAGACAACAAAAACGTTTAAGTACCTACGCCGAAAAAAGTGTTTACCGTACGAATTAAGCTTGTTATGAAGAGTAGCTGCTTATAAATTCCGACTACCCTACACCCAATGTTTAACTACCGCATCAATTACAACCTTTATTAAAAACAATTTAATATCGTAATAATAAAATGACACGCGGCCGCCGCACACCGGCCTGGTTCGGACGCAGCTAACCGCGAAACGTCCATTTCATTTCCATAATTTCACAAAATGGCAGATTAAAATTCGAAAACAGCGCTGACAATCGCGACGCCGACAGAACAATGCGCCACGCCGCGTTTCCCGCGCATTATCCAATTTGCTTGTCAAAAACGTTGCGCCAGCGCATGACGTGACGCGATACCTAGCCAATCACAATATAAAAGGCCATAAATGGTACGCATTCTGTATATAAATGTAACGAAACTAATTGGTCTTGTAATAACACGAATTACTGACTTTAACTGTATGTTCTGGTTGCATAAGGCATAAACAATTATATTCCAATCAAAACGTGCGTGGCACAAATAATACGCGGTGAATCAATCGATACAAAGAAATTAATTACAAAAAAGTGCATACAAAGCGTGCAGCGAGTTATCGCGACAGAACGCGACGCGACTAAAATGAAACGACTAATTACCCAGTGGTCGCGCGATAGCATCTCGTATCGCGCACCACCGCACCGCGCCGCCTACCGCCCGCGACCTCGCCGGCCACGCGGTGGTTTTAAACACAACACTTTGTTAATCATTTTGATTGAAATGAAAGGAAACACAGACTGACAATTAAAAAAACAATGTAAGCCCATAAAGGTAGATATTATGAACTTTAAATGGATAACTATGCAGAGTGCATGCATCCTGTGAATCAAACTTAGAACAGTTACATAATAGCAATTTTTCGTATTATGTATATTGAAAGAGCAAGTAGTAGGTGTAAGTTATGCGTAAAAGAATACTTGCTGTAAAATCTGCCAAGACGACCCAAAAACAAAATGCGGGGAACTACTTCTTACCTACCTTTTCTCGAAGCGTATTGCTTGTAAATATATGGCTTGGCTGTTCCATTCATTGAACTGTTGCATGATACAACACTTAATTTCTTACCATAAGCCCCTGAGTGTCTGTGCGACAGCCGCGAAACGGGCAAGCCATACATTTTGTCCAAGATGTAAGGTTTGTAGAGTTAAGGCTTGTCTAGTGGCTTGGCTCTACATTAGATCTAATAACTACTTAAGTGTTAACGTTATGTGAGTATTGGCAACCTATTACATGAAATGTTTTTGGTGGGATGTTTATATCTATATAAATTAAATTCTGTTCATTTGCAAGGGCATCACTTGAGAACGGCTGGACCAATTTGGCCATTTTTTGTTTTTAAGTACATATAATGTTCGTAATAGTCTGAATTAGGTTTTTATGGAAAAGGAATTGGAAAATATTCAATTTTGGGGACTCTGAAAATATTCAATTTTGGGAAAAACTGAACGTCCTTTTTTGAATATATTTTTGTGTGAACTATTGAAGTTTGGACAAGACAACGCCTGACGGGTCTGCTGTTTACATATATATCAAGTAAACAAACTACACAAAAAACAACAAATAAAATGTAAGATTTCAATCAAATTCCTGATCGATGTCGTAATAAAAATATATTACATACCTAGGCAGGTAATGAAATGAAAAACTTTCTTACGTCCTCACTACTGTTATTATAAAGCATTTACACTAGATTAGCAATTGCCGCGCCAAGGCGTTGCCACTGGACATACGGCCACGGCCGTATGCGTAGCTAACGTCAGTTCAGTGCTCTGTATGACGACAGCCGAAGTGAACCGAGTGACACGCGACAAAAAATATCGCCAAAACGGGTAAATGCGTAATGAAAGAATGCGATTCTAGATTACAAAAACTACCGGAATTACTTTTCACACGTAAGTTTATTGTTTCTGTGTTTATATCATCGTAAAAACGCAGTAAAATAAATAAAATGTAGATTTTTTTTTAATCATGATCAGTGTTACAACTAAAAACTATGTTTTAGTTTCCCACATTTGTGGGAGTTTTTAATTTATGGAATAAGCGATTTTAAATATTTTTTAATAATAATTAACAATGTTCCAGAGTACCTAAAGATGCAATCAATTTTCTCAATCAATAATCCGATTGCTGAGAAAAGAGACCGACTGGCTACCTACTAAATCTACTGTCATTTGTTTGAAGCACTTCCGTGATCAAGATAAAATAGGCCCAAAAAGCGAATGTGGCCGTGTTTATTTGTCCAATCAAGCAATTGTAATGCTTATTGTAAGTAATGATTTTATGCGGCAATTAATATTATAAAATTATAGGTAATGCCAACAAAAAATGCCTTCTCATTGAACTACCACAGCAACAAATTAGTTTATATCGACTCAAACTACATTGTGTACTGAATGTTTTTTTCAACTTAGTTTTTAGATTGTAAAGAGCTGTTTTGCCTACAATAAATTGTATATTTTTCAGGACAACCGTTATTCTAAAGAGCAGGTGGAGCTTTCAGAAGAAGAAAATATGGATGTGGATGCTGTGGAAACTGACGAAGAGATAGTCGAAATAACTGAAACGCCCCGAAAGCCCAAAATGAGAAAAATAATTCACCGTTTGAAAAATTTATCGGCTAGAAGACTAAGAAAAGGAAAAAATATATCACAAAAAATAAAAGACTAGAAATTAAAAAAATAAACGATAAAAGACTAGAAATAAAAAAAATAAACGATAGAGGAACTGAAAAAAAAAACGTATGTTGAGCGAAGAAGACGAAATGCAGCTAAATGTAAATGACGAAACAGTGCAATTCATGGAAGAATTAAAAAAACCTTCAAAAAGAAAAGGACTTATAGAAAACTGACTCTTTGGGGAAACCGCAGGTTTTGTCTTCGCGATTATGGACGAAGTTATGATGACGAACAACTACCGGAAATATATTGTGAAGGACGGCACGGTTGACATCTGTCGGGCATTCCACCGTCCGGGGGAATCAATCCGTCACATTATTTCTGACTGGTCTCGTCTGGCTAACGGAGACTACTTGCATAGGCACAAACTTGTAGCCAGGATTATCCACCAGCAACTTGCTCTGAAATACAGTCTTGTGGAATTGGAAGTACCGTACTGTAGGTAGGCCCGACCCAGTTCTCGAAAATGGCAATATTACGTTGTATTGGGATCGATCTATCATCACTGACAGGACTATTGTTGCCAATAAGACAGACATAGTGGTGATAGATCGATTAGAGCGTTGCACAATGATTATTGATATAGCGGTCCCGCATGACGAGAACCTCGTGAAAGCTGAAAAAGATAAGCAGATTAAGTATCTTGACCTGGCTCGCGAGGTTGTCGACATGTGGGATGTGATACAGCAATCGTTGTGCCGATAGTCGTGACGGCTAATGGCATAATAGCCAAGAGCCTCGATCAACACCTGAAGAGGCTCTCGTTAGGCAGCTGGATTAAGGAAGATTGCTCCAGAAAGCGGTACTTCTGGACACCGCACGTATCGTTAGGAGGTTCCTCTCTAAGCAGCCCTGACCACCGGTACCTTGGACCCTGTTCCCGATACCGGTGGGCTACTATTTTTAATATTTTTTAATGTTTTTATATTTTAATATTTAAAAATGTAAATTATATGTATGAAAATTAACTAAAGGAAATAAAAAATGTTCAAAAAGAAAATGCGTTGATTATTTTCATTACATATAACCTTCTAATACACATCTAATAAGAAATACATAATTTACATACTTAAAAAATAATTTAACGTTTACCGTTTAAACGTTACGTTTTTTTTTAACGTTTAAAAAGTTGGGTAAAATTTCGCATGGGTAGGCAACCCCATCCCGCCATTGCACTTTTATATTGCTGTCTTTGTCTAATCTAAGCGACAGTATTGTTCTTGCGACTTGTGTAAGTGAGAGAGATATATGTTTACTTTTAAATGTTTAGTGGTTTCAAAGCTACGTCGTCGCATTTAAATAGTGGTTATACTTTTTTTACATATTTTAATGAGGTTTGCTTCTCTTATATCAATGTTATAAAGGGTATAACGCGATTCGAATAATTGTAATTAATAATGAATTAGAATAAGTATAAAACAGTGCTTGGTACTTAATGCCTAATATTTTTTCGTACCACTTGCTCAAAAAAGTGACATTCTACGCCACAAAAAGCGAACATAACAATAGTCATTTTTAATCTGTTAAAAACAGGGAAAGAAAATTGTACTGAATTTCATTCATCCTCTAGGTGGAGAATGTGATTTAAATTTGGAATACTTACCGAAATTTATACTGAACTACATCTGTGTTTACACCATTGAGTTTGTATATAAAGCATTATACATCTTTTTGAAAAAGGAATACGCATTTATTATGCAGTTATGATTATTAATAGTACATTATGATATAAGTGCGGTAAGTTGAAAATTACAGCCGAGGCGATATTGCTAGCCCGAGCCGTAGGCGAGGGCTACAAGAAAGCAGAGGCTGTAATTATCAAAGCGCACGTATGTCATACGACGTTTTATAACATATTTGCGAGGAAATAAATAAAACTCGGACTTTCTTAAACGAATAAATCTTTAAAAACACACTTTCTGAAAATGAATTTGCATCTTTGCTTGTTTTCATCTATCGGTCGATTTTTCGGGCAAGAGGCTTAGAGTAGCCTTTCCGCTGCCTCTGAGACTTCTGGTGGTGTCGAATTAATAAATTCATCAAATACTTGACGACATTTTCAAATAAAAACAATACAGCGAAAAACAAAAAGTGCGCGGAATAATTTTTACTTGTTCACAAATCAGCGCTTTTTTTTAAGGCAAAGGCACAAAAACAGCCAGTATTACTAATAAAGTAAAATAATATTTTTTTTTGTTTTTGTTACAGATAAATTGTAATTTATTGTCAAAATTAATTAAATTAAAGAATTAAATGTCTATTTTTATATTTTATCTCCCAAAGTTAATTTTATTCATAAAATGTTGACCACTTTTCTGACATAAAAACTCTTTGCTAAGATTTAAAAAAGTACCGGTCGTTTTAGACGGAGCATCTTGAAACTCGTGCCTTTTACATTACAATAACGCACAAGTACGTAATGACATACATTACGATATTGAAATTGGTGAAATAAGAGACCCTTTACGAGCAAATGTGTTATAAATAAAATTACGAAAACCGACGAGGCCGTATGAGCTTGATGCCTTTATTGCTTTTCCGACAAAAAATATTAGTCTAGGAATTTGCCGCGTTTTTGTTTTCTTCAAATACATAAACGTTAAGTTTATTTTAATTTATTTTAATAAATGCTTATCGCATATTATTATTGTGTTAATTTTTTCGCAAATGGTACGAAAAGTAGAGTATTTTCCTCGGTGATAAAGCTATCTTAGTCTTGGGTGAACTTAAATCCCTCGCTACACTCAGGACTCGTCTTAAATCCCTCGCTTTGCTCGTGATTTAAGTTTTTAACACCCTCGCTACGCTCGGGAGTAAACCTCGGGTCCTTCGTTTCGCTCGCGATTTAAATCATCACCTGCAACAGAAGACACTGCTTTATCCCCTTGGTTAATCTACTAATTATTCATAGTGATTTTATTCGTGTTACAAACGCGCGGCCATATCATTTACGGTGCGACTAAATGCTACGGTTAATTACGGTGCGATAGAATCACCGTGTGTAAAATAAAAATCGCATCGCTTTGCTATTCAAATCGTAGAGTCTGTGCAATTACGTATCTTAATGGCAAGATATCATTAACTGGAGCGCTCCCGTTCCACTTACTATGGATTGCGTGCAAATAAAATGTCTTTATAATCAATTAATGCTATAATATAATAGCGTTTATGCAGCACTTACCCGCTGTGGTGCGTAGGGCTGCACCGTTTTGCCGAAATTCCGAAGAATGGATGTTTTTCCTGTTTAGTTTTCACTGCTGGTGGAGAGGTGCGTCACTGCAATTTAGTTGTGGCAGCGCTTTGTTGTGGGTAGTTATAAATTTTGTTCAGCAACATTATTTGCGACCTTTTATATGAAATCACTCGCAAACTTTGGGTTCCTTTTCGCAGAAAACCAGGCTTGTTATTACCTTTTCTTTGACTTAATAATAGTTAAGTCTTTCGCTGTTATTTATTCAGTTCCACTCGTAGTTATTACCATTCGTGTACACACGGCTACACATCAAGCTATACGTATCCAGTTTACACTGACCTCTCATTGTAAGGAAATCCTATACAATGCGAGATCAGCTTATACAAGAAATGTATAGCTTTATCTGTAGCCGTGCATATATAACACAACAATTCGTGCATCCGCACATTTTTTTTCTGTTCGCTAGAGACAGGTGTTGCATTCGATTCCATTAATTCCAATGATTATTGTAGAGTGCTTGTAATTACAACTAGAACGAAGTGTGTTTGATGAAAAAACCAATCTAAAATAATACCTACTTATGCCTGTTACGATCTTTTTGCTGAGTTACTTATCGGTGCTAGACGTTTTGAATTATGGAAAAGATTAAGGTGTGAATGTGTCAAGAAAAAATATTTTAAGCATATAAGTAAGTTGATTGCAAAACGGTCGCGCATTCTGGTTTCAGTGCATCTTTTATGCAATTAAGATTTTTATTTAGAAGAAAGAATTTAATGTATTAATCAAGGTGTCCGAAAATGCCTGATGATTGTATACCAGCAGTGTTGAAAAAGCACATATTATACTGACGTGTTTTTTTGTCCATATTGTATAAGTTTTTTTTTTCCGGTTAAACTGGAAGCTGACCCCGACATAGTTGGGAAAAGGCTAGTCAGATATATTGTAGGTAAATATTTGGAGATATGCACCGAAATTGCTTTTGTTTAAAATATCTGCCAAGTACTTTCTTAATTTGCCTAGCCTTTTCCAACTATGTTGTGGTTGGCTTCCAGTCTAACCGAATGCAGCTGAATACCAGTATTTTACATGGAGCGACTGCCTATCTGACCTCCACAACCCAGTGAATGGGTAATACGATACCCCTTGGTAAGACTGGTTGTCAGACTTTCGAGGTTCTGACGACCCGTAACGACTGTCAAAGATCCACGAATAAGAGCCGGCACCAACGGCTTAACGTGGTTTCCGAGGCACGGAGGAGACTGGGTATGTAAAGATGGTCAGTGTAGCTTAACCTGATCGATCGATCCGTGTGGCTGTTATTACTTAGCCACGAGCTCCTCTGTAAGTAATCGTATGTACCACGAGTCAAAATTGCACACTGCGTGTGCATTACACAGTCTTCGTTAAGTGTTGTCCTACTGTTACTAAATTTAACTAACAAAGGATATTTAGCTACACATTTAGCTACATCCCTGTTATGCAGATCCTGTGTTAATTCACACACTGCATTGTAACAATGCATTAAGTGCATACAATATGAACCGCTCCACTGTTTTAATGGCTCCCATTAGCTGCGTTTACGTTACCGGCCTGATTAATATGCTAATGTATTATACATTAATATTTTAATATCCCTATGCGGTGCCTGAAATGTGGTAGAGCCACTTTCACATATCGTTTATATCACACCTTAGTTTTTAAAACGTGTGTAAAAGTACGGTTAAACTTTATGGTTTTGGTGGTCATTAGGCATGGTTATGAAAAGTGGTTAAAATGGTAGATGCTAAGATTTCATTGCTGAGTGTAGATCTTAGGATTACCATAGTGGTCAAAACAAACGTTCATAAAAGTCAAGAGTTTCTATATGAGAAGAAAACGTTTTGACAAAGATCCTGATTCTGGGTAGTTCACTCATGGAAAATGCTAAGGAAGGCTACTAAAATAAATTATAACTTTATATACCTAAATACAATATAACTTTATATACATATATTCCGGTATCTTGAAGCTGTACTTATCTAATCCAATTATATACTCCAATCTAAACGCTGCGCTGATTGCAATAAATAACGACTTCATAAAGTAATAAAAACAAAAAGAAGTCAGACAACTGCAGTTCTTCAGGCTCTATTAAATAGACATATGATAACATAAGTGTTGCATGTAAATAAACATCCGCATTTCGCAGGAAGTAAGTATATAAAGAATATATTTTCCCACTGTCAATGAACGAGTGCTCATCTAGATATAACTTAAGCTGCGCTTACACGAGCAATTTTTCAGCAAGTTGCCAGCAAACAACCGAGCAACCTAGCTATCGCAAGATGGTGTGGAGTGGCAGTATCTCTAGCAACTTGTGACATGGTGTCATCACAGCTTGATATTGTCGTGACGATTGTATATATTCTGCGAGTATCAGAAATGAAACAATAATCATCTGTCACAATACAAAACTGGAATACCTACTCGACCTAATTGTATGGGACAGCTTTTTTCGCGATTACAATGTTGGTCCCAAGAAGAAAGTTGGTCAGTTTGATTCTGATACACGCTGTACTTGACCAATATTGATCAGAAATGACCAATTTAGTTGCCCATGTGAGTGCACCTTTATTTTCTATAAAAACTGCTGATGTAGCACTTCACTGTTCAAACATAACTTGTAGTGTGTACACTCTATCGCTTTCCTGTCCCAATAAAAACGTTGCAGCCCTTTATCCTACATCGATCACAAATACAGTTACACACCGAACTAATGCTGGCATTAGTACACAGTAATCGTTGTCTGTTTGACTTTGCCATGTAACTACTGATAAGAGCTGACACGACATTTTTAAACACCATAAACAGACATTCGAAAACATTGGATTCATAGAAATGTAATTTTTCAGGCATTTGCAATGTTTACACAAGTGTTGTTAAAGCGCTTTATTTTGAAGAAATATTAGCTTTTACATGCAACAGCTTGATTGACTTAATTAAGCAATATTTTGCCTACAAATGACAGCTGCACCCTTGACTCAACAAAGCAGTTTATCGATCGCTTCCAGCCCTTATGTGACAACACTAAAGTTTTTTTTAATAAAAAGAGTATGAATAAGTGAGTCATATAGTATTTTAATGTCTGTGTGTAGTCGGCTCGCTGGACAAAAAGCCTAAAATCGCTTGTAATCAGTAATTACGAGTGGTGGCAGCGACGGAAGCAGATAGAGATCTACAAGGCAACGGCGCGGGCGCCGCTGCCCGGCCCGATGGTTGCCCATTGATTTAGTGCTAAACACTCGTTAAATGCTTTAAAGCCTTACCTTCACTACCTATACTTAGAGTTATAGTACAGTTTGCTAAAACGTTTTCAGTTTTTTCATTGAGCTGATATTGATTTATTTTCAGGTAACAGCCGTAGATTAGATACATAGCTACATAGATGCTGTTTTAGTTTATTTTACATAATGTTGCAGAATTCTATTATCTATAAATTATGTACAGAATTGTTAAAGAATAAATGTAGCATAAGTAGTTAGCAGTTCCTCAAAAGATAACTCCATGCACTCATTAACACATGTAATACTCACTGGTTAACGAGGATTACCCAAAATTGGCACTTTACAGACCCATTCCGATGTATCCGGGCCAATACAGCCATTTTGAGAATTAATCTACAAATATAGCTCTCAGAATGTGAAGTACTCGTTCATTATCGCGCATTATAGTTAACGATCGCAATGCATCTTAAGTGAAACGTATTTTGCTTTGTTAAAACGTGTACTTACCGAAAGCGCAGGAAACATTAGTAGGTGAACAGCAATAAAATGTTAAATAATACGCGAATTGAGGAAGCATCAGCTATAACTCACTCAATTAAACAATCTTTTAACGGCAACAATGCAACGCAAGGAAGTCGTTTAAGTAAACTGACCATAGCGTCATGTTTTTAGGGTTCCGTACCAAAATGGTAAAAAAGGAACCCTTATGTGACTGTGTGTGACTCAGTCTGTCTGTCTGTCTGTCACAGCTGGATATCTCAAGAACTACTAATGCTATCAACTTGAAATTTGGAACAGTTTTAGATGACGTTTACCCAACTATTTTGCAAATGAGAAAGAAATAAAAATATTTATATTTTTTTTTGCAACAGGGACTGAAAGGGGGTCTTAAAAATTCAAAGTAGAGCTACTATGGCATGCATGGGGTATCATATGAAAGAACGTTGTTTGCACATTCTCAAACATTTTTTTTCTTTTTTTAGCCCGCATAGTTTTCGACTTTTGATGAAAAATGTAAAAAAAAATACCGTTCCCCCCCTTATCTCCGAAGTTTGCAAAGCGAAAAATCTGAAATTATTCTATGTGATAGAAGTTTATGTAAAGATTACAGGAAAAATAAAACGATGTTTCTAAATAGCACAGTTTTTCAGAAATCATCAACAAAAATTACATATAAATGATGGTACGGAACCCTCGGTGCGCGAGTCCGACTCGCTCTTAACCGGTTTTTTTCCTACTCATAACAGATTCGTATAGATCTGTACTATAGATACAACAACAGATAAAGGTATAAGTTAAATGCCAATTAAATTATATGTTTTATTACACGACATTATGGTGCGGTCAATGTTTTCTAATTAAATTATGTGGCAATAAACATTTATATCTGTAATTATTTTTGTTTTCTTAGGGGTCGTTGTTATCGGCTTATTGCATTCACACAATATTTTAATAGAATGTTCGATAGCAGTCAGTCTAAGCACCTAGTTAGTTTAACATAATAATATGCTGGCTAAGATTCTTGTCAACTGTATTGAAAAAAAGGTGTCTTACCAAAGTGTAATCTCCACTTTTAGGTTGAAACAACTGATCACAGATCAGTGATCATCAATTTTTAACCAACTTTTCAAAAACAAAAAGGAGGAGTTTATCAATTCGTCGCGTATACAATGCGCAAAATCTCTTAAGGGCTCATTGTACTCATCATTATGAACAACTTTTACTATGGGACCAAACCTGAAATCGCGAAAAAAACGAATTATGCGAACATACATACATTTTGACGATACATTTTGACGAATTATGCGAACTCAGGTTATTGCGCGATTTCAGGTTTGGTCCCATAGTAAAAGTTGTTCATAATGATGAGTACAATGACCCCTTAAGAGGTTTTGCGCATTTAGCGTTACACGTTGTATATTTTTTTTCATGTATGTACACCGATTTCTCCGTCAATTATGGACAGATTTTCAAAATTCCTTTTTTTTTTTAAAGGGTGTGCTTTCGAGGTGGTCCCATTGTCACCAAGTCAGAATCTGATGAGGGGATCCAATGGAAATCGAGGGAAACCCTCAAATTTGATAGGCTCACCTACAGCGATTTCCGAAGACCACAGATGGAACCAGGAGAACTGGAACTGAAATATTGTTTTTCCCGATACAAGGACGTTAATTGTTGAGGAGTTCTCCTAGTAAGGATTTACTATTGAAATATTGTTTTTCCCGATACAAGGACGTTAATTGTTGAGGAGTTCTCCTAGTAAGGATTTACTAGGAGAACTCCTCAATAATTAACGTCCTTGTATCGGGAAAAACAATATTTTGTAAAAGGTGATGAGCAGTTGACATTAGGCTCTTGTAACTTAGATAAATTACAAGCGGACCCACAAAAAAGTGAAAAATAAAAAACTATTTTACAAAAAAAACAACCGTTTTTTTAAAAAATACTACAAAGTGAAAAATAACTTTAATTTCGGAAGTCGGTGGCAAAAAACTAAAATACCCAAAGACACCGACTTCGGAAATTAAAGTTATTTTTCACTTTGTGGTATTTTTTTGAAAGTCGGTTGTTTTTTTTTTGTAAAAAAGTTTTTTTACACTGTAATTTTGTGTCTTTTGTAAGGTATTGATTTCAATCAGAAAATATTCATTTCACTACAACTGACAACAAAAACTCTTCGTGTCTGTTGTGATTAAACATCGTTTAAACAACATAAATATTAATACAGCACGAGTGGGTATTGGCGTGGCGTGGCGTGCTAGCAGCCTAGTTTTTATGTAACGCGTTGTTCCTACGTAAATATGTGTAATAAATATACTTTGCATTTATACCCTGATATTATATCAGCTCCAACTTTTTTTTTGTAAACGATTATGTAAAAAAAGGTTTGAGTAAACAATTGAACTTAGAAATTATAATTTTATGAGCGCTTTATACACGATAAGTTTGTGTGCGCAAATTTTCACAGGTTGTTCTACCCATGAATATGAACAACTTTCACCATGGGACTAACTTCAAAATCGCGAAAAAAAATGTGATGGTCAGTACCTACAGTATCTACACCAAAGTCGTCAAAATGTAGGGAGCAGCTGATTTTTTTCGCGATTTCAGGTTTGGTCCCATAGTAAAAGTTGTTCATATTCATGGGTAGACCACCTTGTGAAAATATGCGCACTGCTTATAAACTTATCCTGTATAAATTGATGATAAATAAATAAAAAATAAAGCTGATAAGTCGCACTTCAAGCGTTGTGAATAGGTAGTTGGATATTTCTTTACTGCCCCCACAATACAGGTGGCTGCGATCCTATCGGTACCAATAAGTTATGATGACCATCAAGGCATCAAATAAACTATGTTTGTATTTTCAAAGTTACATGGTTGTTGATCGTGGTCACTGCGTTACCCCAACGCGCTGAAGCACGCAATGCTTTGTAGAGGCGATTCTAGAAAACGGTCGTTTTGCGATTAGATCTGTGCAGGAGGAAACTGGGGTGTGCAGTGGTGGGGGGAGGGGTGCTGTTAATTGCTCCGTTTTGTGAACACGGTCGGTGGCGTGCCTCGTGGGCAATCAGCGGCCTCTGACTGATTGCTTTTTAAATAGGTTTTATGCCCGCTAAAAATGTTTCGAAGGAAATCAAAGAGAAGTTTTCGTGAGGGCCGATTGTGTAAACGCGACCGAGGACAAGTTGTTTTATAAAACGCGAATCTGGCGTGACGGCCGTGACGTGCCCGTGACGTGCCACGTCTACGACTTTATAATTGTTTCAATTCCTGAAGAGTCTGTCATGTTAAATGTCAAATTATTAAAAAAACTAAGTACCGTGGAAGAATGAAGTCGAACAACAAAAGAAGTGTACCATAATAAGGATGTCCAAAGTCGGTGAAAAGTTGGTATTAGCCGCAAAAAAAACTAAGCAAGCACGCTAATAAATTGGCGTACACAAACACTTTTATTCGCAGACATAAAGTTACATAGCGTGCAATCAGGACGTTGCACATAGCGCGGCTCGTATATAGGCTCATATTCGTAACAGCCCTAATGGAGCAGTTGCAAATGGAGATAGCACACACAATTTAACACGGGCCTATTAACCGAGTCTGAGCCGATGGCGTGACAAAGCGGAGTTAGCTCCACGCCGCGTGGCTGCCCGCTAGGTGTTCGTTACAACTGGTAAAGTGCCACGGAGAATGTATTAAATTTGCTTTTATATAGTACTTCTAATTAGTCTTTGCTTTAACCTCGTTTGCCTCTGTTTGCTTGACCAATACATTTGCATGTAATAGGTCGATTGGCAACTCTATTTTTTATGCTGTTAAACTTGTCACTTGAAATATGTTAATGTTGGTGTCGTAGTAGAATTATGTAAAAGTGTCAAAGTTATTAATTACAGAATTTTGACTTCTTAATACTTATAGATATTGAAACCAATTGATAGAGTGCATTTTTCTTTAATTTCTTAAATAAAATTAATAATTTGGCAAAAATAAACGGCATCGTAATACAAAATCGTAAGCGAACATCTATGTAAAAGGTGTGGTAACAGAAAAACAATTGCTATGTTTTTAATTGACAACATTTTAATTACAAAACACCACAAAATCTATGAGACATAAAATGCCACATCTCGGATTGCTTAAGTACATCGCTGTGTTATTCTATTATAGCATTAGGTACTTTATTACATACATTTAATACTTTAAGTTGTGTATTTAATACTAACAATACATACATCGCATATGAATAGTTATATATTTATATTATATGTTTGCACAATGTCGTCGACTGGCGTTCCGAGTCACTAAATACTGTACAGTGCACTTCAGTGCTACATCATTACACTCGCAGCAATATCACTCATTATGAATTAATTTGTTTGTATCTAACGATTGCCATTTTTCTTTTGTTTGTTAAGCCGTGTCTCCTGTGCGTGGTTTTTTCCAAACATTACACAAAAACATCGAAACAAAGAGGGGTGGCCATACACATTTGTGTATGCGAACACGATGTTTTTGTTTTCCGAGCTGCATGGAAAACATTCCCCGCGTGGGAGAAGGGTTTGTTTCATTTACAACTGCCGCGCGCACCGCGCACATCTGTTGTCAAACTCACGTCTTCCTCGTCGGAACTCATTATGACATTTACACAAAATGTCATCTACTGACATCCACACAAAATGTGTAACTAAAAATATTTGAATACGCAGGAGACAGCTTGAGTATGAAAACAAATGTTTAAGGTTTTTTGTGTAAAGTTTCGCAAAAAGTCGCGCAGGAGACACGGCTTTACATTTCACGTCTAGGATTCTTTGCATGGAAAATGGAAACATACGCTTTACACTAATAAAAAAGAAGAAATAATTTAATACAGAATGGAGTCACTAACGTAGCTAATCTAATCTGCAGATAAACTCTGAAAACGCAGGTCATGTTTGTCGGAATAGAACCAGATGAATCCTTGCGTTGAGATCGTGAATTAGCAATCGTTGATCACGATCAATCACTGATAGTAGTTATAAGTATAACTCAATTGATAATATTTCTTTATCACGAAGATGCAACACCGAAGCCTTGTGGAACATTTCTTATATATAAATTAATCGATAACGGAATGTTTGAATTCCGGCCTATTTATTCTCTATTGTAACTTACAAAGCTTTGTATAATCACTAGTTTATCAATAAGTAGTTAACACGACATCAATTATATTTTACACGTTCTTAATATCAAATCTGGGCTTATAATATCACATATCTCGGACAAACAATGTCCGTCTCATGGAAAGAATATTCGAAATGTAATATTCGAACAAGAAACTCTCGTGCAAAACAACAGTGCAGCGGACGACAACTGAGTCAAGAGAAACCAAACATGTAAGATGTAAGTTGATCGGAAAATGGCTTCTTTCCTAATATCCAAAGCACTCGTCTTTGTAGAGTTATCACTTTGTTTTAAATTTCACTTTTTGTTTTTGTAATGTCAAAATCACTTTGGATGGAATTTTTCACTTGTCAAGTGTAGGTAAGGGTTTGTTCACATTATACGTGTATGGGCTCATCGTCGTCCTCGTCATCAGAGCGCCTATCTGCGGGGGTGTCGGGGGGTGAGCGATGCGGGGGCGCGGGGCTGCCAGGGTCGAGGTCAGGCGAGGGTGTTCGTCGCGCATGCGCGTAGTAGCCCAGCGCACCGAGCGCCGGCGCACCTAGCGAGCCCAGGTGTGCCGACGGCCCTGGTAGGCCCAGCCCTAGAGGTGGGACGCCTCCTAGCGGCGCACCGGGGTATAACCTGATGACAAAGAACAACACAGTTGTAGGATTAACCTTAGAAGTAGCAGAAGTACAAATAGGATATGCAATGTTTGGATTTTCCTATTGCTACCAAGTTCTATAAACATTAGAGAAAAATTCGTAAAGAAAGAGATCGTATTTAATTCCTACTAACTAACAGATGTTTTTAGTGCGAAGGCTGATGAAACATTTCTAGCTATGTAAAACTCACCGATAAGGCAAGGGCTTCTGCAGCGTATTTGCGCTGGCTGACGCAGCTGCTGCAGCGGTGGCAGCAGCTTGCCGGTAGTACAGGTCTGCCGCCGCAGGCGCAGGCTGCGCGGGGTACGCCGGCACCCCCGGCCAGTAGCCTCCGTACAGCCGCTGAAACGCAGCATAGTTGCCTGCCTCAGCAAGCAGTTCTAGTCCTACCGCCGTTTGTCGCTTCCATTTTGTCCTGGTGAGAGAAAAGAGATGTTAAATAAGGGTGTTGCTTCAACAAAGGGACACGAATAGATACAAGAACATTTTTGAAGAGAGCTAGAACCCAGCGGATTAAAGATTTACTTCTGCAATCTATAGTTCCCTGGGCTTGCAATGATAGAGATGGCAAAATCAATCCAAGGATTAGATATTGCCAAGCTTCACCCGAAAATGGATAGAAAAAGAAATCTAAGATGTCAAAAATTGGATCAGTATTCATTCGATTCGTTTCGAGTGTAAGTTGCAAAATACTCAGTTTGGATAAATGTAGACTGTGTTGGTTTGAATTAATCATATGTTGTTGTATGTTGTGTTGAGCATGCAATTCTTTCGGGAATACTTATACACTGTCAACGGACACTCGTGAACGAGTGTCATATTGCGCCATCGCCTGACATAGGAAGATTTGATGTAAATCCTTCTCTACAAAATTTTTAAGGGACATATTTTTATTGCATGTAATATTCCGTAGACAGCAGATAAAAAAATGTACCGAAATGAAATCTTAGAACATAATAACAACTAAATGTAACTCAAAAGCAAAAAGTACGATTGATATTGTTCACAGTCCATTTGAAATCGAGATAAATCGTTTCGAGAATCCCACAAGTACAGAGAAACGATTTATGTCACATTACAAACTTAAATCGACTCTAAAATTCTGTGAACTGTCGTTTACGAACCCTACGGCGATAGATCACGCGCTGTGACCCCAATCGTCATCAAATTTGTCACAGTGCACTCGAGAGTACAATGGAGATACCACAGTGGTAAAACTAATAAAAAAAAATGTAAATAAAATAATAAATTTGACAAAACGTCTTGGGCACTAGTGGAGTCGCCGGAGCGTGGTCGAGTACTTTAATTTGATTTATTTGATTCGGTCGGAAAAGGGTAAGCGCGTATACATTACGCTACAGCACTCACGGTTATTACTTTAGTTTAGAACTGCTCTGTCCCACAATGCTATTTAGCAAAAAGTTTAATGGTTGCGTACTTGTAAAGAATGATGATCTAAATTCTATAGGACTTCACAGTAAGAATTTCTTTATGAACATCAATAACATTTTAATTTGCAATCGTGAACACTACACTGGCTATGTGTGTGTAAAGCCCTGAAAACTGCTCAAAGTTTCACAAAAGAGCTTATTTTTTGTTTAGGAAATATGAAACTTTCTTCTGCGTATTACATAATGAGTTTTTCAGTGTTTTAACTCAAATACCCAATTATTAGTTTCATCACTTATTTGCTTTAATTACCCCTTCACTAATTTGAGGAATGAACAAAGAATTAAAAATAATAAAATAAAAATAGATCTCTATTTCTGTTATTCGCATTTATTTTCCGCATGCTTCAAACAAATAAACAAACGCATCCCCATTTCAAAATTTAATATAATTTCGTTGTGGGTACTCGATTAGTTCCGAAGTGGTTGGTTATTGTCGTTGAGTGAGCTTTTTATTAATTCGTGGGGAGTCGCTCGTCGTATTATCATTGCTATTATTAGTCGCGTAGTGTGCGCCCATTGTTAGCCGCGTCCTCGCATAACCAGACGCTTCACTGGCCACCTCGTTAATTAATTTCTATAAATGCATCATTTAATTTTATTAAATGCAAATGAGGGGGAGTTCATGTTTTAATGCTCGTCATTCCTTTAATAATTTTCATTTTTGTTACCCCATTTATTATCATCTGTCTAGTTAATTCATAGCCTAATACATAAACCAGCCTCACAATGGAAACCTTTAGCTTCAAATATAACGTTAACACTTTAAGCCGTATTAAACTCGATCTTAATTTAAATACTACACTTTAATTATCAGTAGCTGACAAATGATCGATAGAAAGCTTGCTCTCATTAATCATGATATTATGACGGCTCGCTCTTAGTGTACGTCACTCGAGAGCACTTATTTAATTGTCAAGTGCTGAATGAGGGGCAATCTGCTCAGTGACACTATTCTTTTTATTGCCGCCGCGGGCTACGAACAAAAAGCTCTCGGAGCGCACTTAAATTTGGACTGCCATCTCAAGTCGAGACCTCTCGACAGACAATACGCTCCTCTCTGTCTAACTCGAGGGCGCGAGGCGAGAGCGGCTCTCCTCCGTCCCTGTTCCGCCGTCCCCCGGTGGAGTCTGAGTACGCCCCGCCCAGTGGTTTAGTGATTTGATGCTGCGTGAACTGATTCAATTGTTGTTCGAGGAGACCCGTCCGAAAACGGGCCTTAACAGCTCTCGTTAAAGACGAAAATTGTCCGGTAAAACGATCCCGCTTACGACCTCTCCGGGGGGGAGGTTGTTTATCTCAGTTTGCGTTTTTCGGCGACGTGATGCGAATTCGGCTTGTATATCCGGCAAACAAAGAGCACTTTCATCGATCGGAACGAGTCGCGGCGCGCCGCCCGCTTACGCTCTTAAGGCTCCAACACGTAGTCGGGCCCAATTTGAGCTTTATCGAACGTTATTTATACGCAGCTTAGAAAGTTTCAGAAACATGTTTGTGTGAGCGCTCTTATGGGAATTGTTTGAAGTTTAAGCACCTTTATTGTTGTGATCATGACAAATGTCTATCTGAAACAATTTTTGAGGCTCCGCTTGTGCTGTGGCATCTAAGACGGTTTTGGTAGGGTTTAAGGAAAACTACTTCAGTAATTTTGTTGGAGTATAAAGCCACTTTTGGCCACTTATTTTAAATATTCTTGCTTGGATTCAGCTCAGACCAGAGGAGTCACAGGCCACCTTTATTTAAATATAGATTTATTTAATTAAGTAGGTACATCATTAATATTTTTTTACTAAATAAATTGCTTAAAAATATGAAGTAAGTAGCTAATACCGATGGGTACTTTGGGTCTAAATTGCATTTTAATTTTAAAATTAAAAAGCACTTTAGTATTTTTGTGACCATTATAATTTATTATTACTTGCATTCATGATTTCATGTTTTTGTAGCTTTATACCTCGACTTTTTTGATGACTAATGATGTATTTTAAAACTGAATACGAAACGAACAATAAGTACTTACCTACTTACCTTACGATGAAAATAAATTACATACCTAGGTATTGTGACGTCTAGCTAATTGATTGAATGGCAGTAGCTAGAGTTTTAAAATGTGCACATCTACTTATTCATGACATACCTAGTAGGTATGTATCTACTCGAACCTAAATAATGTTTTTTGTTTCCAATTATTTGTGGGACGAACAAGGAATATCAAAAATGTGGGCGAATACAGAACAAATCATAAATTAAAAACATAGTTTCATGAGAGTTTCACTCTTAAAATATTGATTTTCCTCAATCACATCTACATAGATCAACTCTATGCAAATTTTGGCGATTTCATACAAACAAATTGCCAACAAATTGATAAAAAATAATTTATTGAAGTTACCTACATCTCATAAATCAACATGCTAGCTTAAAGCGTGAAAATTTCTCCAAATTTCATCCAAATCCGTTCAGCCGTTTTAGCGTGAAAGCGTAACAAACAAACACTCACTTTCGCATTAATAATATATACCTACTTAGTTAGGATCACAACTGATATTAAACCAGGTTATTTAATTACATAATTCAATATAATGGGTATGGTATTACCCAGTAACTGGGATGTGTGGTCAGATAGGCAGTCGCTCCATGTAAATCTGGTATTCAGCTGCATCTGGTTAGACTGGAAGATGACCCCAAAATAATTGGGAAAAGGCTAATCAGATGATTACATAATTGTATTCTGGAGCCCCTCGCTACGTCGCTACGACGACGCTAAATTTTTAGTAAAATTATTCAGAACATTATATATTCGATGATGACGATGAGTTAATAGACCTCATCAATTACAAAATTCTAGTCATCAAATAATAGTAGTGACCTATCTATTGGACTGATTATCTAAATAATAACTCTTTTACTCCGGTTTCCAATGTAAATGCCATCAACGTGACGCGTCATACAAGCGAATAACAGAAGTAGGAAGAGATTATAACATTATTTATCAGCATTTATAATCATCGGGTGAATATAAAGACCCATTGAAATTATACATTGCAAAGGTCATCTAAACGATTAAATATTTGATACTATTACTCACTACCGTAGCGCGACTGACAAAAAATATGAACCACATTTAATTGAAGACATAACAAATGTAGCAATTTGTCTGCTAATACTGAACTACGTAATCTTATTTTAATGAGCAAGTAGGTAGGTATACAATAAAACATTTCCTGCAACTGGAACGTTCACTATTATCAGATTGCATCATGCACCAGACTTAGAACTGCAAAATTGCTATAGAACGAATAATCCGTCTCGCAATCCGCTTATTAAAACCCGGCCAAAACTGAAATGGCATTTGCAGTATAATGATTAGTGGTTAAATGATAAGCCGGGCGACCGGAGCGTCCTTGCTTCGAATCCCGTGTCTCTGCCGTGTAATTTGGAAGGGTTCGCTATAACCGATTAGTCTGGTTCTCGGTAGCTACGCTGAGTCGCGGAACCCGCGCATTATGTCATTAGAGATGTGTAAGCACACGTACGGAATTTTAATAAAGCTGCCGCTATTTAGGATGCTAGAATCAATCAATTGAATAATCTATTGTTTAAAAAGCACGTGCCGTTCCGATTGTTCGATGTAATTTACGACTTATCGACTTGTTAACGATTCTTTAGGTATGCTACGATTTGTAATCTATGATGGAGACTTAAATGGTGTAATAATAGGAAACTGCTGTATAATAAAGTTTAATGCTGCCCTGCGTGTAAGCACACGTATCTTTACAGCAGTCTTCGTATAGGTACCTATTCATTTTAAACTGCAGTTTTAATGTAAACTTACATTAACAGTTTTTGTATGAACCTAAATCAAACTGACATATTAAATTGATCGCTATGTTGCATAGAGTCTAGTTTTACACTTTGGTGTCCTTTTCATAGCAATAAAACCTCTTTCTTCTACCTATGTGGGTAGAATCATCGCTACACTCTGAACGAAACCAGAAATTTGAAAAATAATCAGTAGTCATGCGTATCCAGTGTTTCATGTGGTGTGACTCGAGGCTCCCACGTAGCCTGTTTGGTGATCGGCAGCGTTTATACAAATGATACGAATTTACGAGAAACCCTAACCGTTTAGTCTCTAAAGAATATTCGCACTTACGCGTACGTTTCAGTTTGCATATGGGAAAATGATCGCTCATACCGTCAGTGTTCACCGTCTTTAATTATAAATGTGATATACATTTTTGCAAATCTAGTGAGTTTCGTATGAAGCTACAAGTACGCGGCGGGCTCGACTTGTCGGGCTAATTCAGTATGTGGGCTGCCGCGGGCCGGCCGAGACGCACGTTAGTTTGATACGACATCAATTTTTTTGTTTGCGTCTCTACAACTGTTGAATCTAATATTGAAATCGGTTGTTTAGCCCTAAAAGCGTAAAACGTAGGTTTATAATCTACCTAAGCATTGCATGCTTTGCTACATCTTAGAAGTAAGAAATCTACTTAAGTATCACCTAAACACGGCACTCAATTTCGCACTTCTAAAACAAAGTCAACAGCCTACAACAATTTGCTCGAACATTACGAAGGCGACGCGACTTAATAACAGACATAGTCGTGCGACCGGACTAGTCGCAACACAGGTAGGTGTTGTTACGAGCGTCATTACAGAATACGTCATTACGTAATCGCGATGGATTACACGTTTCGACGACTAAACGCCGATAAACGACATTTTGTTCGCGGCCCCCGGCTTATTGTGAATTCACGATCGTTCCGACAAAATATTATAACTATTGATGAATCATGCTGTGAATAGTGTGAATCAATCTATGAAGGTCCGATATCTAGGTTTGTTTGGTTCGATATTCAAACTTAATTTTGAAATGATCTCATATTGCTTGCATGGAATTAGTATGTACTATGTAATAATAATAATAATAAATAATAAATATCCTTGGACATTTCACACAACGCCATCTAGTTCCAAGCTAAGCAACCTAATGCTTGTGTTATGGTAACGAGATGGCTGATAAACTACTTATATATTTTTTTTTTTGTAAATACATATATATTATAGATAGAAAAACACCCAGACTCGGAACAAATACTTGTAGGCCGTACAAATATTTGTTCCGTGCGGGAATCGAACCCGCGACATGCTGCGCAGCAGTCAATCGCTCAACCACTGCGCCAACCGTGTCGTCTTATGTAGTAGTTGCTTGTTTATTGTAGGTATGGAGGAAAATATTAGAGGGTTTTTCTCAAGTGAGGAATGCTTAGCGATATCAATCGAGTTACATTTTCCTTGAAGAATGCAGTTGAATTTTAACGGTTATTGCAAGCAAAACTTAGTCAAAGTGCAAAGCCTTATTTGTGTTTTCGTTTTTGACTGTTTTTCAGTAGGTAACAAAATGGTTGTATTCCACTTAGGTATTTCTCAAAGAAACAATAAAAATAAACTTCTTATAATAAATTAACTAGCAAACTATTTAAATACTTAATGTAAAAAAAAACATAACTGTCTTTTGAGTAGGTACCTTACCAGTGCAGAGCCATGCGGAGGAATTTTTCAACGTCATTTTTAGTTTGTTGATAGATTTAGGTATTAAATCCCTCCATCGGTTTAGGTAAGTAATTAAATAAAGGTAAATAAAAAAAACACGTGTTAACCAGACACGTGGTTTTTTGTGTACCTTTATTTAATTACCTAAACCGCTGGAGTATAGTCAGGATATTTCATTGTAACAATATGTACCTAACATACATTTTCAGCTTTCAATTCCTCATCACAGGTTTAAGTTCACCAAATAAGGAAGCTATTTGAAAACAATTAAGTAAACACACACCAGTGGCCGGTGGAGGCAGATAGTCGGCGGTGTGTTGATTAATAAGAGGTGTGGAGCGGCGCCGGCGCCGGGTCGCCGGTGACTTGCAGCCTTTGAGAAGAGAGAAAGCCGGCGGTCACACGGTGGTGCCAAGGATGGTTTACTTACAGTTATATTGTATCGGAAGTTTTTAGGTACTTTCAGATGCATTTCAGGAACGTAACTAACCCTCGATTAAAATTTCAGCTAAGCTGCAACTATCTATTTTGAGGCCGCTGACTGCAGTTTCAAGTTCAATGCTTTATAGAAATAAACTGCGACTGTAGTCCATGTTAATAGAGTTCTTGAAGAATCAAGAACTCTATTATAAAATGGACTACTAGCCTACACACCTAATGTTTTTCTTGGAAACTGAGCTTTTCACCATAAACAGTGAGTGATACAACGAACAGACTTTAACCTGAAAAGCATTACATTGTGGTAAGTAATTCGCCTCGGTTCTTACACCTGTCGCGTGGGAATACTCGCAGCTGGGACACTTATGTTGCTAATGTTGCCATTAAGCTCATATCGACGTAACAACACTACAAATTACTGATCTAATTGCGAAAAAAGGCAATGCAATTGATAACGAAACAACCACTCTCTAATTACAAAATTGGCGAATGTGTGAAACAAATTATCTAATACAATTAAAACTGATCGCAGCAAATAATCAAAATGATAATGTTTTTCATTTAAATAGTTTGTAGAAAATCACTAGGCAAGTAGGCAAGAAGTTATGTAGCTGTGTAATTATTTATAATTAAGCAAAAAGCAAACGGCGTGTCTTGTAAATAGGTAATTAAAATTAATTGTTTCACTTTGGGTCGTTATTAAAAATCTTTGTGTTTTTCCAAATTAGGAGTAACCATTGTTCAAAAATAATCCATATATTAGTATAATTTATTCTGTATCCGGGAACCATATAATCGGTGCCTATTATTAGTAGGTAGTGGCACTATTCTATTTGAGCAGCCGCTACAAAAACCAAAGGAAAGTGACCGCACACAAAAGCCCATTACATCCTTCAATTAACTACGATTTCACACCCTTTCACGAACCGAAAAATCGAAGCCCAAACATTAGTTTAACCGAAATTATAGGAAATCAACAAAAAGTGCCACAAAAAGGTGCAGACGCGGCGGCGGGGCGGGGGCGTGAACACACCGCGCGGCGTCTGCGCAACACTACTGTCATAAGTAATTGCAAGCACAAAGCTAGCTCGAGAATAATTATCACAAGTACCCAAGTAACCTATTACTCTGAAAATATGCATGGCAAATCAACAGGAATTATATTTTGTAGGAAGGATATGTTTTCTAATTGTTTAACAAAAAAGTTTAACCAAATGTAGAGCTTTTCTGGACTTATGTTTTCGCGCAAATGGCTACGCACTCTATGCGGTGCGGTGCACAACAAACTATACCAGAAAGGTTTAGGTAGTGAAATAAAGGTAAAACAATCTTGATGTGTCTTTTATATTTTTTTATTTTAAAACCTCAGTTTAAAAATAAAATGCAACTAAAAACCAATGTAAATACAACAATAATGATTACTAAATCAATTGAACCATTAGTTTAAGCAGTAGTTTATTTGTTTAATATGTGTTTGTGTAAAAAGTCACATCAAGATTGTTTACATTTATTTCACTACCTAAAACTTTCTAGTATAGTCAGTTTTTAATACAGCATAATATTGATTAGAAAGATGGTATATTCAATCAATAGAAAATTAGTACAGTTTGTTATTAGCTACCGTAGTTTTTTTTTGTAAAGGACGCATCGAAGGCGGCGATCAGACCCAAATTACAATCGTTTGTTTTTGAAATAGCTGCCGTACTGTCGTCGACACAACTCCTCTTACTACGATATATCTTTTATTTAAAAATCTATTGCTCTCCGCTAGTCTCCATATCAGAAACGGCTTGACCGATTTGTAATTTTTCAGCTTCATTCATCATTTTTTTTTTGTTTCATTCTCCTGTTTACTGGGGTGCTTTGCAAGAAAAAAAATTGGATAAAAAAAATGAAATTTTGAGAGAACAACGTCGGGCGGGTCAGCTAGTTTCATATAAAAAATATAATAGCACTTTAGAATCTTAATTATGTAATAAAGAATAGGCAATTAATATTGTAGCTTTATTTCTGTTTATAAGGTTAAATTATTTTTATGGCTTTATTGCGAACTTGAAGTGAAACGAGTTTGTAAAAAATGTATAATGGTTGTCGTTTTTAATTCGTCATTATTTATTTTTAACTTTTTGCTGTGAAACAATGTTGAATAAAAAAAACAAAGTTCCGGCAAACAATCGCATGTACTTTTAAGAAGTAAATGTTTAATTCCTGTGTCTATTAATATTTTTATATATTTTTTTTTTGTTTTTTTTTTGTTTATTATCTAATAATAAAGCTGAAGAGTTTTTTTTTTTGTTTATTTGAACGGTGCGTTAATCTCTGGAACTACCAGTTGGATTTGAAATAGTACATTTTGATACAAGTGGAGAACGTTTGTTATTGCGTTCGAGGCGGAATTAACACAAGAGCCGTAGGCGAGGTTGTTTTTGAGCCGAGAACTGCAATAACAAATGTCCACGAGTATCAAACGACGTTTTTCAATACACTTTTGAAGAAATAAAATAAAATAACGAACAATATTTTTGTCATGAATTATTATGAAACTATGATTTAAATTTTCTTTTTTTTCTCCGCGCTTTGCATTCGCCAGGTTGAAGGAGAAGCAAAGGTATAAAGCCGATAAACAGCCTAATATGAAAATTAGAAAATTCAAATATTTTTGAGTTTAGAACACAAATAAATGTTAATCTGTTCATATAAACGTTTCTTTTGTTGTAATAATCATAGTTTTTGATGATATTCAATATATAAAAAAAACATTCACCTCCGAATAGAGAGTTGTGAATAGAGGCATTGAACCAATTTGGACTAAGTCTAAGTAGGTATAAGTTATCCGTGGCAATTTTTATTCCCGCACACGTGCGGGAAAATAAAAAATCGCACGCGTGTGAAATACAATGCATTGTGAACCTAACCGTAGTGCGATATGAACCAGTTTTCGAGGAAGTGTATTGAAAAAATATTTTTGAATTTGATAACCCAATTCTTGAGGAAAACTATAGTTTATTTAACATCATTCTAGAACCCTTATAGGAGCCGAGCAAAATGAAAAAAAGTTAGAAAGAACACTAAGCGAAAACGAAGTACCTACCTAATAGCGCGGGGAGGAGATGCGATGCAACGGGGGTCGGGGGTCGGGGGGCCAAGAAATTTCACGCGGCAGAAGCTATAGTGTTGAATAAAAAAAACAAAGTTTCGGCAAACAATCGCATGTACTTTTAAGAAGTAAATGTTTAATTCCTGTATAATTATATAAATGGAGAGCAAGCCCAGTGTCGGGCAGTAGCAGTAACATGTCGACGGTCCCGCTGACTCAGCATTGCTTTGTGAAGAACGCCGACTATCTCACGACCACTGCTGGTGTTTGTCCCAAGTTACTAGCGTTTACTGAGACCAATAGTTTCACTTATAAAATTTAACGGTCTTATTAGCATCATTTATTTAAGGCGAGTAGGGCCGTTAACCACTATTGAGAAAAAAAAAAGTAAATACTTACTTAAATAAATAAAATAAATATTTATTAAGTGTATGTTTATTTTTCTAAGTCTGGAGATATGGAACATTTTGAAAATTCCTATGCTAATTTTTTTAGCCAGGTAAGGTCAAAAAATTCTACCTCATCTGACTAAAAATGTAAGCTTAAGAAATTTCAAAATGTTCCATATCTCCAGGCTTATAATTTTTTAGGGTTCCGTACCAAAATGGTAAAAAAGGAACCCTTATGGTGTGACTCAGTCTGTCTGTCTGTCTGTCTGTCTGTCACAGCTGGATATCTCAAGAACTACTAATGCTATCAACTTGAAATTTAGAATAGTTTTAGACGACGTTTACCCAACTATTTTGCAAATAAGAAAGAAATAAAACTATTTATATTTTTGTTTCAACAGGGACTGAAAGGGGGTCTTAAAAATTTAAAGTGGGGCTACTAGGTCATGTGGGGTATCATATGAAAGAACGTTGTTTGCACATTCTCAAAAAAATTTTTTTTTTTTTAGCCGCATAGTTTTCGACTTTTGATGAAAAATGTAAAAAAAAATACCGTTCCCCCCCTTATCTCCAAAGTTTGCAAAGAGGAAAATCTGAAATTATTCTATGTGATAGAAGTTTATGTAAAGATTACAGGAAAAATAAAACGATGTCTCTAAGTAGCACACTTTTTCAGAAATCGGAACGGAACCCTCGGTGCGCGAGTCCGACTCGCTCTTTATTTATTTATTTATTTAGGTTAGCCAACAATTGTTAACACAAAACATTTAAAAAATTTTGCTAACAGTACTTACATTTATAAGTGTAACAATTACTTAAAGGCTAACACAACATGCACCATTTATGGTTTTACATAGTTTAGAAAAAGCGAAAAACGATATAAATTACAATTATGCTAAACAATAATAAGAACAAACATTTCAAACTCTTTTTTTCAAACTCTTTCTCTTGACCGGTTTTTTTTCAATGGTGGCGCCAGTTGGTGGTACTCTCGCCTTAAGATGGAATGTCAAATGGTATTGTACCTTTGCCGCCGTTTTTTGTATTAATAAAAATATTGTAACTTTAGACAAAGAATACCTAGACAAACAATCAAGCCCATTAGGTATAGGTCATACCTACCTATACCTAATGCTTTCAATCAAGGTGGGCAGAAATTCGACATAAAGAAATGTTTCAAATGTAGGTATACAGAGTTGATATGACAGATGGGCGTTAAATTACACTACGTATACTATACGTGTTTACTATTAATTCGATACGGTATAAAAATAAAAAGCACCAAAAATGAGTTTTTTTTTTTTTCAAACAAACTAAATAGCTTAAAAATTAGAGTAAAACGCAACCACCCTTTGTAAATAAAAACTGACCTTAGTAGGTAACAAAGCGGCAACGTCGCGCGCGCGCCGTGTGGTAACACGTGTGAAGGCGGGCGGCCGGCGATGTTAGGTAAGGTTTTGAAGTACGCACATAACGCACACAACAACAATCACAACAAAAACACTAAATTTTTAAATTCTCGATGTGTCCTCCATTCACATTAATGCACAAATTATACCGACGGAGAATATTGTTATTTATTTTTCTAATTAAATCACTGTCCGTCGCTAAGCACTTTAATTTGTGAAATGCTAAAATAATCCTATTTTTTAGTTCATCAATTGTATTTACCTCTGAGGCATACACTTCATCCTTAATGTACCCCCACAAAAAGAAATCCATGGGAGTGAGGTCTGGAGATCGTGGTGGCCAGCGAACAGGTCCGAATCGACCGATCCATTGCTGCCCAAACATTTCTGTGAGGCGCTCCCTGGAAGCCACCACAGAATGTGGAGGCGCTCCGTCCAGCTGGTACCACAACTTGCGATGAACGGATAAGGGCAGTTCGTCAGTGTACTCGGCCACAGCACCACTTAACAATTCTAAAAATTTCGCCGCTGTAAGGGTGCCGTCAATAAAAACAGGGCCGATAATATTACTATTATGGATACCAGCCCACACATTGAGAGAAAATCTGTACTGGTGTTCAGATTCTCGAAACACGTGTGGATTTTCCGAACTCCAGTACCGGCGGTTTTGCCGATTCCAGATGCCATTCCTAGTAAAAGTACTCTCATCGGTCCATATTACATTAGTTAAGAAATTACGGTCTTCGGTTGTTTTATTTAGTAGCCATTGGCAGTAACTGTTCCTGATCGGCAAGTCTCTCGATAACAAAGCTTGCACCTTCCGATATTTATAAGGTCTGAGTTTGTTACGTTTTAGAACCTTGTGGATGGTTCTATGGCAAACCCTAAACTGCCGGGCGGCTCTGTGGAGACTCGTTGTCGGGTTGCGGGAAAAATGGTCTAAAATTCGTTCTTCCCAAGCAACGGGTATTTGCCGCGGTGGCACTCCCTCCTGTTGCGGCACTATACTTTTATTGTCCCGTATTCTTTGTACTGCCA
The DNA here is from genome assembly GCA_905163495.3 of Cosmia trapezina. NCBI lineage: Eukaryota > Metazoa > Arthropoda > Insecta > Lepidoptera > Noctuidae > Cosmia > Cosmia trapezina. Next base: position 22,489,602 of record LR991022.1, read on the forward strand.
ATTGTACGGTGCGGGCGTTTCTAGGGCAATTACGGCTGTCACCATACCTCTCTCGGTAAGTTCGCAGAGCTAAAGCTGCGTTTCCACGGCATTCGCCATAAATTAAAATCATGTCGGCGTATTCTGACGCCGTATAAGTTACACGAGGCATTGTTGAACACTATAATTACACACAAACACAACCAAAGTTTAATTACGTGTCCTATCACAATAAAAAACAGTGAATCACAAAAAAAAACACTAACACTAAATAATTATAATCCCAAGATAAGTGTCTTGTCTCAATAAAAAAAAAAAGAAATACTGTCTTAAACTTATTTAGTGTCCTATCACAATAACAAAACAAAATCACAATATTGTCAGCGCGCGAGTTCGACAAAACAAAAGCGGCGCAAGAGCTTCCGTGTTACTTAACACACGGTCCGGAAGGATAGCGTCGGCGCACTGAAAAAACAAGTTTTTTAGAGGCCCCCTGCCCCACTTACCGATAGCAAGGATCTAGGATGCAATAGCAACACACTGACCTATTTCTATTTCTTTTACGCGCGGGATGTTTTGTTATGATTGTCACTCTCGTAATGAAAGTGAAAGTGTTTGTGTATTTATTGCTTCCTTGATGCATTGTCATTTTTTAGCGAAATATTTGGTTGTACTTGTGACTTTCGTCAGAGCGGCAACAACGCATTGTAGGCTGTACTCAGATTTATCGTTTTAAGGTGGATGACCGACGTATAGACATAATCAGCTGTTAGGAAAGATACATCGTGTTCAAACGGGGCAAAAACTTAAAAAATCATTTGCGACTAAACTACTGCTCCTATTTAATTGATTTTTGGTACATAGCTTGAAAATGGTACCTAGTATAGGCAGTTTAAAGGAAATCCCCTCTGTCGTATCAACTCTGTATAGGGTGTAACAGAATAAAATTGGTCAAAATTAAGGGCGTGGTACAGACCAACCACATCTGAACAACTTTCTCCGTGGAACCAACATCGTAATCTCGAAAAAATAATCAGTCTTCCAATATAAAACTTCTTACATATACTCGTCACAAATGTATGGGAGACTGATTATTTTTTCGTGATTACAATGTTGGTCCCACCCATGGAGAAAGTTGTTTAGTTTCATGGTCTGTAAAACCCTTAATTTTAACCACACCTTTCTGACACACACTGATAATAAGATAATAAGATAAGGTACGGAATAGATTGGTGAGCAACTTTTGTTTAATGATGAAAAATATTGTTCTATCGTCCTATTTTTTGGAGCTATTGTAGTAAAGAGTTGTGAACGAGTCTACGAGTATACACCGCCTGTGACTTGGAACACAAACTTTAAAACATTATACTCCTTTTGGGGTGCGCCGCAGTCGGTTAAAAATAAATTGCTAGTTAATTGTTTTCTTTAATTAACTCTACCTCTATGTTACGTACGAGAAGTATTTCAATTTCACTCGGTTCATAATACAATAAGTCAGTTTAGTACAGAAGCCTAGGAGGTATGTACTGAAAGTAGTATTACTGGCCTTAATTAAGTCTACTTAAATTCCATTTTTAGTGTATAGACTGTTTCAAAAGTATGTGATGAATTTGTAAACAAACGCTGTTCAGGGAGAATTCTGACGCTATCACTCACAGGAGTGATTATGTAGGTTCGAATGACGTTTTTGCGAAGGTCGCCATTTCGAAAAATTTTGCGGGTGGTACGCCAGTTCGAAAACTCATTAAATCGAAAACCGCTATATCGAATGCTGCCATGTTATCGCGAAGGTCGCCATTTCGAAAAAATTTGCGAGCAGTATGCGAGTCATGGTATCGAAGTCCGATGTTGAGTTAATTTGTCTTTCTTTTTCTTTTTTTCCCAAACCATATCAAAAGACCATGCTCTCTGTGTCTCGTCTCATTGGGGTCGTGAGTTCGATTCCCAGACAAATTAACATGAGTTTCGAACTGGCGTAGGTACTGCTCGTAAAATTTTTCGAAATGGCGACCTTCGCGATAACGACATTCGATATAGCGGTTTTCGATTTAATGAGTTTTGGAACTGGCGTACCACTTGCAAATTTTTTCGAGACCTTCGCGATAACGACATTCGATATAGCGGTTTTCGATTTAATGAGTTTTGGAACTGGCGTACCACTTGCAAATTTTTTCGAAATGGCGACCTTCGCGATAACGACATTCGATATAGCGGTTTTCGATTTAATGAGTTTTGGAACTGGCGTACCACTTGCTAATTTTTTCGAAATGGCGACCTTCGCGATAACGACATTCGATATAGCGGTTTTCGATTTAATGAGTTTTGGAACTGGCGTACCACTTGCTATTTTTTTCGAAATGGCGACCTTCGCGATAACGACATTCGATATAGCGGTTTTCGATTTAATGAGTTTTGGAACTGGCGTACCACTTGCTAATTTTTTCGAAATGGCGACCTTCGCGATAACGACATTCGATATAGCGGTTTTCGATTTAATGAGTTTTGGAACTGGCGTACCACTTGCTAATTTTTTCGAAATGGCGACCTTCGCGATAACGACATTCGATATAGCGGTTTTCGATTTAATGAGTTTTGGAACTGGCGTACCACTTGCTAATTTTTAGGGTTCCGTACCTCAAAAGGAAAAAACGGAACCCTTATAGGATCACTCGTGTGTCTGTCTGTCTGTCTGTCTGTCCGTCTGTCCGTCTGTCACAGCCAGTTTGCTCCGAATCTAATGGACCAATTAAGTTAAAATTTGGTACACATATGGATTTCTGTGACCCAAACACGTACAGCTAAAGTAAATATATGAATTTTGAATATGAGAGTCACTTTTAGGGGGAAAATAAGAAAATTAAAAAAAAAGTTTTGTAAACTGTACCGAGTGACATATCAAATGAAAGGGCTTACTATGAGGATCTCAAATATATTTTTTTTATAATTTTAAATTTTATTGTTTTAAAGTTATTTAAGAAAGTAGACGAAAATTGACCATTCCCCCCCCCTTATCTCCGAAACTACTGAGCCTAAAATTTTGAAAAAAATATAGAAATTAGTTCTATTCCTGTAGATTACAGGAAAACCTATAAGAAGTCTGTGGTCTTAAAATAACATGGCAAATCTATATATTTAAAAAAATCAAAGTCCTGACTGAGTCACTGACTAATATACCAACGCACAGCCCAAATCAATAGACCTAGAGACTTGAAATTTTGCACATAGATACCTTTTAAAGTGTAAACATCCACTAAGGAAGGATTTTTGGAAATTCCATCCCTAAGGGGATAAAACTGGGGATGAAAGTTTGTATGAAAAATCCTATCCCTTGAGTTTAGACTTGAAACTTAGCACGAATATTCATCTAAGTAAATTATAAAGTTTATCATCTAAGGAGGGATTGGGGGTGTCAAAGTTTGTATGGAGGAACTTTAACACGCGGTCCGATCAACTCAAAACTCAGTTTTTATACTTGAGACCAAAAATTAAGACTAACGTGTATTAGGGTTTTCCAAAAATCTACCCCTAAGGGGTGAAAAGTTAATTTTATAGCGGAGGATTTTATTGGGGGCTTGATTAACTCTAAAATTGGTGTAAATAATGTTTGAGTCAAGTTATGGAAACATACCAGACGATTTTTGAAATTCTTTAGGTATCTGTGTTCGTGAAAACAGAGATACAGTTTATATGAAAAATCTTGTTAATTTGGTTAATGAACTTGAAACTTAGCACAAATACTTGCATAAGTAAGTAATAATGTTTGTCATTATTAGTTTTTCAAAACTACGCACCAAATGAGGTTTAGGGATGTTAAAGTTTGTGTAGAAGAACTTAAAAGCGCAGTCCGATTAAAAAAATGGTACTTTGAGTCAAGTTAGGAAACTTGCCTCGTTTGGCAAGTTTCCTAACTTGACTCAAAGTACCATTTTCACCGATTTTGACGGCATATAGCTGATGTTTTAAGGAGTAACTTAGGCTATTTTTATTTTAGAAAAATAATTAGGGTTCCGTGCAAGAAAATTAAAATCCATGAAATCAGACAACGTGGGAGGGAGTGGGCCCGCGTGGTGGGCCTACTCCCTCTCACCGAGAGGAGGCCTGTGTCCCAGCAGTGGGAACATCATAGGCTGATTATGTGTTATGTGGGGTTTCATCGTCTAGAACTCATTGAGTACAGTACAAACATATTTTTTTTTATCTTTTAAAATTAAGAAATAGGGGGCCGTAAAAGTTGTAAATTTTAGACCATTTTTGTATGAGCTCTAGCGCAACAATTCAACAAATTAGGAATTTGAAACTTCTTTATACCATGTAAGTACCATGAATACTGTATTTAATCAACAATACTGAAAACGGCGATTCATAAGGTATTTTGTTAAACATGGGTGATTTTCTGCAACTGCAAAAAATAACCTTGTAATTCACAGTATCATTATAAAATAAGTAAAAAGTTATCTTTGCGATTGTTAAACATATAATATGGTACGGAACCCTTCGTGCGCGAGTCCGACTCGCACTTGACCGGTTTTTTCGAAATGGCGACCTTCGCAAAAACGTCATTCGAACCTACATATCACTCCCATCACTCACTATAGGGACAGATATCGTCAGATCATCATCTGCCTAGCCCTTTCTCAATTAAGTTGGAGTCGGCTTCCAGTCTAACCGGATGCAGATGTATACCAGTAGGTATTGTGTACATTGAGCGACTGCCATCTAGCCTCCACAACCCAGTTTCTGGGTAATACGATACCCCTTGGTAAGACTTGGTAAGACAACCCATTTTTCAAAATACTATTACATATTAACTACATATTTATAAAGTACAAAATATCACAAATTAAAAATACGTTATAAAACTATTATAAATAAAGTATGAACAGTGAACACTATGATCGGACTTTTAATTAGCTGCAGTAAGATGACACAACATCTACTGTCATTTTTGCTGTCATTTCGCTATCAAATGGGAATTTTTTTTTACTGAAATGACAGTTCAGAAGTGTCATTCTACTGCAGCTAATTCAAAGTCATACATAGTACATTTGCTAATAACTTAGTTTTAAATAATTCTAATAGGTGGATAAATAAATAATAATTGGTATAATTATTGAATCACCCTTAATGTATGTTCCACGATTTGTCATACTTTTCGAATTATGATTTTTTTTTCTGAATTTTTGAGATTTCTCGACCTGACCAACTTAAACAATTTCTTAAAAAAAAAGTAAAAGACTTTTTCGAGATTTTTTTTGGAAATTAATTTTCGTCAGTTGTACTTTTATGCATAAAATAATCAGCTTCATGACTGTGAATAAAGTTATGAAAATGATGGTCTAAAGTAAAAAAATTGGGTTCGGTGAATATGACTTCAATTTTCAACTGTAAATTAAAAATCTAAACAGGCGATTTAATGGTTCCTAAATAGGCCTTAAAAATGCGTCAGACTTTCAGCTTTCAAAATAATTAAAAAAAAAGTGGTACTTAAAGGGCTACTTTGGCAAAAATCAGCCTTCAAAGACAGCGAGGTGGAAAATTCTTAAAATTAGCCATCTGATTAAAGAATATGTTTTGGTTAATTAGTTTGTTACCTAACTAACCAAACATGACTGCAGAAAAGCTAAGACTTAAAACTTAAACTAAAAAAATAAATTAACTACCAAATGGTTTATTTATTTTTTAGTTTAAGTTGTGGAAGCAGATATGGTAGCCAATATTTGCAACAATATGTAAATATTTGGATATAGTTTTTGGTCACACTTATCTAAGCATTCCAAAGCTGATTTTGGAGTAGGGGAGGTGAGAGTCATAGCTGCTTTCCACACTTCAAGTTCTGCTTTGTCGACAGATGTACCTACTTTTTTCGGGCAACTCTGCCGAATACATACAAAATGATTTCACAACCGGCCGCAAAAGACGGTAACACACCAGATAGTGCCGATACTCGTACTACTTTACGGTGTTTTGTAAACCTCTCAATCAATTGTTGAATTGTATGGTCGAGAAATGGGATGAATAACTTTAGTAATACGTGGATATATCCGATGCAGGAAAGTTAGAGCGATTCAACTGCCTTCCGACGATACATGGCATAAGCAGTATACCACCATTTTCTTCGAGCAACACCTTTGCTTCTTCATAGAGATGGAGGTACTCTCCGTCAACTTTATCTCTCAAAAGTTGCAAAGCATTATTTACATCATCCACGTGACTGAATGCTGTTATGAGGTCTGTGTTAATTGCCTACAGTTGCTTTGATAGCGACAATGTGTAACTCATGACTTTTTGAAGAATCTTCTTTCTTTTTGAATTAATATCTAAACTTTTCGGCGGGGGGTTTGAACCCCCAAAACCCTCCCCCTGGCTACGCCCGTGGAATACTCTCCATAAAAACCCAGAAAAATTGCAGATAAATGTAGAAATTTTACAAGAGGTGACACAAAGGGTGGTTTTATCGCTAAAAGCGATAAGACTATAAGCGAAGGGAATTATTAACACATCATCTGTATTTAGAAAGTTTCGTCATTATATCTCACCACTTTTTTCAACAATTATTGTTTGAGAAACAATAAGTACCTAACTGTATTTGATATGTCATCAACGGAATCGAAAGGTAGGTTGGTAGGTTTTTAAATTATCCTCAATTTTCAAAGTTATTTAATTTTTACTTGTATCATAATTCATACTAAATAAACTAACAGATTTAAAATAATAATATGTACACGGTATATAAAAAACGGCCAAGTGCGTGTCGGACCATGCACAATGAAGGGTTCCGTAGTTGAAACAAGACATTGGATACCAAAAAAAATTGTTTATGTTATAAAATTACAAATTCTCAATTTTCGGACTTCTTCCTTTACTTGCGCTGGGAGACCTTGCTTCTTGCCAATTTTCATTATTCTAGGTCTAGGTACCCTTATAGGTTTTGATTTACTTGCAACAGTTGCAAGTATCATAATGTGTCGCAAAATGCCCGTATTTTTTATTGCGTTGACTTAGAAACTTGATTTTTTTAGAACTTTATGGGACCATAGACCTACGTATTTAATATTAATTTCAACTACATATCTCCACGCGTCCTTGAGAAAAAGGGTCTTGACAGACTGACAGTTTTAAACATTTTTTTTATGTGATAGAATTACAAATTAACAAGTTTCGGACTTTTTCCTTTATTTGTGTTGTATGACTTTGCTTCTTACCAAATTTCATGATTCTAGAACAACGGGAAGTACCCTATAGGTTTTGATTTAGGTACTTGCGAGTATCAAAATATGTCGCATAAATGGCCGTATGATTTTGTTGCATTGACTTAGAAGCTTGAGTTTTTTAGGACTTCAAGAGACCACAGATTTACGTATTTGATATTAATTTCAACTTGATACCTCCACGCGTTCCTGAGAAAAACGGTCTTGACAGCCTGACAGACAGACAGACAGACAGACGGACAAACAAGTGATCCTATAAGGGTTCCGTTTTTTCCTTTTGAGGTACGGAACCCTAAAAACATCTTTATGGTGAATTAAAATTAGAATTTTGGGTTGAAGTATTCAAAATATCTAATCAATTTGTAAGGGGCACTACAAGTCGGCATCTACAGTAACGTTTTCTGATCCTAATGTATACATTTTCATCAGTTACGTACTTTTGGAACAGACCATAAAAAGTCCACACAGTAATTAGTTATAATATTTAATAACAAAACCAATTAGCAGTAAGGAGCGTTTACTTTTTTGCTGTAACAATATTTTCGGATCCTATAGCTTATTGTAACAAAGTAAACATTTAAAATTATGTTAGTAACCTAATCAAGTTCACTAGAAACCTGATTAGGTACCTACATTCAACGAAATAACAACATGTATTTGGTTAATTTCCTTGTATAGTACAAGCACAATCAGCCTATAATGTTCCCACTGCTGGGACACAGACCTCCTCTCGGTGAGAGGGAGTTTCCTTGTATAATTTATCGCATTATTAAAAAGACGTGTATGTGTGTGTTTAATGAACATTTACAATGATAAACTACACAGCTATGTTGTTCAAATACAATACACATACCTACTTAAAACGATATAGATTGTAAAAACTCCTAAACTCTTCATAACTTATTTTCCTCCATTATGTAGACATTGGTTCCGACTAAATGACAAAATTGTTTTCGCAATTTCAAATATTTTAATTCTGAAAAACTGGTAGGTACGTTCTGTAGGTAATAATTTTATATCATACCGAGGCAAGTATTCTTTGAAACAAAATTTACATATAGCCTTCGCTCCTGCCATCTACAACTTTTAGAAAAAGTAGACCAAATTATTATTATTATTTTTAAGTGTCTTGACAATTCTCGGGACCCTGGGGTCCAGGACCTTTAGACGGCATACGAGGGGCCAAAGCCAACTCGCAGAGGCCCGTTAGACGCTTTCAATGAAATGAGGCACCAACCGACGATTATCCCTGTACGCACTATGCAAGTGTACCCAAAGACAACCCCCGGTTGGTGTAGGACTATTGCAGTTTAAGGAAATAAAGATATTGGACTATGGATTTGAGTGGCTAAAGTGGACTGGTTGCTTAGAACTATGAAAGGACTATGGCCCCTGCCAGATCAATGTTTTATAATACACGGATAAAATGGCAGGGGGTGACTTGCACACTCAATAATGGGCCTCCAAAAACGGTCGATTATTATTATTACCCAATTATTAAACACACTAACTTCTATCCTAAATGTGGCCCCAGACGATCGATCATGGCAGCAAGCCACACTTCCCATTCGCCTGGGTGGTCTCGGGGTCTACAAAATTTCAAGTATAAGTTTACGGCATTCCTCTCCTCGGTCCACAGTACCGATAAATTAACCAGGAAAATTTTATCTTCCTCAGTGGTCGATTTTGAGGTACCGTGTTTGACTTATGCGTTGAACGCTTGGAATTGGAAAATGGCTTGTCCCAATACGGATTTGCCCGACAACCCGTCCTCCCAGAAACGGTCGGACGTGCCGCTCTGCAGTGTTAAACGGTATATCCTAGTAAATACGTGATTTAATACTGTTGAGCGTGTCCGACTGCTGGCTGTGGGAGAATGGGAGTTTATAGGCTTGTGGCTTCAGGCGCTCGTCAGCCACCATAATATATACTATGATGGATGACTCATCGTTTTGGCTCACTACGTGTGTCCGCATGGGGGCACCTCGTGTTGCTCTGCATCGGTGTCACAGCGGTTAAGCTGTTGACAGTCCTGGGCACCATGGCTTGTCCTGCTGCAGGAGCGCAGGTCGCATAGCACGGCACGTCAGCAAACGTTATTATTCGTCGAGCTCTTGTCACCGCCGTACCAGCGGTATAAGAACCAAACGGATTGGTACGTAACGATGGGAAGAGATTAGACGATATGACGTTTTGCCTTGGAGGCCTTTGGTGTGGGATGCAACCTGTGTCGACACCCTAGCGCCATCTCACTTTCACAGCACGGCGTTCACGCCGACTATGGTCGACACTTGACACGTGACTAGAGGGCTGGCTCCTTCTTTGGCCAGAGAATTAGCATTGCCATTCAACGGGGCAATACTGCCAGTCTTCTAGGCACGTTTCCGGATGACAGCAATGCGGACGAGTAATATCAACGCCCGAAACTGTTTGTCCACCGCGTCACTTTTTCACGTTGACCCGCGCTGTGGATAAACAATGTAAGTGTCCTTTTGTTTTTGCATTTATTTGTGTAGTTAGTTAGTCATTTAATTTAGTACGTAGTGTTTAAAATAGTTAGTTGTGTTAAATATTGTAAAAATTAGGCAAGTAATCTTAAGTTTAACATACAGATCTTAAGCACGTTTCCAGTAGGTAAATAAATGAATAATTATTGATCGTAGGTGTAATCAACTTTGGTGATAAAGACTAAGTATTATTTTGCATTGAGAATAAGATAAGCCTACAAAATTATAATTTAAAGACTGATGTATATTTGTTTCATTTAAAGACTAAAGTATATTTGTTTCATTTAAAACCGTTGTTTCAATCGAAGTTAAGTTTAACTCAAAGATACCATCCGATATATCATTGTCTTTTGACACCGAGTGTCTCAACATTATATCTTAAGAGGAAACGTGGGTGCTCTTTTCTCCATACAAAAAGATACAAACGCTCTTGCCTGTTTTCTTTCTGGTTAATGACCTTAAGCAATGAATTTTTACAGAAATATAAATATCAGTTACTTGTATGCCCCTATGTTTTCCTTTTTGATGATATAATATTTTTATAAGAATAGAACCCTCCAAAAATGCTCAAAATTGCCTATTCAGACCGCTGTCATCAGACGCCTAGTGTACCAATTTGACAACTATTAACGAAAAAAGAAAAACATAGGGGCATAGTATATATCCTTCTTATTCAGTTTATGAAATATCTTTTAAATTGGTCCAATATTGGAGGAGGAAATAGGCGAGAGCCAAACCTCGAAATGTGACTTTTTACATAGGCTATTTAGTCGGATCTGCAGTTGTCCTTATCGCACGAATTCGAGGGCGGAGCGCTCGCAGAGCGACAGCAATACCTTCTTAAAATGCCTAATTTTCAAAAGTCTGACCACCCGCCTTTCCTCTTAATATTAACCTACTATTGGAAGGACTACGTTCAATAAAGCATTCCTCCAGGAAAAGAAAGATTAGAAATATATGTCAAAGAAACTAACCTTCTATTCTGATACCAGGTCTTGACCTGCGTATCCGTAAGTCCTAGTTTCGCTGCCAATTCCATTCGGTCCTGCACGCTGAGGTACTTCTGTCTCTCGAAGGACTTCTCCAGGGTCTGCAGCTGATGGTCCGTGAAGGCTGTCCGCGCCTTCCTTTGTTTCTTCACCAGTCCTGATGAGTCTCCCCCACAACTCTTACTTGATACGTCGTCTGAATCATCTTTTACACCTGTTGGAGAAGAATGTACTATTAGCAATTGGTTCAAGAAACTTTTATTAAATTCTCGTTCAAACCAACTTTTAGGTGTTGATTTTAAAGTGTCTGTAGCTCTTCGTTGTCGGGCAGCACATTGTATAATGTTATTCAATAATTTTCTTGGTACTAGGTATTGTTTGATAAAAGTGAAAACTGACTTGTAAACTTTTTGTACCTAAAGGTAACTAATATTTAAGTTACAAAAAATTCTGTTAAAATCAACACTTTTGAGAAATCCGACTATGGTCGGATTTCTCAAAAGTGTTGATTTTAACAGAATTTTTTGTTAATTTTAACAGACGTAGATTTAGACGACATGTTATGACATGTCGTCTAAATCTACGTCTAAAATAACGTAAGTAACGAATGTTGCGCTTAATAATGTAGAGTCTACTACGATAATCATATTTAGTCCTCAATTCCACTGTCACAGTCATCGACCCCAGCTGAAACGTGTTTCTTATTAGAGAGTGCTTGTCCTCGGCTACCAGTCACCACAGAAGCCTTCCCTCGCGGTAGGGCTTCTTGCGGTCACTGGGCCTCGATGCCCTCGGTCGCTTCCTTCACGACACTTGTCTTCGATATACACAATACCTACTTACAAGTTCGGGCTTTGTCATACTGTGTTGTGATTTCGAACGATTTACAAGATTTTGCTATTTTGTGTGTGCTGTGCTGTGGGTACCGCAACGTTTACCCGTAGTTCTAGAGCAGCATTCCCTTCAATTACCTACCTACAATATTTTGAAATAATTGCATGTTCCATGGTATCCAGCAAATAAAATCCGATTTGAAAACTTTGCGCACCCTTTAGTTCTGGATGATGTTGTTAATTAATGACAGACAGACACACGAGTGATTCTATAAGGGTTCCGTTTTTTCCTTTTAAGGTACGGAACCCTAGAAATGGAAATAGAAGGTCCGATTGTGCATTTTTTTTAGACGCCTTTCTAACCAAAACTTGGGCAGTACCACTAATGATCATACTTACCATAAACGAGTTCCTACATCACAAAAATACGTAGATTATTGGGAACACTAGCCATCATCACATTCAATCAGCCAAGCCTTTTCCCAACTGTGTTGCTTCCTGTCTAACCGGATGCAGCTGAATACCAGTATTTTACATGGAGCGACTACCTATCTGACCTCCACAACCTGTTACTGGGTAATACCTACGATACCCCTTTTCATCCTTTCGGGCTTCTCACGACCCGTAACGACTGTCAAAGATCCACGAATGACAGCCGGGACCAACAGCTCAACGTGCTTTCCGAGGCACGGAGGGGTCTTAGTATGTAAAGATGGTCACCCATCCACGGACTAACTGTGACAAGCGTAACTTAACCTGATCGAGCGACCCATGCAGCATTTGTAACTTAGCCACAGGCCCTAAAAAACTCACAAAATGAGTTGAACTAAAATGACCCATTTTAATGAAAATACATGTTCCAAAACCATCAACCCGGCCGGCACCGTGTTACTGGGTGCACTAGTGTGTAGGTACTTACTTAGAATAAATTCATCTTCTTTAATTCTTCTTCTTCTTTATCTTATCTTACATTATGTGTGTGTCTACGCGCTACGATACGACGTAGCTCGAAAACGCTACGCTTCGCTACGCCTTCCGTGTGACGCGACATTAAGGCCAACATTCTAATGACAAAACTTAAAAAAAAAAAACATTTGTTTGTTTTTATTCATTGTTCTTAATCACCTTCTAATAAAACTTATTACGTGCCGAAAAGTTCTGATAATCCGATATTAAATGCCTTGTGTATTTGAACTTTTTATGGCTTATAAATTCGCAGTTGACGGTAAATATTTATAGGTGTTTCTTTTGATTATTGTTATACGACCCATAAACAAGTTAGTTTAGGTATTAGGATTTTAGTGAGCGGCTTGCACGTTTGATATAAAGTAACAGTACCTATAAAACGAGTTAAGAGTTTCTTAATTAAATCGTCGAAAAACGAGAGACACCACAAGAGCTGATGTTACTTCAAACAGATTCTTACAGGTAAATAATAGATATAGTAACAGTCCTTAAATTTTGATGAGAGCTTTGAAATGAGACTCAAGTATGAGTGACAGAGACAATGCTCCAAAGCTCTACATAGGATCATTTTCTTAAAGACGAAGTGCCATATTTACGCCCGAGAACTGCACATTTTCTTGACCTAAAAACAAAATCAAAACTCCTTATCCACAAGCAGGTAATATCCTTAAAGTCAACATAATATAATACGTGTTAAACACGGTAAGGAGACAAAGGATTAAGTGTATAATGCGCAACGAATTAGCGCAGTGGAGCGGTGGTTGCGGTCGCGAGTTGCGGCCGTTGCGGCTTGCCACCCATGTACGCGTTCACCCGCAACCCGAGGCTTGGCGGCTGTAACGCAAACCGTCACGTTTACGTTAACTACTCGATAATCTGATAATTATTTGTGAGGAGGAAGTTGGGTAAGCGTATGGCAGATAGTTTTGTTGCAAATCTAGCATTGATAGATTTCGTTATTGCATAGCACCAAAATTATTTGAACATTTGCTATATAATTTAATACCTAATAATTGTTATTAGTTTTGCTATTGTATGTTACTCTTTCTAACTAACGTACTTCATCTACTTACCAAATATTTGCATGCCATCGCTAAATGGCAGAATGTGTTTTTGCACTGAATTTCTAATACTTTGTAACATCTTCTGTACCTACCACAAGTTATGCAAATAAATGATTTATTTTTTTTGTATTTTGATCCAAACTGCTTAAATACAAATAATACCTAATAGATACAGATTTTTCTGTAAAACTACGACTGACGACTTAAAATATTTTTTGGCCAAGAGGCTATATTGTAATTTATTAAATATGCAAACAAGTCTAATTATAATTCCATTAAACAAACAAAGGAGCAAGTCGAATGTCATTAGCAATGTACTTAAATAAAAATCTTTTTATAGCAAAATATACCACAATCAATTTGCAGATCAAAAACAACTTTGTTTTCAATTACAAGCGGTTAAAATGTTTACACATAAACGTTTTCCGTAATAAACAACCTTGGATATAAATTGCTCGTTGGAGGTTCGAGCTGATTTTTTACCAGCGACCCTTTAGCCGTTTGTAATATTGAGTATAATTATGTACAGGCAGGCCATTAGGGTACACCGCCGTTAATTTATTATAATAAGGTCCAACTGCCGACTGCACTTACTCGACCGTGAAAATTATTATCATTAGTGCACAGTAATGTACAACACAATGCACACATTAAGCTGCTGCCGTTATCAGGACTGCTCCTAAAGCTTATATAAAATACGTCACTAGAAATAGCCGCCGATATAGGTATTATGTATCATTTTCCTTCACATTGTTGTGCACTAATTTGCGGGTCGTTTCCGGAGATATAAAAATGCTATTAACATTCAGAGTTGAATGAGAACCTAATTTATTTAGCTGCGACTCTCGAGTGAGACTTCCGAATTGTTCTCATCGATTTCACAGCAGCTGTAAGCGCTTTTGAATATTATCCAGTTCACAATCTACATGAATACGGATTTCAATCGACTAATTGAGAAATCGGTATGATGACGTGACGCAAACGCTAAATGGTTCAGTTGGCATCGGAGCACGGACACACGATCCGAGCGGCCGCGGCCGTGGCGCAACACTCGCTGTTTGCGATTATACCGAGATCATTGAAAACTGTATCGAGTGTTATTCGTTGCGAGTGCCGACCAACGTTGTTACCTACGACTTCATTGAATTAATCTATCAACTGGGAATTCCAAATATACCGTTTGCTTTAACAATGTAAATAATGTAGGTTGATAATTTTAACAATGATTACCTAAATTATTATATTATGACGTCAGATCTGTATATAATACGACTTGTTTATCACGTAGGCACGGCAAATATCCCACCACACGACACCCCACTATTCCACTTCTACAGAAGTTCACATGTTGTCCCCTCGGCCGACAAACTGTCCAAGTCCATTGTGCCTTAAAAATCATAGGTATTATTAACCCTACTTTATTTAATAACACCTTTGAATCCGCTAAAACAAACCCGTTCAATAACTGACTATAATTGTCTTTTTTGTCGTCGACAAAATAATCACTGGTTCGACCTCTGTTAAATGCGAGTATGAAACAATATGCGTAGGAGCGCCTCACTAATGGCTTTATAATTGAAATTATGACTTATGCTGTCCCTACATGTCGACACTCACTAGCTTGGGTGATGTCCACAGCAGGATTTGTGTACAAAAAGTTAGTTGTAGAAGCCAGTAACACAGCAATGGATGCTTAATTAATGCTAACGTGTAACGCGTCGGGACACTGTGCAGAGCTGGCACTAAACGGCCTCGTACGTCTGTCTGTCCCCGCAATAACTCTTAGAGGACAATCTAGTACGTACGAGTATCTATGTACACAAGTTTAGGTGCTAATTGAATATTAAGTTACTTAAGTGCGCGCGGTTGATTTCAAACTAGTTTTAATTATTCGATAATTATAGCGATAGCTCGATTAACAAATCTGATAGTGAAGGCCGTTGTATTAGTACTTGTCAAATAGAACGACTTGTTAAAAGCTTTGTTTAGTGGCCTTTTATGCTTACAGCAATTCATAATCACTAATTATTTCGCTAAAATATACATTAGAATAATGTAAATAAATTCTAGATACATTTTAAAAAGCAATTTTATCATTTATTTTAATTGAATATGACGTTATAACATAAGCTAAAATGTTATCTCTAAATCAAAAACGATTATCTTAATTAAACTTATAGAATCAACTGACAACAAAAACTGTACTAAGTATTTTAATTAGGTTTTCAACGTTCAAAATGATAGGTAATGCTTATAGTTATAACTTATAGAGATTATAATTAAGTAATTAAAAGTATATTAAGGCAGGTGTGTCCAGAGACATTGAATTTCAATGACAAGCTAGATTAATGAGAATGACAGCTGGTGATAAGATCGTCTGAATTTATACCTGGGTAGAAGTGACTGAATTATTTCTAGATTCTAACAACATCCTAACTAATATTATAAACGCGAAAGTAAGTTTGTTTGTTTCCTTTTTACGACTAAACCACGGAACTGATCATCCTGAAATTTTGCATATACGTTGTCAGGTCTACAGAAAAGGACATAGGGTACCTACCTTTCATCCCGAAAAAAAATACTGTTCCCGAGGAAAACAACAACAAGTTTCTTATGATAGTGGCGCCACGTGTCTTTCGAATCATGATTGAATTATATTATTACCAGCAGAGTACAACCCGAATTGATTGTCAAATTCTAAATTAACGCGAGCGAAGCCGCGGGAAAAGCTAGTAATACAATAAAATTGTGACGAGATTATGAAGATAAAGAAGAGTAGACATTTTGGATAGGATAGACATAGAGCGCGCTCGATATGGAGCGATAAAATGATACCCTAAATGGAAGTATTAAACTGGTGCTGGCGCCTAAAATGTCGTCGATAATGTTCAGAGTGGGTGTAAATTGTTAAGAGCATTCTGCGTTCTGCCTATTCCTTCTCGGATAACAAGTGTAACACTTAATAAACAATGACAAGGCAACGATAAAGCAATAAATTACGAACATTATTCAAATTAAATGACTGATCAACATGGCATATTGTCTTCTTATCATTCCATCGCCATCAGACGTACCCAAAGGGAGAAAATTGCCAAGAACTGAATAGGCACATCGATCACAAAACAATGATGACATAACCTAGAAAGAAGAACGCAGATTTATAGGCTTGTCAGCCGTTTAATTAACTGTAATCCCCTGTAGGAAATTCATTTAACAATAGATTGTTTTAATCACTATATAGGTACTCCCACTCTTAACTTCGTAATTAATATAATTGTTCGATTAGTGGGAATTATTCTCTATTCATTGCTCTGTGGGGACGTTAATCAAACATGAACGGTTACGATAGCTGAAGTAAAGTTAAACTTTTTTATAATAAGTATAATAACTGCTTAGATAACCTCCTCGTTCTTAACGACGACATTCTTGTAACAAAGGAAATAATTAATCAAATTACAAAAGAGACGGATTGCAAAATATTTATTTTGGATAGTAGGTATTACATAAAGTTAGAACGTCAGTTGCACTGCAGTGTAGATATCTAATCTAATGGCAATTAAAATCTAAACCGGTAGCGAGCAACTAAATAATAGTCTATATGCCGTTTATACAATTTGCCTAATTACTGTAACGCTTGCTTTCCAGAGCGGCGATGCAAGAATAATATAGCGGCCACATGTCATGAGCGATAGCGACTATGCCTAACTTCACATTTAGCCTTAAGTCTATATTCAGATTTTTCCTTCGGTATTTCTGTCAGAGCATGTTTTAAGTTAAGTAGGTAAGGGTAATTTTAACCACAGCTTTATCAGTTTTATATTCTCATTCCTTAGTACCTACTATTTTCAGAAGACTATCTTCGTGAAAATAACTTCAAATAAAACCCAACAGTATGTTTACCCTATCCGGAAAAGAACCGGAGTAACCGACATAGCTTGCAGAATAATCAAACTGAAGTGGCAGTGGGCTGGCCATGTTTGTCGAAGGACCGATGGCTGGTGGAGCGGACGAGTCCTGGAGTGGAGACTACGTATCGGTAAGCGTAGTGTGGGACGCCCCCCATCGCCACATGTCATGAGCGATAGCGACTATGCCTAACTTCACATTTAGCCTTAAGTCTATATTCAGATTTTTCCTTCGGTATTTCTGTCAGAGCATGTTTTAAGTTAAGTAGGTAAGGGTAATTTTAACCACAGCTTTATCAGTTTTATATTCTCATTCCTTAGTACCTACTATTTTCAGAAGACTATCTTCGTGAAAATAACTTCAAATAAAACCCAACAGTATGTTTACCCTATCCGGAAAAGAACCGGAGTAACCGACATAGCTTGCAGAATAATCAAACTGAAGTGGCAGTGGGCTGGCCATGTTTGTCGAAGGACCGATGGCTGGTGGAGCGGACGAGTCCTGGAGTGGAGACTACGTATCGGTAAGCGTAGTGTGGGACGCCCCCCAGCTACATGGACCGACGACCTGGAGAAAGTGGCTGGGATAGACTGGATGCGGAAGGCGGAGGACAGGGTGTTGTGGCGCAGCCTGGGAGAGGCCTATGTCCAGCAGTGGACTGCGATAGGCTGAGTTGATTGATTGATTGAGTATGTTTACCCTAACCGATTATACTACAAATAAACAAAAAATTTAGAATGCATTTAAGTGCCTCAAATCGCTACTTCTCATGCAGCGTGCGCTAACTCTTAATGAATTGATGCACAATGGGCGCGCGGGCGCAGGCGGCGTGTGAGCGGTGCGGACGCAGCACAATGCACCGCGCATGCGCGTTATGTCACGACTGTGGCATAACACGTGCAATCATAGCCAAGCAACAAGTAACCCATGCTCAACATCACTCAGCATTCAGCACAATTTATTTTTTTATGGGGTTTTACTTGTTTTGAACTCTGCCTGGTCAAGGAAAGCGTTAAATCTGCTTGAAGCAGCGATGAAGGTTGGATTTCAGACTGTTATTGCCACGCATATCTCCTACTTCACTTACTAGGGAGTCAGGTTTTCGGATACCTAAACAGGGTGTTTCTTATAAGGTGTCAAGCCAGTTCGAGCTGATAGCAGAGTACCATACCTATCGATTTAACACCCATTCTAAGATTTTTTGTAGTTTTCGAGTTATTTTAGATCCCTCATTTCATATCAATGGCAGTAGTTAAGGATAGTAGTAGGTACAAAATTTATGTTTTTATTATCAACTGAGCTCTGCTCAAACGTAGATGAATGGTAAATAACAGGATTGACAAAAAAAATATCAAAGATAATAATAAATTATAAAATATGAAATTCACAAGATTGCATATAGTACACCACTTTCAACGACCGATATCAGCAAATAATGACCTATTTAGTACATTCTTGTTCAAAGTTGACCCAAAAAATAGATATATTTTTTTAAAGCCATCATCTCGTTGAATCAGGAAAAATATCGAAAAAAAATTATAACTCGAAAACTACAACAAATCGTAAAACATACATGGGGGTTAAATCGATAGGTATGGTTATGCGCTATCAGCTTGCACCGGTATATACAGGGTGTTTCATTTATGGTGTCAAGCCTACTATAAATAAAATATTTGATTTGTGTCTAATATAAATTTTATAGTGCCTCTTAAAACTATTAAATTAGTACCTACTTGAAAGTAATATGTTTCTGTGTAATCCATTACGGCCGAACCTAATAACCTATCACCAGTTTTGGCATACTGGAGATAGAAAAACCTATCTATCTATGGTTTTAACGTTGCAATAATCTAAGACAGATTAAACAAAAGAACACGAACGAACGTAAGGATAGATAGAATTATATTGTCTATCATCAGTAGCGATCTGTCTTTTACTGACAGTATTGGGTTCGGCCTTCAGCCGTTAGTGGTACCAGTATGAATGGTGACTTTCAGAGACTGACTGTTTTATTTCAGATTCAATCTGCCTAGCCTTCTCCCAACATGCTGGGGTCGACTTCCAGTCTAACCGGATGCAGCTTAATACCAATATTTTACATGAACCCACTGCCTATCTTACCTCCACAAATCAGCTACGGTGTAACTTGATACCCCTTGGTAAGAGTGATTGTCAGACTTGGGCTTCTAATTACCCGTAACAACTGTCAAAGATCCACCTCGATACGTAATGGTTTGAAAACTGATGAAAATGCACATTGCATTAGAGAATGCGTAAATTGGGAATGGGGCTGAGTAAAATATGGTAACAAGAAAATGCAATAGTAACTTTACTACCGACAAATTCAAAGTTACAAAATGGGTGTGAAGTTGAAGGCTGATTGAGATAAATGTAGTAGGAAGACCCGATAAATAAAGACGATATTATACCAACAAAACTTAAAGCAATTAATCTATACTTAGTACTATAATATAATATAATAATAATATTAGAAAGAGGTCAAATTTGTTTGTTTGTTTGTAAGTTTGTAAGGTGGTAATCTCTGAAACTACCAGTCAGACTTGAGAAAATATTTGCAATTGTTAGCCCAATTCTTGAGGAAGGTACAACACACATTAACATCACGCTATGACCCTTAGGAGCCGAGCAAAAAGAAAAAAAGTCAGAAAGAACGCTAAGCAAAAACGAAGTAATAGCGCGGGCAGGCGATGATATGCGACGACATGAAATTTCACGCGGACGATGTCGCGGGCAGAAGCTAGTTTCAAATACCTAAACCAATTACAGGCACTTTTGAATTGTCAAAGGGTCAGTCAGAAAGATACTACTAACCACTACGAACTAGCTTCAGTTACCAAAGCGTACAGGGAGGCTAAAACGGCCACTTCGGCAGAATCATAATAGGATAATATTATACGTATTATGAATCATATTTGAAATCGTAAAACGGTCACAAACTGACAATTCATAATTTATCTGCGTACAATTCATATTAGCACGCAATTCATCTGTTTGACAGTTTTGTATGGAGATTCGTAAAATGGTCCACAAATTATGAATTGCTTTATTGAAGTTTAATGTCAAATACGTCAATCATAATAAATTGCTAGGAATTCAGGAAATGCTTTTAGAAGAATTGCTTAACACATTAGCTGCCAGACAATAGACACAATAGAAAATTAATTGTTTGAGGTCACTGGTGACCGGCGTGGCAGTTAACCTGTTAATGTGGCCGTTTTAGGCCCCCAGGTTCCTAACATGGAGAACAACGAGCAAGAAACTCCACGGACACTCCACAGACACTCTTTTAAATCAAAATTAATTTTAAACAGTAATAGTATTGGTAGAATAACGCGGTAGGAATGTTAACTACGAGCAAACTTAACAGTTAACTATAAGGTACGTTAATTTAATCGTTCACGTAAGTCAATAGGCATGCTACTTAACAATGCGGTGATTTTGCGCTAGCACCGATTACGTGCAATTGTGATTAATGTAATTGTTCGCTTACAACATGAATTTTAATATGTTTTCCCTGGTAAAGAAAGGTATAAAGAATTGCTGGTCTAATTGAATCCGGAAAAGTCATAAAATATTTGCAGAAATTAAAGTTTTTTTCGTTCATTTTACTTTTGTGACTAGGATAATAATTTAATTTGAAAGTGTGAATAACAAATTATTTAAAAAAACAAAAAACGCGACTGCAAAAACACATAACTGAAAAGAGAAAAACAAGCATTATAAATTATAATCTGTAGAATTCAAACAAAAGCAACCCCAAACAAAAGTTACACCATATTATAGTTTATTGATTTGTCCATACCGATACCCAAATTCTATAGATTATACTTGTTTTTCTCTTTTCAGTTATGTGATTTTGCAGTCTGGTTTTTTGTTTTTTTAAATAATTTGTTAATAATTCAAGCTTTTTAGTTTTATTAATATTTATTAGGCATTGACTTATTACTAGCTTTTATTTGATATCAATATTGTAACAATTTATTTAAAAAAAACCTTCCCCTCCCTTTTTTTTTTGTATTTCCAGATGCAATTATGTATAAATGTTATTTAAAGCCTATTCACTCCCACAATTAAGTCGAATCTAACTACACTCATATGTTCAAACCTATCAAGCCGTTTAGGCTATGCAGGAGGTCACAATGGAACCAAAATACAAACCCACATACATAGACACATACCCGTGAAAAACATTACTCTGCTTCTGGATCAGTATAGGGTAAAAAATTGTTTAGGCATACTCAGAAATTCTTCACTAGGCCATTTTTCATGCAATTTCGTAATAATCAAGTGCTTTGTCAAATTACTTTAAATCAAAACAAGACGCTATAAAGACATGTAATATTTTACTGCATGATTAAACATCCAACTAAACCTCAAAAAGGGACGTAATGCTTCATCAAAAGATCGATATCAAATGTATCGAATACAAAATAAGGACGTATCAAAGCGATATCGTTTCGCGACATATTCGGGCCTGTCGATGTGAAATCGAATGAAAAATTATGCATTTTCCGATAGCTTTTCTAGCTACCGTTCAAGTGGACTCTGAGAGGCTATTACACGGTGTGTTCACACAAGTTACGTGTGCATAGGCCACGTTAATATCTACGTAAGTACCAATGAGATAAGGTTCGATAAGCAATCGTAAACTTACGTTGTTCGTGCTCTACATCTTTTATTTTCAAGAAATCTCAGATGCTCTGATGTTATGATGTCTGTTTTAATGCATCTATGGTTTGCCTATGTTTTTGTTGCGTGTAACAGCGTATATATATACGCATATTTGGTACTAAGTTTCTGTGGGGGTTCTAGGATTTGCACATGGGATTTGTAACTCGTTTATCGTCTTGGAAAGTCAAGTGAAGCCTAGGGTAGCGCTATTCCTAGGACAAAGTTATAATACTCAGTTATTATTTTGAGTACTTTACTTATTTGTAATACGATTGCTAGAATTGTAAATATTGATATAATTTACTAATGCTCTATTGGTAAACGGTACCTATATTTAATTCATAGACGGATATGGACGCGGTAAGTGTCGAATGTTGATTAAAGATTGACGAAGTTAGGATAAAACAACAATAGTTTACAAAACATCAGACTGGCATTAACTTAGCGATTACGACTGCTAACTAAGTAAAGTAATCCATTAAAAAACCTGACGTTGTAAAATGTGTCTAATTTCAAAATTCGCACAAAGTCTGAGTACCTACTGTTGTAAATTATAGCGGAATCTTAAGATCTAGAAAAATAAATATTAGTCACTGTCAGTATAAGATTATCTCGGCATAATTTCTACTACTTACTTAACACTTCGGTGAGCTTGTTCATCTCCTAGCAGTCTACACTTTTGTGTCTAAGTAGATGTACTAAATAGAAATTCTTATTTATTTTGACGACTACTTTGTTTAATCTAAACAAATATTTAGGAAAAAAATACACATTTATTAAAAACAGATTCAATTTCTCATTACACATATCAAAGCATATGGTTGACAGTTGTAACATTACTACAACTAAACAAACTTTAAATAATCCCCTCTAGAAAAAAAGCTAATCACAAAGTCTTGAGACGAACCTTTATATTTTAAATCGAACCCAATTTCACAGCTCGCATCGCCTGTCAAATGTGACACAAAGCCAATCGCAGCCGTATTATGAGAGAACTCTAACTGACCCTATTTATATCAATGATAATCTATTTATTGTCACAATAAAAACTTTTGATGTTATCAACTCGCAGTGATGAAAGAATCGTCACCTTCCTCTCGTCCTTATCGCGATGCCAAAAGTCACGTTGTACTACAATCTTTAAGTTACTTGAGACTTTATTGTTTAGTCAATAAGAATTGTATTAGCTTGATGATGGAAGGTATGCTAAGCAGCTTAGTGATGCGATGGTGCGGACTGGAAGTGAGGCTTGCTTGACGTTTCGAGTGAGTGACGAGTCGATCCAGTGGCATCAGTTGTGCACTACAGGTACAGCCAACGACAAATAGCTATTCACAATTAATTAAATTGTAGTACTGTAATCGTGACTAAGGAAACTGGGTGGGAAATAAACACCTGTTAAACATAAAACACCTTGCTATTTGATATGCGCGAAAATGTATTTCACAACGACTAATGGCACAAAATAAACCTTTGCAAGATATTTTGCAGTGTTCAGTTCACGTGATCAGTGATAATAAATAAGTTTTGCAATGAAAACTAATCGCTTTGCTCGCTCAGTTCAGATAAGATACTCATTTAGTAATGTCAAGGAAAACACGATATTTGTGCAGCAAAATTCGAATATGCATCGTATTATGTTTATTTCATTGCAGTTTTTTTTCTCAAATCGTAGAAACCGAACATTCAATTTGATTGTGCGACGAGGTACCCTGTACTCATAGATACTCATAGATTAATTTTACTTAGTTAAATCGTCTTGGCTTGTATGGTCACTAATTGCTATAAACGTTGTGTTTTTTTCACATTCTCGGTAAGTGGGTTTTTTCAAATTACGATGCCAGAGGTTTTGTATTTACAGTTGCATGAAACGTTTAATTGCCTTCAACGGATGTTAAATACAGTAATTGGGAGGTAAATTCGTAAGATAACGTATACGTTAAGAAATATAATAATCATGGGGTGTCTTTGCGTGGCGTAAGTTGGTACAAAATAACTAAATGGACAAACAAAAATAAATTTACATAAAATATAGCTGTACTTGACTGTACCCAGCTCATACAGATCTGTTGGATTTCGGTGAGCTATTTTAAAATTTAAAAAGCGAACGTAGCTTGACATTTGACAAAAGCTGATTATGACGTCAGTTTTTTTCTTTTCCCCGTGTGACACCGAGAGTCCTTTGAGCCAGGATTAATTTGGTCCGTTTTATAAGGGCTTACTTATCTCGAAGCCGAGTGTTAGGAACGGGTTGTATTTATCGCAACCCATTATACATTTTATTATTTAATTTATTTAACGCTTCGGGTTTAGCCGCTTGACTATTAAATCGTCGATGGGATAATGTGATCTAAACTCAAACATTACCGAGTCTTAAATGTGTTGTTTTGTTAATTTATTTATATTGAACTTTTTAACAGTTCGTTTGTGATTAAAAATTGTTTCTGAGATTGGGATATTAGTGGTATCTAATGAGAATGTTGTTGGAGACAAAATCAATAAAGAAGAGTTGACTTTATTAGCTTTATTAAAAAATAGGATCGTATTAATTCTAAGTTATAGCAATTTAAAATATTTTATGCAAATAAGTCTTGTTGTAAATATAAAATCTTGATAAAAAGAATTTGTCTTAGTGTACATTAATTAGTTTGAAGCCGAGCCGTATTAACCATTAATGAGGAATTATAATGAAGCTGGGATTACACGGTTGGAGCTTTAAATTAATAAATTATAATAATCATATGCAGTGCCCTTAATACGCTGCCTTAAGTGCCCACTAGTTTATTGAATGTAACTTTCCAATGTTATACTTAACAGCTTTGTGATCGAAACGTTTGATTAAATCTGTGATTTTGTGTATTTTGAATGGCAACAAAAAATACTTTTCGATTCGATCTCTTTATTTGAGTAGATTTTTCTGTAATGTATAGGGACAACACCATGTGCGCTTACATTACACTGTATAGCACTGTGGGGAACACAATACTACAATTTATTTGTTAATTAAAGATTTGTAAGACAAGAACAACATGAGTGCATGATATTTTTTTTGTAAAATAAAACTTTTCCCAATGGAAATAGTTAAACTTAATGTTAAAACTTAAAGTTTCAAGCATTCAACCCAAGTATTATCACTACATAGTACAAAATAAAGTCGCTTCCCGCTGTCTGTCTGTTGCTATGTATGCTTATATCTGTAAAACTATAACGCAGCGGATTTTGATTCACTTTTTTAATAGATATAGTGATTCAAGAGGAAGGTATAGATGTATAATACATGCGCGGGCGAAGCCGCGGGCAAAAGCTAGTAGGCACTAATGTACTACTGCGTATTATCAATTACTTGCTAACTTAAAACCTAATGATAATTATTTTCGAACAAATTATGAGAATTATAGGCATGGGTTTGGTTCCGCGTTACACACCGCAATTTTTTCGCATGTCATTATTATTTGAAAAAAATGTAATTAATTTTACGGTAATAACTCTTAAGAACATTTAATTAAATAATGTCTGCTAATAAGCCTTCGTTTAGTCGTAAAAACTTTGAATAGTTTAAGTTCTAATTAGGTAGGTATACACATAAAGTTTCCGTAATATTTATTAAGTTTAGATACACTTAGCGCTTGGTCATTGTTTTTTTTAAATTTAATAAATATAAAACTTGTTTTTCTTCTCCTCCAAACGTGACTGGTTTGAACTGTGTGAATTCGTCTAGCTTTGGAGCTTCGCCACATTATTGTTATTTATTTAATGTTTCCTTTTTTTCTTATTTCCTAATCTCTGTATTTAATACCTAATTGTGAGTTCACATTATGAAAATGTCTTTTGTTTAGTAAAATTAATTTCTAACTTTACCTAACTTTAGCATTCCGAGCTAGCCGTTTCCAAACCACCTGCTTTTTACCTTTTTAGCCTATTAGATTATTAGGTGTAAAAGGGCTCAAAAGTTGCTTGAGAAAGATGTCATCACACGTTTAAGTAGGTACTAACTACAATTAATAAAAGTAATTCAAAGATCTTCGTATTAAAAACGGATATATCAAAATCTTCGATATTCAAAGTTCAATCAAAACAATAAAAATGGGAGTCACAAAGCATTTGTGCCGCTCGGTCGCCCGGCTGGCATCGGAAGAGGTCGGTTGTGACAAAAGCCTCCGGATCGAGTTGCATCCCCCCCGCCCCTCCTCACCCCGCACCGGACACCCTCTTGTCATATGCACCTGTGTGACGTTTGACCCTAACAAGGTCGAAAAATAACATCGTAAAGACATTATGTCGATCGGATTAAGTTTGTTTTAATAAAATAACGATTTGTAAAATTGACTTTAATTAAGAACGGCGGGTGGCCAGACTTTTGAAAATTAGGTATTTTAAGAAGGTATTGCTGTCGCTCTGCGAGCGCTCCACCCTCGAATTTGTGCGATAAGGACAACTGCAGATCCGACTAAACAGCCTATGTATGTAAAAAGTCACATGTCGAGGTTTGGCTCTCGCCTATTTCCTCCTCCAATATTGGACCAATTTAAAAGATATTTCATAAACTGAATAAGAAGGATATATACTATGCCCCTATGTTTTTCTTTTTTCGTTAATAGTTGTCAAATTGGTACACTAGGCGTCTGTTGACAGCGGTTTGAATAGGCAATTTTGAGCATTTTTGGAGGGTTCTAGTTCTTATGAAAATAATATATCATCAAAAAGGAAAACATAGATATATACAAGTAACTGATATTCATATTTCTGTAAAAAATCATTGCTTTAAGGTCATTAACCAGCAAGAAAACAGGCGAGAGCGTTTGTATCTTTTTGTATGGAGAAAAGAGCACCCACATTTATGATATAAATTCGGACACGTATCTCAACACAGTAGCATCCCATGCAATGCTCCCAGCACATTTGTTTCCCACTCGTAACAACGCCTGTCTAGACCACGTAGTTATGAAATCAAATAAACCTGCTATAACCTTAGTCCTTGATTCTACTATAACGGATCATGCTCCAGTGATTGTGTTTTGCAAATTAATAGTTGATATAACTAAAACCCCTTCATCATCGTGCCGAGTAGACGTGGATGCATGCGTTGCAATTATAAAAACTGTAGATTTTTCTACAGTGATGAACTTTGATGATGCAACTACGGCTGCTACTGAATTTGTTCATATTATTTCTACTGTTGTCAATAACAATTCTGTTACTCGCACTATCCCAAGTAAAAAAAGGATTACAAAACCCTGGATCACACCGGGGCTTTTAAGGTGTATACGAAACAGGGATAATCTTTGCCTTAAATCAAAACTAGACCCTAATAATAGTATACTTCAAGTGACTTTTAAGCGGTACAGAAACTTCTGTAATAATTTACTTAAAAAAATTAAACAGGAATATGAACGTAATGAGTTTGAGAGACATCGTAGGAATCCTAAGGCTACATGGAATCTTATCAAATCAATCTCGAATCTTCAAAACAATAAATCTTCTGCTACTGAACTTTTATCCATTTCTCCCGATCCTTCAGATTCAGTGGATAATGTAAATGAATTCTTCGCAAATGTGGGGAAGACCCTTGCGTCAAAAATAACTAATGCACACTGTACGCACTCCTCTGACAACAATGCCTGTCCAAACTCCATGGCCATTTTCTCAACAGACTGTGAAGAGATTGAACGCATCATCCTCGGCCTCAGGGCCAATTGCGCCGTGGGCTGGGATGGCATTTCTGCTGCCTTGATCAGGGCTGCCCGCGACACCTTAATACCTATTATTTCTCACATATTTAACCTTGTACTCACATCAGGAGTATTCCCGGCAGTCTTTAAAAGAGCACTTGTACATCCCATCTACAAGAGTGGGGACAGGGGCAGTGTCAATAACTACAGACCTATTTCTGTTCTTACAATTTTGTCAAAAATTTTAGAAAAAAATTATAAATAGTCGACTACTTAATTATCTTAACTCACAGAATATAATTTCAGAGAACCAATACGGTTTTCGATCAGGTAGAAGCACAGAAGACGCAGTCTTAGAAGTAACGGGAACTATTGCTAAAAATATAAAGAATAAACTGAAAACAGTAGCAATTTTCCTAGACCTTTCAAAAGCTTTTGACACAGTCTCTGTTCCCCTCTTGCTTGAAAAGTTGGAACGGATTGGTGTTAGAGGGGTGTGTCTAGACATTTTTAGGAGTTACCTGAGTGAGCGTTCTCAAACCGTAAAGATAGGAAATTACGTTAGCAAACAGCAATTCTTAACCTACGGAGTCCCGCAGGGTAGTGTCCTTGGACCTACCCTGTTTCTTATTTACATAAATGACTTATGTAATCTGGCTGTAACTAACGCTAAAATTATAACCTACGCGGACGATACCGTCATGCTCATTCATGGTAAGGATTGGTTGGAAACCCGCTCATATGCAGAGTCCGCTCTGCTTGTTGCAATGAAATGGTTGAATAAAAACCTGCTAACCCTCAATGTAGAAAAAACCAAGTTCATTACGTTTGCCCCAAGTAGAGTCTCTCAACCTCCTTCTCCCTATACTCTGACAGCGCATAAATGCGGCTTAATATCGTCTGATTGCACTGGGTGTGCTCAGATTACGCGCACACACAGTTTTAAATACTTGGGTGTTGTAATAGATAGTACGCTAACATGGAAGGAGCAGATTGAGGTACTGGTTTCCAGGGTCAGAAAATTAATATTTGTCTTCAAAAACCTGCGAACATCTGCTGGTTTTGACACACTTCGAACAGTATACTTCGCTCTGGCACATTCCATACTAAAATATTGTATTGCAGCTTGGGGTGGGGCTGGGAAGTGCTTAATGCTCCGTCTGGAAAGGGCGCAGAGGGCAGTGTTAAAAGTCATGACTCACAAACCTGTCCGATTTCCAACTACTGAACTGTACGCTCTTTGCGAGTTACCAACAGTCAGACACATATTTATTCTTGCTGTAGTGTTGCGTAAACACTTAGACGTTCCTTTTGATCCAGCTGTCGTTACCCAAAAACGCAGATGTGACAGAGTCTGCCAAGTGGAATCTGCCAGGGTACAAGTTGTTCGGCGGCAATACCACTTCCTTAGCTCCACTTTATATAATCGAGTGAATAAACATCTAAATATATACCCACTGACCTTGCGAGAATGTCGAAGGATCACGGATGAATGGCTTCATACACTTACTTATGAAGAATTAGAAACATATGTAAATACTTGAAACTCACTTTCTAATTGTTTATATGCATAACTTGCGCGAACACATTCATGACACAAACACAAACTCACACAAACACACACACACACCCCCACACACATACATCTATAGGTACACTCCACGCACAAACCTACACAATCCTTACATACAAACACACAATTGCACGAATAATTACAGTTTTATTTTTAGTTCTATTTTTAACTTTTTTATTAATATTTTTTTTTTTTTTAATTTGTTTTTAGTTTTTAATTTTACTGTTTTAGTCTTTTAGTTTTGCTTTTTCACGACTTCTTGGAGGTGGGCGTTAATGACTGCGACACAGTACTACTTACTAATGCAGTTGTTATCGTACACAATGTTCCTGTAAACTGAGTTTTTTCGTTACAATAAATTTATTATTATTATTATTTATTTATTTCCTCTTAAGATAAAAACTCCTACATGTTACTTTTGGCTGAAAGAGAAGACAGTGTCAGTGGCTGGAAAGGTAAGAAATCTTTATAAAATCAGCAATATTGATAAATGCATGGTTATAGGCAGTAAGAAGCAGTAGCTACGACACTATTTCAGTAAGGAAAACGAACTAAAATAAAGTAATTCGCTCGCGTAATTTTATTGCAAATTGAGATGTCTGCAGTTAGCTATAAGTCTATGGAAATGTAAACGTTTTCGGTTCGACCTACTTAGTAGAAGATACATTATAGACCTGTGGGTGGGTGAGACCAAATAAGGCGTTCAATCTAGTTAGTTCAAATTAGGAGCTCTACAAAACTTTTGAGTGTGTATGGACTACAATTTGTGCTATTTAGGCATTTTTTAATGTCACGATTGTAAAAGACTATATCTTAAACCTTAGATCCGGTTTTTTGATATGTAGTTAACTCAACCAATGGTTAAAAATACTAATTAATGAATAAAATTTGGCTCTTTGGCAAAATTTGAACCCTTTGGCAAAATGTGAACCAAATTTAACCATAAGTTACTATTTTATCATCGTCGTCGTTTTTTATCAATTTTTTGTAGTTGTTTTTTTCGGCCCTTTAGGGTCAATTTATTGATCCGTAGTTAAGTCAACTAATGGTTAAACATAGTAACTAATAGTTAAATTTTGGCTAAATGTGAAGGCTAAACCTGAATGAATGCATGTTAACTCATTCATGTTAAAAAATAGTAACTAATGGCATTTTGGCAGACATATTTAGCCAAAATTCAACCATTAGTTACTTGTGTTTAACCATTGGTTGAGTTAACTACGGATCAAGAAACCGGCCCTTAGTTTTAGAACAAAACTAATCTCTTCATCAAATAATAAACAAACACAAAGAAGAACCTGCAACAAAGATTTGGTAATCGGCCTGCTGCTTGTTGATTTATTTGATTTAATTATTTACAAAAATCAATCTTTAGTCGATTCTGTAATAATCGATATGTCGTAGGTACCTACTTATTATATAAATACTACCCACCATTATTATTACTTCACTTCTCGATAGCGCCTTAAGAAAGACGGACGTATAAACTTCCTAGTGACTTTCAATTGGCTAATAATATTTTATACATTTTAAAAAGCCCATAACTCGTTTTATTAAAGTGTTAGAACCTAGATTTCCTACATGCTCCATGTGCACTGGCCATTTTTATAGTTGTCTTGGACTTAATGTTATATCAAACAATCGAAAAGCATTAATTGCCGAAACGAATAATGAGAAAGATTTGGTAAGTAGGTACTTTTGTGATGATTAAATTCAAAGTACAAATTGTGACATCTTATATGGTCCCGGCTGTCATTTCTAGATCTTCAGCAGTTGTCACGGGTAGTCATGAGCCCGGAAGTCTAACAGCCAGGCTTATTAAGGGGTATCGTGTTACTCTGTAAGGATATATATTAAAGCACCGATGCCACAGACAAAAATCAGGTTTTTTAGTATAGGCAATACGGGAAACGGTCATATCAACTTTACAATGATATAAATAAAGAGATATATGTATAAGTACACCAATCAAATAAAATGAATGAAAAAATTTGTAACTAAATGGATAAAACCACTTGACTGTGAGGATACGGAGGCCCTCCTGCAGCACACATCATAACTCAGTCATTCACGCTTACACTTACAAGTACAACATGTACACGTAGTCACCACACATACACCCCACACAAACACATATCATACATACCCAACTCACATATAATATAGGTATACAAAACACACTCATTTGAATTGAAAAGAGAAAGAATTACAAGAGACTAATATTTTATATCAGCTTAGATATAAAATATTAGTCTTTTGTAATTCTCTTTCGTATTAATTTAATTTACTTCACTTTCTCAAAATTATATAAAAATTAAATATGTACTGCCATAATTTCTGTATATTAGTCTTTCGTAATTCTCTTTCGTATTAATTTAATTTACTTCACTTTCTCAAAATTATATAAAAAGTAAATACTGGCATAATTTCTGAATGTGAATGTAAAATCTAAGTTGCGGAAGAGTGGAGTGTCCTAATAAAGGCATTTATTTGCTAAAAAGGACACTTCTATCACTAGATATGTAGTACCTACAAACCTTGTTAAAGAATAGTACATTTTGATACAAGTGGAGAACGTTTGTTATTGCGTTCGAGGCGGAATTAAAACACCCGAGCCGTAGGCGAGGTTGTTTTTGAGCCGAGAACTGCAATAACAAAAGTCCACGAGTATCAAACGACGTTTTTCAATACACTTTTGAAGAAATAAAATAAAAAACACATAAAATAACGGAAAATAATTTTGTCATGAATTAATAGGGAACTATGATTTAAATTTTCTTTTTTTTCCGCGCTTTGCTTTCGCCAGGTTGAAAGAGAAGCAAAGGTTTATACCTTTAAACGATAAACATATAGCCGATAAACAGCCTAATATGAAAAATAGAAAATTCAAATATTTTTGAGTTTAGAACACACATAAATGTTAATTTGTTCATAAACGTTTTTTTTATTGTAATAATCATGGTTTTTGATAATATTCTATATAGAAACATTATTTAAATATTCAAAAAATATTAACGCCTTAAAGTCGCATATCTCTTTGCCGAGATTAAAAAAAAACATTCACCTCCGAATAGAGAGTTGTCAATAGAGGCGAGAGACGTTTTTGCTAAGACGTTTTTAATATGGCCTACTCGATTTTATTTTCAGATTTCATAGTTATTTTTTTTTTGTTTTAGCTAACATTGTAAGTCTCGATCCCGTGGGAATATCGGGATAAAAATTATGTTATGTCCTAACCCAAGTCATAGTCTACCCATTGTGCCAAATTTCATCCAAATCCGTTCAGCCGTTTTAGCGTGAAAGCGTAACAAACAAACCAACTCACTTTCGCATTTATAATATCAGTCAGGATTATTTTGGTTAGGTTACTATTTCGTGATTGGTTTAAAAATAAGTTTTTTTAAGGGATAATGTGATTGTCTACCGTACTAGCCAACTAGTTACCAGTGATACATTCTAAATATATTTTTAGATTTGCAGGATATTATGTCAGTCATCTATAAGACTTAAAACAAAACACTCAGTTGTAATCTCTGAGTGAGACCGAGTAGTAATTTTTTTAATGTTTTTGATTTTTTTTATGCTAACTCAATCATTAGCCACCCATTCTTGTTGTAAAATCTTTACGATATTGAATTTGTTATTTATTTATAGTATTATTAAGTAGGTAGCCTAAAGCTAAAAACCACTATCCACGTGGGAGTTGGACTCGTGTAGGTACTGATGGTTCAGTACTAAGAATTAATTTAAATTCTTTGCCCGATTCCCGATACTTACATAGCTGTACCCTCGGAATCTTCAAGCTACGAGTGAATATATTACGTAAGTACTTCAAGAAAGCGCACCATTTTTGATCGTTTCATCAGGTATGATCAGTTATCTAATATTAAAAACCTGCCAAGTGCGTGTCGTACCACGCACAATGAAGGGTTCCGTATTTGAAACGAATAAATCCCAAAAACAAACTTAACATTGTAGTTGAAAAACATGTTCTCCCATACATTGATATAGGTCATGGCCAATTCTTCAACGGCAAATTTAAGATTATCATCGCAAAAACATGTTCTCCCATACATTGATATAGGTCATGGCCAATTCTTCAACGGCAAATTTAAGATTATCATCGCAAAAAAAATATTATGTGATAAAACTACAAAATAACAATTTTCGGAATGTCTTTACTTGTGCTGTAAGACCTTGCTTCTTGCCAAATTTCATGATTCTAGGTCAACGGGAAGTACCTCTGTCCTACCCTGTAGGTTTTGTTTTACTTGCGAGTATCATAATATGTCACATAATATGGCCGTATTTTTTTCATTGACTTAGAAGGATGATTTTTTAGAGCTCTAAGAAACCATAGACCCACGTATTTTATATTAATTTCAACTTGATACCTCTACACATTCCTGAGAAAAAGGGTCTTGACAAACTGACTGACAGACAGACTGTCAACAGAGGGACAACGAAGTGATGAGTGTTTTGGGGTACGCGGAACCCTAAAAAAAAATTATAAAATATTTAGGTATTTAGTCTACCTTTGCTGTTATTTTTTGTGTGATTGGCAAAACAAATTAACAAGTTCATGATATTTTGCTTACAGAACTTAACATCTTTTAGAATTTAGGTAGTACCTATAGACCAAAATATTTTTATTTCATTTAAAGTGACAACTGCGAAAATGTTATTACAAAAAAACGAATAAACATACCAATACCAGTCCGTCACTGGCTGCACATTTAACACTTAAACATATTACATAAGTTAACGTGTTTATCACAATCGTTTCGAAGTAAAGTCTCCTAATAGACACCCTGAGTCGTCGCGTGACTGTACGCGCCACTTTATCGCGGTTCCCAGCAATCGAAGTAGATCAAATTATAATACCGTGCTTACCGTGTTGCTGGTTTCATAATGAGCACTATACACTGTATAAGTATTACACCCTGCAGGAAAACGTTTAAAATCCGTCTCCGGAAAAGATAAGGTGTGGTGTAATGAGTGCATTGTCGCGTTGATGTCTTTTCTTAAATCTTAAGTGCTACGACGTAGCGCTCCTGTGGGCGAATAAATTTTTTTCGTAGCAACCCTTGAGATTGTTTTTATTTATGTAATATTTTTCATGTTTTTTGAAATGTGTTTGGGTTTCTTTTGTTTTTAAATTAAGATAATTATATTTACCTGTTGTTTTCTTTCTTTATGATAAATTCTGCACACATAATTAATGCACTGTATTTGTTTACAACCTGTATTTATGATAGCTAGTGGGCTGTCAAAATTTATAAAACCTTATCACTGAAAAATTTCGATGTAAATAGGTTTCTAAGTAGGTAGGTACCTACCAGCTAGCTAATTCATAATAGGTTTGAATTTACATCGAAATATTTTTGTACTAGTTTTATCTATCCATACTAATTACTAATATACTAATATACTAATAATATTATAAATTCGAAAGTAACTCTGTCTGTCTGTCTGTCTGTTACCTTTTCACGCCTAAACCACTGAACGGATTTCTACAAAATTTGGCAAGGCTTCATGCATCCTGGGGAAGGACATAGGATACTATTTTTTTCAAAAATAATACTACAGGGGGTGATATAGGGGATGAAAGTTTGTAAGGGAAACCCAGTATTTCTTAAGTTAGGGATAACAAATTTATGCTATTGGTAGGAAATTAAGAAACATGCGGTTCAGCGTTTTTGAAAAATCATCCCAAGGGGGTAAAATAGGGGTTGATTTTAAAATTTACAAAACTGCACGGATTTCGATAAAATTTGGCAAGGCTTTATATAACATCCTGGGGAAGGACATAGGCTACTTTTTGTCTTAAAAATAATCCTACAGGGGGTGATATAGGGGATGAAAGTTTTATGGGAAACTCAGTATTTCTTAAGTTAGGGATGTGAAAATTAAAATGTATGCTTTTGATAGGAAATAAAGAAATATGCGGTTCAGCGTTTTTGAAAAATCATCCCCTAAGTGTGTAAAATAGGGGTTGATTGTAAAATTTACAAATTTAAAAAATTGGCAGGGCTTTATAATAGCATCCTGGGAAATACTTTCAAAACAATACTACGGGGGGTGATATAGGGGATGAAAGTTTGTAAGGGAAACCCAGTATTTCTTAAGTTAGGGATAACAAATTTATGCTATTGGTAGGAAATTAAGAAATATACAGTTCAGCGTTTTAGAAAAATCATCCCCTAAAGGGGTAAAATAGGGGTTGATTTTAAAATTTACAAAACTGCACGGATTTCTACAAAATTTGGCAAGGCTTTATATAGCATCCTGGGGAAGGACATAGGATACTATTTTTTAAAAAATAATACTACAGGGGGTGATATAGGGGATGAAAGTTTGTAAGGGAAACCCAGTATTTCTTAAGTTAGGGATAACAAATTTATGCTATTGGTAGGAAATTAAGAAATATGCGGTTCAGCGTTTTTTAAAAATCATCCCCTAAGTGGGTAAAATAGGGGTTTATTTTAAAATTTACAAAACTGCACGGATTTTGATAAAATTTGGCAAGGCTATAGATAGCATCCTGGGAAAGGACATGGGCTACTTTTTGTCTTAAAACATAATCCTACAAGGGGTGATATAAGGGATGAAAATTTGTATGGGAAACCCAGCATTTCTTAGGGATATGAAAATTCAAATTTATGCTTTTGGTAGGAAATAAAGACATATATGGTACAGCGTTTTTTTAAAAATCGTCCCCTAAGGGGTACAATAGGGGTTGACAAATGTTTGTATACCTACCTTTTTAAGAGATTTAAGGGATTGGAAATGTAGTCATAGTTCAAATCTTGAGGTAACATTTAGTCTTTATTTCATTCGACGTTTTTACGAGGAAATTATTTGAACGAGTGGACACTCGGACAAAAGTTATTTGTTATTAGAGGAGCGTGACTGGCATAATAAATTTTAAGTAATTAACAGTCCCCCCGCCGCGTAAGACTGTCTGTTTGAATGCGATTATGTCAAAAAGTACCGAACGGATTTTCATACGGTTTTCTCCAATGAACGGAGTGATTCAGTGTAATTCATTATGGTTTTGTGTAAATTGGCTGAAATATGACTACGACTGTTGAAGATGTCGGAAAAAATCATGCCGACTGGTAGCTTTATGCCTACTATACACGGTAACGATATATCGTAGCGATTTGAGTTTGCACAGTTATATCGGACGGCCCTATGTTTTCCACATGAACGTTCACATGGGATATTTTCCGACATCCACGCGAGCGAAGCCGCGGGCAAAAGCTAGTTTTGAAATATATCTCTGTAACTGATATTAATATTAGTTACATTAGATTTAATTCATCCATTATATCAGACTTAATTTGAGCAACGACGACCGACCACCACTCTACGCTCGGTTCGACGCGGATATCTATGGTTCTTACGCTATTATTTTTATTGTCCTATTATGATCTGCCATTAAACTAACAATCCTAATTTAACTGTGACTACAACATTTGTATAGTAAGCTGTGTCAATTTTTAATGTAGATAGGTGGTGCTAAAATAATATGCCTATTCATAGCATTTTAATTTGGCGTTTTTTTAAGGTAAGTTGTATCAATAGGTATTTTTTTTAAAGATTATATTATATATATAATATATTATATTATGATATAAATATTATTATCATATTATTTAATTTTATTATTATAATAATAAAATTTATTCAAAAATAAAAATAGGTAAAATACAGTAAGTATAAATCTTAGAAATAATGTAGGTATTACAAAGTATGATGCCTGTACTAGGATAAACCTGTATCACAGGCGGTATTATATATATATTATTATATTATATTAAGTAGGTATTGGTAGATAGTATTGCACAGGCGTTTCAGCTTTATTTTCATTTCTTTTTTTCTTGTAAGTTGTACATATTTCTGGGTATAATTCTATTAGAATATTTTTATATATTATTATTATTATTTTATTCAAATTCAAAAACTTCAAGCTCACCAGATTCTTAGCTTTAGCTGCACATTTATTAGGCTAACATAACAGCTGACCAGGTGAGGCAGATACTGTATCTACACTGTTAAAAATCTTAAAGAATAATAAACCTGGCTAATCAGTGACTTTAGCTGCACAAGTACCTAATGGTTATTTTTTGACGTTCAAACGTCTCTTAACTTTAAGGGGGATGAGCAGTGGTAGCCCGCGAAATTATTTTTTTTTTTTGGGTTTTTTGCAATTTACAGGTCGTGCAGATTCGTTAGATTTCGTTCGTTCGACGAATCTGCACGAAATCTAAGTTAGAGAGTTGTATTGATGATTTTTATGGTTAAAATTATATAAATATATATGTTTTACTGCCGCGTATCATATTTTGATCAAGATACAACCTGACACGGACCTGGAAATTGCAAAAAACCCAAAAAAAAAAAAGAATTTCACGGGCTACCACTGCGCAACCTCCTTAAGCAACGTTTACAAATAAATAAGGGGAAAATGCAAAATATTAAGGTACCTGGTGAATCAGTAGCCGATCTATCGGAGTCGGAGTCCCGGTGCGCGCTGAGATCGCGGGGCGGCGCGTCCAGGATGTCCGTGATCATGAACCGGGTGCGCGGCGCGCGCTCGCGCTCGTCCCGCTGCACCGTCATCGCCAGCGCTCCGCCGGCGGGGCCCGCGCCGCCGCCGCTCGCCGCCCCTAGCGCATCCAGCGCGGGCCACCCCCGCCCCACGCACAGCTCGATCGCCCCCAGCTCGCCAGTCACCGTACCATCACAGTCCAAATTAATTCCAAAACAAATATATCTAACTTAAGCAACACTTTATCAACAGTGTTTCCGAACTCGCATCGCCGGGCACAACAACTTTGAGTCCTTCTTCCTACTGAAAGTCACGAGCTCCCAAAATTCCGATCGAGATAACTTTGTTTTTCACTTTTCCTTCCGAATGTTTGCAACGTCAATTTCAATTTATTAAAAGTGAAACTCCAGATAATTGTTATCAGACACAGCAACAAAGTTTACACACTTATAAAGTTAACTGCGAATCGGCAAGCGCAGAACTGTTACAAAATGTTCCGTGTATCGCGCGTTACGGATCGCGTGTGATATGCGCGGGCGCGGCGCGGCGGTGTGTAGGTCGCGCGGCGGGCTCGGCTCGACTGGCGCGGTGGGCAGGAGGCGGGCCGCCAATGGCGCGGCGGGAGGGCGCGTCGCCAGCCAACCGCCGCGCGGCGCCGCGGGGCGTGCCCCGGCCATGTTGCCGCACCAACTTAATGCTCTTTTTACCAACTCGCCGCCGGGAGAAAGCTCCGCGCGGATTTAAGCTTTTATACGTGGATAAAACGCTTTTATAGGAAAATAAAGCGTTCTCGCAGCGGGATATCGCACTTTATGACGGCGTTTTACTGAAAGTTGGCGACACTATACTCTAGTAATTGGTTCACGCTCGCCAAATTGAGGCTAGCGTGTCAGCCACCGCAGCTTTGTGCCCCAACATGAATAACTTATATTTATGATACAGACTGGTTAGTTATTTATCTCTTGTTTTATAAACACTTTTTGATATAACATATTCTTGCATCAAAGAAATGTCAATTTCAGCATTCACAATGTGTAAAATGTCCATACTATAGGTAGCTACTGTAAGGATTTGTGTTGGTGCCTATATGTAGGTAATACCAATGATTTGGGCATAAAGATCAATTCTAAGCACTTATCTAAGAAAGATATTCCTATTCTTTTTACGTAGGTTTAAGTAGGTTAGAGCGCTTAGGGAGCTACGTTAGTTATCATTAGACTTCTAAAGAGGTGAGTCCCCTAGAGGTGGAGCTAGCTTACCTAGACGTCTTCAGTACCTACGCTTAGTTCTAAGATTCATTTGATATGTAGGTACCTACTACGTAATTACCTACCGAAAAATCACCGTACCTACTGATTGAGATCTTAAGACCTTTGACACGGAGGTCGTCAAAAGCTTACCACACCTGCCAACCTACCTATGTTTTCCCCATTTTACATCAAGAAAGAAAGAAAAGGATTTCTCTCACGTTGTAGGTAGGTACTGGATCGTTACTTCAAAACCTTCCTAAAATTACCTATTGGGTACTTACCTATCTAATATTATTATGAGGCTTTACCTACAGGTTAGGAATTTAAATAATGTTAATAATTAGGTGATGACGGAAATCACACTAATATAAGGCGAAAATTGTAAGTGTGTGTGTTTGTACCTATGTTTGTTACTTCTTCACGCTCAAACGGCTGGGCCAATTTTGATAAAATTTGGTATGGAAGAGCTGAAACCTTGGATACACATACCTACTTAGGTTACTTTTTATCCCGGTCTACGCGAGTGATACCGCGGGGCGCAGCTAGTATATTTTCTTCCCAGCACATGTATTTACCTGCTAAACTATTTTAAAAACGTTCCGTTTTAAAAGACGATGCTAAAATAATAATAGATTTATTATTACCTATTTATTTTTATTAATTAACAATACATAAATTTAAATATTTGTAACGATCGACTGCTCTCGTTTTCCTGTGTTGCGGTCACACTTTACATAAAGTACATTTATTTAGTCATTTAATAATTTTATAAACATTTTAAAAGCCACATAGGTGTACCTAGTAGCATAGTTAAGTACATACCTAGTTCTACTGTTAGTGTTTGGGGTACTGGTTACTGTTTGGGGGTTTAGCCCCCCCCCCCCCCGAAATGTCATAAACATTCTTGAGAATCAGCATGGGACACTCACGACTGACAGTATTGGCATGGAT
Organism: Cosmia trapezina; assembly: GCA_905163495.3. Lineage (NCBI taxonomy): Eukaryota > Metazoa > Arthropoda > Insecta > Lepidoptera > Noctuidae > Cosmia > Cosmia trapezina. The sequence continues at coordinate 22,529,746 of LR991022.1, forward strand.
GAGCGTTCTAGAGATCGTTGTCACGCGCCTTATTTGTGACTAGCTTCTGCCCGCGGCTTCGCCCGCGTGGATGTCGGATTTCATGGGTTTAATTTTGTTTTGCGCGGAACCCTAATCCCTTTCCTAAAATAAAAGTGGCCTAAGTTACTTCTTATAAGATCAGAGGGGCAATTCCCGTATTTTTAACAACGTTCGCAATCTCATCTCAGTCTCAATATGTCAAAAATTGTATAGCGTTTACCTACATTTTTGACATTTGATTGTCACTGGCATGAGATTGCGACTTCAATTTGATCGTTTTTAGGTACGAGAATTGGCCTTCTGAGGGTCAATTCTCGTACCTAAAAACGTTCAAATTCAGATTGAGACTGAGATGAGATTGCGAACGTTGTTAAGAATAATTATGGGAATTGCCCCTCAGGGATCTGCCAGTGAAAGTCCAGTCAAAATCTATCACCCGTTTCGGAGATTAGCCGGAACAAACAGACAGACAGAAAAAAAATAAAAAACTGATTTCTTTTTTTGTTCTATGTACCGTATATACTATCATATGCATTTTTGATAAAAAGCTGTTATTTTGACATTAGAAACAGACACTTCAATTTTATTTAAGTATTTAACATACTTACACAATTAAAGTTTATTTATTTGTAGATGATTTTCCACGTTGCGTTGACTGCCTTTTAATTTTGGTACCATAGAGTGAATTCACCACCGCCACGGCCTCGGGTCCCCGGTTTATATTTGGATTTGTATTAGGTATTGGGAATATTGCTGTCTAGTCTAATTAATTATATTAACAATTTAAGTCTTCCTTCCGAAACTGAGACTTCAGAAAAAGATAGCGAACAATGGCACTGTTGAACAAGTAGTTAAGCTCCGGTTAAGAAACCTCAGAAACAGGGTGAGTCGGTCGTTACAATATTATAGCTATCCGAATCATTTGTAGAAACCTACAAAGTCTATCAAAATTATTTTTCTAGTTGGAATTTATCAGATTTTCAAACCAATGAGCTCTATTAATTCCTACTAAGTATTTATGATGTCGATATCGAGTGTGAACCATCCGCAATAGGTAGGCAACTTATGAGTTATGACTGTAGAGCGATATTGTGCAAAAAAGTACCCATTACCACCTCCACAATATCACTTCAATTTTATTTATTTGTATAGATTTGGGATCACCAACAACGGATACACAGATACAATATAAGTCACAAAAATATGAAAGGTTCTTTTACTTGTGCTCCTTCAATTACAGGAGACCACAACATGCACATATAACTAGGTTTTAACAGGACAAAAATATACTTCTGCTTCCTAAAAACTAATTACAAAAATACAATCGACTTAAAAAAAATAACCAAAAAAAAGCGACTAAAAGGCGTAAAACTTCATTTTGATTTTCGATAGATAGTGCTAAATTCCCAACATCCGGCGAAACACAATTACATATTTGGCACTTTGTAGGTAAGTACCTAGTCGCATTTTTAGGTTTTTTTCATCAACAACATCATCATCCAACATAGACCTACTAGATTAAAAGCCTATTATTGAAGCTAACTCGAAAACAACTCAAGTAAAGTTAATCAAATTGATGTGGAACCACAGCGCGGACGTCTTATTTATTTATTATTAGCTGATCCGACAGACAATGTCTAGTCCAAATTTCAATAATTCATACAAAATTCCAATAGAAAATTCACTTTCAGATTTCCAATTTTTCTCTTCATAAGAACCTTCCTCGGACTTCAACGAATATTTGAAAAATAAATAGCCGAATTGGTCCACCAGTTCTCGAGTTTTGCGCTTAGCAAAAAAATTATTAGCTATTCATTTTTACGATGACAAACAGACCGACAACGAAACCCACCAAGAAAAGAGTATTTAACCAAAAACATGTTTTTCAGTTCACTCTGAAACCGGCCTAATGGCAACCAATAATACCTATCAATTAGTGAGCATAGAACCCGATCCCGCGAATTTTAAAATGATTTAGGCGAAGTGGAGCATCAAAGAAAGAAATAAAAAACCGGCCAAGTGCGTGTCAGACCACGCACAATGAAGGGTTCCGTAGTTGAAAAGAATTTATCCCAATGACAAACTTAACATTGAGTTGAAAAACATGTTCTCCCATACATTGATATACGTCACGGACAATTCTCCAACTGCATATTTAAGTTTGTATTCGCAAAAAGCTATTCTTAAACATAACATCACGCCTTGTTTCCTCGAAGGGTTGGGCAGAGGTGTACCTATTGTACACCCACATTTTGCCAGAAAAATAAAACTAAAAACATTTTTTTATGTGATAAAACTATAAATAATCAATTTTCAGACTTTTCTCTTACTTGTGCTGTGAGACCTTGCTTCTTGCCAAATTTCATGATTCTAGGTCAACGGGAAGTACCCTATAGGTTTTGATTTACTTGCGAGTATCAAAATATGTCGCATAAATGGCTGTATTTATTATTGCGTTGATTTAGAAGCTTGATTTTTTTAGAGCTCTAAGGGACCATAAACTTATGTATTTGGTATTAATTTCAACTTGATACATCCACGCGTTCCTGAGAAAAAGGGCCTTGGCAGATGACATACTTGAAAATATTTTTTTATGTCATAGAATTACAAATTATCAATTTTTGGACTTTTTCCTATAATTGTGTTGTGAGACCTTGCTTCTTGCCAAATTTCATGAATCTAGGACGACGGGAAGTACCCTATAGGTTTTGATTTACTTGCGAGTATCAAAAAATGTCGCATAAATGGTCGTATTTTTTTTATTGCGTTGACTTAGAAGTTTGATCTTTTTAGAACTCCAAGGGACCATAGATCTACGTATTTGATATTAATTTCAGCTGGATACCTTCACACGTTCCTGAGAAAAACGTTCTTGACAGACTGACAGACAGACGGACAAACAAGTGATCGTTCCGTTTTTTCCTTTTGAGGTACGGAACCCTAAAAATTAGTTTATTTGTCACAGAAACACGTGGATACAGAAATATAAGTCATCTACTACCTGAGCAAGTCTCCCGGCTTTGTGTTCCCCTACTTATTCAATTAACAAAAGATTTAAAAGCTTTACAAAAGATTCAACCATTGCGCCAATATTTGCTACGACTTCAGGGTCTCGCTAAACTCCTGCAACGAACACCTATCCAGAAACTTCATGAAAACTGATCTCTTGTAGTGTTTGGGTATGTAGGTTGAGGCTGGGTAGATATACTTGTATAGACTTTTTTCAAAGACTAATGCACAATTTTTAAATGAGAAAACCGGCCAATTGCGAGACGGACTCGCACACAAAGGGTTCCGTAACATATTATATGTTTAACACTCGCAAACATAACTTTGTATTTCATAATGATACTGTGAATTACAAGGTTATTTTTTGCAGTTGCAGAAAATTGCCAAAATACCTTATGAATCTCCGTTTTTAGTATTTCTTGATTAAGTACAGTATAAAATACATTATTTATAATAGAGCTCGTACAAAAATGGAATGAAATTGACGACTTTTACGGCCCCTATTTCTTCATTTTAGAAGATAAAAAAAAATAAAAATATCTTTGTACTCTACTCTACACAATAACACCCCACAAACAGGTTATTTTTTTTTTAATGAAAACTTTTTTGTATGGGACCGACCCCTTTGATTTTAACTTTATTTTATTTTTATTATTTGTTGTTATAGACAACTATTACAACAATAGAAATACACAATCTGTGAAAATTTCAACTGTCTACCTATTAAGGTTCATGAGATACAGCCCTGTGACAGACGGACGGACGGACGGACGGACGGACGGACAGCGGAGTCTTAGTAAGTTTGTACGCACAATATTAAGAGACTATCTAGACTGCCCGCGGCTTCGCCCGCGTGGATGTCTGATTCCATGGGTTTTAATTTTCTTATTAGGTATTGTTAATTTTACATTAAAAGTATAAATACTGAGTTTCAAGTTAATAGGACTGCGCTTTAAAATTCTTCCATACAAACTTTAACATCCCCTAACCCCCTTTGAGGGGTAGTTTTGAAAAACTAATAATGACAAACTTTATTACTTACATAAGCAAGTATTTGTGCTAAGTTTCAAGCTCATTAACCAAATTAATAAGACTTTTCATATAAACTGTATCCCTGTTTTCACGCCCACAGGGGTACAATTTCAAAAATCGTCTGGGATGTTTCCATAACTTGGCTCAAACATTATTTACACCAATTTTCGAGTTAATCAATCACCAATAAAATCCTCCGCTGTAAAATTTACTACCCCTTTTCACTCCTTAGGGGTAGATTTTTGGAAAACCCTGATACACGTTAGTTGTCTTCTTTTTTGGTCTCAAGTACAAAAACTGAGTTTTGAGCAAATCGGACCGCGTGTTAAAATTCATCCATACAAACTTTGACACCCACCAATCCCGTCTTCTGGGGTCGCGGGTTGTTCGAAAGAGATATACCGTGGCCCTGCCATATTAGGCAACTGAAGGAACACGGGTGGGTTTTAGTCAGTAAAAGTATGACACGCCTTTCATTTGATAATTTCCAATCCACAAAAAAAAGGGGGTAGTTTAGGAAAACTAAAAATGATTAATTTTATAATTAACTTAGATAAATATTCGTGCTAAGTTTCAAGTCTAATAACTCAAGAGATAAGATTTTTCATACAAGCTTTCATCCCCTATTTTATTCCCTTAGGGATGGAATTTCCAAAAATTCTTCCTTAATGGATGTTTACACTATATAAGGTATCTATGTGCAAAATGTCATGTCTCTAGGTCCAGTGGTTTGGACTGTGCGTTGATTATTATCAGTCAATGAGTCAGTCAGGAGTCGTTGGTCAGGACTTTGAATTTTATATATATAGATTTATAAGACCATAAACTTTTGATAGGTTTTCCTGTAATCTATAGGTAAAGAACTATTTTCCGTATTTTTTTTTTAAATTTTAGGCTCAGTAGTTTCAGAGATAAGGGGGCGGAATGGTCAATTTTCGTCTATTTTCTTAAATAACTTCAAAACGATTTATTTTAAAATTATAAAAAAAATATATTTGAGACTCTCATAGTAAGACCTTACATTTGATATGTCGCACGGTACAGTTTGCAAAACTTTTTTTTTTATTGTACTTATTTTCCCCCCAAAAGGGACCCCATATTCAAAATTCATTATTTACGTTACATGTCCGTGTTTGCGTTACCAAAATATATATGTGTACCAAGTTTCAACTTAATCGGTTCATTAGATTCGGAGCAAATTGGCTGTGACAGACGGACAGACGGACAGACAGACAGACAGACACACGAGTGATCCTATAAGGGTTCCGTTTTTTCCTTTTGAGGTACGGAACCCTAAAAATGAAGTCATTAAAGTTTTGAGTATGAAAGTGGATGGCCATACGAGTAGGAGAAGACCAAAGAAACGATGGATGGACTGTGTGAAATAAGATAAGACTAGAAAGGGAGTGACACCGAGAGGACGACTAATAGAGAAGTAGAAAAAGACATGTTGCGTCGACCCCAAATAAATTGGGATAAGGGTAAAGGAGAATGAGTATGATGATTTGATTTCTTATTTTGTTATTTTTATCTTATTACCTAAATGCTGCACCGGCTGACGATGACGTCATCACGTCAACGCCGCGCCGGTTGTTGCTGAAAACCAGCGCTGGGGCTCTGTCTCGCACAGGGTCGTAGCATTATGCTGAGCGATGGCCATTTTGCGCGGATATGACGCATATTTTCCCCCAACTTGTAATTTTTTTGCGTCATGTTGCCGCAAATAAACGAAAAAAAATATCTCTTTTCTAAATTCCTGAAAAGTTTGAACTCTGTATATCTTGACTATCTTATTCCGATATTTAGGAGAGCTTATGCTCATTACCACACCAGATGTGCATAAGCAACAACATAGGTAACTAGTACTGCCATTACCATCTTCCTAGCGTGATGACTGTGGTGATGTCTGATAACAACATGAAGCTTGCAATGTGTTTTTTATCTTCTGCGTTTATGCAATCCGTAGTTACCTTCTTTTTCCGTGGGGAAATCCTCATGGATGCCCTCCGTCTAGGAAAAACGGAGGGTTATGTCTTCGTCATCAGCCTATAGAAGCCTATTCAGCAATAGCATGCACGCCAATTCAGCTCGATTCTAGGTTATTTTCATCCAGCTGCAAAAACCAGAATGTTTTTTTCTTTTAATTTCACGAAAAACGAACAATAATAATATTTCATAGAAGAAATTGTTCTCGTTAAATCGAATGAAATATAGTCGTGTTCACTTACCAGCTTACTTTATAGTGTAAAGTTCACGTGTCCCTGGAAGCAATGGCTGTACAACAATGACTTAGTGGGTTTAAACAACAATAATTATCTGTATTACAATAAAAGCTATTTTTATTCGCTTTTTATGCCGTTTAAAACAACGATCGCCAACGGCTAATGTTTGATTTACACCGCCTTGTTCTTGGTAATGCGAGTAAGGAATTATTTCATTAACGTTTGGCATTTCTTAAAGGCTACGCTATTTTTGGAAATTAGGCATCAAAATCTATCTAAGTAGGTATATAAATAAGAAGAGAAGTCCTGACTGACTGACTGACTGATTGACTGACTCATCAACGCCCAGCCCAAATCCTTGGACCTAGAAAGCTGACATTTTGCACAGAGGTTCCCTTTATAATGTAGACAAGGAATAAGGAAGGAATTCCCGGTAGTACGTTCCCGTGGGATATTTTCCAACATCCACGCGGGCGAAGCCGCGGCCGAAGCCGCGGGCAAAAGCTAGTATGGCATAAACATAACACCACGCCTGTATTCCACGAAGGGTTAGGCAGAGGTGTAGGTATCTATAGTACACGCACATTTCACTCCAGTTAATGTTTAAGTCTCATGTAATAGGGGGCGAGCCTATTACCATCAACCGGGCACAATACAGACTCCGGGCTGCTACTGAGGAATTCCAGATGGAAAAACCCAATAACACTTTGCCCGACCCGGGAATCGAACCCAGGACCTCATGCTGAACAGTAGCGCTTATTTTGACCAACAAGGCAGTCAAATATGGCATTTATGTTGAAAATAACTTCTATTGCCTAAAAAAGGTACGCACGGCTACAGATCAAGCTATACATTTCCAGTAAAAGCTGAGGTCGCATTGTATAGGATTTCCTTACAGTGAGAGGTCAGTGTAAACTGGAAATGTATAGCTTGATGTGTGTACTTGCAAAAAAATATTTTATTTATTCTACCCTAAAGCAATTAATTTTATAAAATTGCATCATTTCTATTTGCACTTCTAAAGACTTCCTTCCTGACATGCTTATTTTCCTACCTACATTTGCCACATTCATCCTCGTACCTACGTTGTGGCATTATGAATATGTGAGGATGGAATATAATGGGATTTTCATTTTACCTAATGGGTTGGTCGGAATCAGTAACACATTCTTCTATGACCTTGTATTTAATACCCACTTAAGTAGAAGCCTCTATGTAAATATAGTGTTACCATCAGAACATCAAAATTAAACCCTTTGTTCCATAGTTTTTTTTCTTAGTACTTACAATGCGTGCCACGAAAGATGAGACTTGACACACCACGTAGTTTGTCTTGCGCAGTAGATTATAATTCTCTGATTCTGATTATTCTGATACATAGGTCTCTTTAGTGGTATGAGCTCTGAGACGGGAAGGGACCGGGATCCATCGGGGCGGCGCGAGCGGAAAGAGCGCGGGAGGCGCGATACTGCGGTCGTCAAGTCTCATCTTTTGTGGCACGCATTGTATACCTACTATTACTTGTGCCTACTGCTTTAATTTGGGATCGGCTCATATTAAAGTTAAGTACCTAAATAATAGTCTTCTACTTCGCTAATAAAAATGCTTATTAGCGAAATACCTTTTAACTAATCTAAAATACTTATGTTTATTTCAAAATTCAAGTTTAGATTATAATGACATAACGTCACGCAAGTATTCCCCGAAGGACAGAGGTGTAACTTTAAACACCCACATGTCACCCGTTACGATTTAGTCCCATGTAATAGGGGCGAGCCTATTGCCATCAACAGTGCACAAATCCAGACTCCGGCTGGTACCGAATACTTTCTGATGGAAAAAGCCAACAACACTTTTGTGTAATTAAAGCCCAAAAAAAGTGTCTTCGTGCAGTATGCATGATTCAAAACACTGATAGTTGCAAACCATTATTTATTAATTTAAAATTATTAACACTCCCGTCCTTATATATTTATGAAGTTGTTATGTTTATTAAAAATAACCTTGACCAATTTGAAACTCTGTCCACTAAACGCCATCAAGGTGCAATTAAGTCAAAAACCCACCAAACCGCCCTGTTCTCAAAAAGTTTTCTAGGAATGGCTCCTAAAATATTTAATAAACTACCTAAACCTATAAAAGCTTCAAAAGATTTACCTACATACCTTCAAAAAAAAACACTCCATAAGTTCCTAATTCAGAAAGCATGTTACACCATAAATGAATATTTAGAAGAAAAATAAAAACCGGTATTATTATTTATTCTCAGATATTATATTTGTTACCTACTTATTTTAGTTAAATAAATAAGTTTAGCTAGATATTAAATTGTTTCCTTAATTTGTATTGATTTGTTTATGATTATTTTATTAGAAACTAGCTTCTGCCCGCGACTTCGTCCGCGTAAAATTTCTTGTCCCTCCACCTCACCCACTAACCCCCACACATCACATCGTTACGACTGCCCGCGCTATTACTTCGTTTGCGCTTAGCATCCTTTCTGACATTTTTTATTTTTGCTCGACTCCTAAGGGCCCTAGCGTGATGTTAAATTGCCTATATCCTTCCGCATCGCCTGCCCGCGCTATTACTCCGCGCTCGGCTTCTAGGGGCCCTAGCGTGATGTTAAATAGCCTATATCCCTCCGCATCGCCTGCCCGCGCTATTACTTCGCGCTCGGCTGCTAGCGGCCCTAGCGTGATTTTAAATATCCTATATCCTTCCGCATCGCTTGCCCGCGCTATTACTTCGCGCTCGGCTTCTAAGGGCCCTAGCGTGATGTTAAATAGCCTATATCCTTCTGCATCGCCTGCCCGCGCTATTACTTCGCGCTTGGCTCCTAAGGGCCCTAGCGTGATGTTAAATAGCCTATAGCCCTCCTCAAGAACTTGGTTATAAAATGCAAAAAGATTTTTTTCAAATCCGACTGGGGTAGTTCCAGAGATAGCGCTTTCAAACAAACTAACAAAAAACAAACTCTTCCTTTGTATTCCACCGACATTATTGAAATAATAAATCTCGCAATTCAGAAAAATTACTTATTTGCACAACGCCATCTATAGTTAAAATTGATAATACGTCCGCACTAAACATGTTTGCTCAAGAGCGAGCGGTATGAATTCTTTATTTAGCGTTTTAGTAATTTTATATTATTTCCGAAACTGTACGACCAATTGCCATACTGTAAAGGCCAAATCTTATCTCCATGATGTCCTTGTGATCATAAAATAACTTATTTTGATAAGGATTAATGTTTTGTTGTTTAAATAATCATCCAAACGTAAGTATGTCTAAAAAATACTTTTTTAAAACAATAAAAGATGTATAAAAGGTAAAATGTAAAAGATAGAAATATGGTGTCGCAGACTTTTTTGTAGAATTATTTAAGACGGACCATACTGCCATACATTGTTTTCAATTTTAAACAACCATTTAGGCAGCGCATGCAAAAAAGTCTGTTTAAAGACGTATTTCTTTCCGACTTGTTAGACAAAAATTGTGATAGCTCGGCTAATATGCATGATATAAATATAATTTATAGCCTATAGCACTCAAGAATAATGTAGCTTTCTACCAGTGAAAAAATTTTTAGAATTGGATCATTAGTTTCGGAGATTACCCCCTACATACAAACTTACAAACATACAAACTTACAAACAAATTTTACCTCTTTATAATATTAGTATAGATAAATATTTAAGATGTTTACATAGCAGTATTTTATAATTTTATAAGCTATAAATACCCACTTACTACCTGTGTAACTATTAGGTACGGGGACAACATTTGTAAGCCTTGCAAGGCAGCGCATAGTGATACAATATTTTTATTTTATAACATCATGTACAGTCGGCTGCATCAATTGGATACCCCTCAAAAGACATGTGGGTTCAAATCCGCGATATTCGGAAGTTGGTTTTTGTATTTTGCAAAAACATTTTATTATAATTAATGTATTGTTTTTGTGAATAAATAAGTTTATGTTAGTATTTATTTTTACTTATGTCTGTTTTTATTATTGTCTTTTTCAATAAAACTTTAATACTTCTAATATTGCGTATAACGACAAACATTAATAGGGTTGACATTTACGAAAAGTTATTCAACGTCTAAATAGACCAGAGGTTTCAAGACCGCTTGCCGTGCATATAGGTTGGAGGTTCAAATCTTAAGCACGAATTGGTTTTTGTCATGCATTATATTCTTTTTAATATAAAGTATTTTTCTATTTTAAGTAAGTATTTTTTTGTATTTTTTATTTTGTTTTTTTTTATTAATTGTTATTTTATTTTAGTAATATTTCGAAAGAATTTAAAAATCAAGAAAAATAAAATACTTTAATAATCATTTAATAATATTTTTTATTGATATTATGTAACAAAACTACAAAGATTTATATTTTACAATAATTTGATTTGATAATTTACAGTTACCTTATTAGAAATATTTTGCCAACTGAGACAAATGGATTCCTAGACAAATGCGAAAGGTGAAGCAAAACTAGACTCATCAGACGGTAACGTCATTATAGATTAGTAAAATAACTACCCTCTAATAACATACTATTCATTCGCTGCGATTTCATAGACAGAGACAGAGTTATAACGCCAAGTAGATTGATAATTCGTCGAGATATTAACTACCTAACTGGCTTAATTGGTAAAAGCTAGCGGTAATCATTGTATAACCAACGAGTCGATGGTTCGAATCTCGTCCGGGCATTAGAAACACTTTTTGTATTATTCTTAAGGATGTATTGTTTGAATTGCAAAGTTGTAGCAAAGATACTTTTAATACAACTGGGGTACCCAATTGATGCAGCCCACTGTACATTTTACCTATGTGTCACAAATAAATAATTTTGAATTTGAATTTGAAATTATAATAAGTCTTGTTATCAGAATTCTTTAAAAATTAAACCAAATATAAATGTTGCATTTAAAACTTTATGTTATCAAAGGGCAAAGGTGTTCAAGCCCTTTACTCTTTGCGATAGCGCGTTCCACATACGAGTATGTTGCTCTAATTGTTGAAGAAAGCTTCGAAGCAGGCCTGGCTCGCCGTCTCCTTTAGACGGCTGCTTCACAGAGCTAATAGTCATTTACTTTAGGAAAAACTTTGCGGTCTTATTACAAAACGAGGTTTTTCTTCTGTCATGGTCTAAACTATCGAGCCAGTTTTTGTAATAAGAATCTAGCTGTGATAGAAATACAGTTCTTTATACAAAACTGACAACTTAGTCCGGTAGGTACTATGTTGTCAGTTTTGTAAAACTGACAACTTAATGTGTCGGTATAAAGTTCGAAATTCAAAAAAGGGTCCATGGTTTAAACCTGGGTTTGAAGATGAACCTTGTTTTATAATAAGACGGTTTAAGTTCGACAGCTTTTCCTGTAGAGCTTTGTGAAAACGCCATCACGCCATCACGCCTGTATTCCACAAAGAGTAGAGTAGAGTACAAGCTCACTTTTCGTAAGGCTAGATCCAAATTCTGGGCAGCTACTGAGAAAATCCTAATGGTAACAACTAATACTTAACACTTTGCTCAACTTGTGCATTTAACCTAAAATCTCTGTACTCGTATACATTATAAAACAATATCGAGAACGCGGGTCTCAATCGCGATTTCCTTTTTTTTTTCTCTGTAGGTATAGATATTGTATTTCTAGTTTTCTACCATGAGATTACCTGAGCAGTCAATAAGTCACCAAACCTCATCATCATTAGTAGGTATATATCAGTACACTGCTGGATGTAGACCTCGCTTAATTCTCGGCAACTCTCATCCAGCTGCTAGCAGCCATACTGTGAAGATTGTTGCTCCATCTAGCCTGAGGGCATCCTACCTTACGTTTGGCGAGTCACCAAACCTAACCTAGCATAACATTTTCTTGATGTAAAAATAATATTTTACAAAGGTTTTCTGTACCTGCCTATCGGCTTATTTGAATAACAACTGTCACTAACACTCATTCATAACTTAGGTTTCTATTAAAAAATAAGAATTTTCCAAATCGGTTTATAAATGACGGAGTACTGAGGTAACAAATATTTAACAAAAATACAACCGAATTGAGGACCTCTTCTTTTTTGAAGTCGGTTAAAAAATAGGTCAACCTATGAAACACTTACACAACTAACAAATTTTACTCTTAGATAACAACACGGAAACTAATTTGTTATTTCCACATTTGCAGACGAAATAACGAATACGCTAAAATAAATTTTAATGCTCATATCGTGCAATTCGTGCATGCTCAGTGCAACTCGTAAAGAGCACTAATGGCCGAAGGAAAAAACGGCAAAGTGCTGCAATTACTGTTAGGTCACAGTAGAGCGACTCAGGCGCAGCCAACGATTATATACACAATTAAAACTACACACACGAATACAATATCTCTAACAATACGTATAGTTGTGTCATCTATACGAAGGTAAGGTGACTCAGTATTATTCTGGGGTCAGAAGAAACAGGGTAGAGAAGACGTTTAAAGATTGGTTGAGTCGATCAACAACTGGTGGCGATGGTAGATTTTCAGAATATCAGAAGTAGACAACAGTGTTAGTGATAAACATAAAAATCGTTCGTCCGTATTTCTATTAAACAGTTAACTTTTGCCAATTTATATATTTCTATAGCCAACCAAATTATGCACTTATTAAGTACCCTTTGGAAGAAGCAGTGGTGGTGTAGTACATTTTAAATTCTGGTGAAGGCGATCTGTGTAAATGTTTATCTAATAAATATTTGCTACGCCTGGGTAGGTCAACATTCATAGGACCAAACTTAAGCTCCCTTCGTGTACTGTTTAGATAGTGCACAAGAAAGCTAAACATTATCATACAAATGTGCTATTCAGCACATTGGAATGAACCTAGATATTTTACGTTTATGGCTACTAGATCATCCACATCGCCTGAGGAAAGTATCTAATACATTTTTATCACATCATAGCTTACGTTGTCGCGTCGACGAAAATTTATAACCCAAGTGTTCACAACAAGCTGTTAATGAAGCAATCGATAATATTCCTCATACTTGACGCTTCCATTACTAGCAACAATACTTGGGTCAAGAGAACCATTAAATGAGTTATATGGAGAAAAAAAACTACTTCCAGTGAATTCCATCTGTATACTGCATTTAGAATTTTCATTTCACGCTCGCGTGAACCTTTAATCGCATGTAAGGCTATTTAATAGTACAAATGCTCTAAGCGTTTATTGAAAGTAACACGCGTGTGTGCACACACTCACACAGGGACGGCGTTCACGTGAACAAGTTGGGTATGTGCTACATAAGATATGTCTGCGATGAAAACGAGTGTTGTTTGTTCAAGTTTAAGGTTGTTGTTGTGTTGTTGTCAACACGGGGTGAATGGTCAACATCATGTTGTACAAAATGTTTCGTAAAAGTTTAGTGGAATTAGTTCAGACGTGTATTAAGTAGTACTTACTGGCCTAGGCCTAAGTGCTGATATTTCAAGAAATACAGTTTGATATTTACAGAAACTGAATATTGATATCTTACGTAACTCGCGGTCATAACTTGTTACTTTGAGAGTGCTTAACGAAACAAAATTTAGAGCTGTCTCAATGTCTCTTCATCAAAATACGGCATCGACACATTTTGATTCGCGCGTGGCATAGCCTAGCGTCGCCGTCGCGTCGCCTGGCCTCGCACCTGCTCCACCGTGAGCACTGCTAGACGAGTATGCATTGGCAGTAATTTCACGCTTCCCGCCGCCAGCCACCACCTGAAGAACTCTAATCACACCACTTTTATGGCTCCTACTCGCAATTTATATTACAAATATGATAATTTTAAATGATAATAAATTTATTAGCCGCTCGTAGTCGGCAAACTAGAGCGTTTATCGAGCGTTTCCGTTCTCGGTATCGAGTCGCGTTACAGTTGTTTTTTTTTTGCTATCGATTTCCAAGGAATTGTTGCTTTTAATTACAATTGTATGTAACGTTTCTGCACTTTTCCGGTGCGGGTGCTCTTTCATGTGCCTTTTGTTAATGAAGTCTTCCAAAAATACAGCAAGGTTAGGACGTCATCGGATGTGGCTCCGGAAATGTTATCAAATGTTCAGCCAATCAGTCACGGTTTCTTGATATTATGGCAATACTTCATTCATAAGTTTTATAGGAAATTATTATTCTAGTATTAGTTTATTAATGTTATATTTTGTAGACCGTGTGGCGACTTTTTTTTGTTGTACACACGCGACTTAGTGTCGCTTCTATTGTTATAATTAATAACAACAACAATGTGTGCAAATATTTGATTGTTTAGTAAAACTATCTTTTCGGCTGGGATCACAATAAAAGTGAAGTTCACCTTTCAGTTATCTTAGCTAAAACAAAACATAGTACATATGTACCTATACTACGTACCTTTATTTTATCTTTTAGATGCTATGTAATACCAGTTTAGGCGTATTTAAGGCCCTACATCCAACCGTGGTTTAGCTCGGTGTGTAACTGAAATGGCGTTATGGCTGTCTAGTTTGACGCACGAGATAGAAGACTCTCACGCGCACCGGAATTATGTCGTAAAAGTGCAAATAAAATCGTATAAAATTAGAAATTAGAAAAAACTATTTAATAATAAATAGTCCATCACGGGATGCAGTTTGGCATTTTACAATTTAATGGTATATTTTTAATTATAATTGTTAATGAAGGAATAAAGAGGTTTTAAAGATTATTAAGAGGTATGTTTGAAGATTTTTTTGGTGCATTAAAGTATATTTAATTAACCCCCGACGCAAAAAGAGGGGTGTTATAAGTTTGACCGCTATGTGTGTGTGTGTGTGTGTGTGTCTGTGTGTCTGTCTGTGGCACCGTAGCGCTTAAACGGGTGGACTGATTTGGATGCGGTTTTTTTTATTTGAAAGCAGGTTTTCCAGCGATGGTTCTTAGACATGTTTTATCAAAATCGGTTCAGCCGTTTCAAAGTTATTTGCTCTTTTGTTAGCTGCGGTAGGGATCTTAGACGCGTAATGGGTATTTACTTTACTTTCAAACCTTAGTGTGACCTAAAATTTGAAACATCCATGTATGCTATCTATCTATGCAAGATTATGGAATTGTTGGTCTGATGCTGCAGCCAGGATATCCAGCACTAGTGTGCTGGATACACTCTTGAAAAATTAATAGCAGAAATGTCGTGTTTGGATTCATTTACATCAGTATTTGATTCTATATACAATGCAATGGTGGCAACAGGATGAGCTGATGCTGCAGCCAGGATGTCCAGCACACTAGAACACTCTTGAAAAAGTAATAGCAGATATGTCGTGTTTGGATTCATTTACAACAGTATTTGATTCTACATACAATGCAATGGTGGCACCACGATGAGCTGATGCTGCAGCCAGGATATCCAGCACACTAATACACTCTTGAAAAAGTAATAGCAGATATGTCGTGTTTGGATTCATTTACAACAGTATTTGATTCTACATACAATGCAATGGTGGCACCACGATGAGCTGATGCTGCAGCCAGGATATCCAGCACACTAGAATACTCTTGGTAAAATAATATAGCAGATATGTCGTGTTTGGGTTCGTTTTGATCAGTATTTGATTCTACATACAATGCAATGGTGGCTACACGATGAGCTGATGTTGCAGTCAGGATATCCAGCACACTAGTACACTCTTGAAAAAAAAATAGCAGATAGTAGTGTTTGTATTCGTTTTTTTATCAGTATTTAATTCTATTTGCGGTACGATGGTGGCATCATTATAAGTTAATGTTATGTGCAGAGAAACTTAACATTCTGCAGTATTAAAAAATCATTTCTGTATTGTTAAATTGTTTAAAAAGTTTAAAAAGGTTAAAATAAAAATTAAATTAAAAATTAAAAAAACCCCCAACGCAAAAAAGAAAAGAGAACATTTAAAAAGTCAAAAATAATACCTATCGTTGAGCCATCAAATTCGATTGAGTAATACCTATATATATTTTAATTACAGAAATTGATGGATGGCACGATAAGGTTTGCTCATTGAAATGGCGCTATAATGTCACGGCGGGGTACCGCATAAGTAAGTCAGACCCTTCACTTGATTGACTATCTACATATGCGGTACCCCGCCGCGAAATTATAGCGCCAATTCAATGAGCAAACCTTATCGTGCCATCCATCAATTTCTGTAATTAAAATATATATAGGTATTACTCAATCGAATTTGATGGCTCAACGATAGGTATTATTTTTGACTTTTTAAATGTTCTCTTTTCTTTTTTGCGTTGGGGGTTTTTTTAATTTTTAATTTAATTTTTATGTTTTGAGTTCCATCACTGTATGCGAAAAGGACTTGAGAATATCATATTGTTTTTATTTGTCAAAATTATTTATTGTTTATGAGATAGGTACACAACTTTAAAACAACAACTTTTTGACCGTTTTCAAGAAATCTCCGCCTTAAATTCTGACCGTAAACAATTCTAGAACCCAGTAACGACCGAGTCCACAAATTACTCATATACGCTTGAGAGCTCTTGGATGGTGATCGACGACTCATCCTGCCTCGTAAGCCTGTTAGTTATGATTAAAACACCACATTTTGCTTATGTCACCTAGATCAGCATCAAAGAAAAGAAAAGTGCAATTTATCTGTCATTATAAAACGAGAATCTTGGTGATTATTATCATTTCACATGCGAGTTATAATCATCGTGGGCACAGCTAACAAAATCAATAATTGTACAGAGATCTAATGTATTCCCACGTAATTGTTGTGATCGAATGACATAATTATGTCGCGACTTGTGCCGCCCGCGCACCCCGCTCAGTACCGTCAGCATCAGCATAGGTACTCCTACATACATATGAATTGTTTTGTTTAGGTATTTACTATTCTGCATTCGAAATCAATTTCCAAATCCATGAAAAACTGCATAATCCTTAGTTAGTTGGTAATTTATACCGGAATTTAAAACAGCTGGTTACTACTTTCCTTAGAGCTCTAGGTAGAACAAAGTTTCATCTACTTTACAAGTCTCAGTAGATTTGATGGGAAAAACACTAAAATATCAATAACGCTTAATTACATCCGCAGTAGACATTGGTTAGCTACCTTCCTACCTTCACAGTGTGTAATGGCTGGTTTACACAGTGCGAGCTGCTGACTAGACAATAGACAGCTGCTCACACTGTGTACTCGCATGTCAGTGGCTCGGCTTGTCTCGGCTGTTTACACAGTGCGAGCTGCTGACTAGACAGCTGCTCGCACTGTGTAGTTACTCGCATGTCAGTAGCTTGGCTTGTCTTGGCTGTTTACACAGTGCGAGTTGCTGATTAGACAGCTGCTCGCACTGTGTACCTACTCGCATGTCAGTAGCTTGGCTTGCCTTGGCTGTTTACATAGCTGCGAGCTACTGTCCAGCTCGCAAGTGCGAGTAGGTAACTCGTATGATACGTCCACACCGTGCGAATTGCTGCACTGCAGCTACTCGGTTGTCCGACTCGCACGCTAGCTCGCACCGTGTAAATTAGCCATAACATAGCAACAATTTTTTATAGGTAAGTGCACAAAAAAAAACACCAAATTAAAATAAAACGAATTTGTCCAAACGAATTTGTAAAATGACTCCTGTCTAAAGATCAGCAGCATATATAGGTATGACATGCGTTAATTAAATATTATAATTAATTAAACAAGGCGAGCAAAATAAAATACCTGACAGCTAACTCGCTGTCCGTACTCTAATTGCAATAATTACTCATTATCAGGAAGCTTGGCACATTAATTTAGAGTTTTTACTTGAGCAAGCTTAACAAATACTTATTTAATTGCTCGTCTTTGTTCCACCAAGATTATTAGGTTGGTGACGCAACACGGTTATACAGTATACTACCATCACACAATTTTGATCGTTGTGCAAGCAATCTTGAGACGAGAAAAAAGTTGACGCTTATATTGCGCATGCGAGACAGTTCGCGTGCTTGCTTACCCTTAATCAGATATTCTTTGTTGTGTCTAGAACTGACTCGCTGACAATATCGCCGTACTGTAAATGCACTAACTTAGTTATAAAGGCACTATTAGGTAACCACGGCACTCATTTCTTTTTACGCGCCTATTGACTATTTCCCTGACAGTTTAATAGGCTGTATGTAACCCACATTAATGATTACTGTTCAATAGCAAATGTAAAACTGCTTGGTATTTGCTCATATAATTTTTTGCTGTACACGTTCAAGAACTTATGTCGAGTCCGTTTTTTGATCTTTCCTATTACTGTTGCGGTCAGTTAAGTTGAATTGGTAATAAAATTATACCTTCCAAAGGACATGTGGTGCAACTGCTCGTATACTTAGGATAAACGAGACAATCGCAATTCGAAATAATTTCAATTGTAAAAACATGCAGTTTATAGTAACATGGTATATTTATACATTTAATTGCAAACGTCTGTATTTCCATTATTTCCTATAATATCTTCTCCGTCGTGTTGCTGTAAGGACTAATTTATGGTTTTGATATAGTCGCATATCTAGGTACTGTTTATTACCTAGTACCTACCTGTTCTGTAAGCTGTAAGTAAACTTTTAGCTGAGTCATATAATCAAATAACAGAGTCATGGTATTATTGTCACAATTCATGAAATAGAATAGATGACAGACTAGCTTCAACTTTCTGACGTACCTATTGACCGACTCTTTGACAATTCAAAAGTGCCTGTAATTGGTTTAATTGAAATAAATGCTTTGAGTTTGAGTTTGAAATGTTATGGTATGGTTCATCATC
This sequence comes from Cosmia trapezina, assembly GCA_905163495.3. Lineage (NCBI taxonomy): Eukaryota > Metazoa > Arthropoda > Insecta > Lepidoptera > Noctuidae > Cosmia > Cosmia trapezina. The sequence continues at coordinate 22,548,804 of LR991022.1, forward strand.
ATCATCATTTCAGCAGAAAGACGTCCACTGCTGGCCATAAGCCTCCCCCAAGCATCGGATTCCTGCGGCGTTCACAAGGTCATCAATCCACCTTGTGGGAGGCCTTCCAACGTTACGTCTTCCGGTACGCGGTCGTCACTCCAGAACCTTTTAGACCCATCGGCCATCTGTTATATCTGATTAATTTATGGTACGTACCTACAAAGTTTAATTATTTAAAAAGAAGAACTCCTAAGGCCTTCTCCTCCTAAGGCCTTCTCCTAAGGCCTCCTAAGGAGTTCTTCTTTTGAAATAATTAAACTTAAATTATCAACCTGATCCGACGATGTTAGCGATGGTGCACAATGCTTGGCTAATTTATTCCAATGACGTATTCACTCGAGACTTGAAGACTCCCAGACTTTTGGGAAAACTCAGAATCCGACAAAGAGTTCTATCACTCTTTAGTGGTACGCACCATGAACGTGTTGCCTTAACTTTTTGTAAAAACTAATAATTTTTATAAAGACGTTGGACTACGGGTAGTGGCTCAGAAATGGAGGTGGGCAGGACACTTGACTATACATAGATAGTGACAGTAGCTGGAGCAGAGCTCGAAGGAAATGGTTGCTGACAGACGGCAGAAGGTGCGTTGGCAGATCAACAGTCAGATGGGTGGACGACCTACAGAAGATCTCAAGGAAGACCTGGATGAGACTCCCACAGATCAGGAAAAATAATCCAGGAGCAATAATTATTTTACCAATATAAAGTACTTATACCAACTAATTCATCAAATCCCCTCCCCCTCCTCCTCTCCCCCTCTTCCTCTTTGCTGTGGCCGGCAGGGTCCACAACAATCATGTCTTTGTAAAAACCTACCACATATCTTTCCAAACATCTATTTTACTTTAGCGTCCATGAAGTATTGCATTTTTAGGGTTCCGTACCTCAAAAGGAAAAAAACGGAACCCTTATAGGATCACTCGTGTGTCTGTCTGTCTGTCTGTCTGTCCGTCTGTCACAGCCAATTTGCTCCGAATGTAATGGACCGATTCTAAAGCTGTGATCTTCGGTCTACCTGATTATGCAGAAGAAAATCTAAAGGAAGAACTTGATTCACTCGGCTTCAGTGATGTTATTGTTCGTAAACTCAAGATTCCTAAGGACAAAAAAGCTCTGTGCCCCCCATTTCTGGTGCACCTTTCCCCAGGCACAGATATCTCACGTTTCCGACAGATTAAATACCTTAGCAACTGTGCTGTTCAAGTACGAAAGTATCAAGCTAACAACCTGTATGGTACTCAATGCTATAGGTGTCAAGGATTTGGGCATTCCTCCAAAAATTGTAACCTTACACCGCGCTGCGTGAAATGCACGGAGCCTCACCTCACAACGGATTGTCTGAAAAAAGATCGGACGACCCCAGCCCAGTGCTGTAACTGCAAGGAGGACCACCCAGCAAACTACCGCCAGTGCAAAGACCGCCAGAAGTATCTGGAGCAAGTTCGGGTTAGGCAATCACTAACCAAAGCAGTCAGAGGTCATGTCAAATCTAACAGCACTACCAAAATCGACGGACGCTCCTGGAACGAGGTAGCTTCTGGGGCTACTACTGCGGCCACTATTTTGCCGCCCAGCAATATTGTTCAAGATCAAACTACGAAAGACATGCTAGCAATTTTAATGACCATTAAATCGTTAAAAAGTAAATTTATAGCATGCGATAATATGATGGATAAAGTGATTTTAATTCTTACTCATCTCGGAAAACATGTGTAATGCAAGCCTCTTGCGTGTTATTTATTGGAATGCTGATGGCATTCGAACAAAAATTGATGAACTCTTGGATTTGGTAAGTGAGCTCTCAATTGACATTGTAGCCCTGTGTGAGACCAGAATTTCTACTCAAACATTTCTCGCTACTCCTGGTTTTAAGTGCTATCGCCAGGATGTTTTGAGTGAAGGAAGAGGTCAGGGAGTTGCGATTCTAGTTCGGTCTGACATACCCCATTCCCTTGTCAAAATTCTTAATATGTCAAATTTAGAGTGTATTGGTATAGAATTAACGATAGCAGGTAAAAAATCTGTTATAATTTCAGCATATCAATCTCCTAATTTACCTTTACTTCTCAGTGACCTTGATAAAGTGTTGCACTTGAACCCGCAACTACTGTTGATGGGTGACCTTAATACTAAACACCCCTATTGGAATTGTTCTGTTGATAACCCCCATGGACGATTACTTTTCGATCACATGGTCAATAACGTAAACGTAAAATAAGAAATCCTTGCCCCTACTACTCCTACATTAGTTCATTATGACAGCTCCCACACACCTTCAACACCTGATGTAGTGTTAGTCAACAATGTTAACGTATCTAGTGAACTTGAGGCACTGACCTGTTTGTCTTCTAATCATCTTCCTGTAATATTTACCATTGGTGGTGAATTTTTGCGTGGGAGCGAAAGCTTCTTTAACTATCAAGATGCGGACTGGGCAAAGTTTAGATCCTTTATAGATCAGCACATTACCTTAAGTTCTGCCACTTTTAAGGTAACATCTGAAATAGATAACGCTATTCAAAATTTAACTAAGACTATAATTGATGCTCGCAAAGTAAGTGTCCCCACGTTAAAGAGTGAACACAAAACTAAACTTCCCAGACGCATTAAAACTATGATAAAAACTAAAAACATGTGGCGTAGGCTTGCTCTTAAAGAAAAAAACCCCATGGAGAAAAAGATTATCTCTGGGAAAGTCAATTTCCTAAATAAAAACATCAAACAATTATTACTAAATTACAACAATGAGATATGGAATAAGAAACTCTCCAAAGTGAATAATCCCACCTCGGATCTATGGCGTATAGTCAAATCACTAAACTTTAAACCTACAATAATTCCTCCACTTAAGACATCAAATGATACCCTAACCTCATCCGGACAGGAGCAATGCGAAGCATTAGCAGACGCTTTTTTGGAAAACGCTATGTTAACTAAAGATTGGAAAAGTGACCCAGAAACTGATGCTGCTGTTAGAGAATCGACCGATAAACTAAACATGTACAAAATAAATGATTTAAGATTTCCAGTGAGACCCAAAGAAATTCATAAACTGTTGAATGCCTTGAAAACGCGCAAGGCTCCAGGTATGGACGGGATAGACAACTCTTTGCTTAAAAACTTGTCACAAAAATGTGTTGTTTTCCTCACCAAACTGTTTAATGGCTGTTTTCAACTGGGCTACTTTCCTTCCTCTTGGAAACTAGCTAAAGTTATTGCTATTAAGAAACCTGGCAAAGATGTAACAATTCCTTCTAGCTATCGCCCTATAAGCCTCCTCCCAAGCTTGGCTAAACTTTTTGAGTCCCTGATTTTGAGCCGCCTCTCCAAACTTACTGAGCATCTTCTTGTCCCAGAACAATTCGGATTCCGTAAATGGGTCATACACAAAAAACGAAAAAAAATTGTTCATGCAACCTAAAACCGTTATTTTAATATTATACAACAATAAATACATTTTAATAGTTATGTCGTCTTGAAAACTTAACATATTTCATAAAACATTAGCGCTTTACTGAAATTTACATTATTTTTCTTCCTTTTGAATCTGAAAAAATCTCCTTCTGTAGACTGTTCGGATGCCAAGTAGTTGAGTTTAAGAGATATTTAAAAATATATACACATACTTTTGATACTTTTATTTCGTTTTATTACATTAGTTCTATTGTCAAATATACATAACAGAACGTATTAAAAAATATATAATTCAAAATTTTGAGATAAAACGTATAAACATGTTGTTCACAGATTTTGGGTCTACTTCAGTAGACACATAAAATAAGCCAAAATTTGCCAAAGATGAACGCATCGTTATTATTTTGCTTTTTGTGTTGGTAGCACTGTATTCTCTGTCATTTGCTCGGTTGTGAATTTTACGTAAAGTGCGTGTGACGTAAAAAATCTCAATTTTGTTCAATTACACAAGTTTATGGTCGAGATCAGGGTTTCTTTCCTGTGCCAAGTATATCTGAGTAAGTAGCCTTTTCAAATAAATAAAAATATCAAGATTGTATGAGCGTATGGACGCGGTATGCAAATATCACATTGCTTAGATTTTAATCTCATAATGTAGGATGCCATCTATGATTTATTAAAATTTGCCTCTCGTGTAGACATCTTTACTGTAGACTTAGTGTCAACAGAAGGGATTTATGTCAACAGAAGTGAATTAGTAGTGAAAGTTCACTGTATTTGAAAAAAAAAACACTGGTATTACCCGCTTTTTAATCTATTTCAAAAAGGGTGTTTCTCAATTAGAATGTATTTGTTTTTAATTATGTTTTAACCAAATTGATAGCATCTTACTTATGCCAAGAGTTTAGTGTTGATTCTATCATTTGGCATTATAGCTAACGCGGACATGGCAAAGGTGCACAGACCTGATGAAGTCGGTGGTTGCATCAAACGGAATTTGCGATAACCACGTTGCAAGAGGCCATGATGTGGCTAGTTTGGATGAGATGATGACATGCTTGGGGAACTATTGTAAAGGAATTGAAGTTTATAGGATCAATTAATCACTAGTTCTTGAAATTCAAGAATTAATAGACATTACACAACCTTTCAAAGGTACGCTTGGAATTCATCAGTTATCATGGAGTGTCAAAGAGCCAAGACTTATCCACGCGAGACGTTTACGTGTTTGGTGTGTGCTCCTCACCAGATGTGTCCACATTACGAAAAGGGTCAAATCCCAATAAACCAAATAAGTGATTCGGTAATACCTAGCACTTCTAGAATCATATGCCACTCCTAATTCATCCTTGTACAATTTGTCACCTAATTGCCCTGAAAGATCAGCATCGCCAGACTCCTCATCTGAGTATTTGCCAGCTATTCCTGAGGCTCCGACTGAGCCAATTTCACCAGGGCTCTCAGATAGACTGACACCAGATCTTTCTATCGAAATCTTTAACCAAAGGCATACACCCCAGAAGAAAAGAATCTATCTTTCTTTCTTTTCTTTCTTTCTTTCTTTCAGATTTAGACGACTCTGAAGCTTCTGAAGATTCATCACAAAAAAACGGCTGGTGAATTTCATGAGAGACGATTATAATGAGTTTAATATATTTTAATATTCTCTTCCTTTACATGCCCACAGAGCAAGAAGTCTGTTCTGTGGACAAATTTTGATTATTTTTTTGTACTGAATTGGTAAAAAAATTTGATTATAACTTGTTTAGGGGTTAAGGAGAACTTCATTTTATTTTCTTTTTTATTGTTTCTATTCTTGATCTTATTGATGTGATTATATAAGGCCCAGTTTTGTTCTATTCTGTAGACAATACGATCTCTTCTGTAGACGTAAAAAAAACAAAAACGTGATTTATTCCTAAAATATCCAAAACTGATCTCAAGTGATATTATTGTAAGAATATTATTAGGTAACTTTTAATAAATATAACGTTTCATAACAATACGTGGAGTTTTATTATTTATATTTTGTAATGTTCACTTTTTGTGTATGACCCAAATCCCATTCCACAGTCCAACAGCTAGCTAGAGTTACTGAGCACATTGTTGACAACCTCAATCATAACAAATCCACCGGTATGGTGCTACTAGATATAGAAAAGGCTTTCGACACCGTTTGGCACGCTGGATTAATCCACAAATTAATAAAAAATCACATCCCTTTATCTCTTGTTAAGCTCCTCCAGTCATATTTGGGTGAACGAACTTTTTCTGTAACTATTGGAAATCAAACATCCAAAGAGAGACAACTCTCCGCCGGAGTACCACAAGGATCAATATTAGGGCCGTACCTCTTTATTTTGTATCTCAATGATATTCCGAAGCAAAGGCTAACGCATCTCGCCGTGTACGCTGATGACACTGCAACATACACCTCTTCTGAAGACCTAGACCTAATCATTCAACGTCTGCAACTCTCGCTTGATCTTCTCCTAGACTACTTCACTAAATGGAAGCTTAAAGTTAATTCCACTAAAACGGAGATTATTATGTTCTCAAGAAAGCGATCACTTCCAACCCATTTTGTTAAAATTGAAGGATATGACGTTCCGTGGAAGAAATCAGTTAAGTATTTGGGAACAACTTTGGACGATAAAGTTAGCTGGTTAAAAAATATGGAAGAACTTCGTTTAAAAGGAGTCAAGTCCCTTAACAGCTTAAAACCAATCCTTAATCGTAAATCTAATTTGAGCCCTCAAACCAAATTACGCATTTATTCCACACTGGTTCGTCCTTGTATGACATACGCATCCCCTGTCTGGAGTAGTATCAGTGACACTAGCTACAAAAAACTCCAGGTCGTTCAGATCAAAGCACTTAAAATAGCATTCAACACACCTCTCTACACAAACCTTACACAACTACACAATGATATCAAGTTTCCACCTGTAAGGGATTTCGTTCTGAAGGTATCCCGAAAATTTTACCTCTTTAATAATCCACGTCACCGTAATACTCTAGTCTCACACATTGGTAAGAGTAGACTAACCCGATTACCTTATGCCAGGACTTATAATAAATACAAACTGCCGCATCACCATTTCCTGGTGGATTAATGTTAGCTCACTTACCACCTGTCCAGCGTGATTGCTGTCACCTAACTCACTAATATGTACATTATTATGTATAAATTCGTAAATATATACTTTTATTTTGTTTGTTTACAATTATTCTACAATAGATAAGTAATAATGTATTTTAATAATTTCAAAATAGTAATTAAAGGGGGGGGCTGGGTAGTATAAATTTAAAAATGTGGGTCTGCAAACCCTACATATACAGTACCTACAGTCTTATATGTATTTATTAAATTATTTGTCACATTAACAATCATAATATGTTGTAAGTTAAAAGAGGTGGATTAGCCTATTTAACATCGCTCGCTTATGTCAGTTTATATTTAGAATAAGATCTTTTTGTTAACTTGTGTTTACCTTTATGTAAATAAAGACCTTTAAAAATCAAATCAAAATCAATGGACCGATTAAGTTGAAATTTGATACACATATGGATTTCTGTGACCCAAACACGTACGGCTAAAGTAAATAAATGAATTTTGAATATTGGGGTCACTTTTAGGGGTAAAATAAGAAAATTAAAAAAAAAGTTTTGCAAACTGTATCGTGTGACATATCAAATGAAAGGGCTTACTATCAAGATTTCTAATATATATTTTTTTATACTTTTAAAATAAATCGTTTTAAAGTTATTTAAGAAAATAGACGAAAATTGACCATTCCCCCCCCCCCCCTCATCTCCGAAAGTAATAAGCCAAAAATTTTGAAAAAAATACAAAAAATACGTTTATACCTGTAGATTACAAGAAAACCTATAAGAAGTTTGTGGTCTTAAAATGACATGGTAAATCTCTCAATATTGTGAGTACAAACTTACATTTACTGTTGGAATGTATGGGAGTACATGTTTTTCAACTATAACGTTAAGTTTGTTCTTGGGATAATTTCATACCAATTACGGAACCCTTCATTGTGCGTAGTCCGACACGCACTTGGCCGGTTTTTTCGTCTATGGTCGCCTGTCAATAAATAAGAAACTTCATAGGCGTGAAGTAAAATAAATGGTTGAAAAGAGAATAAGTTTACATTGTGGAATGTAAATAAATATTGAGTTTTGAGCATGGCACAAAAGGGTGGAGGCCTAAACCTACTCAGCAGTGGGTGGAACTGATGATGATGATGAATATGAACTAGTGTAGAATACTGACATATGACAGTATGATTAAATATAAACTAGTCTAGTAATTACTTATAGTATGATTGAAAAATACACTACAAGTTCAGATATCAGCTAGTGAGATGAATATCTAATCATGAAACGTGTACTAAATAATTGGTTGAAAACTAATTAACCACATTACCTACATACCAAATTACTGAGAATAACAAACTTTATCATTTTGTGCTATAATTAGACATTCTGTTATACCTAAAGTCTTACATTATTAACTGATATTAACACTGAAATGAGTAATATAAGTTTTCTTTTAGCACGTCTTGTAAAAGTTTTGTATCCTTATACTCAGGAGACAAGATGCAAAACTTTACAAAAGGATAGATAGATCATACTTCACAAAAGTATCCCAATAAATTATTCAGAAAGCAAATTACAATTGTATGGAAACGAAATCCACTAATTCGCCGACTCATTCGACCCATCCTCAGACCCACCACAATCCGCCATATTGTTACGTCGCTTTAGGCAATAAGACAATACTTCAGAGGCCCGTAACACACAAACATACATACAACGTAAATATAGTCATTAAAAACAATTCATCGCATGATAAAACGAATAACGGTAACGTTATGTACAATCGGTCACATAATGTGTACCTAGTTATGTAAGAGATCACCATGAACGTTAGTTCCGAAACTTGTGTTGAGCAATGTATACTCCTCGAAGCGTGAAAATGTAATGGCATGTATGCATGACTATTATTTTTTTAAAGTGTACTACATAGATGTGTAGATGCCGAAAAAGCTAGGTCTTTACCTAGGACTTTATTATTTTACAGGTTTTCTTACTTTACCTTTATGTTTTCGATGATGGCTGCAATGTTTTTATATTTCTATTCTGTTGTTCTCTGAGTTCACAAAGCATGCATTGTGTGTAATATCCTACAAAATTTAATTAAAATAGTAAGTTAGTAAGTATAAGAGTATTAGATATGTAGGTACACTATCGCAATAGATTACTCTGTAGTGATAGATGTAAGTTGGAAATAAATAAATAAATTTCACTAGCTGCGCCCGGCGGTTTCACCCGCGTAGACCGGGATGAAAAGTAGCTTATGTGTTAATTCAGGGTATAAGCTATCTACATACCAAATTTCATCCAAAACGGTCCAGCTATTTGAGCGTGAAGAAGTAACGAACATACACACACACACACACTCACAAACTTTCGGCTTTATAATATTAAGTGTGATTACTGTGATTATTTTAGCATGAATTTGATACATTGTTTACCTAGGTAAAAAAAAGTAAGTAGGTACCTAATACACAAACAATTTACCACGTTTCAGTAAAACTACAGTAAGTATATGATAGGTAACTAACTTCCTTAGTTATTTCAAACTAGCTTTTGCCCGCGGCTTCGCCCGCGTGGATGTCGGAAAATATCCCACGGGAACGTACTACCGGGATTAAAAGTACCCTAAGGCCGACGTTCGCACGGACGTAAAAATATCGCGGTGGGATTTTATCGCGCTCTGGATTTTCAACTATCGGTTTTGAGCCGATCTTCGAGAATCCAACCTAACAACAACAGAGCGCATCCCAGCTCGACGAAAACACTGTTGGATTTTTAACTCTCAGCGCTAAGCAGAACGTTGAAAATGCAGTGCGCTAAAAAAATCGCCGCGATATTTTGATGCCCGTGCGAACGTCGGCTAGACAATAATGATCTTCTCGCACTGCTCATATAGTACTCGAGGAGCGGCGCGCAGATTGATATCTGATTGCTGGATGATAATAAATCTTAAAACCAAACAATAATAAACGGAAAATTACCAACATTCATGCCTTTTAAAGCAACTTTAAAGCGAAAATATAAATCCTCTTTATTCCCTATCCCGTGGGAATTAAAAAAATATTAAGACTAAATGTTACTTCAAGATACGAATTACGCAATCCCTTAAATCTCTTAAAAAGAGGTAATTTTTCATAAATCAAACCCATAGAATTTTCATGCTGGGATTCTCACAAAACTTTCACCCCCTGTAAGATTATTTTTTAAGACAAAAAGTAGACTATGTCATTCCCCAGGATGCCATCTTAGTCTTACCAAATTTTATCGATATCCGTGCAGTTTTGTGAATTTTAAAATCATCCCCTATTTTACACCCTAGAGGATGATTTTCCAAAAACGCTGGACCACATATTTCTTTATTTCCTACCAAAAGCATAAATTTGAATTTTCATATCCCTAACTTAAGAAATGCTGGGTTTCCCATACAAATTTTCACCCCCTGTAGGGTTATTTTTGAGACAAAAAGTAGCATAAGTTCTTCCCTAGGATACCACCCTAAAGCCTTGCCAAATTTTATCAAAATCTGTTCGGTGGTTTAGCCGTGAAAAGGTAGATACAGACAGGTGGTACAGACAGACAGAGTTACTTTCGAAATTATAATATCAGTATGGATAATTATTATTTTCCTCGCTGGAGAGCGCGCGAACAACGCGTGCGATCGCTGCTAGCTAATCATAAAGTGCTACAGGACGAAGCGCGGCCTGCGACGCGCTATTTATGTACCGCCGCCCGCTATGTCCCTGCATTTTTAACCGACTTCTAAAAAAGGAGGAGGTTGAGAACCTCTGAATGAAGATCTGATGAAGAAGCCGGAAGGTAGGCATCGGAACTCAGTAATAAAACAATGTATCCTAGCCGTGTTTGGGCTTATTGGAATTGTCATGAGGTGCACTCTGGCTATAAATGATTTAATGCTAACTATAAGCCGCTTCAAATTGCGCTACTTGAGTTGTATGTGTGTGGCCTTGATTGTCAGAAGGCAGATTTCGTAGCCTCGTTATCTCTGTCAACTAAAACTACGCCTACCAAACTTCTGACACTACTCTATCGCGACGTATTTGCCTTTTTGCAAAGTTTTTATTTGAAATGGTATACTCCTGAGACTGTCTCATAAAAATATCTTCAAGTTCTGATGAGTGGCTTTTGAGTTAGTTTCAATAATTTAATACGTATTTTTCCCATTTAGTCTGATGTGGATGATGCTCTAATTTATTTAGCAGAGTGGTATTCAGATTTGTGTGGGATAGGTACCACAAAAAAGTGAAAAATAAAAACTTAAAAAAAAAAAAAAAAAACAACCGACTTCCAAAAAAACACTACAAAGTGAAAAATAACTTTAATTTCAGAAGTCGGTGGACGAAACGAAAATAAATAAAAAACTAAAGACACCGACTTCCGAAATTAAAGTTATTTTTCACTTTGTAGTGTTTTTTTGGAAGTCGGTTGTTTTTTTTTTTTGTAAAAAGTTTTTAAATCTGTAATATCTTCGAAAATATTCATTTAAATTACATGCTGTAAAGGGCCATATTGATCTATAGTAAATGCACAATGTATTGAAGGTACTTAATTGGATAAGGATTAATGCTGTATTGCTTAAAATCGCTTCGTAAATAAGCCATTATTTCTCGTAAAAAGTAAAGGATAAAAAATGCTTATTGTGGGTTATCCCTTTTTTTTTTTTTTTTTTTTTTTTTTTTTTTTTTTTTTTTTTTTTTTTTTTTTGATGGTGGGAAATCATCAAATAACTTCTCCCGCTCTGGGTGGAGCGGGAGGGCGTGTCAGACTTTTACTGACTAAAACCCACCCGTGTTCCTTCAGTTGCCTATGCCAGGGCCGCGGTAACCCTTTCAGACAACCCGCGACCCCAGCGGCGTCGGCCCTATTGGGCCCCGTCACTTGCTGACATCTCTTTGAGGCGCGCGTGGAACACGACGCGCCGTCGACTCGGGCCTGGTCCTTACCGGACGGCGAGCTACCCGCTGCTCACCGTCCGCAGGCCCGCGCCTACGGTGGCCGGAAATCGCCCCGCGATTCCCGCCGCCCAGGGCGTCTCCTGCGGCGACTGAGGGCGTGAGGCTGCCTCTCCCTCACGCGTTCCGCCTCCTCCTTCGCGAGCATCACTGCTTCGCAGAAGGAGGTGACGGCCTCCCATGCACTCTCGCTCCGCACCATGGCCTGGACCAGGCTCGGACGCGAGAGATCGCCGCCGCCGATCGCCTCCGTGAGAACACGGCGGTGCTCTGCCCAAGCCGGGCAGACCTCCACTGTATGCTCCACCGTGTCCTCCGGGCGATCTACACAATGGAAACACCCGGGCGTTTCCTCCCGCCTTATGCGAAACAGGAACCTCCCGAAACAACCGTGTCCGGTGAGGACCTGCGTCAGGCGGAAGGTGAGGACGCCGTGGCGCCTCTCTAACCACTCCTTAAAGAGGGGACTTATCGCCGCTATTGTGGCGTGCCCAGCGCTGGGTTGCGACAGTCGCGCTCTCCATGCCGCCATGAGATCCCGCCGGAGCTCTGTCCGCTGTACCGTGATTTCTCGCGGCAGCGGAGTTACGCCCCGGCGCTTCGCCTCCTCGCGCCACTCCCACACGTGCGCGAGGACCTTTGCCTCCAGATCCCACGGCGGCAATCCGGCAAGGAGGCTCGCCGCCTCCCGGGAGACCGTGCGGTATCCCCGGACTAGCCGGATGGCCATGACCCTCTGGGACGCGTTCAACCTGCCGGCTGGTCCCAGCCTTAGGGAACGCGCCCACACCGGTGCTCCGTAAAGGGCCATGGACCGCACGACCCCCGCGTAGAGCCTCCGGCAGGAGGCGTTTGGACCCCCCAGATTCGGCAGGAGCCGCCTCAAGGCAGCCCCAGCCCGTGCCAGTCTGGGAGCCAAACGTCGGAAGTGCTCCACGAAGTTCCACCGGCTGTCGAGGACGAGTCCCAGGTACTTCATCGTCGACCCGACTCCGATGTGAACCCCTCCCACCGTTATTTCGGAACCCGACGGTGGCGCATTCCGAGGACCATGAAAACACATGGCCTCGGACTTGTGCAAGGCCACCTCGAGTCCCAACTGCCGGATCCTCTCCACGACTATCGCAACCCCGCGTGTCGCTAGTTCAGCCGCCGCCTGGTGCGACCTCCCCTGCGCCAGGACCAGCGTGTCGTCAGCGTAACATACTACGCTGACGCCGCTTGGGAGGTCGGCGCGCAGCACCCAGTCGTAACCGATGTCCCACAGGTGCGGCCCCAAGACCGATCCCTGTGGGACACCGCATGACATCTCTCGCCGGTTCCACTCTCCCTGATGACCGGGGTAGATGACGGCCCTGTCCGTCAGATAGGCCTCGACCACTCGACAGAGGTAGGTCGGCATCCGGTGATACCGCAATGCCTCCCTGATGCAACTCCAGGGCAGGGTATTAAAGGCGTTGGCGATGTCTAGGGACACCGCCAAGACGACCCCACCCCGGGCCACTGCATCCCCCGTCGTGAGGGCTCGCACGCGCATGATGGCGTCCACCGTAGAGCGCCCCTTGCGGAAACCAAACTGGGTCTCCGCCAAATCCGGCCCCTCCTGCACCAGCCACCCGACGAGGCGGTCTGCAATTACTCTTTCAAAGAGCTTGCCCACCTCGTCGAGCAGCACGATGGGCCGGTAAGCGGACGGAGAGTCCGCAGGGCGCCCCGGCTTCTTAATGAGGACCAGTTTCCCCGTCTTCCAGCGAAGTGGGAACTGGCCCCTCTCCAAGCATGCGCTTAGGAGCCCCCCTAGTCGAGGCCCGAGAGCCCCAAAGGCCAGAACCCAGGCTCTTCCAGGTAAGCCGTCGGGTCCTGGGGCGGTATTTTTGGCACTGAGCCTACGTACCGCCGCTCTCAACTCTACCTCGGTCACTTCCGGAGCATCAACGTCGTCGTCGGTGTCGTGGTCCGCAGCGGGCACCGTATGAGGCGGAGCCATAGGCGGGGGAGTATGTTCCCCTCGCGAAGGGAACAGAGCGCTCACCACGTCCTCCACGAGCTCGGGCCGGAGACTCTGCGTCAGCGGGGGCGCCCATGGGCGGAGTTTCTCCCGCACCAACTTGTAGGGGCGCCCCCATGGGTCTCTGTTCAGAGTCTCCAGCGACTCCTCGCGGCCCAGATCCCTGGACCGCAAGATCTCCGCTCGGAGGGCGGTCTTCGCCGCTCTGTACCCCTCGTACAGCTCCGCCTGAATGGCTTCCGTATCCGGAGGGCGGATACGGAGCCTGCGGTGCCTGGTGTACAGGCGTCGCGCGGCGACGCACGCCTCGCGCAGAGCCGTCAGCTCCGGCGACCACCAATACACCTGGCGAAAGGCGCGACTGGGCTGGACCCGGGGCATTGCCACGTCGCACACCTCGGACATGGCCTCCCGGAACCACTCCGCCTCGTCGTTGATGTCGGCAGGCCTGTCCGGTGGTGACACCCAGGCCTGCACGATCGAGGCTTCCAGGAGGAGCTCCCGGTCCAGCTTCTTCAGCGCCCACCGCGGACCACTCGGGGCCTGTCGGACCGGCGCGCTCGAGGTATGGGCGGAGACGTCAAACCGGATGTACCGGTGATCGGAGTAGGTCTCCACCCCCTCCATGACGCGCCAGTCAACCACGTGCGGCAACAGAGCGGGGCTGGCGAACGAGATGTCCACCACCGACTCGCCCCGCATCCGCACACACGTGGGGACAGAACCCCGGTTTAGGACGACCAGGCCTGTCTCCAGAGCCCAGTCCTCCACCATCCTGCCCCGTGTGTCCGTACACCGGGAACCCCAAGCCACATTCTTGGCGTTGAAGTCCCCGAGGACAAGCACGGGAAGGGAACGAAACCCGACGACGACGGTTTTCAACTCCGCAAGGGATTTGTGGAACTCGGCGAGAGTTCGGTTCGGGGAGAAGTATGTCCCCACCACGACAATCCCCCCGAATTGTGGGTTATCCCTGAGAGATAGACATACACCATCGCGGATTTTTTTGCAGGCCTTTTTAAGGTGTACAATACTGTAGTACATTATTTTGATCTATCTCGTAGGGTTCAGTCAGCGTTTGCAATATAAGCGCAAAAAAATGTGTTTATTTACGACATCACATTAGAATCCTCTAAAATTATCAGTGTTTCTCTACTATATTATGCATGTATTATACATATAAACCTTCCTGTTGAATCACTCTATGTATTAAAAAAAACCGCATCAAAATCCGTTGCGTGGTTTTAAAGATCTAAGCATACATAGGGACAGACAGACAGCGGAGCGACTTTGTTTTATAATATGTAGTGATAAACAATAGCTACGCTGTATTTAAAACCTAAAATCCTCAATTTAAAATAAATGTAAAACAACATCATTCTGCACGTGTAACCTAAAATTATTAGGTAAAAACATCAATATTTCCTTATACGAATACGAAACCAGCTCAAAAAGTCAAAACACCGCATCAGTATTTATCTTTCCTGAAAGTGGATTGAAAAGCACTAAGTTATGCTTCTACTCTACATATAAAACTTTACTTTTATGTAAAACTTATCTCATTTCTTAAAAAAGCCACACGCACTGCTCTATACTTAAGAGAACAGTTAGCAATTACACTAATTATACCTATACCTGCCTAAATCCTACTTTCCACAGCGATGTTATCTAACAGACTATGTTTTATGGCTGAAAATTAATTAAACAGATTCTCAAATTGAAACTAAAATGAGCGCACATATGAAATCAAACAGTCACATGAGCATAAAATTGGTGTTTAGAAGCACAGAGCGCGGCCGGAAGCGGCTCAGACACGTAGAGCGCGCAACAAAATAATGAACAAAAGTCATTATAAGTGGCGAGATGGTCGCGATAACGCGGCGGTTAGAGTAAACGCGCTTTTTTACGTTAATTAAACTTACTTCTGTAAACGATGATGGTCTCATTATCTGCATTAAGCACCGCTCGCCGTTCGCAGTGCTTTTTACGCAACGCTGCGCGTGCGCCGGGCGCCCGAGCTCGTCGCCGATGACGCCGCGGGTTGCCATGTTCAAAAGTCATTTGGAGTATTACAGTTTGTCGTACAATTTAAAAACAGAATTCCTATTACAAGACACAGAACGGAAAAATGTGACCGTTTTATAAAAAAGTTTTAAACATATCTAAGTATTGTAAAAGCAAAAAAGTTTCGTCTACATGCGACTGTTTTCGACAATTATCCCCCAAATAATGTCTCGTCTCGTAAGTGATACGTGCTTGGGAGCGCAGCGGCGCGGGCGCAGGCCGCAGGGTCGCACTTAATAGCCGGTGACGGCAAAGGACACATGACAAAAACTCTCCTCATTATCCGCTCTATGACAATTCGCCTCCATTTATAATGCTATTAATAAAATAATGGCTGGCAACCACAATAAGAATTTAATTCAGCATCAAACAAACATTAAATGTCATTTTATCGGTAAAACCACGTTTGTAATAACCGTTTTGTTATTTTTTTAATGACAATATTTATTTCTGCATTAGAGTGTCATGTCGTACATCCGCATCGCGTTCCTGGCGTCGATTTATGTTCTATTGTTCAAAAGTGTTCATTGCATAATTGTATTTATTGTGATTAACGCCAGTTAGTTACTTCCCCTCTTAAATAACAGCTTGTTGGTAACTAGGTTTTGCCGTAGAGTCGCTCAAGTGTCCAGGTAGACATAGCGTGCTTGATTTATTTGGGTAGTTTATGTGTTAGTGTTACGAGACACGTAAAGAGTGCGTAATGGATTTCAGAAAAAAAATTAAACGTGTTTGTCCATTATTAATGTTTTATTAGACACCAGAGTATGTTTTCATGAAACAGTTTCAGCTATCATCAAATTTAATATCGCCTGTATTTATTTCATTCAATCTTTTATTAAAAGCTTATATAAACAATTAAACATCCCATCTGCCTAGTCTTTTCCCAAATATGTTAAAGTCGGCTTTCACTCTAACCGGATGCTGCTGAATAACACTAAGCCTGTCTGACCTCCAAAACCCAGTAACTGGGTAATACGATACCTCTTGGTAAGACTGGTTATGTCAAACTTTTGGGCTTCTGACGACCCGTAACGACAGTCAAAGATCCACGAATCATAGCCGGGACCAAGGGCTTAACGTGCTTTCCGAGGCACGGAGGAGTCTCGGTATGTAAAGATGGTCACCCATCCACGGACCAACCCCGGCAAGCGTAGCTTAACCTGACGGATCGACCCGCGCGGCTGTTATTACTTAGCCACAAGCTCCTCTGCAACTATGCAACTATTTTTCTAGAGGTACTTATTATCATAAATATTAGCATAGTTATTATATTGTATAATGATACTAACTCGCACAAATATTATTACATTTAGGTCCGTAATAATGTAATAAACCATGACTGCCCATGGCCTAGCTGTGAGGTAAAACTTTTTGCATTAATGACTTTGTCCGCATCACATACAATCGAAGGCTGGTCGTTATAATATGCTACTTATTCATCCTATACCTGTACTTACTAATTTATTTAGATAAATATATAAAATATATAATATAGTTTTCCAAAAACGCTGAACCACATATTTCTTTATTTCCTACCAAAAGCATAAATTAGAATTTTCATATCCGTAACTTACGAAATGCTGGGTTTCCCCCCACCAACTTTCATCCCCTATATTACCGCCTATAGGATTATTTTTGAGACAAAAAGTAGCCTATGTCCTTCCCCAGTATGCCATCATCATAAAGCCTTGCCAAATTTTGTCAAAATCCGTTCAGTGGTTTAGGCGTGAAAAGGTAACACACAGAGAGACAGAGTTACTTTAGAAATTATTATTATAGTATGGATATTTGTAATCACGTTTTCGAAAACGGCTCTAACAATTTCGAATGAAAGTTGCAATATATATACCTATAAAGGGTTTTAGGGGGGCGACAAATCAATCTAGCTAGGTCTCATTTCTCGGAAAATTCGATTTTTCTATTTTCACCCAAACAGAGCTCGGTCGCCCAAGCCATAATATAAACAAGTAGATTTGTTGTTATTATGAAAGACTAATTGATCGCTTGAATGTTAAAATACAAAACTAAAAATTGACAGACGACAAAAACTGTAAGTAAGTACAGAAACTACAGAAAAGATTACTGGTTCGTAATACTTTTGAACTCGAAGCTTCATTTACGTTGTGTTGGTATTTAGTGAAAACATTATCAATTTCCATTCTCGCTGTCTTATAATTTTCCGCGACGTTACTACTACCTAACTACATAAAGCTTCTACAAGACCAAACCTGACAAATGCACTCAAAAACAATTCCTATGACGCATCACACAATCAAAACCAGTCACAAGCGAAATTTTCCGTTTACATTCAAATTCGCAGTATATTGAGCGGTTGTCGTCGGGCGAAGGCCAGATAGAGATGAGGGGTAAACATGAAATCAGGCTACTTATTACCCAGCGCGTTAGTATGCATGGGTTGGGAGCCCAGCGCCCTACTGCATTACGCCGCTCCGTACATAAACGATGCCTCCATTTACACCTAACTAGATTCAGCCACCCGGCACCCTTGAATGCAGACTGACTCAATTTAGATTTTATTACGTGACGTTGCGATTCTGTTTTGTTTTAGGTTTTTTTGTTCTTATTATGGATTATGATTTTTATATAACCCAAAAAATGTTAGGTACTGCCTACCTACAATTTTCAGAAAGTTTTCAGGGTTTTTCGTAATGCAGGACGCTTTTTCTGTCATGGAAACTTTCGTTTGCAAATAGATTAAGACAACCAAGAATTAATTGAAACAACTCCTTAATTAGCATTTTAAAATGCAGGCATGGAGTTAATGGTAATTCTAAGTCAGACCCCACACGAACATGTAGAAAAGCAATGAAATTAATTAAATGATTGACTGAGAGGTCTGAAAGCTCGTTTTTCGTTGTTTTCTGAAAAGGGAACCCATTACATATGTTTGAAACACATTAATGGCCTAATGATACATCATAACATTCATAACTGACAGTAATATCCAATTTAACTGCAATAGAACTGACATTATTACTAAAAATCGTGTCTGTAAACACTGTAATTCCGATCAAAAAATTTCGAAACGAGCCATTTCATTTTGACGTTCAAAAAAACATTAGAAAAAGGTTGACATTCCGTCATTTTCTCAGGGACATTTCTTCAAATTAAACTATTATTAGTTGGCGATCACGTCGTAGGATGCTTTTAATATTGAATTAGGGGAACCTGTGGTTACAGCGCCCTTAATCGGGCCTTGGGACGGCGTTGTTCGTGTATTAACGTTATATCCACAGTCGTGTAATGGCGTAAGTAATAATAAAGCCCAAATGACACAAAATATTGTCAAATTATAGGCTCTGAAAGCATGCAGGTAACCACTTACAATGTCTGCCGTTGATCCCTGGGTAGCGTCAACATATTAGAGGCTACGTCGTTTCATTACAAGGATTACTTATTTTGCGTTACCTTGCTAACAAAGGTGTTGTTCAGCTTATGATTTTTTCAGTCAAGAATCGAAGCGGTTCAGTATAGAATACAATTAAATGCTGAAAATCATGTTCTTCCTAATCTTTTTAAAATTCATGTCTACATTAAGTATTTCCGAACCGTTACCTAATAAAATAATCTTCGTCGTCCTTTGTTTTTTTCATTACCTATACGTGTTTTAAATTAAAACTTTGTAGCTTGTATCTTAGGTATTTAACAAACAGTTCATGCAGTAACAACAACAACAACAACAACAATGTGCAAAATCATGCCTTAACCCTATAATACATCAATAGCCTTAACAATTTATTTAATGGGGGATTACCTAAGTATTTTTTCTGCGATCGCTACACCACTACACTTAATTATGGCTATATCAATAGTTTTCCTTTTTGGGTGCACGAAGGAGATACAGAAATGGCTGTGTCATATTATTTTAGTGGATGACGCCGATCGCATAACTAACAGCTGCAACGAGTCGCCGCTGATTGTAGTGTTTAGTCTCGATACGAATCGATTTCATACGATTTGTATCGAATGATCCCATCGTAAGCTAATAGGACCTATTCTGGTATATTTTTCGGCTCTCCGACCGATGATTTAGTTCGTACGTGATGTGCTTACACGGAAAATAAATCGTTTGAATCGTATTATATTCATTCGTATTATTAAATGTTCGTTTCTGTGAGAATTTTTGAGTTCGCCTACGCGTCGGAATGTACCGTGGATTAATAAAAAGTGAGTAGCGAAACCATTGAACGAATAAATTGCTGCGGCTTTTGATGTTCTGTTGTGATGTATTTCACTATTAAAACTTTAATAACTGGAGGTTTATGACCGTATTCAACTATTATGTTTATGATCTATGGTTTGCTATTCTTTGAAAGCAGAATTAATTTTTATCATTCAAACTTTCGACTAATGTTTTATTGATATCGATTTTCAATGTCTTGAAAATAATATTACATATTTAATGTTATTAGTGCCATAACATTGAAGTAGTCATTGATTAATAGATCGACGAAGGTAATCGAAGGATTGATTGAAAAATTAATGCTTTCACATAAATAGGGAAGCACCATTCACCAATTAAATAAACATAAAATTCTTGAACAAAATTAATCGTCACAGATTTATCTTTAGTGTGAATAAAAGTGGTACCGTAACCTGATGCATATATCGATGTCTCCCGGGACCAATTTAAATCCGATTTGTTTACTCATTCGATGTAACATCGAGAATAATTATCGCACTCACACTCGGGCCTAATGTTAATTGGTTAATTAGTCTGTTTATGAGCCTTAAAACAAATTAATTTGAAGCGAGCGCGGCCATCTAATCTGCTTGGCGCCTCTTACGCACGTCTCTGTTCAAACTTGGCTACAGATTTTTTAACATAATAAAATAAATATTGTGAAAAAAGTTGCCTCCACAAGATGAATAGACTGTATAGGTATTCCATTAGGTGTAACGTTATGATTTCGATATGGTTAGCGGGTTCATTATAGGTGCTTAACTCTTCTGAAAAAAATCTTGAAAAATAAGATAATTTGCTTATCATGCGTTCCATAATGTAACAGAACTCTTTATTTGGTTTCAGGAGCATAACAATTCAGTAGAGCAATTTCCTAGGTCAAGCAGGTTACCAGTGGCAAGTAACAGTTCTCTTTTTCATTCACTATTCCTATTGCAAGTTTGAATACCTACCTGTAGCACCGCACCGCTTTGGTCGCTACTGAACTGTTTTTCTATCAGCAGGCATCCAAGCAACGGGGTGCGGAGACAGGAAACCTCCCCGAGTGCCCGTGGGCTGGAATTCCCTTCGGATACGTCCGTGGGGAAGGCCAGTCTTCGGGACGGTGCACCCTGGGGTGCGGGCAATGGTTCGTTGCCCGTATGCCAATATCCTGTCGGAGGAACGCTCCAACGTGTGTCCCTCTGCTCTAAGCAGAGACGCACAGCGGCGGAGTAAGAACGGGCTCGGTGTGCACTAACCCTGCCGCCGGGCAGGCAGAAGGAAGCCATTCATCCACCATCAATCATCATCATCCCCGCCACCATACACCATTCATCATTCACCACATCATCATTCCCATCCCATCATCCACCATCAATCATCATCATCCCCGCCACCATACACCATTCATCATTCACCACATCATCATCCCCATCCCATCATCCACCATCATCATTCCCATCATCATTTCCATTTTCATTTCGTCATTTCCTTCTGCCACCGTTAGTCTCGTAGCCCCGAAGATCGTTCAAGGTCATGTCTCTGACTTTTGACGGGGGTCGAGGGTCTTGGCTTAACCGCCCGGACCGCGAGGAAGAAAACCTCTATAAAAAATTACCCCAAACCTCCAAGCGGCGGCGCACCGTGAGGGAGGTTGGTAGCTTGATTAATGGGTAGCTAAATTAATCGCTAGTGCGAACCACTTTGTTTTGAGCCAGTACACAAAGTTCATACTCGTGGGAACAAAAATGGATGAATCTATAAAAAACCCAAGACGAGACGAGGAGAAGGCGATGAGTGATGCGGGGTCGGAGTCCGACGCCGCATCGGGGGCGAAGGCCGCGAAGGGCTCTTTCAAGAGCCCGGAGGGCGTTGAGGTGGGTTCCGCTGGTAGGAATGCGTTCCTGAAGCGGAACGTGGAGGAAAAACAGGGGGATGGCCAGGGGTCGTCTTCCTCGGACGGCGGAAAGCGCTCGGCCAAAAAAGCTCGACGGGTTCTGGGCTGGTCTCACACCAAGTCCAAGAGCAAGAGCCGGGCCACGCAGGAGGATGACTCCGTCGGCTCGGCCGAGGGGAGCACTCTGGAGGCGTCTGGCGATGAGTCGGACGCCGCTGGTGGCTCCAAGGCGGAGCGGGCCAGGTTCGCGGAGGTCGTGGCTGCTGCAGTGAGGGATGTGGCCTTGAAGAAGAAACAATCTTCGAAGGACAAGGCCATACCTGCAGCCAAGGCCTCCATTATGGCGGCAGCGGAGGCTCTGATGCAAGGGCCTCCGTCGGACGGCATGGCAGAAATGCGGGCGGAGGTCGCCCGCTTGACAGCCGCCATGGAGCTTCTCCGAAAGGAGAACGAGGAGCTCCGAGCGGACCTGGCCAGGCTCCGCGATGCCGGCCCTCAGAAGGCGCCGCAGGAGGGGGCGCAGCAGGGGCAGAGCTGGCTTGGGCCCGCAGAGGAGAGGCTACTGTCCCTGGTGCGGAAGGAGCTGGCTGCTTTTAACAGCCGGTTTTCTGTCCTGGAGGGCATAGTCCTCCGGCCCCCGCTAGCGGCGAGCCGGCAGGCCTCGGACCAGCCAAAGGCGGCATCGTACGCCGCCACGGCTGCCACGCCCAAACCTGGGTCAGCGGGGCAGAAGAAGGGCGGGGCCACCGCTGCTGCAAAGGCGCCTGCGAAGGCGCCTGCGAAGGCGGCTGCAAAGGCGCCTGAGAAGGCCCCGGCTGTGGCGGCGACGACGACGCGGCCGCCCCCGCCTTCTAAATCTCCTCCGGCTGACGCCGAATGGCAGGTAGCCGGGGAGAAGAGGAAGGAGGGCAAGGCGGCAAGGGCGGCCAAGCGGAAGGAGAGGCGGCGTCGGCGCAAGGAGCGAAGCGTCGCGGCGAGGTTGCGCGCCCCAAAGTCCGCAGCTGTAGTGATCACACTACAGCCGGAAGCGGAGAAGAGGGGCGTGTCCTACCGCGACGTGCTCACCAAGGCGCGGGCGGCGGTGAACCTGGAGGAGGTCGGGGTCACAAAGGGCATGCGAGTTAGGGTCACGGCGACCGGGGCTCGTATGCTCGAGATTCCCGGTGCGGCCAGTGGCCCGACCGCTGACGCTCTGGCTGAAAAGCTCAGGGCGTCCTTAAGTGCGGACGAAGCCCGAGTGTCCAGACCCGCCAAGTGTGCTGACATGCGCATCCTGGGTCTGGACGACTCCGTCACAGAGGGGGAAGTTGTGGCCGCCGTGGTCAAGATGGGGGGGTGCGCTATCGAGCAGGTGAAGGTAGGCACCATCCGTCAAGACTCCACGGGGTTGCGAGCCGTTACGGTGAGCTGCCCCGTATCGGCGGCCAACAAAATCGTTGGGGAGAGCCCGAGATTCCAGGTGGGCTGGGATTCCACGCGGGTAAAACTGCTGGAACCCAGACCTCTGAGGTGCTTCCGTTGCCAAGTGGGCAACCACGTGGGAGCGAAATGCACCTCGGAGGTGGACCGCAGCAGTAACTGCTTCCGCTGTGGTCAGCCCGGTCACAAGGCCGGCTCGTGCAATGCCACGCCGCACTGCTACCTATGTGCGGCAGCTGGCAAGCCGGCCGATCACCGGGCTGGAAGCAAGGGCTGTGGTCCACCCGCGAAAGCCCAGAGCAAGGGCAAGCCCTCCGCCCCCTCTATCGCCGTCACCGCCGCAGCTGTCGCCACAGGCGCCGTCGCTGCCGCCCCCACTGCCGTCACCGCCGTACCCACTGCGGCGGAGCCCTCACAGGGGGCTCAGGAGGGGGCTGCAATGGAATGCCAGTAGTGGCCCCATTGCGCCTCCTCCAGGCGAACATCAACCACTGCGCCGCCGCTCAGGATCTGTTGCTCCAGAGCATGGCGCAGTGGTCGATTAACATCGCCGTGGTCGCTGAGCCGTACTTTGTCCCGCCCAGTGATTACTGGGTGGAGGACCTGAGCGGCTCAGTGACCCTCATTTCGTCGGCCGCCGCCGGTACCCTGTCCCTGGAAGCCGTCAAGAAGGGACAGGGTTGCGTTGCAGCACGGTTCGGGGGGATTGTCGTGGTGGGGACATACTTCTCCCCGAGCCGAACTCTCGCCGAGTTCCACAACTCCCTTGCGGAGTTGAAAACCGTCGTCGTCGGGTTTCGTTCCCTTCCCGTGCTTGTCCTCGGGGACTTCAACGCCAAGAATGTGGCTTGGGGTTCCCGGCGTACGGACGCACGGGGCAGGATGGTGGAGGACTGGGCTCTGGAGACAGGCCTGGTCGTCCTAAACCGGGGTTCTGTCCCCACGTGTGTGCGGATGCGGGGCGAATCGGTGGTGGACATCTCGTTCGCCAGCCCCGCCCTGTTGCCGCACGTGGTTGACTGGCGCGTCATGGAGGGGGTGGAGACCTATTCCGATCATCGGTACATCCGGTTTGATGTCTCCGCCCATACCTCGAGCGCGCCGGTTCGACAGGCCCCGAGTGGTCCGCGGTGGGCGTTGAAGAAGCTGGACCGGGAGCTCCTCCTGGAAGCCTCGATCGTGCAGGCCTGGGTGTCACCACCGGACAGGCCTGCCGACATCAACGACGAGGCGGAGTGGTTCCGGGAGGCCATGTCCGAGGTGTGCGACGTGGCAATGCCCCGGGTCCAGCCCAGTCGCGCCTTTCGCCAGGTGTATTGGTGGTCGCCGGAGCTGACGGCTCTGCGCGAGGCGTGCGTTGCCGCGCGGCACCGGTACACCAGGCACCGCAGGCTCCGTATCCGTCCTCCGGATACGGAAGCCATTCAGGCGGAGCTGTACGAGGGGTACAGAGCGGCGAAGACCGCCCTCCGAGCGGAGATCTTGCGGTCCAGGGATCTGGGCCGCGAGGAGTCGCTGGAGACTCTGAACAGAGACCCATGGGGGCGCCCCTATAAGATGGTGCGGGAGAAACTCCGCCCATGGGCGCCCCCGCTGACGCAGAGTCTCCGGCCCGAGCTCGTGGAGGACGTGGTGAGCGCTCTGTTCCCTTCGCGAGGGGAACATACTCCCCCGCCTATGGCTCCGCCTCATGCGGTGCCCGCTGCGGACCAAGAGACCGACGACGACGATGATACTCCCGAAGTGACCGAGGTAGAGTTGAGAGCGGCGGTACGTAGGCTCAGTGCCAAAAATACCGCCCCAGGACCCGACGGCTTACCTGGAAGAGCCTGGGTTCTGGCCTTTGGGGCTCTCGGGCCTCGACTAGGGGGGCTCCTAAGCGCATGCTTGGAGAGGGGCCAGTTCCCACTTCGCTGGAAGACGGGGAAACTGGTCCTCATTAAGAAGCCGGGGCGCCCTGCGGACTCTCCGTCCGCTTACCGGCCCATCGTGCTGCTCGACGAGGTGGGCAAGCTCTTTGAAAGAGTAATATAGATTTTTTATATTCTTAGGACCATTTCTTTATAATAAAGTAAACGCAATTTTGTCTATGTCTGCATTAAACACGGTTCATTGCAAAAATGTAATTAAAACTTGGTTACAAAAATTGTCTTATGATGACACAGAAAAGTTACTGCTTGTTTTAAGTTAAATGTTATTTTTAATTCAATGTTTCCATTTCATTAGTCTGTTATGTTATTCATTTTATGTATTATCATCGATCTTAGGAAATATTTATCTAAACTAATTTGCACTTATGATACCTGAGATACAGGTTTATCCTAGTTCAGGTTAATCCCATTATTATATACCTACCATTTTAGTTTAAGCCTTAATATTGTAAATATGCATTATTTAAATGAATAAATGAATTGTTGCAGACAAATTCAAATTCAAAATGAATTGTATTTAGGTGCCTCTAAAATATAGTGTTAGTCTCTGGAAAAAAAAAAATTGCAGACCGCCTCGTCGGGTGGCTGGTGCAGGAGGGGCCGGATTTGGCGGAGAGCCAGTTTGGTTTCCGCAAGGGGCGCTCTACGGTGGACGCCATCATGCGCGTGCGAGCCCTCACGACGGGGGATGCAGTGGCCCGGGGTGGGGTCGTCTTGGCGGTGTCCCTAGACATCGCCAACGCCTTTAATACCCTGCCCTGGAGTTGCATCAGGGAGGCATTGCGGTATCACCGGATGCCGACCTACCTCTGTCGAGTGGTCGAGGCCTATCTGACGGACAGGGCCGTCATCTACCCCGGTCATCAGGGGGAGTGGAACCGGCGAGAGATGTCGTGCGGTGTCCCACAGGGATCGGTCTTGGGGCCGCATCTGTGGGACATCGGTTACGACTGGGTGCTGCGCGCCGACCTCCCAAGCGGCGTCAGCGTAGTATGTTACGCTGACGACACGCTGGTCCTGGCGCAGGGGAGGTCGCACCAGGCGGCGGCTGAACTAGCGACACGCGGGGTTGCGATAGTCGTGGAGAGGATCCGGCAGTTGGGACTCGAGGTGGCCTTGCACAAGTCCGAGGCCATGTGTTTTCATGGTCCTCGGAATGCGCCACCGTCGGGTTCCGATATAACGGTGGGAGGGGTTCACATCGGAGTCGGGTCGACGATGAAGTACCTGGGACTCGTCCTCGACAGCCGGTGGAACTTCGTGGAGCACTTCCGACGTTTGGCTCCCAGACTGGCACGGGCTGGGGCTGCCTTGAGGCGGCTCCTGCCCAATCTGGGGGGTCCAAACGCCTCCTGCCGGAGGCTCTACGCGGGGGTCGTGCGGTCCATGGCCCTTTACGGAGCACCGGTGTGGGCGCGTTCCCTAAGGCTGGGACCAGCCGGCAGGTTGAACGCGTCCCAGAGGGTCATGGCCATCCGGCTAGTCCGGGGATACCGCACGGTCTCCCGGGAGGCGGCGAGCCTCCTTGCCGGATTGCCGCCGTGGGATCTGGAGGCAAAGGTCCTCGCGCACGTGTGGGAGTGGCGCGAGGAGGCGAAGCGCCGGGGCGTAACTCCGCTGCCGCGAGAAATCACGGTACAGCGGACAGAGCTCCGGCGGGATCTCATGGCGGCATGGAGAGCGCGACTGTCGCAACCCAGCGCTGGGCACGCCACAATAGCGGCGATAAGTCCCCTCTTTGAGGAGTGGTTAGAGAGGCGCCACGGCGTCCTCACCTTCCGCCTGACGCAGGTCCTCACCGGACACGGTTGTTTCGGGAGGTTCCTGTTTCGCATAAGGCGGGAGGAAACGCCCGGGTGTTTCCATTGTGTGGATCGCCCGGAGGACACGGTGGAGCATACAGTGGAGGTCTGCCCGGCTTGGGCAGAGCACCGCCGTGTTCTCACGGAGGCGATCGGCGGCGGCGATCTCTCGCGTCCGAGCCTGGTCCAGGCCATGGTTCGGAGCGAGAGTGCATGGGAGGCCGTCACCTCCTTCTGCGAAGCAGTGATGCTCGCGAAGGAGGAGGCGGAACGCGTGAGGGAGAGGCAGCCTCACGCCCTCAGTCGCCGCAGGAGACGCCCTGGGCGGCGGGAATCGCGGGGCGATTTCCG
Organism: Cosmia trapezina; assembly: GCA_905163495.3. NCBI lineage: Eukaryota > Metazoa > Arthropoda > Insecta > Lepidoptera > Noctuidae > Cosmia > Cosmia trapezina. The sequence continues at coordinate 22,576,005 of LR991022.1, forward strand.
GCCACCGTAGGCGCGGGCCTGCGGACGGTGAGCAGCGGGTAGCTCGCCGTCCGGTAAGGACCAGGCCCGAGTCGACGGCGCGTCGTGTTCCACGCGCGCCTCAAAGAGATGTCAGCAAGTGACGGGGCCCAATAGGGCCGACGCCGCTGGGGTCGCGGGTTGTCTGAAAGGGTTACCGCGGCCCTGGCATAGGCAACTGAAGGAACACGGGTGGGTTTTAGTCAGTAAAAGTCTGACACGCCCTCCCGCTCCACCCAGAGCGGGAGAAGTTATTTGATGATTTCCCACCCTCAAAAAAAAAAAAAAAAAAAAAAAAAGGCATCCAAGCAACAGTATAGAAGTAAATTGGTAGGTATGTAGGTATTGTACACATTTATTCTGCATCTGCCTAGCCTTTTCGCAACTATGTTGGGGTCAGCTTCCAGTCCAACCGGATGCAACTAAATACCAGTGTTTTTACATGGAGCGACCTATCCGAGGGGCAATTCCCGTATTTTTAACAACGTTCGCAATCTCATTTCGCTCTCAATCTGTAAAAAATTGCATGCCACCGACAATCAAATTTTGACCATGAGATTGCGACTTGAATTTGAACGTTTTAAGGTACGAGAATTGGCCTTCTGACCTCCACAACCCATCGACTGGGTAAATACGATACCCCTTGGTAAGACTGGTTGTCAGACTTTCGGGCTTCTGACGACCCGTAACGACTGTCAAATATCCAAGAATGACAGCCGGGACTAACAGCAAGGCACGGGGGTCTCAGTATGTAAAGATCGTCACCAAGTCACGGACCGACCGCGGCAAGGGCCCTGGTTCCAAGCATGGTTTAGCTCGGTGTGTAAGTGAAATGGCGTTATGGCTGTCTAGTTTGACGCACGAGATAGAAGATTCTCACGCGCACCGGAATTATGTAGAAGTAGAAATTAACTATTTAATAAAAAGTAATCCATCACTGGATGCAGTTTGGAATTTGACATTTCATGGTATATTTTTAATTATAATTATAATTGCTAATGCAGGGATAAACAGCTTTTAAAGATTATTAGGAGGGATGTTTAAAGATTTTTTTGGTGCATTAAAGTATGTTTAATTATGGTTTGGCTTCCATCACTGTATGCGAAAAGGACTTGAAAATATCATATTTTTTTTACATGTCAAAATTATTTACGGTTTATGAGATACACAGCTTTAAAAAAAAACACCTTTTTGATCGTTTTCAGGAAATCTGCGCCTTAACCTGATCGATCGACCCGTGCCGCTGTTATTACTTAGCCAGGAGCCCCCTTTATATAATAATTTGTAGTAGTTCATCCAAGTTCATCTTACCATTCCGGAGTTGTTTACAAAGATACTGGTATAGGTAACTGTTACCTACGGCTGTAGGTACTTGCTCAATTTTATGATAAAGAGAGTGAAATAAATCGACTAAAGACCTACGTTTTCCAAGCTTCTTGAAGCCCTATAAATACAATAAGTCCATAATTATGCAATTTTATTAAAAGTTATTTGAGTCTCCTAGTCGGACACAACTCCATCCGTCCGGTCCGGCCGAGGTGTCACAAGTCGGGATACCGATAACGAATACAACCTTATTTAGCACTATCGAACTCTTTCCACTTCAATTTTGAACTTTATCGTTCTTATTTTAAGACTGAAAGCTTTTTCCAATGAGTGTAAAAGTAAGTGTGCCAAATTAAAGGTACTTAATGATACCTGCTCGGGCCCCGATGACATCACACGCAGTATTGTAAGTGGAGAGATAAGAATAATTCAATAGGTACCAAGGATTTCGATGACACAACGTTTGAGTGGTGGTTTTCATTGATATAATCGATGTGTACAACGTTTACGGGTCCTTTTAAAAGGTGTTTCTCAACGTGCCTGATGTTGTTATGAGTGGATACTGATACCTACCGAAACTAAATTTAAAAAAAACCGGTCAAGAGCGAGTCGGACTCGCGCACCGAGGGTTCCGTTCCGATTTCTGAAAAAGTGTGCTACTTAGAGACATCGTTTTAATTTTCCTATAATCTTTACATAAACTTCTATCACATAGAATAATTTCAGATTTTTCTCTTTGCAAACTTCGGAGATACGGGGGGGGGGGGGGGGGGAACGGTATTTGTAGTTTTTTACATTTTTCACCAAAAGTCGAAAACTATGCGGCCTAAAAAAAAGCAAAAAAATGTTTGAGAATGTGCAAACAGCGTTCTTTTCTATGATACCCCACATGTCCTAGTAGCCTCATTTTGAATTTTTAAGACCCCCGTGAAGAGTGGTTCTTGATATATCCAGCTGTGACAGACAACCATATGGGTCGATCTATCTGGTTAAGCTACGCTTGCCGGGGTTGGTCCGTGTATGGGTGACCATCTTTACATATTGAGATTGCTCACCAACCATCTTTACATATTGACAGTCGTTACGGGTCGTCAGAAGACCGAAAGTCTGACAATACCAAGCCAAGGGGTATCATTTTAATCCGTAACTGGGTTGTGGAGGACAGTTAGGCAGCCGCTCCTTGTAAAATACTGGTATTCAGCTGCATCCGGTTAGACTGGAAGCCGATCTCAACATTGTTGGGGAAAGGCTAGGCAGATGATGCCTAGCATGTTAGCCACAGGCCCCTAAAAAACTCACAAAATCAGTTCCCCCAATGGCCGATTTAAAAGAAAATACCCGTTCCAAAATTAACCATCAAACCAACATCATTAAATCAACACAAACTCTTACTGCCAATCTGCCTAGCCTTTTCCCAACTATGTTGGGAACAAAATAACTACAAAAATAAAATGGAATGGAAAAATAAGGAAATATCAACACGAACTCTTACTATCTCCTTAATACATATTTGTCATTCCATTAAATCCCTAAAAACTTCGACTTTACCTCTCTAAATTCTGCGGCCAAGTGTGAAAGTTACGTCGCCGTCGAAGCCATCCCGTGCAAATAACACCGACCCTACCGATTGATCGTCAGCAAAACAAAGCTAATGTCGTGTTTGTTCGGCAAGGCTAATCAAACAGGGAACATTGTCCTATGTCAACAGCTAACGTCAATATAATCGATACAGGCGCCCTCTGGGATGTGGTGGTATTCGTACTCTACATGAGTACGAGCAATCGAGAATCGAATTTAGATTAAAATTTGCTGGTATTTGCTAGCGTAGGGACTTCATCTGCAGAATAATCAGGTAGTCTATCTAGAAATGAGCAGTGGTGGCCCAGTGGTAACGGCCCCGGCGACTTGTAGGTTGACGAGTTGTAGGTCGTGGGTTCGAACTTTTATCTGTTCTGTGGTTCGAACCCAGGCAGGCGCTTTACTCTGTGTAAATAATTTCATCGCCACTGCTCTCAAAACGGGGAAAGAAAACATCGCGAGGAAACCGGCATGTCCTAGAATCAAAAATTAGAAGACATGTGACATCTACCAATCCGCACCGGGCATGCGATTACAGTCCACTCCCTCTCGAAGAGAGGAGGCCTGTGTCCCAGCAGTGGGAACATTAAACGGCTGATTATGGTAGTCTAGAAACAGGGTAGCGATTGTAGACCTATGTAAAGGCTAAATTAATACCACAGCATTTTTCACGTTAGTTTTAAGGTGTCAGAACTGACGAACAAAGGTCTATTATAACATTCAACCGCGAAAATACGTTTACAACAAAAAGTTAAACAAAAGCCCGGTTTCATAAGTTGCAGTGGGCAGAATTGTTAAATTGTAGATATATTTGTAGATATATAATTGTAGATATATTTGTAGATAGATATAATTGTAGATATATAATTGTTAAATTGTAATTCAACAAAATTGTTAAATTGTAGAAAATACAGGTTGTAAGGGACAGCCCTCCGCAAACTGATAGGGTGAATTCAGTATGTCATACTAAGATGACCGGTACATGATTTTTTTTCAGGAACGTTATGGGAATCCAATAAACCTGATTTGTTTGTGTTTCTGTGCACAAATCGGAGCGTCTGTTACTGGTTGGGAGGGTTAGTTAATAGGTATGCGGTGAGTTCGATGAACTCTGTAGCTAGACAGAAAGTGAACAGCTGATTTCACGCGTCATTCGTTAGAGTATTTCTACACCCATTGCTGGTTTTTTTGTTTTCAGTTTTGTTATTTTGCTGTTTTTTTTTTACATAAATGGAGTGCTGAGAACACACAATGTAATTTTACATTGAAATAAAGAAAATGTAAATTAATTATTTAAAAAATGAAAATTTTCCTGAGAAAATTTCCGGTGGAATATGATTCAAAATGAGGAGCTGAATGCACCCTGTTAGTTTGCGGAGGGCTGTCCCTTACACCGTATATTGCGCAAGTAACACAGAAATTAAGAAATGTTACTTATGTAAATTGTAGACTTGGCACTACAATATTTACATATTTCCGTAACAATTATGTGGCTTAGAGTTTTGTCGTATTTGTAAAGTTTTGTGGTTAGCCCTGATCATAGCCATGCAGTGGGAAGCCCTATCCAGTCAGAATCATGAAATAAAGCAGGATACAGATGCTACATAACAAAATGATGAATAATAAAAAAGTACAGACAGGCATGCTCATAAAGTCATGAGTAACAGCAATTAGTAATCCAAGCTATTTATAATCCAAGTTCCACAAAATTAAAGGAAAATCCCGCAATGCACATACCAAGCTTTAGATTAGATACTCGTATAAATACGTATAATAATGACGTTAAGCAGAAGACAATAAGTAGGTACCTAAAGTCCGGCTGTCGAGAGAATGCGCTCCTGACACCTGTCAGTTGGACTATTTCTAGTAGTAATAAAGATCAAATTCGCAAAACACATATTCGTTAGTATGAAACTTGTCAAGAACGCACTCTCCCGTCGGCCGGATTGTAAAGTTGTATTACCTTACACGTAATCACAAATCAAAAATGATTTCGATATGGAAAATTACTTCATAGTTATTCTACTAGTTGTGGTTGACTTCGTTCCTAATTACAAATAATAGATTCTAAGGCCAATGCAATCATGAGAAATCATTACAAACAACATTAGATTGCTTGCAATTTATAAAATGTGGTTACATAGGTAATTATCCATGTCAGAGTATCTATTTATCTATGTAAGTACATTGCAAATTACCTATGTATATGTTAGTAAATCATCTGAGTAGAGACAGCTATGCAAGGCCGCAGCATCAGTTCCCACAAAGACCGTGTCATCTAAAAAACTGACATCAAATCAGGGTTGGAACCGAATTGACGTACCTGCCATTCGCATAGAACTGGAAACATAAACAAATTATCGAAGACAAAAAAAAACCGTCGTAATTTAACTTCCCCACATTTCATTCCACAAATTAGTCGAAACATAAAAACCCATGAATGAACTCTAAACAATCTCAAATGGTCATTTAGGGCCGGAAATGACCCGTTTGGCAAATAAATCAAAATTGCACTAGGAACGTAAACGCAGCGATTAGGCGGCGCGGCGCTTGCAAAGGACCCGGTGACGCTGCGCATGCGGCGCGGCGGCCTATTTATTAATTTCTCGAGAACCCAGAGGCGGGTCTCACCGCTCTAATTGTGGCTAATTTGAGACACCGCTCAAGATAGAGAGGCTGTAGGCTCCTATGGAGGCTCACGTCGCCTGAGGCAATGCTCATTGATACAACTTATTCTATTTAAATAAATACCTACGCAGACGTTTATTTTTTAAATTAGACTTAGAATTGAATACAAGAAATGAACACTAAAATGTAAAAACAGTAATCAAATCAATAAAAGACAGATTTTTCACACGGATCATTCACTTTCTATAAAATAAATTAAAGGCTTTCTGTCGTAAGGTAAGAATCTACACAAAAAGATATCGACACGTAAAATCTGTTGCTAATACAAGAGACTTTACTATCCGAGATCGTTAAAGTTTATGTTTAAAATTTAGGTAGTGGCTAAGTCCGAGGATGTCAGTGAACCTAGCTGTCTGTCAGATGGTCACTGGTCTCAGCACTGAGGTCAGTCGGCTGCCATGGCCCCGGCCGGCGAGATCACAACTTTCAAATGTTGTCACACGCTACAACCCATTCATAAAATGCTAATGCGATTAGTTCCGCATTGTTTTTGCTAAAATTATTGCCCGGAGCGACAAACCAACCAACCTGTTCAGCTTGTGCCATTAATTTTATAATTAACACCTGGCAAAAACATTTAATATGAACACATTATGCTAATGAATATACCTACGTCTTGGAACGCGACAAGTAACAACATTACCTTATAGTTTTTATGACATTCTCATACATTTATGTTATTACCTAACTAAGTCGTGGCGAGGTGTTAATGGATATCATTTGACTCACACGAATAAATAAGTGACTATACGAACGGACATCGGGACTCTCAGTATCTCTAAGTGAAATGAAAACGGATATCCAAAATTGGTACAATAAAACGCTTAGGCCCAATAGGTTTATCGCATCCACTTCCTACAGCCGCTCTAATAACCAAAACAAACAACAGCGACGAACACAAAAGGAGGCAAATAAGTCCAAAAAGTGCTAATATAAAAAAGTGTGCCCGTTTTTATAAGGCAACGAGTAAGTGTGAGGTCGGAGCGAGGAATGTTGGCGCCTGTCTGAGTACGTATACCTGTCCGTTTATCAATGGACCATGGACAATAAGATGAAAAAAAAATGTGAAAGAGTATCAAAAAAGCGCTTCATCAAACCGATGCGTCCGGCAAGGGTTGTCGCTACGCTATCGACGGTTATCCGTCCGTTACTGTCACTTTATAATGCGCCCACGATCATAAACGACATCTTTGTTTAAATTACGACGTATTGTTGTCATGTGTTTAATCATTAGTCAGAATGATGCCTTGGTACCTTATAAAATAGTCAAGTTGCACATATCAAAATCAGAGTAAGATATAGGTAAATCTCCAGCCTACGCTATTCTCTTGTAAATATCAATACAATTTCTATATGAAAACAGAATAGAATTCTGCATTCCTTGCGCAACGTCAACAATAAGTTTTCGACATTGTCGCGTGTAGGCTCGCCAGAACTCGCCACCCCGACGTGGGGCGACATAAATATCCCGAGTAAAGCCTAACACAACTCAAGATGAACACGACAAAACTGATAAGGCCCCGCCACGCTCGCCCGAGACATCCCAATTTAGTGCCGGCCCTAAGATAACACTATTATACAGCTTTTAACTATATGAACGATACGCTAAATGTGTTAAAATCAACTTATTGTGTGTGTTTTTAAGGTAAAAGAATGTGTAAGTGGATCATGTCACCTGCGCGGATGTGGTGCGTGGGCTCAATGAAACGGGTAACAAATAGGTTCTTATTGATTTTTATTTGTGAATCTTTAAATGGCTCTTCGCATCTTTAAACATTAAGTGATAGTCCATTTATTTTTGCACTAGCTTTTGCGTAGACGTCGGAAATTATCGGTCCGATAAAATGTACCTACCCTATGTCCTAATCCAGGTTATGGTCTACCCATGTGCCAAATTTCATCCAAAGCCGTTCAGCCGTTTTAGCGTGAAAGCGTAACAAACAAACTCACTTTCGCATTTATAATATTAGTTAGGATTAAAACATGGTATTGCTACTACCTACTACTAATAAGTATATAGCAATACCTGTTCGCTAAGTATACCTGTAAGTTACTGACTTAATAGGTAGAGAGATTCAATACAATCAATCAAACTGAAACTTTCACAAAAATATTGACTTGTTTCTTCAATCTGAAAATCCCAAAGGACAAAAAGCAACAATCATGTCAGTATAAAATAGAGTGATAGGTCTTATCCATCTTTATACTTCGTTTTCGTCAGTGAAAGTTTTAAACTTCTACTAAACGGCAATCAAATAGGTAATGTAATTAAGTTCTTACTTTAATACATAAACCGGTCTATTATTATAATAATGAACAAAAACAGTTGAATCATTCACGACTGTTTATTCTTACAAAAAGAGTATCAGCGGATTTGTAAAAAAATATTTTTCAATACACTTCCTCGAAAACTGGTTCATATCGCACTACGATTAAGTTCACAATGCAATGTATTTCACACGCGTGCGATTTTTCATTTTCCCGCACGTGTGCGGAAATAAAAATTGCCACAGATAACTTAGTCCAAAGTCCAATGCCTCTATTCACAACTCTCTATTCGGAGGTGAATGTTTTTTTTTAATCTCGGCAAAGAGGTATAAATAGAATATCATCAAAAACTATGATTATTACAATTTAAAAAAACGTTTATGAACAAATTGACATTTATTTGTGTTCTAAACTCAAAAATATTTGAATTTTCTATTTTTCATATTAGGCTGTTTATCGGCTTTATACCTTTGCTGCTCCTTCAACCTGATGAAAGCAAAGCGCGAAAAAAAAAAAGAAAATTTAAATCATAGTTTCCTAATTCATGACAAAAACATTTTCCGTTATTTTATTTTATTTCTTCAAAAGTGTATTGGAAAACGTCGTTTGGGACTCGTGGACATTTGTTATTGCAGTTCTCGGCTCAAAAACAACCTCGCCTACGGCTCGGGCGTTAATTCCGCCTCGAATGCAATAACAAACATTCTCCACTTGTATCAAAATGTACTATTCACCAATTTCACCACATTTCTTGAGCTTTTCTCAATTGCTTTTTTATAGTTGTATTGTGCAGCATCCTCATAAGCCATCATTTACAATCTTATTTTCCATTAAGTGTTTTCCAAGCATGAAAAAAAATACCGGAAATCGTAGAGCAACTTTTATTTATCTCAAATGTGTTTTAATTTTATGGTGTTTTTATTCCTACATTTTTATTTTCGATTTTCTAAATAAGTATGTAGGTATTTTATTTTGCACATACAGGGTGTAATTTTAGTCATCGTTAACCTCTTAAGGGGTCATTGTACTCATTATGATTATTTTGTACTAGGTATCCGACCAAACCATCACATTTATGTTTGCATAACTCGTCAAAATGTAGGGAGCAGCAGATTTTTTTTCGCGATTTCATGTTTGGTCCCATAGTTCAAGTTGTTCATAATGATAAGTACAATGATCGACCCCTTAAGAGGTTAACGGTGATTAAAATTACACCCTACTTGAGTACATGTATACGCGAAACTTTCACCCTTCGCCACTAATAGGAAGTCAATTTGTCGCTATTAAAATATTCTAATGTTTGCCTGTCAAACCTTTTAGAAATATACAACTTGACTGTGAAAGCAGCATTATTGCGAACAAGTTTCGTAACCCTACATAGGTAGATGTGTGTAGCTAGATAGAAAGTTAAACATTTCGAATAACTTTGTCAGCAATCTATCACCGCCCGATACGATAATAGAGCCTGACTGACTGTGAGGAACAAGTTACTAATTTATTCAATGAATCACTTAATTAACGACATTGGCAGACATGCCCGTGCCAAACCAGAACTCTTAACTCCACTCTTGTATCTAATTAATGTTTGAATAACATTCTTAACCACTGAGCAAGACAGAATTTTCAAACATTTTCTAAACACGGGCTATCTTATAAGTTCATAACTTTTATAACAAAGCTGTTTTTAAATAGATTTCTAAGTAATCTTTGTGATTAAAACTAGATTTAATATGAATAGAATAGAATACCAAATAACACTAATGCAAATGTAAATTATGATATCTTTAACAGAATGCTTAATTCAATTAGGTATCTGCACTCAACTTATGGATATCTAAACTAACTCATATAAATTTTATATTTATGAGGCGACAAATTACTTGAACATAGTTTATTCCATTTCAGTATAATCGTAATGCTGATGGCAACACTTAAAACGTCGTAATATTTCACGGGAGGCGCGGAGCCGCGGCGCGCGCCGTGTGCGTCCGCCGAAGCTCGAATTTCCGTTTAACTAATTGAGCGAAAACGACACATCGAACGCCATTCAGCGTGGAACTAATGAATGACCCTCGAAAAAGCCAATTTGTAGTTTTTTTAACACTTCAATTTGTGCCGTAAACCCCAAAAAAGGCTCGACCAAAACCACAATCGAATTAGTGTCCCTTGTTCCGGAGATTAGAGGACTGTCCACCTCTTATCTCGGTCGTTCGTTATTTTATTGGCTTGTATAGAGCAAGTCGATAAACACGACGCATAATGGCCCATAATGAATCGTCCTCGCCAGCGGTTTGACTAATCATAAAGGTTTTATGGGTGTCGTTTCTGAATACTCGCTTTATGACGCAGTGCTGGCTCTATGCTCTTCACCCTGACGCAATAGCACATTTGTTGAATAAATAGACTATAAAACTATCACTGAAACATTTCTGAATCTAAATTGATAAAAGTATGAACCAGTTTAGGATATTTCATTATACAGGGTGGCCGGAACATTGACGTCCAAAAATAAAATTTCGGTCCCTCGTATCGTGGGGTATTCGAATCACCCCCATGTATGTTCCGCGACTTTTCATAGTTTTCGAGTTATGAATTTTTTTCTGAATGTTTGAAAATTTTCGACCTGACCAACCTAAAAAAATTCTAAAAAAAAAAGTAGAGGGTTTTATCGAGTTTCTTTTTTTGCAACTGAATTTTCATAAGTAGTACTTTTATGCATAAAATAATCAGCTTCGTAACTGTGAAGAAAGTTATGAAAATGTTGATCTAAAGTGAAAAATTTACGTTCGTGAAATTATGACTCAAATTTTCAACTTTAAATTAAAAATCTTAACAGGTGACTTCATAATTCCTAAGTAGGCTTCAAGAATGCGCCAGACTCTCAGCTTTCATAGTCATAAAAAAAATGAGGTACTTAATAGGGCTACTTTGTTTAAAATCGGCCTTCAAAGACAGCGAGGTGGAAAAATTCTTAAAATTACCCATCTGAGTAATTATTTTTTTTTGGCTATTTTCTCGTTCCTAAGGTTAATTAATGATAAGAATACTGAAAACTAACCACATTATATTCAATATTCATAATTACCACACGTGGGCGAATGAAAATCCACTCGAAGTGAGAGCTTCGACATTTCAACATCGCTTCAGCGTTAACTTGTGGTCTGGTATCCTCAATGGCGAACTAATTGGTCCGTTTGAACTGCCGTCCAGACTTGATGGAGAAACATACAAAAACTTTTTGGAAAATGAACTTCCATTGTTGCTGGCAGATGTGAATCTCGAACTCAGACGAACCATGGTGTTGCAAAATGACGGCGCCCCGTGTCACTATGCAACCCAGGTCCGAAATTACTTAGATGAAACATACCCCAACAGATGGATCGGACGCAGCGGACCAATTAGGTGGCCTCCACGCTCACCTGATCTCAACCCCATCGATTTCTTTATTTGGGGCTATTACAAGGAAATAGCATACGCCCGAGACTGTTCAAGTGAACAAGAGCTGAGGCAGTTGATTGCAGAAGCTGAACGTGTTGTGAGAGAGAACAGAGACGCTTTTAGACGATTGCCAGACAATTTCTTACGTAGGTGTAGAATGTGTATTGCTGCTGGTGGTGGCCACTTTGAAAACCTTTTGTAAATGTTAAAAATAAATTAAGTACTTTTTTCACATTATCATCTGTGTTTTATTCAAAACCACTTTTTACGTAAAACTTTTCTTACCCAACTCTGAAACTATTTGTTGGTTAGTTTTCAGTATTCTTATCATTAATTAACCTTAGGAACGAGAAAATAGCCAAAAAAAAATAATTACTCAGATGGGTAATTTTAAGAATTTTTCCACCTCGCTGTCTTTGAAGGCCGATTTTAAACAAAGTAGCCCTATTAAGTACTTCATTTTTTTATGATTATGAAAGCTGAGAGTCTGGCGCATTCTTGAAGCCTACTTAGGAATTATGAAGTCACCTGTTAAGATTTTTAATTTAAAGTTGAAAATTTGAGTCATAATTTACCGAACGTAAATTTTTCACTTTAGATCAACATTTTCATAACTTTCATCACAGTTACGAAGCTGATTATTTTATGCATAAAAGTACTACTTATGAAAATTCAGTTGCAAAAAAAGAAACTCGATAAAACCCTCTACTTTTTTTTTTAGAATTTTTTTAGGTTGGTCAGGTCGAAAATTTTCAAACATTCAGAAAAAAATTCATAACTCGAAAACTATGAAAAGTCGCGGAACATACATGGGGGTGATTCGAATACCCCACGATACGAGGGACCGAAATTTTATTTTTGGACGTCAATGTTCCGGCCACCCTGTATAGTGCAGTCTATCTAGTGATTAGGGACAAAAGCGTAGAGGTAAGAGAAATAGTTTTTGTTTGTTGAAGTAAACATTTCAAAAGTCAGTGTACGTAAATCCGACTAAAACCATTTTGTGTTTAACATTACCATATTTAAACTCAGCTTACAAAAGCATTAAATTCTGAATGTGTTACATAAATTAACGACGTGTAATTAAAAATTATTGCTGTGAGCTATTATCTTTGCATAAATAATTGCCCATAATAAGATACATTAACATCAAAGACTCAAAAAACTTCCAGAAGACATGAATTACTGCATCTACGATTCGAGAAATTGATAAAGATAATGTTTAAAATACGAAATTAGATACGCTCTAAATACCGTTTATTGCCACAAATTACTCTTGTAACCGTTTTCCGTACAGCCACTATAACAACTGTCTAACAAAAAGATTTGATGCCGAAATGATCGTAGGAACAGTCCACAATAGGTGACACAGATCGCTAACGGCCACCGTGCCACTACACTGGCCACATATAACGAGACACATTAGTATCATATTAATGAATATAAAATGATGTACAAACCGCGTAAAAGAGCTATTCATAAGTCGAATTAAAATTGAATTAAAATGTCTGAAATGTCAAATTGCGAGGACACAAGGCTTATTAGTGACGAATGTGGGTTCGCCTCCTATCAGAACGTAGCGTAACTTGAAATTGATATTGAATGATTGTCATGCATATTACCACGTCTCGTCTGACTTAATAACTTTTGACAATCTGAATGAAACTCTTCATCAAGAGGAGAATCTTAGCAAGTGTGCACTACATGATCAGAGGGGCAATTCTCGTATTTTTAACAGCGTTCGCAAACTCATCTCAGTCTCAATCTGTCAAAAATTGTATAGCGTTTGCTTACATTTTTGACATTTGATTGTCGCGGGCGTGAGATTGCGACTTGAATTTGAACGTTTTTAGGTAGGTACGAGAATTGGCCTTCTGATATCTCAAATTAATAGCGTCCACTATATCAGAGAGCTTTGAATTCACTCATAACATTCCTTCTAAAAACTCAAGATCATGCAATTCCAATGCAACAAATTCCTAAAAAAATCACCAGTTTTCATCAAATCCTATTCACACCTTGAAGTCCGGTGTGACACGCAGTCACGCTATTGGAACGACCATTCTCGTGAAATAGATGCCGCTCGGTCGCTTTGCCACTAATGACTTCCTGTATTTTTTCATACGCCAATTATTTCCTGTGGGTGAGCAAGGCGAAGACAACAATGTTTTTTTACCAATTTTTGTGTATCAAGTCCATTTCGATTTAATTTACTGGTTGTATAGGAGGTAGTTTGGGGTCTTATAACTCCATAGTTAGATTTTAACAGTTGTTGTAATGAATTGCGGGCACTCTTCAATCATAATTGAAATTAAAATGTTATAGAGAAAATCTTTTTATATGTACTAAAGACAGTACTATTTCTTCTATAACTGTAAGCATTGTAAGCTAATAAAATCTCTAGGTGTTTGATAGATAAGATAAGAAATATTTTATATTTAGATAGCCAAGCAAGCGTCAATCTTCACTATCTTTATGAATTGAAATGTCGATCTGCTCATGTGGCCTGATATCTTACAATTGAGAGGGGAATGCGATCGCCTAATACTGACTGTATCTGTTTAAAACACGGTAAATGAATTATAATAAAATCGCGGCGGTCGTCATCGGAACAAATGTGTTGTACATGTCGCCGCCCACGCTCACACTACGTCGCGCTCGCCACACTTTTTATATCCACACTTTTAAACGATTAAATTATTATTTAGAAGTAATAACGCCTCTGCCCCATTTTTTTACTTAATAAGTAGGTACCTATAAAGTCGATTGTTATAGAAATCTAATCGGTAACGCATTAGGACATCACTAATTGATTAGTATTCGAGCTGTCAAAAGTAAAATGAACGGTTGGAAAGAGTACCTACTAAGTATAATTTTATGCATAAGCATAAGCATAATCAGCCTACAATGTTCCCACTGCTGGGACACAGGCCTCCTCTCTGTGAGAAGGAGTGGGCCGTAATCTACCACGCGGGCCCAGTGCGGGTTGGTAGATGTCACATGACTTTTTATGGTTCAAAGGACATGCCGGTTTCCACACGATGTTTTCCTTCACCGTTTTGAGAGCAGTGGTGATAAAATAATTTATACAAAGTAAAGCGCCTGTCAGGGTTCGAACCTACGACCTACAACTCTTAAGTCGCGGCCGTTACCACTGCTCTCCATCATAATTTTATGTGATTTGTGTGATTCATTCTGTTGGATGATCAGCACAAGAGATATTGAGCTTGATTCGTTGTTTTAAAGACGTGTAATATGACCACTTTTTTTTTGTCAAGTAATACAAAATTTCATGTATGTCATGAAAATATATTTATTTTTATTATGTTGTATACAATGAAAACGGGCGTGACTCGTAACATTAAGGCCCCGAAGCTACGGAAGATGACATTAAAAAAATTCAAAGCAATTTACTTACAAATGACAAATAATTATACAAATTATGTATAGGTATGATTACGGCTTGTTTGTGGAATTATTTGCGATGCGTAGTGCCGAAGTGCGCACGTTTCGCTTAAGTATTTAAGGGTGGGTTTAACCGCAAACAATTATGTGTTATGGGGGAGCAATAAAATGACATGCGGTCGAGTGAAGCCGCTCTTGTTAAAACACTGGCAATGTTCCGCCATTTGGTGGCAGTTAGCTTTAATTGGGGCCCGATAATTTTGAATTAGACCAGGTGGTTTTGGTAGTATCGACATTCAATAGCGATTTTCCTTAAAGACTGAAAAAAGATAAAATTCGTACCTACTTATATATACTTACTTACCAGTTACCTGTTATTACTTTGACACCTGAGTTTTTGTCCTTCTGTGCAGGTCTCTCCAATGTTCTTCCAAGCCTTAATTTCTCTCTCTCTTCATAGTTTTGAAGGCGTTATCAGAGTTACCTGACATTTTGTGTTCTTTTCGAATATTTCTCACAGAGTTCCTCACACTTTAGGATTAAAACTTATCATCAGTAAAACCTTAGTTTGTCAAACCTTTTTAAGTTTGTGTTGTTCTGTTCGTACCCGCGTAGAGTCCGCTAAGAATACGCCACAGCAAGTTTTATTGTTTTTCACTCGTTGATCGAAGTTTCCCCGAAGTGATCCCCGAAAGGTTAGGCAGAGGTGTACCTATAGTATATCCACATTTCGCCAGTCCCATGTAAAAGTGGGCGAGCCTATTGCCATCAACCCGGCACAAATCAAAACTCCGGGCTGTTACTGAGAAATTCCTGATGTAAAAACCCAATTACACATTGCTCGACCTGGGAAATGAACCCAGAACCTCATGCTCAGCATTAGCGCTTGCGACCACTAGACCAACGAGACAACGATGTTGTTTTTGGGGTTCCGTACCTCAAAAGGAAAAAACGGAACCCGTATAGGATCACTTCGTTGTCCGTCTATCTGCTATCTGTCTGTCAGCTTGTCAAGCAAGACCCTTTATCTCAGGAACGCGTAGACGTATCAAGTTGAAATTAATATCAAATACGTAACTAACTATGGTCTCTTGGATTTCTAAAAAAATCAAAGTTCTAAGTCAATGCAATAAAAAAATACGGCCATTTTAAATGCGACATTATTTTGATACTCGCGAGTAAATCAAAACGTATAGGGCACTTCCCGTTAACCTAGAATAATGAAATTCAACATTGAAACATCTAGTAATTTCATGCCACGTTACATTAATGTGATTGCGCCGTGTAGCCCGTGAAATTCAAATTTTCTTGCGTTTTTTGCAATTTGCAGGTCCGTGTCGGGTTGTATCTTGATCAAAATATGATACGCGGAAATGAAACATATGTATTTACATAATTTTAACCGTAAAAATCATCAACACATCTCTCTAAGTTAGATTTCGTGCAGAGTCTTAGAACGAACGAAATCTAACTTCGAGAGATGTATTGATGATTTTTATGGTTAAAATTATGTAAATACCTAAGTTTTATTTCCACGTATCATATTTTGATCAAGATACAAAACGGACCTGCAAATTGCAAAAAACCCAAAAAAAATTGAATTTCGCGGGCTACCACTGCGCATCATCCTTAAGCTTCACGAAGTTACTGAATGATTTTGTCCAAGAAATTTCATTCATCCAGCTCCCTACTGTAATAAAGCCAGACAACTCTACAAGGGTTTTCAAACTTTCAGGCATAAATTTCAGTGACCTTTATTAAAATAGCCTGCAGCCTCAGCTTCTTCGCTTTAAGCAAAACAATTGACACGAGCACATAGCGATTATGTACGATATTCATGTAATGGTTGCGCGTACACATGGCGCGTTTAATGCGCCCACGGCTAGGGTTTCCATCGGTCCAGAATTGTCCAGTTTTTGGGCCTCCGTCCGTACTTTGTCCGGCCTTGTCATTTGCCGATTTGAAGGAATTTTTTTTAGAAAATAAAAATATTTTGAAAAAAGGAAGGGAAAAAGTAAAGTGTCTGGACTTATTTGCAAATGTCCAGCTTTTTGCAGTAGTTTACAAACTTAGAAATGGGAACCCTACACGACGCATGCGCAGACGACGCGCGCACGTCTTCGCAATGAAGAGAGCCGGCCCAATCGCCGCGCCGATACGTGACCACTGTGCCTACGATCCAGGATAATGCTAGGCCCCACTATGGTTGTCAGGCACATTGGACCCGACCTACAAACATTTTAAATAGTCAATTTCAACGATTTTTCCAAGAGTTTTTATTTAAATGCGTTCGTAAGCACCCCAAATAAGAACTTCTCGTGGATGTTACCTATTTTATTTTTTCTTCTTTCAGTTTTGGATTGGTTTCAGTTCTTACAGAATCATTAACCTCTTACCAACTGTTGTGTTATTCCTCTTGGTTAGCCTACCAATATACAGGGTGTAAGTGTAAACACCGTTATCCTTTTAAGGGGTCAATGTAATCATCATTATGAACAACTTTTACTATGGGTCCAAATTTGAAATCATGAAAAAAAAGTCAGCTGATCGCTACATTTTGACGAGTTAAGGCTCTTACAGACAGAGGCGATATCGCGAGCGATATTGCGATATTATCGCGTCGCAACACCGCTACGCGACACGTCGCGGGGCGATATCGCCTCTGTCTGTAAGAGCCTTTATGCAAACATACGGAACAGCAGACTATATTTTGTTTTTTGGGTTTTGGAACCTATTGTTAATTTAGTTTAGAAAAAATTGTTTTCTAGACATGTTATAAACATAATTCTTACGAGTCTAACTTGAATCTAGATTTTCACCCACATAATCATATCACCGCAAGCAACCCTAGACTTAAGACAGAGATATTATAAAATATGCTGGTGCGACGAATTAATACGTGTAAATGTCGCCTTAATATCACAAAATTGTAAACTCAATACTGCTCAGTAATGTTAAGACATGTTTCAGCTATATTCACATAATGTGTCCAGAACGATTTACTAATCATACATGTCATGTGTAGATGTAACTGAGAATCCACATGTTTCTTTAAATAATACCCACATAACAGTTCACATAAGTATAGGGTGGAATTTTTTAACCTCACCTGGAGTGTAAGTACTCTAATAGGTACTGGAGATAGCAAATTTTACTCAAAGGAAACATTCCTTTATTTTTAAAAAGAAACAAATCTGCATTCAAAGATTTACTAAAATTCTCTTGCCACACTTGGGAATCGAACCGGCTAAAATCCAAAACAATACTACCCTGCACTTTTATGACATAATCGATAAGGTCAATCATAAGGATCAAATCTCTCTAAAAAACATGATAAGTACATTAAATTAAAGGAAAACCATATTTTATATTTGGTATTTTTCAGATTTTTTTGTGACATTGTTCGTCTTGAATGTTACTTTCACGTCACAAAAAAAAAGTGAAAAATACACGTTACAAAAAAAGACATGAATTTTTGAAGCTCCACCGGCATAAAACTCTAAATAATTACAAAAACAAAAATGACTCAAAAACTACAAAAAATCGCGAATCATACATTAGGTATTTTCGAATAAGGTGGTGCTAAGTTCAGATTTTTCTTTTTGACGTCACTGTTTGGACCAACTTGTGTATGCCTGACGCTGATATTCTACTGGATCCCTGCAGTGACATACTGACGGAACTTTGGGCATACCCATATAGCATGTAACCTCAAGTTAGGCTTAATTGATAGAGTCTCAAACTTTCAGGATTATAACCACCGGCTTATTTGGATGAAAACCATTACCGTCGGCATTATATTGTGCTTTTCGTCGTAGGCAGTCAATCCGTATGTTTGGGTTTCACCTCTTTTACTTCCTTATACAAAAATACGACTATAAATTAAAATACTGGCAATACTAGCGCATAGGAGAAATTCATTTATATCTATCTATCTATCTATATAAATAAAAATCAATTGCCGAATGTATGCCTGCGCATCACTTCAGAACTGTTGCAACTAGTTGGGAAATTCGTTTTTTGTTGTGTTTGTAATATCAGGACATGGTTTGTATGTCAGATTTTTTTTGGAAAATTCACCGGAAAAGTCGGAATTATGTATGATGTTTTCATACAAAATTCCGACTTTTCCGGTAAATTTAATTGTAGTGAGTGGCCAACCATAGGTTTTGCCGATATTTGACTAACCTATTGGATAACTTTGATTGAATTTTGTAAACAGATTAAGGGCGAATTCAACCAAACTTTTATACTTACCTAGTATTTCAAGCCTTATCAAATTTTTAATTTTTCACAGTTTTCTTATACAAAAACCGTCAGACGTCAATTTTATTCTGCGGAAAAACATAAATCTGACTTTGGTTTTAAATCAGCCCTAAAAACGTCAATAGAAAAGTTATCATCGTTATATGAAGTTTAAAATATTGTCGTATCGTCGTCCTCACATTGTGCATATAGGTAAGATAACCTGTTAACCAATATCCTGTCCTAAATATTTTTTTAAGACTGAATAGAATGGAAGAGAGAACAAAATTTAGGTACAGTTATACCTACAGTTTTGGCCAGGACGTGGAAAATTTAAATTCTTAAAAAAAACAACATTCATTGACTTTTTCAGATTTCGAAACGACTCACCAAAGCGCTTGCCAATTAAAAATAGGTATACCCACTACTGAACTTAATTAATCTTACCGGCAATAATCACTTTCTAGTTTCCAACTAGGTACTTCAGTGGCATTCCCCACAATTTTCCTTATTAAAACATGAGTTTTAAGGTATCAAATAGGTAGTAACGCCACATTTAGTGTAGCCAATAATAGACCCGTTACTCATGAAGAGGAAATATTCGATAAATGAAATACCTATATTCTGGAGATTATTACAACAAAATATGTATGAATATTTACGTACATTACAGCGTAGATACCGAAAACAATGGTGGGCAATTAAAATTTTAAAATATTAACAACAGTATATCCCTAAAGTTTATAAAGGTAAATGTTAAAAAAATACATTCCTAAACATCAATTTAATTCAATGTTGGTTCAATTATATTATGTGTATCTAATGTAGGTAAAGACATTTGTACATGTAGGCCCCATTTTAATTTCCGTAATGGTTATCGTCGGTGGTCCATTGCATCGTTAATGATTAGACGATTCGTACAATAATAACGTGTTTCGCTTTCCGATCGATATTTTAATAACCACTTTGAGCTTCATGTATGCGTACAACGATTAAGATATACTTCGAAAGCTTAACATCTGAAAAATAAAGGAGGAAAGTAGAATAACAATCAACGTCCGCTGTTGTATAATTAGCTTATCTCGTGTAGATCGGCTAACAACGCGCGGTCGTGCGCGCGCGCATTGGTGAGTGCCGCGCCAATAGCCGCGCAGCGATCGCCCGTCGTTAGACCATCGATTCTTTTTGGTTATTACAATAATTCCGACACGATTGCATCTAATTGCGCTGGTTTCCGATGATCGTGGACCGAAGACAAGGAATTACGGATTATCTACGTAGGTACGTACATGAAGGCTCTTTGAAATTATAGTAGGTACCTAAGATACGGAATATTATTGGGAAATCGGAGCTTGTTGAGGGAAGCGTATTGCGTCGATAATCTTAACGCTGCCTTATTAGATATCATTTTGCGGTACGTGTTTCCCTTGCCATCGTTTGCAGCCAACAAATGCCTGTAACCCGATGGCGCGAAGTGCTCTTACAGCATGTTACATAGTAATAACAGCGCTGAAACTGGTTCAGGCGATTGCCTTCGCGTCAATTTGTGCTCGCTTGTTAAGACCGGGTATTAACAGGGCTATAGGAAATGTCACGATCCCTTTAAGGGATGATAGTAGAGGTCATATTAAGTATCAAATCACAGGTCAAAAATTAACCACCTTCGAAACCCCGAAAGGATCGTGACATGTTTCCAGTAACCCTGTATATGATTTTAGTGACTTTTAAATCTGTTATTTACACCTAATTTATGCAAAAAATGTAAGTAGGTATGTTAAACTAGAACGCGTAGCCACATTAATTCTATTGTGTTAGTAGTTATGTGAATATTTAAATATTGTAGTAAAATACTTTATGAAAATTTATTCAGGACAAACCAAAAACGATATTACTTTCAAACTACTTAAGATATTTTCTTGATTCTTTTGTATGAACAGACTACTTTATTAATTTATTATCTATAATTATATATTTTTTTCGAATAAGTATTCATATTTTCTTTACTAAACATAAATATGAAGCCGAACAGAACGGTGCTAAACGCACCGCCCAGTCGCACAAGATCACCACTTAACGCCACCCTTACCCCCTTACCTTAGGATTACCCTTTTAATCTGGATTTTGAAATTAATAGCAGCTAAATTCAGACTTGGGTTTATCGTTCCCAGAATTTAGGTAGAATCCTCCTTTCATCTCCAAATGTTTTCAAGAATGAAAACAACACCTAAATCAGCTAAAGTACCTACAGTCCATTCACAGTTATTAGTTTTCCGTACCAAAATGGTAAAAAGGAACCCATATGGTGAGACTGTCTGTCTGTGTCTGTCCGTATGTCACAGCCAATGAATTTTGAATATGGGGGTCACTTTTAGGGGGCAACTAAGAAAATTTAAAAAAAAAGTTTTGCAAACTGTAGGTACCGTGTGACATATCAAATGTGAGTATCTAATATATTTTTTTTATAATTTTAAGAAAATAGACGAAAATTGACTGAAATTGATTGAAATTCAGCCTAAAATTTTGAAAAAAAATACACAAAATAGTTCTCTATCTGTAGGTAGATTACAGGAAAACCTATAAGAAGTTTATGGTCTTAAAATAACATGGTAAATCTCTCAATATTGTGAGTACAAACTTCCATTTACAGTTGGAATGTATGGGAGAACATGTTTTTCAACTATAATGTTGAAGTTTGTTCTTGGGATAATTTAGGATAATTTCATCCCAACTATGGAACCCTTCATTGTGACACGCACTTGGCCGGTTTTTTTTTAGGCCGCATAGTTTCGTATTTTATTTTATTATAAAATACCTCTCCCCCCCCCCCCCAAATAGTACTCAGATAGGAATCATCGAACTCATTTAGTTTTAAAAAATTTGATTGACGTGTAAAAGTGTTTGTACAAACCTACTTACAGAAAATAAATCATTTATCATTTCATTTATCATTTATAGCACACTTTTTCAGAAATGGGAAAAGAACCCAACATCAACCTTATTGTAAGGAGAATAAAGATCATTGTGATTTTGACAGACTTGTCAGAAGCAGCAGCCCAACAGCAAGCGTATTGTAAGGAGAATAAAGATCATTGTGATTTTGACAGACTTGTCAGAAGCAGCAGTCCAACAGCAAGCTTATTGTAAGGAGAACAAAGATCATTGTGATTTTGACAGACTTGTCAGAAACAGCAGCCCAACAGCAACCTTATTGTAAGGAGAATAAAGATCATTGTGATTTGACAGACTTGTCAGAAGCAGCAGCCCAACAGCAAGCTTATTGTAAGGAGAATAAAGATCATTGTGATTTTGACAGACTTGTCAGAAGTAGCAGCCCAACAGCAAGCTTATTGTAAGGAGAACAAAGATCATTGTGATTTTGACAGACTTGTCAGAAACAGCAGCCCAACAGCAACCTTATTGTAAGGAGAATAAAGATCATTGTGATTTGACAGACTTGTCAGAAGCAGCAGCCCAACAGCAAGCTTATTGTAAGGAGAATAAAGATCATTGTAATTTTGACAGACTTGTCAGAAGCAGCAGCCCAACAGCAAGCTTATTGTAAGGAGAATAAAGATCATTGTGATTTTGACAGACTTGTCAGAAGCAGCAGTCCTACAGCAAGCTTGTAATATTGTAAGGAGAATAAAGATCATTGTGATTTTGACAGACTTTTCAGTAGCAGCAACCCGACAGCAAGCTTATTGTAAGGAGAATAAAGATCATTGTTATTTTGGCAGACTTGTCAGAAGCAGCAGCCCAACAGCAAGCTTATTGTAAGGAGAATAAAGATCATTGTGATTTTGACAGACTTGTCAGATGCAGCAGCCCAACAGCAAGCTTATTGTAAGGAGAATAAAGATTGTGATTTTGACAGACTTGTCAGAAGCAGCAGCCCAACAGCAAGCTTATTGTAAGGAGAATAAAGATCATTGTGATTTTGACAGACTTGTCAGAAGCAGCAGCCCAACAGCAAGCTTATTGTAAGGAGAACAAAGATCATTGTGATTTTGACAGACTTGTCAGAAGCAGCAGCCCAACAGCAAGCTTATTGTAAGGAGAATAAAGATCATTGTGATTTTGACAGACTTGTCAGAAGCAGCAGCCCAACAGCAAGCTTATTGTAAGGAGAACAAAGATCATTGTGATTTTGACAGACTTGTCAGAAGCAGCAGCCCAACAGCAAGCTTATTGTAAGGAGAATAAAGATCATTGTGATTTGATAGACTTGTCAGAAGCAGCAGCCCCACAGCAAGCTTATTGTAAGGAGAATAAAGATCATTGTGATTTTGACAGACTTGTCAGAAGCAGCAGCCCAACAGCAAGCTTATTGTAAGGAGAACAAAGATTATTGTGATTTTGACAGACTTGTCAGAAGCAGCAGCCCAACAGCAACCTTATTGTAAGGAGAATAAAGATCATTGTGATTTGACAGATTTGTCAGAAGCAGCAGCCCAACAGCAAGCTTATTGTAAGGAGAATAAAGATCATTGTAATTTTGACAGACTTGTGAGAAGCTGCAGCCCTACAGCAAGCTTGTAATATTGTAAGGAGAATAAAGATCATTGTGATTTTGACAGACTTGTCAGAAGCAGCAGCCCAACAGCAAGCTTATTGTAAGGAGAATAAAGATCATTGTGATTTTGACAGACTTGTGAGAAGCTGCAGCCCTACAGCAAGCTTGTAATATTGTAAGGAGAATAAAGATCATTGTGATTTTGACAGACTTGTCAGTAGCAGCAACCCGACAGCAAGCTTATTGTTAGGAGAATAAAGATCATTGTTATTTTGGCAGACTTGTCAGAAGCAGCAGCCCAACAGCAAGCTTATAATATTGTAAGGAGAATAAAGATCACTGCGAAGGAGGTCAGACAGGCAGTCGCTCCATGTAAAATACTGGTATTCAGCTGCATCCGGTTAGACTGGAAGCAGGCTAGGCAGATTGATATCGAGTGAGCATGCTGTCACCTGCCGGTGAACCCGATGCCACGATTTTTAAATGATTTAGGCGATGTGGAGCTCTCTCCTACCCGAGCAGGTCTCTCGGTTTTCTTCCTACTACATAATTCCACAATTTTTCCTTCAATAAGATCAATGTCACAGAGGTTTTTGTCAAAAGTGGTAAAGCATTTTCGAGGTCGGCTATACATTGATATCTAAAAAATAAATGGGCATCAAGCTGCTATTTTGTGCTCTCTATGTAAACTTTTAGCAAGGATGAATAAATGATGTGATGTTTCTCTATTAAGTCAGTGATAATATACTCCTATTACCTAATCAATTATATCATTCCTTTACAATTTCATAGATATATTTTTTTTTATTCTTCCTACAGTTGCTCTAAAATCTGATATGGTGATTAGTAAAGCGGCTAGATATTGTTTTACTTTCTGTTGGCTTTCCCAAAATTTTCACTTCCCTTTATATCCAGCAGGAATCAGAAAAGAGCGTAGTTAATCAGTTTCACCCAATAATATTTTAATATCACTTTACCAGTGACTTCGGCCGCATAGATTCGAACTTTCCCATACAAAGTTTCATCCTTTTTACATTTCTTATTTTCGAAAATCTTAAAACACATTCATGTTTCTGCACCGAAACCCTAAACACAAATTTTCAAAGATTTACTTATAAAAAATTACGTAAGTATTTACATATTTGCTATTTCATACAATCATATTATCTGCTATTTTACACTCATATGGAACAATATCCAAAAATCCTGAAAAACTTGTTTCGCTGTTTTAATCAAAAACCCAAATATCAAATTTCTTTTATTTTACTCAAAAACTACGCATTTTCATACAAACGACATCTATTACTTCCCCCTTTGGGGTAGAATTTCCAAAAAATCCTTTCTAGTGTCATAGGTACCTATGCCACAAAAGGAACATAGACCTAGGCTTTGTGTTGATGAATCGGTCAATCAATCGGTGTAGTTAGATTGTTGAATGTGGCCTCCTTTTATTATAGGTACCTACTATTAATACATTGACAAACACAACTAGTTCAAGCTGCTCTCTGAAACCTATGCCTTTTTTCAGAATCTCTAATCAGAAATGCCTTAACTTCTCCCGAGAAAACGTTAGTTAATTTGCAAGAAGCAGAGAGATATTAGCATGCCAGTCGAGCTCTGACTTAATAGCACTAAGACGGCAAAGCTTCGACATTACCCGGCGTCAAAGGAACCTAACTGTCAACTAACTGCTAATTAACTACGTCTACACTGGCGCGTGGGGGCATCAACTTCCCACAGACTGCACAAAGTGCACACACACACACCTCCACACCGCAAACTATCAAAACCCGAAGCCATCCGAAAACTTAATCTTCTTTAGAACATACAAAAACAGATAGTTAGGCTCTCTAACGTTCAGAAAATCATAACAATAGCTCTTAACATCAGCATCAATTTAGCAACGGAAGCTCACAAACTACGGCTCGCAAAGGTTTTAGTAATGTTTTTACCGGCGTTTTATAGCCTCATCGCTAGATGGAATGGAAGCGTCGTACATAATCAAACCACATGCGGGGCAGTAATTGCCTCTATATTCAAAGACCCCGCTCACATCACGCCGTATAATGACAAAAATAGTCCAAAAAATACCTCCGCATATGAGATATTTTTTTCAGAGTTCGCGCTCTCATACGGAGCTAAATTACGAAATAAAAGATTAAGTTAAAAGATCAATAAACTTAATAAATGATCTCAATAATTGTTGTATTACGGACACAATGGAGCGGCGTCGTGAAACGTCATTAAGGCGCGAACATCATTAATTTTATTCGCGGCTTTCTGACGTAAAGGCAATGGCGTCTGTCAGATTTGAAAAGCCGCGCAGCCGCCACCTGTTGGTAGCGCGGTGAATTAGACATTAAACCCCGCGGCGCGCGTTCCACTTGATACTGCCACTGGAATGACTTGCCACTAAATTGAAGGACCATTCAATCGTAGAAAACACGCGTTTATAATATAAGAAAATAAAATTATTCATTTAGACTGCTCTTTGTTAAGCTCATACCATAGAACTCTTCTGCAATCATTTTCTGTGCAGACGCAATAAGAAGTAGGTAAGTAACAATTTATGTGTTATTCGATTAGGTATCAATCTATCAAAACCGTCTTCTTAATTAGATAAAGCTTTGTTTCTATTAACCATTCGTTATAGTTAACTTTTGTAATTCATTCTATTTATTCGAGGCATCAATGTGGAACCCAAAAAGATGGCGGCCAAAAAAGTTGGAGCCGCCTCTTGAGATTAGATTTCTTTTTGGTAGCTAATTGCGTTTTATCAAATTAAAGCTATTCTGCCCGCGGCCGAAGCGAAAATGATTGATAATGTTTGACGAACAGCGGTCCCACTAGTTTTACAGAATAAACTGTTTTGATTCATATTAATGTTTGCCATTTGTCTCGTAGATCATCCCCGGGCAAAGATGGTTTGATTTGTCGTTTTATAAATGATGAAAATTAAATTTTAGTATTCAGAACGCCTAAGGGCGCAGCAAAAAGCAATAAATACGTGTTTGACGCCTTCAAACAGAGCTCTACATGACTGTATGATAGAGTTTTAGGTACTAGCGTTGAAAACTCGATTTGTATAATGTAACATAAGCGATATTATATTTTTTTGATAAAAGTGATGGTGCCATGGTATATGAGAGGCAGTGCACTGATTGGTGGAAAAACTATTAAATGTTATTTTATGTAAATCTTCAAATGTTGTTGGAGAAGTTGACCGGTAGCCAGATAAAGCCTCAGGCTATAATATATAATATATGTACCGAAATCTTGTAGCTACCGGTCTAGATATTACATTAGTGTATCGTATTTTTTATCTGAGCTCTTCTTTTTATTATACCTCTTACATTTTAATATTGAGAAACTGATTGTCCTAATTGCTACAGTTTTTGTGTTGATACTTCATTATAAAATCTTCGTTTTATTGTTACATGGGATGGGAGGTGTTTTGGCAACGTTTTTGCCGGAGACAAACGGATAGACTATGTATTATAACTAAGTCGGTAGACACTTGGGTATGTATTAGGTATAGACAACTAATTTTATTGTAAAATGAATCAACGAGGATCCTATTATGGCAAAAAGCAGATAGGCGCGTCGTGACGATCTGCGGCAGCCTTTAAGCTTGATTAGGCACCTACTTACGGACATACCTTACTTTTTAGTTTGTATACAAAAGGATACAGACCTATCTTTGCGTATAACCGGTTATTCAAGCCACCCTGTAGCACAATAATCGCGTCACTTTGCACCCGTTCCTTCAGCCTCACTTGGGCTGCGCGGGCGCGGGCAGCCGGCGCGGGCGGTCAGAGGGCAGCGCAGCCTCGTCTGGCATCATTTCAATCATTAAGAAGTTCGGCGGCAGACACAAAGCGGTGATTGATGCACCGTTTACCAGCCGCGGTGGCACCGACCGGTAAAAAACGACGCTTAATTAACTCGTTTGGCACCGCCGCTCATTAGAATTATTAATCAAACCGAGGCGGGGCGATAGCGCGAGTATGATGTATTGAGCTTTGATTACATTAACGCATTTGGCCGGCAGTAATTAAAACCACGCCGGGATGTCCGCGGATGCCGATGAACAAAAGAGCTGGTGGTTTAGACAACGTCAATTATAACAGTTTTAATGGAAGCAGAAGAAAAATGATTTCGCTAATGCAGGTGCCTTCGCCTACGATTAGATTATCACCTGCCCATGCGATGCAACCGAAATAGGGAAACATCTTGTTTTCTATTGATCCAAGTTGTTCATAGAGGCAAAAGAAAGCATGTTTGACCTGTGACTGTGATCGTCATGTGATGGAGTAAAGATTTGATCGAACGGTGGCCAAGGTCAGGCCAAAAGATTATCACCTGCTTAAAAACGATGCAGTTGAAATATAGAAAAACATTTTGTTAGGGTTCCGTACCAAAATGGTAAAAAAGGAACCCTTATGGTGTGACTCAGTCTGTCCGTCTGTCTGTCTGTCTGTCTGTCTGTCTATCACAGCTGGATATCTCAAGAACTACTAATGCTATCAACTTGAAATTTGGAACAGTTTTAGATGACATTTACCCAACTATTTTACAAACAAGAAAAAAGTAAAAATATTTATATTTTATTTTGTAACAGGGACTGAAAGGGGGTCTTGAAAATTCAAAGTGGGGCTACTATGGAATGTGGGGTATCATTTAAAAGAACGCTGTTTGCACATTCTCAAACATTTTTTTATTTTTTTTTAGAGCCCATAGTTTTCGTGTTTTGATGAAAAATGTAAAAAAAATACCGTCCGTCCCCCTTATCTCCGAAGTTTGCAAAGATAAAAATCTGAAATTATTCTGTGTGATAGAAGTTTATGTAAAAATTACAGGAAAAATAAAACGATGTCTCTAAATATAGCACTCTTTTCACACACACGCACACTTTCAGAAATCGGAACGGAACTCTCGGTGCGCGAGTCCGACTCGCTCTTGACCGGTTTTTTTTTCTATTGGTCCAAGTTGTTCGTAGAGGCAAAGGTACAAGCATGATGTTTGGCCTGTGACTGTGATTCTCAGTATAAAAGCACGGAGATGACCGGTGGAGTAAAGATTTGATCGAACTGTGGCCAAGGTCAGGCCAAAAGATTATCAGCTGCTTAGAAACGATGCAGTTGAAATAGGGAAACATTTTGTTTTCTATTGGTTCAAGTTGTTCGTAGAGGCAAAGGTACAAGCATAATGTTTGACCTGTGACTGTGATCCTCAGTATAAAAGCGCGGAGACGGCTGATGGAGTAAAGATTTGACCGAATAGTGGCCAAGGTCAGGCCAAAGAAACCAGCACCCTAATTGCATAACACACTATCAGTCAACATCTGAATCATTTTAAAGCAAATTGTTAATTCATTGCTTCATATGTTCGAAAAATTTTTCTGCTTGACAACGTAAATAACGCAATGAATGTTGGTAAGTGGCAAAATGAAACCGACTCCGAATGATAGTGTGTCCTGCTTCGGGGACATTGCGTACAATGTCCCCGAAGCAGGACCGTCCAAAAGCGCGTTGGGTTGACGATATCGTCAAAGTCACGGGAAACACCTGGACGCACGGAATCATCACGGAATATAAATAAACATTGCTAAAAGAAGATATAATTAAAAATAAGATAACTGTGAAAATAAGATAACTGTGAAAATAAGATAACATTAACAACTACCAATAAACTTCTGTTATGAATGCACAATGTTTTGTATGTAGCCAATCTCATGCGAATCTATATTTTAGTCTATAAATAATAATAAAAACATTTAATATGAGGCATAATTCTACTGCCCGTTAACTTGAACATAAAGATATAAATCGTTAAAGAAAACCTTTTCCTATTTGTACTTAATTGCTCTGATGGCGTCTTTTGCGATATTAGAAGTATTAACAAGTAATTATTTGATTGTATCTGCGCTAAATTTATTGTTGCCCACAGACCGTGAGAGACATTTAAAAGGCAAATAGATAACGCCATAAAATGTAAAAAGCTTCAAGTATCTAAGTATTTTACTTTTCAATAATTTTATGGCTTTATCATTACTTGGGATGTTTGTGCAGTATCGCACTGATGGTTTTCATGTCATCGCGTCATCCGCAAGAAAACTGTAGGTATCCCTGATCTGCAGAATGCGTGGCAACTGCAACGGAATTCTGAAAACTGTAGCAAATAGATCTCTTCTCCGCTATGGAGATCTTTTAATTTTATGTTAATTTTAATTTTATTTAAATGTGTTTTAATTTTATTTTATTTAATTTAACTAGCTTTTGCCCGCGGCTTCGCCCGCGTGGATGTCGGATCGCATTGCCTGCCCGCGCTATTACTTCGTTTTCGCTTAGCGTTCTTTCTGACATTTTTTCTTCTTCCGACACCTAAGGGTCCTAGAGTGATGTTAAGGGTCCTTGAGTGTTGAGTGTTGAGTGTTGTGTGTGTGTGTTTGTTGTGATGTGATATGCTTATAGTCTTCCTTAACAATTGGGCTTATCAAATGCAAAAATAATTATTAAGTCCGACTGTTAGTTCCAGAGATTAGGGCGTTCAAACCAACCAAAAAAAGTGTGTGTCAGCTCCGACGGGAGTTTACTTCTGTTTTTGTGCCGTTTCGAGTTTCCGACTTTCTATTTTTCGGTCATTTCTGTCGGGCTGGGTTTCTTCAATGAATCAGTGCTATACAAATAGCAACTTTAAGGTGTAAGGGCACTCGTCCCCCCTCTCCCTCTTACTTCTCCTCCTCTCACTCTAACCACCTCTCACTCTCCCCTATCATCCCCCTCACTTCTCCCTCCCACCCCCTCACGCTTCCCAATCCCTCTCCCTCTCATACCCTTCACCACATCCCTTTCCCGCTAACCTCCCCCTCCCCATCACCCTGTCCCACACCCCCTTCACCGCTTTCCCCTCTCCGTCTACCTACACTAACTCCTCCCCTCCCCCTCTTTCCTTCTCCACACCCACTACACCTCCTCCCTCACTACACCCTCGTATCGCTCTCCCCTTCCCTCCATCATCCTCCCCTTTCCCTCCTCACCACCCCTCCCCTCCCTCTCACCACACCCTCCTCTTCCCCTTTTCCTCCTCATGATAGCCACGACATTCATCAAATTCCTCATCACCCCTCCCCTTCCCCTTTCCCTCCTCACCACCCCCTACCCTTCTCCCTTTCCCCTCTACCCTTTTCTCTGGGGGAAAAACTATTAACGACAAACTTTATTACTTGCTTAGGCAAATATTTGTGCAAAGTTTCAAATTATTTAATCAAACATTTTTCATATAAACTATATTCCCTGTTTTCACACCCACAGGGATGGAATTTTAAAAAATCGTTTAGGGTATTTCCGTAACTTGACTGAAAGATTATTTACACAAATTTTCGAGTTAATCAAGCCCCGCAGTAAAAAACTTTATAATTTACTTAGATAAATATTCATGCCAAGTTTCAAGTCTATTAACTCAAGGAATAAGATTTTTCATACAAACTTTCATCCCCTATTTGTCCCCCTTAGGGATGGAATTTCCAAAAATCCTTCCTTAGTGGATGCCTACACTGTATAAGTCTCTAGGTCCAGCGGTTTGGGCTGTGCGTTGATATATCAGTCAGTCAATCAATCAGTCAGTCAGGACTTTGAATTTTATATACAGGGTGATTTTTAAATGACCAGCCAAATTTTCACAGGGTGTTCTACCCATGAATATGAACAACTTTCACTATGGGACCAACTTTGAAATCACGAAAAAAAAACCAGCGGTTTCCTACAAAAGTTCAATACCTACTCGATCAAAATGTATGAAACAGCTGATATTTTTTTTGCGATTTCAAAGTTGGTCCCATAGTGAAAGTTGTTCATATTCATGGGTAGAACACCCTGTGAAAATTTGGCTGGTCATTAAAAAATCACCTTGTATATTAGGTGTAAAAAAATTAACTGCAAGAACTTCGTCCACATACTCGACATCGAAAAACAAACACATTACAAAAAAAAATTTTCGCGGAATCGCGAAAAAAAAATCAGCTGTTCAATACATTTATGTTCGCATAATTCGTCAAAATGTACTGAACAGCTGATTTTTTTTTCGCGATTTCAGGTTTGGTCTCATAGTAAAAGTTGTTCATAATGATGAGTACAATGACCCCTTAAGAGGTTGTGGGTTACTTATTTTACACCTTGTATAGATAGATAGATGTGTGACGACATAAATGAAAATAACAATATATTCGTAATGATTGACATCTATAGACACATTTAGAGACAAAAATCAAGAACTGTACAATACATACCTATGATCCACAATAAACTTTTGATTGATTGATTGATTGATTGATTGAAAATATTTTTGGCCAGCTTTTAGGTTCAAATACCCGTATGTGCGGCGCGAGGCGTGTTCGTACTCTGATAGAATAGCTTAACAAATGTTCGCCGTGATTTTGACATAACTTTTTCATTTATGAACCGATTGACATGAAATAAACACTAAATGTTAAGTGAAGCTTACTACAGTATATTAGTGAAAACCGCATGTAAATCGAATAAGCCGTTTCTGATATTAGCGTGCACAAACACACAGACACACAGACAAACCGACAAACAGATAAACAGACAAAAAAAAAATTAACTACAATCTCGGGTTCGGCATCGATATAATAACAACCCCTGCTACTTTTTTTTTATATATTTCCATTGTACAGACACCACTTTTCTACAATTTTATTATATGTATAGATATAGATAGAAGATTACATTTATTTGAAAAAGTCAATCTGCCTAGACTTTTCCCAACTATGTTGGGGTCGGCTTCCAGTCTTACCGGATGCAGCTGAAGTAGGTATTTTACATGGAGCGACTGCCTATCTGACCTCCACAACCCAGTGACTGGATAATACGATACCCCTTGGTAAGACTGGTTGTCAGACTTTCGGGCTTCTGACGACTCGTAATGACTGTCAAAGATCCACAAATAACAACCAGGACCAACGGCTTAACGTGCTTTCCGAGGCACGGAGGAGTCTCGGTACCTTTACCTTACTTTTATTTGAAAAAGACTCCCAGCCAATTGGTATTTAATTAGATTAGTTTAGAGCATGTTGTAGAAAATATAATTAAGTAGGTTGTAAGCTTAGGTTGTAAGTATGTCTATAATGCGTTTAGGTATACTTAGTTTAATGAATGTTGAATCTTTCATTGATCATTCAATTTTATTGTATTTTTTTTTCTTAATGTTCATATACTCGTACCTATTTCAATCTACACATAAAACAACAAAACGCTACGTTTGAATGGATTTCCGTCTTTCATCACTTCATAACTGCTGAAAAGATAAGAATTGAGATACTTAGGTCCGTATTACAGAAGGAAACTCAAGCATTGATCTTTGTTTAAATCTAGTTTCAACCAATCAAATCTAGTTTTAAGTAATGCTTGAGTACCTATTGAGTGACGTTCTGTAATACGGACCTTAGTAAGAATTCTGAAAATGTAGGTACTAGGTATGGAGTTGGACACATCATGAGTTTGAAAACATGGTTTGCAACATTTATTAACCATTTTTTCAAACTCATGATGTATCCATACCTAATACCTACCTAGCCTACCTAGTAGGCTGATATCCGACTTGCAAAATGGGGTAGCCAATTAATTCAGCCATCCGTACATATACAAAAAAAAATATACCTATGGTAACCACTCTCCATTCTGAATACTTCATTACCCATTACTGTTTTATATAAACAGCATTATCACGAGAGCTTTCTTCAGTTCTACAAGTATATTCATACGTCGTGTTGTGCTGATCCCCTGGTGGCCCAGCGGTGGGCGTGATGTCCCGGCGAGGCGCGATCTAATCTCCGAAGATAACCGAGCCACATAAACTAGCGGCTACGCTGCGCTGACGCACCTTACTGAATGTAAGTACGAGTGGGTACTGGAACATTTAATACTGCTTTTTATATTCTGGATAGAGTATTGTGTGTTTTGATTAGTCGTAAGCTGAGTCGTTGTTATTTCCGAAAGAGTTCTATTATAGCCTTTAGGAGAACGAAGAAATGCATTAGTGCGATCACTCAAGTACCTATACTTCATTGTCATTTGCACGCTGCAGTTGTCATAGAGAAAATTACTTAGGTATATAACTACATTATTCCCCAGAGGTCTAATTGTGTGCTCTGTTACACCTACATATGTAAGGAACTTTTAATTTATAAATAAATAATAATATTACATTACTTTAATATTACATTAGGTTTGTATGTTGGTCTTTTTAGGATTCCGCACGTCCGATTGAAAATAACCCTCATAGGATCACTCGTGTGTGTCTGTCTGATGTCACAGCCGTTTTGCTCCGAATGTAATAGACAGATTAAGTTGAAATTTGGTATACCTACGTATGAATTTCTGTGAATTTTGAATAGGTATGGGAAGACAAATAAGAAAATTAAAAATAAAAGTTTTGAAACTGTACCGTGTATCCTACACTAATATTATAAAGGTGAAAGTTTGTGAGTGTGTGTGTTTGTGTGTGTGTGGGGGTGTGTTTGTATGTTTGTTACTTCTTCATGCTCAAACGGCTGAACCGATTTGGATGAAATTTGGTATGTAGGATAGCTTATACCCTGGATTCTCACACAGGCGTTTTATCCCGGTCTCCTCGGCTGAAACCGCGAATCAAATAGAAGGATTTACTGAGAGGGTCTCAGATATATATTTTTAATAATTTTAACATTATAGTTTTAAAATAGGTATTTACTCAACTTGGATACGAGGCTTTTGCTTACATTGCATGTGTGTACTTTGTCATTTTTATTTTTTTTGTAATGTGCGTTTTATTTGTGTAGAATAAACAATTTTTCTTTCTTTTTTTTATCATTCATAGTTATTTAAGAAAATAAATGAAAATATACCATTCCCACCCTTAATATACGAAACTACTGAGTCTAAAATGTTGAAAAAACGACAGAAAATAGTTCTACACTTATAGGATTACAGGAAACCTTAAAAGAAGTCTATGGTCTTAAAAGAACATATCTCTATCTTGGAATGTATGAGAGAACATTTTTTACAACTACCATGTTTGTTCTTGGGATAAATTCATTCCAACTACGGAACCCTACATTGTGCGTGGTCCGTTACGCACTTGGCCGGATTTTTAAATACTGACTTAAGTATACAGGGTGGCATGGTCATCCACGCGCAAACTGTAACCATAAATTCAGCACATGATTCTAGACTCCTAGCGTAAAAAATTTTTCTTCGATTACCAAAAAAAAATCTGCTGTTTCATAGAAAAGTGACCTACGCGGTCCAAAGGAATGAAACAGCATTTTTTTTTAAATAAAATAAAAAATTATTTATTATGAAAATTTTCAACGCAGAGAGATCCAGAATCATGTATGTATGTACTGAATCCATGCCGAACAGGTTGCGCGTCGATGTCCCTGCCGCGTATATAGAAATGCTACTTCAGTACGTCCCCTCAGGCGGAGACGATAGAATCATTTCCAGGCGTAAAAGACGCGTAAATGCTAATTCCGCGTAAATGCTATTGAAGCATTTACGTGTGTTTAACGCCTGGAAATGCGCTAACTCTAGGTATTCGTCTCCGCCTGAGGGGACGTACTGAATTAGCATTTCTATATACCTACGCGTCCCTGCCACCCTGTATATTACATCAATTTTGTCATGAGTCTAATAAAAATTCAAGATAAAGTATTGATTAATTACGTAAGTAATCACAACAAATATTAACCTATAAGGCAAGGCCACCAGGCTACCTTTTTTTTTTTTTTTTTTTTTTCTTTTTGAGGGTGGGAAATCATCGAATAACTTCTCCCGCTCTGGGTGGAGCGGGAGGGCGTGTCAGACTTTTGCTGACTAAAACCCACCCGTGTTCCTTCAGTTGCCTATGCCAGGGCCGCGGTAACCCCTTCAGACAACCCGCGACCCCAGCGGCGTCAGCCCTATTGGGCCCCGTCACTTGCTGACGTCTCTTTGAGGCGCGCGTGGAACACAACGCGCCGTCGACTCGGGCCTGGTCCTTACCGGACGGCGAGCTACCCGCTGCTCACCGTCCGCAGGCCCGCGCCTACGGTGGCCGGAAATCGCCCCGCGATTCCCGCCGCCCAGGGCGTCTCCTGCGGCGACTGAGGGCGTGAGGCTGCCTCTCCCTCACGCGTTCCGCCTCCTCCTTCGCGAGCATCACTGCTTCGCAGAAGGAGGTGACGGCCTCCCATGCACTCTCGCTCCGCACCATGGCCTGGACCAGGCTCGGACGCGAGAGATCGCCGCCGCCGATCGCCTCCGTGAGAACACGGCGGTGCTCTGCCCAAGCCGGGCAGACCTCCACTGTATGCTCCACCGTGTCCTCCGGGCGATCCACACAATGATAACACCCGGGCGTTTCCTCCCGCCTTATGCGAAACAGGTACCTCCCGAAACAACCTAAGGCATCTTTCTTATAACAAATTGTTTACTAAAAAAATTACCGATATTAAACAAATTCAATCAATCAATCAACTCAGCCTATCGCAGTCCACTGCTGGACATAGGCCTCTCCCAGGCTGCGCCACAACACCCTGTCCTCCGCCTTCCGCATCCAGTCTGTCCCAGCCAACTTTCTAAGGTCGTCGGTCCATCTAGCTGGGGGCCGTCCCACACTACGTTTGCCGATTAAATAAATTGGTTAAGCATATTACAATTCACTATTCACAAATTAATAAAACAATCATCGAAAGCGCATAACGTTAACATGAAACAACAACATCATGTTACCA
This sequence comes from Cosmia trapezina, assembly GCA_905163495.3. NCBI lineage: Eukaryota > Metazoa > Arthropoda > Insecta > Lepidoptera > Noctuidae > Cosmia > Cosmia trapezina. Next base: position 22,612,256 of record LR991022.1, read on the forward strand.
TCTAATTTGAATTCAGTAATTTTTAGAAAGTTCCAGTCTATGTGTGTCAATAAATTGGTTGATTGATGACACAGTTATTAGCTACATTTTATAAATTAGACACGCGTATGTGTGTAGGTAAATGAGTGTAGCACCTAATAATAGATTTAATGAGCGCACTCGACGTCCAGCGTTGATTTATTGTCCAATATAAATTGGCAATGGAGTAACGAAACGCTCTTATAATTGGTTATGCGTGCCTTGTTGAGTGTTACTAATTTCTGCCAGGCTCTATTTCCCAGAAGTTATATGGTTGACTTGGAGAACGCAACTTGCTACTGTGAATAAAACAATAACTAGGTACTTACATCTTTCAGATGAAGTCCTCTTTCCTCCTTCAATTTTGCTTACGAAGCCGAACTTTTGTTTAATATTATATAGATAATATTAAACAAAATAGTTTATAGAATTGATAAAGATCTGTAACAATTCTTAATTTCTAACACCGCGTAAAATAGTTAATAATTTATTTTTAGTGAAACGTATCTTTATATGATATTATACAAGCATAAACATATAAAATTATGTACAAGTATGTAAAGAAAAACGGTCAAGAGCGAGTCGGACTCGCGCACCGAGGGTTCCGTTCCGATGGCTGAAAAAGTGTGCTATTTAGAGACATCTTTTTCCTGTAATTTTTACATAAACTCCTATCACATAGAATAATTTCAGATTTTTCTCTATGCAAACTTCGGAGATAAGGGGGAACGGTATTTTTTTTACATTTTTCATAAAAAGTAGAAAACTATGCGGCAAAAAATAAATAAAAAAAATGTTTGAGAATGTACAAACTGTGTTCTTTCATATGATACCCCACATGCCCTAGTAGCCCCACTTTGAATTTTTAAGACCCCCTTTCAGTCCCTGTTGCAAAATAAAACATAAATATTTTTATTTCTTTCTTATTTGCAAAATAGTTGGGCAAACGTCATCTAAAACTGTTCTAAATTTCAAGTTGATAGCTTGATATTATTAGTAGTTCTTGCGATATCTTGCTGTGACAGTCAGACAGACAGACAGACTGAGTCGCACCATAATGGTTCCTTTTTACCATTTTGGTACGGAACCCTAAAAAGGGGAAGAGCTCATTGGGATTCAAAAAAAAAAACGTACGCATCGCTGTCATGGGAAAAATTAATTTGGTCGAGAATGTGGTGCTTAATTTCGCTGAAATATTCGGATGACTTTAATATTTAATTCGACAGAGAAACAAAAGATGGGGGCTTTTAAGTCTGCGCAACGTTAACGCAGCGACTACCAAATCCTACGCGATGACTACGCGTGCCTACGCTGCGTCTGCACTACTCTAGCGTAGCGGCTACGCGGGCCTACACAATGCCTACGCCGGCTACGACGCCTACGGCGCGCCTACGCTGGCCGCCGGGTTCGCAATGCTGGCGTTGCGTCTACGCGACGTCATGTGACGCCTACCTGACAACTATGTGGTACCTCCGTTACTTCTGACTAACACCTATGCTGGCAAACGCCTTGTGTTAATGTTAATGGTGGGTACCAGGAAATCGTGTTATGGGTTTTGGATAGTTTATATAGAAAACTTAAAGTAGTAGCCACGAAAAGCTAGCTCAAGAGTTTCACCAGCAAGTGAAAAAATCGAATGAAGGACAAACCTGGTAACTTCTTATTTACGCCAAACTTACCAAAACACGGCAATGCTTTTTGCACGTTTTTAGTGATATTCATTTTTTTTAATCAATCATCTACAAAGTTTATCCTCAATCCGATTTTTTCACCGACTGGTGAAACTCTTGAGCTAGACAGACGTTGTTTTTCGTGACTTTAAGTTTTCTATATAAACTTATCCAAAACCTATACCACGATTTCCTGGTACCAACCTTTTTACTACTTATATCGTAGCCATAGATATTAGAAAGAAGGAGATGTGCCCAGTATGTTAAAATGTATTGGAACCCTGTGTCTCCACTTTGTCCCTTTGTCACTTTCATGATTTTAAAGACAAATACTGCCCTGATAAGCTGAAAAGCGCTAACTCAATCAGAGTAAGTTTTGAGAAAAACTACTTTTTGTGAATCGATTTTTCCCACCTTCAAACGGGGGTTAAAACTTCTTAGTGGTTTATTTTAATGTTTTAAATTTGATATCACTATTTGGCTTATAAATACCATTAGATGCGAAATTATTCTAGCTATTGAATGGTATAAAAAAACTAAAAGTGCGTATCTCAGAGATAGCGCCTTTCGGCTTAGCAGGGCAGAATAGGTACGGTAAAATACTTGTACTTACATAATTATGGAAAGTGATTCCATGAATTACAATAGTTTTTGTTTTGGCTTCGGTTTTTACAAGAAACCACTGAACAACACGGCAATCTTATAAATTATGTGACCGTGGTCACAGTTGAAAGCGCAATAGTTCGCGGAGACGGCCGGCCATTTGACTATGAACGGCTCATACTGAGCTTGTCGCGCGGACACAGATTCGCCCCCTTGCCACTTCTCCTGTTTTATAAATTTCTATGATCGTAGCATATAACCTACTTACCTACGCTGCGATTGTAGCCTTGAGATATAATTATCTTGATTTGCCTAGATTTTGACCTTCCTATTAACCGTCTGATTATGCTGAAATCCTTAATATGAATTTGCTATGTATGAACTAATATTTAATCATTTATGCCCACACAACACTGAATAGAATAAAATACATAAATAAGAAGAGCACAAAGGTTCTAGACTTCTAGTATATTCATAATGGAACATCCACTTCTAGAATTCTGGTTAAAGTCTTCTTAAAGTAAACATAATTATACTTAACAATAACTTATACGACTTTCTTGAAATCAAAAGAAACGACAGATGTCACACTTCGTGCAAGGCAACAAAGGATGGTAATCAAATGTTCGATACAAGAAGCGCGTGCGTACCTAACCGCAACCCCATGCGAATCCTTACTATATTCACAGGAAAAAGTACTTTTACTCGTTAACATAGAATGCAATTTCGATTGCGGTGACAATGGTAACAATTCGCAAGCAGTTGATGGATAAACGCAAAACAAAGGAAACGCGCTTGTCTTTGTCTTTAACCACACAGGAGGTTTCGAAAAGCTTGTGGTCCAACGGTAACACAACACTTATGATGTTTTAAGCATTTCGCAATGCAATAATCATTATTTAAACAGCATTAAATATTCCATGCCTGCATCATCTTAAAATAATGGACAGAATATTGATTGTTACCAAATAAAATCTTGCTCTTACTAATAAAGGTAATCAAGATTCTATGATCTTTATCAGTTGAATGTTGCAAAATCTTTACATATTTAGGAACTGCTAGCGATAGGTGCTGAAAACCCTATTTACCCATTATACCTATGCCAAATTGTGCATACCTTTTATTTCTAACGAATTAAGATTCATGAAGAAAAATATACCTACAGTGGATTCGCACCATACTGCTGTGTTCTACAATATTGCTAAAAATTTTCCACAAGTCACAAGCCTAACTGTTAATCCTCTCAAAATAACAGGATAGATGGGCCAATCTCCTGCGTCACCAAATCATGTTCCTGCTAAAAGTGGTGAGGATTGATTAGTATTATCGCATTACGAGGAATTGTCTCGTCTCGCTGAGGACGCAGACGGGAAGTGGCTGTTTATTCTGTTTACCGTGCGGTCATCGCGACATCAACGCTCGCGTCGCAATGATCGGTGGATGAGTTTTTTTTTTGTTCTGGATTAAATCTTGTGTGAGAAAACTTAAAAATCAAATATACGGGAAAGGGAGTTTTCCTTACAAAGGCAATCTCCACCATGTAAGTATCAATACAGCAATGTGGCTGGATTCGTAATCTTACAAGTAGAGACTGTGACTATTCTATTTTCATGTGTTCCATCTCAGTCGTCGCCGGCCGCTGTGGCGCTGCTTGGGAAAGCCTAAACCACAGTATAAATATGTACAGTAGGGAAACTACGAACAAATGTACGAAACGGCACACACAGAGACGCGCGCATCGACGAGACTGATTAATAGGTACTAACAGCACCGCGACTATCGCTTGGGGCCTCGTCGGTGCGTGCGTCTGTGTGAGTGTGCCGTTTCGACCGTAGTTTCCCTACTGTACAATGTTGATTGCCTAAGCCCAGCAGACAGCAGTGACGACATTCGGCTAAATGATGATGAATTTCACGGAAAGGTAGTTTTAGTCAAAGGTTCACCCTTGTATGAAATTATCAACCCACACAGAACAAACGTCTTTCTCTGTAGGTAGAAGAAGAGACCTTTGTCCTTCTTGGATAACAAAAAACATTCGGCGTGTCCGAAGTTCGGAGCTGCACAACATGAGTTAATCCCGGCATCGTTAGTCGCAATCAAGTCATTCAGTTCATTACCGCAGTTGCCCGTGCGCCGTCCAGCTCCCGACATGTCGCCCTCGTCGACGATCACGTTCTTTGTCACAGGTATTTGGTTTTAAAAATCCTTTTTATTTCTTATCATGTTCCTCGATGATTTTATTGATTTTCTTTCGTTTATCGAGAAATAACGATAACTCAAGGCCCCAACTTCTAACAATGAATTTTGTGATCTTTGAGTCTGTAAGCCTGAATGGAACCGTCCCGTAGGTTTCCTTGTGGTTTTGCAGTCATTGGATCTACATTCTACACTAGAGACACTTTTACCTTGCCATGTCTAACGTTACAAGCCATTATACCTATTTGTGTTTGGTTATGGACTTATGGGACCACCTAGTATGTAGTCCCATCATCACTGTAGGATGAAGTAGAATGAAAGAACACAACACAAATCAAAATCAAGTCTTTTTTTTAACTTTTGTTATTTTCCCATCTGTACTTATTATGTATGATTTACGCATTATTTCAACATCGACATACAACATTTTGTACTCTAGTGCTAGCGCTGAGCGCGGCTGTAGACGCCGTGGCACATCACTCGCACGACAAAAGCGAAAGACACGACAAGCCTGAAAAGCACCCATCATGCCAGGAGTTCACCCAAGGCCTCTCGTTCAAAGACAGCCAAGCTATCGGCTCCTGGCACCTACTGCACTACAGGACTGAGAAGACCAACGGAGCAGGGGATTCACACTGCGTTCAGTTCAGCTCCGTTAACGATCAGGTATGAATAGTCAGATTATTTAATGTTAATATCAGCCAGCTATTGACAATAATCGATCAATAAATCCACTCAGGCTATCGCAGTCCACTGCTGGACATAGGCCTCTCCCAGGCTGCGCCACAGCACCCTGTCCTCCGCTTTCCGCATCCAGTCTGTCCCAGCCACTTTCTTCAGATCGTCGGTCCATCTAGCTGGGGGGCGTCCCACACTACGCTTACCGATACGCAGTCTCCACTCCAGAACGCGTCTGCTCCACCGGCCATTGGTCCTTCGACAAACAATGTCAGCCCACTGCCACTTCAGTTTGCTTATTCTGCAAGCTATGTCGGTTACTCAGGTTCTTTTCCGGATAACTTCATTCCTGATTTTATCCTTCAAAGAAACTCGTAAGCCCGCTCCATAGCGCGCAGAGCGACCTTGAATTTGTGGATCGGCCCGACTGTCAGTGTCCACGTTTCAGCACCGTAATGTCATAACTGGCAGGACGCACTGGTTGAAAACTTGGGGGTTTGACAATAATAAGGAATGAGAATTGATAGGTAACCAGGCTTGCTTATAACGTGTTGGCTATTTCTGACATGGGTATTAAGTCCATTGTCAGGGTTTCTTCCCAATGTTTTTCTTGTGACTTATAGATTAACTAAGTGAAATCACACTGGCTTCTTCCCAGGTTTTGAACTCGAGACTTGGAGAATAAGAATCGGGTTTGACCGAGTGACCGAGCGAAGCGCCTCTGCTTCAAGGCTGGCAAAATTTGCTTTCGTCTGTCAGTGTTTGTTGCTACTCCTTTATAGGTCGTATTTTACAACAGATGTGGACGAAAGGTTGGTATACAGGTTTTACGAGTTTATAGATTTTTTTTGTTATCGGGGATTTTTGATTGGAGGGATACATCCTCCAAAACCGGCCAAGTGCGTGTCGGACTACGCACAATGAAGGGTTCCGTAGTTGGGATAAAATTCATCATCACAAGAACAAACTTAACATTACAGTTGAAAAACATATTCTCCCATACATTCCAACAGTAAATGTAAGTTTGTAGTCACACTATTGACAAATTTACCATGTTACTTTAAGACCACAAACTTTTTGTAGGTTTTCCTGTAATATATTATTAAACTATTTTCTGTATTTTTTTCAAAATTTTAGACTCAGTAGTTTCGAAGATAATGGGGGGGAAGGGTCAATTTTCGTCTATTTTCTTAAATAGCTTTAAAAGAATTTAATTTAAAATTATAAATAAAATATATTTGAGACCCTCGTAGTAAGTTCTTTCATTTGATATGTCACACGGTACAGTTTGCAAAACATTTTTTTAATTTTCTTATTTGCCCCTAAAAGGGACCCCCATATTCGAAATTCATTTATTTACTTTAGCCGTATATGTTTGGGTCACAGAAATCCATATGTATACCAAATTTCAAGTTAATCGGTCCATTAGATTCGGAGCAAATTGGCTGTGACAGACGGACATACAGACAGACAGACAGCCTAGACACACGAGTGATCCTATAAGGGTTCCGTTTTTTCCTTTTTAAGTACGGAACCCTAAAAAGGTGCAAAAAGGGGGCTTCTGGATATCTCTGCCTTATGAGATCCGATTTCGATTGTTTTTTTTTTTGAAAGGTTTTACCTTTCAAAACTAAAATTTCGTGAAGATCTGATTAATAAAAAAAACATTTACCAAAAATCCCGTTTTAAATAACTTTAGTGGTAGTTTATTAATTGTTGCAAAAAAGTTTGTGCTCGCGAGGCTACTAGTCTTAGGGAATTCTATGGTATCAGAGGGGCAATTCTCGTATTTTTAACGACGTTCGCAAACTCATCTCAGTCTCAATCTGCCAAAAATTGTATAGCGTTTGCCAGATGGCCAATTCTCGTACCTAAAAACGTTCACAATCTCATGCTAGCGTCAATCAAATGTCAAAAATGTAGGTAAACGCTATACAATTTTTGACAGATTGAGACTGAGATGAGATTGCGAACGTTGTTCAAAATACGAGAATTGCCCCTCTGCATTTTTGACATTTGATTGACGCTGGCATGAGATTGTGAACGTTTTTAGGTACGAGAATTGGCCACCAGTTCTTTGTTTTACTTGGTTGAATGCCGGTTAAAAGCCGGGACAAAGGTCAATCAATTATAGGTCATCACGAGAACCTTGCGTAGTATCGTTTATCTAATAACTGCGCAGTTCACCCACTCATTCCCGACGGCTTAGTATGTTTGGTTTCTCAATACAGCCGGTCGATTCTGTAAAAATCTCACCGTGAAAACTTAGGTGAAGTGAGTTTGTTTTTGCTAGGAATTGACACTATTGACAGCTCACTCCACGCTCACTTCACCTAAGTTTTCACGGTGAGATGGTTACAGAATCGCACTGCAGGAGAATACCGCAAAAACTTAAGTATGACAAAAACTAGTTTACCTGACTTCCTCATTTATTTATTTATTTAAATAACATGGGAGACTTACAGCTAAAACAAACAGATCAAGAACAGTACATTAGTCTGAAAGCCAATTACAGGTCTCCACTTATAAAAAACAGAAAAAAGAATAGAAAAACCTAAATTCTAAGGACATTCACACCTAGTTAGTGGGCTATTTAATTGAGAGCAAGAGATTGTCATCAAAAATCTTACCAGACGGATTGGTAATAGTAATGAATTTAATATTATTCTGCTTAATTAATTTTTATTTGAATTAACAGGAACGAAAGGACCTAAAGGAGTTGATTGGAAAATTCGTAGAGAACTTAAAATGGGAGAACCTGGTTCTGAAAATGCAGATCCCGTGTGCAAGTCTGAAGACCAACAAGACTCGTGACTACTACCTGGAGAAACTTGAGGGTGATGGATCCTACAGGACTCTGCAGATGCCTCCATCTACAGGTACTAATTGACACAATAGAAGTCAATGACATTATGGTTTAAAAAAGTTTACATTTTGTACCATTCAGACAAAAAGATGTTTTATGTGATCCTCCGTTTGCAAGTCTCGTGGTCGTTTTACTTGCAGTTATAAGTCGAACTACTTATAGTTAATAGTAGTATATTATAATCAGTTGCAGGTTTAAATTCCTTTAGGTACAAATATAACAATACAACTTCGTTGATTACGAGCAGGTGATTGGGCAATCATTATGATGACTACACCTGTCTTTATTGTATTGCGAAGCGCATGGGGAAGGCCACTTATAAAAAATAACCTACTAATATTAATAAAACAATATGTCGCAGCTAAACTCGACCTGGCAGAGTTCCACCGCTACCCGATGCGGCTGAAGGTCATCGAGGGGCAGTACCTCGGCATGATGGACTGTCATGAGAAGTTCGTCTTCATCCTCGGCAAGCAGCCCGCGGAAGGCAAGGAAATCGACGAGAAACTCAAGAAGATGATCGAGGTTTACTGGCCAGAGGAACTGTAACCTAACTAGTTCATATTTTATTTAAGAAGAAACACAATTATTTAGTTTTTTATACTACCTATATTATCCTAAAGTTTAAATAAAATAATAAATTTCTCAATTTTATTCTAGACTAGGTAACAAGTTTGGTTGATTAATTTAATGCTGAAATTGGCGTATGATTTGGTGAAACCTGACTATTAAATTAAAATATAACAGCTTAAGGGGTGTAACTTATTTCGCGCCACGAGGTTGTGGTGTTACCATATTTCCATGCCTGTCATGAATTTTATTTTCATAGGGGTATGCATCGGTAGACCACGGTAGATACTTATTAAGCTTAATGATGACCTATCTTAAAACTATTCCCAAAAAATCTACTTACATTTTACAAACCTACCTACTTACTTTGCGTATTATTATTATTACAAATCTGTGTTCAATACAACTGCATGACACACGATATACAAACAATAATAAGTATAATTGCTGTACTATTTCCGGCAGGTTTAGGAAATTAGTATCGAAATAATCACAAAACCAACGGACCCATTACTTTGGAAGTCACCCCACTGCGCAACCCCTGCGTTCTAAAGCACCACTCAAATTAAGTGTGGCTCGATCAACAGTCATTTTCGGTTACAATTAACCACACATTTGAGTGAAAAGTCAACCACCCACTCCAATTGATTTATTGTGTCCTACGAGTTCCGCCATTTTGTGGCGGATGTGTGTTGGAACTAATTGTTATTCACTGGAAGCGGTATTTTGTTATACTAAAAATTTTAATTAGGATATGTTTTGCTAATGATTTAAGATGTTTATGGATTGGTACCTACCTATTGACATGGAAAAGAAAGTGGAAATTTTTATACCTATTGACATGGAAAAGAAAGTGGAAATTTTTAAAATCGATATTGAATTTTCGCCAAAATAAAAACTAGTTTCTATCTGTTGCAATCATCAATCGATTTGCCAATCGTGGTAGTATTGGGTATTCCAGGACCGTGATAGAAGGCTAAGGTTTAGTGGTAGAATTCACGTTCAATTTTGATGATGAAATACCTGTAATGTCTAAATTAGATAATTGAAGACCAAATAATATGGAGGACAATAAACAGATCCTAATGAAGGCCAAATATAGAATTTTGGGAAAATGTTGTAAAATAGGTAGTAGTTTTCAAAAAGTAATTAAGAGCTTAGTTGAAAAACTAGGTCCTGCTAACGAAGTGTAGGAGAACTTCTTTTTCGTCACTAATATTACTTCCGGTTCGAAGCACGCTTACGAAAGGCACAAAAGCACGTAAGTCATTTCCATACGAGCGTGCACGATGTCGCATGTCGTGTGCCGCGAAGGGTGCAACGCTGTTCATTTGTCTAAACGCAGTAGCGTTTTGAAGGGCCGCGTACGCGGGGGCTGGGAAAGTGTTGCACTTTACAAAAAGTTAAATCGCTCCTCGAACGTTCGAGTGGTGCTGCCTGTTTCGGTAACCGTCGAACTTTTGTTTAATGACGAGTACTTGACTCCACTTCACTATTCAATGACTTTGTATACAAAGCTATGTAGTAGGTACCTATGTTAGACTCTATTAGACACCCACACAGTGCCCTAAAGTTCGGCGTACATGGTATTACAACTTTACTATGATTTTATACAGTAACTTCTAACGCTACTGTGTAGGAGTTAATTCGTACGAAGCAAAACCATCAAATACAATGTAATCACTTTGTAAGTTTTTAAATTACACTCTCCTCGAGTTATTATGTCGAATTCGACATCAATCCTTGGTCACGTCGCGGTCGTATTATTAAAAGTTCAATTAGTAATAACCGCTAAATAAAGCTGATAGGAATCAAAAGAGAAGAAATAACAATAAAGAATGTAATTTCAGGCTGTTCGGGGACTCTATCGATGGCAAACTTTTTCAATTACCTACTGTGCCAGGGCATAATTATCGTAACAGCGAAATAATGATTGTAATTACATATCAGCCTACTGTTATTGTTAGAGGAAGTATCCCCTACTACAGCCAAATGAGAAATTAATGAGAATTTTATCCAAAACAATTAAGTATTAAAATTGTTGCAATGTATTGAAAAGTTAGTGTTGTAATTTCTGGTAGGTAGTCATCAGTTCAGCATCCTAATATTGTTAAACACTAGGTATCAATCGAAATCTGAATCAATTTGAAGCAAATTGCTAACCCATTGCTTCATATGTTCGAAAAATTTGTCTGCTCGACAACGTAATTATCGAAAACGTTGTTGAACTGTTAAAATGAAACCGATTCCGATTGATAGTGTGTTACGCAATTGCCCCGCTGTTTAAGTGATCAGCGGGGCAATTGCGAACTCATGCCATTAGCCAATTCGCAAAAATATAATGTTAGTACCTACTTATGTGTATGTTGGAATGGATTGCTCATAAATAGTTTAAACGTTCCAATTGTCCGTCATCCGCGCTATAAATCAATGTATGCAACACACGAGCACCGCGGCCGGGCCGTGGCGTGATTGAGCCGCCGTTTACCGCGCTACACACCTGTAATTACTATATACTACCTCGCATGTTAATTGTTGGGAAAATTCGGAACGAACGTAATGAGCGAGGGTGACTTTCTGACTTGTGGGAACTCGCCTATTGCCAATTAAATTAGACAACTGTTTAATTATATCTCTACCGATTCTTACTGCCGCTAATTTGAGGCCCATGTAACTGTCACTCGCGCTAGTAGCCAACTAATTAGGGATAGTTATCTACGAATTATTAGGCGTTTTTACAATGTGGGGAGTGATTTAATAAGTTGGTAATGTTACAGAAATGAGCTGATTTTCTTTAATTGGAGAACGTTAAACGTGGTATTAAGTACATACCTAATATTTTTTTTCTTGTTTTATTTTTTTATTCTTTTGTAAAGGTGGACAATTAATTGAGTTTGTATGTCAGTGTACTAACGTTTCTAGGGCGTGCAGCAATCAATCTGCCAGATAAAGTCGTGCATGCATTGAAACAACTCCCCCAGTTGTAATATTAGGAATGGGGTCGGCTTCCAGTCGAACCGGATAAAGCTGAACAGGTACCAGTATTACATGGAGCGACGGTTTAACTGAACTCCACAACCGGGTTAGACTGGGTTGTCAGAATTTTGTCCTTCTGACGACCCGTAACGACTATCTAAGATCCACGAATGACAGCCGGGACCAACGGCTTAACGTGCTTTCCGAGGCACGGAGGGGTCTTGGTATATAAAGATGGTGACCATCCACGGACCAACCGCGGCAAGCGTAGCTTAACCTGATCGATCGACCCGTGCGACTTTTATTACTAAGCAACAAGACCCAACAACAAGGTCTAATGTTAGTACATAACTATGCTGTGACACACATAGCGTAAGTACTTACTTATTTACTAACATTAGACCTTGTTGTGGGTTTTGACATTTAGTACTTAAGTCAGGTACCTACACATACCTACCTACTTTAACTTCTGGTCTAGACTTGACCTAGGTCCAGTCGGTGACCCGAGATAAGTATCAACACTATCATTGGTGCCTGCGCCCTAATTGCGTGACACACTTTCAATCACAATCCGAGAGTTTTGAAGGATATTGCTAAGTAATCCATTAAATCGTAGGTTTGATAAAATCGTTTGCTCAACAACAACGTAAATAACGCAATGAACGCGGGTGAACTGTCAAAATGAAACTGACAATGACAATTGATCGCAATGCGTTTTTTTTTTGTTTTTTTTTCAAATTAATTATGTACCATAATAAATGAAAATGTTTGCTTCACTTGGGAAGAGAAAGAGAAACACGACACAGGGAATCCTAGTGTGCGGTCTCGGGAATTTGTAAAAATCTAGTTTAGAGGCATGAGGAACAGGTGTAAAGTTCACTCATCCTCCATTGAAAAGGAAGGATCCTTCGACCAGACGGGTGTTGTGTCTGGTGGGCAATTGCCCGACGGTTGATGTCGGGACGTTGTACATATGTTAGCCGCGCGGTAAACTCTGATTGCGAGATGCAGGCTTGCGTGACGTCATTTCATTGTGAAACGTAGTTCGTATGTGGCGATGTAGATGCCGCCACATCACTCCGCTCCGGAGACCGGGGGTCGATAGCGGGCTGAGTCGTGTATCTTGCGATGCTTGCCAGTGCCAGTTGTGGTTCCAGTGAGTTGGAACCTGGTGCCGCATAGTTCACGGTGAGTCGTAACTGTCTGCGGTGATACCCCAGAGAGTCGGGGTGGCGCTGCGTTATGCTCCAGTGAGTCGGAGTGTACAGCGCTGGGTTGAGGTTGAGGCTGTAGATGATGACCAGGAATGCGCGTCCGCTGCATGCTGGTAGTCAGGATACCCGTTGAAGCCGTGGGTGCTGGCTGGCTGTGTGACTCGCCGCTTAAAAGCTTGAGGAAGTGATGCTGATGACGTCACACTAAAGGAGTTGCACGAAGGCTGCGCTGACGATCACGTCGGGGTCACCAGTTTAGAGGCATGAGGAACAGGGTGTAAAGTTCACTCATTCTCCATTGAAAAGGGAGGATAAATTGTATATTTTGCGCTAGTGGAGTCCAAAATTAGATATAGCATACTTTTTTGGGGAAATAGCTATGAATATAATAGCAGAAGAGCTTTCATACTACAAAAACGTGCAATTCGTACCATGGTCCGCATCTCACAAAGGGAAAGTTGCCGACAACATTTTATCAATTTAGCCATACTTACAGTACCAAGTCTTTATGTACTGGTACTTTTATGTAATATGGCCCAAAAACATGCAGGACTATGAGACAGTAGATGAACGGCAGATAAGGGAAGGCACCCGTAGACTGGACTTAAATAATAAACATTTTACTAATTATAACCTAAGAATTGTTAAACACAGTCCACGACACCAGTCTGTAAAATTATTTAACAGGCTGCCTTTAGACATAAAAAGTGCTGTCTACAGTAGCGCTTTCAAAATAAAACTAAAAAATTTCCTACTGAATAAGTGTCTGTATGCTGTAGAAGAGCTTTAATTTTTATTGAATTGTATTTTATTTTATTGCGATAATCATAGGTTGTTAATTTTATTGGATTTTGTTTATTATTATTTATTATTAATTAATTCAATATTCTATGCTAATTTATTTTAACTTTTTTTGTTTTTGTTTATTTTAATTTGTTTTTTAAAATGTTATTATTTTAAATTTGTTAACCATATTGTTTTATTTACATGCCGAATTGATATTGAAGAAACGTATTTTTTATTTTGAAATTCTGTAATTTATAAAATTCAAATGTAAATTATTTTAGTGTTATGCTGTAATTATGTATTTTAATTTAATTAATTAATTGGTAACTTTATGTGTAAATTCAGATACAATTGATTTGTTCATGAATAAATGACTAATGACTAATGACTAACTAATGATCCTCCGACCAGACGGGTGTTGTGTCTGGTGGGCAACTGCCCGACGGTTGATGTCGGGACGTTGTACATATGCTAGCCGCGCGGTAAACTCTAATTGCGCGATGCAGGATTGCGTGACGTCATGTCATTGTGATGCGTAGTTCGTATGTGGCGGCATCTACATCTACATATTAATCTGATAGGTAGGTACCTACTTTTTTTTTTATTGTACCGTGTTTTTTTTTCTGAACTAAATAAAGTTTAAGTAGGTATATTTATTTATTTAAGAACGAGTGCATTTACAAGAAAATTTCTCACACATCTGGAGCGATTATTGAAATAGGTACCTACTTAATACAATAAAAGTAGGTACCAACCACTACAATCCACAAAAAAAAACAAAACCATTGCGATCGTTTGTCATTTCATGTGTGTTACGGAATTACCCCGCTGGTATAGGCACCTATGAAAGTCATAAAAATTATACTCTGCCTAGTAAGAAGCTGACGAAAATAAATTTGTAAAACACAGTTCGTTAAGGTAACGTTTAGTAGCGTTATGCAAAGCTCCGTCGGTACAGCACCGTTTAGCACTCGTAGTAAATTCCTCGGATTTGCATAGCTAATCGGCTGGTTAGCTACACGCACGCCAGCGATAAGGGAAATATGCTGTTCAATGATTTATATTCGGCACTTCGTAGGTATTAAGTAGCTACATTTATTAGACATAACAAGGCAATTTGTAGCTTTCGAGGTACCTAATTAATGCGGGTTTAACACGGTAAAGCTACATAAATGTAACGACATTCTTTAGGAGTTTTCATTAATTATGTTCTAATTTTGGACTACCCGGAAGTCTTACTGAAGATGACTATCAATAACAACAAAAGAAATCTACTCAAATTCAAATCCATTATAACGCCTATAACAAGACTTTTCAATATTACACCGTAGATCTGATGATAGTCACGGCAATCAACAACAAACGACTGACTACGACAATTTTCTCTCTAATTTTCGTTAGTAGCTAATAGCATATGAATTACAATCCTTCGGGTAACAAACCGAGACTAAGTGCAGCCGAATGTTTCCGCTGGTCCCGTCTCCGCGGCCATTACGAGACGACGCCGATACAATTACCAGCCACTGAATAATTTGATAGGGAAAATGATTGATACAACAATCACACGTAATCAGAATCGTGTCGGTGCGATTAGGCCCCCGCGGGCCGCGACAGAGGGCGCCGCGCCGCCACAAACCCGACAATTGCTCACCGACGATTTAATCAAGTCCCCGTTCCTAATGGCTTTCTCTCTTCATTAAATTGTAATAATGGACACTGTTTTTGTCTTTGCGGTGGATATTGGGCGTGGCCAGCTTAATGCAGCTAATGATCTCTACCACCTTCTGATGTTATTGAGAACAAACCTGCCTACCGTTATGTTCAAAAATATTTCATTGCCTAATACCTAATTGCCTTGACTTCGAAACCTAAATACGTCTTGACGTGCAAAAACAACTTTGATGGATATCTGAGTCACATTAGCATCTAAATCACGATTTTCATCAACGCTAAGTTTCTCAAAGCTGCCTAATTTATGTTGAAGAACTAGCTTGTTTTCGGAAACGTTTTCACGTAGTTAAACGTGCTACCCAACATGCGATTTGATAATTAGCGAGAAAACCCAGGGGTGGGAAAAAAATAAGCGCCCACTCGAAAACAGATTGAATAGGTACCTACATTCTTTGTAACGCAAATTCTCTTTTATGCCTATGCCAAGCCAGACGCTCACTAAGTATATTGTAGGGAACTGAAATACCTACGCCCCTTCTGGAAACCCCAGGCCCCTTCACTCGAATTGAAAAATAACACTAGTAGTAGTACCTACTTATATATTTTTTATTAGCTGACCCGCAGACATTGTCCTGTCAAAATATTAATTTCTTTTTTTCCTATTTTTTTTTTCTTTTAAAATCACCCCAATAAAGAGGAGTATAAAACAAAAAAAAATATTCAAATCGGTCAAGCCGTTCTCAAGTTATGGCGTGACCAAGGGAAATAGGGATTCATTAATTTTCTAAAGGTTTATATTATACCTACGTAGGCATGTGATAGATTTAGATTAGGTACCTACAGACTAGGTATATGTACCAACTCCTACCTTCCTACTTTTTATGCATGCTATAATTTTCCCACAACAAAGGTATTTGGGCCTTGGGCGGAAGGAAATATATTCCCGCCATACTTGGATAGTTATAGATCCAATGGATCATGCACATACTTAGTAGAAGTAGGTATTTAAACTAAATCTATGTGTACTTACCTAAACTACGTAGTTTGTAAGTCATCATTCTCCTGCCCTCATTCCAATTTATTTGGGGTCGGCGCAACATCTCTTTTTCTTCCATAATTCTCTATTAGTCTAGATAAATTATTACATTATATAAGACTAGCTTTTGCCCGCGGCTTCGCCCGCGTGGATGTCGGATAATATCCCACGGGAACGTACTACCAGGAATTCCTTCCTTATTCCTTGTCTCCATTATAAAGGAAAACTCTGTGCAAAATTTCAGCTTTCTAGGTCCAAGGGTTTGGGCTGGGCGTTGATGAGTCAGTCAGTCAGTCAGTCAGTCAGGACTTCTCTTTTTATTTATATAGATAGGTAGATAGATAGAAGATAGATAGATAGATAATATCTACGTAGAGTAACTATAAGTACATAATAAAGGTTATAGGTAGGTATAGGACTAACGACAATGTATAATTTAATAAAAATATCACTATAAGTATTATATGGATCGACTGCTTCGATAGTCTAGTGGTCTGCTGAATAATTGCGAGTGCTGTAGGTAAGTGAAGTTCTTCCAGGGTTCGATTCCTAGGTCAGGCAAAGTTCATTACTTATTGATTATTTCCATCACGAATTTCTCAGTAAAAGCCGGATATGTTGTGACCACTATCGTAAACTCTTCGATCTAACTCTTCGACTACCTATAGGTACTTAAAATTTTAACTCATTAAGTATACCTATCTTCTAAACTAAGAGGAGCTCGTGGCTAGGTAATAAAATAGGTAACAGTTGCACGGGCCGTTTCATCAAGTTAAGCTACGCTTGTCGGGGTTGGTCAGTGGATGGGTGACCATCTTTACATACCCAGACTGCTCCGTGCCTCGGAAAGCACGTTAAGCCGTTGGTCCCGGCTGTCATTCGTAGATCTTTGACAGTCGTTACGGGTCGTCAGAATACCGAAAGTCTGACAACCAGTCTTACCAAGGGGTATCGTATTACCCAGTTACTGGGTTGTGGAGGTCAGATAGGCAGTCGCTCCATGTAAAATACTGGTATTCTGCTGCATCCAGTTAGACTGGAAGCCGACCCCAACATAGTTGGGAAAAGTCTAGGCAGATTGATTTATATCTTCTAATCTAAACTAAGACTCGACTAAATCTGTGACTTGGCGAAAAATTGCGACTAATTAACGACTAAATTTGGGAGAAAACAGATCTTCGCTTGGTGGCCTAGTTAGGGTTCCGTAACCAAAGGGTAAAATGAGACCCTATTACTAAGACTCCGCTGTCCGTCCGTCTGTCACCAGGCTGTATCTCCTGAACCGTGATAGTTAGACAGTTGAAATTTTCACAGATGATGTATTTCTGTTGCCGCTATAACAACAAAATACTAAAAAACAGAATCAAATAAATATTTAAGGGGATCCCATACAGCAAATGTGATTTTTTTGCCGTTTTTATAGATAATAATAAAGAACCCTTCGTGCAAAATGTGGTCAAACTGCGGAGATGCTCTCCAGATCGGCCACCTATGAACCAGTGACCGACAAATTGATATTTGGCTTCAAACGACTAATTAGCGACAATTTTTTTGTGTTATCAAAATTAAATCCTTGATGGGGCCGTTACTCTTCATTATTTACGTTAATGATATTGACACGTGTTTCCATAACTCTAATCTTCTTTGTTTTGCTGATGATATGAAGATATTTTCTTCTATATCATCACTTACCTAGTGACATGGATGCTCTTCAATCTGACTTAACAAGACCCGATGAATACTGTCGCGTCAATAAACTAGACCTAAACCCTACTAAATGCTCCGTAATTTCGTTTAGCAGAAAACGCTTTCCAATTCATACCGCCTATACGCTGAAAGGTCAGCTACTACAGAGATGTGACGGTGTTCGTGACCTGGGCGTATATCATGACTCTAAACTGCAGTTTAATGTTCACGTGGAGCAAATAGTGGCTAAAGCTTCCAAAGCATTAGGTTTTGTTATGAGACTAGCGGCGTGTTTTAAGAAAGTGAAAACTATCAAGATTTTGTATTGCTCATTTGTGAGGAGTCATTTAGAATATGCTTCTCAAATTTGGAACCCGCGTTATGGCGTGCACATTGATCGCATTGAGGGTTTGCAAAAAAGATTTGTTCGGTTTCTGTGCTATCGTTTGCGCATACCATATCACAGTTGTGATTATTTAGATCTCTGCAGGAAATTTCACCTTCAACCACTTACTAACCGTCGTCGATTAGCAGATTGTACATTTTTGCTCAAAATTATATCAAATGAGGTGGACTGTCCGCTGCTTCTGCGTAAGTTGTACTTTAATGTTCCTCAACGAACACTCAGATTTAATCCTCCTATAGCTATTCCGTTGTCTTCTTCCAACTACAGGCAAAACTCATATTTAGTGCGAGCGAGTAAAGACTTTAATGCCTTAAGCGAGCAGTTCTCTTTTGATTTGTTTTCAACCAAAGGCTCTAGCATACGCAATAGGCTGAACCTGGAATTTTTCAAAATTAATTCTTAGTGTTATTAGTAAGCAGTTCTGTTTCTTATTTTATTTTATTTCATTGTAGTCTATTCCTTATGTTTGGTGGTACCGATTTGACGATTGGTGCTCATCTTTTTTTTTTTTTTTGATGTCTTGTCGAGTTTAAGATCTCTTATTATAATTAGTGTATAGCTAGCCGTGAAAACCTGTAATTGGCTTCATGTTTCTTATTGCAGTATATTTATTGTTTTTATGTAAAGCTGTTGGTTTTCCACATGATAAATAAATAAATAAATAAAATCCCCGAGGTGGCCATGCTAGTGTCAGTCACACAACGTCTGGCTAGATTATAGACTAGGAATAGTTGGTATAGCGGTCACAAGACAGCCATGCAGCTGAGCAGGACAGGAAGTCCTGGGTTCAATCCCTTTACTCAAGCATTAGGTACCTAATTATGAGTTAACAAATGTTCAGTAGCAGCCTGGAGTCTTGGATTTGTGTTGTGACCATTGATGTATGAAGGTAACCTATTTATTAGGTAGGATTTACAACGTAGGTAGTTGACGAAATATACGTAATACTGCGTTTACTTAGTCCTAAGTACCAGGTACCTACTACGCACTTCTTAGTCAGGTGCACATCTTTTTACACGTGCCAGAAATTCCGAGTAATTCCACTTTGCCCCACCAAGCCCGCCACCCTGGTGTGGCAAAGTGGACTGCCTAAAATTTTGCAGTGGAATATGCCCCACTATTCTGATTTGATGGGGCGGATAACACTAGCATAAACACTTTGTGGATTCTGCCCCACTAGGGTTGGCAGCTCAGGAACCAAAAATAGAGGGGATATGGCGCTCGGCGGCCGCTGCCGCGGCACCGCTCGCTTCGCTCGCTCGCCGTCGCGCGTTAAGGGTCACTGTTCTAACCTAACCTAACCCAAATGATTCAAAAATACATGTTAACCTTCATACACAAATCCTGAGCTGCCAACCCTAGTGGGGCAGAATCCACAAGGTGTTTATGCTAGTGTTATCCGCCCCATCAAATCAGAATAGTGGGGCATATTCCACTGCAAAATTTTAGGCAGTCCACTTTGCCACACCAGGGTGGCGGGCTTGGTGGGGCAAAGTGGAATTACCCGAAATTCCGAATCGGTAACCTATGTCCGGCATTTTAGCGTATTTGTCCGGATAAAATGTTTTAATGGGATTTTTTTTTCGTAAATCCCTTTATGTTAAACGAACAATGTTTGTATAAGTATATTTTTGTAATGACGTTCTCGAAATCGGCTCCAACGATTTCGATTAAACTTGCAAATAGGGGGTTTCCGGGGGCGAAAAATCGATCTAGCTAGGTCTCATAATTTTATTATATCTGCGAAAATTCAAAAAAATTAAATAAAAATTCGTTTTCTCTATTTTCACCCGAGCAGAGCTCGGTCGACCAGGTACACACGGCTACACATTCCAGTTTACACTGACCTCTCATTGTAAGGAAATCCAATACAATGCGAGATTAGCTTATACTGGAAATGTATAGCTTGATCTGTAGCTGTGCGTACTAAAATGTTAAATGAGTTCTGAAAAAGAAAGATTAAAAAGTAAAATGTCCGGACTTTTTCGCAAATGTCCGGTTTTTTGTAAGGACTTTCAGATTTCGAAATGGTAACCGTAGGTAGGTACCTAGAGGGTCGAACCTAGGTAGTAGAACTCCGAGTCAAAGAGTTCATTCCAGGTTATTCTAGTTTGGAGTTTGAGAGAGATATACCTATTGCCGCCGATGATTAATTGATAAAATAGTGCAATCCACGAAGACGCGCCCCACCACTCCTCCTAACCGTTTATAGCATAGGTATTTATGTGTGCAACGGTCAGGAGGAGTAGTGGGGCGCGTCTTCGTGGATTGCACTATCTATAAATACCAATCAATTAATCCACAAATGTGCTTATTCATTAACTGCCGTACCTACGTCTTGAGCCTTCAGGATCGCTGAGTCTGCTGCTTGGATATTCTCCAACAATACCTACATATTGGCGATTTGCGGCCTCAAGGAAATGCGTAACATAAATTACAGTCCAATTCAATTCAAGAGTCTATAATATACTGTCCATGAGTGTGGCGTAGGATCGGCTCACTGGATGGCCAGGCTTGTGACCATTCCAGCTGAACGACTAATCTTTAAACCATTCGTGCCGACATCGACACGAAGGAAGAGCTACTCCTGTTTCAAGAAATGGTGCAATCAGTGTCGTGAATAGCTCATCAATATGCAGCTGTTCACACCAATATCATCTCAGTCTCCCACCCTGGTCACGTCTCCACCTATGGATCGTAGTAGTCTCCATTCACCATCAAATTTAACTGACGTAGAACGGTAGAACCATTATTAGATATGTCATTGCAATGTAACTCTTATCTCGATAATATAAGGTATAAAATGGAATGATTGCAGTGGTTCCTTCTAATTTACTGATTACAATATTAAGCGAGTTACATCAATGAATTACTAATGGTTTTACGTCATTAAAATTTGATCGTGAATGTCCTACTTACGAGTGCAATCTCAGCTAGCCAAACAGCTAGCTACTACTATGCCAATAGCATACTATGGCAATAGCATACTATGGGTATGGCTAGCTACTATGGCCAATGGGACACATGGGGATAAAAAGTATAAGCTATCTACATACCAAATTTCATACAAATCGGTACAGCCGTTTAAGCGTGAAGAAGTAACAAACATTCAAACATACAAACACACACACACCCCCACTCGCAATGTTCGCCTTTATAATATTAGTGTGATTCAGTTGCCCACAGAAGGTTGTCATCACAAATCAAATCAAAACAAATAATTTATTGACAACCTATTTATTCACTGTAACGACCACATAAGTTGTGCAAAACTATTTGCAGTAATAAATTTGGTTACTATGTGATTATGATATCAACTTTTACGATCCAATACACTTATGTTGCCAATATATTTACGTTTATTGCTACAACTGAAACCATTCGGGACATTAACCCTTTCAAAAACTCCCAAGCCTCGATAATGGGGAGTGAATAGTGCTGTACTTTACAAGTGAAAATAAACAAGATATATGTTTTTATTTACACATTTATTACAGTTGCATACAACAGTACACAAGTATAAACAGGTCTATATTAATATTTATACATTTATATACATGTAACCTGGCGCGGGACCATGAGGCTAAAGGAATGTATGAAAACTAAAATATTTTCCTAGAAAACAAAACTAAGTATATAAATTGGGATTCGACTATAATAAAGTAACAAATAAAGCTTGACTAGTCTTAAGGCACGTACAGACATGAAAATACATCGGACAAGTCAGTTTATAAATGCTTTGTCTGTACATAGAAATCTCTTTAAACTCGATGCATAATCGCCTCATTGCTCACGTGCCAGGTTTTAATACTAAATGCCACAATAACACGATAAAATGTGAAACAGTTCATTTCTACTTCAAGGCGTAACCATTTTATTGTGTAGCCTCTTCTATCACAAACATGCCAATATCCTACTTATAATATCAGTCGAAATCCGACAGCTTGCTTGCTACACACTTAGTTCCAGCACAAGGACATTCATAATGTATTTTAACATCCAAACCAAATACTAGAATTTCACTATTTGTAAAATTGAGTATAGGTCATCATAACATGTGTCATTATTTTACATACATACGTACATACATCTAAAAGATCACGTGCTAGTGCTGATCGTGAAATGTAGGTACAGACACAATCTAATAGCTTTTTTTGGTTAACATGAGACTAACACAATTTACATAGTTATAATTTGAACAATTTAGACACATAGGCACTGGTTGCCCAAAGTGCAATCGATATTTAGTATTTCAGTGACTTAGTACATTAGTTCATGAAAGTTCTTCCCCTTACAACAGCTACATTACTCATTCAGCAAGCGCTCATTTATTTATGGGCTCGTATTAGGAAGATAAAAAAATTGCACTACCTTGTATTAAATTAATGTAAATATACGAATTTCATCGACTTAAAGTCATTAGACAATGCTAAGCATTAAATAATTGAAAGCAATATAGGTACACAGTAGGGAACATATTTACACTGACGCTTAGTATCACAAGATGGCGGCGAAGATCAGGCGTGTTCAAAATGGCCGTCCGTTCTGCGGCCGCTCAGGCAGCTTCGGCGGCATGTTCGGCACCGGGCGGCTATCGACATACAACGTTTATATTAAAAACTGCTTCACCCACAAATAAATACAATGCTATATTATTTACAGTGATATCTAAATACGCAGGAAATGTAAATGATACTTTGACAAATAAACGTGTGGACTGTGTCACGGGCTCAGATCTTTGTTGATCTGAGGCCACGCAAAAATTATAATGAAAAGGTTTCGTTAGTACGCAATCACATTCATAAGCATAAAGCAAAATGGGAAACTTCACGATCATGCACCGTCATAATGGGTTTTATGGATAGTTATAAAATGTTAAATCGTATCCGAATACAGAAGTATGTTAATGTCACCATGCTACTATTTCAAATAAACGATTAGAGCAACGTTTATAATTATACTTCTTTAATATGTACACAGGCTTTCACGTATTAATCACATGCACCAATACCTAGAACCGATACTTAACGCAAGCACAATCCTACGTAACGGTTCAGCAAGAAGGTAAATATTTCAATAAGAACAATATTTGTATAGGTCATGGAAATTTTGTGACTAAAAAACTTTCAGGGAGGCAGACACTCCAATTCAACAGCTTTTATAAGTTATATAATATAAGTACAAGTATAAAAAAGACAAATGTTACCAATAAATTTAGGCTTATTATGCGAGTATAATTATCAGTTTTTTACTAGCTTTTAAATGCACCGTGTATATTAAAACAAGTACTATAGTCGAATACTGAAATAACAAAGCAAACAAATTCTTATTGAAATATTTCTAACATTATTCAAACTCAGCTTACCTAATATTACATCCTGCAGATATTATTATCCGAAACTGTTAGTAACATAGTGAAGCCAATGGACATTATGTTTGCCAAAACTACTGGAATAAATCAAACGTCTTTAGTACACATATAGCATTTAATTACTCTATTTATACAGCATAAGATTAACAATATTCATAAACTATATCAAATCCAACAATCACTGCCTATACCTTTTTCGATGGTACTAACGCTATTAACAAGATAGAGAGAGCAAAACGTTTAATGATCGATTACTTTTGTATAGTTTTCAGCTAATATTGATAGAGCAATGAGTATAGCTATAGCGTTTAAACACTTCATTACGTGTAGGAACTCTGTTAGCTGACCGTCGCACGCGCCGGTCTCCCGGTCGCATCGCTCGCGACGCACGATGATCCTCTTGTCTCACCGCGCCTCCGCTCACATACCAGTTAGACATGGTCCGTGGTACCACTCTATCATATTATATATTGAAACGCCACTAACATGGTGATTAGTGTCGATTCTTTGCGAATTACTGATAATCGTTAACGATGAAAAGTGGATGCAAGATGATTCCAAGATTAAAATATCGATAATCTTTATTTAATATTTTTAATAACGAATTCATATTGTATCACCATCAATAAAATGTTCTAATAATTGACCAAAGGTATTGCTAACAGCAACAATATACGAGACAACTGCTTTGGTCTTATCCAATATAAGTACAATTAATTTTACATACAAACTTTACTCGATATATCATTACGAGTTCATAAGTTATAACTTGTCACCAGTGTCACTAGATACCAGATTATACTGACATAGTTGTAAATATACAACAACAATCAAGCTGGGTATAATTTAGAGTAAATGCATAAACGTTAAATACGCATCGTCGCTACTGGAGACGGAAAGAGATTAGACGAGCGAGTCAAAGTTCTAAACTACTGTAACACCTAGACACTGACGTGAGTACATGTTGCAACAACTGTTACTACGCGGCTAGTTCTACGCGACAATGGTGCGGCAACATCAACAAACTGTAAACTTGTCTTTACATAGTGTACAAACAACCCTAGCACATTACAAAACAATATGATATGCTCGTGGACTCCCTACCGAACTCCGGGAGCCCGTAGTGCCCTCCGCGAAACAACTCAACTACGTAATCCCAATATACACCTATATTAAGCCACTGAATGTAACATTTACAATTAATCGTAACATAAATTTAATTACATCATAAGTAAGTATAATTAAAGTAATACGCAACCCGCTCCAGTATACGTATACATCATTGCACATAATCATGAAGCGCTGTGAAACAATACCTCGTCCACAGTTAATACTGAACAATTTAGTCGTTTTATAATTTTGACGCTATACATTAATTAAGTTTTTTGTTGCATATCTTTGGGTAACAACCCTAATTAAATAATTATAACCTAAATTCCATTACATAAAGCAAGTTAAACGAAAAGTGTAGATATGTCTGCAAGTGTTCAATGTGATCATTGGCCGGGTTTTACCTATTACAATTCATTGAAAACCTTGCAAATATAACCATTGGAATGTACTCAGAAAAACTATGCCACGAAATTGGTAACAATATATGAGTTCTGAATATGGGTATTTTATATTATTTTGGATATATTTTTATAATATGTGTGATCTCCGTGATTTATTTGATATTGTGATGTTTGAGCAAAACTTGAATATAGAAGTCAGTTTTGATTAGGTAACTAATTGCACTGGATCGAATATAGGTACTTGAAGTTTCTAACATAACATGTTTAAATACATTAAATGAGATAACCCTACGGTAACGTTGGTTATGTATCACAAGCAGAGTTTTTTGTGCAGCGTACAGTGTTACACAGGCACATTGGATTACATTTACATGTCTGGACGAAAAGCAATGTAACACAACACTGCGCTCTATACCCACGTACAAGAGGTTTAGTTCACACTAAACGTTCAAGCGGTTAAACAATGTGCTCCGAAAATGCTTGGATAAAGTTAACTTGTAAAACATCTTAAGCAACAGAAAATCTCATAACCTCTAAAACATCGCTTAAAGATTCGAGAATAACGCTTAAGGAGTAACAACTAACATACAATTCGAAAATACATTAAAGAATGTTATTTTAAGCGATGTTTTAAATTGAATACATTTTTTAATGCGTGTTCAACCATTTACAGAAGTTTTTATATCAATAAGAGAATTGGTTACTAACACAGACCTTATTTGTAACAAACGTAGTCACTTCGAATAAATTCATGGTTCATTATTAACCTAATTCTACAAAAATGTATCTAACTAAAAAAGCTTCTACTGGTTCACACATTTTCAAACATGTTTTAATTTTCTAATAAGAAAATATGGTGATACCGCATGTCATGTCATGTTGGGCAGTGGGGGTAACAACATTGATATGTCCGTGGGGCTGTATACGTGTACCGTAGCCACCTAACAAGTTGGAAAAAAGTGGGGATTCCATACTGCACATCCCCACTTTTTATGTCAACTTGCGTAGCGAAGACAGTACTAGGAATGTCAATACTGATATGTGTCAGTGCATTGGAGACAGCGTTTGTCGAAGTGACGACGTTTCCAACAAATGCGTAGCGTACATACAGTCGTAACGGACAACATTGTCGTGTTTACTTGAATCTGGCGAAGGCGGAGCTGAGTTCGTTGATGGCGGCGTTGGTGACGGCCTGGCCGACGGCCTGGTTGACTTGCTGGCGCATGTGCTGCGGCATCTGGTTGTACACGGCGCCCGCCGCGCCCACCGCGCCCGGGGGCAGCGCTCCACCCGGCCTCCTATTTGGTTTATTGTGAACATTTCCTTTTCAAACATGACAAAACATACACAAGCAAAATGAGGGGTCATGGAATTTAGATGATTGTTAGGAACTATAGTCTCACAAATATCAATCTTTTTCCGATGGATGGCAACATACAACGGCTGCCTTTTAGTTATCGAATTTAGTTATTTTTACAATAGAACACGAGCTACTTCAATATACACACAGACAAGAGGTACATACAGGGAGGAAGTAAGTGCGTATAGACTGTAATGTTATAAATGGTAAGTGAATTTTCTAAAGCTGTCACAGCTTCTCTGTAAGACATTTCGGAGTAACGTAACCGCCATAATAATGCAAGTCTTGTGTTGGAAGTGATGAAATAATACTGGCATACAACTCTTACAGGGTAACTGTGAATGTAATAATTAACACAGATTACTAATTAACTACACATCACCATCACTTTATCAAGAGTAAATCCAACTACAGTATTTATTTAATTTACTGAAATAGTAATAATTGGAATTTAGTTGCTAAACATTATTTTTCATTAGCATTTCATCAGAATAGATTAAATCAGGAACACACAGTAGACTAAGATTTAATTGTAAAGTGTACTAATTGTCGAGTAGCAACTTGACTACCATGTAGCATATTTGTGGTGACAAAGTAGAAACGATTACGATATTATTAAAATCATGAAGATCACACAATTAGTGCACACACATGCGGTGCTTCGATATTGTTAACACATTGAAAAACTGAAACTTATCATGAATATAACACCTTTTTGTTAGTTACACCCAAAAACCAAGAAGTAAATTATTGTTAGCCTCTCCTTTTAGCTGATTCTTATCATACAAATATTGAAAGTAACTAGTCTTGCATAGACATTTATCAACGTAATAATATCATCGATTTTGTATATGTGGAATATGTATCGGTCTGTGGGCAGCCTGTACTGTTCGATGAGCACACAACCAGTTTCATCAAAAAATATAACATTCAGAAAGTCATGGACTAAAAGTATATCTAAATAAAATGTTCAACGTCTAAAAAATAGGTCTAGTGTAACGATAGGCTGCCGGCAGAGGATTCATAAGCAGATAATTAATTATATTTAATTTGTATTCTACCAAAAAAGTAATAATAAATTCCACTATTATTTTAATAATTTTATGGAAGCAACATTTTTTTCATACGTATCATAAGTATTGATCATTTACATGACTAATAATAATATTGTATATAACATATGTATAATTTATTTATAAATTTGTCGATATTTGCTAACTTACTACAATCTCGTCATAGATCCATGGGATCTTAGAAGAAAAAATGGATCGTTCTGTTATGAGACAACTTTGTCTCGCAATGTTCGTTGATTACAACAATATGTTAGGGTTAACGCGGGTTGGTATATTGATGTGAATGTGTAATAAGTTAACAAGTTCGTAGTTAGTGCCTTACGTCGATACGTAACTTATGTTAGTAAGTTAGAGCGCACGCCGGGCCGCTTAGCGCCGCCTGCGAACACATATACACACTGCCTCACTCTGCATACTTAATTTAACTATATTAGTACTACTACACCTCAGAAAGTTAAACACAACCCGAAATATAACAATCTATGTTCCCAAACCATCAGTTGCTTTATGGATTTATTTAATAACGTGCATATGTAATGCATAGTCAAACATACGTTAATAGATACTAGTTTATAAAGCAAAATATGTGTTTACTGCAAATTATGGCTGTTACATCACCCACACAAATGCCTCGTATTGTACTAAAGCAAAGCTCACACACCGACAGTGCCGCGGCAATATAATAATTAATATAATTTATGCAATATACCCTAATGATACAAGGTTGGAGAACAATCATCACGTCCATCGTGTGTGCTCTAAAACTTCAAACAACGAATGCAACCTACTTTTTCCCCAGATCATTATTATTATTATTTATAGTACCGAGCTCTAAAAACAAATGCGTCAACACCGGTTATGGGTAGCCTCCGAAAAGTAAGAATTTTAAGTAAGAGCGTTTATCCCACGCGGGCTGGCAACGTCGCATTTCTACATTATTTTAATTATTTTAAATCAAATTACTATTTTTTGCGGCCATGCGCTAGATCGTTGGTATTTATTAGTAGTAGTACTATGTATGCTATTTTTTTACAGTTATTTTGGTTTTTCGGTACTCATACAATATTATTGTTATGAGTAAATACTGCAAAAAAAATTGCATACCTACATACATAGAAATACAAATGATCTAGTGCGTGGCCGAAAAAAAATAGTAATTTGATTTAAATTCATTAAATAATCACAAAAAACCCTTAGAAATGCGACGTTGCCAGCCCGCGTGGGATAAACGCTCTTAACATGAAATTAGACAAGTACAAACACACGTAATCAGGTAAGGTTTTCACCATTCAAAGTGCGTTCCTATTTTGTATGAGGTGATAGGATAACGAGTTTGGATACTATTCCAGTTAAAGGACAAAATATAAGTACCTAAAACCTAATCGGAGGCTAAGCCGTATGTATAATGCCTTCAGTGGAAAGAATTTCCCGAAAACAGTAGGGTCGTACTCACGTGGGAACAAGCGGCGCGGGCAGGCCGGGCTGTTGGGGCGCAGGCCGGCCGCTCGGGGGTGCGGGGGCGCCGCCACCGGGGCGCGAGGGCAGCGGGGGCGCGGGCCGCCCGGCACCGCCAGGGGGCGGGGGCGCGCCGCGGCTGCCCAGCGAGCCTGAGAAGTCACCACCTTCTTAACTCGGCGTGTTCGCCTTTCAGTGCATTCATAAATCAATTGGTGAAGTGCCGACAACGAATTGCCGACACTGTGGTTCCCATTCGGATTCTGCATGCAGCTGAAGGCAGCTCTCGATTCAATACCAAAAAAGCTCAGACTCTTTAACAGTACGACTTGAGTCTCCCTAGAGCGTTGACCGAGACGAAGATCCGAATGAGATCATAACAGTCAAACATACTATCTATTTAAGAGGCACGTCCAATATTGTATTCGAGGAATTTCAGCAGTTTTATCAGAAACTACGCGTTGCATATCTTGCAGCTGGACGACGAAAATCTAGTCAATATGACGTCATCAGTCCTTACGCCAGCGCGAGTTTTCGTAGATGGCTCTGGGATTAACACTAACCTTGTTGCGCAGGCGCAGCGCGGCGCGGGCCGCCGGGCGAGGGCGGCGACAGGCGCGGGTTGCCGTCGAGGCGCTCCAGGCGGCTTTCCAGCCAGTCGTTCTTGACGGGCGGCGGCACGGGCGTGCTCACGGTCGCCATGGACACGTCGCCGATGATATGCAATGCTTCTTTGCACGCGTGGTACATGCGCAGCATTTCTTCGCGTTTTAGGGCTTCCTCGGGAGACTCTTCCATCATTTGTGACTGCAAAGATAAAGAACGAGTTTAGATAAACCACGGCATATATCAAACCAAATATTGTTTTAAAAAAAAGTTGAATTCAACATTCAATTCTAACCTGATCGCCGGAAGCGTAGAGATGTGCAAGCAGCTCCCCATTGATAAAGTCTTTGGCATTATTAATGATCATCATCATGATGGTCTTGGGCACGAGATCCCGCGTCGTCTTGGTCACGATACGCATGTACGAGTCCACCAGGTTCCTGATGGTCTCCACCTGTCGCTCCAGCTGAGGGTCCATGCTACTTGTGCCTGAGCTGTCCGAACTCTGAAAACAGAATTTTCTTCATGCAATAATATATTTTATTGCACGTTTCTTAGATGTCTTGAGCTCCCCACGCTGCAGTGGAGTTTACCACTTTGTTGTTGTTTTTTAGGCCAATAACGATGATTTGTAAAAACTTATGAACTAAAAACAGCACACGTCTCTTCGCAGCCAATTACGCAAAAATCACAAATCCCAATTTCCGTCGACCTATTTCAAAGGTGTTATTACCTTACAAGCATTCCCACGACGTGAAAGTGATAACTTTCATTGTAATGAAAACTACTACATGTAACATTTACTAATAATTATAAATGCGCTAACGTTCGAGCTTTGTAGCTTACAAAAACAATAACTTGCTACAACCAAAAATATATAAAGAGTAAAATCTGTTATAATTGTACCAGCGAAGTCGCGATTATCGGTATTAGGTTAAAAAGCAACGCCGAGCGAACCACATGAGACGAGATACAGTACGGCTTTGCCAATCAATCCGAAGATGTTATAGGAACGCATTAAACCAAAGTTCTTACGATTTTCAAATATCATACAGGGAAAGTCCGTTTAGACTAAGCAAACATGGCGCTATGATTTAAAACGAGCACTCGGTTGAAACTCTTAGCAAGAATTTTGATTAGTCTAAACGCAGCTTTATATTAGGAAACGTCTTTCTTCTTGAATAGCTGAATTTATCAACGAGCATGTTAATATATTTTCTTATAAATAGTGTTCTATTCACCAAACTGTCACTACGAAGTACACTGGTCTACAAAATGTAACTTTTTGTGTGCCTTTCAATTGAATACTTTATTTTTATATTGCTTTAAGGTTACTGAATAGAAAAACAAGAATATGTTTTTTTAATTAGCTCTTATTTTACCAGTGGTACCCACGATTTGTCTTGGTTTTTAATTTTAATTCCAAAATAATGGAAGTAAGCAGTTTCTAAACGTTGTGTTATTGAGCATCTTTGGTTAGTAAGGGTCACCTTACCACAAATGTAGCAAAAATTGTCTGCACTATTAACACATTTACGCGACATAACGAAAACTGTAGATTTTTCACTAAAAATGTAAAAAAAACGGTAACAATTTCACGTTTTAACTGTTGAACAAAACACAGTCAGCGTTAAACGCAACAAACAAATGTGAAATAATAAAAATTTTTCGCGGGTAATCACTAAATATTTTGAGTTATCATCATTAATGTGATATATCTGTCGCGCTACCCGCTATTATATTTTTTTTTTTTTTTTTTTTTTTTTATTGTTTATTAAATAAGAAACAAAACTGAATTTAAACAGAAACATCACATCTCTCATCGATCATTTATATGGCATAAATGCACAATAAGAGCTAACTATGAATTTTAACTTGTATATTTATGTTCAGCGAGTGGAATACAATCAATATAGTATATTTTCATGTAAAAGGCAATTTTGATGTAGACCAGTGTTATTATAGAACAAAAATAACAATACGCCATGTTTACGACACGATTGTCTTCAACGCATCAAATCAAATTAAATTTCAACAGGTACAATATATAAAGCTTAATGTGGGTTGTATACCTATCCATCTTAATAGTCAAAAAAGCAATGTTTGCATAGATAGATGATCAACAGCACATTTTGTTACGGCATGCTTCACCAATGACAGCTACTTGTTGTATTAGTAAAGTAAATTTAAAACCACCAAGATTTTCTAAAAACGATATTAATGGTTATGGTAAAACAGCAGACAATTTTATGTTCTGTATGATGCAAGGTTACGAAACTACCATACTCACCAACCACACAATATACACCTAATTAATAAAACAATGAAGTCAGTGCTACAAATAAAATTCACAACCAAATATCCAAAACCATGTTAATTGACGTTTCATGACGCTCCCATATGATATGCTTTACAATATGATGCACTGAGCTATCATTTGTAAATTATTAATTGCACATGCAATAATAATGTTTATAATACAAATTGATAACTACCGCCTTAATATATCGCACATCACCTTTGTAACAAGTCAAAAATCCAGCAAACAAGCTTTAAAATACGAGTCACTTACTCTTGATTTATTTCCACCCAACCCCATGGAAGGCAGAAATAACTAAAAAATAAAAACATAAACATGCTAAAACAAAATTGAATTAAACTTCCACAGTATTTTGAAAATTAAAATAACGACAAACGCCGCTCAGAATCTTGCAGAATATGCTCAAAAAAACGAAGCACGACATCCAGATGTTATTCCTACTATTATAAACAGATATTAATCGTGGCATTTTTGTGGTAGGTTATGTTATTACAAACAGTTGTTAGCAGTGAGTGGGTTGCGCGCATACATTATGATAATGAAGTGCATGTGAGACTAAAATTAAAATGACAAAACAGCACTCTACACGTCTCATGCTACATCGGCTAGAATGTATTTCAAGAAAATTAATTATCTGTTTAAAAAAATGGTTAATAAAGATATTGTTAATTTAAAAAATAATTCTTGAAATCCACATTGGACTCAGTGTTAAATGTGCGACCACCGTGTTCTGTGTGATCTATGTACTTGTGTAAATGTTTCATAAGCCTGTATAAACAAACCTCGTTTCCTTCATTCTGAATAGCATGGCAAAACAACAGATTTTATAACATAAAACTGACATATAATAGGTATATTTAAATATATAATTCACAATTATATTAAACACCATTATTATAAAGCCATATAGTAAGAAAAAAGCTCTAAAAATTAAATAATTATAAGTTATGTCGGCAATAGTTTGAATGTGGGGAAAAAAGTAGAAGGGGTAAGAAAGATCGGAATAATAATAATAAGACAGGCAGTATAAAATATAATAAATGATAAGCATGAGCTATGTTCACCTCGTCTCCGTTGGAGGCTTCGGACGTTTTTTCTGGGTAGACTCCCGCGCGTAGGAAAGATGCCTTCCAGGAGTCGACGTCGTCTTGTGTCTCACACGACAACTCTAGTTGTTTGTAATCCTGTGAAAATATAATCAATCTAGTTTTCACTTGTTGCAATAAATGCGCCTGAACTTAGACAGGGTACTAAATTTGAACTGGAGCCATATTCGAGTCATCATTCTTTCAGTTTTTCTTTCTAGGCAAGACGAATAGCCCTTTTTCACATCGAAAAATCAAACTTCAAATATATACACTTAACCAGGAAATTGAGAGAGCTTTATCAAAAGTAGCATTGAGGCAAATCTCAGAAATATTAATAGAACCTCCTAATTTGAAATTGTTGTGTTATTTTTTTCCTCCATACCTTGTACACGTTCCTGCCCTCAGGGTTGAAGAGCGCGAACATGTGCCGCCGCGACATGAACCCTTGCTCCAGATCTCTCAGCTTCAGTCCGTCCAGGGGCAGCATGTATTTCTTCTCTCTTTCTTCCTCGTCTTTGAACCAGGAAATGCTCTCAGCAGTCAACACGAACCAGTAGTCTTTGGAGCCTCCTGGACAGGTAATGATAATTCTTAGCTATTTGTTTTCAAGGACTTTTGGGCATGGGGTTCAATCAATACATCAAAACTTAATCGTAGGACAGCCGTAGACAAGATAAAATTGTGCACATAAGTGCACAATTTTATCTGTATAAAGTGTTTATACACTGCGTCAGCGGAGCTTCGAATGCTGAAATGACGGAATCATCATTGTCCTGCGCTTATCCCAAATTATTTGGGATCGGCGCAACGTGTCCCTTTTTTCATACTTCTCTATTAGTCGTCATCTCGGTAGTCACCCTCTTTCTAGCCGCATCATCTTTCACTCAGTCCATCCATCGTTTCTTTGGTCTTCCCCTACTCTTATAGCCTTCGACGTTAATACTCAAAACTTTCCTCACGACATCTTCCTCATTCCTCCGCATCACATGGCCTTACCATGACAATCGACTTCTGCACATCTTTACAATCACCAGAGCCACTTTCAGACTTCCTGCTGAGCTGACTGAATAAATCATAAATACTTTGTAGCAACTCACCTTTCATGATTCCCAAGTTATGAATACACATGTATCCTTTCCTGATGACTTGGTTGCCTAGTGCGCGGTGTCCTGACTTTGTAGAATTCTCAGATTGATTTTGAGCGCTGTAACAAAACCAAATAATTCCATTAAATTCTGTTCTAGACTAACAGTTGTACCTACATTTTCCATTTTACGCCTTCCACTGCGAAAGAGTAATGAGCAGGTAATAGCTAAGCGGAACGGAGTAAAATTAGTCTTTGCCTTTCACTAAGAGTATTTTAGAAAACTGGATTTTGTCTTCCATTGCCAGCGGGTTTCGCGGAGTGAGCTAGGCGGGAAATGAGATGGGTCATAATGGGCGAGGTTTTTTTATTCCATTATCAGTGGGCATTGCGGAGTGGCGCTCGTGCCAGGTGGCTCGTTGCGGCACCAAGAAGCGTTTGTGGTTTTCTTCAAAAGTAATGATGTCGGACGATTATAGTAAAGATGATTTTATAAACACAATAAGTAAATGCTTGCTACTCTACAGGTATAATAAGATAAAAAAAAGCGTAACAAACCTAGATGTTTGATGAGCAGCCATATTAGAGAGAGACCTGTTAAAAGGCGATATACTACGATTTACAAGATGAATATTTCCAAAATTATTAGTCAATAGAGAACAGTTTGTAATGTCGCGGCGACGACGGTTGGAAGGGGCGGGGTGCATGCAGAGTCCGTTCAAAACTAGTTCTCGACACCATTATACAACGGACTCCTTTTTACTCGCTCAGGCAGTACGCTCACTCGCTTACGAGTCCGTTGGTTATCCGCCCTCGTACCCCACGAGCGATTTTTTAGCGTGCACTGGATTTTCAGCGCACTGCTTAACGCTGAGAATTGAAAATCCAACAGTGTATTTTTTTGATGCGCTGGTGTGCAATCTGGAGGCCAATTCTCGTACCTAAACACGTTCAAATTCAAGTCGCTATCTCATGCCAGCGACAATCAAGTGTCAAAAATGTAGGTAAACCCTACACAATTTTTGACAGCTTGAGACTGAGATCATAGCATGATGTAGCAATTTAGCAGTTGCAATTAGGTAATAAAATTAGAATTTTTTATTAAACTCTACTTGTATTTTTATTTCTTCGTGTTTAGATATTGATACCCATCACGTTTGTGAAGTTTTCCGAGCTAATTTAATTTGACCCTGTACAGATAAGAAAAAAATACGAAAAGCGAGGTTGCTATGGCTATGCTATGGCTGCTATTCTCCTTATAAGTCAAAGTTGTCGAAGTCTCAGTTTCTCACAATAAGAACACCAAAGCTGGCCAATTTACACAAATATCACGGTCGAAATGTAATATGCCCCATAAAACACTGATTTGAAAATCCAGTGCCCGATAAAAAAATCTTCGCGTTAAAAGTCGCCCGTGCGTAACTGGGCTGCGACCACTTTTTCGACTCTTTTTACTCGTTCAGTCCACTCCGCTCACTCTTTTACAGTGGAAACACTTCTATGAAGTTTACTGTTGTGAGCCCAACGAAGTCCGTACGGAGCCCGCTCCTCTCGCAGTGGAAGGTGGGTAAGACGCTTCATAATTTTGCTTCAAAAAATCGTATTATATTGACTTGAAAATAGAGAAAAATGCGTTACTTGGCAAATCCGATGAAGTCCTCGTGGTTGGTGTTCATGTAGGCAAGCTCGCAGTCAATCAGCAGTACCAGTTGATCCTTGCACATTTGTTCGCGAGAACGAACGTAAGACATGATAATGCGCTCCGTCTCTTCACGCAACCGTGGGTACCGAGACATCTGCAGGGATGAGTTTGAGTAAAAATTATGATTTATATTTTACAGGTCATATAAAGGTGGGTTTACATTATAAAACAATATCGAGAACGGGTCTTATCGCGATCTTATCAGTCGGGTCTTATCAGTGACAATAATAAAAATTGTGAAGACCAAGTGAGGGTAGATGAACATACCCGCACTTTACGGAGACGTCGCTGAGCTGTCATCAGTCCTCCCGTGACCACGATCGCTGCAAGGCGGTCGAAACGTCGGGAAACAAGTAGGTACCTGTTTACCTCGTAAAAAAGGAAGATCGCGATAAGACCCGTTCTCGATATTGTTTTATAATGTGTACAAATCGCGAAAGTTTAAAAAGTTTAAGGTGGGTTTAGACCAAGCGAACAAAGAGCTAGAGCTAGAACAAGAGCATTCTTTCTTGATCTTTTAGTGTAAACGAAAGCTCGTTTTCAGCGTTTGCACCAAAATATCAACGAGCAAGAATGAGAACCAAGAACTACAATCGCTAGAACACAAGAACACTTTGAAGAGACCGCTCCGGGAAGCGAAGCTCTAAGCTACTGTTCGCGCGCTCTAGTGCCGTTTACATCAAGCGAGCAAGCATTCTTAGAATATTCCATAGAATCTATGCGAGCCAACGAATTAAGAATGATATAGAATACGAATTCCGCTCAAAAATGGTTCCACGCAAACTCCAACCGGCGGGGCGGGGCGAAAAAACTACAACCGACTCGCCGCTCAGTCTGTTGCGCGGTCAGTGACAGACGCCTACATCGTTTCGATACAGCTAGTTTCTCAAGGACAAAAATGACGTTCTGTGTGGTAAAGTGTTGTAAAAGACGGAAAGAAGGAAGTAAAAAACAAACCGGGATAACCTTATCACAGGAAAGTGACATAATTTCGTGTTTGTTCGCTGATAGACAACCTCGAGTAAAAATATTGTGGTCTGTATTATGCCACCAGATAACCAGCCAGTTTTTAATACGTAACTATAATATAATAATATTTTCTATATGTACCTACTACCTACAGAGTTTTTATAAATTGGATGGATGGGATTTCCTGTTATTGTTTCGTATCCTTCAGTTAGTGCTCTATCACAAAAAAGAGATTCAATGATTATAGTGGATTACAACAGTCCGCTTTGAAAGAAGAGAGGATGACTGGAGTGGTTACCAACTAGTGCTAGTAGGGTATGCTGTATACATTTTGGGAATGAAGACATTTATATTCGTCATGCACAGGCATTCGTATGTTAAAAAAATCTGTTGTACCTATTTGTACGGTTAGTCCTGTTAATATTTAAGGTCCAACCAATCTTATCCCAACCTCAGTACAAAACATGTTTGCAATAAACTGATTTGAGTTGATTTGATTTAAATTTTGATTAGGTTGCATAAAAAGTATTAAATTATTCATTCATTAATTTGTTTGCATTACATGGCAAAAAATTAATCTATATTGAATTCAAATCGTCATAAACTAAATCAATTAGTGATTTTCCGTGGAACGAAAAAGGTGTTTTATCGTAGAATACAGAACGAGAATTATGGCGTGCAATTGCGTGACATTCATATATGAGCTGATAAATACAGCGAACCAATATTTAGATGTTTTTGTCCTTAATACTGAACAACTTTATTCGGAAACGCGAAACATTTTTGATACTCCCATAATGATAAATAAATGATAAATGATTTATTTCTCTAAGTAGGTTTGTAAACACTTACTCGTGAATCATATTTTTAATAAAAACTAGATGAGGTCGTCGTTTCCTATCTGACTCTGAGAAGAAAGGCCGAAACCAACTCAGAGGTCACAGTCTCTTTTAAAGTCCAGACATAATCTTGGTCAGATCATGTGAAGACCTTGTAGATTGGTGTCTGAAATGGTCTTTTGAGGAAAGAACCTCACAGAATGAGTGGACCTGTCTAGTCAGTGCACGCATTTGTCAATAATCGTGCACCTCAACTTAAAACTTAAGGACCTCAACGATTCGCCGAACAATACCAAAGAAAAGGCATTTGGGTAGGCCGCATAAATTACCTACTCAGGCTATGATTAAAAACTGTGTTCAATCTGCTGATTGCAATGTGTATACTTACTGTATAGGAGGACTGGGATATAAAAAAAACAGAAACGGATTCCCTGGTTGTCCCTAAAGTTTTTGAGTAGCACGGGTACAATCACCCCTTAAATTTTAGCTCGTACTTCTGATGGCGTTTGCCAATAAATGACCTTCAATCATACGATTACTTATCAAGAAAAAAACTATTAAACATCAAGGAAATTGCATTTATTATGCTACCTACTTTAAAAAATTGTGACGAAATTCGATAGAGTAGAGAGGAATTCATTATTTCCATCATAGGAAATAATGATTTCCTCTCTACAATTAAAATAGATATTTGGTGAGTAATAAAATAACTATTTACTTTCTTTTTTTAAAGAATGGAATATTGGAAACTAAAGGTAAAGAGGTGTCATATTAATTCATAATAATTGAGTTCATAATAAATTACTGACTCCTACTTTATACTGCATTACACCATCCTCGATGCTCAATGTCACCACAGTCTTATGTTTTTATACTGTGATGTTACCATGGTTACTTAATAATCCATCTCGTACCCATTCCCTGGCTTCGATATTTCCGTTTCACTCTAACATTATCTTACTAAATAAAATTGCGCCCCAAATGAATGGTTGGGCGAATTCATGTACGGAAAATAAATTTAGCAAAGTATTATATTTTGTCTGTGCGTGTGTTGCGTTAGTATTATCAGTTTAGTAGTATGAGTTTGGGACCATGTTTTAGCGGGCTTCGTAAAAGAGTTATGATTCTATATCATTCTTAATTCGTTGATGCGAGCTAAGATAGAACAACGAAGGAATGTTCTGTCTCTCTTTACACTAATTAAATTTGACGGAGGGGGTAGAATCGCTCGTCTGATGTTAATCGGCCTTTATGGTAAGACAATATTTTAGTTCTAAGTGTTAAAGATACTTTAAACTGATTAACTGACTGATGAATGTAAATCAAAGTTTCCCCTGAATCTCAAACGACACTTTAACTTTGTCGATATTACAGTCAGGCCGTTGAAAGAATGCGTTCTTGACTCCTGTCAGTTGGACAATAAAATTCCTAGTAGTAATAAGGATCAAATTAGCAAAGCACGTATATTCATTAGTATGAAACTGAAAGCTGTCAAGAACGCATTCTCTCGACGACCGGACTGTAAGTCTACAATACCCCTTTAAAATGAGGTGTTACTTAAAATTTTGTTACGTTTGAGATTTTTAACATATGAGAGATAATTTAGTCACACCATCTTTCTCATTTGCAAGATCAAATACATACTTATGTATTTGATCGTTGAATATCAAAGAAGCTAAAAAAAGTTAATTACCCTTTCAGTGCAGAAACGAACGACGTTAGACAGCTCGGACACGACGAGGTCGACGCACTTGAGACTGGGTTCCTTCAGCCGCGCGATCTGTTTCTTTACGATAGCCTCGAACGCCATGTCCGGAGTGAACAAACCCACCTGCGGAACAGAACGGTTTTTCATAATAAAACATATTGTTAACATAACATCGCGACTATATTATTCCCCAAACGGAAATAGAAAGGCGTATACAATGCATCAATATTTCGCCACTTGTTTTGAATAACAGACGGCAAGACCATTGCCACTGACCGGGAACACAACCAGAGTCCAGGCTACTTCACCGTATGTTCGAATAGCATAATCAGCCAATAATGTTCCCACTGCTGGAACACAGGCCTCCTCTCAGTGAGAGGGAACGAGCCGTAATCCACCACGCGGGTCCAGTCGGTAAATGGCACATGTCTTCGAATTATTTTGGTTCTAGGACATGCCGGTTTCCTCACGATGTTTCCTTAACCGTTTTGAGAGCAGTGGTGATGAAATAATTTAAACAAAGTAAAGCACCTGACTGGGTTCGAACACACGACCTACAACTCGTAAGTCGCGGCTGTTACCATCGGTCCACCACTGCTCTCAGTCCTTAGTCCGAATGGAAATTCGCAATACCACGATCCGAAACGTGAGATGCGAAAACTAGATCAACAAGCGTATGTCATACATTTTTGTATAAAGTGTTGAACAATATGATGCGAATGCTTACCCTAATACCGTGAATATTTCTAATAGCGAATGCAATCTCTCTACGCAGCTCTTTCTCATCGAACTCCATTTTGACAATCTCGAAGGGGAATCGTTCGTGGAACAACCGATTAATTTTCGCACCGCCAGATAGTTCGTTTGTATTGATCTGTGCCGAACCAGAACCTTCGATTGTGCGTTCAAAGTCCGTTTGCAAAGTCTGGATCATTCTGTAAAATAAGAGTAAGTTATATAGTTAAGTACGAGATTCAGTTGACTTTTTTATTTGTTTCGAACATCATTTAACTATACAAATAATGCTGAGGCGGATAAATGTATCTAGGTTTCCACCCAATAAAAGATGTTCCGTATAAAACATGAAACGGTTAACGCTTTCAGGCATTTCCCAGCTTTCATACGTCCAGTAAACTGGCTGACTAAAACCAAACACTATTTCAATTTTCACTATTCAATTGTTCCATCTCTATAAATAAAATTCAAGTGCCGGTGAAATATTTTTTTGGATAGTCAATCGGAAACTTGGATAGTATTTTTGTGTGAAAATCTCATTCCTAGGCGACGCCGGGCACGAACAGCTAGTTGAAAATATAAGTTTATACTCACTGCAACATAGCCTTAGTCTTGATGGAGGTATCGTCGGGCCTAAAGTGTTTGTACTGGTCGACATCTTTCTCGAGCGCGAGCAATTGTTTCTGCAGTTTATCTCGAAGGCCGGGCAGCGTATCTCGGATGTGATTGGTCAGCTGTTGGTTCAATACGCGTTGTAGGTACGGGGTGCCGAGCCGGTCCGCCAAGTGTCGGTATGACGGGTGGCTGTAACAATCGAGTAGAATTCATTATTATTGAGTAGGTAGGGCCAGTGGTTAAAGCTCGCCTCGCCTCTCATGTACGAGGTTGTGGTGCAAGTACCAATGTGACTTTATCAATTAATTTGTTTTTTCTCGGGTTATCTTGGACATTACTGACATTGGTGATAGCAAAATTTGTAAGGAATCCTGAACTTTATACTCGTATACACAAGTCTAAAATCGCCAACCCATCTTTAGTAAGAGCGGTGATCAATGCTCATGCCTTCTCTATACGAGAAGAGGGCTTTGCCCAGCAGTGGGACAATAATAGGCTGGTATATTATAAGTAGGTACTTTGCAAAAAATAATGTCGTACGGGAATAGAACCCGCAACCTATTATAGCGCAGAAACCCATGGTCAAACCGAGTGCGAAGAATGGACGTGAAACTTTAACAAACTTTAAGAATGGCCGAGTCGAATGTGTCCGGTTTATTTTGTTTACAAAATAAACACATTCGACACGGCTTATCGTTACATTTTATCAATAAATAAAAACATTGAAAATAATACTTTTAAAACTTATTTTCCTGTTTCCTGTCCTTCCTTTTTTCTTTCCTGCTTGTCTTGCCTTTGTTTGTTTTCTGTTCCTTCTTTACATATACCTTTATTTTTTTCTCGTAAAATTATAATATGTATTTACTTTTACTAAATGATTAATGATTTAAGAAACAAAAATTACAATATTATGTAAACTAAAATGGCCCAATAAAATAAGTGCTTATCATCTAACAAATTGCAAATGCAATCGACGACGTACGGAAGTAGGTCAGTCCGATA
Organism: Cosmia trapezina; assembly: GCA_905163495.3. NCBI lineage: Eukaryota > Metazoa > Arthropoda > Insecta > Lepidoptera > Noctuidae > Cosmia > Cosmia trapezina. The sequence goes on from LR991022.1 coordinate 22,654,073, forward strand.
GTCGAGAGCAACCTATGTCTATCAGAATATTATATGTTGCCGCTCCTTGTACAAGTAGCACTTGGCCTGCCCGGTGACGTTTTTTCGATAAGTTTTTACTATAAGGTGATAAATTGAGGAGGCCATGAGTCATTGAGTCCTTTATAGTAATGACTCAGTTTATTGTCTCGCAATCATTCAAGTCTAACCTTTTCCAAACATCTACAAGTCGATTGTATTCGACTGGTTATAATAAACATTTTTTTTTTCATTACTCCTAACTGGAACTATTCTTGTAGGTGTATGCTTTAAGTATAGAAGTAAATTTTAAGCAATCGAACTGGCGGGATTCGAGCTCATAGCCGATCACTCGCCAGTCAACTATCCAGCCGTTGAGCTATTAATTAACTCTTCTAAAAGTACTAGCAGCGAGATTTCTGCAACTGCAACAGTTAAACTAGCCATAGCCAAACTAGGCAGGCGCGGATACAGGATGGCGGGGTGGGGGCTGGGGGGGTATCGGGTCACAATATATTACTAAGATATATCTAGATAAATCGTAGTTATCCTGAAAAGGGCGTACATTGTCGAGTTTACGAAACATAGGTGACAAAGATTTTTTTAAAAAGGCTTTCGTAGTATACATACCTAAGGAAGAACTTCCTTTCAGCAGCCAAGGCCGCGGTGATGTCCTTCCGTCCATCGATGTCCTTCTGCGACCGGTTCACGACGCCGATGTATCCACGTCGTAGGGGCAGCAGTTTGTTCTCCAGCACATCGCGCGCATCCGTGCCTTCGTCCATCAAGTCCAGCTTCGTGATTACACCGATTGTACGGAGACCTGTAGTAAGACCCTCGTGTTTATAGCGTAAATATTTTGCGTTCTTCAAATGATTAGACTGTGGGAGAATAGTTACCTACAATGCTTGCCACAAAAAAAGGCTGTTTTAACCTCTCAAGTTGAATGACTTGTGACAAAAAATGAATGTAAGAATATTTTTGGATTAAAACTGAAAAGAAGTTAGTCTGCCATTGCAAATAAGTTATCGCTGATCACCTAACCATATATGCATATTTCAGCCATTTCTCGGAAAATGTTTAAATTCGGGAAAAACTGAATATTTTATGACTCAAACTTGAAAATTAAAAATTAGCAATTGACAATAGGCGCGCCCCCTATTACCATAACTCCCGAAATGTGGGTGTACTATACCTACACCTCTGCCTAACCCTTCGGACAATACAGGCGTGATGTTATGATGTGTTTTTGAAAACTGGACTGGACGACGTCTGTCGTGTCAACCAGTACAGAATAGAAGGAAATGGTCGCCACCTACTAAATTCATTCATATTAACTGTAACCATTTAGACTATAGTATGGGATTTTTTCCTAACCAGGCTATAGTGAGTCATAACATAGTACTCAGTAAAAGACCATTTTAGTTACTAGCCTTGTGGGTCGACTTCCTTTGCAAGTTTCAAGGCATCACTGTTTGCCAAGTCGGTGTTAGCGGGCGTGACGGCGAGGATGAGGCAGGATTCACGCTTGATGAATTGGAAGATCATCCCTTTGATCTGTTGCTCGATGTCTATCGGCTGGTCGCCGATAGGCACCTTCGTCAGACCCGGCAAATCAATCAGGGTCAAGTTGAGCACTGAAACGTAAGAACATTGTCTACAGTTTCTGTCACTACGAGGAAAATTACGTATTAAGTTTAAAATTAAATTGATAAAGCGCAGGCCACACTGAGAACGAAACGAAACTAAGTTCGTTTAGCTTCGCTCATGTAGCTAACGCGACATTTCATACTTCGGTTCATAGTTCGCAGTGTGAACCGAAGTATGAAATGACGCGGTAGCTACATGAGCGAAGCTAAACGAACTAGCTTCGTTTCGCTTCGTTCTCAGTCTGGTCTGCGCTTTATTCAACATTCATATCGGTCATTGCCGGTCGTTCAAATTACAAGCCATTAAGCTTAAAATTGTTTGTCATACCATGATATGGCTAACCACAATGACGTGTCCCTACAGTAAAATACCATTAAGCTAAAACTTAACGTTACTGTCAGAAAGCATGACATAGATAGCAACTTAACCGGAAAAGTTAAATTGACCTATAAGCCTGCGGTGCGTGCCAACATATTTCTTATTGTCGAATCTCTAGTGAGCAAGTTGCGTACGTTAGGTGGCACGGAATGTTTGTAGTTGAAGAATAACACAAGGTCATTGTTATCGGTTAATAAATTAACAATACCTAATGTTTAACAACAAAATCAATGTTTTCTATAATTGTGTACATTAATACTTCTTACAGTATTATGTGCATTGACATAATATGTTTTTTATGAGTACTTAAATAATATTTTTATGTTTTCTTCTAAAGTAAATCAGCATAGACACGAGGCGTGAAATTTTATAACACATTTAGAATGTTTCTAATACAATAGGAGAAAATAACACTTCATACGCTCTGTGATGATCAGTAAAAATGAAAATATTGTAAGTATTACTTGATAAGGATAGATAACGTAAGATTTATATCATACGGTTTCAGGCAAACATCGTAATCGTCGTATCAATAGTAAGTCTCACTACTACAGTATTAGTTAACTACGTTCGCATCTGTGCAAAAATTAGCCATGACCTTCACAAGCGTAGGTAATTAGGTAGCTAATGTTCCATTTTTTTTCAGGAGCCGCTATACATAATATTCGCACGAAATAAGTACCTACAATTGTCTAGACCTGAAAACCCGATAAGTGGACATGTTATACAAATTCTGAGCATTCCGAGCATTTAAGATAATACGCGCCAAACAATGGGCGTAATTAATGCTTTATTTGTGAATTAATAGAGAAACCTAGGTATGTGTGTTATTATGTTACGATAACGTCATAAGAACGTCTTTTAATGCTATTGATGTGACTCTTGTAGTTGCACGCCACTGTGTGTCCGACAAACTAAGGAATCTCTACTATCACGTGCTGCATTAAAGCGAATATACCACCTAACCGGCAGCGCCACCATTGAAAAATTAATAAGTCTGGAGATATGGACCGTTTTGAAATTTCCTATGCTCACGTTTTTAGTCAGATGAGGGAGAATTATTTGACCAAAAAAATCAACACTAAACCTAATATATCAGAAAGGATAGGTGGTAAACTAAAGGTAAACAATCTTGATGCAACTTTTTACACAAACACATATTAAACAAATAAACTACTGCTTAAACTAATGGTTCAATTGACTTAGTAGTCATTATTGTTGTATTTACATTGGTTTTTAGTTGCATTTTATTTTTAAACTGAGGTTTTAAAATAAAAAAAAGATAAAAGACACATCAAGACTGTTTACCTTTTTTTCACTACCAAAACCTTTCTAGTATAGGTTCCAAATTAACTGCAATAATTTCGAACCTAGACGGTCTTATTATAAAACGAGGTTTGTCATGGCTTAAACCATCGAGCCAGTTTTTGTAATAAGAACCTAGCTGTGATATAAATACAAAACTGACAACTTAGTCCGGTACTAAGTTGTCAGTTTTGTAAAACTGACATCTTAATGTGTCGGAATAAAGTTTGAAATTCAAAAAAGGGTCCATGGTTTAAACCTGGGTTTGAAGATGAACCCTGTTTTGTAATAAGACGCAGAAGGTTTAGTATTGATTTTTTGGACACAAAAAATTCTCCCTCATCTGACAAAAAATGTGAGCATAAGAAATTTCAAAATGTTCCATATCTCCAGACTTTTGAATTTTTTTTTCAATGGTGGCGTTGTTAGCAGCTATACTCACCTTAATTTATATTTATATATTCCATAACTACATACAGCACAGACTACTTTTCTGAAGTCTAGACAGACATTAACAGTTCAATTTAAAACACCTCCGACACAAATTTACGCTCATTTTCTTTTTTGCTACTCTCTCATTAGAGACCCTGAATGCCATCTATATATAACATATACATTGAGACCATTTCAATGAGCCCAAACACTATACATCTGCTGTAAGTTGGTGAGGGAGTTGGGTATCCTGCCAATTCCAGGTAATGCTGCAGCATCAGTTCAAGGTTACTATGTTATTCTAATATCATTGAAGTAACAGAATACCAAATTTTGACTCGATCACATCTGTGGAAGATGCTCACATTCATTCATCAAATAGAAAAGAGCTGATAATCTTCAAACGGCTGAATAGATTTTCTTGAATCATAGCTAAGAACACTCTCGATCAAGTCACCTTACAGACAAACCAAAAAAAAAAAGATATCGGTTCAGTCGTTTGGGAGCTACGATGCCACAGACAGATAGATACAAACGTTAAACTTATAACACCCCTCTATTTCCGTCGGAGTTTAAAAAATATTTAGAACTTTAAAAAATATTCCATAAAGTGTATGTAGGTACTCAACGGTAAACTAACCGTCAAATAAGCATTTGTTATGTAGGTCATTATCAAACTACACATAGAATATAAAATAAGCAGTGCTATAATCAAGATTGCATAATTAAGATGATTACACACGCATCCATGTTAGTACCAGGTACTACAAACTACTTAGCAATAATCGTTTTCTCTCCATATAAGCAGTGGAAGAAATATTGATTCTACATATACACATATTTTTTCATCAGTAATACAACAGAATTCCTTGGAATGCAATATGCATAGATAATAATGAATGAATGTTCGATTATTTATTTATTTATTTATTGCACAATGCACACACAGTTACAGGGTTAACTTACAACTAGTGAGTACAAAGACCCCGTTGGGGCGCAGCAAGATAACTTAAAACTAGATTTTAACATAAGAATTAAAGCACATAACATTAACATTATCAATTAAAGCATTATTTTACATTATGTCAAGAATTGTATTAAGTTCTATTATTAAATTATGTTATTATTACATTTAAAATGTCAATATTAGTCATTCACAATTTCACATATTCTAGGGGTTTTTATCGTCCATAAATTCTTGTATACTGTAAAAACATTTCAATATGAGTAATGACTTTACCCTAGCTTTGAATACACTTAGTGTTTTGGTTGACCGTATACTTTCGGGCAATTTATTATATATTTGAATGCTCCGGTATTCTGGGCTATTTTTATACATTTGCAATCTAGGTGCTGGTAGAACTAATTTTGTTTTGCGGCGCTCATTCTTATCAAAATTAAACATGCTTATATTTTTCTTAACAAAAGTGGCTACTTCTAATATATAAATAGAGGGTAAAGTTAGCAATTTTTCCCTTTATAAAGTGGGGTCTGCAGCTATCTCTAGGTTTAATTTTGAATATTATTCGTATGCATTTCTTCTGTGCAATAAATAGATCTTTGGCATCTACACTGTGCCCCCACAGGATGATACCATAGCGTAGCCACGCGTAGGCATACGCGTAATAAGCAGAGAGGGCACAGTGAGTTTGTGTATTCGATTTTAAGACGCTAAGACCATATGAAAATTGTGATAGTTTTATTTTGGTTTTGTCGACATGTTTTTTCCAATTTAAATGTGAGTCTAGTGTTATACCTAAAAGTTTGAATTCTTCAACTTCTTCAATATTAATAGTATTAGTAATAGTTGTTAGGTTAACTTTTTGTTTTTGGTAGGGTTTGAACTGTATGATTTTAGTTTTTTTGTTATTTACTTCAAGATTGTGATTCTGAAGCCATGATTTTATTATGTTAAAAGTATCAATAATTTGGGAGTTATATCCTAGGTTATTAGAAGGGCTTTTAAAGAGAATGGAGATGTCATCAGCGAATAGCACACAAATTAACACATATTCCTTAGGTAACAAATGGGCACAAAAACCTATATTTAGCAGTAAATTGATAATGGAATATGTTATTTTATTATCAATTAACTGGGTATTGTCTTATCTAAAGCACATGATTAACACTGACTCATTATTTATACCAGGCCCAGGAGACATCTTCGTCATACAGCTGATACACGACATTTTACGCGTTGAAATTCCCGATACGTTTTAAGTAACAACCTAACAACTATAGTTTTATCGATTATTTTGCGAGAAATCTCGATTATCTATCATAATATGATAAACTGTCTAAACAAAAACCCGTTGTCGTTGATTAGGAACCTAAAAATGATAGAACTTGTCGATTGACATAAATAAACGAATAAATCAGCCTTAACTTTATTGATGAACGAAAATAATTGTTTCAACGACATACATATTTAATTATAGTCTATAATAGAACCGTAATTTACTGAATACTACGACAAGGTGCCTTCGTGAAGATACTCGTTGCGTCACAAAATAAAACCAGAGCAATCTTCTTTTGTTAACTGGGACCTATAAATAAGGTCTGTCAAAGGTGAACAACTGTGGCCTTGCGTCATCATCTTGTAAGTGCTTAGGTATATTCCCTTTTGTCCTTAAAAGATACAGTGCGCGGATAAGAAACGTCATGAATTTTGATCGACAATGCATTGCTTTGACTCCTAAACAGAAGGCAACAGTAAAACATATAATAATGTCCTTATTGTGAGTATGATAACGAGTGTCACGCATTTGTCGGCCAATGACTTCGTAAAATTGTCAATCTATAACATTACGCATGCGTATAGAGATGCTTCCGGTTTCGTCCTAACTTTTAGCGCGCCTCTTAAATGTTATGTAAAAACGCTGAATAAGGTCTCAAATTAGACTTGATTTAATGTTCTTGTCGCTCTCAGATTTTATCAACCGAAAGCCTCCAGCTGGCTTACGTGCAAAGATTGATGTAAATAACTGCTCCTCGGACTATTTTAATCTACAAAACTGTGGATAGTGTAATATAACAAAGAGTGATTAATTTTATCTCTCTTTTGGAAATTAAGTCAGTGAGATAATTATTATACCATTTTGAACCTTACCATTTGGGGAATATACACGTAGATTGATCGGCACTGGTGATATGCCCTTGTTAGAGCCGGTCATACGATCCGTCTCTGATTCAATCTCTGCGCGTACTTCATTGAAATCAACGAACTTCTTGCCTTTGCAATGCAGAAACTCGGCGTATTCTAGAATAACAAAAAAAAACGTTAAATACTGCTTAGATTGCCAAATCTCATAGTAAATTTGGCAGGCTGCGTGAACCAAAATTGGCTTCTCGGAGTGTAAAAAACCGGCCAAGTGCGAGTCGGACTCGCGCACGAAGGGTTTCGTACAATTCCGTACAATCTATAAAAACGCCAAAAAAATCATTTCTGTTGTATGGGAGCCCCCTTAAATTTTTATTTTATTTTGTTTTTTAGTATTTGTTGTTACAGCAGCAACGGAATACATAAACATCATCTGTGAAAATTTCAACCGTCTAACTACCACGGTTCATGAGATACGTGACAGAAGGACAGATAGACGGACGGACAGCGGAGTCTTAGTAATTGTCCCGTTTTACCATTTGCGTACGGACTCGTAAAAACAGTAAAAAAAAATATATACCATCGTATATTTAATGACAGATGCCCATCATGAGACCACCTGCTAGACAGCCGCCTTTCCTCGACTGAATGAATATCCTTGGTCAATTAACTTTATGCATAATGGCATTAACATAAAGATAAGCAGCTAATCGGCAGTTTCATTCTGTATTGCTTATACTCCACGATAAGCGCTAATAACAACAGAATCAGTAAACAACAAAGCGTAGGCTTCGATATATTTCAAAGCATAACTGTCAATAAACATATTTTTTGTACTTCCTCATTTAGAACAAAATATTGATTTACTAGATAAGTATCAAAGTATCAAGTCTCTTATAAATCATTAGTCTGTCATTAAAATACATCACGAGAAGTAAGGTTCCAATCAAGCAGAACAGAAGGTTAGTGACCTTTATGTACGTGACCGGAAAAAATATCACAGTATTAAATATACCAAAATATGCAATGTATTGTTTTAAGTAATGATCTTCTTAAAACACTGCTATTTACACTGTTCAAATTTTGACAAAGTACATACATAGATACAGTATAGAGCGTATTAGTAAGCCAATTAGTTGTTTTAACATTCAGAACACAGCTGAAGGTTAATAATTAATGATCACATTTTTGCAGAATACATCTACATCACAGCCAGTTAACCGAGTTTATAAAAATAAATTGACGTGTTAGGCAAGCTTTGTTTTCCCCATATAAAATGTAATTTTGATGTAACACCTCATTTTATCTAATCATAATCATTAAGTACCTCGTACATAAGGAGGAGCTCGTGGCTAAGTAATAACAGCCGCACGGGTCGATCCGTCAGGTTAAGCTACGCTTGCCGGGGTTGGTCAGTGGATGGGTGACCATCTTTACATAACGAGATTCCTCCGTGCCTCGGAAAGCACATTAAGCCGTTGGTCCCGGCTGTTATTCGTGAATCTTTGACAGTCGTTACGGGTCGTCAGAAACCCGAAAGTCTGACAACCAGTCTTACCAAGGGGTATCGTATTACCCAGTACCTGGGTTGTGGAGGTCAGATAGGCAGTCGCTCCATGTAAAATACTGGTATTCAGCTGCATCCGGTTAGACTGGAAGCCGACCCCAACATAGTTGGGAAAAGGCTAGGCAGATTGAATCATTAAGTACCTACCTGCATTTCCATGTATAAGCTGCAGAATCAATGGGCGTCGCGTTACTATTCCAGAACCTCTGGGAAGGAAGTCCCTGAAACAAAATAATCATCATAAACACCTGCACGCGTAGCATGACCACCATAGAAACGGATTTTGTCGACGGAAGAATAGACAAAATAACACAACGCCGTGCTTAGAAGTTACAATAGGTGGGTGTTAGTCTACAATCTGTCATTTTGTCTATTCTTCCGTGGACAAAATCCGTTTCTATGGTGATGGTCATGCTACGAGTGCTGCAAGTTTTTTACAGCTGTTGATTGAGATATATTATAATCTTTTGTTATTACGTATCGGCACGAACAATAAGAAGAGTTCATCTAATGGAGATTCACAGTTGACTCCGCCCTAGAGTGTAAATGTGCGATGCAGTCCCACAAACAATGGGGCACTTAATGTCGTGTCCAGCTTGTCCTCTGTCTGCACGCTACAGAAATGGATGGACGCTACTGAAAGTGCCAAGCTCGTAGCCAAATTCTGGGCCTACTGTATTATAGATAGTCCTGTACTGTCTCACTGCAGGACAAAGGCCTCCCTCTCCCACACAATTCTGCCTTTTGCTAGTGCTAGGAGTCAAGTTCGTCCCGCCATCTTTTCCTTAGCCTGCCACGATGTTGTCTTGCGTTTAATGGGACACATCTTTTAGCCCATTGCATTCTAAGAACATTTTACGCCGCAGAAAACCATATTCGCCAGCCAACCAGCATGGTGGGAGCGGTGGCGACTGCCCAGACCAGGGCACATGAGACATAAGTACGTACATTTAATAAGTATCGCTATTTTTAAGCAAAGCTACCCCTATTTTTAGGTGAACCCCGTTTTAGGTATTAGGACAACCTAAAATTAAAAACTCCTATTATTCTGCTGAAACTGCTCGTAATCTCAAACAGAAAATTAAACCTAAAGTAAAGACGGTTGATGTCACGCAATTTACCCAGATGTAATCATAACGTACTGATAAATGAGTCATAGTAGGTAATACATGTACATAATAACAGTGATTTCAGAAAAAAAAGTACCTACTCGACGCGCATTTAAAACAAGACAGTAAATAATCTTGAATTGACCAGGAATTTCATTGATGACCGTGTATTTTTTTCTGGTCAATATAATTTATTAACATCAACGAATATGAATGACTGAATTACGCTTCGTAGCGGCTGAAATGGTTGCAGATTCTACATGGCCATCAGTTGTTTTATTTTAACCGTTTGCTCGAAGGTGTCAAAAAAACTTCTTGGATGAAATACTGAAATGCATCTCGTTCGTATGAAACGTTCACAAGCTAGACTTTCATCGTATGGCAGTTCCGATTGCGAAACTAATAGCGTCTGCGTTTTTGTGCCAATTTCCAATTCTATCGAAATCTGGAGGCACAATTGATGCATGCTGTATCATCAAATACATCGAAATTCTACTAAATTATATTTAAACGCCTTGTATCTAAACTAGATATAATGGCATACAAGGCGTGAAGAGACTGAACTGATCCATTGGCGCCAGTAGAAATTATGCGAATGTACATAGTTTAATTATTTTCAGATGGAGTTATTCTTCAGATGGAGTTCTGATGCAACCGACTATATTCGGGTTAATAGATTCTGGGACAGACTTCTAGATGGATATACTAAACCAGCTTGAAAAACGCGTGTGTAACCATTGTGCCCACCCCGAACCGTTCTTTAGTAGAAAAGTGTAGATGGCATGAAGGTTTATAATGAGTATGCTTAAGACACAAAAGTAAAACTTGGTGCTTGGATTGGACAATTTGCTAGTAAGGCAGCCACTTAGTACGTTTCACGGTGGCGCTATTTGCGTAGAAGAGAACGACATTTGCCAGTACTTACTACTGTCATGTGGAGTATGCCATTGGTCTATCTAAGGAATGTCATTCAGCTCAGACAAAACTTCGAGAAAGAGGGCGACATACAGAAGGATACAGTTTGGTTGGGCGGCAATATGTAAAAAAAAAAAAACGTGAAATCTTCTTGATACCCGACATGTAGTCCGAGACGTGGACACTGCAGTTGGGTTGGCCCATAAATTCTAGGTCGATTAGCGCAGTTTCATAGAGCGAGCTATGCTCGGAGTTTCTGTGAACGAAAGGATCCTGTACGAATATCCGAGCAAGAACTGGTTACACCAAAATAACTTGCAAAGTTAGCAAGCTGAAGTGTCAGTGGGCTGGTTATGTTTCTCGAAGCCTTGGACGACCGTTGGAGCAAACGTGTCTTTTAGTAGAAACTACGAATCGGCAAACGTAGTGTAAGACTGACGATCTTAAAAAGACGACTCGGACATATTACTTGCGTAAGGAAGAGATCCAGGTGGAAGGGCACCACTTGAGAGACCCATATATCCTACAGTGGACTGCAATAGGCTTTTGAGGATATTGTCTTATTCCTAGCCACTAACACTACATAGGTAATACGGGCTGGTGTCCGCATCTCCACGTCAAAGCGCGTATTTTGCGTACAGACTTACACTACTTACTGAGTGAACATCCAAATCTGGCTTGGATAAAGTAACTATTGCGTCCACTGCGTGTTTATAGAAACCGTAGAAAACCCGAATTTACAAATAAATTATGACACCATATCTATATTCTGTATCATCCAGTAGTCTAGTGAGGTTGGGCACACAAAACATACTTAATTGCATTTAAATACCTATTAATATAATTATCTATGAGCTTGTATAGTTTGCAGTACAGACAGTGTACAAGTGACAGACGTCTTTACTTATAGGCCCAAATCAAAGTTAAAGCTTACTTTATTCCATAATTAAGTTAATTTGTGTTGTCTGCTTATTGTGCTTTGTGTTGTTTGTGTTGTCTACTTTTTCTTATTAACAAATATATTGTGTTACAGGCTACTCAAACAGATCCAGTTTTAAGTAAACCGTAATATAGGCTGTATAACCGATCAACCTCCGCGAATACTATTTGTTTCCTTCAACCTTGACATTGGCAGAATCATCGTTAAAACGATGGAGCCACTCATATAAAATTGGAATTGGAATTGGAAAGCTTACTTGAATAAGTTTAATAATTTACAGTTGGCTCTACTTATCAAATTGCAGCAGACTTTAGTATTAAATGTTATGTTTCTGATTATGAAAAAGAAATTCAGTCATTTTTGTGTGACACCAGTTTTTCATTAAATAATAAATAGTCAAATATAATTTCGAGAGCTGTCACAGATTGAATTTTGATCATTATGCAATGTAAAACATTGAGTATCTTTCATAACTACTTGGTGCTGAATATTTGTGTTAAAAAAAAAAAATACAAAATACATGCAGACATACTCGCAAGATAAAGCTAGTATTTTTCAGTACTTATTTTCCTTAATTCAAACACTGCATAATTTGAAAAAGGTAGAGGATAATATTTAATTGTTTTACCTTTCTGTCTATTACAGTTTATTTATTACTGATAACATGTTACTGATATTTTATTCATAAATAAAAGGTGAGCTAATAAATTGATGGATCAACCAGCATTCAGATGTTTCCACTATGTACACAACTTCAATTATTTAAATTCAATTGCATAGCTTTTGCCTGCAGCTCCACCTGCTGTGGAGGTTGGAAACTATTGGAACATAGTACTGGGATAAAACATATCCTATCCTAACTCAAGTCATAGTCTAACCCGATCAAGGTACTCTAGACCTTAGTATTTGATACTAATTTCAATTTGATACCTCTATGCATTTGTGAGAAAAAGGGCCTTGACAGACAGACAGACGGACAACAAAGTGATTCTATATTCCGTTTTTTTCTTATGGCGTACAAAACCCTAAAAACCTATAAAACTATTTGCAAAAGTGAACTATTTTTCAACAAAATATTTTAACTAGCCAATCCCTTTCCTTCACTTCAGTAAAATATTTAAAAAATCATATAATATGTCTGCCACACCTGCATCATTACACTATATTCAATATTATGTTACTGCGTTGGCTACATTCTATGTGACTCACGCACCAAGTCAGGACCTCAAAGTACCACAGCAGCTTCTACCTCCGTTTTTGAATCCTAACTTTGTAGAAATAATTTTTGGAGCTGAACCTCATTAATGCAATTTTTTTACATCATTGTTAAGGCACAACTTGGGTCAGACATTAACACGTTACCCAGACCATTAACTAATAAATTATCATCATTGTATATCTCCTAGAAAAACTACTACAGACAGATGAAACATAAGCAACAGTGTTTGAACAGGCAGAACTCTCTATACCAGACTGTAAAGTAGAATATACCTTCTTGTTTAAGTACATTTAATTTTTTTTATGGTTGCCTGATATGACAGTCATGAAACTACCAATGCGCATAAAATATGTGTACTTAGATGTATCATTTTGGAAATTGGAAACACATTGTTATTTTTACTAAATTCATATTTTCCTATTGAACTGTTATCTTAGATCCAAATCACCCACTGAAGATGGCTGAAACTTACAATAAAGACCACAAACATATAAGATACTGATAAGTATCTGGGTCATGCTTTTATGTGGCAAATAAAAGTAAGATATTTTAAGATACTTTCAAGTACTTACATATTTTATAATTATGTACAGCTAACATGAAATTGTTGTGCTAATTAATTCAAAATCAACCTGAGACGACACCTGACCCAGCCTTTTATCATCATAAAGTTCATCACATTGTATTCTCAGACTTTTAAGAGGAAGTAAGTATTCAAACAAATACAAAGGATTATACTTACACAATTATAGTCTTTGAAAGGTTTTTCGGAAACCTTTCATGTAAAGCACCCCAATTTCTACCTGAATGACTCAACTTTGCACATCTCTTTATCATGTAAAGATTATTCTGGATTAAAACAAATTGTTTAAATCCCTCTCATTTTTACATAAGAGTCTACTTGCCTTCTAGCAAGACATAATGTACCAATAGTTAATAGAAAAGTAAAGTCCTACAGAATTTTTAATCACTGATAATATTATTGTTGTTTGGGAAGGTTACATATGACTCATCGTCATCACAAACGACTGTAATGTTTAGGAATCTGTGATTAGCTTATTGTTGCTCAAAACAACTGCAATCTATGCACCAAGAAAGTGGTTCATTCCTGCGGACTATTCCACACATTGAACCAATAAATCAATTGTCTTTACGATAAACAAAGAAGGTATACATACACATCGACATCTTCGGCACATTAGAACGTTCTCTATTGAACAACACAACTTCCTACTGGATACAAAATCTTACCTTCCTACAAAGTTTTCTAACACTGAACTCTTTCCTGCAGACTGACCACCCACAACTGCAATTTGGGGAAGATCTAAAGACATGTGCACGCCCATTTGCACAAATGCATCTTGCAATTTGTTTACAACAGGGATTAGCTGCTGCATTCCGAAATTTCCAGCCATTTTTTCTAAGATACATTAAACTTTTATCACTCTAAAACACTAATAACACTCGCTCATCATCAATTCATCATCGATAAACTAATTTATTTTTCAATATGGTGGTGGGTGGTTACGTTACGTTTCGATTCAGCTTAATTCGACTACTGTCAAAAAGAAACAAAGCGTAATGCATTCAGATGCAGAACATTTCAAAACGTTCTGTCTCTGTCGGTATAACGTGTATCACTATTCGAACTTGAGACAAATATCTGTACTGCAAAAATATTTGGCATTCAGTCACTTGTTGTCATATGTATAATTTTTTTTATCTTATTAATAACAACAAAATCTAGCTTATTCTCATCCAATTATTTCAATGAAGTTCATTAAATTGACCCTTCGCAACCATTGACATTTGAGCATTAGTAAATCAATACCGCTCGACATGCGCACTAAATCTAGGCCAGAATATAAAAATATCATCATAATATTTTCGTAGTAGATAACAGTTTTTTGTCAATGAATTTAATTTGGACAAATGACAATTTTATAACTCGCTAGAATAATTAAACGCAAAAAAACGTATTTTTTTTAGTTGCCAACAGAAAAATGCATTGAATAAATAAGTTGAAAATGTTAGAAAAATTGTTTTAGGCACTTTATTTCTACAATACTCTCAATAATATTTAATTTAATACAATATTTAATATAATATTAAATCTCTTGAAAAAGTAGTAATCACTGGACAGTGTAGACAACTAAAGTACATACTTATTTCTTGTGCTACTTACGTAATTCGGCTTTTATTTTTATATTAACTGAATATGTTGGAATATGTTGAGAACCAAAATTTAGACTTAATTACGATCATAAAATTAATAATACTTAGATTATGGTACATTTAGCTTTGTGTTCTAGTCCGCTTGGTATTCTGCTTACCCCATAAATCATGCTGAAAATTGTCAAACGGACACAATTATTTTATGCGCACTAAAATCACATACCTGCCCACAAAATTTTCTAAAACAGAGCTTTTCCCTGCAGACTGTCCACCCACAACTGCAATTTGCGGCAAGTCCAGCTGCATGTGAACACCCAACTGTGTGAAAGCATCTTGTAGCTTGTTAACAATTGGAATCAATTGTTCCATTCCCATATTCCCGGCCTGCATGGCTGCCGGTTTTCTCAAACACTCCTCGTATTATGAGCTTCTCCGCAGATCCTCGCCTACTGATTTTTCTTTCATCAATATGGTGCAAAGTCCTCGTGCGCAGGCGTAAATCGAGAGAAAACTTGAAAAGTAAAGTATATCGCTATCTCTGCGTAATATTTGTATCGAGTGGTGTCAGGACAGGAGTAATTTCTACTAGATAATTAGCAACACAAATAAGCATCATTCAATTATCTAAGTATTCAATCAAACGTTTAAAACATGTAAAAAAAAAAACAATCAAAAATCTCGTTTACTTACATACTTTCGTAGAAATCAATCAATTTGTAGTAGAATAGTGTCAGATTTGTCCATACTAAAATTCACATCAATGGGTCAGTCAGAATCAGAAGGTAAGTCTTTCTGACTGACCCATGAATGTGAATTATCTGAAGAAACCTTTCTTTTTTTTCAGATTTTTTTAAACGATATACTTATTTTCTTTGGATGCAATACTAATAAAAAAAAAATATTTTATTGGGCTAGCAAACTTTCTTGTTTGTCTGTTTATCCACCAGAGAGCGCTGTGTCGCGTCTTTGTGACGTCACGCTATTGATTGTAAAAAGGAAGGAGATCGTCTTTTGGAGACGCCATCTTAAAATAAAGTGATATAAGTTTTTGGTAGCGTAGATTATAGTTTAAATCTAAAGTAATCTTCTTTAAGAAATTAGCAATCGAGCTTAGATATTTTTTATTCCGTGATATCAAGTGTAACGAACCAAGGTACTGATGTATTTTGCTTTTATTGTTATACAGAAAGATAAAAATTAGTTTATTTACCGTTCTTTTACTTCAATCTTGTTAGTACCGTTATTTTGAGCTAGATAGTAGAAAGTTATAAAAGAATAACGGACTAGAGAGTGTAACCAAAAACGTAAGTGAAATTATTGGAGTCATCGATCCAGCGTTCATCAGACGGATGTAACACGTCAATAAACCTTTGAGGGCAGGGCTCCAATTTTTGTTCTACCAGTGCTGTGAAAGTGTTTTGTGTTTCAGTGAATGTAATCAACAGTGTGAATATTACTTAGTGTTTCGAAATAGTACGAATTTTTCTTGTAATTACTAGTATCGGATTGGAACGGATTACATTGAAGGACGATTGTCTGTGACCGTGGATATTTGGTTGTATCTACTGTGCGGCCATTAAACTGAGGGTTTCGCTGATTGCAGTTGGTGGTCGTTGCGAGGGTGATCTCCTGATGGTGTGTACATCGCAGCATGTCTGCACTCTCAACGCCGGGCGGCGGAGGCACTACGGCGCAGAGCAAGCCGACGTCCGGCAAACAAAGATATCAGAAGTTGGACATCAATAGCTTGTACTGCGCCAACAGAGTAAGTACTGCTCCTGATCCATATATTTTATGTCAATGTCAAGGGAGTACACGCCCACCAGTATATTCCATATGACCTGAATAGTTTTATAAAACAATATTTAATTTTGTTGTTGGTCTACCTTATGGTGGTAGGTAATCTTGTGGGGATTGGTAGTTTTAACAAGTTTTTTTTTTAATTCTGTTAAAGTACTGTTTGGTTTAAAGATCTGCTTTGGAACAAAGATCTGCCTTGGAACTAGATTTCTTCTAGCTAGAGATGGGTCATTGACGGTTTTTGAGTTAATGTAATTTAACTGTTAAACATTAATGGTCAACGGGTTAAAAAAACTGTTAATAAATAACAGGTTAAAATTTCAATGATTCAATCGTTAGCGATAATCGTCAATTTATTGTGTCAACGTTTACGATACGAACGAATACGCATAAAATAACAATTTTAATGCAGTTTAGGTTGAGATTTGATAAGAAATAAGTTTTTTTTTTTTATTAAACTGGACTGTAATGGAATGACCTAAGGAGACTAAATTCACAGAATAAAATAATATTGAAATAATGCGTTGAGTGCGTTGACGTAAACTGACAGCTAATATTTTCAACCTGTTTTTTCATTAATGATTAACAGTTAACCCGTTGACCAATGAAAAGTCGTTAAAAAAAACAGTTTATTGATTCAACGCCCACCTCTACTTCTAGCTAGGATCATGTTAACAATCTGCAAGCCAGCTGTAAAATAATTGTAGTAGTCACAGTTGAATAAATTGACCTTCAGCTGCCTTGTGCATATCTAGTTGCAACAGTGAAATAGACAATGACCTTGTTTCAGAGATTTGCAATTCTAAAGATTGGAAGGAAATGTGCATACTTTTAAACTGTAAATTATAACAATTTGTAATAAAAAAAATGTATGCTGCCTGACTAAATGTTGTGAAATAAAAATGACCTTAATTTTGATGTATCATATTAGGTATATATCTCTGCCACATAAAGACTTTAGCAAGATGTTTTTAAATATTTTTTTTCGATACATTGTAGAACGAGAACTCAGAGCCGTCCTCAGTAAAATCTCAACTAAGCCGCAAACATGGAATGCAAAGTCTTGGAAAAGTACCTTCAGCTAGGCGGCCACCTGCCAACTTGCCTTCTTTGAAAACTGAAACTGGTCAAGACCCTAACACAAAGTAAGTAAACTTATGTAATCCAGCTAATTGTCACTAAAAAACCACTGACAAGTGCTTCTTTTGGCCTGATTACATTCTTTGTAAAAGGGGCCTTATAATTTATTGTATGTTTGTTGTATGTATTTATTGTGTGTTTGTGTTTGTTATATTGTTTTTATTGTATTAAGCACTTTAATTTACAGTAAAGAACATAGAGTATATTTTTATGTAGAGGTGAATGATTCTGTGATGAGTTTTTTGACCTATTGACATGTACTGACTGAAGCAATAAACTTATTTTCAGCTCTATTTCTGCTGTTGCTACAACTGTATCTACAACCTCAACATGTACCTCTCAAACTATAGTAAGTAATTTAAATTGTTTCACATTTTTCTTTGAATTTGTTAAACAAAGGGATGTTACTTCAGGTAGTATGAGGTTTATTTTTACCTTACATTGTTAGCATAATTGTTATCATAAAAGTTCATTGACTTTATTATTGTAATCTTTGTTTAGTGGAATAACTTATTATTGTTATTAAAAGCCTGTGCTGTCCCAGTGCAGACTTAGGCCTCCCTACTCTCTTTTCACTTCTCTCTATTTAAAGCTGCTAAGGACCAGTTCTTGTTGAAGGTCCAGTCCAGCTCATCTTAGCTCAATAACTTATCTTTATATACTATATAATTCTTCCGTATATGTGTATGTCACTGAACTCCTAAACGGCATGTGTTTGAGTCTCTGGATGATTTATTCACAATTGGACCCTGTAGATGGTGCCGTTCAGGCAGGTCTGTCAGGTCCGCTAGTACTTTATAATATTGTAATTTTTTTGTGGAGGATGTCTCAGATTGATAATTTTGTTTATCTTTTCTGCCATTATAAAATGTTTATGTGTAAGATATGTATGTTTCCTCAGTCAACAACGTCGAACAGCAGTGTGGTTGCTGGTACTGGACCCGGCGGATGGGTGGCACTGCCACCACCATCGTCCCCACACTTCCGCACAGAGTTCCCTTCACTGGAGGCAGCTGCCCAACCTTCACATCGCTCAGCAGATCATGCAGCACCACAACCCCAACTGAGACCACAAAGTAAGTTTAATAATAAATTGAAAATTAAGCTTTATTTATTCAATTACATGAACATAAATGTATGAAACAGCCGATTTTTTTTTCATGACTTCATGTTGGTCCTATAGTAAAAGTGGTTCATATGATGAGTTCAATGACCCTTTACAGGTTTGGGGTTTATTCAATTGCACCTTGTATGATATGTAGGTACCGAAACTGCTTCAACATGTCAACATTTATTTTACAATATCTTGACAAGTCTGAAATATCTTGGCAAATCTGAACATAGGCACTAAAAACTTTCGCGCATGTTCTCTCACTCACACTCGCGTCATGTCACCATTTGGTTCCTAAAAAATGTTACTGCGCAGCCTTCTGCTCGAAGTTCGGACTTGCCAAGATAAATCAGACGTACTGTAAGTGGAAAAGTTTCAAGTTTATGTTAAACCAAGGACAAGAAACATTTTTATCTACATTATGTTTTATAGATTGAAGTACATAGTACGCCTTGCCTTACCTTTCCTAATAACCTTGTTGCAGCGGAAGGCAGCTGGACGTCCGGTGGCACGGCGGGCGTCCGCCAGGAAGCCACGTCTGCCGCCGCCGCCGCGCCCGCCTCCGGGCCTGCCTCACAACAGAGTCCTGCCTGCCTCCCAAGATCGATCCTGCCATCCTTCGTACGTATTATTTATGGTCAAATGGTCAAATTAAATAAGTTAGCGAAACTTCGCATTCGTGAGGGTCATCGATATTTATATATAAACACGATAAAACAAAAAAAATGAATTGATGATTTTTTTGGTGTCAGTAACCATTGTTATTGTAGTCATTTGAAGTATGAGTTGAGAGAATCAGGTGTTTTTTAGGGTTCCGTACCTCAAAAGGAAAAGACGAAACCTTATAGGATCACTTCGTTGTCCGTCTGTCTGTCTAGACCCTTTTTCTCAGGAACGCGTGGAAATATCAAGTTGAAATTAATATCAAATACGTAAGTCCTAAAAACTCCTAAGTAAACTCAATAAAAAAATACGGCCATTTTGCGACATATTTTGATACTCGCAAGTCAAAACCTATAGGGTACTTCCCGTTGACCTACAATCATGGAATTTGGCAAGAAGCAAGATCTTACAGCACAATTAAAAGGTCCGCAAATTGTTAATTTGTAATTTTATCACATAATTTTTTTTTTTGGGATTTCAATGTTTTGGCATAAATTCTTTTCAACTACGGAACCCTTCATTGTGCGTGGTCCGACACGCACTTGGCAGTTTATTGTTTTATCGTGTTTAGATACCATTAAGTCTATAAAGTTGACAAAACACTGGGCTGTTTACGTTTAGTTTCTAGGGTTACGAATCCGAAGGGTGCCAAACAGAACCCTATTACTAAGCTTCCGCTGGCCATCCGTCTGTCTGTCAGCGGGCTGTATCTCATGAACTGACCAACCGTAATAGGTAAACTTTTCACAGATTGGGTATTTCTTTGCCGCTATAACAACAAATAATAAAAAAAAACGCATCTAAATCGGTTCACTCGTTTAAGAGCTACAGTGCCACAGACAGTCACTCAGACACACACACGCACACGCACACACATACATAGCGGTCAAACTTATAACACCCTTCTTTTTGCGTCGGGGGTTAAAAACTAAAATGAAGTTGAAAATTATAGGGGGGGTGGGTTATTTTTAAAAAAGTATATAGTGTTAAATATTGTACAGTGGTGCGGGACCCTTCGTGGGCGTTTCTGATTCGCACTTGGCCGGTTTTGTGTAGTAATGAAATGAGTTATTTTGTGCGCAGATGAAAGGTAGCAGTGGTGGCGGGATCGGGATGGGTACCCTGGGCGCCCTGCGCGACAGCCGGGGCGGCGGCGGCGGCGGTGGCGGCGGCAACCAGCGCCAGCAGCGCGCGCCCGCCACACCACGCGCCGTCGAGGTGCTCACCGCGCGCCCGATCCTGCGCGACGATCAGATCTCTTCGCTCGATGACATGTCCCGCGACGCCGGTTGGGCGCAGCAGGACGACATCGACTATGAGTAAGTCGCGCCGCAACCTAAGCGACCAGTTTTCTGTACACGTTCGGACCGGAATTTGAACTGTTTTTTTTTTTTCATTACAGTCAGAAGCTAGACTTCTCCGATGGTGAGTCTTCGGCACCCAACAAGGGGCACGGTAGGAGCGGCGGCAACCGTGCGGGCGTCGACAGCGAGCGCACCGACGCCAAGCATCACGAGCCTGGAGATGAAGACCAGCTTTGGGCAGAACGTCGACAGAAGCAAAGCAACGAGGTAGCTCAGGCCGTCGCTCGCGCTCGCCAGCGCAAGGAGGAGGAGCAACGACGGCAGTTACGTGACGCCTCCGTGCCTCAGCCGTCCCAGGACGCGCGCGACCGCATGGACCGGGGACCCGACCGAGACCGCAACGACAATAGGGAGAGAGAGCAGGACGGAAGGGAAAAGGACAGGGGTGATAATAGGGACCGGGATCGTGCCGACAATAGGGATCGCATGGAAATTAGAGACAAGGAGCGTAACGATATACGTGATAGAGAAAAAGATCGCGTCGAAAACAGGGACCGCGATCGCATTGATAACAGGGATCGGTACGATAATCGAGATCGTGATCGGGACGTAAGAGACCGCGATCGTGACCGTGAGCGAGACCGTGACCGGGACCGCGAACGTGATCGTGAACGAGATCGCGAACGTGACCGTGATCGCGATAGGGAACGTGACCGTGAGCGTGATAGAACAGATACTAGAGGAAATGATAGAGGTCGTGTTGAAAATAGAGATCGTACAGAGAGTGACAAAGAAAGGATGGAAACACGAGATAGAGATCGTAATGATAACAGAGATCGCATAGATCGTGATAGGTTTGACAGGGAACGAGAGCGCTCGGACAGAGACCGCGATCGTGATCGTGTAGACAGAGAGCGAAACGATCGCGAAAGGGACCGCGATCGTGAACGTGATTTTAGAGAGAGGGACCGCGACTATGGTCGTGACCGTGACCAAACAAACCCTGCATTTTCTAAAACGTTCCAAGCGAATATACCACCGCGATTTTTGAAACAGCAGCAAAATAGACAACAAGATGATCACAACAAAGGCTGGGCATTCTCTGGGAAACCAGCGCCCAGGCGTCAAGAACCGCCGTCCTACAATGCACCACGACATGCACCACACAATGGCCGTCGTTCTTATTCACGGTAAGATATTCCATCACTAAATGTATTTGGTATTATTAAGAAAATAAAAAAATCATAACTTACATTATTTTACTTGTATTTCTAGGGACTATTCAGACCGTGAAGATGACTTTAGAAGAGATCAAAAAGATGGACCTGGGCCGCAATGGCGGTCTGAAATGCAAGATTACGAAAGATCTGGCCGCGAGTTGGACAGATCAAATTCGAAAGATTCATATAATGACTATAAAGATAGGAGAAATGAATCTGATAAAAAATCATTAGATACCATTGAACCTAGCAGTCGTACTGCTGCTGATAAACTTACAGAAGTATTTGAAAGGAAGAGCATAGGGCTTGCTGAGCCTTTCGCATCCTCGGAGTTGTCATCTCAGACACTTGCTCCTGAGCGACGCAATTCTCCTCCTTCGAGTTTATCGCAAAGGGAATCCACTGAAAGAGATTTTGGTAAGACATCCTGGGCTGAAGTCACTCAGGAAGATTCTAATAATTCCAGTCAACAGAAGTTATCAGCAGAAAAAGTCGCAATAACGAAAGATAACGAACCAAACCCAAAAGAAAACCTTGGCCGCGAAAATGTGAATGATGATACGAAGCGTAGTTCTCAACCGTCTCATGTGTCTCATTCACTTCAACAATCACAGGTCGCATCAAGTATCGCAACTAATCCGCCGACATCTCAAGCTGCAATTCAAAAGAACCAAAATAACCACGCCGCTAATGTTCAATCTTTTGGACAAAATCAACAAGCATCTCCAACAAGTTTTCAGTCACAAGTACCTGTGAGCCAATCTCAAACTTCATTCACAGATAACCAATGTAAACCTGCGCTTTCACAAAGTGTTCCTAAACATCATAACCCAACAGAAGCATTGTCAAGCACTTCTCAAACACAGAAACAGACCCCTTCTGATCCAGTAACACAACAGAATATTGCTAAATCAATGTTTTCATCTCAAAAGTCTGAAAAAGAACTTTCAGAATCTGAATCAATAGCATCTAAGTCTAGCACGGACCCTTCAAGCTTAGGAGGAATTAAAGTTAGTGAAACATACTCTGCAGAATCTCTTCATGTTAGTGCAGCTACTCAAAAACGTTCTGCTGATGAAAAGAGACACGAAAGAATCAGCAATGAGCAGCTAAATAAAATTCCTGCTAAAGAACCAGTTGAACGCAAATCAAGTGGGTCAGGATCTGAGAAGAAAGGCAGAGGATATCTTGGAGGTGGGTATGCTGTTTACAATAGAGGTTGGGGACCAAGACGACGGTCGCATCGTAGCTCACGATCCAACAACAGAGCTAGTGAATCTGATGGTTCTACTGACGGTGCTCCCAACACAGAACGCAAAGAGAGACGAAGAGCACCACGTAGCCCACGTGGTCCTAAGAATTCTCACGATAAATCTGATGATGCCAATCGACCTCCGACAATGGATCAACAAACTCCTGTGACCGATGGCATGGAAAACAGAGAACCATTTGCACCACGTGGGCAACCGTCTCGACGAGGTCGTGGAGGATTCCAAGGTACCTCGCGCCCTCCTGCTCCTGCTAAAAGAGTAACTGGCTATGGACCGCCCAATACTAAAAGCCCATTTAGCCAGGCTAATCGAGCAGTAAAAGATGATGAAATTAAAGATAACTCTCAAATTGATGATAAAATGAAAGGAAATAATAAGTCTAGAGCAGGTTCATCTACAGGAAGGGGTCGCGATCGACGCCCGAAAGGCACAGGACCCCCGAGTGGTGAAGATGAAAATTGGGAAACAACATCAGAACATTCCGAAGGTGGTGGTGGTACATCTAGTCACCGACGTTCTGTAGCGGGAAGACCATCTGGTCAATCCCAGAAAGGTCAAGGCGGGCGTAATCAAAATTCTGGTAATCGTCAAAACAATGGACGTAACCCTCAGTCCACTAAAAACAGTAGCAGTATCTCTGCTGCAGATAATAAAACTGGTGATATTACAGAGGCTATGACAGATCTCAAGCTTAGTTCTGCCAAAAAAGATGATGAAGTTGTTGATGATGGTTTCCAGGAGGTAAGGAATAAAAAGAATTCTAAAGATGCAAGAGGTCCTACAAAAGAGGATAACAATCAACATGCAGTGAAGCAGCCCAGATCTCATTCCAATCAAGGTGGTGGTAGAAATGGATCAACAACCAGAAATCCTAATGATAAAACAAACCCACGTGGTTCAGCTCCAGTTTCTAACAAATCAAATGCTCAATATGATCGCCCTCGTCAAGCTAATTTGGCACCGCGATTTGTCAAACAAAGACAGAAACAACAGATGGGACTGGTGTCTGGATTCGGCCCCGACACTGGCGCCGCGCCCCCTCCACCACCCGTCAACGCGTGGGACAAGCCTATATCACAAACATTACGTGGCAATGTAGAAGAACCTGTCGAAACAATAGAGAACAAGTCTGCTCAGTCGAGCCAACGTAGTACGCCCGGTGATACTCCAGTTGAAACTAAAACTGCTGCTCCGTCCACCTGCGCTATTGTTGCTGATAAAAGTGGCGTGCTAGATGGGGCTACGCCTCCTGTTGAAACCATTATATTTGAAAATACCAATTACAAGACTGCAACACCAGATGAAGCACTCCAACAAAAATATCAAATCACTACCCCTATTCCGAAACCAGAAGAAATAAATACAGAATTAGAAAATCGAGCTCTAGCATTCAATGGTGAAGTTAGACCACGACCTAGATCTATACAAGAACTTATATCTGACAGACCGGTTGTGACTGATGCTGAAGCTGCTGGTTTAGGTCTGCAAATGACGTTCGATACATCACAAAAACCAGAAGATTCGTCTGATATGAAACTTGATTTTGCTTTTGATTCTGACCTTGGACAATTAACGGAAGATAAATCTGCGAAATCCCTCGGCTTGCCACGCGGCGTACACATGAGCACATCGAACACAATTTCTCCACTGGCAGCTGATCTCAATTTAAAAATCGCCAGTGTTAAGAAAGTTTGGGAGATGCCTGCAGTAGCTGAAGGCACAGAAGATATACAATTCACTGGTTTTGAAGAAAACAATACGGAGACTGCTCCACCTAACGTTTGCAAAGTGAAGCCCACGCAACAGCTACAGTCGCCGCCGCCGCAGCACTACAACCACGTGGGCTATCAAGGCGGCTACGGAGGGCTGTCGGTGCCGTCGCCGCCCGCCGTCATGTTCAATTCTTCCCAGCAGTTGTTGAGTTCCTCACAGCAGATGCCGCAGCAGAGCGGGCTGTACGGAGCCTTCCTAGATCAAAGCCGTGGTCAGTTCGGAGGGTTCCCGGGCAGCCCGTATGGCGCCGGATCAGCCGCGCCATACAACTATCAACCTCCTCCAGACATGTTCCAGAGCCTACCTAATCAATATCGCATGGTAAGCACACATGAATTTATAAAACTTCTGGTAGAATGTAATATTACAAATGATAACTAGATTTTAGAAATGATTGAAAACAAGTCTGCCTTTGTATTTGAATTTGAAGAGTTTATAGAATACTTTTAATTTTAAAGCATATTTTAAAATGGGGACCATTTATGGCAATATGCACGTGTGTGCCAACTTTTTCCAGGTTTAACTGCAGTACTTATGAAAGCCTCACAAAGTTCACTAAATTAATGGTTTTTGTGGGTTTTTTAAATTTGTTTGTTCAATAACATGTAATATCACTTCTCTTTTACCCGAGTATGTCTGAGTTAAAAGGAGAGTTACAATTCGTGCCACGTAAAAATGCCGCTGGCCAACCGTGCAACTGTAACGTTGTATAGATCGTATCACATAAAATGCTCGCAGCACGCTTAGCATGACCGCCATAGAAACGGGTTTTGTCGACGGAAGAATAGACAAAATGGAAGATAGTAGAAATATTTGTACGCATTCTACGCGTCTAAGCATGGCAATGTGTAGTTTTGTCTATTCTTTCGTCGACAAAACGTCGTCATGCTAAGCGTGCTGGCCAACCGCAAAACCATACGTTGTATTAGTTCACGTCACGTAAAAATGGTATTGTTGTGCAGTTGACCAGCGCTCTTATTACATGACACGGTCTATGCAACGTTACAGTTGCCCGCTGGCCAGCGGTCTTTTTACGTGTTGCGAACTTGTAAGTGATTATCGCAAGTGTAATTTAAATGTTGAATTGTGTAAATAATGTTTAATGTTTGTTTCATCCCATGTCCAGGCCGCAGCCGCTGGTGGTGGCGCAGCATTCGGCCAGTCGGGCCAACTGGGTAATAGTCCCAGTACTGTTCTAATCTCGAGCACTTCTAATTCTCTCATGTCAGCCACTGTCAAGCCTTCCACTCAACAAATAGGCGCTATTGGTGCGTATAACATCTCACAAATGAGAAAACAGAAATGAAATCTGATATAAAAACAAAATATATTCTTTTTTCAAAATGGCTGAATTATAAAGTTGCAGTAAAAATATACATGGATTAATGTTTAAGAAATAATCTTAGAAAAAAAAAAGACTCGACGTCCATTTATTTGATTTCCTAGAAAGCGGATACGGGAGTCAGAACAATTGATAATTTGCAGGCAGCAAAGGCGGCGGCGTAGGCGGCGTTGGCGGCGTGAGCACGTACCAGCAGCAGTACCTGGGCTATTCGGCGCCTGTGGGCGAAGCGCCCTACTCGCTGCCCGGCCTGCTGCCGCGCCCCGCGCCACCCGCCAGCTCCTACTACTCGCCCTATCAGCCGCCCGCCGCGCCCGCGCCCACCTACCCGCTGCAGTTCACTCAGCCGGCGCAGTCGGGCGCCTTCGGCTCGCAGTTCCTGTCGTCGCAGCTGCAGGTCGCCGCCGCCGTTCAGCAGATGCAGGTAGAGTGCTATGCCCGCAACTAGTGAACATGTCCTCGATACAAAAATCTACGAAGACTATAATCTCTGAGTGAACATTTGCAGCAGCAATATCGCGCACCGCTCCAACAACAGTACGCACCGCCGCAGCCTCGGCCGCCGCCGCAGCAGCTCAAGAGTCCGCTGCACGAGCACGCCAACGGCTTTGCGCCGTTGTGCGATGCGGCGTCGCCGACGCCAAAAGGCGCCACCAAGCCGCAGAAACCGCCGCACTCGCCGCCGCAGCACAAGTACCACGCGCCGCCCCCGCACCCGCCTCCCGCTCACACTCCGCATCAACACCACCAGCAACAGGTTAGTAATGGTCATGACAATCACCTGACTAGAGATGGGTCATTGACGGTTTTTGAGTTAATGTAATTTAACTGTTAAACATTAATGGTCAACGGGTTAAAAAAACTGTTAATAAATAACAGGTTAAAATTTCAATGATTCAATCGTTAGCGATAATCGTCAATTTATTGTGTCAACGTTTACAATATGAGCGAATACGCATAAAATAACAACTTTGTTGCAGTTTAGGTTGAGATTTGATAAGAAATAAGTTTTTTTTTTATTGAACTGGACTGTAATGGAATGACCTGTCTTTCGTACTTATTCCAGGCTTAGGACTGTAACTGTAAGTAACGAATATTTCCGAAGGAGACTAAATTCACAGAAATGAATAAAATAATATTGAAATAATGCGTTGAGTGCGTTGACGTAAACTGACAGCTAATATTTTCAACCTGTTTTTTCATTAATGATTAACAGTTAACCCGTTGACCAATGAAAAGTCGTTAAAAAAAACAGTTTATTGATTCAACGCCCACCTCTACACCTGACCTAACATAAACTTTACAACGGCACTGGCATCACTTACGGCCTATTTCACGATGTCCAAATAGCCACTACTTACCGAATAAATTCAAAATGGAACAGATTTTATATGAAACTAGCTGACCCGACAGACGTTGTCCTGTCCCAACTTCAATATTCCCATATAAAATCCACTTTCAGTTTTCCAGAATTTTCCAATTTTCCCGGCAACTTTTCCAATTTTTCTCATCGTTTAAACCTTCCCTGGACTACGTCAAATATTTCAAAACCAAAATCAGCTAAATCGGCCCAGCCGTTCTAGAGTTATAAAATTACAACGAAAAGTGGCATTGATTTTATAGATATAGATATCAGCCAATAAGTTAAGGCGAAAGCTCCAGGGTAGCCCGCGAAATTCAAAATTTCTTAAGTTTTTTGCAATTTGTAGGTCAGTGTGAGCTTGTATGTTGATTAAAATATGATTCGCGGCCGTAGCTAATATGGCTTTACAGAATTATAATCATTAGAATCAGCAATACCACTCCATAAGTTAGCATTTATCTCAAACCTCATGATTTCATGAAATCGCTAGATTTGAGATAAATGCTAACGTATGGAGTTGTATTGCTGATTCTAATGATTATAATTCTGTAAAGCCATATTAGCTACGCCCGCGAATCATATTTTAATCAACATACAAGCTCACACTGACCTACAAATTGCAAAAAACGTAAGAAATTTTGAATTTCGCGGGCTACCTTGGCGCATCAACCTTAATAGGAACTTAATCATAGGATTCGTAGGTGGTGAAACAGGCCCTTAAGTCCGTATTACAGAAGGAAACTCAAGCACTGATCTTTGTTTAAATTTAATTTAAAACTAGTTTCAACCAATCAAATGGCTTGAATCTAGTTTTAAGTAATGCTTGAGTATTGAGTGACGTTCTGTAATACGGACCTAAGTGTAGCGATTTATCTGCCGAAAATGATGTCGGTGAACTCGGCTCTTGTAATGTACCTACTCTTTGATGTATTCGGTTCCTATGACAGATCATTTCGAATGTTACGCGTCGTAAATCTTCTACAAGTTATATACAGAATGCAAACAAGTCATTGTTGCCGATGTTCCGCTACACACCGATTTTAACGCTGACGTCAACTGCCTGATATGTGGGTGATAGTTTAAAAAGCATTATGCAGGCGTATACATACAGGCCGAACTTCCATCCCGAAATTTCTGAAGGTGTGTCGCTACTAAACCTAAAATGACTTGTAACTTGTGACTTTTTTTTTACTATGATGCAGATGGTGAGCGGAGGAAACAACGGGCGATGCGGAGGCGGCGGTGGCGGAGGCGGCATGGGGCGCGGCGGCATGGTGGCGCCGCGCTACCCCGCGCCCATCGGCCAGCGCCCGCATGCGCCCGCACTGCCCATGTACCGCGCGCCGCCCGCCGCGCCCGCGCCGCGCCAGCACCACGCGCCACACCAGCCGCGCCCCAACCTCTACTACCACCAGCACCAGCGCAGTTAGTAACCTCTCGCACGCCCCTGCGCGCGCGCGACCCCAGCTCACCCGTGTGTTGTGTGCGCAGACGGCGGCGCCGGCGATCGCGCGGCGGACGGCGAGGCGGCGCCGGGCGTGGAGGAGGCCGGCGACGCAGCCGCACAGGACGCGCCCGCGCCCCCCGAGCTGAAGGCGGAGTGAAGGGCGCGCGGCCCGCTCGCGACCCGCCGCCCCGTGCTCCGCACGGAGACTATCGCGCGCCGATATCCCGCGCGCGGCGTACGCATCTCGACTTCGCCGACTTTAGATTTTCGGTATTTTAATTAGGACGTAAATTATGGAAGTGATTCTGAGCCGTTCGACTCGCGGCGCCCCCGGGGCTTCCGCCGAGTCGGCCGCGACAATGCGCGGCGCGTTCTGTTCGTATGTAAATATGTTGATCGTACGGCCATCCGACTCCTTGACTGTTATATTTAAGTATATATAGACGCGACCGGTCGGCGGCTCCGCTGCGACGACCGGAGTACCCTGGGGACCGCGCGTCCTTGTCCGATGCTGCCTCGAGACTTCTCATTAGTGAATATGTAGCTACGGATTTTGCAGAGCAATTGTCGATGCGATGTAACCGAATAAATAAATATAATTTGGAGCGCAGACGACACTCTGTCGTCTGCCGATCGACGCGGGTTGACGCTCCATGTATCATAATCAATTAATATTATTATATGCGAATAAAAATTATTATGACCGAATTGTTTTGATTTTTTTTCTATAATTTACGTGTGATCCTCTCCAGCACGACCATGGATGATTAACTTAATTTTAATGCGGTACATATTCATGAAAAAATATGTACTTTTTTGTACTAACGACTTTAAAAAATGTACTCACACATTTTTCGCTGTTATAACATGTACACCGTGGTCGTGCTAGGTAGAACCTTCCTGGCACGACCACTAGGTTTTAGGTATTTTTATCAACTATAACATGGACAGTTATATAAATATATTGTACTGAAATGTACTCCATTTGATATATAATTTTAAGCAGTCATTTACCCGTTATAGAGAGATCTTTTTTCTGCGGTGGCACTATGTTACGCTATTACTATTTCTAAGTAGGCAAAATTCAATAAAATTACATTTTGCAACACGTAATTCGAAAAGCGGGATATATATATATATTAGATTAAAAATATCACACTAATATTATAAAGACGAAAGTTTCAAACAAGATCGAAGATCAAACGGCTGGACCGATTTGGATGAAATTTGGTATGTCGATAGCTTATACCCTGGATTAACACATAGGCTACTTTTTATCCCGAATAAATGTAGTGCTCCCGTGGGATGAGCAAGGAATTCAAATACATTTGCTACTCTTTAAAACTCGAACGGCTCGACCGATTTTAATGAAACTTGGTGTGGCAGTAGCTGACACCCTGGATTAACACATAGAGTACTTTAAATCCCGAAAAAATGTAGTGTTCCCGTGGGATGACCAAGGAACTCCAAATATATTTGCTACTTTTTCAAACTCAAACGGCTCGGCAGATTTTGATGAAATTTGGGGACGGAGTAGTTGACACCCTGTATTAACACAGACTAGTTTATATCCCGAAAAAATATAGTGTTCCCGTGGGATGAGCAAGGCATTCAAATATATTTGCTACTCTTTTAAACTCAAACGGCTAGACCGATTTTAATGAAACTTGGTGTGGAAGTAGCTGACACCCTGGATTAACACATAGAGTACTTTAAATCCCGAAAAAATGTAGTGTTCCCGTGGGATGAGCAAGGAATCACTACATATTTTCAGGATATAAAGTAGCCTATGTGTTAATCCAGGGTGTCAGCTACTTCCTCTAATATACTATTATTGAATTTTGCCAACTTAGAAATAGTAATAGCGTAACATAGTGCCATAGCTGCACCGCAGAAAAAAGATCTCTATAACGGGTAAATGACTGCTTAAAATTATATATCAAATGGAGTACATTTTAGTACAATATATTTATATAACTTTCCATGTTATAGTTGATAAAAATACCTAAAACCTATAGTGGTCGTGCCAGGAAGGTTCTACCTAGCACGACCACGGTCGATATGTTATAACAGCGAAAATATGTGCGAGTACATTTTTTAAAGTCATTAGTACAGAAAAGTACATATTTTTTCATGAATATGTACCCCATTAAAATTAAGTTAATCATCCATGGTCGTGCTGGAGAGGATCACACGCTTAGATTAATCACACGTCAATCCCCACAAAAGTCAAGCAGTTCTCTTTTTGAAACCACGTCTCTACCGATCTCCCCCCGACCGACTGATCACCATGTTTGGCAAGCCGATCCCTTGTGAGAAGCGAGCCAACTAGATGTGGTGACCCTCTATGAGCACCTCTAAGCACATAAAGCAGTTTCGTTTTAAAGCGGAAACTTTGTCAGAAACCCTTTTATACTGTCAAAGACTATATTAAGGACAAAAAGGCTTGGGATTGAGCTGCTCCAATAAAACACAATTAATGTTGATTTAAATACCTTTTTACATATTCTATACAATGACATGAATATTTACTTTGTAAAGTATTACTATTTTTAATTATTGTGAATGTGAAGACTAGTTACGTGGATCATTGTTTTTTATTTATTTTATCCTTTTCTCAGTTTTAGTCATAGTCTGACAGTTTGAGTAATTTATGCGGCCTACCCCAATGTCTTTTCTTTGGTATTGTTCGTCGAATCGTTAAGCTCCAAGTTTTGAGTTGAGCTGCACGATTACTGACAAATGCGTGCACTGACTGGACAGGTCCACTCAATCTGTGTGGTTCTTTCCTCAAAAGACCATTTCAGACTGCAATCTACATGGTCTTCACATGATCTGACCAAAGTGTTTGTACAAACTTACTTACAGAAAATAAATCATTTATCATTTATCGTTCTGAATGTACGTAGCAAATTGTCACTTAAGTGCAAGTTGCTCATCTATACAGAATGTATTCTCCCAATCATGACATAGGCGGGTTCAGTACCTAATTGCACACGCAAAGTCCTGAAACATCCAATAGGATGCAAACCTTATAAAATCGTTTCCTCCGAACGGCTACGGGATCCTCTTGGTGAGTTCGGAATGAAATCCTCCACCTAGACCTTAAAATCCCAACTATCCATTAATTCTTGAAACGCAATTCCAAGCGTTTCTTCGATACCCCCGCGAAACATCTAACATCAGTAAAGCCCGCCGTCCAAGGCATGGCAGGCATTCTCACCGACCCCGATGACCCCGCATAACCCTCCTCGGAGAAAAGTAGGGCCACCAGTACAGTTTACAAACACAAATCTACATTCAGACCTCGCCGCCGAGGTCCCTTGCGACGACGACCCCCACGTAATTCCGCCCGACCTTTGATCGGTGAAGGACTGCCAGCTGGTGGCGTAGCTGAGCCTGTAGCAGATAATAATTATCCGGATATGATCCAGCCTGTACCTCCTTGCTGTACTCCCCCCCGCGACGCCCCAAGCCGAGGTACGTACACCACAGGGGATGACCTTAGTTAGCATGCAGTTGCTAATATATTAACAACTATAATGTTGCTAATATATTGTTGCTATATCAGACTAATATAGGCAGGTTAATGGCCGCGCAGCGCGGTTTTTTCTAAAATTAATGCATAATAACTATATTGTAGGTACTTAATTGTAAAGTAAGTAGGTACACGACGACGACGACGACAACGTGACGTGACTCTAACATAACTTTTTTCGACAGCATTTTTTTTTTTTTTAATAATAATAAAATCGTTTATTTATGAAATGGTGCAGATTTACAATAACTTATCTTAAACATTAAAGAGGACACAGTTGCTCATTTGCCTGAACTAGGTAGAACCTGTGTTTCAGGCTATAGAGGTGCTTAGAATTATAAAATATAAAATTAACAACGTACAAGACTACTTAAAACTTAAATATTAACTTAAAAGACTAACATGTTTTATTTACAGACAACGAGTAAATCCTCTGTCTGTATGGTATGCTAAGTAAAAATTGCAGAATAATTTTTTTACAGTCGTAATTATTTAATTTTTAGATACCTACTTAATTTCCTATTTAATTTATTGTACAGAAATGGGCCTAAAAATGTATAAAATCTGTTTACAAAGACATAATTATTTAGATGATGCATTTGACTCACATACAATATCATTCCGTCTCTTATTAGTACTTTCAATGTTATATGAGAGCATGGTGTGTTGTTTTAATACCAAGTGCGATATGAAAAGCTGGCGAACAGTCAGCACGTTACAAGATTTGTATAGCAGATCTGTAGGATAGAGAAAGGAATGGAAGTTTGCTACTTTTAAAATAGCTCTCTGTGCTCTTTCAAGAGGCAGTAAGTAAGTTTTTGGTGCTCCACCCCATGAAGTAATACAGTACTGTATTACAGATTGACCTAGGGCCAAGTAAACTTGTGACATAAGTTTTTGATCTGCAATTGCTCGCAGTTTTTTAAAAACAAAAATTAACCTGCGTACTCTTGTAACCAAACTGTCAATATGTGGTCTAAATGAGAGCGACTCGTCTATTAGAACCCCGAGATATTTCATGTTACATGTTTTGAGGATAAGACACTTAGGTACATACGCTGACTGAGCGGAGTCCGCAACGATGAGCATACAGATGAGAGTTAGTAATGTTAAAAAGCGGTTTGCGGATGGAGAAGTGAATATATTTTGTCTTATCGGCATTTAATGTTAGTAAGTTGCTTTGAAGCCAGTTAGATACAGTATTGAAACCTATTTGAGCATATTCGTACAATTCGCTATTTGTTTTAGCGGTGAAAATTAACGCCGTGTCATCTGCATACGATATAATTTTGCCCTGTTTAATATTTAAATTACACAAATCGTTAATGTAAACCAGGAAAAGGGTGGGGCCCAAAATACTTCCTTGGGGAACACCAAAACTTGTGTTTTTTTGCTCGTCGCTAATAATATTGTCAATTTTAACACATTGATATCGATCGTCTAAGTAGTCAGCAAAAAGTTTCAGCGGTGTTCCCCTTATTCCTAAGGCCTATAATTTGTACAAAAGCGTAGAAACGGACACTGTATCAAAAGCCTTCGCCAGATCAAGAAAAATCCCCAGGGTCTGGTTTCCCTTACCAAGTTCTTCTGAGACATAATCTGTTACACTGTGCACTGCATCGGCTGTGGATAATTTGGCTCTAAAACCAAATTGCGCAGATGATAAGAATTCATTTTTCTCTAGATAGTTAACTAATCTACTGTTTATAATTTTTTCTAGTATTTTAGATATAGAGGGGAGTAGTGATATTGGCCGATAATTGTTAACTAGGTCTTTGTTTCCGGATTTGAAAATAGGGATTACAATTGCTTTTTTTAGGCATTTAGGGAAAATGCCTAAAAAATTATTACTTAGACATACAAGATACAGGAGGGCAGCTGCCCCCCCTTGCCCCCCCTGGGTACGCCCATGGTTACAATAGCCTAATGTCATCTGCTCATGACCGTTACAAAGATCCATGGCCCTTTACGGGGCTCCGGTGTGGGCGCGTTCCCTGAGGCTGCGGCCAGTCCGCCGGTTGAACGCGTCCCAGATGGTCATGGCCATCCGGCTAGTCCGGGGTTACCGCACGGTATCCGGTGAGGCGGCGAGCCTCCTTGCCGGATTGCCGCCATGGGATCTGGAGGCAAAAGTCCTCGCGCACGTGTGGGAGTGGCGCGAGGAGGCGAAACGCCGGGGCGTAACTCCGCTGCCGCGAGAAATCACGGTACAGCGGACAGAGCTCCGGCTCTCATGGCGACATGGAGAGTGCGACTGTCGCAACCCAGCGCTGGGCACGCTACAATTGCGGCGATAAGTACCCTCTTTGAGGAGTGGTTAGAGAGGCGCCACGGCGTCCTCACCCTCCGCCTGACGCAGGTCCTCACCGGACACGGTTGTTTCGGGAGGTTCCTGTTTCGCATAAGGCGGGAGGAAACGCCCGGGTGTCACCATTGTGTGGATCGCCCAGAGGATACGGTGGAGCATACAGTGGAGGTCTGCCCGGCTGGGGCAGAGCACCGCCGTGTTCTCACGGAGGCGATCGGCGGCGGCGATCTCTCGCGTCCGAACCTGGTCCAGGGCATGGTGCGGAGCGAGAGTGCATGGGAGGCCGTCACCTCCTTCTGCGAAGCAGTAATGCTCGCGAAGGAGGAGGCGGAACGCGTGACGGAGAGGCAGCCTCACGCCCTCAGTCGCCGCAGGAGACGCCCTGGGCGGCGTGAATCGAGAGCCGATTTCCGGCCACCGTAGGCGCGGACCTGCGGACGGTGAGTAGTGGGTAGCTCGCCGTCCGGTAAGGACCAGGCCCGGGTCGACGGCGCGTTGTGTTCCACGCGCGCCTCAAAGAGATGTCAGCAAAAGATGGGGTCCAATAGGACCGATGCCGCTGGGGTCGCGGGTTGTTACAAAAGATACCGTGGCCCTGGCATAGGCAACTGAAGGAATACGGGGTGTGAGTCTACCTGACAGGCCCCAACGAGATCTATCAACAGGTGATAGCTTTTTGTTGATTTATTTGATTTACTTATTTACAAAAATCAATCTTTAGTCGATTCTGTACTAATCGATATATTGTAGGTACTTATTTAAAAAGTAAAACGGTAGCCCGCCAGCGCCAATCCTATCCACTACAACTCACTTCTCGTTAGCGCCTTAAGAAAGACGGACGTATAAACTTCCTAGTGACTTTCAATTGGCTAATAATAATCTTCATATTTTAAAAAGCCCATAACTCGTTTTATTAAAGTATTAGAACCTAGATTTCCTACAGGTTATGGGACCAGGTTACGTTTTTACTGCAATATAAGTGGTTAAAATTTAAATAAAAAATACGGGCATTGTTAAGTGAAATGGACGTGATAAAAATAAGTTCCAATGTTATCGTCGAGTAGGTGACGTCATACTCATAAAAAAAAATAACAATTTTTGATGATTTGATCATCGAATTGTTAGCCGGCACGCCGCCGCCAAACCACGCCACGCGAGGTAGCTCATTTGTTGCTCAACCTACCCCCATCTTATGATGGCGTGATAACTGCGATCGAAACTTTATCGGAGGATAAGTTAATGCTAGCATTCGTTAAACCAAGGCTTTTGGATCATGAAGTCAAGTTTAAAAATGAGTCCAGTGATACCAGTGTCAAAAGTTTTGCAATTTGAGAGAAAAATGGACAGGAATTTCGAAAAACAAAATTCGATAATTCTCAAAATAATAAAGGGAATAATAGCTTCAACTAGGAAGTTAACAAGCAGAAGAATAAGTCTCAGTTCATGAAGTGTTATCACTGTGGCCGCAAGAAGCATGTGAAAAACGACTGCTTCTACTTCTAAAGAGCTCAAACATTACAGCAGCAGCAGAAAATACGGAGAGGACAAGGACGGTCCAGGCAGTTGGAATCAGTGAACCATCCACGTCGAGCAATTTTTCTGACTTTGCTTTTATGATGGCAGACTATCAAGCGGATCATGATGGAAGCAAAGTTACTTTTCTGGAGCATCGGACCATATTATAAACAGGGAAGATCTTTTCATTAGTCACACCGTCTTGCAAACGCAATTAAAATTTCTATTGCTTAAAATGGTGAATTTATTTCAGGGAACGATGTATGTGACCAGCAACATGGGCGTTCAAGAAGTTTTGGAGGACGTGCTCTTCTATGCTGCGGTACCACCGTTGCGGTACGGTGCGGTGCGGTTCTTAACGAAAATGCAACGTGCTGGGTTGACAGTCATTTTCAACCAGCAAGGAGCACAATACGTAAGGTTAATAAAACTATCATGCAAGGTATGTTGAAAAATAATTTAATTGCTGTAGACTTAATGGCATCTGTAAATAAGTGTCAATCTGTTTCTCAAGTATGCAGTAATAAAAATATGTACAAATTATGGCTTTGGTCATAAATAAGTGAAAATTAATTCATCGAAATTAAAAAAAATATTAAAATGGTTGATGACACCAGCCAAATCGAAACTGTTATGCGAGCCTGGATGATAAATTTTGTGAGGCCCACGGAGGTGAGACCTGTATAAATAGGAAACAAAGTCGATTTCCGTTCATATCAGGTCAAAAATAAAAGTCAAACAGCTATTATTTATTGTGCACTCAGATATTTGTGGACTATTGTTACTGTTTATACCCCCAACTAACGACAAATAAAAAACTACTCTGTACTTTTTGTTGATGAGTAGCATTACTTTGTTTAGTACCTGTTTAACCTGTAAATCAGACGTGTTTGCTGTTTTTAAAGATTTCGTGGCTAAAAGCGAGGCTAAGTTTAATTTAAAATTAGTCAACTTATGCTGCGATAATGATGGCGAATATCTATCGATTGAAATGAAAGGTTATTGTGTAGAGAGAGGGATATCATAACATTTAAAAATTCCGAGAATACCACAGTTGAATGGCGTTTCTGAACGTATGGTCGGAACCATTACTTACTGGAAAAGTTCGTTTCATAATAAACGCTGCTAAATTAGACAAAGTGTTTTGAGGCAATACGCAATAATAATCAAATAAACTGTTGTTTATTTGATTAATTTGACCCCAATTAAAACTTTGAAAGTTTTCAAAAACACCATTCGAAATGTGGCATGATACAAAACCTCGAATAAAAAAAATATTTGAAGGTAGTTGGTTCAACTGTTTACGTTCATAATAAAAGCAGTAAGGCCAAGTTTAATGGAAAATCATGGAAAGGGATACTTGTGGGTTATGAACCAAACGCTATAAAGTTTGGAACCCAGAGTGCGAAAAATTACATAGTAGTCAGGGATGTTATTATTAATGAGACTGGATTTCTTCAATCCAGGCCAGACCTCAAGTCTGAAGGGAATATTAAAAAAAAAATTCTCACGGCAAAGCTGATGATGTAATATCCAAGTCAGTGCCGGTCAAGTCTCATAACTCTGACAGTTCTAAATCAGATACGTCTATGGTCTAAATCTGATGAGCACGAGTGTCCTAGTAAAGTTCGCAAATTCAACCATGATAATATAAAATTGAATCGGAGCAAATAAATGATATACTTTTTGATAACCCATCTTCACCAAAAGAAAACACAAATAAAATCCTGACGTTAGATGATGCAATAGGTTCAAAAGTCGTCTACCTATGTCGTTAAGTGAAGACGATGATGATGATCGCCATTTTGTGTGATCAGTCTATTTTATGTAAAATACCAAATTCATTAGAAGAGATCAAAACAGATCTCAGTGGGAAAGTGCAGTAGGGACGAACTAAATTCTCTAAAGCTAAATTAATAATACTTGGACTTTAGTACCAAGACCTGAAAACATTCGGGTAATAAAAACATTGTCAATTTATTGTAAAAAATGATGGTATTTATTTCAATAAATATACATATAAATTAGAGTTAGATCTAACAAAACTTTACAGAATATACAAAAAACTAAAACTAAACTTATTTATTGTAAATGAATGTTTCCTGTAAAACATGATGAATTTAGAAAACCTTTTGTTGCAAGAGGTTTCAGTCAAGAATACCTCATGGACTATACATTATGAAACTTTCGCACCAGTATTAGCATGAATAGCTAGTTTCAGATGTATCTTACTTTTGCGAATCAATTTAATTTTCTGGTTCGTCTTAGGGATGTCAAAACTACCTTCCTAAATGACGAATTAAAGGAAGATATTTATATGAAAGTCCCTGAGGGTACCTCTTGTTTAGATAATTATGTGTGTAAATTAAATAAAGTATTTTACGGGCTGAAAAATGCAGGCAGCTAAATGTTGGTTTGAAGTTTTCGATCTATCTCATAAAGAAGAAGGTTTTCAAAATTCTTCACTTGAAGAGGTGTCAATATATGCTAGACAATGAAGATGTACATACAATTATTTTCGTTTTATATATAATTAGGTGATTTAGTTGTAGTATGCGCTGATATTGAAATAATTAAAAAAAAATTAATGAGTTAATTTAAAATGACGATGAATGAAATTAATGATGATGATGAAATATTTTTAATTTTATGAAATAGCATTAAATCAAAGTGCATACATATAAAATATTAAATAAATTTAATATGCACGATTGTAAACCAATGGAAAATAACCTTAATTATGACGCATTAAACTCTGAAGAAAAATATAATGATCCATGTTTAAACGTTATAGAATGTTTAATGTATGTCATGTTATGCACTCGTCCAGATTTAATTACTTACAAGCGTTAATATACTGAGTAGGTATATGAACAAAAATAGTAAAGAACTCTGGCAGTGACTAAAGAGAGTGCTTCGGTACTTGAATGATACTGTTGATTTAAAATTAAGTTATAGGTAAAAAAATGTGCCTAAACTAACATTATATGTGGCTACGTAGATTCAGATTGGGGTGGCAGTGATTCAAATGACAGGAAAAGTACAACTGGGTCAAGCTGCAAGCAAACCTGGAGTACAAAGAAACAAATTAATGTCAGTTGCTGCCTCTTCAACTGAGGCAGATTGTATGGCATTTTATGAAACTGTCATGGGAGGCTTTAGGGCTTAAATCACTAGCAGTTAGTATTAAGATAGATATAATTAAATCTATCATATTCTATGAGGATAAAAATGGCTGCATAAGCATTGAAAATAATCCAACCAATCACAAACGTACAAAACACATAGATATAAAGTATCATTTTTCTAAGGAACAGATTAAGAAAAATGTAATAAAATAAAATTACATTCTAACAGTTCAGCAGTTGGCAGATGTTCTGACCAAGGCATTACCCGCTATCGCTTTTCAAGAGATGAGAAGTAAAATGGGCTTAGAATAAGATACTGATTGGATGTTGTTTGTGTTTTGTGTGTTGATTCTACATAATAATATGATTTATGATTAATTTAATTATTATTAAGAATAATTTAATGAAATGGTTTGATTAAGGTTTTCTGGGTTTTCCTTAATCCTTGGCAGCAAATGTTGGACCATGTGTAATTCCCAGCAAACACTAGGAAGTGAATATGTTCCGGTCAATTAGGTAGTACTTAGATTTATTTTGTTTGTATAATTGGTAGATTAATTTTTGAGGGGGCGTGTTGATTTATTTGATTTACTTATTTACAAAAATCAATCTTTAGTCGATTCTGTACTAATCGATATATTGTAGGTAGGTACTTATTTAAAAAGTAAAACGGTAGCCCGCCAGCGCCAATCCTATCCACTACAACTCACTTCTCGTTAGCGCCTTAAGAAAGACGGACGTATAAACTTCCTAGTGACTTTCAATTGGCTAATAATAATTTATACATTTTAAAAAGCCCATAACTCGTTTTATTAAAGTAGAACCTAGATTTCCTACACTTTTCATCAAGACATTATTTTGTACCCAAAGAAAATAAATACATTTTGTACCTCGACAGTTTTTGATTAAATGACGTTTTTATTAAGTGTCTAGCTAGCGGGCCCCTTATGATTATTTTTATTGTTATTATACTTTCAGGTCACCCAATAGTGCTCGGAGTTAGAATCTATTATGTCCTTACAAATCCAAAATTTCGACTTTCTGGGAGCTATACTTCAGAAGATATTCGTTATTTAAACAAGCGTCCCGCCAGCGGGCCCTTTTTTAAATACTACTCTTATAAATCATACAATAGTGTAGGAGCTTGATACTATTATGTACCTTACAAATCCAAAAATTTCGACTTTCTGTGAGCTATACTCAGAAGATATTCGTTATTTAAACAAGCGTCCAGCCAGCGGGGCCTTTTTTTAAATACTACTCTTTTATATCATACAATAGTGTTAGAAGTTTGATACTATTATCATCATTCTCCTGCCCTTATCCCAATTTATTTGGGGTCGGCGCAACATGTACTTTTTTTCCATACTTCTCTATTAGTCGTCATCTCGGTAGTCACACCCTTTCTAGCCATGTCATCTTTCACACAGTCCATCCATCGTTTCTTTGGTCTTCCCCTACTCTTATAGCCATCGACATTCATACTCAAAACTTTCCTCACCACATTTTCCTCCTTCCTCCGCATCACATGCCCATACCATGACAACCGGTTTCCACACAACTTTTCAGTCACCGGTGCCACTTTCAAACTTCCTCTTATGTACTCATTTCTTATTCTATCCATTCGTGTAACACCACACATTCCTCTTAGCTTTCTCATCTCAGCTGCATGCAGTTGCTTTTCATTCATCCCTTTTGTGGCCCAACATTCTGATCCATACAAGACAGCAGGTCTAACCATTGTTTTATATACCTCCCCCTTAAGTTTAAGGGGAATGCGGGAGTCACAGATTGTTCCAGTGACCTGCCGCCATTTCATCCATCCAGTGTTAATTCTGTGCTTAACCGTCCGATCTACTTCGCCATCGCTTTGGACGAGTGAACCGAGATACTGAAAGTCGGAGCAGACTGGGAGAAGCGCGCCATCAAGCGCTATGGCTCCAGCACTGGAGATACCGCCGAAATCGCAGAACATGTATTCGGTTTTGGTTCTGCTGATTTTCAAGTCAACATTCTCCAGCTTCTGTTGCCATTTCTCCAATCTGCTCCGAATCTCAGGTACATCTTCACCGACAAGAACAATGTCATCGGCAAACAGCATGCACCAGGGTGCCTTAAGTTTGATACTATTATGTACCTTACAAATCCAAAATTTCGACTTTCTGCGAGCAACAACAACAGGTGATAGCTTTTCATCAAGACATTATTTTGTACCCAAAGAAAATAAATACATTTTGTACCTCGACAGTTTTTGATTAAATGACGTTTTTATTAAGTGTCTAGCTAGCGGGCCCCTTATGATTATTTTTATTGTTATTATACTTTCAGGTCACGTGGTGCTCGGAGTTAGAATCTATTATGTCCTTACAAATCCAAAATTTCGACTTTCTGGGAGCTATACTTCAGAAGATATTCGTTATTTAAACAAACGTCCAGCCAGCGCATCCCTTTTTTAAATACTACTCTTTTATATCATACAATAGTGTTAGGATCTTGATACTATTATGTACCTTACAAATCTAAAATTTAGACTTTCTGCGAGCTATAGGTAGGTACTTCAGCAGATATTCGTTATTTAAATAATCGTCTAGCTAGCAAACCCCTTTTCAAACATTATACCTACGTTCATAATCCAACAGGGCTGTAACACTAAAACTGGGATTAAGAAAAAGAGTAAGAGAGTTAATTACGACGCTATGTAAATTAAAAGAGAAAATGTAATAGTAATTATAATCTTTAATCTGTTTAAATTGTATAGGAACAAAAGATGTCGACAATTTTTTTTCAAAAAATGTTGAAAATTTCAGACAACGCCTACCAAATGTCAACATTAAAAACCTTATACAACATCCCTATACTATTTGCCGAGTAATATTTGTACATACTAACATATATTTGTACTCACGTTCTCGAAAATGGCTCTAACGATTTCGATGAAACTTGCAATGTAGGGGTTTACGCAGGGCAAAAAATCGATCTAGCTAGGTCTCTTAATTGGAAAAATTCAAAAAAATAAAATAAAAACAAAAAATAGTTTTCTCTATTTTCACCCGAGCAGAGCTCGGTCGAACGGGTAGGTACTGTAACATAATAAACGCAACACGTAATATACCTAATAATAACTGACGAGCTAAAGCACAGAAAAATTCACAAATAATTGACGAATATCTTCTGAAGTATAGCTCGCAGGAAGTCGAAATTTTGGATTTGTAAGGTACATAATAGTATCAAGCTCCTAACTCTATTGTATGATAATAAAAGAGTAGTGTTAAAAAAAGGGCCCGCTGGCTGGACGCTTGTTTAAATAACGAATATCTTCTGAAGTAACTATAGCTCACAGAAAGTCGAAATTTTAGTTTTGTAAGGTACATAATAGTTTCTAACTCAAAGCACTATGGGGCGATCTGAAAGTATAATAACAATAAAGATGATCATAAGGGTCCCGCTAGCTAGACACTTCATAAAAACGTCATTTAATCAAAACTGTCGAGGTACAAAATATATCTTATTTATTTTCTTTGGGTAGGTACAAAATAATTTCTTTATGAAAAGCTATCACCTGTTGATAGATCTCGTTGGGGCCTGACAGATAGACGCACACGATATTTTTAATCTAATATATATATCCCGCTTTTCGAATTACGTGTTGCAAAATGTAATTTTATTGAATTTTATTGAATCATTTGGGTCTGCCACGCCCTTCCACTCCACCCAGAGCGGGAGAAGTTATTTGATGATTTCCCATCCTCAAAAAAAAAAAGTCATGATCTGTAATTCCACTTCACCTTACAGTGCTTTCCGAGAGCAAATGCACGAATTAAGTACAGTAAAAATACCCAAATATCAAAATCGGTCCACAATTGAGGCAGAAATCGCGTAACAAAAAAAAAACGGGTCAAGAGCGAGTCGGACTCGCGTACCGAGGGTTCCGTTCCGATTTCTGAAAAAGTGTGCTATTTAGAGACATCGTTTTATTTTTCCTGTAATCTTTACATAAACTTCTATCACATAGAATAATTTCAGATTTTTGTCTATGCAAACTTCAGAGATAGAGGGGGGGGGGGGGGGCAGTATTTTTTTTACATTTTTCATCAAAAGTCGAAAACTATGCGGCCTAAAAAAAATAATAGCCCCCACTTTTAATTTTCCAGTCCCTGTTGCAAAAAAAATATATTGTTGATAGCATTAGTAGTTCTTGAGATATCCAGCTGTGACAGACAGACAGACCGTAAGTGAGTCAGACTGTGAGTCGCACCGTAAGGGTTCCTTTTTACCATTTTGGTACGGAACCCTAAAAAACATACAGTCGAATTGAGAACCTCCTCCTTTTGGAAGTCGCTAAAAAAACTGTGTTTTAATTGTGTATTGCCCTTGCTACGGACTATTATTATTGTGTTCTGTGAGCCCGTGCTACAGCGCTACAACCCTTGCTA
Organism: Cosmia trapezina; assembly: GCA_905163495.3. Taxonomy (NCBI): domain Eukaryota; kingdom Metazoa; phylum Arthropoda; class Insecta; order Lepidoptera; family Noctuidae; genus Cosmia; species Cosmia trapezina. Next base: position 22,698,216 of record LR991022.1, read on the forward strand.
CGCGGCTACAGATCTGCAGCGCTACAACCCTTGCTACGCGGCTACGGATCTACAGCGCTACAGACCTTGCTCTAATACGGACTATAATTTTATTATTGTATTCTGTGAGCACGTGCTACAGCGCACAACCCTTGCTACGCGGCTACAGATCTGCAGCGCTACAACTCTTGCTACGCGGCTACGGATCTACAGCGCTACAGACCTTGCTCTAATACGGACTATAATTATTGTGTTCTGTGAGCCCGTGCTACAGCGCTACAACCCTTGCTATATTATATACTCGTATTTGCCGCAAAAAATACAAAGATATTTACGTTACATTTACACAACCAACAATTGCATTAAGTGCATTGCACTTTCTGGGCCGACTATTATCTACTTACTACTTTACTGTAAAATCCAGGGCCGGATTTAGGGGAGGGCAACCGGGGCGAAAGCCCCGGGGCCTCCACAAGCAGGGGGCCTCCACAATCCTTTACCTACAGCCTAAAGTACTTTATACATACATGATTATTTGATTATATTAATCTTAAATATTAACAGAAATCATTGATCTATATTTGTTCACTCCAATCAGGCAATCAGTGAAATGTCAAAATCTCAAATGGCCCTGATAAGCACTTCCAATTTACTACCCATCTTGAGGGAGTACCCCAATGGCTCAATGGCTCAGTGGGGTGGTACTTGCCCGCAACCTCGGAGGTTGGGTATTCGATTCCGTGTCCCATTTAAAAAAAAAATATATATATATAAACACCCTTTCCCACACTTAGTTGATCCAGCAGTGAGCCAATGCATTATTGACTCCACCTTTCATGCGGAATAACTTGACTCCGGTTTAATATTTTTTGAGCGGAGTGGCAACATCGCCTTCCACTTGGCGACGTTGCCAAATATATTTGCAGAAATATATTTATACTCAACATTTTTTTTACTCTAGCATCTAAACAAAAGTGGATCCGTAACGGTCAATTTTTTTATACTCAACAATACTTGTTGGCTCCGAATTTTATCTGAACACCAATACTTATTGGCTCCATATACAGTGCTATTCAGATACTTCTAACATTAATTTTTTTGATTTACACACTCCTTGCATAAAAATGATAATAATTTTCTACCTACATAAGTTGATCCACTCGATATTCTATACGCAATGTTTCATACATTGTTAGATCCACCTCTACTAAGAGGTGCGGCACCACGCACAGCATACTATGTGGTTCCGTTTTATACTCTCCTAGCGGAAATGCATACATACGTTGATCCAGTCGATTTTATATTCTCATTGCTTCATACGTTATTAGATCCACCTCGAATATGAGGTTATAAGTACTATGTGGTTCCGTTTTATACTATCCTTGCAGAAATGCATACAAACGTTGATCCACTCGATTTTATATTCTCATTGCTTCATACATTGTTAGATCCACCTCGAACATGAGGTTATAAGTACTATGTGGTTCCGTTTTAAACTCTCCTCTCAGAAATGCATACATACGTTGATCCACTCGATTAATTATATTCGCATTGCTTCATACATTGTCAGATCCACCTCGATTGGTTATAAGTACTATGTGGTTCCGTATTATACTCTCCTTGAAGAAATGCATACGTACGTTGATCTAGTACAATTTATATTCGTAATGCTTCGTACATTGTAAGATCCACCTCGAGTATGGTGGCGGATCCAACAATGTATGAAGTAATGCGAATATAAAATCGAGTGGATCAACCTAAGTATGCATTACTGCAAGGAGTTTTTTCAGTTCTCTACGTTTAGCGGTCTAGGCGGCCGAAGTGTCTGTACGAAAACGCCACTACGTCAGTCCGACTCCAGGACCGTACCTCCAAACTTATCCTTCTGCAGCGAGGGGGACAGGGAGACGTTATCTCTCCGAAACTGTTCGCCGCTGCACCGGAGGATGCCTTCAAGGTTCTGGACTGGAAAGGGCTAGACATCAACATCAATGGCGAGTACGTCAGTCAACTTCGGTTCACTGACGATATAGTAGGCATGGCTGAGACTACGGAGGACTTTAGTACAATGCTCGATAACCTCAGTGGAGCTTTCGAAAGAGTGGGTCTTAAAATGAACATGGATAAGACATGGATGGATGGTCACGTCAAATGCCCATGTAGCACCCACTCTCTTGAAGATCGGAGACACTACACTCGAAGTTGTGGACGAGTATGTTAGGTAGGTCCAATTTAGATAAAACGGTCAATCGTCGAATACGACTCGGCTGGGCAGCGTTCGGGAAGACATAGTCCAAAGAATTGCCGAACTTAAGTGGCAGTGGGCAGGGCATATTGCTTGCAGAACAGATGGCCAATGGGGCCGAAAGGTTCTTGAGAGCCGGCTGCGTACCGGAAGACGTAACGTTAGAAGGCCTCCCACAAGGTGGACCGATGACCTTGTAAAGATCGCAAGAAGGAATCCGCTGGATGCGGGAACCACAGTACCGGTCGAAGTGGCGGTGCTTGGGAGAGGCCTATGTCCAGCAGTTGATGTCTTTCAACTGAAATGATGATGATGAGGTATAGAAGATAATAGAGAAGCTTTTGTGCGCTTTTGTGACCTGATGTTACATGTGACAATACCATTAACAGTGAAGCATTCTGACAGTGACAGGCCACAATGGCGTATTTGGTTAAAATACCACCTATCATGCCGCAGGTCGTGGGTTCGATTCCATACCATCACATCCCATCCAGGACAAGCATTTGTGTGCAAGCACATGTCTGTATGTCCTCAGTCTGGGTGTAGTTATCTATAAAAGTATGCATTTATAAAAAAAAGTGTGTGTGTTAGCTCCGACGCACGACTGGAGTTAACTTCTGTTTTTTGTGCCGTTTCGACTTTCTATTTTTCATCATGTCACTTCTGTCATGCAGGGTTTCTTCAATGAATCAGTGCTATACAAAAATCAACTTTAACGTGTAAACGCGCTCGTCCCTCTCACCCCACCTCTAACCTCTTCCCTATGTCCCCTCTCTGCCCACCTCTCACCAACCCCCTCCCCTCCCTATCTCACCCCTCCCTCTACCCTCTCACACCCCCCACATCTCCCTCTCACTCTCACCCCCTCACGCATCCCCTTTCCCCGAACCTCCCCCTACGCCTTTCACCACTGCCTCCCCTCCCCTTCCTTCTCACTCTTCCCTCTGCATCTGCCCCCCACTACTGCCTCCCGTCTCTTTTCCTTCAAAACATCCCTCCTCCACATCCTCCCCTTCATTACTCTATCCCTCCTACCACTCCTCACCCCTCCCCTCTCACAATCCCCTCTCCTCCTCACCCCTACCTTGTTCACCACCATCTCCCGTTCCCCCGTCCTCTTCCCTCTCACCAGTACTCACCACACCCTCCCCTTCTCCCCCTCCCTGTATCCTCCTCCCCTCTCGCCCCCTTCCCTTCCTTATCTCTCCTTTAATACCCTTTCCCCTGACGCATCCCCTTTCCCCAACCTCACCCCCTGCCTTTCACGGTGGTGCCTCCTATTCCTCTCCCCCTCAACATGCCCCTCGATCTCTCCTTTTACTACTGCCTTCCCTCCCTCTCCCCCTCAACATCCTCCCCCTCATTACTCTATCCCTCTCACAACTCCTCCCCCTATCCCCCTTACCACCCCTCCACTCCTCACCCCCCCCCTTCCTCACCACCCTCTCCCGTTCCCACCTCACCAGTACTCACCAAACCCTCCGAAAACGAAAACGCGGAACCATGTTCGCGTCTGAAGTTAGTGTCGCGATAGCGGCGGCACGCTGTATAATGCAAGAATTGATTTGTTTGAATACCATCCATGTTCTATCTGTAGTAGCCAATGGCAAAGCCCTTAAAAAATGGTGTGCTCTGATTGGCCCATTTGAATCGGATCAACTAGTGCTCAAATGCAAAAAAGGTGGATTTGTATAAAAATGTCTTAATTATTATTATTACTCGCGTTAACACTTGTGGCTCCGATCAGAGCCACTTACGTATGGTTTGACTAGCATTGGATCAACAAATACCACCCGGATCAACAAGTGAAAACGGATCAACAAATTACTACCTATATGGCACGATGGAGCCACAATGTGCCCATGGGTATATCTATATATATATATATATATATATATATATATATATACGTATAAATTAATTGCAGTATGTGAACAATTGGTTGGTGTTCTTCAATTCTTAAACAAAAACAAATCAATTATTATTGACTAATTGGTAATTTTTTTTCATATTTTTTTATGCAGCAAGGTATGCAGTTTGATAGCCATCAATTCAAAAAAAAAAAAAAAAAAAAAAAAAAAAAGGGCAAGGGGGCCTCCACTCCTTTGTTGCCCCGAGGCCTCTGGACCCCTAAATCCGGCCCTGGTAAAATCATTGCTTTTGGTTCAGGGGGCCTACTCCCTAAGCACGAAGCCCGTAGTTTCGGCCTTCGTTACGGGCGTTTCTTACTCCGTATCACCTACGGATGGATGATTGGTTCGGGCCCCGAACGAAGTATGAATGACAACATGATTTGCCAGTTGTCCCTACTCCCGATGTGTTTTTGCCCGTCCGAAAAGTTTAACTTTTACACTTGTTTTGATGGATCGTAATGTCAGACGGACGGATGAACGGACGGACGGACTTAGAGAGTAGGCCCCCTGTTCCGGTGACATCGGCAATGTTCGTGACTACGCTTTCGGCTCGTAGGTTTTAATTTAAGAAAAAGTTAAATTACGTAGATATTTATCACAGTGTACATTATTTATTATTAGTGGAACTGAACGACCTTATTGAAGTTGTTTGCGTCATTTCGAAGAAGAAATCACGCATTTGGACTTTCTTTGACGAGTTGGAGGGAGACGGAGTCCAATTAATTAATGGACCGAAGGGTTCCCATTCCTATCCTTATTCCCTACCCTATTCTAGATTGCATTTAAAGTACCTAAACTGTAAAACTGAATCTACAATAAAAAATAATGACAGCAAAGATTTCGTATTTTTGAACCTTCTTAACTTGGGTTGGGATTATACCAGATAAACAAAATTTTCGATAATGTCAGTGGTTGACTTATTAAACTTATAAAGTTTCAATTGCATAGCTCTTATACTTGAGATTTTATTGATATCTAAAATACCCCGATTTCGTCACTGACTCACTGATGATCATAAAAATTCTTAGGGTACTTTCTGAAGTCCTAGAAAGCTGAAATTTGGTATGTAAGCTAGTATTAGTACACAAACAACAAAAAAATTCTAAAACTTGGAACTTTTACCCCCGAACCCCTTAAACTAGGGGATAGAAATTTGTATGAGACTTCCGCAAATAATAAGTACTTATATTTACGAATAATGTTAATACACTTGTATATACTTCGATAAGTGTTTATTAATCTCCTACGTATCAACCTATACATATCAAGCAACTTACAAAAATAATTGAAATCCCACCAAAAACATTTTCATGTAAAATGTTGCCAAGACGAGACCAAATATAGCTCGCACTGACAAAAAGCTATCAGATCTCATGTAGAGCCAAGCTTCTAACTCTACACGCCCTAACTCTCCAAGCCCTAACTTCACAAACTCAACACCTTAGACAAAATATGTGGCTTGGCCGCTTCGCTACCATCACATGGGCGCAAGGTGAAAAATGTATTCACTGTTCATTACTTTTCTGTTATACAATAGTTCTTGTAGTAACGAAACGGCCAAGCCTCATATTTTGACTAAGGTGTAGAGTTTGTGAAGTTAGGGCTTGGAGAGTTAGAAGCTTGGCTCTACATGAGATCTAATAGCTTTTTGTCAGTGCGAGCTATATTTAGTCTCGTCTTGGCAACATTTTACATGAAAATGTTTTTGGTGGGATCTTATTGACCCAAAGCTATACAAATTACAACTAAAGGGGGCGCGAAAAAAAATTTTAACCTATCCCATCGAGTATTTAAAAAAAAAATTGGTAAACAAAATAATGAAAAGCCACCAAAGTCAGCTTTTTTTTTACAAAATTTTGTTCCGAAGAATTTTTGACATAAATGAACTTCAACGGTACCCGTATATTTTACTAACAAATATACCATTAGCGTTTGCATTCTGGCATAATAATATTATAAAACGTAACATATATGTAATTTGATGTAGGTAGGTACGTAATATTTTTGATAATATTAGGCCATATTCCATTGCACTCGCTGTATGGGAATGAAAACAAAATGGTACCTATGTTTTACAACAAAAACTATGCGTGTTTGGCTGTGAGCCAAAATAACTTCGCCTCGACTGAGGGTTATTGAGGAGGGTCTCGGCGGTCTCGAGCTCTCGGCCTCCCGCCGAACTGGCGCCAGCCTACGGTAGCGAAACTACAGATTTGCTTATGAGTACTTAGGTACGAATGTGCAATCGATCACACAATATTAGGTAGGTTATACATGTTAGTGTGCTGGTGCTACATCTAATTTACCAGTTAGTTTAGGAAAAACAAAAAATTGTTTAAATAAAAAACGTGTAGGTAAACTAGGTACTGTAAAACAGTAGGTACTAGTTGCGGCGTTTCATTTGATTTGTTTGATATAACATTATTATCATCATCGCGTTCGTAAATCTTAAATATTAGGTACTTGATTCTTGTCGAGTTTTATATTTTTTAACACAGACGCTGTAAACTCGCGAAATCTTCGAAGATAGAGAGTTCATCAACGTATGGATTCATTTTTAACCGACGAAAAAAAGGAGGAGGTTCTCAAGTCGACACCTACTTTTTTATGTATGTTCACGCCATAGACGAACTATAAGGTTAACGCATAACTTTTTACAGAGTACCTAGTTCGATTTGGAAAAAAAATTGTTTTATTCGAGAGGGTAGCTATAGGCTCAGTGGGTAGTTTTTGAGTTAGTTTCAATAATACGTATTTTTTCCCCACTTTTCATGTGGATGATGTTCTAATTTCTTTTGCAGGTAGCGGTATTAGAATTTGTGTGGGGTACCACAGCTAAAAATAAAAACTTTTTTACAAAAAAATACAACAGACTTCTTCGACTTTGTTCTTTTATTAAAACACTACAAAGTGAAAAATAACTTTAATTTCGAAAGTCGGTGGCAAAAACGAAAATACATTTAACCACACACCGACTTCCGAAAAACAAGTAATTTTTCACTTTGTAGTGTTGTTTTTGGAAGTAGGTTGTATTTTTTTGTAAAAAAGTTTAATTTTTGTCAAACTCAACTCAACTCAAAGCATTTGATGATTGGTTCGGGTCACTGACCTCTATTGTACAAGTACGCACAATAGAGGTCAGTGGTTCGGGTCCAGAACGAAGTATGAATGACAACATGATTTGACAGTTGTCTCTACTCCCGGTGCGTTTTGCCGAGGTTTTGCCCGTTCTAAAAATTTAACTTTTATACTTGTTTTGATGGATCGTTATGTCAGACGGACGGACGGACTTAGGGATGATGACTTAGGAGTGGACCCCCTGATAATATGTGTGTATAGAATAGATTAATCCACAGAATATCCTATTTCGTAAAACTTTGCATGGGCGCCGTGGCTTAGTTGGTTAAAGCGCCTGTCTAGTAAACAGGAGATCGCGAGTTCGAATCTCGCCGGGGCCTTCGTGGAACTTTTTTTGAGATACATACCTACAGGGTGTTCGGTGCATCCTGCCTTGCCTTACTGGAGTTTCCCTATGATCTTATCAGCTATTAGTAGGTGGTACCTACCAACGAATTACCTGTATCATTCTTAATTCGTTGGTACCTACTGCATAACTTAGTAAACTTCCTAATCAAATAGGAAAATAAATCACAATTCCATTAAAAAGTCTTTTGTTTTGTATTAACTGAAGGTAGGTACCGGAAAACCGCTTATTTTAACATTTTATGAGTGTATGTCATTATTAGTTCTTGTATATTGTTTAGTGGTATTAATGTGATACATTCTCGAATCCCCTGTCAACCGTCACGCACTCCCTTTCACTTCACTTCCTTCTCTTTCGTAACATTCCTCACACAATCCATCCATCTTTTCTTTGGCTTTCTTCTCCGTCTCCATCCATCAACATGTATATCATCACTCTTTTAGTCATTAGTTCATGCGTTTCCTTCACTGCCTTTATAAAACCAAACGATTTCCTTTCAACTATTCTGTCACTGGTGCCAGTTTCTAACAACAGGACCTATACCTACTCATTTCTTATTTTAGGATCCATTTTCGTCACTCCACACATCCATCTCAACATTCTCATCTTTGCAGTAGCAATCTTTTTAACCGACGGAAAAAAAAAGGCTGAGGTTCTCAAGTCGACACGTATAATATTTTTTAGGGTTCCGTAGTCAACAAGGAACCCAGTTTCGCTATGTCAAAAAATTTATGATTCAAATTCAAAATTGCAAGAGCAAACGTGCTTGGAGAAAGGAAGTATTCGAGAAAAATACTGGTAGGGATCTTGACCGCAGTTCCAGTACTGTCCTGATAGCCGTGAAATACCTCTCCACTCCTCAGGACATGTTGTTCCCTTGTAGACAACGTCACTATGCGCTAGCGACCGCGACCGTTTCCGATTATTGAGTGTGCACGCACGTCACCTTCTGCCATTTTATCCGTGCTTATTAAGTACCTATATATACCTATCCATATTCCACTTTTTAAATCCGGAGACAGTAAAGACAAAAATAATTATAGACCAGTATCCGTGTTGCCGGTTTTCAGCAAGGTGTTTGAAAAGGTAATGCTTAATCAAATGCTCAATCATTTTAACACGAATAAAATACTTCACGATCAACAGTTTGGTTTCACCAAAGGACGTTGTACGACCGACGCCGGTGTAACCTTATTAAAACACATTTTTAACGCGTGGGAAGAGGCCCAAGACGCCATAGGCATTTTTTGTGACCTCTCCAAGGCATTTGATTGCGTCGATCATGAAACCTTACTCTTGAAACTTGAGCATTACGGACTTGGAAAACTTGCCCTCAGTTTAGTAAAATCTTATTTAAATGATAGACAACAGCAAGTTCAAATAAATGGTGTCAATTCACTGTGTTTAAAAGTTAAAATGGGTGTTCCACAAGGCTCGATATTGGGTCCTTTCCTCTTTTTAGTGTATATTAATGATTTACTCCATTTATTAAAAAATCAACCACAAATGGTGCTATTTGCTGATGATACTTCATTAATTTTTAAGGTAGATAGACGTGCTACAAATTTTGACGACGTCAATAACGCCCTACTGCAGATCCAAAATTGGTTCACTGCTAATAATTTAGTATTAAATGGGAAAAAAACTAAGTGCATCAGATTTTCTTTACCAAATGTCAAAAGTAGTGATTGTGAGATAGTATTGAATCAAGAGAAACTAGAATTCGTCGATAAAACCGTTTTCCTGGGGATTACGCTCGACTCAAGGCTACAATGGGGTCCTCATTTAATATCACTTGCAGGACGGCTAAGTTCAGCAGCTTATGCTGTCAGAAAAATCCGTCAATTTACTGATGTAGATACCGCGAGGCTAGTCTATTTTAGTTACTTTCACAGTATCATGTCTTACGGTATTTTACTTTGGGGACGGGCTGCAGATATCGAGTCCATTTTTATTCTGCAAAAACGAGCCATCAGAGCCATATATAATCTTCGCAGGCGTGATTCTCTAAGGGAACTGTTTAAGGATATTAACATCATGACGGTACCTTGTCAATATATCTACGAAAACATCATGTACGTAAGAAAAAATTTACATCTTTTTAATAAAAGAGGTGAAAGGCATAATTATAATACTAGAAATAAGGACCTATTAGCTCAACCAGGTTTCAGGCTGGCTAAAGTAGACTCATCGTTCATGGGGTACTGTTTAAAATGTTACAATAAAATACCTCCACACATACTTCAACTAAATGAGACGAAATTTAAAACTTGTATAAAACGCACACTATGCAGGCAGGCATATTATAAGTTGGGGGATTACATAAATGATAAAAATGCTTGGCTCCATGCTGGTCCTGCTCCACAACCTCAACTAATTAATTAACATTTGAAGATACTGTTAAGCAACTGCTGAAGATTGTAAGAATAGCTTTGCATTGTGTAGACTCAATCACCTTTGTATTGTATAATTGCTTAGTACATGTGTGAGTACTATGTTACCTACTCTAAAGCTACCATTTACTGGGTACGTCTTTATTTGACTTGGATGTGCCCTGGCGGCTGAGAGTGTGTCATGCTCACTCTAATGCCTCGCTGATGGTGGCGCGTGTGTTGGATCATTTAACGAATCCATACATCAGATTTGTGAACGGGCGCTGTTGGTGGAGGCTGGTCATACCTTAGCTGCCACGGCTTATTTTAATTTTAATTTTGAATTGTTTTTTTTTTTTTTTTTTATTACGGACGCTTTTAACGTTCATCGTTCTCACATGTATAATTTCAACATGAATGATGTAACCAATATTTTGTAACTATATTTTGATTTAAAAGAGTGTCCGTGGAGTTTCTTGCCCGTTCTTCTCCATAGATCTACGTTTTGGAATGGGCAACTAGCTTCAACTTTCTGACTTACCTACTGACCGACTCTTTGACAATTCAAAAGTGCCTGTAATTGGTTTAATTGAAATAAATGCTTTGAGTTTGAGTTTGAGTTTGAGTTATCATCTTAAATTTATTTGTATAATGTAGGTAGGTAAGTAGGTATAATAATTATCTGATGTAGCTAAAGTTTAGCCGCTAAACGATCTTATAGGCAAGTTACGTTACGGCAAGTTCCTCTATAAGTAGGTAGTTATACCTGCTTGCCTGTAATGCAAGTGTTTTTACGACTATGGTACTAATGAGTGTTGTTGCTGTTAGGAGTCGCAGCCTCTCTAGGAGTAGCAGGAGTCTTTAGGAGTAGCAGCTCTACTGCATGACAGGTCATGCAGTAGAGCTGACTGTTGAAAAATGAACTAAAGATAACATTGTTTTGTTTACCCAAACGATGACATTGCTGGTAGGTATTTCCCGATTACCCATTTATATTAATAGAAGGTACCTAAGCCTAAGCAGGTAGGTACTGAACACAGACTGTATATATGTTGATTCGTTATCGTTATCAATTTTCTAAAGTAATCGTAGGTACAGTCATAATTACGACCACTTATGCATTGCTGCTTATAGACGTTATCAGATTTGCGAACGAACTTCATAGGAACGGCGGCAAGTATTTTGTGTCTATCAGCATACAACACTGTCTTACTCAATTATAATTTCAGTTGTTATAAACAGTGGCATATACTTGCAGTAGTAGGTACACAAATGAAAACGTAGAAACAATTAGTTTAATAAAGTTCAAGGCGGGTCAACAACCAGACGGGGATGCAACGCTAGTGCTTTGTTCCGATCCTGAGGGGCGACTGGCCATTTACCCCGAATAATATACTCGTTCACGTCAGTAAAAACAACCTTTGTCTACTTCAAATTTTATTTTATCACTCCACACAAACAAACTGAAGGATATCTATATCAAAAGGTTCCTTATCTAAACAGGGACATCTAAAAGGAAAAACAATAATTTTCAATTAAATGTGTCATTACGTCATTACTAATGACGTAATGACACATTTAATTGAAAAACATATTGTGCAAAATAATGATAATTATAAAAACTATGGATAATGCAGGCTGTAATTAGTAAACATAGTGATGCTGTAATTATTGCTAATACAGCTATACGTTACTAAACTTATACGCCTTAGATACTAAAGTCATTTGAAGGATATCTTCTTCTAAACGTTTGTAACAATGCGTTTATTTACAATCAACAAGGATAATGCCCAGAGCTGTAATTAGTAAATATAGTGATGCTGTAATTAGTAAGTATTGCTAATACAGCTATACGTTACTTATACGCCTATACTAAAGTCATTTGAAGGATATCTTCTTCTAAACGTTTGTAACAATGTGTATATTTACAAATAACAAAGTCATTACAAAATAAAAAAAAATGTTGTGCAAAATAATTATAATTATGAAAACTATGGATAATGCCCATATGGGTATGTGATTTGCACGGTGTAATGATGTTCTAATTAGTGTTGCTAATACAGCTACGTTATACTAAAGTCATTTGAAGGATAAGATATACTTTTTATCTTCTAAATCTAAAGTAAACGTTTGTACCAATGCGTTCATATAAACTTAACAAAGAAAAAGAACCGGTCAAGAGCGAGTCGAACTCGCGCACCGAGGGTTCCGTTCTGATTTCTGAAAAAGTGTGCTATATAAAGACATCGTTTTATTTTTCCTGTAATCTTTACTTATACTTCTATCACATAGAATAATTTCAGATTTTTATCTATGCAAACTTCGCAGATAAGGGGGAACGGTATTTTTTTTTACATTTTTCATCAAAAGTCAAAAACTATGCGGCTTAAAAAAAAATGTTTGAGAATGTGCAAACAGCGCTCTTTCATATACATATTATGACACCCCACATGCCCTAGTAGCCACTTCGAATTTTTAAGAACCCCTTTCAGTCCCTGTTGCAAAAAAAAAAACATATTTTAATTTCTTTCTTATTTGCAAAATAGTTGGGCAAACGTCATCTAAAACTGTTCCAAATGTCAAGTTGATAGCATTAGCAGTTCTTGAGATATCCAGCTGTGACAGACGGACAGACAGACAGACAGACTGAGTCGCACGATAAGGGTTCCTTTTACCATTTTGGTACGGAACCCTAAAAAAAAAGAAATAAGTCAATCAAATAAATGTCACAGATTATTGTAGAGCTCTGGCCTAAGCTTTATTTAGCATGCTATTTTTATTTTACCTTATTGTAAGTACTCAGGTATGAGCTATAGTTTTTATTTAACACTGTAAGCATGTATATTTCTGTTGTGTAGCTGTGGGTATAAATTATTTAAATATATTAGGTTATTTAGGTACACAATGGTCCGCTATGGTAACGTAAGTACACACACACACATGATGTAATTCTCGGTTTTTGTTATACCCAACAAATAGAGCGTAAATAATGCTTAATTAGTTCAAAAATAAAAAAAATAGTGCCTCTCTAGTTTATTTATTTATTTAATACTTCAAGCACACAGATGTACAGAAGCGGACTAAGGCATTTTCTACCAGTCAAACCTTTGGGTGATACAGAGACAAACAGTGGTAGGTGCAATTACGAAAAATTAAGGAATAAATATTTATTCAAATTTATAGATACACATATACCTACCTATTACTTACAAACTAAAAGTAAATATAATTAATATAGGTACTTACCTAATTATATATAAATATGCACAAATAAATTTATGTACACAAATACACGACTAAACTAAAACAAATAAGACAAACAATGGGAAAACATTACCTTTGTGATAATACTGCTAGCTTCTGATTGCGAATGTGCTCACGTCGCGTCGCCGTCGCGTCGGTTGGTTACCATCCTGATGAAATAAAAACCGGTCAAGAGCGAGTCGGACTCGCGCACCGAGGGTTCCGTTCCGATTTCTGAAAAAGTGTGCTATTTGTATTTAGAGACATCGTTTTATTTTTCCTGTAATCTTTACATAAACTTCTATCACATAGAATAATTTCAGATTTTTCTCTTTGCAAACTTCGGAGATAAGGGGGGTGGAACGGTATTTTTTTTTACATTTTTCATCAGAAGTCGAAACCTATGCGGCCTAAAAAAAGAAAAAAATGTTTGACAATGTGCTTTTCGCTTTCGTATCAAAGGAGCGCTATCCTCTCCCCACCCCATTCACGCAGGTTTCCGTTAGGGTTCTGTGCTTTCTCCACTCATTTCCACGTTATTTACCAGCGATATCCCGAAAAGTAAAAAAGGCACAGTTGGCTCTGTTCGCAGACGATACGATTATATTATCATTATAGTATCATTTACTATTCCGGCCAACGCCAAGACCCGATATCTCGCACTCTCCAAACCGCAGTCGATAAACTCGGCGCGTGGTTTCGAAAGTGGAGAATCGGAGTCAATCCCGACAAAAGTCAAGCGGTTCTCTTTTTGAAACCGCGTCTCAATCCATCTCCCCCCACCGACCGATCACCATGTTTGGCAAGTCGATCCCTTTGGAGAAGCGAGCAAAATGTAGGTGTAACCCTCGATGAGCACCTCTAAGCACATAAAGCAGTCTCATTCTGAATGCATGTAGCAAATTGTCACTTAAGTGCAAGTTGAACATCTTTGCTTCGTGTATTCTCCCAATCATGACCTATGCAGGTTCAGTATTTGGACACTCAAAGTCCCGAAACATCCATAAGATATTAAGATGCAGACCTTACAAAATCGTTTCCTCCGAACGGCTACGGGATCCCCTTGGTTCGTGAAATCCTCCACCTAGACCTTAAAATCCCAATATCCATCAATTCCAAGCGTTTCTTCGATGGTGTCGGCGATGCTTTCCGAAGTCTAAATTGTCCAATTTCTTATTCCTTCATATTCTTATTTTTCCGAATTCTTATTTTTATATATTCCAAAATTTTCATATTCATTTATTTACACTTTCTCATTATTGCATGTTCTATTTTAGTCTACATTCTGTATTTCCCCTATATAAGTACAATCACAACAAAAACTTTGTAACAGATTTTGTTCCACACATGATTCAACTTGTATAATAAACTCTTTGGAGGGAATTACTCGTATGTGTCATTTATATACGCATTCTTATCTTGGATATAATCCTCTAATTTGTAATATCAAATAGATCCATGGATAAATTCAAAAAATACTTAACCGATTTTAAAAATTCTTTCACGTTTAGAAAGCTACATTATCAGCGAGTAACATAGGCTATATAGGTATATATTTTTTTTAAATTGAGATCCCTACGACAATTGCAATAATGTAACTCAAGGTATCAAAAATTTGCTTTTAAAGTCATTAAGTTTAGATTTAAGAACAATACCAGGCTCGCATAAAATCAAGAGGGTAGGTTAACAGACTATCTTACAAAAAGTCAATCTGCCTAGCCTTTTCCCAAGTATTTTGGGGTCGGCTACAGTCTAACCGGATGCAGCTGTATACCAGTATTTTACATGGAGCGACTGCCTGACCTCCACAACGCAGAACAGTTACTGGGTAATGCTTAGTTAGGGCTTCTGACGACCCGTAACGACTGTCAAAGATGCACGAATGACAGCCGGGACCCACGGCTTAACGTGCTTTCCGAGACTCGGATGAGTCTCGGTATGTAAAGATGGTTACCCATCCACTGACCGACCCCGGCAAGCCTAGCTTAACCTGATGGATCGACCTGTGTGGCTGTTATTTCATAGCCCCGAGCTCAGTATAGCTGAAATAAATGGTTTTGATTTTAAGTTTAAGTTTCACTATCTGATAAAAAAATATAATATGACAATCCGTTTATTTTCCATTTTGTATCGAACTGTACTCATTCGGAAAATTTTGGTGTTAGGACAATAAATAGTTAAGAAACCTAAGAATTCGGAAATTATATAAGAATTTGAAAAAATGATAATTATGAAAAATAATATTGCGTAGTTTAAAGAATTCGTAAAATAAATAATATGGAAAATAGCGAATTTGGATTTTGGCGCTGACATCTCTTCGATACCCCCGCGAAACATTGCAACCCCTCGATCTGGTTGTCGAATCCGCTAGCTATATCCCTTCTGAAATCAGTAAAGTCCGCCGTCCAAGGCATGTTCTCACTCACCGACCCTGATGACCCCTTAATCCTCTTCCAGCAGAAAAGTAGGGCCACCAGTACAGATTATAAACAGAAATCTACATTCCGACCTCGCTGCCCAGGTCCCTTGTGACGACGATCCCCACGTAATTCCCCCCGACCCTTAATCGGTGAAGCCAGCTGGTGGCGTAGCTGAGCCTGTAGCAGATAATAATTATCCAGATATGAACCAGCCTGTCCCTGCTTGCTGTACTCCCCCCAGCGAGACCCTTCACACATTCACACGCCCCGCCCCACAGTGTGCAGTGGAACGAGTGTATGGGACAGATTGGACTTAGGCATGCCCGAGAAAAAAGTCTAATTTCGAAAAACGAATAATGCCATCGTATTTAACTATCAAATGCCTTCAAAACTTGTGCTTACGAATTTCGTTCTATCTCTCGTATTTCATGAGTTAATTGAGAAAATGTGAAATTTTACTATGAAAATGACTGTATCGAGCTCTGCCGCCTGATTCCGGCATCGTTTCAAGTTGTGGGCTTTACTAACGTGCAAGAGATTTGAACGGTATATTAAAAAATAGCGAAACGACGATGACTTAAGCTCTAACCAAAGCTTGATGCTTCTTATGGTAGGGAGGGACTAACTACACTTATTCAGATCAAGAATTGTCCATAGATAACACAACCAGTTTTATATGGAGATGCATCCGTTCAGCCACCGACCAAACTCCGATTTTCTTCTGTTTTTTCAAATTCGTGAATTCAAGGAACAATCAAATGGTGATACGGTGACACTTTAGTTTAACGAAATGATGGTCAGTATGTCAGCTTCAAAACTGCATAAAACTTTTTTTTTTTTTTTTTTTTTTAGGCCTAAGTATAAACATAAAAATGCACGGATTGTATTTTAATGACATACATGGGCAGTTATTTTAGTCACAATATTTCCTCGTTATAACATTGAGGTGGAAACTTCGTTAAACTATTTTTAGGTACCTTGCTGCGCTTTGGTTTTCCCGAATCGAATCATTCCACTTTGCCCCACCGAGCCGCCCCGCCCCACTGCATGGGACAAAGTGGAATGCAATTTAAAAAAAATTATAAAACATAATCATCGAATTCAATCCGAATACATAGGTAATAGTACAAGTACACACAGATTAAATATATGGTAATGTACTTGTAGGTACTTAAAGAGCACTTCAATGGAACAGAATTGAGCTTATTGTTGCTCTAGATATGGAAAAACAAATTACAAAGAGCGTCGCTGAGCGAATAAAACAAGTAAGCAAGACAAAGCCAGACTGACTACCTCTATATGATTGTATGAGTAGTGAATCAGCAGACAGGCCACTGGCCACTGTCGCCCGCGAGCGCAGAGCGGAGCCGGAGAGCCAGTCAGCACTCAGCGTGCAACCCGATAGCACTGTTATTTAACGCGCTTACATTCGTGTTTTTCGAATGTCAACAAACTTTCACCTCGACAGTAAACAAACAAAATATACGAGGAGATTCAATAAACTGTTTCAGTTTTCTTAACTTATTGATTCCTGTTCGTAACAAACAACTCGCTGATCAAATTAATGTTGAGTAATTAAAAAGTCGTGGGGAAAATTGTTGATTCAATGGTGTTTTTTTTCTTGCACGATGTGTAACAATTGAAAATATCACAGAATCGTTGGCCGCTGGAGATTTGTTCGTATTATAGCGAGCTGTGTTGAGCATTAAATTGACTGAATGAATGTTCCAATTGTGCAGTGACTAAATTAACTAACCAGGTACCTGTGCTGTTGATCCGCCATGGGCAAGGATTATGGTAAGTTCATGTTTCATAAATCAAATGGATCTTTCAGAACAAACTTTTAATAAAAGTGGATTTATTACCTAGTTTCTTTGTGTCTTTGTTCTTGAGAGAGACCAAATACCAACGTGCGCCTAGAAAAGTTTCAAGGCAATTCCCATAAAGATCATGCGGGTGCAATGCCTTTTAAAGTTTTGTTCTAGACTTCTAGTAGGTAGTTACTTATGTACTTATGTTTTAGTTAAATACGTTAAAGTACCTACTTAATTTTTATGTGAGACTCCTACCCGATTCTTTTCAAGTCTTATTTCTCAATTCGATGATGTGACCGACTATTATTTCTGCCGACTACAGTTTTAGATTTCTATTTTTGTTGGACCAACATGCGATCACATAAAAAGTTTTGACATTTTTATTTTTGGTTGAATGCGTTGAATAGGAGGTACTTACCTAAGTTTTTTTTTTGAGTGGAAGATACCCTTCCAGCTCATTTTAATTAATATAGCTAGGTACAGTGCTTGCTGCTTGCTCCCAGTGTTGAATATCAGAATCCTTTTAAGAAGATAACAAGAGAGCGAGTAAGAGCGTAATTCATTCATTGAAATCCATTAGGTACCTAAGTACCTACAATGGAGCATCACTGAACTGTCTGTTGTTTAATTTTGAATGATTATTATTTGACAGTGTTAAGGCGCAGATTTCTTGAAAACGATCAAAAAGGTGGTTTTTTAAAGCTGTGTATCTCATAAACCGTAAATAATTTTGACATGTAAAAAAAATATGATATTTTCAAGTCCTTTTCGCATAAAGTGATGGAAGCCAAAACATAATTAAACATACTTTTATGCACCAAAAAAATCTTTAAACATACCTCCTAATAATCTTTAAAAGCAGCTTATCCATTCATTAGCAATTATAATTAGAAATATACCATGAAATGTCAAATTCCAAACTGCATCCAGTGATGGATTACTTTTTATTAAATAGTTAATTTCTAATTTTATACGATTTTATTTGCACTTTTACGACATAATTCAGGTGCGCGTGAGAATCATCTATCTCGTGCGTCAAACTAGACAGCCATAACGCCATTTCACTTACACACCGAGCTAAACCAAGCTTGGAACCAGGGGGTCTACTCCCTAAGCACGAAGTCCGTAGTTTCGGCCTTCGTGGCGGGCGTTTCCTACTCCGTATCACTTACGGATGGATGATTGGTTCGGGGCCCGAACAAAGTATGAAAGACAACATAATTTGCCAGTTGTCCCTACTCCCGATGTGTTTTTACCCGTCCGAAAAATTTAATTTTTACACTTGTTTTGATGAATCGTAATGTCAGACGGACGGATAAACGGACGGATGGAAAGACGGACGGACTTAGGGAGTAGGCCCCCTGAACTTCGGCAATTACTTAAGTAATTTTATGTAGATAAGTAGTTGCGTAACAAATTAACAATCACTGTAGGTAGGTACTTAGGTATTTAATGTTTTTACTAAGTTTCAAAATATGTGTTGTGTGAGTTACAGTGGCATAAAATTATCTTTATTTACTCAGAGAGGAGATAAACTGCGATAATTATTACATTTGGTGTTATCTGCAGAGTCGTGGAGGTGTAGGTAAACATAAATACCAAATTAGAGCAGTTATTGTGTGCCTAGCTGACAAATTAGGTAGGTATATTGTAGTATAGCCGTTTATAGCTAGTTCAGGTACCTAGTAAGAAAGCAGCTTTAATTTAGCTAGGTATAACTTTGAAAGATCGAATGAATACCGAACAAACAAAATGATGAGGATTGTGAAGTGGTGTGTAAAAAAGAGTAAAATCACACCAAAAAAATAATATGTAGGTACCCACTTGGATATAATTTTTATTCTTATGTTCTTAAGTACCTACCTACTTTCTTTGTAATATCTCAAATCGTCGTCACCCTACCCTTACTAGTAGATGCCTCTATCCACAGTAAAATATAATATTTTGACTGTGCTATAACCCCAATAAGGCCAATTTATAGGGGTTTCAGTACTTGAAGCATAATAATACTGTTGCTACACCTGTGATTTCACTCGTAAATAGGTACTTTGCGCACTTTCAAATTGTACTGCACCGGCACAGCCGGCCGATGGAAAAGTTACCTTCAGAACAGGCGTCCTTCCTTCCGGTAGCAATAAATGGTACCTACTTTTGATAACATTTTTGCCATGAATCTCGAATGTCGCAACAAGGCCTTGCTCATATTCGCTCATGAAGTTGTGACACCGGTCCACTTCCCGGAAGATCGACCTTGGGAAATATGTTAAAGCTACTGACAGACGTGCTCATTAAGGTACTGACACACGTGCTCATAAAAATCATGCCTATAAGCACGCTTACTCGAAAACATACTAGAAATAAGCATGCTCATTAATAGTCACACATGCTACTAATGAGCACTTGCTCATAAAAGCATGCTTTCGTGCTAGTAATGAGCACGTCTGTCAGTAGCTTATCTAGCACGAAAGCATGTTTTTATTGAGCAAGTGCTCATTAGTAGCATGTGTGACTAGTAATGAGCATGCTTATTTGTAGTATGTTTTCGAGTAAGCATGCTTATAGGCATGCTTTTTATGAGCACGTGTGTCAGTACCTTTAGGCGAGTAGTGCTGCCAACTAGCGCGCCACCATTGAGAAAATAAAACCGGTCAAGAGCGAGTCGGACTCGCGCACCGAGGGTTCCGTACCAACATATATATGTAATTTTTGTTTCATGATTTCTGAAAAACTGTGCTATTTAGAGACATCTTTTTATTTTTCCTGATACATAAACTTCTATCACATAGAATAATTTTAGATTTTTCTCTATGCAAACTTCGGAGATTGGGGGGGAGAACGGTATTTTTTTAAACATTTTTAATCAAAAGTCGAAAACTATGCGACAAAAAAAAGAAAAAAATGTTTGAAAATGTGCAAACAGCGCTCTTTCATATGATACCCCACATGCCCTAGTAACCCCACTTCGAATTTTTAAGACCCCCTTTCAGGGCCAGTTGCAAAAAAAAACGTATTTTTGTTTCTGTCTTATTTGCAAAATAGTTGGGCAAACGTCATCTAAAACTGTTCCAAATTTCAAGTTGATAGCATCAGTAGTTCTTGAGATATCCAGCTGTGACAGACAGACAGACAGACAGGCAGATAGACAGATAGACAGACAGACAGACAGACAGACAGACAGACAGACAGATAGACAGATAGACAGACAGACAGACACAGACAGACAGACAGACGACTGAGTCACACCTTAACGATTTTTTTTTACCATTTTGGTACGGAACCCTAAAAATCATAAGTCTGAAGATAAGGAACATTTTGAAATTTCCGATTCTCACATTTTTTGTCAAATGAGGTAGAACTTTCTGTATAAAAACAATCAACACTAAACCTCCTAGGTTCGAAGCCTTAGCAGTTAACGCCAAAGACGGCCGTTTTTGCTAAGGCTTCGAACTTCAAAATGTTCTGACTTTTTTTCCGATGTTTTTTTCTAATGGTGGCGCTAGTTGGCGGCACTACTCGCCATAAAGGCTCCAGGCAGGCGTGGCGCGACAGCGAACGCAATTTCAATGAAAACATGGAAATTGTTTTTGTTCTCCAGAATCGCGTGACCCTTATATGTTGCTATAGGCTATGTAGCTAATGTAGGGTTGTTGGTAGCACTAGCTCCACACCTAACAAGTTAGGTGTCTGCACCGGATAGGACCTAGGTATTGTACCTACAGTAATTGATGGCCCCCAGAGAGATTGTCCAACATCTATTATGATGCCAGGGGGCCTACTCCCTAAGCACGAAGTCCGTAGTTTCGGGCTTCATTACGGGCGGTTCCTACTATGTATCACCTCTGGACGGACGATTGATCATGATATGTTTTTGCCCTGACTTATTTACAGTTATCTGTATTTTTGCCCGTCCGAAAAATTGAACCTAACACTTGTTTTGACGAATAGTTTTGTCAGTCGGACGGCCGGACGGGCTTAGGGAGTAGACCCCCTGATTCAGTACCTAATGCTAATGCCACGTTCTCAGTATACATATATACAGACCTGTGAAACGTTAGCTGTAGTGTACCGATATGGTCGCTACCGCTAGAAATCCCTACTTATTTCATACTACTGTGGTACTAACACCACAGTTTTTTCAAGTTCAAGTTACATCATTTAGGAAATGACATTTATTAGACATCTACCTACTGTTCAAAACGTATATAGCTGCTAATAAGTGCTTACAAATAATATGTGCATATAAGATAGAATTAAGCATAAAATAAAATTGCATTGGACGAAATTATCAAGATAACTTCCTATATTGCACAAGCCCCGAGTTGCTAGTTCGCTACATAACACTGCCCATGCTGCTAACACTATCGTTTGCATAATAATATTATGTGAGACTGGCCACTTGCATTCCGTTAAGAATATTTTTAAATAAGTAGGTACCTACTCGGCGAATTGAGACGGTCATTAAGAAATGTGAGTTTTATAATACACACAAATAGATAAACATACGCTAATTCCAATACTAGAGATTAATTTTCAATCGAATGATGAATCCTGAAAGAAAATTTTGTGCCTACTTAATCATATTCGGTCTTATTACAAAACGAGGTTTTTCTTCTGTCATGGTTTAAACTTTAAACCATCGAGCCAGTTTTTGTAATAAGAACCTATCTGTGATAGAAATACAGTTTTGTAAAACTGACATCTTAATGTGTCGGAATAAAGTTCGAATGCGGTTTCGTTAAAGTTCGAAATTCAAAAAAGTTTGAAGATGAACCTTGTTTTGTAATAAGACGGACAATGTATACAATTTAATCCGTTTTATTACAAAACAAGGTTCATCTTCAAACCCAGGTTTAAACCATGGACTCTTTTTTGAATTTCGAACTTTATTCCGAGACTGAACTGGAACTGCAATGCTATTCTGTAAACATCTCACCCTGATAACTTAAGTGAAGTGAGCGTGAAGTGAGCTGTCATTCCAGCCGATGTTAGGGTTTGACACTAGTTGACAGCTCACTATAATATCACTTCACCTAAGTTTTCACGGTGAGATATCTACAGAATAGCACTACTGGACTAAGTTGTCAGTTTTGTATAAAGAACTGCACTCATTTCTATCACAGCTAGGTTTTTATTACAAAAACTGGCTCGATGGTTTAAACCATGACAGAAGAAAAACCTCGTTTTTTAATAAGACCGTGTAAGTTTAAAGTTCCCAGTTGTGCATAGCAGTCAAAACTCTAATAATGCTAATCATTAAAAAATCTGATAAAGGACGTAATTTTACCTATGATTGATTAAGAATCAAACGAACTTACCTAGTGAAGTTTGATTCCAATTATGCGAGGGTCTCAACCGAAGACGATTACAAATTTACTTGCAGCAGTACATGATAATGTGCCGTCCTTATCACACTTTTAGATACACATAAAAAAAAATAAAAAGTAAGGAAACAAAACTATGACGTAGTGTCCTGTCTCGCTCCCACTCCCGTCACACGGCGCGGTGCTGTGGCTCCCGCGCTTTATTCATTAATTTTAGAGAAAGCTTCTAGCTGTTTACATATTTTTGTCTTTTCTTTTTTGTCTGTAGGGGTTCTCGTAGGGTTGGGTGGGATTGTAATCGTCTTCGGTTGAGACCCTCGCATAATTGGAATCAAACTTCACTAGGTAAGTTCGTTTGATTCTTAATTATACTTCGGGTCTCAACCGAAGACGATTACAAATTTACTTGCAGATGTTTAGAGTAAGTATCATCACAAAAAAAGGAAAGCAAACATTTCAATAGGTATTGTGATTCCTTTTACTAATCATTCAGGTTATCACAATAATTAAATATCTAAATATTCTTCTACTGATTAATCAGATTTCAATTGCTTGCTACATCCAGTGACATTTATCCTATTTTTTTACAAAAACAGTAATTTCGATAGATTTATATGATTATACTTAACTTTAGTTTCTGCTTCTGGAGTCTGGATTTATGTCCAGTTGAAAGGTAATAAAAAGGCTCATGCCCTATTACATGATAAAATGTGAGTGTACTATAGGTACGCCTCTGCCAAGCCCTTCGGGGAGACCCAGGCGTGATGTTATGATAATATGTTGTGTCTCAGTACAGGTAATTAAAGATCATTCAATATGAATTACTTCTCTGATTTATTATTTTAAGAAGACATTAGAAGTATTATTTTAGTGGTATTACTCCAACCTGTGGCCTTCCGTACCACTTGCAGGTTTACACCCAGTCTATGGGTGGCTGACGTGGAGATGTGATGAGTACTGTGGGCTCCGAATATCAATATGTCAATGCCGCTATCTTCTAAAACTTTTTTACTCAGTAAGCTAGTGTTTGCGAAAATAGGTAAGTACCTATGAGGTGTGGGTGTGGTGGGTTTTATGAGGTCTTCGAAGGCTAATGAACAGGTGGTCGTTTAATAGATTGTGACGTAAGGATGCAGTTTTATCAATACTTATAGGCTTGAACAGCGGTAGCTGGAAATATGCATCAATTTTTGCGAATAAAGGGTAGATTCTGATTAGTGGTTGGAAGGTTCCAGGTCTCGAGGTTTTAAATAAGTCATATATTTTAATTACAATCATATTATGACTGTACTCGTATTTTTTAATTTAATTAAATAGTGTCTACATCTTTTGCGCAGAAGCTATTGCTAATAGAGAAATAGTGACAAACATTCAAGTGTTACACCTATCCGTCTACGTATACTAACTGGTTTTAATGCCGACCGGAGGAAAACCATAGAAGGAAAGGTCTTTCCAGTTGAAGGTGAAAGCATCTACATTTCAGAATGGGCATTGAGGTTTCATGAGGCGTATCTTGGACATTGATAGTTTTGTGAGCTAGCAAATAGGTCAAAATTGGGTACATCCAATTTATTTGTGATTTCCAAGAATGCATACTCAGCTAGCTCCCATTATGTATCCACATTAATTTTACGTGATTCCCAATATATTATCCAAAGATTTAACATACCAAACAAATATATGAATTTTCCTAAGTTCAAAGAAGTCCAAATATTCCAGGCTATTTCAATTAACTGGATGTGTTGTATACCCCTGTTCGATCCATGTAGCTGATCGTCGTTATGTTATCGATTCTCAACCGTAGCTATATTGCAATTTCGAAGTTTAGAAGCGAATATTTTTAAACAATCCAATTCCTGTGTGAACCTTTATTACCGCGAGCTGTGAGTAATTGATGCATCGCTATATATTTCTACACAATAATCATTATTACGAGTACAAAATCTGAGTTTTTAATATTATTTATCCATCAATGAAAGTCTTGTTACAATGAATTTGACAGTGTCATTATCCTGTTATAGTCGTTACAGTTACCCAGAGCTAGAAATTTTCCCTTTCAAATAATTTTGTATAATTCATCCGCAACCGATGGCAAGGCATGTAGACGTCAGTAGGCCTATGAATTCAGCAAAGTACCTGATTGAATACTTATTTAAATTTAAAAATTCTATAATTTTGTCTAAAATATACGATGTTTTTTCTCTTCAGGAAGATAAATAGTGATATCTCCTAGCCTAACCTTTTCCCAACATGTTGGGGTAGGCTTCCAGTCTAACCGGATGCAGCTGAATATCAGTATTTTACAAGGAACGACTTCCTATCTGACCTCCACAACCCAGTTACTGGTTAATATTATACCCCTTGGTAAGACTGGTTGTCAGACTTTTGGGCTTCTAACTACCTACCCGTAACGACTGTCAACCATCTGCGAATGACAGCCGATACCAACGGCCCAACGTGCCTTCCGAGGCACGAAGGGGTCCCAGCATATCGGATGGTCACCCATCCACGAACCAAACGCATGAAGTATAGCTGAATCTTTGATCGACCCGTGCCACTGTTATTATTTAGCCAGCATGAGTTCCTTTCTACGGTATTGAAAATAAATCCTAAAAAATCACATTTTGGCGTTACTTGAATTCTATTACAAAACCTAAATATTGTAAAAGATTCTGTGTCATGTTAATATTGTAGAACCGTTCATCATAATGATTGTCCAATTTATAGAAAATCATCTAAGAAATTCGTAACTGAAATCAAACCTCTACCTTGTAGATACTGTAGAACAGATTTTAACAGTTTGGTAGACACAAATGGGTACATATAGAACAAAGGTGAGATGTGATCTCAATTCAAAACATAATTTCTTCCTTTCATGAGTACCTATTTATAGGTACTTATTAAAAAGTAGGCGTCTTTTAAATCTAAAGTTGCCATGAAATTATTTTTATCTAATAACCATAATGCTGTTCTGTTGAGGTCTCTATGGTTCCAAATAAAGCGATGTATGCCGTTAGCTTTTGGTAATGTAAATAATATGGGTGACATAAATTGTCCCTCGCCGGGCTCACAGGTTGTTGGAACTTTGATTTTAATAATCCTGTGATACAATTATCTATAGTAAAATCTTGCATTTCGACATCGATTTACGGAAATATCGGGGAGGAATAGGTTCAACGGTATACCTACTACGTATAGTCTCGTATCCAAGATAATAGGTAATATAGGATCACTGGTAATACGACAGCAATTATGAAAAAAGTATTTCACTCTACAAGCGAGTGCTACCTTGGCTAATGATGTCAGCGTCCCCTGGTCCTATGGCACGCCGAGGTGGTCGTCGTCTGGCGGTACGAGTCTGGGTGGTGATCCCGCGGTGCTGCTGCTGGCCTCCGTAGGGCGGGGTTCCAACGCGGCTGGCCGGCTGCTGCTCGCGGAACCCCCCTCGCGTTTAGAGCCTCTCTTGGGTATTGTGTTGTTGGAGGCTTATACGGAGCACGCTGAGTAGTCTTCGTCTCCAGACCAGATTTAGAAATCGCTTTTGCTGATTTGAGATGTTCAGAAAGGTTGGAACCGAATAAATATTGATCGATCTTTGTGCTCTTCACAATTTCTCGAGTCTCCTTATTCAAATTGTTAGTTACGGCGTATCGCCTCGACTGTGACACTGTAATTACAGTCACATGGTAGTCGTCCAGTGTCACTTAATCGTTTTAGAATTTCCTGTGCTTGTGGGAGCGTGTCTTTACAAGCGAACAAAGCCCGAATAAGGACTATACCTCTTCAGTTTTCACTGCCTCAGTGGCCACCAAAGTTATCGCTTCCTCGCAGCAGGCGGTACAATCGGTTTCGAGAGTGCCAGTGCGTCCTGTACATACATAATATGATTCCCTGAAATTGACTTGCTGTAAATGAGCATCGTCGTAGGAATTTAGTGTCTACGAACCTCAACGCGATTTACGCGGAGCAAGACAAGATCTCAACATGATTCACATGGAGGTTAGATAAATCTGTGTTACCTCAACACGATATACGTGGAGACAGAAGTAAAAGTTATATATGATTCCCTCAAATTGACTTCCTTGCTCGGGATTTCTTCACCTGTAAATGAGCATCGTCGTAGGAATTTAATGTCTACGAACCTCAACGCGATTTACGCGGAGCAAGACAATTAGGATCTCAACATGATTCACATGGAGGTTAGATAAATCTGTGTTACCTCAACACGATATACGTGGAGACAGGAGTAAAAGTTATATATGATTTCCTCAAATTGACTTCCTTGCTCGGTATTTCTTCACCTGTAAATGAGCATCGTCGTAGGAATTTAATGTCTACGAACCTCAACGCGATTTACGCGGAGCAAGACAATTAGGATCTCAACATGATTCACATGGAGGTTAGATAAATCTGTGTTACCTCAACACGATATACGTGGAGACAGGAGTAAAAATTATATATGATTCCCTCAAATTCACTTCCTTGCTCGGGATTTCTTCACCTGTAAATGAGCATCGTCGTCGTAGGAATTTAATGTCTACGAAGCTCAACGCGATTTACGCGGAGCAAGACATTTAGGATCTCAACATGATTCACATTGAGGTTAGATAAATCTGTGTTACCTCAACACGATATACGTGGAGACGGGTTTATATTAATTACCATTTCATTATAATCATAATAATAACACAATAATAATAATAGCGTCATAATAATTCTGCAAGGCTACCGACGACTGATCTTGGTTTCCATTCCCAGGTCGGGCATTTTCTTTTTACATCGGGAATCTGAGTAGGTACCTATACTACACAGTTCTGCCTGCCCCTTTAGGGAATACAGGCCTATAACATCATAATAAATTATACCTTTTCCCATAAGTTATTAAATGAGGGTACACCGACAAGATTCATTATAAAAATGCGTTGAAGGAAAGTAGAACTAAGCAGTAACACCAGTAACACTAATGATTAATAATAAATAACTAGGCAAATAAATACCTTGTTCGTCCAGACATCCAACATCATTTTGCTCCTTCATAGCCATATACTTTCAAAATAAGAACGTTCCGAAGATGACGAATTAGTTCATCCGTATCTTTGCAGTGTACGCCCGAGTTTTTTAACCCTTTTTCCGCAAACTACTATAATAATCATCACTACCTATCCTTAGATCGCGAACGCTTTCGTTTTCTCATTTTAAACTTTAATGTTCCTATAACAAACTAAAAAAATAAATAAAATAAACTGTGTATAAGATAATGATTTTAAGCAGTGTGACTCCGACAACACAAAAACACGTAATGAATAAAGCGCGGGAGCCACAGCACCGCGCCGTGTGACGGGAGTGGGAGCGAGACAGGACACTACGTCATAGTTTTGTTTCCTTACTTTTTATTTTTTTTTATGTGTATCTAAAAGTGTGATAAGGACGGCACATTATCATGTACTGCTGCAAGTAAATTTGTAATCGTCTTCGGTTGAGACCCGAAGTATAATTGTTTCCACATCTAATATCCGTTTAAGATTTCTAATCGGTTAAATTCAATAAGGATTTAGATAACTTTATAAGCAGACTGTTTATGAAAAGTCGATAGGATTTTAATCTGTGATTTTATATCAATGGGCCATTTGGAGATTATTTATTATCATCGTCATTTGTTTATTTATATGGTCGGCTTTTTAACAATCAATTTATATCCTGATGCCCTAATATTAACCAATTCGCGGTAGGTAGGTACTTATTTATCGATCATTATCACACACAGTGTCGTACGTCTCAATATTTATATAGTCGGTTGTGAAATATCTAGGTATACCTATAATACATGAAACAACTGTCATATTTGCCGCCAAAACAAAATGGCGGCCAAAAAAAACTTGTAAGTATAGCTTGATTTTTTAATAAAGTTTAAAAAAAATAAAATTTCAAAAATAATAATTAGTCGATTAGGAATTAATCAAAATGAATAAGGAATAAATATAATTCCTAAAATTGTTCTAATTCAATTAAAACCACGTTTTTCTACAGGGTGGGCAACCTGTAGACAGACGTTGTTGTAGAATGTTATGAAAGAGGTAAGTAAAGTAAGTCTGCCTATTAGTAAGTACCTACACATCCCGTCCATCAAGAATCATGACCGTTATGTCTTTGAAATGATTATGCAATGACGCATCGGGGAGATTCTAAGGTTAGAAGGTCGAATGTGCGTGTTACTGTTTATGTTAGCTATGCACGTCGCGGCTCAGCGGACAGCGCACAAGCACAAGTCCATACCCATAGGCTGATCATGAACATGATTGAATGTGACAAGATCACAAGACAATATCGACGGTGGAAATTTCAAATGTTGTAAACATTTAAAAAAAAACCGGTCAAGAGCGAGTTGGACTCGCGCACCGAAGGTTCCGTTCCGATTTCTGAAAAAGTGTGCTATTTAGAGACATCGTTTTATTTTTCCCGTTGTTAGGGCGCCTCGCTCGCCCCGCGATTTTTTCGATCTCGTACCTATATTTATGCGACGAGTGTGTGCGGTGGTTGGGAAACGAATTGAGTACCTACTACTGAGGTTACAATAGGCATTGCAGCCTCAGTAGTAGGTACTTACTCAATTCGTCTCAAATAAGACTTTTAATCACTTAAAGAACAATGGGCAACTTTATATGGACCGTGGGCCCAGTGTTGTAGCACTTTCTTACCTACCTTAAAATACAGATCCGAGTAATCTCAACATTTTACTATAAAGCAGCACAGCTCTAATGCATTAAAAAAACAAGTTACAGCTGTTCTAAATAATCAATAATTTCCGTTACGAATGCTAATAGTTTGGCCTAATGATGCGCATACAAAATTGTGTCTACATGTTGCCAGTTGGAATGCATTATTCTCTTTTATATGACACCTTGAACAATTCAGTTTAAGAATAAGTAGTGTAAAAATATTCTTTATTTCGGTATTGGGATAGGACTATAATTAAAAAATACCTTTGATTATGAAAATGAAACATCTTTATTCACTAAAATATAACATATTAATGCATAATCAGCCGATTAGTATCCCACTACTGGGTACCGTCGAAACTCAGAACGACAAGGATAAGGCGTTAGTTCTTACTAAACTATAAAGAATTGTCCTAATGAGTGTTGTTGCTCTCAATAATAATCTCGTCCCAGGCACTTGCGGGGCCAACAAAGTTTTCTAAATGCCTTCCAATACCGAAGTACCATATAATACTGACGACATGGGCGCATGCTCCAACAGTCCTCATTCCTGTTAAGCATGAACAATAATATGCGTGGATAGCATTAATGTCCTGAACATTGGAGTTCATCAATATATAAGTATAATATGTCGTATTTGACCTGTGTCGTGATAAAATACGACCTCTCATTAGCGTGCAGGTGTCCGTTGCTAATCCATATTCTGTCATCCTTGGACTTGGAGTTACACACACCTGAATATTGTAAACGCCACCTCGCAAGTGTTCGCCGACGTAAGAACGTGCCAGACTTAAATGGTATGTTCCCAGACTGAATAAAATAATGTCTTCATCTGTGAGTATTGGGAACGGCACATTTATTGACTCATCCGTCAATGTCACAAACGACACTCGCTGCCGGTTTACGTTATGCTCAACTATATAGTTGCCCAATGTATTATCGTTACTCATTCGGCTATGTATTCGTTCAGAAAAGGCGGCGGCATAAGTACTGTCACGCAAAGGCTCTCTAAATGCATTCAATAGTGCTCCAGCAATCCGAAAATCAGTAAATAAATGTGGCAATGACTTATTAAATAATTGGTTACGAAATATTTTAAAGTCCCGTTTAAACCATCCGTTTATTACCTCTATGACCCAACGTACAATCGTTATTAATCTTGATTTATTAGCTTGCTCATTTGTAAGTTGAGTCGCACTTCTGTCTTTGCTTGGTGGCATATGTGGCTCATAACCACAGGTTTCAATATTGGGTATTGAGTCTCGAAAGCCTCTATCCAATATAAATGTGTCTCTTTCATGTAGAAGGTAATGAACGGGGGATATTTCATTGTCCATTATTTGAGTCATTATTTGACTATCTGAGGTAGTTGCGGCATAGGGTCCAAGGATGTCAATAATGTAACCATCTGAACAGACCAAAAGGAATGGTTTTAGTAAGTTTTTATACTTATGTAGGCTATACGTTCTTTTTTGGAACAAGAAGTTTTTACTTTTCTGTATGTAGATGTAAGTTCCGTCACACAGTATTATGGCTTTTGGGTCTACGGTTTGTCCAAATAATGCTGTTGGTACTGTCAGATTGTGTGCAATAATCTCATCGCGGCTTATGTGGTCGTAACCCAGATGCCGCAAAACAAACTCTCTGGTCAAACAGTCACGTGTTATTTTAAAATAACGCTCCAGTGTTCTCCTACTAACATTTAAATGGCACGCAATTCTGTCATCTGGCTCACCCGATCTTATTTTCATCAAGTAAGATCCCAACACAGTTTTTGGACGTTTTGTTTGCTCAGTTAGAGATGGAGTCTCTTGGAGAACAATATCGAATTGATCGTGCGTCAATCCCGTTCGATAATATAGTTCATTGGGAGAAATTGACTCAATGTTATCAAAATCTATGCCGGATTTTTTGTTGTAAGCGTCTTTTAAAGTATCAATGATATCTTTCAATTGATCTGGCGTAAATACCGTCTCAGCATGGTCATATAATTCGCTCCATTCATTTGAACGTATGTGGTCTTGACATATTCGTGCATCCTGAGGAACATATACGTTATGTTCTGTCAATAAATATATTTTAATGAAATGGGGCACTCTGTGACGATCTTCATTAAGGCATCCATGAAATAAGCATCGACGAGAGGTATTTGCTAACCGTTTATAAGTTGGTACTGTAGTAGGACGCGATTGTTCATCATTTACTTGCTCGTCTTGCTGTTCTTCGTTTTGTCTCCGTTCTTGTTCTACGTGTCTGGCTTCTTGGCGATTTGCTGCCACCCAACAACGATAGCACATGTATTGATTTCCATTCAGGGTGCCCTGAAAAAAATAAAATAAAATAGTTGTTGAACCTGAATAAGCCAATACAAAGTCCTTTGATCAAATACAGTGCATATTCCCATATAAGTGAATGATAGTTTATATGCAGAAAAACGTGTCATTTGGCAACTATCAGATTTGATTTTACTGCTTCATTTCGAATGTCATAATTATGCCCGATAGCTAATTCCCCGAAGTCATCAGATCGAACGTCCTAATTGCCGAAAATCTATAGCATCGATGTACTTATCACAATTTCAAATAGTCATTAGATCAAGCGTCCGTTGTGCCGAAAAGCCATTTCAACGATAGTCCTGATCCATCGAATGTCTATTGGCTCGACGTGCCAGTAAATCGAAAGCTATTCTGCTTATGACTCAAATATGACGTGCGGGAAGAGCGCCCGTGTCACGATCGCATGACATACAACGGCTTTTTGACAGCGCCCGTTAGACGGGAAAATGACATCGATGACATTTTAAGTATGAAAAATACTAACGAATAATCTGTTTTATCCAGTTGTTATATATATGTATTATGTTGATTAAACCCTGCTGGTTGGTTTTATGTCGTACCTGTACAGTTGTACATACATACAATTACTTACAAAGCAACCCGATTCGGGAATAAATAAGCTGATATTTACAACAAAGGTACCTATAATTATTATGACAATTATTTATTTAATGAACCTGTTTTACTGACCTCTTCTATGTTGATCCGCTCCAAAACATAATTAGTGAAGCCTGGATGCGCTTCCATATGTTCGCGAGTTAAAGTACGTCGATTCCTGTCTTGAAATACCGACCGAGAACACGTGATACACCTTTCACGTTGTTCCATTTTGATGAAACTATTCAACTTGTCCAATCGTAAGGCAAACACAAGAATCCGTTATTAAGTCCAAAGTAGTTAGTCGTAGGTAGCAAGAATGGTGGAGAAAGAAAGAAAACACGCGCACTGCAAAATGGCTCCGTTACGACTGACAAGGGCGCAAGTGCGATCAAGGAAGCGCGATGGTTATGTGCTATCTCACTCACTCTCTCACGCTCCGATAATGAGTATGTCCCGCTCGCTCCTGTACTATCGATAAAGATCGCTACCTGCACTTGCGCTAACCGGTTTTTAACAACACGAGTGCATGTTCTGTCCTGCTCCCTGAGTACTTTGTCTCTTTCTAATAGTTCATTTATGCTATTCATAATTAAATAACACAACGTAAATGTATAATAATTATATACGGGCATCATTAGGTCATAATATTAGCATTTGTAACGGTAATTATTGGACTTTTGGAACCGCTGTAACTTTTTTATTTGAATATTTAGAGTAATGCTGCCATAGAACAAAATGTTGAGATTATTCATATCTTCATTTTAAGATAGGTAAGAAAATGCTACAACACTGGGCCCATTCTGCCCATTGTTCTTTTACAGTTTTTACAGTAAACGTTTATTATCATTTACATTCGATTTTCGAAAAATCGATTTTTGAAAATTAGTTTTTTCGGTTGTTCGCTTTTTTATCGATATTTTTGTAGGTAAACAATATTATATTTTTATTCTACAAGGTGTAACATAAATAACCCACAACCTCTTAAGGGGTCATTGTACTCATCATTATGAACAACTTTTACTACCTATGGGACCAAACCTGAAATCGCGAAAAAAAAATCAGCTGACCAGTACATTTATCTAAGTACATCAAACTCGTCAAAATGTAGGGAGCAGCTGATTTTTTTTTGGCTGGCTGGCTTGGAAGGCTTGGAAGGCTGCGGTGGCGAGGTCTCCCGTCCAATGGACAACGATGGCGTCCCTCGCCTCCCGCCGGACTGCCTCCCGCTCTTCCGGTGCTGGGCGTTCTCCTCTCGCCCTCCGCCCCGCCGTCCATTCATATACTCTGGCGAGCACCCACGCCTCGAGTTCCCAAGGAGGGGTGCTGGCCAGAATACATGAGGCCGCGAAGGCCACCGTGCGGTAGGCCCGCGCCACACGCTGGGCTATGGCCCTTTGGGGTGCCCGCAACGCGGCGGCGTTCTCCCTCCTGTGGAGGGAGTCCTCCCAGATAGGAGCCCCGTAAAGGGCCATGCTCCTCAAGATGCCGGCGTAATGTTGCCGGCATCGCGCGCTGGGCCCCCCCGAGTTGGGAAGCAGCCACGAGAGGGCGCCCGCGGTCTTCAGCAGGCGCGACGACAGCCTGCCAAAATGCGGACCGAAGCGCCACCTGCTGTCGAGTACAAGGCCCAGATATTTCATCTGGGCCTTCACCTCTATTCTGACGCCCTCCACGAAGATGTGGGCGTCAGGTGGGGGGCGCTGCCGAGGTCCGTGGAAGAACACGGCCTCGGTCTTGTGCAGCGCCACCGTTAAACCTAGGCGGCGGATCCTCCCCGCGACCAAGGATCCGCCCGCCGAAGCCAAATTGGCCGCCTCCCTGAAGTTCCCCCCCCCCCGGGCGGTGAGGAGAGTGTCATCCGCATAGCAGATGACACTCGTGCCTCGGAGGAGAGTTCCCCGCAAGAGCCAATCATAGCCGATGTTCCACAGCAGAGGTACTACGACTGATCCCTGCGGAACACCGGCTTCAACGGCGTACCGCCGGACTTGGCCAGTCCTATTTACCAGGACAATTGCCCGATCCTCTAGGTAGCTGGCCAACAGTCTGCGCATGTATCGGCACTCCGTGGAATCGGAGCGCCTCTAGGATGGTGGAGTGGGGAACGGAGTTGAAGGCATTGGCTATGTCGAATGACACAGCCAACAATCCGTCCTCCGCTTCCATCGCCCCTTTCACCTGGCCCTTAAGGCGGGCCAGCGCGTCCACCATCGAACGCTCAGCCCGAAAACCGAACTGAGCGTCCGACAAGTCCGGCCCGACACTCCGCAGATGGCTCTTTAGGCGGGCAGCGATTATCCCCTCGAACATTTTTCCGACCTCATCGAGCAGAACGATGGGCCGGTATGCCGAGGGGGAGTCTTCTGGGCGGCCCTCCTTGCGAAGGAGGCACAACTGCCCCTCCTTCCACGGTTTCGGGAACCTCCCAGACGCAAGACATGCGCTGAAGAGGTCCCGAAACCTCTCCTCCATTTGAATAGCAGCAATCGCCACCACTCTTGCCGGAACACCGTCGGGGCCCGGAGCCGTCTTCTTGGCGCGGATATGAAGAATCGCCGCGCCAAGTTCCGCCTCCGTGACAGGAGGGGCCTCCTCGTCTTCCTCAGCTGGCGGAGCTATCCCCAGCGGCGGGCTCATCACTGGTGGGGTGAAGTTGTCCCTGCACGGGAACAGGGACTGAACCACCCCATCCAGAAACGAGGGCTCCAAGGTCTCGGCCACCGGGGGACCAAAGGGGCGCAATTTGTTGCGCGCCGCCTTATATGGTCTTCCGTAAGGGTCGTTGTCGAGACCCTCCAGCACCTCCGCTCTCGACGAGTCTCTGGCGGCGGCGATGGCCCTATCGAGGACCATTTTTGCCTCTATGTATACCTCATAGAGGTGGTCCTCGGCGGGGAGGTCTCGTCGACGCCGCCGCCGGCTCCGCGTGTATTCCCTCCTTGCCTCCACACACGCTGTTCGAAGCTCCGCCAGCTCCACCGACCACCAGTATACGGAGCGTTTGGGTAGTGGTCGACAAGACCGAGGCATGCTAGAGTTGCATACCTCGGTCAGAGACTCCCTCAGGTGCCCCGCCACGGTGTCCACATCCAGGCCAGCGGAAGGCGGCGAAAGCCAGTCCTGGATGAACGCCGCCTCCACCGCTGCCTCCCTGTCCAGGCGGATGAGAGCCCACCGCGGGAACGGTGATCGCACCGAGAGGGGCCGCGTCTCCCTAGGGCCACCGGTGGAGATGTCGAACCGCACGTAGCGGTGGTCCGACATAGACTCCACCAGCTCCACCCGCCATTTCAACACGCGCGCGGCCAAAGCAGGCGTGGCGAAAGTGACGTCCACTATTGAGCCACCCTGCCGCCGCACGCATGTCTGGACGCTTCCTCTGTTCAAGAGGGAGAGCCCAGAGGAGGCTGCCCACATCTCCACTGCCCGCCCGCGTGCGTCGGTGGCCGGGTTGCCCCAGGTCACCGACTTGGCATTCAGGTCTCCCAGTACGGAGACCTGACGCGGCGCCGCCCTGCCGACCACGGCGGCCAGGATTGCGAGATAGTTCTCAAAATCCTGAAGAGGGCGGTTTGGGGAGAAATAGACGCCCACAAGGGCTAATTCTCCCCACGCGGCGGCCACGTATCCCGGTCCCTTCTCTAATAGCGAGAGGGGAGGGGAGTCTGTGGAAGACCGCGCCGCTAGTGCCACCAAGCCGTCCTCGTCACCCAGCCAGCTGCCGGGGATTGAGTAGGGCTCGGCGACCACCGCCACGTTCACCAGCCACTCGGCCATGACCTGCACCACCAGGTCCTGGGCCGCTCTGCAGTGGTTGGTGTTCGCCTGGAGGATGCGGTAGTCGGAAACCATTATTCCAACATCGCATTTCCCTCCTCAGCTACCGCTGCTGGAGTTACAGCGGCGACGACGGCGGTGGCGGTGGTAGCAACAGGGCGAACCTGTGCTGGCACTATGCCCTTCCTCGCGGGAGGCTTGCAGCTCCTGCCTGTCATCCTGTGGTCCGCGGGGCGGCCACTGGCGGCACACGCAGCGCAGTGTGGCGTGGCGACGTGGCAAGCGGCACTCCTGTGTCCCTCCTGCCCGCATTGGAAACAGGAGTCTCCCCAATCGAATTTGGAGGGACACGTGGCTCGGGTGTGGCCGAACGCGAAGCACTTGAAGCAGCGCATAGGCTGGTCTTCAAGTGGCCGGACCACAGCCGAGCTGAGCCCCACAAGCAGCCGTCCTTTAGTTGCAGAAAGGACGGCCCCAGCCGCAATGACTGGGCACTCGACGCGGATGGTGCCCATACCGCAGCGACCGAGCCTGATGGCTCCACCCTTCACCGCGTCAGGGAGGCAGCCCCCAACCGCCGCAACGGCCGCCACCACATCCTGTTTGGTGACCGAATCATCGAGATCGATCACCTCCAAGGACGCGGTCTTTACAGGCCTGACGACCGTTGCCACATCCGCGATGACCTCTTGCAACTTTGTTGCGAAGAGGTCCGCGTTTGTGCCGCGCTGCTCCCCCGAGAACTGGAAAATTCGAGCCCCGGTTAGGGTTCGGCGGCACGTGATGCCGCCGATCCCCAGCCGACAGGGATCCGCGTTGGTACGAGCCCGTCTAAGGACGGACTCATACGTCTCGCCCCGCTCCACGGCCTCCGGGGTGATGGTCACCACGACGGCCGCGGTTGTGGGAGGAACCAGCTTCCTCCCGCCGGCTGGAGCCTTTTTGGCTGCAGGAGCAGTCGCAGCGGGCTTGGGGGTCGACTTTTTCCCCTTTCCCCCCCTGACCACTTCCGTCCACGACTGGTTGGACGGGGTGGTGGAGGGAAGAAGGGCGTCTTCCCCCTGCGGGTTCCGGGGGGCTGCTGGAGTGGCAGACGACCCAGACGGTGCCTCCGCGCTCGTGGTGGGCGTTTGAGCGGCCACCGTGGTCCTCTTGCCCTTGCCTTTGCCCTTGGAGGGCTTCGAGGCCTGGGGCAGCGCACCCGATGCCGTGCCTCCCAGAGGCGCAGGTGCCGGCTCCGTCGGTGGTGGGCTCTTATCCGTCGCTAGCGGCGGGCGGAGCCGCCTTTCCGGCAAGAGCCGGTCCTCGATGCCGGCAAGGCAGCTTCTTATGAAGGCCCTCTCCTCCATGACAATCCCGCGGATTAGTGCCTCAAGGCCAGCGGGGGAGGACGAGCCTCCAACCACCGGACCTGGGGCAGATTGGACAGGCTGGGGCGTGGCCTCAGCCAGCTTCTGGTGTAGCTGGCTGACCTCCGCCTGCAGGCGATCCACCTTCGCTTGCAGCTGCCGCGTCTCGTCCGTGGCAGTCCGCTTCGCCAGCTCCATGACATTGCCATGCATGCTGGCGGCCCGGCATTTGAGGGCCTTCTGGAAGGTCCCCTTCAAGTTGGAGGACTTTGAGGCAACCTCCAGGACCTCCTCCTTGTCCTCCTGTGCCATGCGCTCCAGTTCCGCCAGGGAACTCAAACTCAAACTCAAAGCATTTATTTCAAATAAACCAATTACAGGCACTTTTGAATTGTCAAAGGGTCGGTCTTGGGTCGGTCAGTCAGAAAAATGAAGCTAGATTGCCCATTCCAAAGCGTAGATCCTATGGAGAAGAACGGGCAAGAAACTCCACGGACACTCTTTTAAAATCAAATATTTTACAAAATATTGGTTACATCGTTCATATTGAAAATATACATGTGAGAACAATGTAGAAAGACGTGCACGTTAAAAGCGTCCGTAGTAAAAATAAAAAAAAAGATAAAAACTAAAAACAACTAAATTAAAAAAAAAAAAAAATAAGCCGTGGCAGCTAAGAGACGACCAGTCCCAACTGACGGCGCCCGTTCACGAACATGACGCATGGATCAGCTCAACCATTTTGAAGGGAACTTAATGATCCAACACACACGCCACCACCAGCAAGACATTTGAGTGAGCATGACATACTCTCAACCGCCAGGGCACATTCAAGTCAGTGAAAGACGAACCCAGTAAAAGGTAGCTCTATATTAGCTACATAGTGCTCACACATGTGCTATGCATTTATACAATACTAAGAGATTGAATTTAAACAATGCAAAGAAAAATTTGTTTCTTCTTAATCTTCAGCAGCTCCAACAATATTTTTGAATGCTAATCAATTAGTTTAAGCGTCCTTGTGGAGCAGGACCAGCATTTAGCCAAGCATTTTTGTCAGCGATGTAATCTCCTAACTTATAATATGCCTGGCTGCATAGTGTGCGTTTTATACATGATTTAAATTTCGTTTCATTCAGCTGGAGTATGTGCGGAGGTATTTTATTATAACATTTTAAACAGTACCCCATGAAGGATGAGTCTACTTTAGCTAGTCTGAAACCTGGTTGAACTAAATGGTCCCTATTTCTAGTCCTATAATTGTGTCTTTCACCTCTTTTTCCGAAAAGATTTAGATTTTTCCTTACGTACCTACATGATGTTTTCGTATATATATTGAGTGGTCAGCATACAGCACATTAGATGCACCATAGCCAGCCCTCGACCGGGCGGCTTGCGCCTGCTTCTCCTTGGCGGCAACCCTCTCCTCCAGGTCTAGTTGGAGTTGCTCCTTTTGCGCCAGGTTCAGCTGGCGCTTGGCGTCCAACAAGCCCACATCGTGAACAAAAGCCGAAGAAGAAGTCGAAGCCTTTTTTGATTTCTTCTTCTTGGTCCCACCTCCGACCGACTCCGAGGAGACCTCGGACTCGCGCCTCACGCCCAACTTCCGCTTGCGTCGGTCGTTTTCGGCCGCTGACGTGTCGACATTGGAGTCGTCGGAGTCCGACAACTCGTCAGGCCTGCGGAACAAGCTGGCCGCAGACGATGCGCGGTCAGCTTCCGACGCCAAAGCGCCGCCGGCGTGGCCCTGAGAAGGGCCGTTAGATTGGCCCTGAGAAGGGCCGTTGGAATCGCCCTGGGAGGAGCGATTAGATAAAACGCGCCCAGAGGCGTCACGGCTAGATTTTTTCTTCATATTCGCAGACGACCGCGCTTATGTCTGCGAATCACAGCGCACTTTAGCCGCCGGTCTGCCACTCCGTTACGGTGGTCAGACACGGCGTTGCCCGGGGGAAACTACGTGGAAGTATGCGCGCTGTGGGGGAACCCCCGTTCTAACCTAACCTAACCTAACCCATATGATTCACCAGCAATAGAGGTAATGGTCACTATTCTAACCTAACCCAAATGATTCACCAATGTGAAGTTTCGGACGCGCGGGTGTGATAGTACAGTGGAGCCCTAAATCGTTTCGGATGGTTGTAAATAGCTATACCTACAGATGAGGTGCTAACTTCCTATAGTTGCTACATAAACAATGGTTAAACAAAATCGATGATGAAGAAGCCAGAGCGATGAATAATTTTCAGTTGTGCTCATTATATGAGGGGCTTATCAAGGACTACACTCAACACGCAATATTACACTTAAGTACTGTACATGCACTGTTAAAACACATCACCGACTATCGCCATTATCTATGATACGTTCTTTACATTATCTATAATACCTACCTATAGAACGTACTACTCATAAACAATTTTAATTAAAAGGTGAAAAATTAATGAGTCATTTGTTGGAAGTAGGAGGACGCAAGCTGCAAGGCTGTCCAGTGTAGGCCAGGGTGTTTGTTTTTTAGAGAATTTTCAACAGCAGCCAGGGTATAAAGCGCTGCACCTTGGTTGATGGTTCCTATGCTTAGTTAATAAGTTTGTATGCCCTGGCTGGAGACCTTAAGTAATTAATTAAATAAGACAAGAGCGGTTGAGCAGCCGACAACCTCTTAGGTTGACCCGCGAGATGCAATTTAAAAAAAAAAATCCTATCCCTATGGCAGAACTTACCAAACTACTGTAATTTTGTCATCGTGGCGTTTAGTCTTGCTGCATGTTCAGGGTACTATGACTATGTTGGCAAATGACTGTAACTTATATTAATAACAAAACATGTATCTACCATAATACCCAGTTTTTATTATATTTTAATTAAGACACACGTGCGTAAAAATACTACAAGCCAAGCAATATAAGCTTTTAATCACCGCGGGACGGATGTAGTAAAATCGGTTAAAGGAAAAAATAGAATACCTATTTACTGCTACTATTTATTGCTACTCTTTTATAATGGTCTAAGATTTATATAATGTACTTACCTAGCTAGAGCATGACAAAAGCAGAAAAAAAATTTATCTCAAATGACCGGTGGCACCTGGATGTGACTGGCACAGGAACATAGAGTTTGGCACACGAGAGGCCTATACCTACCCACAGCAGTTGGTAACGTCGGGGTGTGGATGATAGTGGTGGAGCTGCGTCCACAGAACAGAAAAGACATAAACCCCATTATCTAACTTGAAATATAGTAGTATCTACACAGAAGTGTGCTAATCACTGTTCACGGTTCTTGAACAATTGACTTAACCTACGTAACAAACCTCACGAGAGCCTTCCTTATACCTAGGTTTAAAGCTTAACCTGGAGTGTGTTAGTATTACATGGATTGTTCGCTGCGCTTCATGGTATGGTCATAAAATTTAGGTACCTAATCTTACTGTACAACTTGCTATAGTATAGTTAAAACCTCGCTGCAGACTCGGTCATAAATCATTCGAGTGTTTCGCTCTCTTTCCCACTCACGGGCCTTATGGGCAGGCCACGCCCACACGTAGTCCTGTGCATTACTGCAGTCGATGAGTGATATCGATAGTTTTATATATTTATAAATGGGTGATAGAAATAAATACACATTTTTTTTTATTTTATTACCAAATTTACTACAAAGCATATTAAATATACAACGTGTAATGCTAAATGCGCAAAACCTCTTAAGGGGTCATTGTACTCATCATTATGAACAACTTTTACTATGGGGCCAAACCTGAAATCGCGAAAAAAAAATCAGCTGTTCAGTACATTTTGACGAAATTTGCGAACATAAATGTACTGAACAGCTGATTTTTTTTTCGCGATTTCAGGTTTGGTCCCATAGTAAAAGTTGTTCATAATGATGAGTACAATGACCCCTTAAGAGGTTTTGCGCATTTAGCATTA
Source organism: Cosmia trapezina (assembly GCA_905163495.3). Classification (NCBI taxonomy): domain Eukaryota; kingdom Metazoa; phylum Arthropoda; class Insecta; order Lepidoptera; family Noctuidae; genus Cosmia; species Cosmia trapezina. Next base: position 22,739,714 of record LR991022.1, read on the forward strand.
CACGTTGTATAAACAAAAGAACGTATATATAAAACTAAAAATAGAAAATTAAAATTCTTCGTCTGATTCATCGTCATCATCTGTTATCGATAATGGCCTTGAGCGCGCGCAACTAGCGCACATCCCTACTCCGACCATATTATGATTTATGACCAAGTCTGCAGCGAGATTTTAACTATACTATAGTAGACTGTGCTAACGCGTTATCTACATTTTACAATTTAGTACGCCAATTTCCTTACGTTATGAACTTATGAACAAACAATAGCAATTAATGGTTAGGGAATGGCAAAACTAGAGAGGTCCAGGAAGGAACGTAATGCATTTTCTATCGTCGAATGGCGAGTCCTTAGTCCAAACGCATCTTACAAACAAAAGAAGATTCCTTCAGGTCTGGGATAGTAGACTTGTTGAACAGGCGGTACTGTAATTGGTCATTTTTATTTTTATCTTTAGTCCGTTCGTCAACTATACCTAAAAGTAAAAGTACTTTCCTAAAAGGATGTATTTTCTGAATCGGAGAGATAATCTTTTGCTACTCATCTGATAAGGTAGGTACCTAAGGGCGTTATCACACTAGCGGTTTGCGAGCGGCTGCGGAGCGGGGCGGGCGCGCAGCGAATGCGTCGCGAACACGCTGCGGCTGCACTGCGAAGACTTCGCGGACGCGTGGCAAATTCGCAACGTTTTCGTCTCGTGTTTGTAGCAAGTTAACGTCATACAATACACTCATCTCAGTACAAAATGGCATCCACTCTACTATTCGCGGCGATCTCGTTGCGCGTCCGTAACGAATTCGCTGTGCGTCCGCAACTGGGGGCCTACTCCCTAAGCACGAAGCCCGTAGTTTCGGCCTTCGTTACGGGCGTTTCCTACTCCGTATCACCTACGGATGGATGATTGGTTCGGGGCCCGAACGAAGTATGAATGACAACATGATTTGCCAGTTGTCCCTACTCCCGATGTGTATTTGCCCGTCCGAAAAATTTAACTTTTACACTTGTTTTGATGGATCGTAATGTCAGACGGACGAATAAACGGACGGACGGAAAGACGGACAGACTTAGAGAGTAGGCACCCTGTTGTTCGTGGTGCGCCCGCTGCGCTTTGAGCATGCTCGCAATCCGCAAGTATGATAAGGCCCTAAGATTATCAGATGAGTGCCTAAAAGCATTTACCTAGTTTTCATAAAACTCTAACTAAATAATTACAACCAAAAAGAAAAGATTGTTGATGGTCCGTTAAAGTGAAAATGTGTGTCAACAAAATTAATCATCAAGCTTGGCCTTCCAGTTCAGACGGTCAATGAAACATTTAAAATGGATCAGACGTTCAAAATCTATAAATGACGTGTGAATAGAGTAGTAGGTACCTGTAGGTACAGTATAACAATTCATTATGTGTCACGCTGTTTGGGTTTTTCGTGAACCGCTGCGGTTGTCGCACGGGGTCATTTTCAATTGCAGCTATAATTTTAAGTTTTATCCTTCCTCGCTTGTAAGTACAAGCGAGGAAGGATAAAACTTAAAATTCTAAAAACTCGAATTCATAAAACTTCGTTAGGGTTCCGTACCAAAATGGTAAAAAAGGAACCCTTATGGTGTGACTCAGTCTGTCTGTCTGTCTGTCACAGCTGGATATCTCGAGAACTACTAATGCTATCAACTTGAAATTTAGAATAGTTTTAGATGACGTTTACCCAACTATGTTGCAAATAAGAAAGAAATAAAAATATTTATATTTTTTTTGCAACAGGGACTGAAAGGGGGTCTTAAAAATTCAAAGTGGGGCTACTAGGGCATGTGGGGTACCATATGAAAGGGCGCTGTTTGCACATTCTCAAACATATTTTTTGTTTTTTTTAGCCCGCATAGTTTTCGACTTTTGATGAAAAATGTAAAAAAAATACCGTTCCCCCCTTATCTCCGAAGTTTGCAAAGCGAAAAATCTGAAATAAAATTATTCTATGTGATAGAAGTTTATGTACAGATTACAGGAAAAATAAAATGATGTCTTTAAATAGCACAGTTTTTCAGAAATCATCAACAAAAATTATGGTACATATAAATGATGGTACGGAACCCTCGGTGCGCGAGTCCGACTCGCTCTTGACCGGTTTTTAATTTACTTATTGGCAATCTTCCTGAACGAGTTTTCAAACCACAAACGAACGAAAATTAACTTTAAATGTATTAGTAAAACGTTAATGGTAGCCACAGGCATATGTTTTTGGGTGATATAGGTACCTCTCTGTAACAGATGAAAGCATCGGGAGGATTATACAATGTGAGAATAGTTGATAGGGCATTTTTCTTAGAATTGGTGTAGGTACCCACCGAGAGTCAGGATTCAGGACTGGCAAAAGTCGATCGATCGTCCATGCTGAACAGTTAAGCTTCATCACGCCAGTATTTTAGTTTTATTGCACCCACGTTTATTCTGGTAGGTATAAATTTTACGTAGGTATTAAGGGGGCTGTCGCCTCTCTCGCTCACACGGGACCAAAATGTTCAAGAATGTTAAAAGAAAAGATGCTTTTCTTTTAACATTCTTGAAAAATGTAATCAATTAGCGAACTAGTAAATAATATTAATTTAATAGGTAAATAGGTAATTATTAAAAACACATTTTTATTGTGGCATTTATTTAACTCATTTCAAAAACATATAGGTACACACGGCTACACATCAAGCTATACATTTCCAGTTTACACTGACCTCTCATTGTAAGGAAATCCTATACAATGCGAGATCAGCTTATACTGGAAAAGTATAGCTTGATCTGTAGCCGTGCGTACTTTTTTAGCTGAGTTTATTAGATACCTAACACAATAGAAATGTGTTTTTAAAATTACGTGCCTACCTATTAAATTAATGCTATTTCCCTAACTGATTACATTTTTCAAAACAGCATCTTTTCATTTAACAATCTGAAAAATATGGTCCCGTGTGAGCGAGAGAGGTGATAAAATGCGACAGCCCTCTTAATATTGATGTAGTAAGAAGAAATTTACAGAAATTTCTGGGCGTTTTTAGTAGGTAAGTAGGTACCTAGTTTTATGGTTTTGAACATTATTTAGTCTGAGGTTTTGAATGGGATTTTTTTATAGCTGTTCCATACATATTTCAAAATTCTGAGGCCGCTATGAACTAAACCACTATTTATGAGATATTTTTATATATTTTTCATTTCATTTGCTTGCGTACCTGTACGTAGGTAAGGTACGCAAGCAAATGAAATGAAAAATAGTCAATCCACGAGCTCAAAAAAATGCAGTCGCGCATTTTATGAAAAACTTGCTTCGGAATTTTGGCTTTAATAAGGATATGATTTTAAGGAAAAATTGCGAAAAGCGAGGCCACTGTGAACTATACGAATAACTGTTCTCCACCACTCAATAAGTCAAATTTGTCGAAAAATTTCAGTTTCTCAGAATAAGAACGCCAAAGTTGGCCAATTTACGCAAAAATCACGGTCGAAATGAAGGGTCGCCCCCTGGGACCCAATTCCGGGCTCGAGCTAGATATCACGACCATGGAGATAAAACTCTGTTTCAAATCTCCGCATCAATGTCCGGTTCAAATCTCGATACTATCAAAAAACCGTATTCTGGTTGACCATGGAGAAAGATTTACAACGGAGAAAATAATCTCGTCTAAAAGACGTTCCATTTTTATCGATTCACTTTGATTATAATCGATTATGCTACGTTTTTCTTTTTTTTAGTATTAATGACATGTTTAATTTATTAAATCCAAGCAAACACATTATAAAAGATAATTTTAGTATATTGTGTTTCTTTATCTGTGTTTTTTTTTATAATTACTTACCGAAAATAGTAATTGCAAAGTAGCGTGATCAGAAACGTGTTTCGCATGATTTGTGTGCTTTTTCTGACGTAGGTAGGTTTTAATTTTCATATTAATTATGACTAATTTTAATTGATGATTAAACGAACTTACCTTACGTGAAGTTCAATCATAATTATACGATGGCTTCGTCCGAAAAGATTAGAATAATAGACAACTTGTAGTACCGCGCAGAGGTTCGCCATTTACGCACTATATTGAGGGTAAAAAGATTTTTTTTTTTTTTTTTTTTTGTAGGTATCTAACCTCGTTCGCCTTACAATTCTATCTTATACTCATTTAGTTTAGAGCTATTAACCTATATTTCGTGACTTTTTGGGGTGATACCTATGATAGGTAAGGGAGGGTGGGATGCTAATCTTTTCGGACGAAGCCATCGTATAATTATGATTGAACTTCACGTAAGGTAAGTTCGTTTAATCATCAATTATACTCGGCTTCGTCCTTCAAGATTAGAATAATAGACAACTTGTAGACTTTGAGAGTTTGTTACGAAATATCGGGCTATTTAGTCAGAATAAGGTATTTGATTAAAGTAAAAAATTAAGGAAAGACATGATTATGAATGTATGATTTATTCATTATATCAACAATCATTGCCAGAGTAAGTCAAGCAAATGGCACTAATCAATAACAGAATTATCAAATATGGCCCTTGCAAAGGCGTCATTATTTTCATTAATCAATGGTCTATTATAATATTTGAAAAAAGTGCTGGAGGAACCGCTCCAACCAGCAGTTTTTCTTATATTATTCAAACTTACGCCTAGCCTGTGCGCCGCGGACGACGCCGCGTGACGCGTGCTGTGAGCACTAAACATAGAAACGTCAATCCCACTTTCAGATAAAACTTGCTTAATCCATCTACTCAATGTCTGTGATGAGACTGATTTATAAGGTTTACGAAAACTAATGAAAAGATTTTTAATATCTTTGCGGAGTAATTTTGTCCTTTCTAAATATGTAATAAGAGTATTTCCAGGACAAATCTGAATTTTTTCAGTAAAAAATGGAATAACTAACAAAGGTTGCACTGAAGCTGCCCGGGAAGTTTTAATCATATTAGGTATTTTAATTACAATTTTGTCAGAAAATATGTCAATGTTTAGGATATCTATTATTGAAAATGTTTGAACTCGGTGTGCCGTAGCTAAAGCTAATAAGGCTATTAATTTTTTAGAATGAATTTCTAAAGACATATCTCCATTAGGATACCAATTTCCTAAGAAATCCAGAACCACAGACGTATCCCAAGTGATATTATACCGAGGCAAGGGCGGACGAAGACGATAAACGCCCTTCAAAAAACGTTTAATCCTGTCATCATTACTTCTTAAGTGATTTAATATAAGGGCAAGTGCAGACTTGTAACTATTAAGTGTGCTGTATTGTGCACCTTCTTGAAACAATTTCATAAGAAAATAAATTACATTGGGGATTGACGCTTCAAATAAATCAAAATTATTGGAATTACAGAAGTGGAACCAACGTCTTAAATAAACATCGTACTGTTTTAATGAGTTACTGGAAAGGGAGGCCATCATTACATCTACCGCTGATGGAGGAATCCTTCTTTTCAGCCACGCTGTCCTGATAAGACTCCTACCACCAGGGTAAGTTTGGTGTGTATGTTGTGGTGGCTGGAATGACAAATTATTAAATTATCTTCAGGTTCAAATATTAATGGTTCACTTAGCAACAAATTTAGAAATAACGGGTACCATGGTTGCGAAGGCCAAAAAGGTACAACCATTATGCCCTTAGCTTTATCTTCAACGATTTTTCGTAAGGTTTTTAAAATCATTGAGAAAGGTGGGAATGCATAAAAGTACAAGTCTTTCCAGGAAACTGTAAAGGCATTAACCGCTAGTGTCCGACCGAAGGTGCAATTCTGGCCGAAGCCGAAGCCGAAGCCGATTAATCGGTATTCACCAAAACCTTCGGCCGAAGCCGAAGCCGAAGCCGAAGGTGTCATTGACCTTGAGAAATACGATAGTTACTTTGATCTCAGAATATACTAGATACATATTGTGAGAGCTTTAGAGATTTAGCCCAATAACGAGCCGAGTGACCAACATATACAAGTAGGTAATAAAATATTGTCTAAAATAAAAGTTTCAAATATACAATGTTAATTAAATATTTATTTACTTAAAGTAATTTTAACAAAAATAATCAAATAATCAGTCACATTTTTTAAATTATCAGACGAACACAAAATATTTCTATAAAATAATCAGCTAGCATCGTTCAGTAAATTTCAAATTTTGACAACTAGCAAACCTTCGGCTTCGGCCAAACCTTCGGCAAATTTTTGGCCGAAGCCGAAGATTTGGCCGAAGGTGCTTTTTTGGCCGAAGGTGGCCGAAGCCGAAGCCGAAGCCGAAGCTTCGGTCGGACACTATTAACCGCGTAACAATCTGGATCGCGATGCCATGATATGTATTTATCGCACTTCTTGTTTATTCTACTAGCGAATAAGTCGATAACTGGTGTACCAAACTTAGTTATTATTAAATGAAATGCATAGTTGGCAAGTTCCCACTCTATGTCAGGATGTATACGTCTCGACTCATAATCAGCCGTAGTATTATCCGACGAACGAATATAAGAGGCAAACACATGTAGCCCACGACATTCACACCATTGCCATAGCTGCCTAGTAACATCGGTAAGATGTGGGAACTGTATTCCGCCCATGCGGTTAATATACGAGATTGCAGTCGTGTTGTCGATACGCAATAGTATTGAACAATCCTTTAGATTTTTTGCAAATATTTTTAATCCAAAAAATGCCGCTAAAATTTCAAGGGAATTTATATGACAATTTTGTTCCGTTTCACTCCACAACCCACTTGCCGTTGAGGCGTCTGAGAATATTTCCAGGCAGTATTTATCAGTTTTAATTTTATTACTAGAAAATTCTAAGGCATTACTCCACCATTGTAGGTCCGGTACTAATGAATCTGTTAAATTCATATAACTATCATAATTATTATTTTCTCTTCGTAAATTTAAAAATTTTGTCCTTTCGAAATTTTTGGTATACAACCACCCATATTCTATGGCTGGACAACACGATATTATGAGACCTACAAAATGAGCAAATTCTCTGATTTTGCATCGTTTTAATGAACTAAATTTTATAATTTCATTATAAGAAATTAATTTTAATGCTGTTCGTAAATCTTCCAGCTTAAAATGTTGTGTACTAATAAACTTATTTAAGTTTTTCAGGTTTAAAATAAACCTCAAATACTGGACCGTATCAAAAAAATACTGGACAGGAATTGGCCTTCACATGGCCTGCACTTCGATATTGCACCGATAGTCAGTAAGTTATTTATAGCTTCCTCAAAATGAATTTTCTCTGAATGAGAATAATTCGGCATCTTAGGTGGACACATTTGATGAACTGAGGGATCAATAGGAATTTTGTAACCTTTTACATATGATAAAACATTATGATCGTGCGTGATCATAGCCCATTGATCGTAAAATAAAGATAATCTGCCAGCGTACTTTACCGGGTCTAGCGCCGCTTGTTGCTCTGCTGATGTCGCGACTGCTTGTATGAGCTCGACGGCTGCCTCGTCTGTGTAGTCGACTCCCTCGCCTTCTGCGTTGCTGCCGCCGGCGGTTTCTTGTTCGGAAAGGGAGCTTTCCAGTTTTTTGATGAACCTGGTATTTGTTTCTTCTGAACAAACTGTTTTGCTGGTGGGTTGGCTTTTAATTCTGCCCCGGACTTGCTGATTGCTTTGGCAGCCCTTAGGGTGTCAGGTAGATTTTCTCCAAAGAGGAAACTATCAACCTTAGTATTCTGCAGTTGCTCAGTCAACTCCTTTTTTAAAGAAGAAAGAATAAAATTGCGTCTTGTAATTGAGTCTTGATATTGGCTGTCGCATAATAAACGACTTGCATCCATAAGTGATCGTATCAAGTTGGTGTCCTTGGATTTGGATGAAAAAAGCGAGGTCAGCGCATCACTAAGGCAAGACAATGCAGCGGCTACCTGTTTCTGTTTTGATTCGATGTGCTTATCTCTCTTGGTTAATTGTTCAGAAACAGCTGCTTTGATTTCTGGGTTCAATAATGGAGCGTCAATTATTTTACAGTTACTCGGAATGAGGTATTTATCGCATAACTCTTTCCGCGCCTCCTTTGTCAAGCCAGCCGTTGCATAATGCTGAAGTCGGACAGCTAAGTCGTTGTTTATATCCTTGCCAAATTTTATGTTCGAGGTAGGGTCGATCCCTAAAATTTCGAGGACGTCATTATCCAACAATTGCTCCGGTTCTTCCGGTTCCGGTTGTGATTTTGCATTCACATCGGTAGCAATACTAGTACCAGGTGTGTCGAGCACTAATGTCTCGGCTTCTTCCGTGCAAATCGGTTGTTCTGACTGAGGGTTAGGAATGACTACCTCTGACCTCAAGATCTGGACATGGTCTGGACTGGTATTGACCTCAATATCAGAGATTTCCATCATTGATGCTATTCCTATGTCCATTTCATTGTCTGTAAAAAACAGGCCTTATGTAGGTACCTATTTAGTTATAAAACAGTCCTCATATACTGTTCGCCAAACTAATTAACGGGTAGTGACAACTCCACAGAGAAGCACGCAAACCCAGGCACTTATAGGTGTATAAACTACACGTCATAATTTACTAAAAGTAAAGGATGGCCCAAAAGACATCCGCAATACTTTTAAACGGTAAGAGACAGCCCCTCGAACTGCTCGCAATACCACAGTATTATGTACTTAACAGTACAACAAGTAAATTATGATTTACAACGTTACTAACCTTCTTTGTCCGATAAAACGTTCGAAAACTCTGCCGAAGACGACGAATCACACCGGGTTTTACGACGAATTTTTCTTTCTAATTTTCTTAACTTCTTACGCAAATATTCATAATCATCTTTAGACTTGCGTTTAGGCATGTTGAAACACGTAGGTATTATCTAAACACACAGTCACTAGTAAGGCTAATCCGTAATGGCGAAGCACTAAAACGCGAATGAGTATAAGATAGAATTGTAAGGCGAACGAGGTTAGATACCTACAAAAAAAAAAAAAAAAAAAAATCTTTTTACCCTCAATATAGTGCGTAAATGGCGAACCTCTGCGCGGTACTACAAGTTGTCTATTATTCTAATCTTGAAGGACGAAGCCGAGTATAATCGCGATTAAAAAGGTGTGGAATAAAATTAGTTGTCAAGAACATTCACACCAACACCTTGACTTCAAGTGCAACAACAGTACTGCATTTTTTTTTCTTTTGCTTATATCTCGAAAACGGTGTGTCCTATCGCAAAAATAATGAAAATTTGGCCCCCCTTTATGAAACCCATAAACCCCTAAGCCTCTACATGTAGGTACCAAAAAAAAAATACGAATATAAACCTACAAATGTAAATTTTGACAGATGTTCCAACGGAGATTTCATATCTCCATACCTTAGGACCAGCCGTGATATCTCGCTGGTTTGCGATCGAAAAATTTATGAATGGAGATCGTTAGAATAGCATTTTTTCGTTGCCGACGGAGATAAGCAGTTTCTCGACTGATATTTCGACCATGAAGATAATTTCCATGCCACCGGAATTGGCCTCCTGTTTGGGGACCTAGTTTCGAACACAAAATAGGGCAGCGATTTTGGGATTTTCCATTACGAATTTTTCAGTTACAGCCTAGAGTCTGTATATTGTGCCCGGTTAATAGCAGCTTCATAAAACTAGTGTATGTTGTGTTTATTTGCGGCACACGCGATTCGTGCGCTGATCGACTGCTCAAGACGTAAATAAAGTTACCGTCACCGCCATTCACACTGATGTTGACATTAGGCGCCGCACACCATGATGGTCCAATTTAATTGCCCCACATCAGAGACAGAGTTCAGGCGAAATACTTCTGAGGAACTAAACTTGTTATTCCACATTGCTATCATAAGGAAAACCTCTCTACATACATTACTTATCTATTTTTGAAGCAAAGGAAATCACCAATCACAATTTAGATAGGCCCCGTCATTGTTTGCTGTGACCCCGAAGTTCACCACCTACATCATTTTGTTAACTGGACAAGCTACATGCCAGAAAGCGTTTGTGATTTTGTAAAAACCAAAACTACTCGCCTAAACCTTCGTCATTTCCGCTGTAAATATGATAAACCAAGTACAATAAATAAATAAAAAATCCTCGCAATGCATTAATTTGTTAAACGAAAACATTGATTACTTATTTTATTACCTACGGCTGAAAAATATTGTTTGGCTTCCAAGCCATTACTCAGCTACTTGAATATCACCTTGAAATGTGAAATTAAAGACAATAATATAAAAAAACTTGTCTTTATTTAGCCACGGTGATTCGGTGTGGAATACTCCTTACAACATGGTGGATGCCGTGGCGTGGATGACACGAGTCTCAGACCTACAGACAGTTAACTATGCGACGCTGCGTGAAGCGACCGCATATCTAGAAGATTTGTGAACTTCCTTTTAAGTTTTTTTTATCATTAAAAACAAATCCGGTTTTATAGATAATGTGTTTGTTTTGTTTATATAGACAAACAGTGCAATACAGTGATAAAAGCACCTACGTAATACTAGTACCTTACTATTTACACCTGTGCCAACGGTTATTACGCTATCTATGTGCAGCTTGCGGATTTCTGAGCTCATGAACTGAAATTATAGCGAGCATTTCATCGTGAAAAGTGAATTGAAGGATGTGAAGGCCGTAGAGCAACGCTACACAATGTTATTTTAATACCTTGGTCGGAAAATAGCAAAGTTATTAATTTTAGTTCTTAGCGCTATGAAACACCTTATAAGGCCGTTTATTTTGGTAGTTTTTATTTTTTCTTGTGGTTAATTATTAGTCGATAGGAAACTTAAGAGACATTAGGCGAATGAGGAAAGAAATTCACTGTTACCACACACTATAGGTAAGGTACTTAAGTATCTAAATATTTTGTAAAAACTAGAATCGATTTTAATGGTAATTAGGTACTTAATTATATTTTGGTCTTTTGGTTAGTTCGATATGGAAGGTTAGATTAGGCGAATGAGGAAATAAAGTCACTGTTACTGTGTCGTAACAGTGAATTTATTTCCTCATCTCAACTAGAATCGATTTTAATGCCAATTATATAATATTTTGGTAGTTACCTATTTCTTTTGGTTAGTTATATTCGATAAGGCAGGTTAGATTAGGCGAATGAGGAAAGAAATTCGCTATTAACAGTGAGACACTGTAGGTAGGTAGGTATATACCAAATCTACTTATCTAAATATTATCAAAAACTAAAAACTAGAATCATTTGGCTTTTGCCCGCGGCTACGCCCGCGCAGAGGTTGAAATTATCCCACGGGAACGTACTACCGGGATAAAAATTATCATATATCCTAATCTAGTTCATGGTCTACACATATGTCAAATTTCATCCAAATCCGTTCAGCCGTTTTAGCGTGAAAGCGTAACAAACAAACTCACTTTCGCATTTATAATATTTGTACGACACTACTTAGATGTAGCATAGGTTTGAAAATTTGCATTCTTACTAGTTGTTATTGAGTTTGGGTAAAGATCATTTTCGCCTAAAGCAGTAATAAAGATAGTTAATTTTGAAGGCGCTCTCAGTTCGGATCGTGATCGGTTTTACAAATTTTGCCGATGCTACATCTAGATGTGTCGTACTGTACACGTGTACCAGTTACAAACTTACAACAAAAAGGATTGAGAATACGAGTTTAACTGGATACAAAAACTTACAACAAGAAGTTTTAATATTGTTCATCATCTTCATTGAAAAATGATCAAAACTGGTATGCAGCTCGCTAGAAACACAGGAAAAGTCATAGATCACAAACAGGTTTTATTAATGGACATGATTTGATAACATTATTACCTGTATACCTACACGTTCCACTAACTTTAACATTATTGCGTGAATACGGTCTACTATCGAAAGTAAGTACCTACGTACAATAGAGGTCTATTTAGACTTCTGTGAGTCACAGACTATTCATAGTTGATCTATGTTAGCGTAGGCTGCCGTGAGATGTAATCTATTGTAAACGAGATTGAGGATGCAACCGAGGATCAAGGCGGAGCGGTGTATTCGTCTAATATTAGTTCATGCCCCAACGAACGGTCTCCGGCATTTTTCCCGTTATTTTATTATCTTTTATTGTCACACCGCACAGTATAGGTAAGCACATTGTTCAGTCGTTAAAGTTATTTCAGGTCCAGAAAAAATCCGAAATATGAAAAATTCATTCGTAGAAGAGGGTTGCCAACCCAGCTATATATAGGTAATACCTACTTATAGTAGGTATCCTATTACCTACTACTATGTACTATATACTATTACTATATTATAAGAGGCCTAAATCCAGCAACCAGTAACTTGCTTTTACTGAGCGCATATTTTCATTGATGAATAGAAAATGGCGAGAGTAGCGCTCTATGCCAGTATTAATCTTCGAAACCTTAATATAAAGTAGGTACCTACATAAGACTTTATGAGACAACACAAAAAAACCTGTTACATAAAGGCACAAAAAATATGCATTTAAAAAATTTAATATTTTAATAGTACATTATGATATAAGCGCGGTAAGTTGAAAATTACAGCCGAGGCGATATTGCTAGCCCGAGCCGTAGGCGAGGGCTACAAGAAAGCAGAGGCTGTAATTATCAAAGCGCACGTATGTCATACGACGTTTTATAACATATTTGCGAGGAAATAAATAAAACTCGGATTTTCTTAAACGAATAAATCTTTAAAAACACACTTTCTGAAAATGAATTTGCACCTTTGCTTGTTTTCCATACGGTGAAATTTTGATCCGCTTGTAAGTAGGTATCTATCGGTCGATTTTTCGGGCAAGAGGCTTAGAGTAGCCTTTTTCGCTGCCTCTGAGACTTCTGGCGGTGTCGAATGAATAAATTCGTCATTACTTGACGACATTTTCAAATAAAAACAATACAGCGAAAAGAAAAAGCGCGCGGAATAATTTTTACTTGTTCACAAATTAGCGATGTGCACGCATCAGCGCTTTTTTTTTAAAGGCAAAGGCACAAAAACAGCCAGTATTATTAAAGTAAATTAATATTTTTTTGTTTACAGATAAATGGTTGTAATTTATTGCCAAAATTAATTAAATCAAAGAATGTATAACATTTGATTCTTTAATTTTATTTTATCCCAAAGTTAATTTTATTCATAAAATGTTGACCACTTTTCTGACATAAAAACTCTTTGCTTTGCTTTCTTTGCTTTTTTTTCTTAAGATTTAAAAAAGTAGGTACCGTTGGTTTTAGACGGAGCATCATGATAAACCGTACGTGTTACCTTATTAGAAAGAAACTCGTGCGTTTTACTTTACGATTACGCACAAGTACGTAATGACATACATTACGATATTGAAATTGGTGAAATAAGAGGCCCTTTACGAGCAAATGTGTTATAAAACACCTTTACCTACTATTTTTTTTTTATTTTTTCGCCATCTACTACATATTTACAGGCAATGCCTTCGAAAATACTATATTTGATATAAAAAAAATACAGAACTGGCCTAATTATTTTTTTCTGATACGTTTAAGTACCTACTGTTGCTGTTAGCCGAACATGACTTCCTGTACTGGGAATAACTAATTTTTTCCTCTTATTTATTAATTTCTAATAATGATTTATTATACTTAATGACAAATTGACAGTAAACCACAATTCTCGCACACCAGAAGTTTCAGGAAGTAAACAAGGTATTCAACTATTGTATATTAAGTAAATTAAAAGGAAGCTAAGTGTACCTATAATAAACCTAGGGCTTCCCAACAAAGGAACACTTGCACGTAACATACCCGTGGATTAAAGTATTAAACCAATAGGTACGTTTACATATAGGGGTAGTACCTACTCGGCAGTCGGCTTAGTATCTATGGCACACATTGAGAACAAAATAATATTCCAGATCCTAGAGCAGAAATAAAGTTTTCTGTTTATTTATGCCTACCCATATAGGTACAATCAATGACGTATTATAATACATCATTGGGTACGCACGGCTACAGATCAAGCTATACATTTCCAGTATAAGCTAATCTCGCATTGTATAGGATTTCCTTACAATGAGAGGTCAGTGAAAACTGGAAATGTACCTTTAGCTTGATGTGTAGCCGTGCGTACAATGCAACAAATATTCCACCAAATAGGTACTAATGGTCGTGTGGTCGTACTTAGTAATTCTGGGGAAATACGTACCATTCACATATTGATTAGCTTATTAAAGATAAGATAACGCTGATTAGACAATCCGGTCAGGCGATACATCTTTACCTATAGGTACTTGCAATTAGCAGTGACAATGAATGTGCTTATTTATGTAGAAGGCCGTGACGTCACAGCAGTCAACCCAGATACTAAGTACCTAATTACCAATAATGTGCCTATAATTACAGCTATTCACATAATTTATTGTAGACTTCACTTTATGTGTGGTCTTAGCGTATATTGGTTTTGATAATTACTCAGATGTTTTCTCATAAGCTTAGGCAGACCAAAAGATCAAAACTACATCACAGTAAAGATAGGTATATGGTCATTGGTGCGTAACTACTTGCGTATACCAGTAGGTACCTATACCTAGTTTTTATGATAGCTGTTGTTATTTTATCAGAATTGTTAATGATGTTTTAATATGTAAAACTCTTATCGAATATTAAAGTATACTACCTACCCAGACAAAATAACTACACGGTTTTCCATTGTTAATTACCGTGCCTATCCGAAGGTATTTGTACGAATTTGTGAATCGTGAAGGAAAGAGAGAATTTTAGAGCTCAGAGAAAACTTAAAGATCTTGGAACTTTTAAAACTCATCTATTTCTTCGCTGTATAGGGGCTAAATGATAACAGCCGCACGGGTCGATTAGGTTAAGCTACGGTTGCCGCGGTCAGTTATTGGATGGGTGACCATCCAATACATACCCCTCCGTCTCTTAGAATGCACGTTTTAATACAATGACACATATTTTTTAAGCCGATGCAGCATCCTATATTTTGGCCTCGCTTGTCGCGTCAGATACCTAAGTAATTTTATTGTTCTTGGGATGTCACATATTTGTGCTGCCCTCGCGGCCTTGTAAGTAGGTATATGTCTTCCACAATGATCACATATATTTGCCGTTATCTTGACGACAGCTAATAATGGAGAAATCAATGGTGAAATAAGATGCTGATTGACATTTGAAAAGTCTTTAATAAATCAAAGTAGCATAATCGGTCAGTAGCGAGTTAGCAAAGTTATGTCAGAGAGAACACGGAAATAATGCCAATGCAGCCGGAATGCGACCGCTATGCATAATGTATTAATGTGTGTAGAATTGTTGAATAATAGCCACAAATTGAATGATTTAAACGTACTTAATTCCATCGTTATGTATCTGTCTGATTACACGTATAACACAAATTACTCCGAAAAAATCTATAAGATAACCAGCGGAACTGACGCTTCCAACGATACCTCGTTTTTCAAAATACGACGAGTAGGTAGGTAGTTTAGGAATTATGGATGAACATACTTTACATAGCCTGTTAAAATCATAACCCACATTTGGCTTTGTCATAGTCGGGTATCTACAAATCAAAGAATCCACATAGGTACTTAATATCTTTTATGAAATTTTAGTAGGCCTATACCTATCTATATGTTTTACTTCGCAGCCTATATGTACCGACAGTATCCTTTCTTACATACAGTTAAATGGACTGTGTCCCATATTTTCATTCTATTATTTATGCCCAAGTAGCTGATCATGGAATGAACATTATTATTATGTAATTAACACCTGTATGTAACCCATGTCACAAATAAACGATTTGATTTGATATACAGAACGCAGTTTGACTTTGCAAAGTAGATAAGGTAAGCGTTTCATACAAATATGAACCTTATTTTTCAAATAAATGATTGATTGATTGATTGATTTTCCTATAGGGAACATGAGCAAGCGTTTCATACGAATATGAACATTTAAATTACGCAAATAATGTTTACATTCGAATGTGACGCTTACTTTACTAAGTAACCGCTTCATACAAATGTGAATCTTATTCTTATGACCATAATGTTCATATTTGTATGAGACGCTTACTTTACTTTGCAAAGTAAAGTTTTGACTTTACTGTACGGTCTGTGAATCTTGCCCATAGGCTCTCTATTAATAACTCGCATAAAAATATTAGATAACTCGATGATCGCAATGTTTGGTGAGATCTAGTTACTGGGTAGCGTCATGAGTTCATGACTATTATTTCTCCAATGATATCACCGAATCTAACATCTTAACCACTTAACTACAACCTCCGTACTCTTGCCATGTACACGAAGTATTTTTCTGCTCAGTTGATCATATTGAAGTAAAATCGCGTAGGCTACAGACGTCCGATAAATTCGCGTAGATATGAGAATTCCCTTTCCAAACACTGCTGGAACTTCAAGCAAACTTCAGCTATAGACCTATTGGTTGATTAATCCTTATCAAAATCTGTAGCGATAAGCGTGCTCGATAGAAGTCGTCGGCTCGAAGATTATGTGATAGAAACTGTACTGTATTTTGTGTACTATATTTTGTTTTAACCAAAATTTAAACAAGTGGGCGGTTTTATGAGTGTGATAAGTGTGATGACACTACTGAGGAAAACAATCATGACAAATAATTAACAAAATGGGATTTACTGACTGCTGCATTCCGCCGAAAGAGTCCAGTAAGTTTTGATAAGCTTTCACCCTTGTACTCTGTGTATCTGTACTAACATTAACTACCTAGCTATTTTAATATTTTTGTTGGGATAGATTGTTACCACCTAATTACAATACAATCTGACTTTTTCCTGTTTTTGACTGCTCCAGAACCTAAGTTTTAATGAGCGGCAGCTTAATAATATTAGGTAGGTATACTTTAAGGTAAATACTCTTAGATAAACAAGTGGGGTAGGTACTAACATAATTATACTGATACCTATGATAGCCTGATAGGTGATAACCTGTTATCGGAAAAAGTTTGAAAGGCATTGTTGCCTGCTAATTATTAATCACGGAAAAGTCAAACTCGACTATTTTTAGATCTAGTAATATTTTTTTTAATAAAATTCTATTATTAGGCTTAGGCCACTTATTTATTCAGTAAAACATACCGATACACTTCTCATCTGAAATCTGACCGGTTCCTCGGCCCCTGATTCCTCGGAGTTCGCGCGCGGACTGTAGATGTGGTCTACAAAAGTAGAAATTTTATTTAAGGAAATTATTGAAAACCAGGTCAGGACTGAGTTATACTCCTTGTTAAATAAGTTAAACAAAGAACCTTCCCGTACTCGAAACGTTAGAATCAATGCGCGCAATAGACTTCGTATTAATTGATGAAGCGCGGTTAAAAAAAAATCTTGAAATGACTAATCAGAATCACGCAGACTTTCTACCTTT
The DNA here is from genome assembly GCA_905163495.3 of Cosmia trapezina. Lineage (NCBI taxonomy): Eukaryota > Metazoa > Arthropoda > Insecta > Lepidoptera > Noctuidae > Cosmia > Cosmia trapezina. Next base: position 22,757,085 of record LR991022.1, read on the forward strand.
AAAAACAGCTGGCGTAATACAATCAAAGATATTGTGGAACAGGTTTACCGATGTCACAGATAATACCGATGTGTGATGTGAGCTAAAAACTTATGTTTTTAGCTCAAAAACCGAAAAGGCAAAAAATAACCATGTTTGTTCTACCTCTTTTTCAGGAGAGCCGATTCGGTACGATCCGAACTTCAACGGTCCCATCCACCACCGATCGTGTACGGATATAATATGGCTAGTACTATTCATCCTCTTTCTCGGAGTATGGGGATATGTCGGCTGGTATGGTAAGTAATATCAGATAAAACTCTTAGGCATTTCAAAATAATACAGGGTGTAAGTGTAAACAGAGGCAATCTTTTAAGGGGTATTTTATTTATTTATTCATTTAAATGTCTTAAAACCACCATTACAGGTCTATAGGGACCATTGCGATAGCCAAGTCACACACCCGAAATTAAAATTGAAGTATAAAAATTAAATACATATATCTAAAAATCATTGATTATAAGTAAGTATAACATAATCTAAACAATAGTACTTTAGCGAATTCACCCCAGTGACATGTAAATACATCAATTGATGGTGCGAAACTGCGAATTGCTCGAGTCAGAGGGGTTTTCGCCAGCAAGTTGGTCCTGGCTGATGGTACGACCAGCAGTGGCGGGGGGCAATTGTACTCACCATTATGAACAACTTTTACTATGGAACCAAATCTGAAATCGCGAAAACTCAGCTGTTCCCTATATTTTGAGAGTTATGCAAACATTAATGTAATTAACAGCTTTTTTTTCGCGATTTGAGGTTTTGTCCCGTAGTAAAAGTTATTCATAATGATGAGTACAGTGACCCCTTAAAAGATTGCCACTGTTTACACTTACACCCTGTATTGTCAAATAATATACTTACCTGCAAAACTGAAATAAAGAAAAGAGCAACCAGGCAAGAACTAGAACTAGTTCTCAAATAACGTTAAAAGAAAAACTTCTCAAATGCATTAAAATAGATGACTCACTAATACCGGTGATCAAATTCCAGGTATGACCAACGGCAACATTCAGAAGCTCCTCGCACCCATCGACTCCAGGGGTGCGCGCTGCGGTCTGGACTCTGGCGTCAAGGACAAGCCCTACCTCGTGTTCTTTGACCTTACCAAATGCTTATCACCTGGCACTCCCATCGTCGGCTGTCCAACTCCACAGGCAAGACCTTATCAAATCAATTTAAAGCCTTTCTTCTTCTTGGCGTGACGATGGCAAAAATAACTGATAAAATATATATTTTCTAAATTTGTTTGGCCCACAATTCAGCAACGCGAATACCGTTTGCTGAAGCAGCCATTGCAGCCCTTCAAATCAAGGATATGAACTACGTAAACTTTTTCTTGTAGTTAGGACTGTTTATAGACTGGGAAAAGTGGAATGATGGAAGGGCGGCCAATGCTCTACAGTGGGACAACACGGGCTTATAATAATAATACGTTGAGGTCGTGGTGGGGCTCGCGCTCCAAACTGTAGCTCTGTGCCGGTAGAGTTTACTTTGCCGTAACAGGTCTAGAATGAGGAGCCAGACCAAGAGAGATACATGAACCCGCAGGGCAGCATGTGGCGAGCTGTTGGGCAGTAGCGACCCCACGCGCACGGACCCTATCTCCCGGGAGAAGTCTTGTTCTTCACCTCTGGCTTGCTTTTATTGGCCAGCTGGAGCGAACAATGACGAGGAACAGTGCTCAGGGCAGCATGTGGCGAGCTGTTGGGCAGCAGCAACCCCACAGACCCTATCTCCCGGGAGAAGTCTTGTTTCTTACGTCTGGCTTGCCTTTTTGGCTGGCCTGAGTGAACCCTGATGAAACAGAGCTCCCACTTCTTTCTTGCCTTTATCGGCCAGCTTGAGTGAAGATTCGCAAGAGCAAACGTGCTCGTAGGAAGGAAGTATTCCAGTAAGATGCTGGTAGGGATCTTGACCGTACTTCAGTGATTGTCCTGATAGCCGTGGAATACTTCTCCACTCCTCAAGCAAATCAGAAAATGTTGCCCCCCTTGTCGCTACGACACTATGTGCTAGCAAGCGTTTCCGGGGGCTCATTATTGAGTGTGCAAGTCACTCCCTGCCATTTTATCCCTGTATATTATATAAAATTGGTCAGGCAGGGGACATAGTTCTTCCATAGTTCAAGATAGGTAGGTACCTAAACCACCATATCCACCCAAACCCATAACCCAATTAGACTCAATATGTTTTGTTTCCATGTTCTGCAATAGTCTTACACCAACCGGGGCGGGGGTTGCCCTTGGGTGCACTTGCATAGTGCATACAAGGATAATCGTCGGTCGGTGCCTCCTCTTCATTTAAAATTGTCTAAGGGGCATCTGCGAGTTGGCTTGGGCCCCTTGTACGCCTTCCATAGGTGCGGGACCCCAGGGTCCCGAGATATGTCAGACGATTAAGTAGTTTTTTTGTTTGTTTTTGTTTTAGTGTAAGAACCATGTAAATATAAAAACTAAAGTTAATATTTTTTTTTTTAAGTAATACTGTAAACTTGTCCATTTTCAGGTGTGCGTGGAGCAGTGCCCGACTGAAACGATAATATTCAAAGGCCAATTGAGTGAAAGCAACTTTGCTCAATTTAGATCACAAATGGTGTGTACGAACGATGTCAGTGTCAACACCATGACTTACGCGGATGCAATGGTATACATTGACAACGGAACATGCGCTTCATATGTTCTGAAAAGTCAAGCAGGTAATTTTTCAGTTCTATTATTATTTACCTATTTGTTGTGAAAATGACATGATTGAGTGTGATAGTTTGAGTGACACTCTGTCACAAATTTTTGTGATGCTTAGTTTTTGAACCACGTGGTTTAATGTGTGGCATGTCCCTCCGGATATTCCTATTAAGACCGCTTGACCTAACTTTGACCTGTGTTAGATATTGTATATTAACTACACTTCAGTGTTATCCCGTTGCATCGGCGATCTGTCGACTCTACAATGCCAGGGGGACAGCAAGCTGAGTCCTAAGTCTGTTAGTCCTGTGACCAGCTGCGTGAGGAACCCTAGCGAGGCGCGCAAGTCGCTGGTGAACAGAGCGACGGCTCTCGACTCGTACGTGGGCTGGATCGTAGCCAGCTGGATGGCTTTCTTCACTAAGACGGATGAGCTCGACACTCACATTGTATGTAGCCCCGCGAATCCGCCACGCTTGGTTCTGTACGCGTAGAAGCTTGACTTTAAACCTTCGCGCATGTGCACCTGTCCGTGACTGAAAACCACTACTAATACAACTGTCGTAATCGATTAAGGATTGCTCTGTCTGTCCCACTCAAAATTAATACCTACCTATTATAGTTTCACATAGATTAATTGCTTGTTCACATTCACATGTCACTTACACTCATATCACTTATCCATACATTAACGTTGCGGTCGACGTTGCTGTGCATGTTTGGTGATCGGAGCAGTGATGGGACGGTGTTTCGTGGACGTTGGGGACCTGCAGGATCACATAGAGTCCTTGGGCACAATGATGACCACGGAGGAGGTGATCTCTAAACTCATAGATCTGGTGCAGTTCCAAGAGGTAGATAGAACCCATTTTGTAGCTCATTTCTTTATTTTCTAACAATTAATTTCTCATTACTTTTGATTGTGCATGACATATAATTAGTTATAGCGGTTATTAAGTAGGTACAAGCCGTACAAGTACCTATTAAAATTGTACGGTTTTAAACTATATATTATATACTTACTTAGTAGGTTATTTCAAAAATATCGTCCGTATTGTATTTTTTTTGTATTTGGAATTTCTTCCTAACACGATCCGCGCCGTGGCGTAGCTAGGCCTAAAGGAGCCCTGCCTATAACTAAATTATTTGTGGGCCCTTTTTACCTAAAAAGGACCTAAAAACGCGTATTAAATTCACACTTTCTCTCTCTCTCTCTCTGACTCAAGAAAGTCGCAAATATTCAAACGCGAAAGCGCTGAGCACACGGATTTTTGATTACCTACTTAAAAAAAACGTGTGCGGTCAGGGAACCCCCGCGTCAAGAACGAAATTCCTGCGATACTCGCATGCACACACTTACTCGTAATAGAAAGAGACGCGAAACAAAGTTGGGAAAAGGCTAGGCAGATTGAGCTTGTTACTCCTCTAAACTGTCGATCGGCCTCTTAGAGGAAATTAAATTGTTCCTAACATGACAGTTGAAAGTATATGCTCCTTTACCATTAGTATTCGCCAGTTGGTTCCTTTGTCTAAACGACCGATTTTCCCTGACTCCTAACCAACTACGCGACCACAAAAGCTACATGTTGCTATTGTCATTAGGATCGCGTAGAAACTAGGAACATCCTACTAACTCTTCCCTTCATTTTGGAATAAGCTTGGTGAAGGCTATTATTACGAAGGTATTATTGCTTACGAAACTGATTAATTTGCAAAATATTTTGTTTCCAATTATTACTAAGTATTTATAAGTACCTATAATTACGAATTTTACGATCAATATCGATCGATTGGCCAACATATTATATGCCGACAATGTGGAAGTAAAGATGTGTCTAATATAAAATTGTGTGTGTAATCAGCTGTCGGCGCAAATAGTTCAAGACTTGGTGCAGTCAAGGTGGTACCTGCTGGGTGCAGTATTCGGAGTCGTGATCTTATGCTTCGTGTACATCCTGCTCCTGCGCTGGGTGGTCGGACCAGTCGTGTGGACCTCCATCGTTGGACTAATCGGCCTAATGGGATTTTGTAAGTTATTATTTCTATTTCAATAATCGTTTTTTACTCGCCCAACAAGCCAATTTTATACAAAATGAAAGTTGGTTCAAAGGAGTTTAAAAATAATGTTTACCTAATACATAAGTAGGTAAGTGTTCGGAGAAGAGTCCGTCCGGGCAATTGTTTATCACCACTTGGGTTATTCCCGCATTGGGTATGACGTGTTCCTTTATCTTTTTAGATTTTTACCGTTTCACATTGTCAGTAAAAATATCGTGCAGTCAAACTCGCTTTTAATCCCTAGTTTTAATCATTTGCTAAGTTTAAATAACATGAAAAGCACTCGCCGTTGCACTTGGACAGATCACCTCGAGCAATAGGTACCTACCTCGTTCTTTCTGTTTGCAAAGAAACCGACGATTAATCCTATACCCCGAAACGACGGATGATAAATTCTAGCTGTGCCCCGTGACAAAGACTGGCAGTTCCAGAGATTAACACGTTCAATTAAACCAATTTCATGGGTTTTATTTTTTTTCGCGCTGAACCCTGTTTCTTTTTATAAAATAAAAGTAGCTTAAGTTACTCCTTATAACATCAGCTATTTGCCAGCGAAAGTTCCGTCAAAATCGGTCCAGCCGTTTCGGATGAGGTTAGCGGGAACAGACAGACAGAAAAATTAAAAAAATATTTTTATGCAACAAAAAAAAGTCAGCTGTTCAGTACATTTTGACGAATTATGCAAACATAAATGTACTGAACAGCTGATTTTTTTTTCGTGATTTCTTTTTGGTCCCATAGTAAAAGTTGTTCATAATGATGAGTACAATGACCCCTTAAGAGGTTTTGCGCATTTAGCGTTACACGTTGTATATTGGGATTTTTGGCGCTTACGATGTTCTTTCTGAAAAGGCTCGATATGTATAAATAGGTATCGTATAAACTTTCATGACATATGCATTTAGTAAAAAGCTGTTATTTTGACATTACACACTTGTTTTTTTTTTTTTTTTTGTATCACACTAATATTATAAAGGTGAAAGTTTGTGAGTGTGTGTGTGTGTGTGTATGTTTGTTACTTCTTCACGATCAAACGGCTGGACCGATTTGGATGAAATTTTGTGTGTACATAGCTTATACCCTGGATTAACATATGGGCTACTTTTTATCCCGGTTTACGCGGGTGAAACCGCGGCGCGCAGCTAGTAAATCATATAGATGTACTTATTCATATATTTGTATTCATATATTATTAATTATTATGTATAATTATAACATTGTTGTTTCGTTCCAGGCGTATACCTTTGTTACAAGAACTACGCGTATTACAAGGAGAACCCATCGACTATGCATCAGACGACTAATCTCAAGGGCTACGCAGAGTCCATCTTCAGTAAGCCAGGCACTTGGCTGGTGATACTCATCGCGGTTGCCATCCTGCTACTCATTCTCGTGTTAATTGTCATTTTTCTGCGAAATCGAATCGCTATTGCTATTGCGCTCATCCGCGAAGGAAGCAAGTAAGTGCATTCTGGGATCAATCAATCAATCTGCCTAGCCTTTTCCCAACTATGTTGGGGTCGGCTTCCAGTCTAAGCGGATGCAGCTGAATACCAGTATTTTACATGGAGCGACTGCCTATCTGACCTCCACAACCCAGTAACTGAGTAATACGATACCCCTTGGTAGGACTGGTTGTCAGACTTTCGGGCTTCTGACGACCCGTAACGACTGTCAAAGATTCATGAACGACAGCCGAGACCAACGGCTTTACGTGCTCTCCGAGGCACGGAGGAGTCTCGATATGCAAAGATGGTCACCCATCCACGGACAAACCCCGGAAAGCGTAGCTTAACCTGATGGATCGAACCGTGCGGCTGTTATTACTTAGCCACAAGCTCCTCCTAAGTGCATTCTGGGATAAAGGTGAAAATAAGCATGTTCAGCAAATAAAACTAAAATCACACTCCTGATTCAGCTACGAGCCTAGTAATTATGCTATGCCAGAAGCCAATGGTTATGCATCATTTGGTATCAAGTCAAGAGGCCAACAAAATTTAATAAACTGTCATGCCATTGACACGACGAAGAGGTGAACCATATTAATGTCTATTTATCATTTCCAGAGCTGTGACTGCTATAAAATCAACAATATTCTTCCCGATATTTCCTTGGATTCTTCAGTGCTTCGTAATAGCTTACGGCGTGCTGGTGCTCATGTACTTGCTGTCAATCGGAGAGCCGGCTTTCAAAACAGTTAATTTCGCAAACGACAACTGCACTTGCGAAATTGTTGCTCATTATACTAAGGTACCTAGATAACGATGGTGGTGTAGACAAATGTTCTTAGTTTCTTCGTGATAGTAGGTACCTAAGCTTGGTGACTATGGAAAAAATTCGTTCACACTCTCCGCGCAACGCCTAACCTCTTGTTTGAAATTCCTAGGTGCCTCGAGTCCTTGACTCACCAGAGCAATTAAGTGTTTCAGTAGACAAATTCTTATTTGTGCTGACATATCGTCAGCGATATGACGTGACGATAGTAAGTCAGCACAGATTCTTGGGGACTGAACCGCCCTATATAGAAATAAATTAGTTTTAAACATACAGGGTATAAGTGTAAACAGTGTAGTGTAGGGAAGAGCTGATTTTTTTTCGCGATTTCAGGTTTGGTCCCATAATAAAAGTTGTTCATAATGATGCGTACAATGACCCCTAAAAAGATTACCACTGTTTACACTTACACCCTGTATACTTTACGTAGTCATGTCACTTTATAAAATTATACTGCGAAGATTGATATTTCATTCGAATTGTTTTTATGTTTTAGGACAACGAAGCTTGCGATCCAATCTCCTTCATGGCAGGGTGTCACGACAAAAATGACGGAGGAGCCTGTAAACAGGCTACGTGCCATTTCACAGGGCTAGACAATCCGCACAGCGTCGTTTACTTGCATTGTTAGTAACTTTTTTAGTAAAGAGTAGCTAGTATTTGTACTAGTTACCAGTAGAAATGCCTGCTACATTTCAATTTATCACACATACATTTACCAACGACATTTTCCCTCACAGTGGCCAACTTGCTGGGCTTCTTCTGGACAATGTTTTTCATCAGCGGCGTGTCGGACATGATGCTCGCCAGCACATTCTCCACGTGGTACTGGACGTACAAGAAGAAAGATCTTCCATTCTTCACTCTTACGTCTGGCATATTAAGAACATTACGGTAAGTTGTAACTGAAATGAGTTTCGTTAACGTATTAATTACATTGTTTGTTGTGGCATTCTCTCTTTCACCCCCGACGTAAAATATCTTGGTCCTGAATAATTCTTGTGGTTCCTGATTTCGAGTCCCAATGTCTGCAGGATCCGGGCTGTCCACCTATTTAATCTGCACTGAAAAGGACTCTCTTCAATCTGTCAACTGTCTTCGCACGGTGTAGCTGATATCGCACAATACGTGTCTTTCATGTTACAGATATCACATGGGTACCGTCGCTTTGGGAGCGCTGATTATTGCCATAGTGCGGGTTATCCGCGTCATCCTGGAGTGGATCGACCAAAAACTTAAGAAGTTCGACAATCCGCTCACTAAATGCCTCATGTGTTTCTGCAAGTGCTTCTGCTGGTGTCTGGAGAACTTCCTCAAATTCATCAATAAGAACGCGTACATCATGTGCGCGGTACATGGACATAGCTTCTGTAAGAGCGCGAGAGACGCTTTCTCGTTGCTCATGAGAAATATCATAAGAGTAGTCGTGATAGACAAGGTATGTTCTCAAGAAAATCTGATAAAAGGTTTATGGTAAAACTGTCTTGTGAAACTTTGTGATCTGTTTTGACTGTCGACTGTTTGCTTTTAGGGTTCCGTATGTCCGAATGGAAAAACATAACCCACTCACTTGTGTGTCTGTCTGTCCGACTGTCACAGCCAATTTGCTCCGAATCTAATGGACTTATTGAAGTTGAAATTTAGTCCCAAACACGGATGTTTTACATAAATAAATTAATTTTGGATATGGGGGTCACTTTTGGGAGACAAATAAGAAACTTTAAAAAAAAAGTTTTGCACACTGTACCATGTGACTTAGCAGATTACTGTGAGGGTACCAAGAGTATTTTTTCATAATTTTAAAATAAATATTTTTAAGAAAATTTATGAAAATGTACCATTCCCCCTCCCCTTATTTATCTCCTAAAGATGTTTTTCAACTACAATGTTGAGTTTGTTCTTGGGATAAATTCATCCCAACTGCGGAACCCTTCATTGTGCGTGGTCCGACACGCACTTGGTCGGTTTTTTTTAATGCGATTTGTGTTAATGTTTTAAATCACTTTCAGGTGACAGACTTCCTGTTCTTCCTGTCCAAGGTTTTGATATCCGTGGGGGTGGGTGTCGGCGTGTACTACCTGCTCCAGTGGAAGTTGTTCTACGAGGTGACGCAGGGCCAGCCCCTGCACTACAACCACATTCCCGCCATCATACTTAGTATCGCCACCTATCTCATCTGCACTATATTCTTCAACGTCTATGAGATGGCCGTCGACACGTTGTTCCTTTGTTTCCGTAAGTATCTCATTCTAGTTCCGTAGAAATAAGGAACTCAATAGGCTAGTTGACAGTAAGAAATATACCTTATGAATTTTATTAAGTAGAATGGTTGTGAGCTACAAGTATCAAAATTCAATTTAATTTTGTAAATGATTTTAGATTAATTAATATTTTTGAGAAATAATTATGAAAAAATATAGGTCACGAAAAAATATAGAACGCGAATCAGAGCGCGACACGTCACATCTTCAGTCATGTCACTTTATCTCGGGATATTTTCCCGTAAAAGGAGATTTTTTAGAAAAAGTAAATAGCATGTTTATTTAAGGAATAATCAAAAAAAGTAGGTTTGAAATGTATGAATGAAAGAAATATCAAAACGAAAATATTTGTTGCATTTTGAAAAACGAGCTATTGAGTGTCCGTTCCGTTTCCGTTTTAGTTATTTAGATCACTCTTATCACTTCTTTATTTTGAAATATCAATTAGTATTATTTTTATTTTTTTTATTATTTAATTTGTTTTTAGATTCTATAATTAGTAAAAAAAATACAGATAAATAATTGATTTTTTTAAACGATATTGAACATCATAGGGGAAATCCAAAAGAAGAGATAGGGTGAAAACACTGATTGTTTGTTTTAGGGTTCCGTACCAAAATGGTAAAAAAGGAACCCTTATGGTGTTACTCAATCTGTCTGTCTGTCTGTCACAGCTATCTCAAGAACTACTAATGCTATCAACTTGAAATTTGGTACAGTTTTAGATGACGTTTGCCCAACTATTTTACAAATAAGAAAGAAACAAAAATACATGTTTTTTTTGCAACAGGGGCTCAAAAATCAAAATTCGAAGTGGGGTTACTAGGGCCTCGGGGGTACTATTTAGAGACATCGTTTTATTTTTCCTGTAATCTATACATATACTTCTATCACATAGAATAATTTCAGATTTTTCTCTATGCAAACTTCGGAGATAAGGCGGGGGAACGGTATTTTTTTTTTACATTTTTCATCATAAGTCGAAAACTATGCAGCCTAAAAAAAGAAAAAAATGTGCAAACAGCGCTCTTTCATATAACACAGTTTTTCAGAAATCATCAACAAAAATTACATGTAAATGATGGTACGGAACCCTCGGTGCGCGAGTCCGACTCGCTCTTGACCGGTTTTTTTACTTGTTTGACAGCAGACAATCTGTCACAGATGTCACATGTTATATTTGACGATGAAGGGCGAGTTCATCGACTTTTAAACTGTCAACTAGCCTAATAAAAAAACATTTTTTTTTCATAAATAAATATCAATATCAATAAATTTATCATCACTTTGCATTACTTTTTTCCAGTTGAAGACTGCGAAAGAAACGATGGTTCGCTAGAAAAACCATACTTCATGTCGAAAAATCTTATGAAAATTCTTGGGAAAAGAAATAAGAAATTATAAAGTGCCAAATATTAATATAATGTACGAGTGTTGTGAATGTAAGAAGTAAGAGAATAAGTTAACTGTGTCAAACTTTTCAAATTATGGTCACAATTTTTACTATCACTTGTACTTCGATTTACACGTTTTATAGGATTTTTTACGATATTTCTATTTGTAAAATATTTTTACTAATTTAGATTTGTACTCTTTTACAGTATTGTACCATAGTTTATAATATTCAAAACCAAATAATAATTTTGTTATGTACCTTTTAAAAATTTATGATGATGGCTATCACACCATTTTTAAGAGATGCTGAGATATTTTATAATAAATCGAAAAAGACTCCACTTCTAATATTTGATTTAAGTGGTTTGTGATATTGGAAATAAATTATGTGAAATAAAATTAAACTTGTATCATTTACCCGTGCGTCGTGTACCGGAACGTGAATCCAAACGAGACACAATGGCTTTTTAATTGTGTCTGTAATTACGGCATTCGACTAGTTAAACCACTGACGAGGAAATCATTTTCAGGTAAAAAAAAGAAATTTAAAATGTAACCTGTTACTCTTCAACAACATAGTTTATTCTGTGCTGAGTTAGGAATGCTACATCAAGCATAGCTTCAGGGTCGAGCAAGTCTTTAACGTCGTCATACTTCAGGCTCTCTTCATATGCAAACATGATGCTAGTATCGTCCAGCATCATCTTGGAAGCTGCAAGCGCCAAGATGCAGTTTTTCACTCTTGCCATTGTTTCTCTGTCAGATCTGCTAACAGTCTGTAATAAGATAAATGGAATATTGCTCAATTTATCAGAAATCGCAAAGGATTCATCAGTAATCATCATTGCTACATTTAGTGTTGCAGCAATCCAGAGAGAAGCAAAAATAATCTTGTGTTATCGAAAAACTGACTGGGACTCATTTGCGGACTAACTAGAAGAAGCTAATCTAGAAGTAAAATTAAACAATGAAGAAGACATAGAATCTGCCACATTCTAAATGGCTAATCTTGTACAAATAGCAGCATGACGCGATACCCCAACACTGAACACTACAGTCCGTAAAAATAATATACCCATAAATAGAGATCAAGCATAAATTTAACGAATCAAATTAAATCTCGTCTAAGTACCTAACTCCTTTTACATGATACTAAAATCTAATTAGACCAAAGAAATAATAATCTCTAAGTAACAAAATACTTGTTTACAAAGTTATAGTTAAACCAATCTGGTCTTATGGCATAGAACTCTGGGGATCTGCTAGCAACTCCAATAATGAAATTTACAAAGGTTCCAAAGTTTAGCACTAAGAACAACCTCAAATGAATTTCTGTGTTTCTGACAAACCATAATGGAGAAATACACAAGCATCTAAAGATACCAACCAGTAAAAGAAGAACTATGCGAAAAATGTAAAACATACAAATGGAGACCGAGCAAGCACAGCAATGTCTTAGCCAAGAACCTTCTAAAAAAACATGGGGTATAATAATCCGCCTATTGTGATGGCAAATCCTGAACCAGAGACAGACCAGGCACAGGCGCATTTTAGGTATGATGCTACAAGTACGCGGCGAGCTCGACTTGTCGGTCTAATTCAGTGTGGGCTGCCGCGCGCATCATCTTCTGTACTGTTATGCATTCATATGCCAAAGATAGTGAAAAAGTTAACAGTACTGAATGTTTAGTACTAGCACAAACTTTTTGGCAACAATTAATATAAGTACCACTAAAGTTATTTAAAACGGGAATGCTTACCCTGTTTTTTTATTTTTTGAAGCTACCGCGTTTAGCCAAAAAATCATGGAAAGTAGCAAGACAAGTGTGACTGACTCTGGCATCGCCACCATCAGGGATTTTTATTTTGATAACACAACAAATTTGTCGCTTATTAGTCGAAATTGGTCGCCAAATATCAGAATTAGTAGGTCACTGGTTCAAAAGTTAACTTTTGAACCTGAAAGATGCTCCCCAGATCGACCACCTATCTGGTGGTCGATCTGGGGCATCTCCCTATCTTGGCCCCATTTGAATCTCAAAAGCTAGGGCACCTACCGAAGATCTGTTTTCTACCAAACTTGGCGAAGAATTGCGACAAATTAATAATTAGCGCCTAACGCTCATTACTAATTAGTCGCAATTCTTCGCCAAGTGAGTTGGGTCTTCCTTTAGAAGAAGAGTTCTATTTTTAACCCCCGACGCAAAAAGAGGGGTGTTATAAGTTTGACCGCTAAGTGTGTGTGTGTGTGTGTGTGTGTGTGTGTGTGTGTGTGTGTGTGTGTCTGTGTGTCTGTCTGTGGCACCGTAGCGCTTAAACGGGTGGACTGATTTGGATGCGGTTTTTTTTAATTGAAAGCAGGTTTTCCAGCGATGGTTCTTAGACATGTTTTATCAAAATCGGTTCAGCCGTTTCAAAGTTATCCGCTCTTTTGTTAGCTGCGGTAGGGATCTTAGACGCGTAATGGGTATTTACTTTACTTTCAAACCTTAGTGTGACCTAAAATTTGAAACATCCATGTATGCTATCCTATCTATGCAAGATTATGAAATTCTTGGTCTGATGCTGCAGCCAGGATAATACTCAATACACTCTTGAAAAAATAATAGCAGAAATTTCGTGTTTGGGTTCATTTACATCAGTATTTGATTCTACATACAATGCAATGGTGGCAACAGGATGAGCTGATGCTGCAGCCAGGATGTCCAGCACACTAGAACACTCTTGAAAAAGTGATAGCAGATATGTCGTGTTTGGATTCATTTACATCAGTATTTGATTCTACATACAATACAATGGTGGCAACACGATGAGCTGATGTTGCAGTCAGGATATCCAGCACACTAGTACACTCTTGAAAAAAAAATAGCAGATAGTAGTATTTGTATTCGTTTTTTTATCAATATTTAATTCTATTTGCAGTACGATGGTGGCATCATTATAAGTTAATGTTATGTGCAGAGAAACTTAACATTCTGCAGTAATAAAAATGCATTTCTATATTGTTAAATTGTTTAAAAAGTTTAAAAATGTTAAAATAAAAATTAAATTAAAAATTTAAAAAACCCCCAACGCAAAAAGAAAAGGGAACATTTAAAAAGTCAAAAATAATACCTATCGTTGAGCCATCAAATTCGATTGAGTAATACCTATACAGGGTGTAAGGGACAGCCCTCCACAAATTAACAGGGTGCATTCAGCTCCTTATTGTGAATCATATTCCACCGGAAATTTTCTCAGGAGAAGTTTCATTTTTTTTAACGTTTTTTTGGCTAATATTCCTTTATTTCAATGTAAAATTACATACTCTGTTTGCAGCACTCCATTTATGTAAATAAAACAGCTAAAATCCAAAAAACAGCAATGTATGTCGAAATACTCTAACGTACTACGCGCGAAATCAGCTGTTCACTTTCTGCATAGCTTCAGAGTTCATCAAACTCACCGCATACTACTTGCATACAATACAATAGAGACAAGCGAGTCGCTCCGATTTACCGAGTCGCAACAGTATTGCCAACTTAATAAACCTCAATTTGTGAACGAAAATGTTAGATCAAACTTGGTTCACATAAGAACTCCTCTAATGTTAAATGCAAATCTTTTAGTGCACTTAATTTCTAAAGGAAAAACGCACATAATGTGCCCTTGAGTATTCGTGGTAGGTACATACCTAATTACTTAATTAATTCTACTTTTCAAGCGATCACTGGATCCAGTTTCCAAGCCACCCAAGGGCCTTTTCATGGCTTTACGGCAGCTACCGACTGGTAGTCGAGTCGCGAATCGAACGTAAGCCCTCTGCAATGGAAGCCCAGTCTTCTATCACGCTGGGCTATCACTACTATTAATTTGCTTAACATAAACTTTGAATTAAATTGACAAATTAATCGTTTCATTTCTCCAAAAAAAATAACAGCTCTAACATTTAGTCAAGCTTAAAAATAGTGGTATTTTTGTACAACATTTTTGCAAGAAACATGCAAAATTTTTTGAGTAGTTGACAACACTGTTTTTGTGTGTGATTTTTCGTGTAGTCATTAGTACAGTTTAGTTGTCCTGCGACTGTGTCCTGCGCAGTATCGCTCGCTGTTGTTCGCGCAGTCGCGTCGTGAAGTTTACGTACTTACCCATTTGTGTTGTTGTCTGTGAGAAATGGCTACACGAGCACTAAGCTCGTGAATATGGCGAAATGATAATGTGCTACGGGGAAGCTCGGGGAAATGCCAGGGAAGCGCTCAGAAATTACATCGATAGGTATCCTGACCGTCGGCATCCATCAGACTCCCGGATAATTACCAATGTCTATCAACGAGTGCTAGATAACCAGCCCATAGTTCCCAATCAAGAAGGCGCCGGAAGACCACTTCGCGGTGCAACTGTAGAAAGAGTTTTAGACCTGGTCCGTCAAAATCCACGCCTAGGCACACGCACTGCAGCTCGACTATTGCGCCGGAATCATGGAGACCGCGTCTCACACTTTTAGACTTCTTTTTGTGGGGCTACGTAAAGGAAAAAGTGTTTGTTAGTGCATGTGCGAGTGAGGAAGAAATGCGAGATTGAATCACAGACACATTCCAGCAGCTGCGCTACAGCTGCAACGAAGATCCCAACTTGCTGACCCGCTTGCACGGGGAGACCCTGCGCCGTGCCAATGTGTGTGAAGGTCTCGGTGGAGGTAATTTCGAGCCGTATCTCATACGACCGGAGCGATTCTAAGGTAGGATTAATTTTTGATACCTATTGAAATAAGACTGATTGATTTACATTATTTTTCTATGTAATAAGCATTGTACTTATGGTAAAAACACATAACGCTCCTTTTTTAACTTGCCGCAGTCGGGTAAAAAAACGAAAACCACTTCAACGTTAGTTGTAGCTATTGTTTGGCACAAAATTAACTCTAGTGCTTATTATTTTGTTATCTTTACTCGCTTTACCAAAGCGGAATTCCCGCTGTGTGAAAGGGCAGCTAATGAGAAGCCTGAATGCATGTTTGCAAGTACTTAGTATTTTTTTATTTTTATTGACTGTTTGTTTCATCTGCGTTATTTTCGTTAAGTTTTAGACTGTTGTTGGTTGAGCGGAAAATACTTTTGTATTAATTTGTTTAAAAATGCCTCGCAGACGATACAACGTTTTACGTAGGCAAGCCAGAAAAGATAAAGGTTTTTGAGGGAATACAGCCATCATCGTAAATACAAAATAAAAACATTATTCCTTATTTCATAAAACCTACTTATTTTATTTTTCATTGAACCCTACCCGTACTTGACAAACTGACCAATAAGTAGGTACCATACACCACTTTAAACATCTTTCAGTTATAAAAATAATTAAATGAAGGCTAAATTATTGTCGCTTTTACTGTACCTGCGCGTAAGTATCTACCTACTCAACTAACTTGTGCACTACGCTGTCGCTAGTTTAAGCCAAGTGGCGCGAGAATTGACCCCGTGGCGGGTGGGGCAGCCGAACACTCACTGCGCTACCGTTCGCTACGTGCGTTTTGCCACGGAAGCAATACATTGCGTGCGAGGTAATAAAACAAATCAGGTTTATTGGATTCCCATAACGTTCCTGAAATAATTTCATGTACCGGTCATCTTAGTATGATGTACTGAATTCACCCTATCAATCTGCGGAGGGCTGTCCCTTACACCCTGTATATATTTTAATTACAGAAATTGATGGATGGCACGATAACGGTAATAGGTAATACGGGCTGGTATCCGCAACTCCACGACAATGCGCGTATTTTGCGTATGGTGGCACGATAACGTTTGCTCATTGAATTGGCGCTATAATTTCGCGGCGGGGTACCGCATATGTAGATAGTCAATCGAGTGAAGGGTCTGACTTACTTATGCGGTACCCCGCCGTGACATTATAGCGCCATTTCAATGAGCAAACCTTATCGTGCCATCCATCAATTTCTGTAATTAAAATATATATAGGTATTACTCAATCGAATTTGATGGCTCAACGATAGGTATTATTTTTGACTTTTTAAATGTTCCCTTTTCTTTTTGCGTTGGGGGTTTTTTAAATTTTTAATTTAATTTTTTAAGGTATAGTCCCCTATAGTATGATTTGCGTTTGTGGACTGTAAAAGGCTTTTAACTCTGTCGAACCTTGTCTGTTTTGGAGTCTGTGCAGCAATGCCAAGTCGACTGGCGAATGGCGATACACCCAAGTGCTGTTTCTATGAAAACGAGGCACTGACCGTCCAAACTCAGGACCAGCAAACTGAACATATCCCCTTGCATTGGTGGGACAGGGGGACGTAATTTCCCTGAAATTGTTCTCTAACACATTGGAGGATGTGTCCTAAGCCTCTGAACTGAGAAGGACTGATTAACATCAACGGCGAGTACATCTCATACTTGAGATTTGCAGATGACATTGTTATACTGACTGAATCGCTGCATGACTTGCAGCAGATGCTGGACGGCCTAGTTGATTCTTCTGTATCTGGATGAAATTGGACAAAACTCAAGTTGTAGATGTTCAACGAAAACATCACCCCGGGACCAATTGCTGTCAATGGTGGTGCTCTTTTGAGGTTGTTCAAGAATACATTTACCTTGGGCAGACTGGTAAGAAGAATTTTGAGAGGAAACTCTAACAGAAGAATTCAGCTGGGCTGGGCAGCATTTGGGAAGTGTGGTTTACCAATTGACTGCTGCATTAAGTGTCACAGGTTGGATTCTCGCACAGAAAACATATTTGTATAATTTATACAGATAGTTAAGTGTTGGGCTGCTTGTTTCTGCTAATATATGTACTTACAATACTGAAGAAATAACTACTTTCAAAAAAATGTAGAAACAATACTGCAGAGCATCTCAAAGTACTGAATAGAGGGCAAACAAAAATAAAACAAAAATAATACTTAGTTACAAAAAGTTTTAGCCAACCCACCTGTGATTCAACATTTGCAATTTCATCTTTGTCACCTTCAACCATATTGCTTTGTTCAGCTGGAGTGATCCAAATGTAACCATTGTTACCAATGATCACTGATATGCCGCAAGGCAGGTGGTGGAAATGGTTCTTTCTGCGTTTAATGAATGAGGGGAATACTTTGATCAGTATCCCTTGTGATAGCTGAAAATAAACATCATTACTTTAGAGAAAGGTGCCAAACTCGTAAATTATTCTGACATGAATGTGCATTCATCTAGCTAGTGTTACTGGTACTCATGTGCATTACGAAATTGAGACTGTTTTGGTATAGTGGTCCCTAGTGCCACAAGCCTCTGGCGCCGTCCTATTGGCATCGCTCGCGCGATGATGCATCCATCCGACGAAAATGATGGTGCGAGCGTGCATTCAAACATACTGATATCTACTGAATGTCCTGTTGAAGATCGTGCGATCATGCGATGCAACCCTTGAGTGGTTTCATCGCACAATGAAATCACATCGCATCATCGCACAAGCGATGGCAATATAGGACAGCACCTTAAACATTTGAAACTGCACAATTACTCTTTAAATTGATTTAACAGACCTACCTTGCCATATTTCAAGCTCCTTGTGTGCAAAGAGAGGGACCCGTCTGAGAACACACTCTGTACCTCTGCACTGATCAAGTCTCCCTCCTGTAAGTGTTTCCTCATCATCTGCTCGTCTTCTGCTGACCTCCGCCTCTGTAAGTTTCAAAACTAACTTTCAACAGAGGCTTTAAAAGGGACAAGAACAACATTAATGTTTAGTTTCATACATAATATTTGATGTACCAAACTATAGAAATGTAAGAATTCAAATCACATTCTTTAAAAAAAAGTATTAAGTACCAGTTCTCCACCAGGAAGATTTACAGCTGACAACTGAAGTACAGAGTCCAAACGTGAATTAGTTTCCACCTTCCATCTCCGCTGTTGGACTTCAAGTACTCGCCCCACAATAACGTCACCAATTTCACCAACGTACCGATTCTTTCTAGGCCGAATACATATCAGCTTGTTCACTTTTTGCATAACCCCAGCTACTGCAGCTTTTAGAGAATCATCCACTGCATATGTACCATGGCCACTGTAATAAAACATTTTAATAATTAGAACAAAATTGTATTTTAATTCTTTGTTATTGAATTATAATTGCGGTTGATAAACATTAAGGTTGATGCGCCAGGGTAGCCCGCAAAATTCAAAATTTCTTAGGTTTTTTGCAATTTGTAGGTCAGTGTGAGCTTGTATGTTGATTAAAATATGATTCGCGGCCGTAGCTAATATGGCTTTACAGAATTATAATCATTAGAATCAGCAATACAACTCCATAAGTTAGCATTTATCTGAAATCTAGCGATTTCATGAAATCATGAGGTTTGAGGTAAATGCTAACTTATGAAGTTGTATTGCTGATTCTAATGATTATAATTCTGTAAAGCCATATTAGCTACGGCCGCGAATCATATTTTAATCAACATACAAGCTCACATTGACCTACAAATTGCAAAAAACGTAAGAAATTTTGAATTTCACGGGCTAGTCTGGCGCTTTCGCCTTAAGTAAAAAAATCTTACCGCATAAAGTCTTCCATGCCTGTAACAACCTGACCAGGAGTATAAAATCGAGGTAATTCATTGTTAGTAGTAACAGAATGATTAACTCTTTCGGAGGCTAAACGTATTTTAACGTGACTTGTCATTTTGTACGGGAAATTAAATTAATTAAAGTTTCAAATAATTTCAAAACAACACGCTACTTTTTTCAACATTCCCAAACCAAAGAAATTGACATTTCATTTGACAACACAGTTTGACAAATAGGGATAAGCATGAATGACGTAAGGTTGTACTATTTTTTTTTTTAAACAATCGCTAATTATTATCGATTTACATAATACAAAAAATCGTTTTTTTTTCACTGCCGATTTTTTGCAACGGCCACAACGCCCAGCGTTTTAGTCAGGAGCGCGAGGCCGTACTTTCTAAGCGTTTACAAAAACTTTTATTCCCAAATTGGTTGGTCCCAAACGACACGGTTGGCGCAGTGGTTGAGCGATTGACTGCTGCGCAGCATGTCGCGGGTTCGATTCCCGCACGGAACAAAATAATATTTGTACGACCTACAAGTATTTGTTCCGAGTCTGGGTGTTTTTCTATATATAATATGTATGTATTTACAAAAAAAAAAAAAAAATATAAGTAGTTTATCAGTCATCTCGTTACCATAACACAAGCATTAGGTTGCTTAGCTTGGGACTAGATGGCATTGTGTGAAATGTCCAAGGATATTTATTAAAAAAAAAAAAAAAAAATTCATTGCCCACAGGCTTTTAATTTATTTATTTTATGATTTACGTTGTACTTAGAGATGGGTCGAGGGCAAAAACAAATATGGACAAAATGGGCATAAACTTGGCATATTGGGCATAAATGAGTTTACGCCCAAATAAATGCCCGATCACTGGGCATAAAAATGAATAACTTTGTTTTGTAAAAAAAAAAGCAGGAACATAACTTAAAATGAAACTTAATGTCAATAGGTATTTTGTAAATTAAAATTTTAATGAAATATTCAGTCATAGGATAATCAGTCTTGTTAAAAAAATCACAATTGAAAATTCGAATATGTAATTATAGAAAATATAATTTTAACTCTAGTAAAATGAAAAATGAAGTGAAGTTTTGTAATTGGCTTTGATACTACAATAATCTTAAGTAAGTAATATGGTATGTATGTTCGTAAGCTGTAAGACTTCCGAATAAAATAAAATAAATGTTCGTCAATTTTTACCATCATCGTGGTCCTAATTATAATTTTGGCTTGATTTTGATGTCTATTACGTAAACTAATAATAGGTAATGAAATCGCTCAATACAATGTAGATAGCTTCAGTCATCATCATCATCACTAAAGTTGATATTAGATGCAACATCAACAAATTCTAGGTTTCGGTTTGTTGAAGTGGATGTTGATGGGCAGTAATCAAAATCCTTAGGCGTATTGAATTGAATCGAGTTAGATTCATCTTGACTGTCATAATCATCGCTTAAAAAATCGTCGATTTCCGTATCAAAATCGTTAACATTGGGCAATTGGATATTTTTAGATGGATCATTATTTTCCTTTAAGGCGCAGATTTCCTGGAATGATCAAAAGGTGGTTTTTTAAAGCTGTGTATCTCATACCGTAAATAATTTTGACATGTAAAAAAAATTTGATATTTTCAAGTCCTTTTCGCATACAGTGATGGAAGCCAAAACATAATTAAACATACTTTAATGCACCAAAAAAATCTTTAAACATACCTCCTAATAATCTTTAAAAGCTGTTTATCCCTTCATTAGCAATTATAATTATAAGTAACTAAAAATAAACCATGAAATGTCAAATTCCAAACTGCATCCAGTGATGGATAACTTTTTATTAAACAGTTAATTTATAATTTTATTTGCACTTTTACGACATAATTCCGGTGCGCGTGAGAATCTTCTATCTCGTGCGTCAGAAATTAACTATTTAATAAAAAGTAATACATCACTGGATGCAGTTTGGAATTTGACATTTCATGGTATATTTTTAATTATAATTATAATTGCTAATGAAGGGATAAACAGCTTTTAAAGATTATTAGGAGGTATGTTTAAAGATTTTTTTGGTGCATTAAAGTATGTTTAATTATGTTTTGGCTTCCATCACTGTATGCAAAAAGGACTTGAAAATATCATATTTTTTTTACACCGCACCGGAATTATGTCGTAAAATTGCAAATAAAATCGTATAAAATTAGAAAATAACTATTTAATAAAAAGTAATCCATCACTGGATGCAGTTTGGAATTTGACATTTCATGGTATATTTTTAATTATAATTATAATTGCTAATGAAGGGATAAACAGCTTTTAAAGATTATTAGGAGGTATGTTTAAAGATTTTTTTGGTGCATTAAAGTATGTTTAATTATGTTTTGGCTTCCATCACTGTATGCGAAAAGGACTTGAAAATATCATATTTTTTTTACACTGCACCGGAATTATGTCGTAAAAGTGCAAATAAAATCGTATAAAATTAGAAAATAACTATTTAATAAAAAGTAATCCATCACTGGATGCAGTTTGGAATTTGACATTTCATGGTATATTTTTAATTATAATTATAATTGCTAATGAAGGGATAAACAGCTTTTAAAGATAATTAAGAGGTATGTTTAAAGATTTTTTTAGTGCATTAAAGTATGTTTAATTATGTTTTGGCTTCCATCACTGTATGCGAAAAGGTCTTGAAAATATCATATTTTTTTACATGTCAAAATTATTTACGGTTTATGAGATACACAGCTTTAAAAAACCACCTTTTTGATCGTTTTCAGGGAATCTGCGGAAATCTGAAATTCCAATTGTATGCCAAAGATGTGATTTGAGCTGCTTTTTCTGTAGTAAGGCGATTTCGTTTAGCACTGTGAACGAAACGCTCGCTTAAGATGATTGCGCTGTGTAGCCCGCGAAATTCGATTTTTTTTGGGTTTTTTGCAATTTGCAGGTCCGTGTCAGGTTGTATCTTGATCAAAGTATGATACGCGAAATAAAACATATGTATTTGTATAATTTTAACCATAAAAATCATCAATACATCTCTCTAAGTTAGATCTCGTGCAGAGTCGTCAAACGAACGAAATCTAACGACTCATACATTGATCAAGATACAACCTGACACGGACCTGCAAATTGCAAAAAACCCAAAAAAAATTGAATTTCGCGGGCTACCACTGCGCATCATCCTTAACAGGTAAAGCATCCTTATTATATCAATTTCTGGTTTATTGCAATATATTAGCTATAATCCAATATGTTTTTGTGAATTTACCTTTTCCGCACACTCAAATATAGCTATTAGAATGAAAAATTTAATTAAAGTTCTGTTAAAGTTTTTGCCCAGGCAAAAGGCATTTATTGGGCGTTTATGGGCATTTATCCGGCGTTTATTCAATGCGCCCAATATGCCAGGGCATTAACCCATCTCTAGTTGTACTTAATTCTTAAGATTTTTTTTCCAGCGAAAGGAGAAAAGAAATATCTTTTTGTCACTTTAAGCCCTTGTAATTTGCTATGAACAATGTATGCCCTTTACCGTGATTAATAGATTAAGTTAGTATAATCCTCAAATGTCAAAATATGAAAATTAATGTTTTTATTAGATTATATAATTATTAATATTTTAATTTATATGTTGGAATAGAAATAATACAAAACTATTTATAATATGTACAAGTGGGTAAGTATAAAAAATAAAAAGTGGTGGAATAGGGCATCAAAAAATTCGTCCGCATCGCTGTCAGTGGGAAAAGTGCCCAAAAGGCTGGCGGCATTGCCACGCTGGATGGCAATGCTAATAATTCTTTGGGCTAAAAATAGGCCAGCCCTCTGGTCCCGTGTGGAGTCGACCATATATGAAATAGTTCATTCAATATGATTACTTGGGTCTTAAAGAGTTGTATTGATGAATTTAGTGACTATAATTCTGTAAATACATACTTTTTACGGTAGCGAATCGTATTTTGATTATCATAAGAACCTAATACTGACTTGGAAATTGCAAAAAACGTAAGAGAATTTGACTTTCGCGGGCTATGTGGGCGATTTTGTCTTAATCTATCGTAAAATAATGAAAAGATTGAGTCTTTTAACAAAATCGGTAATTTTTATTGAAAAAAATATCGATTGATTAATTATCGATTTTTTGTGTGTCCATCCCTAAATTGAATATAATGACAATGGGGAGAAAACCACAGACCAATTAGCTTGAGAAAACTGACAACTTTTGCCGAGGGTTTCGCTATTCGCTATATTCGTATTATCTATGCGCTTGTCTCACATAAAATGACATTAGCTGTCATATTACATTTACATACAATTATACAAATACAAAACTTGTTTACAAAAACAAAACTTAGGACCGTTTGGGACGGCATCTGCACCTGATTCTGACAAAAAATGCCGCGTTGTGTTGCAATCGGTTGTAATAACAATGGAAATCATTCATTTCCTAAAGACTTGCAATTAAAAAAATTATGGGAAAGGGCGACAAATATACGTAATTTTACAGCTTCCAAAAATTCGAGGTTGTGTTCTAACCATTTCAAAGAAACAGACTTTCAAGGAATAAGTGATGCTACAGGTTAGTAACACCTACCTTTATTCACTTATTATATAATATACTGCCATTTTGGTCTAGTGGTAGCAAGCGCGACTGGTCGGGCAAAGTGCTATTAGGTTTTTCCATTAGGAATTTCTCAGTAGCAGCCCAGTCTGGATTTGTGCCCGATTATTGCAATAGGCTGGCCCCCCTTAAGATGACCTACTGAACCGCCCCCTATTACATGGGACTTAAACTAACTGGCGAAATGTGGGTGTACACACCTCTGTTGAACCCTACGGGCAATACAAGGCGTGAAGTATGTTTATAGAATATATTTGAAAGGGAGTCGTGTATCGTAAATAATCGAGTCTATAATAACTACTGTACTCTTTTTACTTTTAGGACTGCCTCAAGTACACCGATATTTAAAAAAGACAGTGATTCCTTCAGTTTTCGCTTGGAACAAAGCAACTACTTCTATTGCAGCTGCTAGAGCTCAGCGATATTTGCAACGTTCTTCTAGAAAAGAATTCATTCCATCTACTTCACAAAAACTATCATTTGATGATGCCATTCAAGTTATACCTGAAGAAGCAGAACATTTACCTGAAGTTCCCGATTTTCATGAAATGGCAGTAACAACTGCTGATCTTAGTGCACCAACTACAGCTCAAAATACCACCTCAACCCAAACACCTCACATACTCAGACTAATTTCATTTGAGGACATGTTGTCTGATTCTAGATCAGTATTATTTTACACAGGATTAGAAAACATTAACAAATTTTACTTAATATTATCTAAACTATTACCCATGGCAAATCATTTAAATTTTAGAGGCAGTCAAGTTATTAATGTAACTGTTGAAGACCAGTTACTTTTAATGTTAATTAAATTAAGAAGAAACAAACATGATTTTGAACTTTCTAAAATATTTGGCATTAGCACCACTGAAGTTAGTAATATTTTTATAACATGGGTAAATTTTGTGTATGAGTTATGGTCTCAAGGAAATATCTGGCCTAGCCGGGCTCTCGTAGACTACTACATGCCAGAATCATTTAAACAGCATGATCCAAATACAAGAGTAATTGTTGATGGCACAGAGATATTTATTGCAAATCCCAATAATCCAATCTCTCAGCAAGCTACATTTGAACACAAAAATGTATCAATTCACACACTAACATTTTTGAAAAGTTTGACTCAACTGCCTGGAATAAAATTAAAGCATGATCACCATTTAGCTAAAAATCGCATTCATATTGAACGGCTGATTAGATTAACAAAAACCTTCAAAATATTAAACTCTAATGTGAATGCTGACTATGTGCCATTGCTGTCCAGAATATTTTTCATATGTGTAATGCTATGTAAATTTAAAGAAGGAATTGTTAAATAAAAAAATAAATCTTAAATTGTTTTCTTTATTACTTGTTCATAGTTTTTGTAAACATATTTATTTAACATAGCTTTCTTAAAAACTGAATATAAAAACCATCTATGATTGTTAACATTTCAGTAATTAAATCACTATCTCTTACCCATAAAAATTACTTTCATTTATCATAGACGTATTTTGTTAACTACAAAAGTTAATATGATTATATTGCAATATTCTGCCAGTGCATTAAAGCTGTCCTTGTACTTGGTAGTAGCATCACTAGCATGATAGTTCTGCCTTCGATATGAAATGTATGCCAAAAGACGATTCTGACTGTAAACTTTCTGCATTATAATCAGTGGCGGATTTGCAGTCTTAGCCGCCGCCGTAGGGCCCAGCCCATGAATCCACCAACCACACCAGCCAATGAAGGTAATATATCATTGGTGCCAGCCGTTAGCGTCAGGTTGACTGGACCAAACGAGATATGTACATGAGACCGTGACCACTATTTACTACCTATTTGATACTATTTACTACCTATAATGAAATAATTGCTACCTTTGCGTTATTAAAGATATCAATGAAATAAAGTGGTCAGCCATTCTGACGTCAGGTTGGCTGACCACTTTCAAGTTCTCATAGTTCTAGCGTTGTATTAACCGCGTTGTTAATGTTAATATTTACTACCTATTTGCTACCTTAGCATATATTTTTTACACCACTTCAAAAAGCTCCTTTAAAAAGTTATTAATAAAAGTCGTTAAAACGCCTGTGCATCAATTATTTACGTCTTTCTCAGAATAATTGCTAACAATGTTTTTGCAGGCTCTTAGTGGATTATGAACAACTTTTTTCTGGATATCCTTAGTAAAGTTTTATCCATATAAATAATTATTTATGTATCGCATTTATTCTTAGGAATATAACGCAGCATAAAATCAGATTCTACGAAAACAAGTAGGTCTCCCGTATCTGCTGGACGGATAGGACAATGAAGAAGGTAGGAGGGCCGTAGCCGGAGTAAACATTGCAGAATGTATAGATAACTTCGTCAAAAATCCATTATTTTCGGAAATCTAGATATTTTATAAAAGTCAGTCGCAACAGCTGATCTCTCCTCCAGTGGCGTAACTATACCCTTCGAGGCCCGTGGCAAATTCGAA
This sequence comes from Cosmia trapezina, assembly GCA_905163495.3. Lineage (NCBI taxonomy): Eukaryota > Metazoa > Arthropoda > Insecta > Lepidoptera > Noctuidae > Cosmia > Cosmia trapezina. Next base: position 22,783,432 of record LR991022.1, read on the forward strand.
GGATGGGGCCCCCCATGTATAGAAGCTGAACCAACAATAATAGTATTTTTAGGGTTCCGTACCAAAATGATAAAAAGGTACCCTTATGGTGCGACTCTGTCTGTCTGTCTGTCACAGCTGGATATCTAAAGAACTACTAATGCTGTCAACTTGAAATTTGGAATAGTTCTAGATGACGTTTGCCCAACTATTTTACAAATAAGAAAAAATAAAACATACAATGTTTTTTTTGCAACAGGGACTGAAAGGGGGTCTTAAAATAATAATAATAAGTAACCCCAACGCCGTATCTCTACGTTGATGTCGTGGTGGGGCTTGCGCGCTCCAAACTGTAGGTCTGTGCCGGTAGAGTTTACTTTGCCGGATACCGTGGTCCTGGCATAGGCAACTGAAGGAACACGGGTGGGTTTTAGTCAGTAAAAGTCTGACACGCCCTTTCGCTCGCACCCAGAGCGGTAGAAAGGGCAGCATGTGGCGAGCTGTTGGGCAGTAGTGACCCCACGGACCCTATCTCCCGGGAGAAGCCTTATTCTTCACCTCTGGCTGCCTTTATTGGCCTGCTGGAGTGAACGATGACGAGGAACAGTGCTCCCACCTCTTTCTTGCCTTTATTGGCTGGCTTGAGTGGGGATTCGCAAAAGCAAGAGCTCGGAGGATCCTTCCTCCGAGCTCTTTTGCTCTTGCAGTAAGATGCTGGTAGGGATATTGACCGTACTTCCGGGATTGTCCTGATAGTCGTGGAATGCCTCTCTACTCCTTAAGCAACTCAGGACATGTTGCCCCCTTGTCGCTACGTCACTATGTGCTATTGACCGTTTCCGGGGGCCCATTATTGAGTGTGCAAGCAGTGGCGGCGCTAGACCAAACGTGGACGTGGGCGACATCAGCTTTGCGAGGCCTCTATAACTTCTCAGTCGAAAGAAAAACGTTAATTTGAATTAGCTGAATACAAAAACACACAATCTCTCAATCTTACAATCTGAGCTGATACAAATGTATCAGACCTACTGATACATTTGTATATGAGTTTTATTGCTAATCAAATGATGACAAAAATTCATAAACAAACACAAATTAAAATAGACGAACTTTCCGGTTTTTAGCTTCACACAATTTTTTCAAGATTATGTCTTAATCTAACACCAACCGCTATTTCTAATGCAGAAAAAAGTTTGGAAAGGAGGATGCAGGAGCGAGCTCGCTTCGCTAGAAAATTTTACTACGCCGCCTCGGATGGTTAAAATTAGGTTGTCTTTTCAACATTCTTACAAAAATAGGAGACTATTCTATTAAGTTGTACAGAAAAGTTTGAGAATTAGAAGAATGCAGGACGCAAGAGCGAGCGTAGCCCGCTCGAAAATTATAGCATCCGGCCTCGGATAGGTAATTAAGATTTTCTTTTGACCATATACACAAATAGGAGATACTTTGTCGTTGATAACTTATGCAGAAGGGTTTGAGTATGAAAAGAATATGGAGCGAGCGAAGCGAGCTCGAAAATTTTAGCACCCGGTCTCAGAGACTTTACCAGCATCACAGCCATCAGAGTCCTATATGACGCATTAGTCAGGAGTCATCTGGAACATAGTGCTGTCATATGGGCTCCACATGAGGCGAAGTACTCAGTGATGTTGGAGCGAGTCCAGAAAAAATTCACACGCCACCTGTACAAAAAACTTTATGGAGTATACCCATTTTACCCTTTGATGTACCCTACTCTATTCGTACTGGGTATGGTTGGGTACAATCAACTCAGGGTACGACGGGAATTTGCACTGGTGTCGTACATCGTGAAACTGCTCCGAGGCATAGAGCACAACCCAAGAGTGCTGCAGCGGTTGCACTTGTACGTACCGGACCGTTATGTGTGGAGGCGACGCCCCCCGCCATTGCTGGTCGTACCATCAGCCAGGACCAACTTGCTGGCCCAGACCCCTCTGACTCGAGCAATTCGCACCATCAATCTTATTCAGGTCGAAATAGATGTATTTACATGTTGCTGGGGTGAATTCGCAAAAGTACTATTATATAGATTATGTTATTTAAACAATGATTTTTAGATATATTTTGTAGGTACTTTAATTTTAATTTTGGGCGTGTGACTTAGCTATCGCATTAGGATAATTCCTGTAATGATAGTTTTAAGGCATTTAAATAAATAAATAAAATAAAATAAAATAAAATGTTCTTCTTTTGAACATTATTAGGAAAATAGAAGTTATTTGGTCGACCTATGCAGAAAAATTTGAAAACGAAGAAAATTTACGATGGGAGAGCGAGCGAAGCGAGCGAATTTTCGCATTTCACGTTGATAAAATTATTTGGGGGCCTCCAACTACAAACTGCCTCTTGTTACTGAATATGTTTTGATCTTGTTTGAGATTTGATTAAAAAGTACCTACTACTCAAGATTTGGGGGGCCCGGGCCCCCAGGGACCGGGGGCCGAGGGGGATATAAACACGAATAATTAAACTTTTAATAACTTGCAAAAATCTTTCGGGGATTCCTCGCTAAAGAAACGCAACGCCAGCAAATGTTGCTAGACTAAAAAAAAATAAACGAATTTGGTATGCCAATTCGTTTTATGACGAGACGATTTTTTCACGGCTTTTAAGTAATGCATAAAGCTTCGAGGCGCGAGGCCCCTCAAACCGCCAGGCCGTAGGCGGTCGCCCACGTCGCCCACGCCTAACGTGCAACGTGCAAGGTGACTTGCACGTTAGGCGTGGTACAACATTGGTCAGGCAAGGGCCATAGTTCTACCATAGTTCAAGGTACCCAATCCACTATAGCCACCCATATACTTTGTTTCTATGTTCTGCAATAGTCCTGCACCAACCGGGGGTTGTCCTTAGGTGCAATTGCATAGTGCATATAGGGATAATCGTCGGCTGGTGCCTTCTGGTCATTTAAAATTTATTTATTTATTTATTTAAGATATACGTATACATCTTAACAGATTTAAATAAATCTAAGGCGTTGTACAGCAAAATTTAACAAAATAATACAATTATAAATAAAACAACATAACAAATAGAACACGAGAAATTAATAAAAAAACAAAGTAGAAGTTACATGCAATCAACAAAAACTAAACAGAAAATTATCTATTTATTGACTTATTTATCTTTCATTCATCATCTCACAGAATCTTAAACATTCACGACACACATCTATCCATCTCCCTGCAAATAAGTCACACTCCGGTGTTGATGTCAAAAGAGCATTAAGCATCGTAAGCGCCCGAACGAGGGGCGAGTTAGCTCGTGACACTGTGCGTGCTGAAGGTACGGCCAATAACGGGTGTCTTCGCGGCCTCAGTTGGTGTTTGGGCACAACAGGAATAAACAACCTCATCAGTTGAGACACAAGTGCTGGACAATCGGACTCACCGCGCATAATACGGCAAGCTGAGACAAGCAAGAAGTAGTTACGCCTCACTTCAAGAGAATTAAAATTTAGTACACCAAGTAAAAATTTTGTAGGGTAAAGAAAAGGGTAGTATCCTAAGAGTTTTTTGTACAGAAATCTAAGAAAGGCCTTTTGGACTTTCTCAAGAAGTAAGGCGTAAGTGGTCTCATGGGGATTCCAAATCACTGCGGCTGATTCTGGCTTACTCCTTACTAAGGCCATGTAAACTAGTTTAATGGCCAGTGGGTTGGTAAAGTCTCGCATGTTCCTAATAACAAAGCCTAGTTTCCGGGACGAATCAGCTGCAAGTGCCCTCATGTGTTCGTGAAAAGTAAGCTTCGTGTCAAATAGTACTCCGAGATCTTTGACAGAGTTCACACGAGCTATCGGTTCCTCTCCTAAGAAGTATTGAAAATGCTTGGGTTTATGTGTACGACTGAAAGACATAATACTGCATTTGTCAATGTTAAAAAGCAACTTGTTATCAACACTCCATTGAAAGACTGAGTTAATATCCTCTTGGAGTGTGTTAGAATTAATATATTGTAAACAGAGCTAGTTTAGTAAAACTCGCTAATATATGGTTGACTTTTATTTTCACCTTTTACAGAGTGACACACATGTTTTATATCATCAAAGTTACCTAGCAACCAAAGTTACAATAGACTAGAATGTATCCAGCATACAACTTCTTTAACACCCCCACTGTATGCCTATACATTTTTTAAAGTAGTCCTGCTTAACTCTAGGAAGTCCTTTTGTGAAGATATCGGCGGGCATCTCATCAGTCTTACAATATTTGATACAAATTTCATTTGCCTCGGCCAATTCCCTCACATAATGATATCTAATATTTATGTGCTTAGACCTCCTACCGACTGTTGGCACGTACACTAATTTTATAGCGCTTTGGCTGTCGCTGAACAGATCAATTGTATCATTCTGACCTGTCAGTTCATGGTAGAGACCTTTGGCACAAACTATCTCTTTCGCTGCTTCACAAATAGCGACATACTCTGCTTCAGCCGTACTGAGTGCGACGCAACGTTGCTTGCGGGTCTGCCAGGAAATCGCAGCACCGCCAAGGGCAAGCATATACCCTGTGAACGAATGTCCATCAGCGTTGGCACCCCAGTCCGCACCAGCATATGCAACCAGAGGATTGCCAGTCTTCTTGTAGACTAATTTGTGATCTACTGTACCCTTTAGGTACCTCAGCACTCTCTTGAGTGCTGCCATGTGAGCCGAATTCCAACAAGAATTAAACTGACTCAGGTAGCTCACTATGAATGTGATGTCAGGTCGCGTGCCACAGGACAGGAACATTAGTGAACCCACAATCTCCTGGTAGCTCATATCTCCAGTTGGATCGCCTTTCTTCAATCTGAGATTAGTCTCTGTGGGAGTCGCGACAACTTTGCAATCTTCCATTTTATACTTTCGGAGGACCTTCTTTATGAAGTTTCTTTGGTTGAGCTCCACTTCTCCCTTCCTTTGCGTGAGCTCCATGCCCAAGCAGTCCTTTGCCAATCCCAAGTCTTTAATTTTGAAGGCGTCCCCAATTTTCGCTTTCACGGCCTGAATCTCGTCAATGTCATGCCCAAAAATGTAGAAATCGTCTACGTATAAGGCAATTGCGAGAAATTTGCTTTTTACCTTCTTCAGGTATACGCATGGGTCATATTTTGACCTCGTGAACCCGATCTCAATTATGTGAGCGTGAACCTTCACGTTCCAACATCGTGCTGCCTGCTTCAGACCATATATGGCCTTCTTCAGCTTGCAAACCTTTCCTTCTTTCCCCCTCGTGATGAAGGCCTCTGGCTGTTCCATGTACAGGTCTTCAGCAAGGTCACCATTAAGGAAAGCGGTCGTGACATCGATATGATGCACTGTCAATCCAATTTCTGCCGATAGCGCCAGCAGTAGTCGGACCGACGACAGTTTAACCACTGGTGCAAAGGTTTCGGAGTAGTCCTCCCCCCACTTCTGGGAGTACCCTTTAGCCACCAGTCTTGCTTTGTGGCGCTGCACTGTCTCATCAACGCCAATCTTTAGCTTAAATAGCCACTTGCATTTGACCACGTTCGCTGCTCTTGGACGATCCACCAGCTCCCAGGTTCCGTTCTCGATGAGCGAGTCGTACTCTTGCCTCATCGCATCCAACCACAGGTCCTTATCTCCGCGGTCCATTGCATCCTGTACCGACACAGGATCGTGCACGCTGAGAAAATTATATTCAAAATCTTCCTGTCTATTTGGAACTCTGGTCCTTTGAGGGTATCGAGGCCCCTCTACAGCTGGTTCAGCTTCTCGTTCTTCGCTTATGTCACAATCCGAGATGGAATCCATTGAATCATGGAACTCCTCAGATTCGACTACAAGGTTTTCGGGTGTGGTGGACCCGGTTGCTGGAGCTGGTACGCTCTGGCTTGGAACTTCCTCCTCAGTTTCCATAGCCCCGGTAGTCCCTCCTGTAATGGGGACTACGAAAAATTCTTCAGGAACATCCACCACCGGCATCTTAGTTGGCGATTTATTTGGAGGTCCGAGAAAATCCACATTGTCCTTAGACTGATTTGGCAACCTCTCATCAAACACGGCATCCCGAGCAACAATAATCCGCCTTGGATTATTCTTAACATCAGCAAACTTAAACCCCTTTTGTTCCTCACTATAGCCAAGAAATATAAGTTCTCGTGTCTTGGGATCAAACTTTTTGAGGCTTCCATCCTTAATAAGAACCTGCGCCTTTGAACCAAACACTTTTAAGTGCGAAAGGTCCACCGCTTTTCCGGTCCACACCTGTTCAGGGACCTGTCGCGAAATAGCCATAGTGGGCGAGCGGTTTTTCAGATATATTGCTGTTAGAACTGCTTCACCCCAATATCTCTTATTGAGATTGCTTTCTGCTAGCATGCACCTCGCCTTTTCGACGATTGTCCGGATGGTTCTCTCCGCAACTCCATTTTGCTGTGGAGTGTGCGCTACAGTTCTCTGATGTTGAATTCCACGATTTTTCAGGTGATCCTGGAATTCCTTACTGGTGTACTCGCCACCATTGTCGCTCCTTAACTTTTTAATCTTTTGGCCCGTTTGATTTTCAACTAACGTCTGAAACTCACGAAATTTCCCGAAAACTTCTGATTTGCATTTCAGCAAATAGCCATAAACTTTCCTGCTATAGTCGTCCACGAATAGCAGTATGTATCTTTTGCCGCCCAATGACTCCACCTCAATGGGACCCGCAACGTCACTATGGACCAGCTCCAAAATCTTTGAAGCTCTATTGAATTTCCTTTTTGGAAATTTCGTCACGCATTGCTTGCCTTGACTGCATGGTACGCAGGGGTTCTTGCAGTTCCTAAGGCTATAACTAAGGCCCTTGACGATGTCCTTAAGTTTGCACATTTCAGATTGAGATAAGTGGCCCAATCTCCTATGCCACAACTCAAAGTCATCCTGACTTTCTCCTAAGAGAACCGTCGCCTTGTTATTCCCCGAACCTAAAACATAGAGTCCGTTTTGCTTGCGTGGCGCTGTAAACAGTATGTTCCCATCCACAGATACATTGCCATCGAAAACTCTGCAACGATTTTTGTCAAACACTACAACCTTGCCATTATCAGTGCACTTGCCAACAGACATCAAGTTGGTGACTAGTTCTGGAATCAACAACACATTATTCATTGTCAGTCCTAATGGACGACCCTTGTGACGTACGTCCAACTTCACAGTACCTTGCGAGGTCGATACTATTTTGTCATTATTTGCGCAAGTAACAGCTTTCGAACTGCTTGCTATAGGCGTTAAAATAGACTTATTTGATGTCATGTGTGATGTCGCGCCACTGTCTACCACCCAGCAATTATTCCCATTAGCGGCAAGTAAAGTAACAAAATCAGTAGAATCATCATCATTAATACTGCCTACAGCCGCTAAATTGCTCTCAGTCTTAACTTGTTTGGCTTTGAAGAGCTTACATTGCCATTTAAAGTGACCCTTCTTTTTACAAAAATGGCAAACTATTTTCTTACGAGCGCTACCGCTGCCACTACCACTTGCAACATTAGCTAACACCGTATCGTCCTTATCATCATTCACTTGCTGTCGGTGACTTTCACACAGAAGAGCCGCTATTACGTTCTCCGATGATAATTCCTTGCCAGAATGTTCCATGGCCATCACCAAAGGGTCGTAAGAATCCGTCAAACTAGCTAAGAGAATAACCGCGATTAATTCATCATTCAATGCAGCTTGGATTGCCTCCAGGGCTTGATGCGTAGCTTGCACTTCATTGACGTAGGCATCCATATTTAGGAAATTATCCAGTTTCAAAGAAAATAGCTTCCGCAGCAGACCTAATCTTCTAATTAGACCACAGTCAGCATACGCCTTTTTTAGAGCATTCCATGCTTGCCATGAGCTTTTGGCATTCTTGACAATGGTGATGCACTGTTCTGCGATTGACAGGCAAATCTTTGCCCTTGCCCTTTCGTCGCGTTTTCGGTCTTCAGGTTTGGTAGTAATGAAACTTTCGCTCACACAGTCCCAGAGCCCCGCATCTATTAATAACATTTCGATGCTGAAGGCCCAACTGCCATAATTATTTCGGCCTGTGAGCTTTTTGATCGCACTCGTCGAACTTTCCATCTTTATACCTAGTTGAATTTACTATATATAACTGCCCTACAAATTTAGCATTAACGAGGTACGGCCTGGGCCCATAACCTGTTAGAATTAATATATTGTAAACAGAGCTAGTTTAGTAAAACTCGCTAATATATGGTTGACTTTTATTTTCACTTTTTACAGAGTGACACACATGTTTTATATCATCAAAGTTACCTAGCAACCAAAGTTACAATAGACTAGAATGTATCCAGCATACAACTTCTTTAACAGAGTGTTGTTGAGTCAGCATCCTCCTCCACGCCATATATTAATTTAAGATCATCGGCATAAAGTAAGCACTTGGTATGTTTCAGAACCTTCTCAAGGTCATTCACCATAACTCCGAAAAATAGTGGTCCCAAAATCGTTCCTTGGCTTACCCCAGACCGAGTGTGATACGGTTCTGAGACAAAGCAACCATGCCTAACATATTGCTGACGATCCCGCATATAACTCGCAAAAAATTGGAGTAACTTTGGTGAGAAGCCAATGTTAGAGAGCTTGGCGAGCAAAATGTCATTATACACTCGATCAAAGGCTTTTTTGAAGTCGAAATAAACAACATCAACTTGTATGCCTTTGTCCAAGTGCTGGGATATGAGATCCACAAGCGTTAGAAGGTTTGTACTAACAGATCGGTCTAAAAATTGTCTAAGGGGCCTCTGCGACTTGGCTTCGGCCCCTCGTACGCCTTCCAAAGGTCCGGGACCCCAAGGTCCCGAGATAATATGTCAAAGGCAAAATACAATAATAAGTTATAATAAATGTTGGGAGTTGGGATTCTCCTCTGACCGGGGGCCCCTTCCGGCTGGGGGCCCGTGGCATTTTGCCGACTTGCCACCCTGTAGTTACGCCACTGCTTGTGCATTTGCTCTTGAAAAGCACCATTTGGTGAAGTGGAACTGATGATGAAGACCACTTAATGGCGTTCGGAACTACTCAATAATAAGTATTTCACGGGTGGCGATTCGATTATCAATTTATGCTCGTCCGTCACAATGTGAATGCTGAAGTGGAGCTGATGGTGACTTCACAATCAGCTCCAGTTCTCCTGGTTCTTACTAGGAGAACTCTTCAACAATTAACGTCCCAGCATCCGGAAAAACAATATTTTGTAAAAGATGATGAGCAGTTGACATTAGGCTATTGTAACTTAGATAAATTACAAACTAAAAAGTGATACGTAAATAAAAACATTTTTACAAAAAAAAAAAAACAACAGACTTAAAAAAAAAACTGCAAAGTGAAAAATAACTTTAATTTCGGAAGTCGGTGGCAAAAAAAGATTCAAAGACACCGACTTGAATGAGTGTAAGCCAAACGGTTTTCTGCAAAATGAAGTATAAGCTATCCGCAGCCAATGACGTATTATTGTCCGCAGCTATGCAAGATAACATTATGACATAAAAAGTTCTGCGATAAAGGGTCGACCCATCGTGCATAATAAACAGGAACAGAATAACATTTTTTTTTTAAGTTTAAATTCGCCGTGCAGTTAGGTAGGTACGCAAAAAAAAAAGAACCAACTTCAAAATAATACCCTCTGATTTTTCAATCATCATAGAGCAACGAGTCAACGAGACCCAGACCCTTACCCCAATGACAAAGCCCTTACCCCTTAAATAATATAGGTACATCTAGATCGAGCCACCGCGTGGCCGGTCATGAGATAGCAATATAATACTTTTTCTAGGTTATGTAGTATTAGAAATGAGGTTTAACGTAAGAAATCTTCCATATTTTGAACTGAAACCCATGTTTCATTCACATTCGCACAGTGCAAAAATTGTCCAAAAAAGTTAAATTAATCGACGCAAGATAAATTTTGTAACTGTGAAAGCACTTTGTTTGGCTAACGTTTGAAAGTTCGCCAAACAAAGATACGGCACTTTTGTCTCAATTTTCCTACTAATTTCGTATATGTGTCTCACTTCCACACTTTACACTGTAATCATGGCAACGTCTATTACCCAGACATTTTGACGAGTTTGATGTAGATAAATATACTGAACAGCTGATTTTTGTTTCGCTATTTCAGGTTTGGTCCCATAGTAAAAGTTGTTCATAATGATGAGTATAATGACCCCTTAAGAGGTTACTGGTGTTTTACAAATAACCCTGTATAGTGCTCTGTGCCCAGACCTACTGACACAGAAAAAAAGCTGATTATTACCTTAAGCTACTGACAGACGTGCTCATTACTAGCACGAAAGCATGCTTTTATTGAGCAAGTGCTCTAGTGTCCTTAGAGCATTTAAAGCTAGTGTCCGACCGAAACTGGTTTTTACGACCGAAACCGAAACCGAAACCGAATTTCGGCAACAGTCTCAGTTTCGGCCGAAACCGAAACCGAAACTTCCTCACAGGGATCATGTTTTGAGGGAAAAATAAAGAAAACGTTATTTATTTGTGCTTATATTTATATATAATTATGTATATATTATTATATTTATAGTTTGTAATAGGTATTATGTGTATCTTTATATTTAAATAAATATTTATTCCTTAATTTTTCGAAATTGCACCTGCCACTGCTTGTCTCTGCATCACCCAAAGGTTGACTGGTAGAAAATGCCTATGGCATTAAGTCCGCCTCTGTACATTTGTGCTTGAAATGTTAAAATAAAAAATAAATAAAAATTATCAGTCGTTTTATTTTTAGGGTTCCGTACCAAAATGGTAAAAAGGAATACCCTTGTGGTGCGACTCAGTCTGTCTGTCGCAGCTGGACATCTCAAGAACTACTAATGCTATCAACTAGAATATGGAACAGTTTTAGATGACGTTTGCCCAACTATTTTGCAAATAATAAAGAATTTTTTTTTGCAACAGGGACCGAAACTACTATATCATATGGGGTATCATATAAAAGAGCGCTGTTTACACACTCTCTAACTTTTTTTTTTTAAGCCGCATAGTTTTCGACTTTTGATGAAAAATGTAAAAAAAATACCGTTCCCCCCTTATCTCCGAAGTTTGCAAAGAGAAAAATTTGTAAATTATTCTATGTGATAGAAGTTTATGTAAAGATTACAGGAAAATAAAACGATGTTTCTAAATAGCACACTTTTTCAGAAATCGGAACGGAACCCTCGGTGTGCGAGTCTGACTCGCTCTTGACCGGTTTTTTAATCTTTAAATCACATAGCTATGCAGTCTTCGACATTTTCACTGATTGATAATCAACATAACAACCCCTCATTTAAGAAAAAAAAAATTGCGCCTTAAAAATACATATATGTGAGGTGTTTATTGGAGTAGGTACTACCTCAAAAAAGTAGAATCTACCTAGCGAGAACTCCGAATGCAGTTTCGGTTTTGGTCGTAGTTTCAGCAGGTTTGCCGCCGAAACCGAAACTAAGCCGAAACCCGTTTTTTTGCCAAAACTCGACCGAAACCGAAACCGAAACCGAACTTTCGGTCGGACACTAAAGTGCTCATTAGTAGCATGTGTGACTACTGACTAGTAATGAGCATGCTTATTTCTAGTATGTTTTCGAGTAAGCATGCTTTTTATGAGCATGTGTGTCAGTACCTACCTTTATAATTAAGACTAGAATCGAATCTAGAATCACAATCACTATGATGAAAAAAAGTACGACATCGACAGTACCTTGATAATTCCACGATTCCATGCTATGAAAAAATTACAAAATGATATGATTGTCAGATTATCGTCAACAATGTCAAAGTCGGCTCGGCTGTCAGTGTCAACCAACTGACAACTCGCCTAAATAGACGGACGGCGACAAAAATACAAAATTAGTGAAACTGAAAATACAAAAATTACTAAAATTGGGCAAATATTATTTTGAAAAATGGCTGGAATGGCAGCTTCAAACGCAGCCCCTATTACGGCTACCGACAGTTTATCGCAAGCGTTAAAGGCTAACATAATTCCGAATCAAGAGTACCTACTACAGGCAGGTTACTCAATCTATATTTTTTCGATATTCACTGATATTTGGATTGTTTGTATTTTTATTGTAATGTTACGTTTAGGGCTCCGTGCTGGATTCGGCTGTAGAGGTTTTACTTCATCGCCTGCGTGGATTGTGTGATAATGTCGACGCTGGACCGGAGACCTTTGATGATCAAGAAGTTTGCTTTAGTTTGCGAGATCCCAACCAACAGGTAAAGTTAATTCAATATAAATATAATTATTAACATAAATAGCTGCTTCTTTATGTAAATCACATAAGATTGTCTTTACAAATGGTTTAGAATAAGTAGGAAGCTAATAAAACATTATATATTTATTGTTTAAATTTTCAGGCTGCGCCATTGATGCTGCGGGTTAGAAAAGCTCTTGACTACCGTGACATGCCATTCCAGCTCCGGTACATTGGTCAGCCAGATCTCGGAGATAAAAACAGGCCCACAGTGGTTCGATCAAGTCTTGATATTGCTTGCAGTGGAATGCTCATTGACTTCCTGAATGAACTGGGCTGCAGAATTGAATTTGAATATAGTGTGAAAGGTAATTTTTCATAAAATATTTTATAAATGATAAATGATTTATTTTCTGTAAGTAGGTTTGAAACACTTTTACACGTCAAACATATTTTTTTTTAAACTATATGAGTTCGACGTTTCCTATCTGACTACTGAGAAGAAACGCCGAAACTAACTCAGAGGTCACAGTCTCTTTTAAAGTCCAGACATAATTTTGGTCAGATCATGTGAAGACCATGTAGATTGCAGTCTGAAATGGTCTTTTGATGAAAGAACCACACAGATTGAGTGGACCTGTCCAGTCAGTGCACGTGTTATATTTGATGATTATTTTTATAATTTTTAGCACTATATTTTTAAATGTTAAGTGAAATTGACATTACCTTGGAACCAATATAGAAGTATCTAATTTGACTAGTTATTGTGTTTATAAAATATACGACTCTTATCTTGTAAATATCGTATAGATGTTATTGTTGTAAATAATTACGTAATATTTAATGGTACTTGTATTATATTTTAGAATTTATATTGCTATTTTAATATAATAGGTTGTTTTAAACAATTGGTACAATACTGTCAGTTGACGTTTGATGGAAAGAGGGGATAGTAGGATATAAAAAGGATTGTAATGACATTATCGGGGCAGTTGCTCGGTGGATGTTCAAGTGGTTAGTGCTAGTGCCGGTGTGATGTGAAATATACGTACCAGGTGTCACGTAAGTTATTGTTATTATGTTGCTATTATTCTGAACTGTTTGAGATAACTATAATTTATGGAAATATAAGAAATATGTTGATAGAATACTTAAATACTGTTTCCGTGGAGTTTCTTGTTCGTTCTTCTCCACGAAGACCTAGTTTTGCGAACGGACAATAGCTTTCTCATTAAAGATGAATAATTATTGACAAGTCTAACTGAAATATAAATATCTAGACTTGTCTTTCTGTGCTTTTATTTATGAAATCCTTCCGTGACACACCAGATTCATAGAACACAGTAAAACACAGTAAACAATAATACTTTAATACACAGTAAATAAAATAACTAATAACCATCCTGACATTTAAGACTTGCTATTTGTGTAGTATCTATATACACACTGATAGATACTTATAGTTATATATATTATATCAAATCTAACACACGCATTTGTCAGTAATCGTACAGCTCAACTCAAAACTTCAGGAGCTTAACGATTCGACGAACAATACCAAAGAAAAGACATTTGGGTAGGCCGCATAAATTACTCAAACTGTCAGACTATAACTAAAACTGAGAAAAGGATAAAATAAAAAAACAATGATCCACGTAGTCTTCACATTCACAATAATTAAAAATAGTAAGTATAAGTAATACTTTACAAAGTAAATATTCATGTCATTGTATAGAATATGTAAAAGGTATTTATATCAACATTAATAGTGTAAATTTATTGGAGCAGCTCAATCCCAAGCCTTTTTGTCCTCAATATAGTCTTTGACAGTATAAAAGGCTTTCTGACAAAGTTTCCGCTTTATACAATTTTTGAACATGGCTAAAAAAAGCAAGCACTTAAGCATAATGTTGCCCTGAGGAAAGAGTTCTGTTAATTCATAGATATTTACTTTTATCTTCTATTTGAAAACATTGGAATTGTCAATGTTTCCTTCACATCAGTCAGATAGATAAATATTAGAGAGAGTTCTAGACTAGATAATGCAGGTAGGACACCTGTATGCAATTAATTGTAGTTGATAAAATAATTGCGTATGCAAGTTGGAATATAATACCATTAGTAACATGCACTGTTTTAACTCAAATGGGTAATACATACAAAGTTGATGATGAGATGCTGCTCATAATTTATGCCCAATACAAAAAAAAAATTAGTTAAAACTGTATAAATATAAATTAGGGTTGCCATTCCCAAATTTTGAAAACGAGGATTAGAAGGTGAAAATACCAGGACATTATGGATTAAAAACAGGATGCAGTATAAGAGCTGCAGTAGTTAATAGCAACACGCAATGATAACAGGGTCAATGAAACTCAATTTTGTACTTATATACTGCACTAACGGACCCAACAGACATTGTCCTGTCTGAACGATCCTAGAACCCAACTGCAGCGTCACTACCTGGGTCAAATTGTGTTTTCAAACCATCCAGGAACCCATCCAAATATACACACAATATTTAATCTAAATCGGTCTAGCCGTTGTTATAATACATACCAAGTTCTATCCGTGTTTTTAAAGTATCCTATGTCCGTCTCCTGGTCCTAAGCTATTTCCCCACCAATTTTCAGCCAAATCGGTTCAGTCGTTCTTGAGTTATAAATTGTGTAACTAACACAACTTTCTTTTATAATATAGATTTTAACAATTTTTAATGAAAATAACTTCATTTAAAATGTAAAAGATCTATTAAGAAATATGTATAATTAGTAGGTATGTCCGGCAGATAAACATAAGGTTGAAGGCAGTAGCGCGTGAAATTTAAAATACAGGACTATACTACGATGCTTTAAAAACCTAGGATGCTACCTAAAAACTATCCAGGACACCCCAAAATAAGCCACTGTTGTACACATGTTAGAATCCCTACAGTGTAACAGGATCATCCTATAATTATTTCCTAAATAATGGATATCAATTGGTTTTTCATTATTTACTTTCCAATTTCACAGGTTATATGTTCAGAAAAGGACGAATGAAGATTACAGTTGCAAAAGTTTTCAAGATATCCCAGGGGTCAATGCCCCCAGAGCCTATATCTCAGAGTTATCTAGTGGAATTATCTGTAAGTAACAGTTTTTTCTCAGTTGTAAGTATAACATGACAGATAATTCCAGTGATTCTGCAGCTGCAACTCAAATGGTTTGAGGGCCATTGAGATAATCTTTAGGGTTCCGTACCCGAAAGGGCTGTATTACATGAACGGTAATATGTAGACAATTGAAATTTTCACATTTTGTGTATTTCTATTACGGCTCTAACAACAAATCATAAAAATAAAAAAACCGGTCAAGAGCGAGTCGGACTCGCGCACCGAGGGTTCCGTAACGATTTCTGAAAAAGTAAGATTTAGAGACATTGTTTTATTTTTCCCGTAATCTTTACATAAACTTCTATCACATAGAATAATTTCACATTTTTCTCTTTGCAAACTTCGGAGGTAAGGGGGGAGGGGGAACGGTATTTTTTTTTACATTTTTCATCAGAAGTCGAAAACTATGCGGCCTAAAAAAAAGAAAAAAAATGTTTGAGAATGTGCAAACAGCGCTCTTTCATATGATACCCCACATGCCCTAGTAGCCCCACTTTGATTTTTTAAGACCCCCTTTCAGTACCTGTTGCAAAAAAAATATAAATATTTTAATTTCTTTCTTATTTGCAAAATAGTTGGGTCAACGTCATCTAAAACTATTCTAAATTTCAAGTTGATGGCATTAGTAGTTCTTGATATATCCAGCTGTGACAGACAGACAGACTGAGTGACACCATAAGGGTTCCTTTTATACCATTTTGGTACGGAACCCTAATGAAGTTAAAAATTAAAGGGTAATAAATAAATGAACTTTTCATTTTGAAAAAAAATTCTTACCCTATCATGTAGGGTGTCATTGTCTAGAACTCATCGAGTAGAGTACACACGGCTACACATCAAGCTATATATTTCCAGTTTACACTGACCTCTCATTGTAAGGAAATCCTATACAATGCGAGATCAGCTTATACTGGAAATGTATAGCTTGATCTGTAGCCGTGCGTACAAATATATTTTTTATCTTTAAAAATGAAGAAGTAAGGGGCCGTAAAAGTTGTCAATTTTAGACCATTTTTGTACAAGCTTTATCGCAACAATCAAACAAGTTAGAAATTTTAAACTTCTGTATAATATCATAAACTGTATTTAATCAACAAAATTATAATAAAATATGGGCGATTTTCTGCAACTGCAAAAAATAACCTTGTAATTCACAGTATCATTATGAAATACAAAGTTATCTTTGCGATATTATATGTATTTTTATATCGCTTCTCTTGTGTCTTTTACGAAAGTATTGTTAAATCTTGTACGATATGGTGCGGAACCCTTCGTGTGCGAGTCCGACTCGCACTTGACCGGTTTTTGTTAATAGATGTCTTGAATAAGGATTAAAACCTATTAAACTTTTACCCTCTTACAAATAAAACACGGAATAAAGTGATATCAGGGATAACAAAGGAATAACCATACATTTTCATAGGTTTAAATTTGGAATAACTTTATTCTGTGTTTATTTGTCAGAGGGTTAAGATTTAAGTGTGTGCCCAGGAGTACGCACGGCTACAGATCAAGCTATACATTTCCAGTATAAGCTGATCTCGCATTGGATTTCCTTACGATGAGAGGTCAGTGTAAACTGGAAATGTATACCTTGATGTGTAGCCATGTGTACACAATTACTATACACGTGTAGCCATGTGTACACAATTACTATACACATCACGCATCTTTCAGTTGTTTCTTTTATGCATGCTGAAAGTGGATATTCATTTTAAATCAGAGTGTTGTCCATCATACTTTTTTACCAGCATCCAATATTTGTAAACAGAATACTTACAAATAACTTTTATTTATTTAACATTCAGGTGCTTGCGCCGCAAGGTCAGGATATGATAGCAGAGGACATGCGCGCGTTCGCCGACCAGCTGCGCCCTCTCGTGCAACTGGACAAGATCGACTACAAGCGGCTCGGGCACATGGCCGGCACATAACCCATGTTTCTCGCTCCGACTGCCCTCACACTGGCCGACGCGTCGTCGTGGACACAAATGTAGGTTAGTGTGAAGACAGCCTTTGTTGTGAAAACAAGTGCTAGCTCCTTAATAGAAATGGACTTTTACTTTATTAAGCATTGTTATATAAAACTGTAAAAAGGCCATGTGTGCAGAATAACTTACTCATGGTTTTTTTTTTAACTAATGATAATAGTATTGCGGTACCTGAATAAGTTAACTGCACACTTAATGTCTAAACATATAATACTTATTATATCTAATTATTTGATAATAATTAGGATCCGATGTACACAGTAACACTTAATTTTTATTGAGTGATAATAATAAATAAATTCAATTACTTATCTGTTTGTTTAAACAATAAGTACTGTTACATTATTATTAATAACTCAGTGGTGTCTGGTATATGTGTTAACAGTCTATCCTTTGGAAGAAGCGCTCGCCGGCCTCTACCACGAAACCGCTCGCTCGGCTCGCGCGGTTGTTCACGATTCTAACCTAACCTACCCCATTTGGTCGGGGTGCCCGTCTTAGTTACTGCGACCAATTCGGCTCGTGTGTGGTTGGTCACAGTTCCAACGTAACCTATAATTTTATATCATTCAGACCACTAGTTGAACGGCGCTGTTTATTTAAAAGGCTAGGCTGTTAACTGAAAGGCTAATTAAGTATGTGGTCTTTGGTATATTATGTCGCGGCCAACTATGATAGTTTACTAAACACAAGATATTTTAATAATTAGTTAAGTCAAACCGATGCGCGATATTCTTATCAGACTAAATTACCTACCTAACATTAAGTTCGGATATTTGTGTATATATACAACGTGTAACGTTAAATGCGCAAAACCTCTTAAGGGGTCATTGTACTCATCATTGTGAACAACTTTTACTATGGGACCAAACCTGAAATCGCGAAAAAAAATCAGCTGTTCAGTACATTTATGTTCGCCTATTTCGTCAAAATGTACTGAACGGCTGTTTTTTTTTTCGCGATTTCAGGTTTGGTCCCATAGTAAAAGTTGTTCATAATGATGAGTACAATGACCTCTTAAGAGGTTTTGCGCATTTAACGTTACACGTTGTATACTTAACTGATTTGCCTTTTCGTACAGAATATAATAAGTGTGATACTGATGACAGATTGGTATTCGTCTAGGAGTACCTACTAGGTTTAATTTTATGTAATATCACTGAAAATAAAATACTTTGTCATACTAAAAATCTGGGTTCTTCTTTGAATGTTTCACTATGATATGATCCTCTCCGTAGTCCTCATCTTCATGTTTGTATCCGTGAACGTAAGCGAAGTTTCCGAAGAACAGGCACTTGTCGTAATTCATTGGGGAAAATTCTGAAAAATATACGTATACCAGAAAGGTTTAGGTGGTGAAATAAAGGTAAACAATCTTGACGTGACTTTTTACCCAAATTTGTATTAAACAAATAAACTACTGTTTAAACTAATGGTTCACTTGATTTAGTAACCATTATTGTGGTATTTACAAGAGGAGCTCGTGGCTAAGTAATAACAGCCGCACGGGTCGATCCGTCAGGTTAAGCTACGCTTGCCGGGGTTGGTCAGTGGATGGGTGACCATCTTTACATATCGAGATTCCTCCGTGCCTCGGAAAGCACGTTAAGCCGTTGGTCCCGGCTGTTATTCGTGGATCTTTGACAGTCGTTACGGGTCGTCAGAAGCCCGAAAGTCTGACAACCAGTCTTACCAAGGGGTATCGTATTACCCAGTTACTGGGTTGTGGAGGTCAGATAGGCAGTCGCTCCATGTAAAATACTGGTATTCAGCTGCATCCGGTTAGACTGGAAGCCGACCCCAACATAGTTGGGAAAAGGCTAGGCAGATTGATTGTGGTATTTACAATGGTTTTTAGTTGCATTTTATTTTTAAACTGAAGTTTAAAAAAAAAATGATAAAAGACACATCAAGATTGTTTACGATTATTAAACTAATGGTTCACTTGATTTAGTAACCATTATTGTGGTATTTACAATGGTTTTTAGTTGCATTTTATTTTTAAACTGAAGTTTTAAAAAAAAATGATAAAAGACACATCAAGATTGTTTACGATTATTTCACTACCTAAGCCTTTCTGGTATAGGTAAAATTATACTAGTAGTAATTGACTTTATTAGAGTGTAGGTATATTAGTTACTAGATGCAGATGTCCCCGACGTTTTTAGTACAAACATCCCGAATGAAAAGAAATCTATATTCATAAAGATTGCAGTGGCGTAACTAGTATTCCACGGGCCTCGAACGGTGTAGTTACTAACTACACCGTTCGAGGCCCGTGGCAAATTCATCGTATGCCTTCCCCCCCCCCCCCAACACCCCGAAATTTTAATACAATTTTTTACTTGTGTATGCAACTAAGTAGAGGTAACTTAAATAAATTATAGACAAAACATTTTTTTTTACTAAATGTGTAATATAAATGTTGGGAGTTGGGATTCTCCTCTGACCGGACCCGGAGGCTCCTTCCGGCTGGGGGCCCGTGGCATTTTGCCGACTTGCCACCCTGTAGTTACGCCACTGAAAGATTGGTAAGTAGATAAGTGGCGAAGGCTTGAAAAGGTAACAGATAGACGGACAGAGTTACTTTCGCATTTATATCTAGTATTAGTTGGACTGGATGTAGATTAAGGGCGGGTTGTTTCACGTCCACTTAACGCACGAGTACCCAGTGGCGTAACTATATCGTTCGAGGCCCGTGGCAAATTCATCAGTTTTTTTACTAAATGTGTAATAATAAATGTTGGGAGTTGGGATTCTCCTCTGACCGGGGGCCCCTTTCGGCTGGGGGCCCGTGGCATTTTGTCGACTTGCTACCCTGTAGTTACGCCACTGCGAGTACCTATACTTCAAAAATGGCGCTAACTGTCGTCAAACCAAAAAAAGCGCAATTGGTTTTTTTGCAGTGTTTCGCTTTGTATTTAACGAACGTTAAACATCTTACGTTCGTCATTATTTGACGTAAGTACGTATGTTACGTTAACCAACTGCACCGTTTGAAACAACCGGCCCTAAGCAACGTGCAAGTCAAGCACCGCTCGTGGTACCCAACGCGGTGCCTTTGTGTTGCGCACGATTCGCGTCACATGTTGCGCCTGTTTGTAGGAGCCTTAAACCATTTGTTCGCCTCTTTGCCAGCCTTGCGATATAAAAGGATGTTTGCAGTCAGGGGCGTAGGTCCCCGAGCTACAGCCCCCCACGTATATAAGCAAAAATTCGTAAAATATTATCCAAACCTCAAACTGTTACTGATAAAGTGCTAAGAGACCCGTAATGATTGAATACCTAATTTTAAATGGTCGAAATTTTTTTATGAGTACGAATACAAAGGCTTTAAGCTACATCATAAGCATTAATCAGCCTATAATGTTCCCAATGCTGCTGGGACACAACCCTGCTCTCGGTGGAGGGAATGGGCCGTAAACAACCACGCGGGCCCAGTGCGGGTTGGTAGATGTCGATGTAAGCTACAGGCGCGGTCCAATTCTCAAGTTCTTGCATTCATTTAAGTATGAAATCACACAGAAAACAAGCTATCCGAAGCCGGATGCTCCAATATTCGAGCTTGCTTAGCTCGCTCTGCCATCCATTTTCTTAAGATGACCATAACAGCGTCAGGATACTCCAATTTTCTAGCTCACTTCGCTCGCTCTTTCTCTTAGTAAAATTACTATGAAAACATAAACCGATTCCTAAGTGCTCCAATTACCGAGCTCGCTTCGCTCGCTCATCAATGACGTAATTTTCTTTAGATCTATGTCTCTAATGCCGGGGCCACACTATGCGGACATCGTCGTTGATTATCGCGTTGAAGGGTGATAACCGTAGGTGTAGCCACCACTACGGCGATAATTTGACAACGGCATTCACATTGCCGATTGACGAGGGGTTTGAATTCAATGAGCATTGTCGTTGACCGTTCAAATGTGGCCACTCAATTCATCGCGTTAAACAACGGAACAATTACCGCGATGTTTAAAGCGTTTCTGGGCATTGACGTTGACGATAGTGTGGCCCCGGCATTAAAGAGTTCTTTAGACTGTGTGATGGATGTTAGAGAGATCTACGAGTGACGTCTCTAGTGGTCACCCCGTGCCAGGGTCTTACTAATCGTTCTTGAAACACCCCCACCGGGGGGGTGGGTCATTCACACCAATAACACCCACTGACCATTCATTAAGCATGACATATTGTGGCAAATACAATACCACCTTAGACTAATGAACTTCAAATCGTGCCCGACATCAGTCATTGTTTATCAACCATTATTTTAGCAGTAGTGATTGACAAGTGAACTAAAATGTATGATTACGTATAAATCATGACTGTAGCAAGGTAGTAATACGCAAACCCGCAAATCATGGAAACGCTAATAATATGCTTGAGAAACAAACCGGTGCCTTCTATGCAGTTGTACAAGTCCATTACGCAGTGATTGTCGAATATATGCGTGGCGTTAGATGTGAAGTCGAACGCACAAATCTTTTGGAAATACGTGGGACAGACGCCGCACCTGTGGCATGTAATAATTGTTTATTAATTCAAGTTAATAGTCGTTACAAACTTCAATATTAAACTTTGTTATTGACCTGACAAAACAGTAGAATCGATCATCCATTAACTGCGCTTTCCGCTTAGGTACTAAACCAAATTATGTATAGGTATAGGTAACATAACTATAGTGAATATGTTCCTGCATACATAAGTTCGTACCCCGTATCTTGGGAAATACACTACTCAACGAAGTCAAGGGTATTCTCATAGTAATTATTTTAATTTTAACATTTTTTATGTAACATATTTTATATAAATAGAAGCGTAAGCACCTATATCATATTTTGATACATATTTTAATTGTTTGTTTAATTATAAGGGTTGTTAGTGAAGAAATAAAAAATAATTAAGAACATTTTTTAAAAAATAATTAACAACAAGAAAAAATTTAAAAAACACATTTTGCAAATTAAAAAAAATTATCGCCCAGATAACATTAAATAAAAAAAAACATTTCTAGCAACTTTTTAATAATCTGTTGGACCTCACAAGACATTAGCGTCGGCTCTACATCGGCGTGGCATGCTGAGTATCAGGTTGTCTATTTTCACCTATGGAATTAGTAGAATATCGCTCCAGACTCTGGAATAGCTCAGTTCTTCTTCCGTGTTCAAATACGCTATTCGCAAATCCCTCGCATGCTCTATGGGATTGAGATCAGCGGACTGAGCAGGCCAGGCCAGTCTAATAGCGTGATATAGTTCTCCCAGAGCACATTCATCACTAGCCTGGCTATGTGTGCACGCGCATTATCTTGCATAAACATGAAATCTTAGCTTTACTGCTGTCGATGAGGAATGACCATAGGTTGCATAATCTTACAGTATTGTTCCGCATTTAAATTGCTTTTCAAAACGATGTCCGTTCTTCCACCCAAGCGAATTCCAGCCAGCCAGCCCACACCATAATCGGTCCGCCCTGGTATGGATGAACTTCCTGAGGATTCTGGAGTCGACTCTGGCGACCAGGAACTCGCCAAACACGCACTCTTCTTGAATCGGGATGAAAAAAGCGCGACTCATCATAAAAAAAGTAAGTTTAAAAACTAAAACCCGACTACTGAAAAATCTCGCTCTAAAAAGTACGAAACAAAAAAATATTCTCATCTGAAATTAGAAAAAGACAGACAAATTAAAAATCCAGAGTCACGTGTAAGGGTGTTATAAATCAAACAGATTACGTGTGAATCCGGATTTTTAATTTGTCTGTCTTTTTCTAATTTCAGATGAGAATATTTTCTTGTCTCGTACTTTTTAGAGCGAGATTTTTCAGTAGTCGGGTTTTAGTTTTTCAACTTACTTTTTATTTCAATTATTTTGGGGTTCCTTATAATTTCGTGGTAAAGTATTTTTAGAGCCACTTAACATTTTTACAGAAGAATAAGTAATTATTATTATAATGTATTTTGGTAGGTTTGGAGAGAAAATATGTTTGGGTCACCATTAGAGGCGTGATTCTAAAAATTATCGGGTGCATGCAAGCAAAGTCACGAGCAATAGCTAACAATATATATATTTTTGAAATGTGCTAATTAAACCCTTTCATTTGATAGCCAACACGACATCATTAAAAAATATATTTTTTTTACTTCATGACTTTATGTCCTCTAGAGGGCGCCATATTCAATTTAGTGTAACATCACATCACAGCATATAACCAGCGGAGAATCAAGACTCTTCCAACGATACCTCATTTGTCAAATTATGATAAGTAGTTTAGAATTTATGAGGGAACAGATGAACATACATACATACATACCGGTCAAAATCATAACCCTCCTTTTTGCTACGCTGTAGTCGGGTAAAAAGAACACGAGCCCACTGAGTGTCGGTCCAGTGCAAATGTGCATTGGCCCACAATAGTAGACGCCCTCGATGTCCGCGTCGAAGAGCTGGAACTCGTAAGTGGTCTGCGAGCGTGAAGATTAAAATCTTCTCCAGGTGGTTTGGTCACTGATGACAACTTGGTGCTGAGACTGGAGTCTTCCTACCAGCTGGAGAGACGTAATGCTGCATTTTGCAGAAAACGGTCTTACGTCTGAGTAGTAACCCTGTATCTTCCTCGGTGACGTTCAGCAACATCTGCTGTAGCCCTGTAACGCGCCCATAATCAGCAAACTACGCTTGGCTGTGTGTTGACAGCGTCGGCAGTTTCACGTTGACTGCGCCCTGCTTCCAGGATACTCACAGCCCTCAGCATCTCTTCCCGCCGTGACATAATTGTAGGTACATAACGCTCCAGAGTCACAAAAGTTCCAAAAAAGCAGCGAAAATAATTTTCTTTTGCCAGTAATAATAAAGTTATTACTAATCTATGGTTATTACGTTTCAAAACGCCGCCGCCGCGCCGTACGCTTCGATCAAGTGAAGTTTTCCCTCCTTATTCCAAAATGCTTTTGCTTCATTTCGAACAATTATTTACTTAATGCACATTCAAACAAAACTTACAAAAGTACCTACCTATTCTGTAGAGTTTTCTTAAATCAGCTAATACAGTTGGCAATTGGCATGTTCCATATAAACTTTGTTGAGTAGGTACTTAGTGTATAATTGACCGTAACGATATTATTACAGTAATACAACCTGTGGCCATCTGGTGCAGGTTCCCTTTTAAAAAGTAGTGGTTTTACGGGTCCATAGTCCTGGGCTTCAACTGCATCTGCATCAACAATTAAAAGCACATAAGTGTAAGTAAGGTATAATCCTTCAGTTTGCTGAATGCTGATAAAACAGTGATATTTTACACTTACTAAAAACAAAGAAAAGTAACCACAAATCCAATCTGACATCCATATTTTTCTTGTAAAAAGAAATTGTTCAATGTAGTTTCTGACTTTCTTATCATTTAATGAAATGCTCAAAGGAAAATTATAAAATCAAAATAATTAAATTTACAATGGACGACGAAGTGAATGTTTTTTGTTTTCTTTTTCCAATCTTTAAGTGTAGTCGAAGTCACAGATGTGCAGAGAGAATTTAAAATTTAAATACACAGCTACCTGTCCGAGTTACGTATTATGTAACATTAAGAACAGGTCCGTTGAAGAGTTAGACGACGACGTTGATTTTCTAAGCCATAATATACATGTGTAACGGCTGTCTGTACCTAAGAAATGTAGGTAGTGATGTGGTGACTTGCGAGCGAGTGGCGACGAACGTGAGCGGTATCACGATGCCGCTGATGACTCACTCTACCAGCTTGCTGCGTCGCGGATCATTATTATAATGAGATGCACACCCCCTGACCTCAAGGTATAGATAAGACGTGCCAACTTGCCAAGTCCTTTAATTACTATTTCTGTTACTGACTTATGTTTTTGTATTGACCAGATAGTGGGAACAGCCGGCTTACAACGCGAACGTGATTACTTCATGTTAGGTAAACGGTGGCTGATCCACCAGCTTTTATAGGTTGATTTTGTTGTTTGGAAAATACGTACTTATTAAACTTGTTGTTTATCTTGGAGGCTACATTAGTTTATTGTGTGCTATTTGCAGTCTATTGTTCTGTAGTGTTCCGTTTAGAACCGTAAGGTGAATTCAAATAACAAGTAAACCCAACGATTCCTGTCAACATTGATTGGACATCCTTTACGCACGAATCACGATTACTCATTATTATGCATCATGCGTAGACACTTATGAACATAGCAAAGGCGCGTAGGCCGATCGGTTGCGTGGGTAGCATGACAGGTAGGTGCTGCGGGGAGCGGGCGGAGAGGACGCGGGGGGGGGGGTCGGTGCTGTCCGCACCAGACTCGCTGGCGCTCGCAACCGTGCCGGTTTACCTTGACGCTCACCCAAGCTGGAGGGCCCTTAAATACTGATACTTAGGTAGGTAGGTACCTACTTCAGATTAGGTACTGCGTTCCAAACTGTTGTTTTGCCTGATTTTTGCACTCAGTTGTGAAAATGATTGTGTGATTGTGCATATAGTAGGTAGGTACTTACCTATGCTGTTTCCTGACGAAGAAGCAACGCAAGTAGCAATATTATTGATAAGTTCGCATCATGATAACGGACTAATGATTATGATGAATGGACTAACGAGGCTTGCAAATAAAAATGTATCCTACTTATCATCCAAAGTCTAACAGAATTACCTGATCTACAACTTTTTTGTGCATGTAGGTTGGCATGGTGATTATAACGGGTCAGTTTAGTCAGAGCAGATTATAGAGTAGTCGTACCTACTTTAATCCCGAACTCCGAACTATTGATATGTTGCGAGGACAAGCAATACCTAGGTACTTATTGTAAAAAATGCAAATTATATCACACGGTCAAACAAGAATCTGTGGTGGTGGGTAAAGTAGTTTGCAATAGCAATTACAGAAAATGATGACGAAAAATGGGTGAAATTGCAATACTTACGTCAATCATTAATTCATTAGTCATAAAAGTACGTAGCGTACTACTTATTAGGTAGGTAATTCTTTTTAACAATAATAATATAATTACCTACTGTGTTGGTGAATGAATAAAAACAAAGCGTAGGTCGTCACGTGGTGTCCGCGTCACTTGAATCACAAGACTAAAAAACCGAGTTGTACTTACCTACCTATATTCTTGTGCTTGAAGGGCTGGCTGAAGGGAATGGGCGCAGTTTCCATGGTGGGTACGTTGTGGGTAGCTTGGCAACTTGCCGCTACTTATTTCTACCTACAGATAACATTGTTTAATATTATTCTAATATTGATATAGGTTCCTAGCCTACTTACTCGGACACCTACTTCATTCAGAGGAAACTGTATTAACAGTGTCAGCTCAATGTGCCTTTCAATAACTACCTAAATATGTATAGCTGTTTTCTACTACAAATTGTTGTATATCGCATATCTTGCTTGTAAGGTATTTTCGTCTAGGTGGGTTCTACGTTGTTTAAGAGGGGTTGCGCTAAAGTAGCCCCCAAAAGACCTGTACCTAAATTGCAAAAAAACGCAAGAAACTTTGAATTTCGTGCGCGCTCCGGGCGCTTTCGCCTTCAACAGTTTATGTAAAATAGGTAAGTATTTACGTCGTATACGTTAAAAACCGTTCCAGGCTCTACAAACTTTGAAGCTACGGCGGCGTACAGCTACGCCAATTCGAGGCCTACGTGCTACGAAAAAGCCCGTCCTAGACTTTTGATGTCTCTTAACTAGGTTAGGTATTGCCAATTTGCCACTGATACGTGAAGATTATTCCTGCTTATTGTATATAATAGGTACTAGTTTTCTATTACCTTCCACTAGAAGAAGATAAATTAGAAGGTTAGATGGCTGTATAATTATTGATTACAGCTGCATGTGGCTGGAACGAAACTGGCTCCAATCCAACATAGGAAATTGGGAAAGTTATGATAACCGCAAGGGGCATACCTACAGCTCATTGTTTTAGCCTCCTCAACTGGTGTGACATGACATTCTACTCCCTGGGGCTAGCAAGGCAAAACGTCGCGACACACACATTTAAACGACACACTTCTATCTACATTTCATCAAATTGGAAATTGTAATGAAGTAGTCATTAGAGGCACCTGATTAAAATTAACAATTTAAACGTTGTTGTTGCTTGTTTATTATTTATTTATTACTAGCAACCCAAATACCTTGCTGGATTATCCCACAGTCTCTCGGCTCCATTCCGACGACGAATAGATGTGAACTTCTTGACATAGGTCTCTGCTCAATTTAGTGCAGAATTTACGATGGTATAGTAGGGAAGTTAGGAAGTTTGAAAGTGGCGCCAGTGACAGAAAAGTTGATAGGAAATCATTTGGCTTGGTATGGGCAGGTGATGAGAAGGGAAAAAGCGCATGTGACTAAAAGAGTAATGAATATAAATGTTGATGGATGGAGAGGGAGAGGAAGGCCAAAGAAAAGATGGAGGAATGTGTGAGGAATGGTATGAAAGAGTACGTACCTACTACCTAGGGAGTGAATGATAGCGTGACGGTTGACAGGGGAGAATGGAAAGTGTAAACGTGTTAACATGGGACAAGGGCAGGAAGATGATGATGGTGATGATTTTCGATTGTAGGGATGGGATCGAAGTGCTACGGAAGTATAAGGCCAACGAAATACATTTCTTACGGACTTACCTACTCTAAACAGGGCTAAATAAGCGCTCTTCATTTAGCTGGCTCGAAAAATAGATAGGTAGCCTAATGTTCGTTCCTTCAAGTAAGAACCTACCTGATAATGTTGGTATAAAAGATTAATAATCTTTGTTCATGCGAGATAGGTAGGTACCTACATTATGCATGGCAATGTAACTTGAGCATTTGACCTTCAACGGTTCGCTGGCTTCGTGTCTCTGAACTTAATATGCCCATTATAATTATTTGCCCTTAATCATTCGGACAGCTCTGCTATACACGGTCGGTAAGTAAAAAACTTAGCCGGTATCAAATCAAAGTTAGGTACACAAAGAAGAAAGTGTTCTTATTGCCTAAACGGTATAATCCCATCTCGTCACCTATGAATTTATTGGGATTTTTTTGTGAGCATGATAAATAAAAAGAGGACACCACTCCACTCCTTCCTGACTGATTAACTGACTGACTGACTCATCAACGCCCAGCCCAAACCTTTGAACTTATAAAGCTGAAATTTTGCACAGCAGTTCCCTTTATAATGTATACAAGGAATAAGGAATGATTTCCCGTTAGACGTTCCCGTGGCATATTTTCCGATAACCACGCGGGTGAAGCCACGGGCAAAAGCTATTGATAAATAAATTCATGGGTGCCGAGATGCGGCTGTACCGCTTAGACGGCCAGAGACAACAATAAAACTTCTATAGTGTCCTAAAAGCGTTACAAACTTTTAATCAACAAAACGGACAAACTGAAAGTAAATGAATAGTTTGGTTATACCTACATTAAGTATGTAAGTATAGGTCGCGTAATTCTTGCGTCGATACAGGCTACCACAAAATTGTTTAAATAAATAAAAATAATAAGTAATCGGGAGATTTAAAAAAAAAGTGTTAGAGTGACTGTTTAATGGTTATAAGAGGAGCTTCTATAGGTAAAACAGCTTACTTAAAACTTGATCGTAAACTTGATAAAAAAATAATTTCTCAGACAAATTATCATAATAATAATTATTATTATACTTACTTAGAGCATAATTATCTATTGCATTTTGTATTTACTGTTACTAGCGCTTACAGACATTTATTTAATGTTTTAAGTACTTATTTTAATAATTATTTCGAACGCGTTACAATGGTTTTAATGAAAATGTCCTTGTTGAATGTGTGACGTGGTTATATCATTTAAAGCTGTTGCTTAATTAATTTCAGAACAATTCACTAATGTTAGTCACCAAAACATTCGCGGCATTTTGCGTATTACGAGTTTATTCCTAGTAAGTATTTCCCGTTGGACTGTAGAAAATAAAATACGGTTTTGTTAATTGGTGGCGTACTTCACACAGTGTGCTTTATTAGGGTTCCGTACCAAAATTGTAAACAAGGAACCCTTATGGTGTCACTCAGTTTGTCTGTCTATCTGTCACAGCTGGATATCTCAAGAACTACTAATGCTATCAACTTGAAATTTTGAACAGTTTTAGATGACGTGTACTCAACTATAAATATTTTTATTTCTTTCTTATTTGTAAAAAATAAGAAAGAAATAAAAATATTTATATTTTTTTGTAACAGGTGCTGAAAGGGGGTCTTAAAAATTCAAATTCAATACTAGGGCATGTGGGGTATCATATGAAAGAACGCTGTTTGCACATTCTTAAACATCTTTTTATTTTTTTTTAGGCCGCATAGTTTTCGACTTTTGAAGAAAAATGTAAAAAAAAACCGTTCCCCCTTATCTCCGAAGTTTGCAAAGGGAAAAATCTGAAATTATTCTGTGTGATAGAAGTTTGTGTAAAGATTACAGGAAAAATAAAACGATGTCTCTAAATAGCACACTTTTTCAGAAATCGGAACGGAACCCTCGGTGCGCGAGTCCGACTCGCTCTTGACCGGTTTTTTTTATCTTGTCCGACTCCGACCACGTTGTAGCGCTTGCTTCTCTTTCGACGAAGTGCGAGTGCGACCTCTACCTGCGTGGCCTGCGCCCGTCCATTTCACAGATCTTTAAATTGATAAAAATAATCTTATTCGTTTATTCCCGCGTTTAGGATGCTGCATTTTATCTATTTGTTCCATTTGGATTCCTCTTTAGATTACACTAACTTGTTGATGCAAGCTTTTCCTCAAATCACCTTTTTTATTTTTTTCTGTATTAAGTATTATCAATATAAATCAGCAGTGGATATCGGTTTAACGTTACTTAGTCCTTGTAGCTACTGAGCAAAAGCAGCACTATGAATAATAATGCACGCATTGGATGCAGGCGTAATAAAAGTTACCTCTGTCGAGTGGTCGAGGCCTATCTGACGGACAGGGCCGTCATATACCCCGGTCATCAGGGAGAGTGGAACCGGCGAGAGATGTCGT
The DNA here is from genome assembly GCA_905163495.3 of Cosmia trapezina. Classification (NCBI taxonomy): domain Eukaryota; kingdom Metazoa; phylum Arthropoda; class Insecta; order Lepidoptera; family Noctuidae; genus Cosmia; species Cosmia trapezina. The sequence continues at coordinate 22,813,776 of LR991022.1, forward strand.
GCGGTGTCCCACAGGGATCGGTCCTGGGGCCGCATCTGTGGGACATCGGTTACGACTGGGTGCTGCGCGCCGACCTCCCTCGCGGCGTCAGCGTAGTATGTTACGCTGACGACACGCTGGTCCTGGCGCAGGGGAGGTCGCACCAGGAGGCGGCTGACTTAGCGACACGCGGGGTTGCGATAGTCGTGGAGAGGATCCGGCAGTTGGGACTCGAGGTGGCCCTGCACAAGTCCGAGGCCATGTGTTTTCATGGTCCTCGGAATGCGCCACCGTCGGGTTCCGATATAACGGTGGGAGGGGTTCACATCGGAGTCGGGTCGACGATGAAGTACCTGGGACTCGTCCTCGACAGCCGGTGGAACTTCGTGGAGCATTTCCGACGTTTGGCTCCCAGACTGGCACGGGCTGGGGCTGCCTTGAGGCGGCTCCTGCCCAATCTGGGGGGTCCAAACGCCTCCTGCCGTAGGCTCTACGCGGGGGTCGTGCGGTCCATGGCCCTTTACGGAGCACCGGTGTGGGCGCGTTCCCTAAGGCTGGGACCAGCCGGCAGGTTGAACGCGTCCCAGAGGGTCATGGCCATCCGGCTAGTCCGGGGATACCGCACGGTCTCCCGGGAGGCGGCGAGCCTCCTTGCCGGATTGCCGCCGTGGGATCTGGAGGCAAAGGTCCTCGCGCACGTGTGGGAGTGGTGCGAGGAGGCGAAACGCCGGGGCGTAACTCCGCTGCCGCGAGAAATCACGGTACAGCGGACAGAGCTCCGGCGGGATCTCATGGCGGCATGGAGAGCGCGACTGTCGCAACCCAGCGCTGGGCACGCCACAATAGCGGCGATAAGTCCCCTCTTTAAGGAGTGGTTAGAGAGGCGCCACGGCGTCCTCACCTTCCGCCTGACGCAGGTCCTCACCGGACACGGTTGTTTCGGGAGGTTCCTGTTTCGCATAAGGCGGGAGGAAACGCCCGGGTGTTTCCATTGTGTGGATCGCCCGGAGGACACGGTGGAGCATACAGTGGAGGTCTGCCCGGCTTGGGCAGAGCACCGCCGTGTTCTCACGGAGGCGATCGGCGGCGGCAATCTCTCGCGTCCGAGCCTGGTCCAGGCCATGGTGCGGAGCGAGAGTGCATGGGAGGCCGTCACCTCCTTCTGCGAAGCAGTGATGCTCGCGAAGGAGGAGGCGGAACGCGTGAGGGAGAGGCAGCCTCACGCCCTCAGTCGCCGCAGGAGACGCCCTGGGCGGCGGGAATCGCGGGGCGATTTCCGGCCACCGTAGGCGCGGGCCTGCGGACGGTGAGCAGCGGGTAGCTCGCCGTCCGGTAAGGACCAGGCCCGAGTCGACGGCGCGTTGTGTTCCACGCGCGCCTCAAAGAGATGTCAGCAAGTGACGGGACCCAATAGGGCCGACGCCGCTGGGGTCGCGGGTTGTCTGAAGGGGTTACCGCGGCCCTGGCATAGGCAACTGAAGGAACACGGGTGGGTTTTAGTCAGTAAAAGTCTGACACGCCCTCCCGCTCCACCCAGAGCGGGAGAAGTTATTTGATGATTTCCCACCCTCAAAAAAAAAAAAAAGGCGTAATAAAAGTAGCGCTACCGCTACCTGGTAACGCCACCTTAATTGAACCAAACGCATCGACTGCATCCCGCGGTAACTGCTATCCAGATGGTTCTATATGCACTAATAATGACTGTTAAACTCTTCTTAAGACACTTAATGTAAACAATACGTGCTAGCCACGTGTTCTGGTTGCAATATAGGTATATAGTACCTACTATACCAACTACGGACTACAACAATCAATCAATTAGCCAATCAATTCAGCCTTTTCATTTTAAAGAACTCACTCAGCCTAGCTCATCGCAATCAACGGTCCTGCTGGACATATTACGCATGCTTAGTGGAATACTGACTTAACTCAAAAAGACGATTTTTGGGAAATCGCAAAAGAAGATCGTGCTATGAGGACTTATCCTATTTGTTGATGCATAAAAACAAAACTGATTTATTAATCATGAATGCTTGTATTTTGAACGTCTATGATTAACTATTGATGAGATCAGAATTTAAAAGAAACCGGTAATAAGTTCTATCAATTTTTTCTGACCTATCTACTAATGGGTCAATGTTCCATTAAGCATGTAAGGGCGGGAATACACACGCCTGTAGCTTGTACAAAACTATGCAAGTAGCTGGCATGCTATTGTGACATTCACCAATCAAAACTTGTTATGGCACACGGCATGCAAGATACCTACTTGCATACTTTTGTTATTAAAGTGTAAAACTTTGCGATACTTTAACAATCCAATTCACACAAAAATATACTTAAAAAATAACTCCCTAATGCCTAGCATCTTTGTATATTGTCTTGATAAATAAAAGAAAACAACGAAGTAAGTAGCTAATTACTATAAATATTATATAGGTACTTACTTAGCTAAAATAGGTATTCCTCAAAATTAAAAATATCAACTCGCAGTCGCATGTCGCTATTTACATAGGTAGAAATTGGAAAGCGTATGGCATGCGCATTGAGCTAATTCTTTAAATGTCCATTAGTCATTCAGGAGAAACCTAGGCCCAATGGTAATTTATTCAGTGGATTAGACAACTCTCCATATAAAGTGCGACCAACCTCACCACACCGGGCAAGTTGCTGCGTAGCGGCAAGCGGTGCTCACTACTCGATAAATTATCTACTCGCACCGACAACGCACACATCGCCAGCATCACACCTACTTTGACACACCTATTTAGGTATATGTAACGCCAATACATTATCTATGTAGGAGTGCTGTGATGCGTCCACGAAGCATTGAACATAATATTCCTTTGTGTGGACATTATCCACATGATGCAAACGTATCAGTGCGATTCAATGACTGGTAAGAGGTCAGACAAAGATAAAGCTTCTTTGCATTCCTTGGTTTTTAGATCATCCGTAAATAGTTTTCACTAGGTACTTAATTGATTTCATTTAGCTGGATAACTTAGCTTAGGTGGCTGGGACAAACTGGATGCGGAAGGCGGAGAACAGGGTGGCTGGGAGAGGCCTATGTTCAGCAGTGGACTGCGATAGGCTGAGTTGATTGAATGAGGATAATTAAGTCTAGAAATAAATAAAACATTTAAAAGACGACTACTACCTAAGTACTGCTTTCCAAATGTAGCTATGCTGCTAAACAGCACTTCTTCACAAAGCAATCCATCTGACAACTAGATTCTGATAAGCCTAGAGTCATAATGTTGAATTATAATACCTATGTTCTGGGTTACATAACATAGCGAATGATTGCTTTTGTTTATGTTCTACACGTATATTGTAAAAAGCCGCCAACTCGCCACCTGTTTATTGAAAGTTGACACGCATCTTTCATGATCGACACGTTCTTGAATTCAAGCGCTATTCGCCAGCTTTATTGACGCTGTATTACCTAGGTATTTCTATAAAAAATGCTTCACTATAATAAAATCCGCCACATCTACAGGGTGTACCAGAAAGGTGTGGTCAAATGTTTGGTCAGACAGATCATCAAACTGCACAACTTTCTCCATTAATCGTGAATGAACTTTGACTGAATTTTTCAGCCGTCCCATACCTTTGGGTCGCCTGTATAGGCTGTACACCAATCTATTAGGTACTAATAATAAAGCTGAAGAGTTTTTTTTTTTGTATGTTTGAATGCGCTAATATCTGGAAATACTTAATTGTTTTTGCATTTGATAGCCCAATTCTTGAGGAAGGCTACTTATTCTTGAGGAAGGGTCGGGGAACATGAAAGTTCACGCGGACGAAGCCGCAGGCAGAAGCTAGTTCATAATAAAACCCAATGTAGGTAAGTACCTACTTGATGCAGTACCTATATCAGGGAATTCAGGGTAATTTCTATTACCCTGAGTTCTAGTAGCGTAGCGAAGAAAAAATATTCTGAATAACATATTAATGGAATCTTCTTAGGGTCCATATTACAATTTAACTTTCGAATCCTGATTATTTCAGAGCTTAAGATCGAATTATTTATCTTACACCAATTAAATTTTCCCGTCGAAGAAACTGTGTCGTCGGTCGTATCAACTGCCAAATGTCAATGTGTGCGTCACCGTATCGCCGGATTCGTTTTCTGAGAAGCGGCGCGGCGCGGGCGCAGCGGCACGGCAGTAGGTGCGGTGAGGAGCAAGAGGGGGCACAGGCCGGCGGCGCGGCGTCAGGCCCATAATAATGCGCGGGGTGGGGGCGCGGTGCCGGGCCCGGGCGCCGGCCCTGCCAGACAAGTTGTCGCTGAACCCCGGAACCGTTGTTCAGTGGCCTCCCCTGCCCCGCGCACCGACTCGCAGCAAATTACTTGGCGCACCCAACTTCTTAACTAACCAGTTTATAACCTATGTGGAATTGGGTTTCGATAACATCATTATGGTCTAAATTAATTTTCACGGCAAGAAAGCTGTTATTTCATATGTTAGGTTTTTCTTTTTAAGGTCATGCGTTATTTTATTCGTGTATGCTCAAAACTGACAACGATGGAGCAATCAGAGCTACACAAAGAAGAACTAAGTTTATGTAAAATTTTAATTACAAATTGACATTAATAAGATAAATTATATTCTTCTAATAGACTATCATTCTCAAGTAACGTTAAAAGTAGGTAACATTATTCATAAAGGGCAAGATTTTGTGCAATATTCAGCACCCGATATTGAGCGGCCGGGCATACTTCCACAATGACAACGAGCCTGACTCATTCTTTGTTTCAAACTGGGTCATCTACTCCATATGGATTTACCACTAATTGATAAGAATAACTATTTTGTAACTATTCATTATATAGTCCTTGCATTCATTTTGAATACTTACCTATTAATCTTTATGACGCAAGTGGCATGGTGGGTTAGGCTTAAATCTGTGCTGTAATCGCCCTTAACAAGGAGGATTAATAAATCCAAACAGATTTGGTGGTCGTACGCTATCATGTCAGTATCTTAGGCTTATCAGGGCTTAAGGTGCTGTCGTGGATGATCCTTGTTGCGCCACAGATATTTATGACATCGGTCACAGCGCGTACTAACGCTCGGGTGGTCCGCCCGTGTGGCGGTGGCGCACAATCAACAGGAGTTTATCAAGAGGGCAACCGTTAAAAACTCATGGAAACTGATATGAACTTGTTTTAATTAATGATCTCAGCCTGTAGCGCTTGCTGCGAACACAAATAAGTTGATAAGTTACTAGTAAGTGTACTTACTTTGAGATGCCTCAGTTTTCCTAGTTAAGCAACTCTCGGCAAAACCAGATACTTTATTTGATAGATACGATTTATAACAGAATATTGAGATTTCTTTAAATTTTAAAACGACTACATGGAATAGAAATTAGCCTGGTAACGATAAATTTAGAATGCCAAAAATATTTATGTCTTGGCACGTTGACATTCGGTAGGTAGGTGTAACAATGCCCACAAGAAGAAATGTAAGTGATTAGTGCTTTCATTGGCACGAATTTATTTGCGTCACGGCCGGTCGTCGTTCCAAAACTGCGCGAAAAATGTCCACTGTCACACCATTGACCCTTGTCATGAAGGTAAAGTTCACTAAGTACGACACGTTCCCTTGAGAAAAATTGCTCTGGCATTATTATGACGTACATTATTGGTCTCCATTGCTCTTACAACAATGATTGTGAATGATAAATTGATAATGCATTTAAAACCTGTAAATTCCGTTTTTAAAGTTCTTGAAATGTTGTGGCACTAATTGTTAGCGAAACTAAACTAAACTATGCGAAAACTCGCCATCCAATGGCGAGTTTTCTCCCTAAAGTGCAATTATGCATACCTACACCTACTTTTTCATTTTACAAAGTCACAATAAGAAATAGTGACCACTAACATATCAGTAAAATTTAAAAGCCATTATAAGCAGCCTCTATGACTTTTATAAGGCTACTCTAAGTATAGAGGTTATAGTTAAGCTTTAAGCGTTTTAGAAGCTTTTTATAATTGTTTAAATTATACGAATGATGGTTTAATTAAATGATCGATTGATCATTTGCTTGCAGGAGTTGCAGGAGATGGGAGTGATGAGAGAAACACTTTTCTTCGTAACTTTCGTTTTTTTGGCTCGTTACACAAGTTATAAATTTTTTCTTAGTATCCTCGTTGGTTTTGGCTTGCAAACATCCGCCATTCTCTCCGTCCCTTTATTAGTGATAATACTGATAATTCTTGATGGATTTCCATAATCTTTTTGGTGAATTTTCAGTTTGTCTACTGTACCTGAATAGCTTGATTGGTCATTGCTACTCATCACTATCCTTTTATTCTCATGCCGGGGCCACACTATACGGACTTCGCCGTGGATTATCGCGTTGAAGGGCGATAACCGTAGTGATAATTTGACAACAGCAGTCACATTGCCGATGGACGAGGGGTGTGAATTCAATGAGCATTGACGTTGACCGTTCAAGTGTGGTCACTCAATTCATCGCGTTGAACAACGGAACAATTACCGCGATGTTTAAAGCGTTTATGGGTACGATTCCCGTTTGAGCACGTATTTTTTGAGCACCGAAGGTATTCCCATCTGAGGACCAATCAATATTTTAATATTGTAACGTGGTGCTCAAAAGGGAACAATGAAAATATTCTTTATTCCCATTCCCTTTTGAGCACGTGCGGTAGCTTCTAGTGATGGGGTGTTCAATAAAACACATCGATACAAATTGGCAGTACTTTTGAATACCATGGGATACCTCGAGGGCATTGACCTTGACCTCAGGGTCATTGACCTTGAGGTCAAGTTCAAAATTCCGAAAGTCAAGATCCGTGATTCTCCTAAGGTCACTGACCATGACCTGTGGATTGACCTTGAGGTCAAGGTCAATGATCCTGAGGTCAAGGTAAAATTAATAATTAGGTAGGTACTTAGTTTCTAAAATTAATATGATAATAAAAGTACAGCTACTGCCAATTTTTATCGATATGTTTTATTAAGTAGGTATACACTCCATCACTAGAAAATGCCGCACCATAGGTGCTCAAAAGGGAATAAAGTTGAATATTTTCACTGTTCCCTTTTGAGCACCACGTTAAAATATTGATTGGTGCTCAAATGCGAATACCTTCGGTGCTCAAAAAATAGGTGCTCAAACGGGAATGCTTCGTTTATGGGCATTCACGTTGACGTATAGTGTGGCCCCGGCATCAGAGAAAAAAGTTAGGTCTCATTTGACTCGCGTGATGAACTCTCTTGAGAACAAGATGAAACTTAGTTCTCGCTTTACAATGTTGGATATCGTTTTGCAAAACTTGTCTTGTTATTGTATAGAGGTTTAGATGGCAGCTCTTATTATCAAGTAATACATTAATTGCCCCGTTGCCCCTAACAATCCCCGTCCATGTATAAATACCTAAATGATAGAAACATGGACAAGTAACTTTATCATGATGACCTATAGGTATAAACGCAGTCTCAGAGCAGTGCATTATAAACATAAAGTAAGTAAATACTAACAAACAGTATAAACACTGTAGACTAAACGACGGGACGTGATGACTAACAAAGCTACTAATATTCGTTAAACCTGGTGATGTGACAAACAACACATAGGTAGCCATTATTTTGGCACCAGTCACATGTAAGTACGTCATGGTCGGTCATCGGTATTGAAAAATTCTTATCTCATTGACGTGTTCATAACTAGGATGCTCTGTTTCACAACATTCTAATAAGTTAATGTTGCAATAGAGAGGTAAACAAAGTTGAACGTCGAATATTTCATCGAGTACCTACTTAATAATCTATAAAAATCTATAAATAAAAAGAGAAGTCCTGACTGACTGACTCATCAACGTCCAGCCCAAACCCTTGAACTTAAAAAGCTGAAATTTTGCACAGAGGTTCCCTTTGGAACTAAGGAATAAGGAAGGATTTCTCGGTAGTAGGTACGTTCCCGTGGGATATTTTCCAATAACCACGTGGGCGAAGCCGCTGGCAAAAGCTAGTACTTACCTAATAAATAAAGTTGAATAAACGAATAATACTAACCAGAGCCACATAACAGAGCCCTCCTAGTTCGTCCCGCCACCTACGCCTGGGTCTTCCGCGATGCCGTTGGACATTTTCAGGAACTCATTGTGGTGGTCTTAGCCCACAATGCATCCGACATGCGGAAAACGTGTCCGGCCCAGTTCCATTTTAGCTTGGTTGCTTTTGGGTGACGCGAGCGCAGTATCCGAGAGACTCAGAGTACCTATTCCGTATCCGGTCGGTAAGTCGAACTCCGCTCTACGCTAGCGAGAATACTGCGCTCCATCGCTCGGTGGCAAATCTCGAGTTTGGTCCTCTGCTGACTGAAACGAATAGGAAGAAGTCTATTGAAAGAAAGTACCTAATGATTAAAAATCATGTTACATGTACAGTCAGCGTCACGATGTGGTTACCCCCCTTGGGGTACATTCGTGACGCTGAAGTGTACTACTAAATGCATTGTTAAGAATACACATACGAATTTAATGTAAACATGTGCAGTCATCCTGCTGTCCTGCACTAGGTTAGGCATGCCTGTTCCACAGGATCCTCTTTAGCTATAATTCTAAAAAGTTCCAATAAGTAAGGGAAGATTGTCCAAAATGTTAGCTCAGCTCAGACTAAACACTGCTAAGTTAGTGTCGGATGAGCGGCCGGATCTGAATGCGATAACCTTGACCGACAGTGTCATCCAATCTGCCGGTCAAACTCATTACATCGGCTATCACCGCACATCTACTCGTATCATAGCAACTGCGAATGGTTCGCGTGCACTGCCTCATTAGCTCATTCATTACTGTTTAAGACATGCTTGAATAAAACGTTTCCCTTCCGGCATCGGCAGCGGGGAAATTAGCAGGATGATCTGCACAGTAGGTGCTATTGACATGGCCTGTACTTACAGGAGAATAATGAAGAGGTGTCATTTTCTAATTTCGATTGAAAGCTACAAATCTAGTTAGTAATCGAGATTAAACACTAAAATATCTTCGTAGATAACTGGTCTTTACCAGTTGCCTACATAATGTTGAGCGAACCGATACGAAACTTAGCTCTACTTCAACAGAGGGCCTAGACAAATGGCATTCGCTTCGGAGCGATTCTATTTCTACAATCGCTACAGTTTCAAAGTGACATTGACATGATCAACATTATGTCAACCCCATATATTTTTTGGCTTTTCTACTACCGTCATCGCTAATCGAATGTTTGTCAAGGCCCTCAAACGACACATGAGCATTTATAAGCGCCGTAACAGATTCTACATATATCTGTCTTGTAACAATTTTTGCAGATAACATAAAGATAGGATCATCTTAGTGCTCCGGTTTATTAAAACTTCTGCTTCGATAACACGTTTTTGTTTTGGTTTGAGCAGAACAAATATAAGGGAGAGGCTTTAATCCCTATCAATGTAATGATGACACTGGTCAAGCTGCAATAGAATAACGTGTACCTACAAGACAAAATTCACCCTAAAATCTAAAAATCGCACGTAGAAGGCACTATAGGTATACGTTTAATTATAATGTCACAAATGTTCATCAGAAAGTAATCTGAATGAGGTTAACATTGCTATTAATGTGCCAAACGGTACGAAGAGCTCGAACTACACTATCAGAGGTACCGAGCCTGGTGTCAAAGGGCGTGCTGATTGCGTTACACGACTACACAGCCAACAGGCGTGTTTACAGAGAAGAGCCGTTTCAACGTCGCCGACACCTCTCTGATCTCACCGAACGGCCGCTATCAAATCCAGACGACATCAATTAACAGAACCGGCCGGCTTGTGTTGTGTGCCTTTTAACAATGCCTTGTTTTGAGGATGATCATGCGATTACTTTGTGTGGAAAGTTTGGGTAGATACACAAACCGCATCTTTAGTACGACGGTAAAATTCTACGTAGACCTCAAAATAACATTCACAAGAAAACAATTTGGCTGTGCTGTGCGTGCAGGATATGTGAACGGACTCGTCGGACAGTCGGCCGATGTGAGCTCGCTGAATATTATAATTAGTCGAAGCCGGTGTGAGTAATGGCGTCGGAAATAACACGCGGGCGGCGTTGGCGCCAAGCGGAGCGGCCATCGAGTACCGCACACAAACGCAGCGCGCGCGCGCAGCCGCGCATCCCCCCTGAGCTGTGCGCGCGCCGCAGCCGCGCCGACCGGTCTGTCTTGTGACTTGAGCTATTTATGTGCTAAGGAGTGACGTGACTCCGAGCTGATTTATTTAGGAGATCACCTCACGGAGACTTAAAGGTTGCTCTATTATTGTTATAACTTCAGACCTACTGTTAGACATCATGTAACATAATGAGCAAAGCAAAAATAATCAATTTTTAGAGAATTGTCTAGCTCAGTTTAAAGACAGAAGAAAGACAGTCTAGGTAGTCCAGTACAAAGTTAGCGTCAACCAATGAAAATTGTACCTACTAAGTAATCAACAAAATGTTTATAATTATTACTACCGACCAATGCCTAGTATTTAAGAGATATCTAAGATCGTATACATTGCACTAATGCGCATTGCACTGTATAAGGCTTCTTAGAAACTAGTCCTAGTATGCTTACCTGCTAAGTATTGGCAGTACTTAAGTACCTACAACAAACCATTTACCGTTCATTTGGTTTTATTACTTGAGCTGTTACATAAACTTACATATAAGTAGGTATTACGTATTGCCATGCGCATATTATTGTGTTCTATCCATGCATGGGTCGTGAACAAAATGCATTGGTTGGAAATCTTGATAACAATCAAAGTTAGGAGTGAAATAATAAAGGTGGAAGGACCACATTCCATTCATCTGAGTTGTACCCCAACAAAGCAGTGAGAGTTTAGATATTTCTGTGTGATTACGACTAGCTGGACTAGACTCTGACATCAAAGCAAACCATATTAGAAATCGAGGTGCAACGGGTACAGTCAAACATCTTAACATTTAAAGCAATTTCTGGAAGAGGCAAACAAAGGCACCGCGGTTAATTAGTCTGTGTTTGCGCTGAAGAAACAAACGCGTTCTGAAGACAGACAACACCAAAGTGAATATCCTTTACGCCGACGCGCACACATCCGGATACTAAACAATTATAGTAGTCATGGAATTAAGTTTAATAAAAGTAAGAATACCGTTCCGGCAGTCACGCGGAAAAACGGAAAATAAACTCACTTCACTGCCCAACGTGCGAATAACCAACCACCTTCAGGGTTCAGGTCAGTTCAAGTAAAAAAGAACTTAGGTTTTTATATGCGCGATTAAAAACAGGTAAAACTATCATAAGTAATTATTATTATTTAAATTGCAGTTAAACTTAAAGTCGTGAAGGTCAACTTGAAGTTCAAACAGATGAAGTTGTAATTTGACAATATTGCAGTGTTTGGTTACAGACTGGTCGTAAAGTTGTAGTCGTAGCTTTGCATTAATAATGGGAAGCAGAAAATGATTTTCAAATACTTAAGTATTAAGGGCTGTAACTGAATGAGCCGCAAGATCTATATGTAGTTAATTCATTGAACTTGGTCCTTTAAACGTTGTGGTGTTTGTAAAACGGGTCTTTCTTTTACAACAATCAAAAAGGTTCCTCAATCAAACCAAAAAGCAAAAGTAAGTTCAGCAGCCTGCTAAAATTTTCTAAGTACCTAATGGCTTCTAAAACCGATATCTGACGAGCTAGTCTATTATAAGGATTACTTACGACCCTTAAATTATATGACTGGCTATAATCATATTATAAGGATATTGCTTCATGCGACAGTGGTGCCGATTCTGTTGTACACCGAACTAAACTTACTATACTATCACTAATATTCCTTACTTTTGGCTATGAGAATCTTAGAGCAGGCTATTCTGCAAAAAAAACCTCTAAATTTAGAAAAAAATTGACACAACTGAAATAGAGTTTGACAATCGTGACTCCGCGTGGTATAGTGCTCGTAGTATATTTGACCCGGTGGCTTTAATTGGAACTAACGAAATCACTATGAAAAGTGAGAAGTCTTTGTTTGCAGACAATCCGACATCGCCGCCGTTACCGTGTCAGATATTTTCTAGAGCTGGAGGGGGGCAGGGAGGGGGCAGCTTCAACGTGTTTTTGTGGATTTTATTTTTTTGGTACCTACGTGTTGAGGGCTTAGAGCAAATGCTCTAAGGTTGAGGGTTAGGTGTTTAAGGATTTTATAAAGGGGGGCCAAATTTTCATTATTTTTGCGATAGGACACACCGTTTTCGAGATTTATGGAAAAGAAAAAAAAAATACAGTACTGTTTTTGCACTTGAAGTCAAGCTGTTTGTGTGATTTTAGTTCATGACAACTAATCTTACTCCAAATCCACACCTTTTTAATCGCGATTAAAAATAGTCTGATTTAGTTAGACAATCAAAATTTTAAGTGAAAAAACGTCAAATTCAGAATAGCAAAATTGCCATTTTCACTAAATTATAATCTCAGTACAATCTTAGTGCTGTCAAACTAAAATTTAGTTAAGTTGTGTCACTTTAATCAATTTCAGAATGGGAAATCGTCGTTTGACAGGAATAAACTAAATTTTAGTGATTTTTAGTCTAGTTTAGAGGGATTTGTATTGTAAAATAAGGGGTAATAACAAGAGTAGCAGTGTAGTCTGATAGTACTATATTCGTGGTTAATACTTTACAAGCTAGTGACACATAAAAAAACATAAACAAGGCCGTAACTACGCTTATTTAAATTGGTGACAGACATGTATAAAAGATTATTCACACATGCCAGTGCATCTATAATATGCGACCTCCAATACGCCCCCTTAATCTATTACACATGCATAGAAAATTATCTATTACACAAAACACTTGGGTATAGAAAAAATAAAACATATAGAAAACATAAAACATCAAAACATCTACAGGGACATCTACATCTACATTGACAGGGATAAATCCTTTAAAAATTCTCTAAGCTTCGGGCTGTGAACACTTTTAGTTAAGATGTCCGCTATCATCTTATCAGTTGACATGTACTTTATTTCAACTTTGTTAGCCAGTACACACTCACGAATAAAATGATACTTGATATCTATATGCTTTGTTCTATTATGCATCATTTTGTTAGCTGCAATTTTATGCGCCGACTGATTGTCATTATAAATTACTACCGCTTTACTATCCACAGCTGTCAAACTGTTCAGTAAACTACGTAAATATAGAGCTTCCTTCGAAGCTTGACTCAATCCTACGTACTCTGCCTCTGTGGAGGACAAGGATACCGTCGCTTGCTTCCTACTCTCCCATGATACTATATTTTGACCTAATTTGAAAATTAATCCTGTGAAAGATTTTCTATCAAGTGCCCCTCCCCAATCTGCATCAACATAGCCTCGTAAATCTAAATCTCCCGACTTCCTAAAAGTGAGACAAAGGTTAGACGTGCCCTTCAAATACCTTAAGACCCGTTTCGCACATTTAAAGTGTATTTCGTCATAACATGAATTAAATTGTGAAAGTACACTCACCGCATGTGCTATATCTGGTCGCGTATTACATGCCAAATAATTTAGACACCCTATTAAGCTTTGATATGGCAGATCGCTATGGGAATTTGTCGATCTTTCTAATTTCATTCCGACTTCCATGGGAGTCGAAACTGGCTTAGCGTCCGTCATGTTAAATTCATTCAATATGTCCGAAATGAACTGTCGCTGATCTAGACAAATAACATCTTTATCTCTTCTCAGCCTCATGCCTAAAACATGCCTAGCCGCGCCTAAATCTTTCACTTTAAACTTGTCAAGCAAACCGGTTTTTAATTTTAGCTTTTCTTGTTCACAATTTCCAAAAATAAAAAGATCATCTACGTAAATAACGACAATTAACTTCTTATTATTTTTAAGTTCCTTTTGATACAAACACGGTTCTATTTTTGATTGCACAAAACCTAAATTGAACATCTCTTTGTCCAATTCCTTGAACCAAGCATTCGAAGCTTGTTTCAATCCATACAAAGAACGCTGCAGTTTACATACTCTGGTTTCTTGACCTTTGACTACTGCTCCTTTTGGTTGGAACATGTAAATATCCTCTTTAATTTTACCATATAAAAAGGCGGTCGTGACGTCCCACTGGTCAATAAACCAACTGTATTCAACAGCTAGCGAGAACAACAGACGTAGAGTAGAGCTTCTAACTACTGGAGAATAAGTCTCAGTATAGTCTACGCCACATACCTGTGTGAAGCCCTTTGCTACTAGTCTAGCCTTGTACTTTGTTACCTTGCCATCGCTATCTCTCTTAATTTTGAACACCCATTTGCACTGGATAGGCTTCTTATCAGCTGGAAGATCCACCAACGTCCAAGTCTGGTTCTCCTTTAGTGACATAAGTTCATCGTCTATCGCTTTTTGCCATAAGTCACCATCGGGTCTCGCCAACGCTTCATTAATAGTCAATGGATCACCATCAAGATTGCTCTCCTTGGCATACATAACATTGCATCCGTACCGATCGACTTGTCTCCGTTCTCTTACTGGATACCTTCTTTCCGATTCAGTCAATACATCATCAGGTACGTGCTCTGGTACTACAAATTCAGGAGGTTCAGTCCCTATCTCCTCCAATACTTCCACGTTCTCGTCTACAGCATCACGGTACACATCATCGTGAGCCTCCAAGGGTTCAGATCTGCTTGTAGATCCGATGGATAAACTGGTAGGAACAGTATCTGTATTCAAGTTTATTATCACTTCCGACTTTTCCACGTTTTCTTTTTGAAGAAAAACGTTTTCCAGAAATTTGACATCTCTCGCAGTTGTCACTTCACCTGTCTTAGGATTCATTAGACGATAACCCTTCTGATTATCTGGATATCCAATAAAAATCATCGGTTCCGTCTTCATGTCCAGTTTGCGTCTCTTTTGTTTTGGTATCAATCTATACGACAAACAACCAAAGATTTTCAGATGACTAACATCCACATCTTTTCCAGTCCAAACCTTCTCTGGTACTGTATTGTTCAATGCTTTCGTGGGGCTTCTGTTCTTTAGGTATACAACAGTATTAACAGCCTCGGCCCAATACTTCTTGCTCAGATTTGATTCTGACAGTAATGTTCTGGCCTTTTCTATTATAGTCCGATTCGCTCTTTCTGCGACAGAATTTTGTTCCGGCGTGTACGGTACAGTCGTCTGGTGTTTTATACCTGCAGACTTCAAAAAAGATTTAAATTTACCATTACAGTACTCTGTGCCGTTGTCAGATCTCAGACATTTAATAGATTTACACGTCTCATTCTCAACTTCCGCCTTGTATTCACGGAACTTATCAAAAGTTTCATTTTTGTTCTTCAAAAAATACACATGAGTCTTCCGAGTATAATCGTCGATAAATAGAAGAACATACCTCGAACCACCGAACGACGGCTCCTCGATAGGTCCACAAACATCGCTAAAAACCAACTGTAAGACCTCGTTCGCTCTCGTACCTTGGTTTTTAAAGGGACTTTTGCATGTCTTTCCTTCGATACATGGAATACACGGCTCGCATAAATCGGTACTCTTATATTCCATACCGCTTACTAAAACTTTCATTTTATTCATATAATTACGCGATAAATGAGCTAATCTTTTATGCCAAATGTTCGAAATATTTTCATTTTGTTTTGACAGTGTCACATTCACGACGTTATTTTTATTTTCTGTCAATTCATAAATTCCGTCGACCTCTTGACATCTTGCAACAATTCGATTCTTATTTTGAATCATGCAACCTCCTTTGTCAAAATTCATGCAATAATTCTTCTTGGTCAAATCGCTCACCGAAATTAAGTTCATGGATAAATCAGGAACATGTAAAACGTTTTCTAAAATAAATTTTTCGTTTTCGCTGACTCGTGGTTCAGCATTTCCTCTTCCTTTCACCAATAACTTCTCGCCGTTTGCTACTGAGATCTTCATGTTGCCCTTTTCAGGTGTATAAGACAACAATTTGCTTTTATCGTGGGTCATATGATTTGAGCACCCACTATCTAAATACCACTTATCTTTGTGTATCGCCTCCTTCGTATTCAGGCAGATATTCGCGGTTTTGATCCGCTCCTTGCATTCGGACGCCTTGTGTCCTTGCTTGTGGCACTTAAAACACTTGTAGACGAACTTCTGCTTACGATCGTTAGTTTTGATATTAGATCTTGCATCGTTCTGTACTTTACGTGTTACTAAGGCTTGTTCGTACTCTGTGTTCAACTTACTCTGTCTACTTCCTTCTTGTAACAATTTCGTTTTAATTTGCTCTAACGTGATCTCTTGTCCACTATTATCTACAGCCATGATAAGAGGGCTGTACTCAGCAGTCAATCCACCCAGCAAAATCGATATGATCCAATCATCAGGGATTTGTGCATCGATATCGGACAATTGTTGTGTCAGGAATGTAATTTTGGATATAAAGCTTTCCATAGAATCAAAGTTCTCTAACTTACAGTTGAAAAGCTCTCGCTGAATATGTATACGTCTTCCCCAACCTTTGTCTTCATACGCTTTCTGTAAGCTGTTCCAGGCTTCTTTCGCAGTCTTCGCATTGTAGACGTGGGTAAAGCACTCTGGTTCTAACAACAAGCATATTGTCGTTCGTGCCTGCCGGTCTACGTCAGCATTTACTACATTTGTAGAAATTACTCCCCACCAGTTTTTATTCTCCAAGTAATTTCGCACCAAGAACTTCCAGTTTGGGTAGTCTGACGATCCTTTCAGCTTCTTAATACCACTTATGCCAACTTCAGTTGACATAATTGAGATTTCGTAAGTTTCACAATTAATATTTAAACCACTCCACTTATTAAATGCTCTAGCACTATCAGAGCATGTATAAGACCATAACCTATTGTAAAATAAGGGGTAATAACAAGAGTAGCAGTGTAGTCTGATAGTACTATATTCGTGGTTAATACTTTACAAGCTAGTGACACATAAAAAAACATAAACAAGGCCGTAACTACGCTTATTTAAATTGGTGACAGACATGTATAAAAGATTATTCACACATGCCAGTGCATCTATAATATGCGACCTCCAATAATTTGTGACAAGAGAATCGGCACCATATCGTTTTGCATTACCTTCCTAATAAAGCAGACAGGCACGCCTATAACATTCATAACCAGACATGCCCCATTCATGAGTCTCTTGTTTAGACCGCTACAAAAACGGCCGTCGAGAACTTTATCCTATTTCAGCAGTATGAAATCCAGATGTTCGCTAAAAAACAACATTTCAAAACTAAGTACAAGCGAAACTGCGCCAAACCTTAAAAAGTAAACGTACGAAGAAAGACTATTGTTATATGACCCGTGAACTATAACAGAGAGCGTATCCTGCGCTCGCGTGTGCCAAAAATATCCTTGATAGTTGATGCTGTGCCTACTTGCTTTATGGCCCATCGCGTCGTCCGGCAGAGCATCGTAAATATCACACTCACATCTGCGAATGCAACTCGAACACTAGGTATAGTATGCGGCACGCTAAATTATCCGCCTCAGCTCGAAAACATGGCGAAATATTCCAATACGTCAAAGACACGTCAGTGGACGTCGCTGGCGTCAGCCCAGCCGAGCCACAGAAATACTTACAGGTCCTAAAGCTTATTTTTAATGTTTGCTGAAGGGAAACATTTGGCAACTTAAGTAGTTTGCGATTATTTTAAGCTCTGACATTGTTTTTAGCTTTCCCAGATTCGGTCTTAAAACTACTAGATGTTTCTTTATGGAGCAGATTCTTACATTATTTGTTATTGCTCCGGACTTCATTATGTTTGTAACTTCTTTAAATAGGTTTCAGTAGTTATTATACCAATAAATCAACAATGCTAAAATATTTTACTTTTCAACGGTACCTTTACATCTGCTTTTACCTCGCTACTAAATAGGTAATATTGGTGTTTTTCTTCAACATTAGAATGATTAAGGCCGTAGAAGTAGAGGCCGTTTTGCAACAAAAAATCAGGTTTACTTGGCTTTACTGGAACGAAGATAAATTTTCAGTCTTCATTAGGGTTCCGTACCAAAATAGTAAAAAGGAACCCTTATGGTGTGACTCAGTCTGTCTGTCTATCTGTCACAGCTGGATATCTCAAGAACTACTAATACTCAACTTGAAATTTGGAACAGTTTTAGATGACGTTTGCCCAACTATTTTTAAAATAAGACAGATTTTTTTTTTTTTCAAAACACTTCCTCGGAAACTGCTTCATATCGCACTACGATTACGTTCACAATGCAATGTATTTCACACGCGTGCGATTTTTCATTTTCCAACACGTGTGCGGGAATAAAAATTGCCACAGATAACTTATACCTATAGGTACTTAGTCCAAATTGGTTCAATGCGTCTATTCACAAGTCTCTATTCGGAGGTGAATGTTTTTTATTAAATCTCGGCAAAGAGATATGCGTCTATAAGGCGTTAATATTTTTTGAATATTTAAATAATGTTTATAAATAAAATATCATCAAAAACCATGATTATTACAATAAAAAAAGTTTATGAACGAACAAATTAGCATTTATTTGTTTTCGAAACTCTTATGTATAGGTATTTCAATTTTCTATTTTTCACATTTGGCTGTTTATTGGCTTTATACCTTTGCTTCTCCTGTCCTGCTGTTTTGCTGTCCTGTGCAAAAAAGAAAATTTAAAGCATAGTTTCATAATAATTCATGGCAAGAATATTTTCTGTTATTTTATTTTATTTCTTCAAAAGTGTATTGAAAAACGTCGTTTGATACACGTGGACATTTTGTTATTACAGTTCTCGGCTCAAAAACAACCTTGCCTACGGCTCGGGTGGTAATTCCGCCTCTAATGCAATAACAAACATTCTCCACTTGTATCAAAATGTACTATTGCCGAATGTATGAAAGCGCATATTTGGGTAATTCTTTTTTTGTTTTGTTTGTAATTGTCAGGACAAGGTTTGTATAACGGAAATTAGGATGATATTTTTGTATGAAAACAGACAACACACAGTAAACCACTGGAGAGAGACATGAAATTCACCCGGGCGACGACGCCGACGCCGGGCACGATCATCTATAGTGACACAGATTAATAGTAGTGATGAAATAAAATGAAGTACTTACTTAAATATCCTTAAATGTAGGTATTAATATTATAAATTCGAAAGTAACTCTGTCTGTCTGTTACCTTTTCACGCCTAAACCACTAAAGGGATTTCTATAAAATTTGGCAAAGAGAAGATGGCATCCTGGGAAAGGACTTGCGCTACTTTTCGTCTAAAAAATTATCCTAAATGGGGTGGTAAAGGGTATGAAAGTAAAAAATAATCAACACTTTCATGGGGTGATATAGGGGATGAAAGTTTGTATGGGAAACCCAGCATTGAAAATTCTTTTAGAACCCATTGGCTTGGCACGCGACGATGGGAAGAGACCAGACGGAATGACCATAATGCCTTGGAAGGTAGGTAGGCCTTTGGTGTGGGATGCAACGTGTGTCGACACCCTTGCGCCATCCCATCTTCCTAGCACGGTAGGCTGTGCTGGGGCAGCTGCTGCAGGTGCGGAAAACCTCAAACGGCGCAAATACTCCAATCTTATTGGGACTTATATGTTCGAGCCGTTTGGGGTTGAAACACTAGGGCCATGGGGTCCGAGTGCCCTTTTGGTTTTTCGGGACATCGCCAAACGGTTGGTCGACTCTACACGTGACCAAAGGGCTGGTCTATTTTTTGGACAAAGAATTAGCATTGCCATACAACGTGGCAATGCTGCCAGCCTTTTGGGCACCTTTCCTTTCGACAGTGATGCGGATGAATTTTTCGATGCCCTATGATGGGAAATCATGGGGCATCGAAAAATCCTCCTTTTTGTATTATACTTGTACATATTATTTTTTAAGTCTGTTAGATTTTAATAACTTTAAAACAATAAATATTGGTATTTTTGGTAGGAGATAAATACTTACGTGGTTTTGAAAAACATCCCCTAAGTGGGTAAAATGGGGTTGATTTTAAAATTCACAAATTATAAAATTTATAAGCACCCCTTTTTAAGAGATCTAAGGGAATGGAAATATATCCATAGTGTTTATACATTTTTGACTTCTTGAGGTAACTTTATGTCTTTATTTCAATAAAATCGGTCTATTCGGTCAAAAGTTATTAATAACTAGCTTTTGCCCGCGGCTTCGCCCGCGTGGATGTCGGAAAATATCCCACGGGAACATACTACCGGGAATTCCTTCCTTATTCCTTGTGTACGTTATAAAGGGAACCTCTATGCAAAATGTCAGCTTTCTAGGTCCAAGGGTTTGGGCGGGGCGTTGATGAGTCAGTCAATCAGTCAGTCAGTCAGGACTTCTCTTTTTATTTATATAGATAATAATAATATACTTATCATTTATTTCTGGTAACAACGACCCATAACATAAATAGCTTACAGACTTACACACAATGAGATCGCACATATTTATAAAAACCGTTTATATGTACGCATATGCGTGGCTCAGTTACAGCGTGATATTGTGGGGAAATGCACCGACACTTTTCACATTAAAAAACGACTTATAAGAATATATGTAGTACTTAAATATAGAAGACACCGACAGCTGCAAAACTCATTTCCAAGAGCAAAAACTAACCCTTCCCTGCTTAACATTCTAGAAATATGCGAAAATTCGTGCGAAATTGTCCAACACTTTTACACGACAAGAGAAAATATACCTACAGTCAAAATACACATTAGGTACTTCATAAAAATAGGTTAACTTACCAAAGCTCTAAGCTAAAAATGCACTCAACAAGTAGGTACCTACACTAGTCATGTCAATTAAAATATATAATATATTACCAGAATTAATTAAAGAACAACAAAAAAAAACCGGCCAAGTGCGAGTCGGACTCACACACGAAGGGTTCCATATACCTACACTCCTATGCAATATTATTTGCATAATTATTATTTACTTAGGCACCTAATTGCAGATTTATTATTAGAAAATAATGGTTCACGGTTTACGCATAAGGTTTATGTTTATGAAATTAAATGTTTATTTTTATATTTGAGTTGATTGAATGAAAGGTAAATTGCGGTTTACGATTTATGACGTATTAAAAAAAAACTACTTACTAGATCTCGTTCAAACCAATTTTCGGTGGAAGTTTATATGGTAATGTACATTATCATATATTTTTTTTAGTTTTATCATTCTCTTATTTTAGAAGTTACAAGGGGGGGCGACATTTTACAAGTGTCTCTCGCGCAAACTATTCAGTTTAGAAAAAAATGATATTAGAAACCTCAATATCATTTTTGAAGACCTATCCATAGATACCCCACACGTATGGGTTTGATGAAAAAATAAATTTGAGTTTCAGTTCTAAGTACCCCAAAAATTTTTTAATATCAAATACGGTTGATTTATTTCCAAAAATTAAAGATAAACTGGAATTACATTATTATTATAAACTATCACTAATATATTATTCACATATTATGTACAAGTATATAATAGAAAATAAAAAGGGGAAGAGCTCATAGGGCATCAAAAAATTCGTCCACATCGCTGTCATTGGGAAATGTGCCCAAAAGGCTGGCAGCATTGCCACGTTGGATGGCAATGCTAATTCTTTGTGCTAAAAATAGGCCAACCGCTTGGCGAGGTCCCGAAAAACTCGATGAGCACTCGGACCCCAAGGCCCTAGTGTTCAAGCCCAAACGGCTGAAACATATAGCTCCCAATAAGGTTATTATATTTGCGCCGTTTGAGGTGTTCTGCTCCTGCAGCTGCCGCCCCAGCACAGCCCGCCGTGCTAGGAAGATGGGATGGCGCGAGGGTGTCGACACAGGTTGCATCCCACACCAAAGGCCTACCCAACTTCCAAGGCATTATTTTTCATACTAAAAGTTGTTCATAATGATGGTCTCATTAATACCCTAGAGTTATGGGATATCAAAAAAAAACACGCTGTATAAAAATAATAAAAATTGCACTTATTATTTTTACATCGTCTTAAATGCGTGTCCATTTATTTGAAGATTACTCTAAAAAACAAATTCGCCACGAATGCTACGCGTAGAATGTGGCGGCATCTACATCGCCACATACGAACTACATGACGTCATCACAATTACATGAAGTCACGCAATCCTGCATCGCGCAATTAGAGTTTACCACGCGACTAGCATATATACAACGTCGCGACATCAAAACCGTCGGGCAGTTGCCCACCAGACACGACACCCGTCTGGTCGGAGGATCCTCCCTTTTCTATGGAGGATGAGTGAACTTTACACCCTGTTCCTCATGCCTCTATAATGGTGACCCCGAGCATGAACGTCAGCGCAGCCTTCGTGCAACTACTTCAGCGTGACGTCATCAGCATCACTTCCTCAAGCTTTCGAGCGGCGAGTCACACAGCTGGCCAGCATCCACGGCTTCAACGGGTATCCTGACCACCAGCATGCAGCGGACGCGCATTCCTGGTCATCACCTTAGCCTCAACCTCAACCTAGCGCTGTACACTCCGACTCACTGGAGCATAACGCAGCGCCATCTCGACTCACTGGGGTATCACCGCAGACAGTTCCGACTCACCGTGAACTATGCGGCACCTGGTTCCGACTCACTGGGACCACAACTGGCACTGGCAAGCATCGCAAGATACACGACTCAGCCCACTATCGACCTCCGGTCTCCGGAGGGGAGTGATGTGGCGGCATCTTCATCGCCACATACGAACTACGCATCACAATGACATGACGTCACGCAATCCTGCATCGCGCAATTAGAGTTTACCACGCGACTAGCATATATACAACGTCCCGACATCAAAACCGTCTTGCAGTTGCCCACCAGACACGACACCCGTCTGGTCGGAAGATCCTCCCTTTTCTATGGGGGATGAGTGAACTTTACACCCTGTTTGTTCCTCATGCCTCTATAGAGAATGCTTTTGAAGAAATACTCAATTATTAAATTCATCGTAAATTTATTCAAAATTGCAAAAAGCACTTTGTCACTTTGGGAAAAGCCCAGAGCCTCAGAACAGAACTCGACTTCAGTTGACGACGGCGATGATAATGACGTAGTACTCAGTGATTACCAGCAACAGACAGAAACTGCAGTTTCCTTAGGTCTCACTACCAAACAATGAAAAGGTGTGTTGTTTGATTTCGTTGTTTTAATTTTGTTTCAGCATTTTTTGTGATGTTATTATGAACGTATACTATATGAGTTTAGTTTTTTAGAGCTCACTCACAGTGAAAACAGAAATTAGTGATGTAATAATTCCAAATATACATACCTATATGAAATAGAATAAGTATTACGAGTTAGTAATATTCTGTTTCATTTACATATGTAGGTACATTTAGAACTTTTTTAAGTGATTTATTATATTAAAGGACATTCCAGACCTTTGAACATTCCATCATCTGCCTAGCCTTTACGCAGCTATGTTGGGATTGGCTTCCAGTCTTCTTGTTTTAAAAACGTTATTAAAAATGACTATTTATTAACATAATT
Organism: Cosmia trapezina; assembly: GCA_905163495.3. NCBI lineage: Eukaryota > Metazoa > Arthropoda > Insecta > Lepidoptera > Noctuidae > Cosmia > Cosmia trapezina. The sequence goes on from LR991022.1 coordinate 22,837,298, forward strand.
TTTGGAGAGTTTCTGTAATGAAAATGTCGATTGTAAACTTACATTAGTTTGATTTACATTTTCACAGTGATATCCAAAATATCCGTATTATCCGGATTTAACCGAATAGTAATCTGGAAGTATCTGAATTATCCGGATAGTAAAATGGGGCGTATAATTGCACTAGGGCAAATTACAACAAGAAAATTAAAGTCGTTATCCGACTATACCACATCAAAACCACGATAATTGCGTAACACACTATCAATCGGAGTTGATTTCATTTTGACAGTTCAACAACATTCATTGCGTTATTTACGTTGCCGAGCAGACAAATCTTTCGAACATATTATGAAGCAATGGATTAACAATTTGTTTCAAAATGATTCAAACTCCGATTGATAATGTGTTACGCAATTAGGGTGCGACGAATTGATTTGTTGGTACGAGTTGTATAACTATATATAATGACTAGCTTCTGCCCGCGACTTCGTCCGCGTGAAATTTCTTTTTTGCTCGACCCACCCCGTCGCATCGCATTGCCTACCCGCGCTATTACTTCGTTTTCACTTAGCGTTCTTTCAGACTTTTTTTCTTTTTGCTCGGCACCTAAGCGTCCTAGAGTGTTGTTAAATATGCCTTCTATAAGATTTGGGCTATCATTAATGCAAAAAGATTTTTTAAAGTCCGACTGGTAGGGTAGTTCCAGAGATTAGGTCGTTCCTTCACCATATCCCCTTCCGCTACCTCTCCCTCCCCCTCTCACTCACTCTCACACCCCCTTCACCACTTCCCCTTCCCTCTCTCTCCCTCACCACGCCGTCCCCTCCCTCTCCCCCTATCCTCCACCTCCGGCTCCCCTACCCTCCCCCTCAGCCTTCACCACGTCTTCCTGCTCTCCTCACCAAGTCCTGCCCCTTTCTCCCTGCGTCCATCATCCTCCCCCTCACCCTCCTCACCACTCCTCCCCTTCCCTCTCCCCCCGCCCACCCCCCCGCCCGGGTAGTTTTAAAAAACTAATAATGACAAACTTACGCAAATATTTGTGCCAAGTTTCAAGTCAATTTAAACCAAATGAATAAGATTTTTCATGTAAATTGTATCCCTGTTTTCACCGCCACAGGGGTGGAATTAAAAAAAATGGTTTGAGATATTTCCACAACTTCGCTATATTGTTTTTATTTGAAAATGTCGTCAAGTAATGATGAATTTATTAATTCGACACCGCCAGAAGTCTCAGAGGCAGCGAAAAAGGCTACTCTAAGCCTCTTCCCTGAAAAATCGACCGATAGATACTTACAAGCGTATCAAAATTTCATCTTATGGAAAACAAGCAAAGATCCAAATTCATTTTCAGAAAGTGTGTTTTTAAAGATTTATTCGTTTATGAAAGTCCGAGTTTCATTTATTTCCTCGCAAATATGTTATAAAACGTCGTATGACATACGTGCGCTTTGATAATTACAGCCTCTGCTTTCTTGTAGCCCTCGCCTACGGCTCGGGCTAGCAATATCGCCTCGGTTGTAATTTTCAACTTACCGCTCTTATATCATAATGTACTATTTCATCACTGATGCTCTATAAGCACCCTCGCTCGCTTCGCTCGCTCGTGTGCCTAAACATCTCGGGTGTAATTGATTATTTACATCCCATGTTTAACAACCTACTATATTTGTAAGTAAATTTAAACATTTACATTTTATCATATTATTATGTACAAATGAGTTTTAATACTGCACGCTAATAACTGTAGTACGAACATTTATGCTTATTTATGTATTTTTATGTTGATTTTTTAAACATTTACTTATTTATTTTAGAAAAATACAGTGGTTGTAATAGTATACTTACATACTTCTACAGCTTTGGTAACACCCAATCGTTATAACTCCAAAAGTGTTTATTGTTTTTTTGAATTTCGAAAAACAGTCGGAGGCATAACCTTCCTGAACATGTACATGTAGATTTTTTTTTAAATATTCATAAATAAGACTAGATGTTGGGTACATTATGGACCCCATAAATATGACCATTTTAGTGACATTTTCTTTATTTTTTTAAAGAAAAATTTGACTAATTCAATTTTACTTATTTGTACATTGTAGCCCTCGTCAATACAAACATTTTGACACCTCAATTAACTATATTGACTTAGAAATAACGGAAATATCGGCATGTCGCACTTTTCTTGAAAAGAGGGCCTATACCGGAGCGATCGAAAAAACATTTCCAATGTTAAAAATAAAAAAAGTTTTCCACATTGTATCGTGTGCCATATCAAATGAAAGGGTTAACTGTGAGGGTCTTAAGACCACGCTAGCCGCTCATTATTCCATACAAAAGTAGTATGGTGATTACTCGTCTGTTTGACAGTGCAAGTGCACGTTCAAAATTAAAAATTATTCCAATTTGTCATTATCTAGCCGTGTATGGAAGCAGAATCAGAAAAAAAAATTGGTTTGGAAGTTATAAAACGTCGAAACTTCCATATTTCAACACTAATTTTAACGCATCTTGGGCTCCTGGAGCATGAAAATGAAAAATTATTGGCCTACAGGGAATATCTAACCCTTTACTCAAAAACTCAAATAACTTTATTTTGAATAAATACATCCTCCAGGCACCCAAAGGCCCAATAACTAAACGCCCAAAGGTCTGAAGGCTTCGTGCGAGTTTTCATACTTACTCGATCACGTTAACGTAAACGAGTGTATGTCATTAGTGCAACAAACATGTGTGCGACCTGTCATTAGTTCGATAGGTCGTTTCTTCGACAGGTCGTGAGTGCGACAGGTCTTTAGTTCGACAAGCAATGTACATACCTACGTTAACAGATATGACTTATACATAGTGTTTTTTTTTATTTCCCATAACTCTAGGGTATTAATGAGACCATCATTATGAACAACATTTACTATGGGACCGAACCCAAACTCGCGAAAAAAAAATCAGCTGCTCCCTACATTTTTTTCGCGATTTTGGGTTCGGTCCGATAGTAAAAGTTGTTCATAATGATGGTCTCATTAATACCCTAGAGTTATGGGAAATAAAATAAAACACTATGTATAAGCCATACGACCTCTCGAACAAACGACCTGTCGAACTAATGACATGTCGCACACATGTTTGTCGCACTAATGACATACACTCAACGTAAACGTCAGTTTGTAGGTACTGAAAATGAATAAGCGACTATAATGGGAAACACAATTATTCCATACGAATTGACATAAGGTAACCATAACGGAAACGCGATCGAGTAAGTATAAAAACTCGCACTAAGCCCTCTGTGGCCTTAGTGCGAGTTTTTATACTTACTCGATCGCGTTTACGTTAACATTGACGTAAGTCAATTTGTATGGAATAATTGTGTTTCCCATTAAAGTCACTAGACGGCTAAGACGGCGCTTATTCAGTTTCAGTACAAATTGACGTTTACGTTAACGTGATCGAATAAGTATAAAAACTCGCACTAAGGCCTCTGTTCATGGAATTTTACGTGCTCGTTTTCGTTATAAATCATCGTCTATTACTTAAAAACGAAGTATATAAATAAACACTAAATAATAAATAATAGTTTTATTTATTTAGTGTTTATTTATATACTTCGTTTATTAAATGAATTAATATATGAATAAAGTAACTAAATATAATGATTATGGCACTAGGAGCTCCGTATATTTTTTAATAGTTTTAAAATAAATAGTTTTAAAGTTATTTAAGAAAATAGATGAAAAACCTCTTACTGCGAAACTACTGAGCTTAAAATTTTGAGAAATATACTTAGGTACAGAAAATAGTTCTTTACTTAAGTACCTTCATGTAAAGCTTTATGAAGTCTATGGATTTTGCGTAGGTACTTAGAACCTTACATTTACAGTTGGAATATATGAAAGAACATGTTTTCCAACTACTATGTTAAGTTTGTTCTTGGGATAAATTCGTCCCAACTACGGACCCTCGTTTCAGAAACAGACCGTGGGCTTATCTGCTACCTACTAAAAAAGTTGAGAATTTTTGCCTGTATATTATTACTATGGGGGAAACATGGCAACCCTAACTACCTTTACGTTCCTATAATCCTATGAGTTCCAGTGGTTACTCGTTTTAATTGAATTGTACTATTAACTAAACCAATTATTTTAATGACCTGGTAGGTACCTAACTGGTAGGTGGCGGAGTTTTTTCTCCTCGGTTATATCGTCGGAGTTGCGGCCCTACTGCGGCATCGGTATAAGATACAGGCATTCCGCATGTGTTGCGAGTATGCGACCGGGACTGGCGAGCTCGCCTCGTGCCGCCCTGCCGCGCCAGACTGCTCGTCGCCATTACGTTACCCCACACAGCAAAATGTACTCAATAATAAAACAACTACTTTATTGTTTCAGTCTCCACACTGAATGCTTTCGCTGGAAAATAAGAACGTATAACACGCTCCTTAATAATAAGTACTTACCTATAATAAAAAAAATATGTAGGTACTTAGACAGCGCAGAAGGACGACGAAAATACACTTGTTATTTTAATATAAGTTGGTAAGTAATTCCGTTTTTAGGGTTCCGTAACCACATTGCAAAAACGGAACGTGCACGATGGTGGCAAATGTGGCAATGGTGTAGGAAATAGTACATTTTGATACAAGCTCAGAAACAACCTCGCCTACGGCTCAGCAGTGCGATTCTGTAACCATCTCACCGTGAAAACTTAGGTGAAGTGAGCGTGGAGAGAGCTGTCAATAGTGTCAATTCCTAGCAAAAACAAACTCACTTCACCTAAGTTTTCACGGTGAGATTTTTACAGAATCGACCGGCAGGTGTTAATTCCGCCTCGAATGCAATAACAAATATCCACGTGTATCAAACGACGTTTTTCATACACTTTTGAAGAAATAAAATAAAATACTTAACGAAAAATATTTTTGTCATGAATTATTAGGAAACCTTAATAGGAAACTATGATTTAAATTTTCTTTTTTTTTTTCGCGCTTTGCTTTCGCCAGGTTGAAGGAGAAGCAAAGGTATAAAGTCGATACTAATATGAAAAATAGAGAATTCTAATATTTTTGAGTTTAGATCACAAATAAATGTTAATTTGTTCATAAACTTTTTTTTTTATTGTAATAATCATGGTTTTTGATGATATTCTATTTATAAACATTATTTAAATATTCAAAAAATATTAACGCCGTAAAGAAGCTTAAGGGTCAGCGCACACCAAGAGCAGAGCAGAGCAGAGCATTTTGTGAGACTATTGAAAAATAAATGTTATGATAATTCCATACATTGCAAAATTAAATACACGCCAAGCATGCTCGAGCATGCTCGAGCGTAGTCGAGCATCAAGTTTGGACGATTGAATTTTGCAATGTAAGGAATTGTAATAAGATAAATTTTTCAATAGTCTCAGAAAATGCTCTGCTCTGCTCTGCTCTTGGTGTGCGCTGACCCTTACTCTTTGCCGAGATTTAAAAAAAAAACATTCACCTCCAAATAGAGAGGACCGTCTCTGGCGCGACACGGTGTATAGAGGCATTGAACCAATTTGGACTAAGAATAGGTATAAGTTATCTGTGGCAATTTTTATTCCTGCACACGTGTTGGAAAATGAAAAATCGCACGCGTGTGAAATACATTGTATTGTGAACCTAATCATAGTGCGATATCAAAATCAAAAAAATCAAAATATTTTATTTCACATAAACCTACATGGGCACTTATGAAACGTTAGAAGCTAGGTGCACGGTTCCAAATTGGTCGTTTCCTATGGAGTAGAGCCGGCAAGAAACTCCATAGCCTATGAACCAGCCATAGCATATGAACCAGTTTTCGAGGAAGTGTATTGAAAAACAATTACCTATAGGGTTGGCTCTCCACATACATACATCCATCCAGTCATTCCTCCATTTTGCTGTGCCCGACAGGGTCCATAATGATCTCGTAAAATTTTAAGTTACCGGTGTTGGTGTTTATGTTGTACGTGTACTACAGAATAAATAATGATACTAACGGTTGTACACATTGTGGAATGCAATAAATGATTGACGAAATAAATAAGTAATACATGTAATCGAAGGATGAAATAAACCGGCCAAGTGCGTGTCGGACCACGCACAATGAAGGGTTCCGTAGTTGGGATGAATTTATCCCAAAAACAAACTGCAAGTGTAAGTTTGTAATCTAAAAAAAAACCGGCCAAAAAAATTAAAATTCAAACAAATTAACTGAGACTATAAAACGCCCCAATTCGCCTCAACGTACATCAACGGAGTCTCCGCCGCGGATTCCACAGTCTAATCAAATACCAGAGTCTCCTACTTTTACAGACATCCAGCACAGCCAAATGTGTCATATACAGGGTGTATGAGACAGCCTGATGGGGTGAATTCAGCATACCATACTAAGATGACCGGTACATGAAATTATTTCAGGAACGTTATGGGAATCCAATAAACCTGATTTGTTCGTGTTTTTGTGCACAAATCGGAGCGTCTGTTACTGGTTGGGAGGGGTAGGTAATAGGTATGCGGTGACTTCGATGAACTCTGTAGCTAGACAGAGTGAACAGCTGATTTCACGCGTCGTTCGTTAGAGTATTTCAACATCCATTTCTGTTTTTTTTTTGCTGTTTTGTTTTACATGAATGGAGTGCTGCGAACACACAATGTAATTTTGAAACAAACATTGGAATAAAGAAAATGTAACTGAAAAAACTACCTATTTGAAAAATGAAAATTTTCCTTAGAAATTTTCCGGTGGAATATGATTCAAAATGAGGAGCTGAATGCACCCTGTTAGTTTGCGGAGGGCTGTCCTTTACACCCTGTATTATATCAACAGCGTAAATATTCCAAACAAAAATTAACTATAAACACAAATTGTTCTAACTTCTCAATTAATTTTATTTTAAATAGGTACTACTCATGTTATTATTAAAGTATCAATATAACTATATTTTGGAAAACAAATTTTTTTCACTTTTCTTATATGTATTCGAAATGAAAAGTAGAGCGTGTGAAAGTCACCAATTCCTACTCTGACTATAGTCTAAATAACTCGTATGGGCATTGATTCCTTTCGACCCTTGTTTAACAATCTACTATTTATTTGCGGTCGATAAAATCAATAGGTAGATACTGTGCATGCGTAAATATCTTGCCAGCTACATAGGTACGGAACCCTTCATTGTGCGTGGATCGTCACGCACTTGCTCGGTTTTTGTTTTGATTGTTTTGTGCTATTTGTACCTATCTACTCTTTCATGATTAAGTATTTATGTAGGTGCCAACTAAGATACTGTCAATTTTATACCTAAAATATAACTTAGAAAGCCCATTGGTAAAACCGCAGATGTCATGACGTGCCTATCAAACTATCACATGCCAGTACTGCGTAAATTCATCAGTCATTAACTGTTTATTAGTTACCTACCTAATTAGATAGTTTAGCTTCGACAATAATTATCATTAAAAAAAACCGGTCAAGAGCGAGTCGGACACGCGCACCGAGGGTTCAGCCGGTTGATTCTGTAAAAATGTCACCGTGAAAACTTAGGTGACGTTAGGTGAAGTGAGTTTGTTTTTGCTAGCAATTGACACTATTGACAGCTCACTCCACGCTCACTTCACCTAAGTTTTCACGGTGAGATGGTTACAGAATCGCACTGCCGTTCCGATTTCTGAAAAAGTGTGCTATTTAGAGACATCGTTTTATTTTTCCTGTAATCTTTACATAAACTTCTATCACATAGAATAATTTCAGATTTTTCTCTTTGTAAAGTTCGGAGATAAGGGGGGGGGGACGGTATTTTTTTTACATTTTTCATCAAAAGTCGAAAAGTATGCGGCCGAAAAAAAAGAAAAAAAAAGTTTGAGAATGTGCAAACAGCGCTCTTTCATATGATACCCCACATGCCCTAGTAGCGCCACTTTGAATTTATAAGACCCCCTTTCAGTCCCTGTTGCAAAAAAAACATAAATATTTTAATTTCTTTCTTATTTGCAAAATAGTTGGGTAAACGTCATCTAAAACTATTCTAAATTTCAAGTTGATAGCATTAGTAGTTCTTGAGATATCCAGCTGTGACAGACAGACAGACAGACTGAGTCACACCATAAGGTTTCCTTTTTTACCATTTTGGTACGGAACCCTAACAACCAATTTAATTGGAGTTGTCTAGCGATGCGGCTGAGGACAGTCCTTCAAATGGTTGTACAATATCTACTGATATTACTATTTAAAAGATATTATTTTTTTATCAGTTATTCTGACACACATTTAAATTTTAAGAATGAATAAACAAATTAAAATATTTAAATTAAATTAAAATTAATTTATTTCGGAACCAGTCCATATTTTATGCATGTACACACAGCAGCAGGTCCAATTGTCAAATTTTCTCATTTGATTTTGAACTTAACTCTCAACATAAATCATTTGGAGAAAGACAGTTTGGTATAACCTGATGTGCTGCAGTTGTCTGTACATGTGAAATGAAAAATAATATAATTTAAAACGGTAGTCCAAAATTATATTTTATTGAATATATTTATTATGTATCATCACGCGGATATTTGCGGTGAACCACTTTTCAACCTTATTGCCTTAGTAATAAGGTCGAAAAGTGGTTCACTGCAAATTTCCGCCTATTACCTACCTATTTAAAAAAAAAAAAACCGGTCAAGAGCGAGTCGGACTCGCGCACCGAGAGGGTTCCGTTCCGATTTCTGAAAAAGTGTACTAATTAGTGACATTTTATTTTTCCTGTAATCTTTACATAAACTTCTATCGCATAGAATAATTTCTGATTTTTCTCTTTTCAAACTTCGGAGATAAGGGGGGGAACGGTATTTTTTTTTACATTTTTCATCAGAAGTCGAAAACTATTCGGCTTAAAAAAAAGAAAAAAAATGTTTGAGAATGTGCAAACAGCGCTCTTTCATATGATACCCCACATGCCCTAGTAGCGCCACTTTGAATTTATAAGACCCCCTTTCAGTCCCTGTTGCAAAAAAAACATAAATATTTTAATTTCTTTCTTATTTGTAAAATAGTTGGGTAAACGTCATCTAAAACTGTTCCAAATTTCAAGTTGATAGCATTAGTAGTTCTTGAGATATCCAGCTGTGACAGACAGACAGACAGACTGAGTCACACCATAAGGTTTCCTTTTTTACCATTTTGGTACGGAACCCTAACAACCAATTTAATTGGAGTTGTCTAGCGATGCGGCTGAGGACAGTCCTTCAAATGGTTGTACAATATCTACTGATATTACTATTTAAAAGATATTATTTATTTATCAGTTATTCTGACACACATTTAAATTTTAAGAATGAATAAACAAATTAAAATATTTAAATTAAATTAAAATTAATTTATTTCGGAACCAGTCCATATTTTATGCATGTACACACAGCAGCAGGTCCAATTGTCAAATTTTCTCATTTGATTTTGAACTTAACTCTCAACATAAATCATTTGGAGAAAGACAGTTTGGTATAACCTGATGTGCTGCAGAGTTGTCTGTACATGTGAAATGAAAAATAATATAATTTAAAACGGTAGTCCAAAATTATATTTTATTGAATATATTTATTATGTATCATCACGCGGATTTTTGCGGTGAACCACTTTTCAACCTTATTGCCTTAGTAATAAGGTCGAAAAGTGGTTCACTGCAAATTTCCGCCTATTACCTACCTATTTAAAAAAAAACCGGTCAAGAGCGAGTCGGACTCGCGCACCGAGAGGGTTCCGTTCCGATTTCTGAAAAAGTGTGCTATTTAGTGACATTTTATTTTTCCTGTAATCTTTATATAAACTTCTATCGCATAGAATAATTTCTGATTTTTCTCTTTGCAAACTTCGGAGATAAGGGGGGGAACGGTATTTTTTTTTACATTTTTCATCATAAGTCGAAAACTATTCGGCTTAAAAAAAAGAAAAAAAATGTTTGAGAATGTGCAAACAGCGCTCTTTCATATGATACCCTACATGCCCTAGTAGCCCCACATTGATTTTTTAAGACCCCCTTTCAGTCCCTGTTGCAAAAAAAACATAAATATTTTAATTTCTTTCTTATTTGCAAAATAGTTGGGTAAACGTCATCTAAAACTATTCTAAATTTCAAGTTGATAGCATTAGTAGTTCTTGAGATATCCAGCTGTGACAGACAGAAAGACAGACAGACTGAGTGACACCATAAAGGTTCCTTTTTTACCATTTTGGTACGTAACCCTAAAAACTATGTAATTCTGTTATTCAGATTCCGATGTTATTATAATTAGAGTGAATAAACAAATAATATTTTTATTTTGAAATTGGTATCGATCGATACCAGGTTTTCCCATCCCTAGAGATTTCGAAAAAGAGTTTTGTTACAAAAGCGGTTTTGGCGCTGCTATCATTTTTTAGTACAAAGAATAAAGCCCAATTATTAATTGCAAATTTTATTGTAACCATGCAAATGCAACCTTTGCCTTTTGAGGAAACTATTTTCATACTTACTGATTTAGAAATCAAATAAAAACATTGAGGGAATCAACTTTTCCTCCTAAATTGAATAACGAATCTGAGGAAATTGTTTGGTCTGTTGTTTTTTTAACTTAGTTTGTTAGAACATATTCTCATGTTCGATTCTTGGTTTTTTAAGGATGTATGACACTGTATTTTGATGTTTTCAAATCTCATTCGATAGGTTAGTAGAATTTTATTGAACTCACACTGTGTGAAACTATCACAATAAAATGTGCTTTGCTACCTGTTGTGTCTTGTAAAGGTGAGAAAACTAATAAAGCCGGTGAATCATAACGTTTTTGAAAATTAATCGTGAATTGTTTTAGCTCACAATAATACTTAATATTGGCTATGCGTATGAGTAAATTATGTTATTATTAAATGATTATTGTATATTGGAACCCATGTTTGATGTGATTATGACTATAAGCACTATAGTCTAGCAACCATGCGTTGAACATGATTTCCACGTAGTTGTTCTGAAAGATCAATTGAATATTTTTTTATGTAGATTTGTATTTGAGTTTTCAGAGCAAGTGTTTTAAAGTAGTGAACACCGTATAACAAATCTTGAATTAAGTAACTGTAACTAGGAAGCCTTTATAATTATCTTAGTTAAAGTCAAATAAAAGCATAGGACTAGGTATTCAAAAAAATGTAGGTATAAAATTAAATAAAGTTAATTATTCAATCAAAGTGTTCCATTCGCTTGAGAAAAAAAAAGGCTTTCATAGATTTATGTAAAACATAATAGAATAGGGGATTACAATCATCAGGTAGGCAGAAGGATGGCGCCGGCGCTACCTGCTCCAGAGCAGTGGATTCTTACTTAATGAATTAAAATACGTTTTAATAAACAATCCTCTTTATTTATTTAATAATTAATAATAATAATAGACGATATAATATTTATTCCTTATAAATGTAGGTAAGCTTCATAAACCCCACATATAAAAATACAATCTTAAACTTTATACACAAAATATCTGTCATCGGGTGATGACGGCATAATGCACTATGGCGGCGTGAACATTAAGGCACGATGATAGAGGGCTAAGCCCCAGGCGGCGCCAGGCGGGCGTCGGCGACTAGATCACAGGAGTTACGGAGCAGGGCTCCGGCGGCATACTCTCATCTGAGCGGGGCCGGGAAGGAGGGAACTGGCGAGCACCAACGCGGTGCGGAGCACGCAGCTAGCGCACAGCCCGCCGCACTCTGCACCGGCACGAATGCTGACACATGCACGCCGCTAGATACAGGCAGCGAAGCTAGGGATGGCCGCTTTTCTTCTTCGTCCCCGAGGAGATACGGCCGGAATAGTTTAAAAGGCTTGCGTGGTGGACAAGGTGCCGTGGGAGGCACATATGCCGGTTGAGGCGCAGGTGGTGGTGTAGGTCGGCGTACAGACAGGTCGATAGGCTCCGCAATTTGCATAGGCACAGGAACAGGCACCGGTACTGGTAGAGGCGTGGGCACTTGCACCGTTGTAGGCACTGTCACTGGCGGTGGCGTAGGTAGCCGAGCGCTCTCTGGAGACCCTGCTGCGTACGGTGGAGGTGACGGTGCTGGCTGCGGTGCTCGCCTGAGGAGAGCCGCTCGAAGAGCAGGTTCCGCTTGAAGCCACTTTTGGATCTGACGACGATGTATACCGAACTTTCTGGCTGTGGCGCGTTGATTTCCGCGACATTGAGCGTCGCGCCTATACGCTTCGAGAACTTGCAGCTTAAATTGTGGTGGGAAGATACGGCGGGAACCGGCGCGGCCCTCTGAGCGACGGTCTGAGGGCGCGGGGGCCGGGTGCGTGTGGGCGGCGGCCATACTGCGGAGAATACGTGTGCGCGTGGCGGTTGACGGCGCCGAACTGACTGTGGCTGCTCTCTCGCCTCAGCACGGCGCGGATGTTGGTGGCGCGCCGCTGCCTGTCCAACGTGCGTGAGTGTGCGATGTGAGTCTCGTATACATTATAAAACGCTGTTCACACTGCTAATTTTAGTTGACTATTTATTTTATTGTATATTTTATAATTATTGTGTTGCCTACCGATATATTGACGAAATTGCATCAATGAAGGTGAGATTTTTCAGCCTTCATTAATGCTAAAATAATCAAATCTGCATAAAACCAATTAGTCAGTGACTGACTGATGACTGACTGATGGTTACGAGTTGCGACTAAAATGTAACTCCTCTGAAAAAGCAATTCGATGCCGCTTCTTTTCCGTACTATAATAATCTACCAAAATATTTTATAACCAATGTACCTGCTACTCGTAAAACAAAAAGGTATCATAAAAAAATCGCATGTGTACGCTGCTTTAGGCAGTAATCTCGCCTCATTCTCGGCGTGAAAAAATGCCGCAAGTGGGAGCCGATAGCACGTAGCGCCACCATTTCTATCTCTTTCAAACTTAAAGAATTTCTCATAATAGAAGAAGACAGACAAACGTGCCCTGCCCCGGTCGCTGCCACATCCGTTTACGAAACAAGTTTGCATGCGGTGTTGCCACTGTGTGCGCGCGGGCGGCTCACGAGCATCGAGGGGTGCGGGCGGATAGGAATGCGCACGGAACGGCAACGGCGCCGACCGTGGCAGACAGGGTGTCGCCGACTCGCCGCCGTAGACAGGCCGTCGCTCGGCGGCGCTAGCCCCCCTTACACCCGCGCGCACCCGTCCCACCCGCAACGCACATCAACAAGTTATTTCGGCCCAGCCTGTTGCGTTGTTATAAGATCTCAAGTAACATGGTTTAAGCGGTCGGTTACGACGTTTTAGGTTACGTTGCAAACTTAGCGCCATCGCTGTTTCGAGGAAAGTTGTTTTTTTGTTGAGCGGCCGCCTGCTGCGCCTGCCTCGCTCGCGTCCGGCGACCGTGAAAATAGCGATCCAACTCAAAAAAGGACGGCACGAATAAGTTTCATAATGTTCAACAGAAAATATTATAAAATTACAAATACTTAAGTATGTAATTATTAAGATAGAAATAGCATTTAACAAATTAACATAAATAACAAACTGCTACACGTTATTATTTCTAATTAATTAATTAATTTACTTTTGTATAGTCAGAAATCCATTTTAATAGTAAGTATGTTTAAAAACGACATTTATTTTGGTAAGCTAATTAATTACCGCCTTCCTGATAAAATTCTTTTGAAACTGAAGTTTATAATTAATTATCATAATCTGTGATACCGATACCGATACCATTTATCGTTTCTTGGACATCTCTAACTGCTTGTTTTGTTGCATAATCGTACGTTCTGGTTCTATTAAAACTAAGTAAAATAGAAAACACCTAAGTAACACGTGTTTCTGTGACAAAATAAACTAATGAGTAGTTTTTTCTTTCTTCGTCTTTTTCTTTCTTTTCTATTCTTCTGTTTAGAGTAATTTGAAGTTTTGTTTGAACTAGGAGTTATTACGAATTCAGACTTTAATGTTTTAGGTTTATATTAATTAAAAGAACCGGTCAAGTGCGTGTCGGACCACGACCAATGAAGGGTTCCGTAGTTCAAAAGAATTTATCCCAAAAACAAACTCAATATTGTAATACAAAAAAATAATAATTATGTAATAAAATTACACATTAACAATTTTTGGACTTTTTCCTTTACTTGTGCTGTGAGACTTGCTTTTTGCTAAATTTTATGGTTCTAGGTCAACGGGAAGTACTCTATAAATGTTTTGATTTACTTGCGAGTATCAAAATTATGTCGCATAAATAACCGTACTTTTTTATTGCGTTGACTTAGAAACTTGATTTTTTTAGAACTTTATGAGATTACAGACTTACGTATTTGATATTAACTTCAATTTTATACCTCTACGCGTTCCTGAGAAAATGGGTCTTGACAGACTGACATACCTACTTGAAAATATTTTATTTGTGATAAAATTATAAATTAACATTTTTCGGACTTTTCCATTATTTGTGCTATAAGACCTTGCTTCTTGCCAAATTTCATGATTGTAGGTCAACGGGAAGTACCCTATAGGTTTTGATTTACTCGCGAGTAGGTATCAAAAGATGTCGCATAAATGACAGCATTTTTTTATTGCGTTGACTTAGAAGCTTGATTTTTTAAACTCTAAGGGTCCATAGAATTACGTATTTGATATTAATTTCAACTTGATACCTCCACGCAATCCTGAGAGAAAGGGTCTTGACAGACAGACAGACGGACGGACAACGAAGTGATCTATAAGGTTCCGTTGTTTCCTTTTGAGGTACGGAACCCTAAAACCGAATTGGGTTTAGTGAATATATTTTTATCTCCTTCAAAATGAATACTTACATAAATAAACTAGGTAGATACTTAATGGTGCCGATTCTGTTGTACACCGAACTAAACTAACTAAACTATCACTAAAATTCCTTACTTTTTTCTATGAGAATCTTAAAGCTATTCTGCAAAAAAAAACCTCTAAATTTAGAAAAAATTTGACACAACTAAAATTGAGTTTGACAATCGTGACTCCGCGTGGTATAGTGCTCGTAGTATATTTGACCCGGTGGCTTATTACTAACAGAGTAGTATTTCCAATACACACGGTACACCCGTTTGTATCAGAAATATGTACTACTCTGTTTAATCAATTATGTTTCAGATCGCCGCGCCGTTCATAAAATTAGAATCAAGACTTCGCTTAACAGGTAAGCTCGTTTGATTCACAATTTTACATTGTTAAGTTTTATTGTGTTCGTTTCAACTGCGCGGCCATGGCGTTAAAAAAAAAAAAACTATGCCAACATTTTGTAACAATTTGTAAAAGTTGACTCGCAAAACCACAAATTTGTCAAAGCTATGGTTAAAAAGTTTGAACGTGGCCGCGCCATCGAAACGCGGAGTACCGCGCGGCCACGGAGATCTCAGAAACTAAGCGTTGCACAGACCTGAAATTTTGGTAAATAACAGATTCAATTTGTAAACAATTTGTAAAAATATAAAAAAAAAATCCTAGGTTAATATTTTAGGAGCTGTGAGACTAAAACCCCGTAGCCACGCCATCGAAACGGTGACAAAAACGTGATAGCCGATATCTCGCTGAAAAAGCATCGCAGACGTTTAGAGTTTTTTGTAAAACCCAGATTTGAATTTGTCAAAACTTACAAAAATGCAACAAAAAATACTAGGTTAATATTTTAGGAACTGTGAGACTAAAACCCCGTGGCCGCGACATCGAAACGGTGACAAAAACGTTATCACCGATATCTCGCTGAAAAAGAATCGCAGAGGTCTGAAGTTTTTTGTAAAACCTAGATTTGTATTTGTCAAAACTTGTAAAAATACAACAAAAAATCCTAGGTTTATATTTCAGGACCCGCGCCATAGAAACGGTGAAAAACACGTTATCGCCGATATCTCAGATTCAATTTGTAAACAATTTGTAAAAATATTTAAAAAAAATCCTAGGTTAATATTTTAGGAGCTGTGAGACTAAAACTCCGTGGCCGCGCCATCGAAACGGTGACAAAAACGTGATAGCCGATATCTCGCTGAAAAAGCATCGCAGACGTCTAGAGTTTTTTGTAAAACCCAGATTTGAATTTGTCAAAACTTACAAAAATGCAACAAAAAATACTAGGTTAATATTTTCGGAACTGTGAGACTAAAACCCCGTGGCCGCGCCATCGAAACGGTGACAAAAAACGTTATCGCCGATATCTCGCTGAAAAAGAATCGCAGAGGTCTAAAATTATTTGTAAAACCTAGATTTGAATTTGTCAAAATTTGTAAAATACAACAAAAATCCTAGGTTTACAAAAAACCGTATTTCACCGGAAATACGGTTTTTTGTAAACCTAGGATTTTTGTTGTATTTGTAAAGAAATTACCTAATTCAAATCTAGTTTTTACAAAAAACTTCAGACCTCTGCGATGCTTTTTCAGTGAGATATCAGCGATAACGGTTTTTTCTCTGTTTCAATGGCGCGGCTCCTGAAATATAAATCTAGGATTTTTTGTTATATTTTTACAAGTTTTGACAAATTCAAATCTAGGTTTTACAAAAATTTTCAGACCTCTGCGATGCTTTTTCAGCGAGATATCGGTGATAACGTTTTTGTCACCGTTTCGAGGGCGCGGCCACGGGGTTTTAGTCTCACAACTCCTAAAATATTAACCTAATATTTTTTGTTGCATTTTTGTAAGTTTTGACAAATTCAAATCTGGGTTTTACAAAAAACTCTAGACGTCTGCGATGCTTTTTCAGCGACATATCGGCTATCACGTTTTTTTCACCGTTTCGATGGCGCGGCCATGGGGTTCTAGTCTTACAGCTCCTGAAATATAAACCTAGGATTTTTTGTTGTATTTTTACAAGTTTTGACAAATTCAAATCTAGGTTTACAAAAAACTTCAGACTTCTGCGATGCTTTTTCAGCGAGATATCGGCGATAACATATTTTTCACCGTTTGAATGGTGCGGCCATGCGGTTCTAGCCTTACAGCTCCTGAAATATAAACCTAGGATTTTTTGTTGTATTTTTACAAATTTTGACAAATTCAAATCTAGGTTTTACAAAAAACTTCAGACCTCTGCCATGCTTTTTCAGTGAGATATCGGCGATAACGTGTTTTTCACCGTTTCAATGGCGCGGCTCCTGAAATATAAACCTAGGATTTTTTGTTATATTTTTACAAATTTTGACAAATTCAAATCTAGGTTTTACAAATAATTTCAGACCTCTGCGATGCTTTTTCAGTGAGATATCGGCGATAACGTGTTTTTCACCGTTTCTATGGCGCGGGTCCTGAAATATAAACCTAGGATTTTTTGTTGTATTTTTACAAATTCAAATCTAGGTTTTACAAAAAACTTCAGACCTCTGCGATGCTTTTTCAGCGAGATATCGGTGATAACGTTTTTGTCACCGTTTCAATGGCGTGGCCACGGGGTTTTAGTCTCACAGCTCCTAAAATATTAACCTAGTATTTTTTGTTGCATTTTTGTAAGTTTTGACAAATTCAAATCTGGGTTTTACAAAAAACTCTAGACGTCTGCGATGCTTTTTCAGCGAGATATCGGCTATCACGTTTTTGTCACCGTTTCGATGGCGCGGCCACGGGGTTTTAGTCTCACAGCTCCTAAAATATTAACCTAGGATTTTTTTTTATATTTTTACAAATTGTTTACAAATTGAATCTGTTATTTACCAAAATTTCAGGTCTGTGCAACGCTTAGTTTCTGAGATCTCCGTGGCCGCGCGGTTCTCCGCGTTTCGATGGCGCGGCCACGTTCAAACTTTTTAACCATAGCTTTGACAAATTTGTGGTTTTGCGAGTCAACTTTTACAAATTGTTACAAAATGTTGGCATAGTTTTTTTTTTTTTAACGCCATGGCCGTGCGGTTGAAACGAACACAATAAAACTTAACAATGTAAAATTGTGAATCAAACGAGCTTACCTGTTAAGCAAAGTCTTGATTCTAATTTTATGAACGGCGCGGCGATCTGAAACATAATTGATTAAACAGAGTAGTACATATTTCTGATACAAACGGGTGTACCGTGTGTATTGGAAATACTACTCTGTTAGTAATAAGTTAATAACATCGCGAATTTTTAGGAATAAAGTATGTTAATATTTTATTTTTATATAGGATTATTTCACCTTTTTTTTAACATGCTTATTTTCTGCAATTTCATTCTAAAATACTTACATAAAAGAAATAACCAAACAAACGATGAGGGGCCACTGATGCGCGCGCGGTGTTCCATCTTCGCTTCCAAGCCAATTCCAAGCAGTTTTTTTTCAATGCGCTCAATTTTCATTACTCACTTAAATGATTATGAAGTAATAGATGGGTGGGTAAGTCAATAAGTAGGTAGGTACGTACTAGGAAATAATGGTGGGTACAAAATCCGTAAGCTGATAAAGAACGTACCCACACAATCAGTATATACCTACCCACCTAATTGACCTAATCCACCTATTCTTCAACATGCTTACGTGGGTAATTCATGAGTTGCACAATTGTACATAATGATGCAGATAAGTACAATATATTAAATAAACATCGACTCATCTAGATAACAATATCACAAGAACACTCGTATCTTTAGAGATCACGTCATCGGCAACCGAGCTAGGAAAATTGTGGTAGTTTCCGAAGAATACTAGGAAATGTGTGCGGATTAAATAAAAAATAATGTAAACTACTAAGGAAAGTCGTGATATCGAATATCGATATAAAAATATAGAGACATACCTAATAAATTATGATCCAATTTTGTTTTTATTACCTACATAAGTAAAACATTTACAGATGTGTAGGTTGGTACTATTTATGTATTTATGATGTACATAAACAACATAACAGATTTTGATAAATCTGGCGCTGTACAGTAAAATTTAACAATACATATAGATATAAATTTTTTTATATATAAAATTCAAAGTCCTGACTGACTGATTGATTGATTGATTGACTGACTGACTGATATATCATCGCACAGCCGAAACAGCTGAACCTAGAGACTTGAAATTTTGCACATAGATACCTTATAGAGTGTAGGCATCTACTAAGGAAGGATTTTTGGAAATTCCATCCCTAAAGGGGTAAAATAAGGGATGGAAGTTTGTATGAAAAATCTTATTCCTTGAGTTAATAGACTTGAACCTTGGCATGAATATTTATTTATATAAGTAAATTATAAATTTTTTAATTTTTAACCGACTTCCAAAAGGAGGAGGTTCTCAATTCGTCGGAACCTTTTTTTTTTTTTTTATGTATGTTCCCCGATTACTCGAAAATGGCTAGACCGATTTGGATTTTTGTTTTTTTGTTCGAAAGGGTATACGTCCCAAGTGGTCCCATGATCATCAAGTCAGGATCTGATGATGGGATCCCATGGAAATCGAGGGAAACCCTCAAATTTTATGGGCACACCTATATCGATTTCGGTATTTTTTATAGTAACTCGTGCATTTGCTCTCGGAAAGTACCATTCGGTGAGCTGGAACTGATGATGAAGACCACAGAGGGCCATCGGAAATACTCAATTATATCTAAGTATATAACAGGTTGCGATTCGATTACTTTAATATGGTTTATGCTCGTCAAAATAATGGTAATGGTGACTTCACCATGAGCTCCATTTCTCCTGGTTCTTACTAGGAGAACTCCTCAACAATTAACGGCCCTGCATCGGGAAAAGCAACATTTTGTAAAACGTGATGAGCAGCTGACATTGGGTTATTGTAACTTAGATAAATTACAAACTGAACCACTAAAAAGTGAAAAATAAAAACTTTTTTACAAAAACAAAAACCGACTTCCAAAAAAAACACTACAAAGTGAAAAATAACTTTAATTTCGGAAGTCGGTGGCAAAAAACTAAAATACAGATCCAAAGACACCGACTTCCGAAATTAAAGTTATTTTTCACTTTGTAGTGTTTTTTTTGGAAGTCGGTTTTTGTTTTTGTAAAAAAGTTTTTTAGTTTTCCTAAACTACCCTCTCAGGAGGGATTGGGGGGTGTCAAAGTTTGTATCAACGCACAGCCCAAACCGCTGGGTCTAGAGATTCCAAGTTTGGCACGCAGGTTCCTTATGAGGTTTACGGGTACACTAAGAAAGGATTTTTCAAAATTCAACCCCTAAGGGGGTGAAACAGGGGTCAAAAATTTGTTTGAAAAATGTTATTCCTTGAGTTAATAGACTTGAAACTTGGCATGAATATTTATCTGATTATATTATAAAGTTTGTCATTTTTAGCGTTCCTAAACTCCTCAGGAGGGATTGGGGGGTGTCAAAGTTTGTATGGAGGAATTTAACCGCGCAGTCCGATTAACTCGAAACTCAGTATTTATACTTGAGACCAAAAATGAAGACTAACGCTAACGCTAAGACTAACTGTGTAAGAGTTTTTCGAAAATCTACCCCTAAAAGCATGAAAAGGGGTAGTCAATTTTACAGGGCAGGTTTTACTGCGGGGATTGATTAACTCGAAAATTACATTGTATGTACATTTTACTTATGTGTCACAAATAAACAAATTTGAATTTGATTTTTTAAATTACCTCCCTGGGGGATGAAAACAGGGAATACATACAGGGTGTAAGGGACAGCCCTCCGCAAACTGATAGGGTGAATTCAGTATGTCATACTAAGATGACCGGTACATGAAATTTTTTCAGGAAAGTTAAGGGAATCCAATAAACCTGATTTGTTTGTGTTTTTGTGCACAAATTGAAGCGTCTATTACTGGTTGGGAGGGGTAGGTAATAGGTATGCGGTGAGTTCGATGAACTCTGTAGCTAGACAGAAAGTGAACAGCTGATTTCACGCGTCGTTGGTTAGAGTATTTCAACATCCATAGCTAGTTTTTTTTTTTGCTTTTTTTTTTGCAGTTTTTTTTTACATAAACGGAGTGCTGCGAACACACAATGCAATTTTACATTGAAATAATGAAAATGTAACTGAAAAAAAAATTGAAAAAATGAAAATTTTCCTGAGAAAATTTCCGGTGGAATATGATTCAAAATGAGGAGCTGAATGCACCCTGTGAGTTTGCGGAGGGCTGTCCCTTACACCCTGTATAGTTTATATGAAAATTCTTAGTCATTTTTGGTTAATTAACTTGAAACTTTGCACAAATACTTGCCGAAGCAAGTAATAAGTTTGTCATTAATAGTTTTTCCCCCACAGGGAATGGTACAGGGGGTGGTATGAAGGGGACGGGTAGGTGAGGAAGAAACGGGGGAAGGGGAGGGTTTGGTGAGGAGATAAAAGGGGAAGGGGAGGGTGTGGTGAGAGGGAGACGGAGGGGAGGGGTGGTGAGGAGGGAGAGGGGGAGGAGAGGAGTTAGAGAGGAGGAGGGGAAAGCGGTAAAGGGGAGTGAGGGGGGAGGGGGAGGTTATCGGGAAGGGTATGTGGTGAGGATTGTGATAGTGAGAGAGAGGGTGACAGGGGAGAGGGGGGGAGAGGAAGGGAACCCCGACAGAAATGCGGAAACTCGGAACGGCACAAAAAAACAGGAGTAAACTCCAGTCGTGCATCGGAGCTAATACACACACTTTTTTGTTTGTTTGAACGCGCTAATCTCTGGAACTACCAGTCGGACTTTAATAATTATGTTTGCATTTCATAGCCCAATTGTTAAGGAAGGCTATAGGCATATTTAACATCACACAAGGACTCTTAGGTGCCGAGCAAAAAGAAAAAAAAGTCAGAAGGAACGCTAAGCCAAAAAGAAGTAATAGCGCGGGCAGGCAATGCGATGCGACGGGGTGGGTTGGGGGAACAAGAAACTTCACGCGGACGAAGTCGCGGGCAGAAGCTATCTCAATATTTTTATTCCTGTGGCATATTTTCCGACATCCACGCGGGCGAAGCCGCAAGCAAAAGCTAGTAAATTTTATAAAAATAATAGCACACGAGAAATTAACAAAATTTACAAAACAAGGAAAAATCTAAAGATAAAAATTAAATCAATAGATAAGTACTTACCAACAACTTACTAATAGGTAAGACATATTTCTATAGGTAAGACACATGCCCATTCCTTGAAACAAGGTGTGATAATATGTTATGTAAAACATTTAGCTTTAAAAAATATACGCATGTTATTTTTAGAATAGGTACGTACGTAATTAAATTAAACTACTACTATTTTATTACTTCGATTCCTGTTATTAAATTTACACTAATATTCATAGGGAAACTTTCGAGATTGTTCAAACGAAAAACTTATCTTTACTGCTGAAATCATTAAATTCGCCTTCAGAATAGTTTAGGCACGTTTAGGTCTTTATCTATATCTAAAAGTATATATGTTACCGGTAATCTGTATAATTCAGGTATTCTATACAATACCTAGGCAATGTATAGAATACCTGAGGCGTCCAGGCAATGTATGAAATATTATGAATATTATTGTCCGTTGCATACTTTGCCTAGGTAATGTATACATTACCTACCTATACCTGCTGGTTCACCGGCAATGCGTAAAGTAAATAGATTTGGTCTATATTTATCAATGTTATGTAAGTACCATGGGAGAAACGAACATCTATACACTGTAAGGACTACTTGCAACACACTGAGGTTCTCAATTCGACACGTATATTTTGTTTTCAAATTAGTCAGATGTAAGTTTTCTCTATAGTACTGAATTCTAACCTATAAAATGACGGCCAAATAAAATAGCTCATTTTGCTCAAAATTAACTTTATTAAAATTAACAATTACTCATTAAAAATATTTTTATAAAAAGGTAGGTCATGTAATACTTTTTTTTGCAGTAGAATAAGAATTATTACACTCAAGAATATTTATTTATTCTTAGGAATTATCTTTTAAGACACTTTTTACTCCCAATATTTATTTTAAATAATCAATCTTCTTCAAAATTCTTTAAAAATAATAATCTTTAAAAAAAACCGGCCAAGTGCGTGTCGGACCACGCACAATGAAGAGTTTAGTAGTTGGGACCTTGGGACGAAATAATGAGAGATTTACCATGTCATTTTAAGACCACAGACTTCTTATACGTTTTCCTATAATTTACAGGTAAAGAACAATTTTCTGTATTTTTTTCAAAATTTTAGGCTCAGTAGTTTCGGAGATAAGGAGGGGAATGGTAAGTTTCGTCTATTTTCTTTAATTACATTAAAACAGTTTATTTTAAAATTGTTCAAAAAATATATTTGCGATCCTCGTAGTAAAGCCCTTTCGTTTGATATACCACACGGTACAGTTTGCAAAACTTTTTTTTTAAATTTTCTTATTTGTCCTCCAAAAGTAACGATATTCAAAATTCCTTTATTTACGTTACACTTCCGTATTTGGGTCACAGAAATTCATATGTGTACCAAATTTAAAATTTAAAATTGTCTGTGACAGACGGACAGACAGACAAACAGACACACGAGTGATCCTATAAGGGTTCCGTTTTTTCCTTTTGAGGTACGGAACCCTAAAAAGAAACTTAGTACCTTTCGATAACTACCGCCTGCGTCGCGTGGAGTTTACTGCCTGCTCGCATGTCTTGCCCTTCCCCGTTTTCGACTTTTTCACACATTGCCGGCTGCGCATTCGGTAGGTACTGTATAGAATGCCTAGGCAAAGTATAAAATAAATAATATTTCATACATTACCTGAACGTTTTGGGTATTCTATACATTGCCTAGGTATTGTATAGATTACCGGATTATACAGATTGCCGGTAACATATATATATTAGGTCTTTACCTATGAAATTGCCGTTCTGCAGTACTGGCCATTTCAAATCAAAATAATTTTTGTTTGGCTAAGAATTCTAATTTCAAAATTAATTTTATTTTAAAAACATGGATTTTTTTTTTCCAAAAGTAGTCATTTGTTTATTGATTAGTGTTACATTTTCATCGCATTTCAATCTTTTTCGTCATCATGGATACGTTAAAAATTCGAGTAATTATGGAATATGAGTACCGTCGTGGCAGCAACGCGGCACAAGCGGCACGCAACATCAACGACGTTTACGGAGCTAACACTACAAACCAACGCACCACCTGTTATTGGTTTGCTCGCTTCCGTTCTGGAAATTTCGACCTGAAAAATGAACCTTGCGGTCGTCCGAAGACTTTGGTCGACAATTACGAATTAAAGGCGATTGTGGAAGCTGATGATACATAATCTACGGCTGAATTAGCAGCAGCTTTCGACGTTAGCGTCAAAACAATATTGGTCCATTTGCGTCAAATTGGCAAGGTAAAAAAGCTTGACAAATGGGTGCCCCACGAACTCAATGATCGCCAGCGCGAAGTACGCGTCGGGACGTGCCTTGCACTACTCAACAGACACACAAATGAAGGAATTTTGAACCGCATTGTTACCTGCGATGAAAAATGGATTCTGTTTGATAACCGCAAGCGCTCAGCAAGTTGGTTGGATCCTGGTTCAGCACCTAAACAATGCCCTACACGAAAACTTAACCCTAGAAATGTGATGGTCACTGTTTGGTGGTCTAGCGCCGGTGTGATTCATCACAGCTTCTTACCAAACGGGGTGAGCATTACTGCAGATGTGTACTGTGAAGAACTGAACACAATGATGGAGCAGCTGGCACATCTCCTACCAGCATTGGTCAATCGCTCGTCTCCGATGCTCCTGCACGACAACGCGCGACCTCATACTGCACAGCAGACGGTCTCCAAGTTGCAAGAACTGGGGTTGGAAGCTCTCCGTCATCCGCCCTACTCACCAGACCTTGCGCCTACAGACTACTACTTTTTCCAGAATTTGGATAACTTCTTGGCGGGAAAAAAATTCAATACCCGAGAGGCAGTACAAAATGCCTTTGAAGAATTTGTTGCCTCCCGACCAGCTGATTTCTTTAAGAAGGGCATCAATAAACTGCCACTGCGTTGGCAAAGATGCATTGATTGCATGGGTGATTACTTCGATTAATACAAATAAAAAATACATGAAAAAAATTCGTTTAAATTTTTTCATACAAAACGGCAATTTCATAGGTAAAGACCTATTATATAAATAAAAAGAGAAGGACTGACTGACTGACTGATTGACTGACTCATCAACGCCCAGCTCAAACCCTTGAACCTAGAAAGCTGAAATTTTGCACAGAGGTTCCCTTTATAATGTAGACAAGGAATAAGGAAGGAATTCCCGGTAGCACGTTCCCGTGGGATATTATCCAACATCCACGCGGGCGAAGCCGCGCGGGAAGTGCTAGTTCTCTATAAAGGCATATACGTCACAAACATGAGAACAATACTAAACTCGTCGTCATCAGTTACAAACTAGATGCCCATCCAATGCCTTCATTTCTCAAGAAGTGAGCGATACACTGGAAAGTAGAACAGCTGATCCGGGGTTCGAACGAACTACAGGGTGGTAACTGGTACCTACGTAAGATTTTTCGGTATCAGGACTACAAATAGTGATGTTCATTCCCGGGAATTTTGAAGGCATTGGGATTTTTTCTAGTAACTTACTAGAAAAGTTTTGTGGGAATATTCCCAGTACGAAGAAATCAGTAGGTAAATCAGGATTGCACAGAATTGCACATAAAATACAATCAAGGCGAATCACACCACTCTTGAATACTTTAGTTAGATAACGTTAAGATTGCCTTTTATCGAATATCGAACGGCGCAAGTCTTTGCATTTTCCATTCCATACACGTTATAGTACTTATGTATGATCATTTTAAATCATTTATTTGATAAAGGACGCCGGCGGGGTGGCATACCGTGGCATCTATGCTACAGTTCAATCATCATCATTTCAACCAGAATCACCCACCGCAGGGTTTAGGCCGCCTTTCCTTTCTGCCATGCGTCATTTGAACCGGTTCCTGCAGTTTTGACATCACAAAACATTGCAGTAAATCATACCTTTTTCTCCCAAACGGTGCACTGCATACGCCACCGCAACGAGGATGACGCTAATGATGGACGACCCATTCCTAGTCTGATGCTGAACATTTTTATCATTACGAAGAAAGCTGGTTGAAAGTTTTAAAAAACCCTTGGAGAGTTGGACATGCCATGCCTGTTTTTCTGGAAAAATGTAAGTACCTACCATAATATTGTGTTCGTAATGGCCGGATCCAGCGGGACAATGCGTAACACACTATCAATCGGAATCGGTTTCATTTTAACAGTTCTACAACATTCATTGCGTTATTTATGTTATCGAGCAGACTTTTTCGAACATATACCTACCTACTTAATATGAAAACAATTTGCTTCAAAATGATTCTAATTACGTTTGATAGTGTGTTACGCAATTAGGGTGCAGATTCCGTTAAGATTTTGGAAATGGTGAGCACCTGTTTGTACAATTAACGCATAGAAATCAAAATCGTTTTATGATATTATGTAGGTACTTATGCATACCATTTATAATACGGTAGGTACCTACCTAAGATTTCTGTGAGGTAATGTAACTGCTTGCTACTTAGAATGTTTCGGATACATGATATTCTAAGAACGTTTGATGTTTGCAACTAGCCAAAAGAACGGTACCTACATAAAAGCAAAAAGTTGACAGCTGCGTAATGGGTTTGTGTGTATGAAATTTATTGATGATGTGCTGATGGTCGAGTCCATTATGTGTGTAGGTACCTATGTCTCTTCTACTACCTACTCACCTCTGTTGTTGCCGTAGTTAAAGTACCTAGCTGTAGTAGCTATTGGTAAATGTATACCCATAATCAACGGTAATATAAATAATAGGTTAATATTGTAGTCATAATAATTATGTAGGTATAGCTGCTATAAATACGGGTAATGAAATGGCTATAGGGATGAAAGTCGAGTTCCATCAGTCATAAAAAGTTATTACTGTGAGTCAAATAATTCTATCATTATTAGAGTAACTTCAGATTCTCGATTCATTTAATTTTCACAAGAGTCCCAGTCTTTCTGAATGTAAGATATCTGCGAAGATGTTGGTTGCCTTTGAGAACAGGTAGGTACAGAATGGCATAGAATCTTGGACTAAATTGTCTAGTTTCTATTCAAAATAGTAAAGAAACAAAACATGCATAATTATTGAAGCGACAGTTAATGTTTTAAAACAGCAACAGGATGGTGACAGGAGAACCAGCAAACCGGTGTGCGCAAGCGTCGCGTCGCGCCGTCGTCCGCGCCACTCCGCCATCACCGCTCATTCAACTGCGGACCAAATTCACTTGATTGAAATTAATCCATGCTAATATGAGGCCCCTCCAGGCGACAACGCTCATGCCAAAACGAGTTCTACACTCGTTATAAAATATCATCAACGTAATCACTCGAGATAGATAAAATTAATCGAATCAATAAAAATAAAACTCGATAGCTCTCTATTCTTATTATTCTTGATATATTTACTTCTTGCGACCAGTTCGCAATTTTGAATTTGCGTCGTAAATTCTGTTAGATACCAGTTTACCACTAGGTACTCTGAAATGGAATACTGGATTAGACTGGAACACTAACTTATGTTCATAGGTACCATTAGGTACAGTGAAGGCACGATGATTTGTGGCTTGCCGTTCAATTGAAGTAATATTTTGCTGTTGTAAGTACTTGTAAGCACGGTACCGATAATATTCGTTGACTAACTACCTAAGTACAACTGACAAACAAGGTCATAGTACTCAGTAATTTAATCCACCATGACATCATGGCGTTTGTAAAATATTCCACTGAGCTGGCTCGAGTTTTTGCATGGTGCCACGCTATGCCGCTCACATCACATTTAGACAGGTTAGTTAATTGCGACTCGGACGACGAATACCCACTTAATGGACACCATAGCAACAACTTTTATGATGTACTAGCTTTTGCCAGCGGCTTCGCCCGCAAGGATGTCGATAAATATCACACGGGAACGTACTACCGGGAATTCCTTCCTTATCGCTTGTCTACATTATAAAGGAAACCTCTGTGCAAAATTTCAGCTTTCTAGGTCCAAGGGTTCGGACTGGGCGTTGATGAGTCAGTCAATCAGTCAGTCAGTCAGGACTTCTCTTTTTATTTAAGATGTATAGGTATGTGTAGTGCTCAATCCATTGCATTTGATACATCGTTCGGTCAAGCAGATGCAGCTTTCATAAAGTCTCACTACACGGAGCAAAGAGGTGGTGCATAACATGACATGGAAATCACCAATCCAGAAAAGACTATAAATCATATTAACATTCTTATAGAAGCTACTAATGTAGTTGACTTTGAATGTAACAATATACTTAATGTGAACTTGAACAAAGATTACTGGCTATAGGATTACTTGGAGATGGATTTCAAATCTCAGATGAACTTCGATGACACCGCATGCTGCATTCAAACAAATATTGAATTCAGCTAAATCAAAGTTTTCTACCACATTATTATAAACACGAATAAAATATAAAATAAAAAATACGCATCTTCGAAATCCATTAGCACAGGCTAAGTAGGTACTATTCTGAATGTTAACCATGTTGCAAGTGTTCTTGACATTTTCAGATCTCATTATAACGACTCTGTGTTAAAACTACAATGTTTTCCTCAAATGTGTTTCGTCTTGGAACATTTGAGAGCCTAACACCAACCCAGAGAAACAAGACAAGCAGTCGCCGCTCATAAAATCAGCTAATCAAACCTACAGACACATCGACGCCGCTGCCTGTTCGCCATACCAATGAGTCTTTCACGATAACGAAGTGGTTTATCTACCGTAACAACATTTTGCATTATCAACTCTGTGTCAAGGTGATACGATACAAACTTGAAAATCATGCTCCGAAGCTATAAAATACTTCAGTCGTAAACATAATCCCATAGCAATAATGACTTATATCAAATATGTTGCGTTGGAAATCGAGTCCTTAGGTGATCTTGGAAGGTGTATTTTCTCGTGGCATGTTTTGTTAGAGTTTGTTGAGGTTTAAGTGTCAAGCACACGTGTGTTTCAAGCGTCACCCAAATGGGGACCAGTTAGAGTTCCATAATATATCTCCTGAGATCGTAGCATTGATAACTGTATCAATACCGGCCTCTGTCGGGACTTAATGGGCTGTTTCTTGCTTCGTTAATATCTGTGGGACTTGTGAGACACATCCTGTGGAGTGAGTAGATTATTTACTAAGGGAATAACCGCCAGGTAGGTATATTGAATCCTGAACGTAACGATCGAGGGAGCTCTGAGTTAACTCCTGAGCGAGGGAGTTAAGACTAGAATCCTGAATGCAGCGACGGATTCAACCTCGCCTAAGACGAAGACACCTTTATTCCCAAGGAGAATACTTTTAGCACAGGATTATTACGAGGTAATAAGTTAAGGTTCCAAATTCAAATCTCATTATGCACCAGCGGGTTTTCAATACAATATTAATAATTACCTCGCTATAGAGCTACCTATGTAATGTCGCTCGGAAGACAGCGATCGCTGAATCTGCGGATGTGTGGCCAACATTATAATTCAGATCTTCACACTGAAACAAATTCATGAAGGAAAGATTTCTTGAACATACCTACTATTTAAAAAAAACTGAACAACATCCGCCACTTCAAATATAAAACACACTAGCTAGACAGTGGACATTAAGCTCTCACTCTCATAACTAATGCGATGCGCGTGCGCCAATCAGTTTACTCTTCTGATTAGAGTCAATAAGCACTATGTAAGCAGTCGAACGCGGATTCACTTTTAGCAAAGTGCTAATAATCCGAGATTATGGGAGCTCCTACGTTGCATTTGGGTGTACTACCCCAAATCGAATGCCAAATAATCGAATATCAATTGATCGAACGTCTGATTACTCGAACGTTCATAATATCGAATGGTTAATAAATCGAACATTCAATATATCGAGTGTTCAAAACAATGATGTTAGTATTATAATACCTCGAGCGTTCAACGCATCGCTTATTCATTCTATCGAATTAAAAAATATACTGAATACAAGAAAACCTAGTCACAAAACACAAAATTTAGTCATAAATCACACTTTAATCTTTAATTATTATTTTTAGGTATAGATAGATTTTAAAATTTTGTGTGAATTGCAATTCTCTGTGGTCAATTAAGTAATTCATGTTGTTTTTATCAAAAAATATTACCAACTGGTTTGTAAAATATTATGTTTGAGGAAATATTCATTCTCGTGAGACGGGAAATAATACATTACATAAAGCAAGCTCATCACCTATGTTTCCACCTTCACTGTGGTCTGTATTTCGAAATAATGCACTGGGTTTTCCTAGAACTCAAAACAACATTAAGGGATGGCACAGAAGATGGAACACCTTGCTTGATAAGCACAAACGTGCTAACATAGAATTTATAACAAATAGGACAATTGAAAAAGCAAACGCGGGATTGGGAAGACCTACAAAGAAGGCAAAAGGGATTATAATGCGATTGAAAAAATATTAAGTAAGTAATAAAAACAACATGCATTTATTAGAGTTTCTCCGTGCAATTGCAATTCACACAAAATTTTTAAATGTAATCAAAGATAATAAAGATTAATATGTAAATTTTGTGTTTTTCTTGTATTCTATACAAAAAGTATTACTTAAGTATATTAATATTTCGATAGAATGAATATGTAATGCGTTGAACGCTCGATCAGACATAAATTCGTAATTTTGAACACTCGATGTATTAAGTGTACGATATATTGAATGTTCGATTTATTAACGATTCCATATTATGAACGTTCGAGTATTTAGACGGTTGATTTATAGTGATCTATCAATTGATTGATATTCGATTATTTGGCATTCGATTTGACGTAGTACACCCGTTGCATTTGATTCCTGATTATCATTAGACCTTCTTGTTTTGCTTGCCGGCTTTGCCACGTTAGCCATTATTTTTATTTGAATAATATAACAACATGTTTGTTACGCAAAATATGACATGTCGCAACTTGTTGACACGAAAGTTCATCAAAAGATAAGAATCCATAAGTATTCAGTCAGAAGATAAAAATGGTATTTATTTAAAACCGTTCGAAATTATTGTACATACCATTACTTACTTAATTTTTGTACAGCATTACGTGTTCCCAATATTCTTAATAACTATTACCAGCAGCAAAATTCCCATAGCTAAGTCCCATAGTTTCCAATATATTCCCTGGAACTGCACATCACTAAACAGTACAAGATCCGGTTTAGAATTTATTGAAGCTAGAGAGACAGATTACTGTGAATTAAACGTTCAGTTTTTTAAATTGTGCAGTACCTAGGTAAGTAATATGAATATAGTACTATGAAATTAATATAGGAGTGGCACGTCCACATAGTGATTAGTAAGTCAGTTCGCTCTACAAGCGAATCACAACCTCCGTTAATATGTTACATGATTCAACTTGGGACAATTGAATCGAAATGTTAAATACAGTAGTACCTCTGTAAGTCGAACTTCAAGGGAGACGCAAAAAATTCGAGTTGTAGAGGTTTCGACTTATGAAGGATTTCGAGTTAGGCGGATTTTGGAAGGAAAATATTCGACATGTAGAGGTTAAGATTACTTCTAACTAATTTTGAGTTAGAGAGGTAAAATAAATGAAAATTCAAGTTACAGAGGTAATCAACATATTTATTGGCAAGTTAAAAGTTACGTAACATTATGTACTACATATATGTTATCTTGTAATGATAGTGTGTAAGTTTAAATAAATAAATAAATAAATCAATAAATAAATAAATAAATATATAAAGGCATTTCAAAACATCTTAAAATAAAAAATATGTAAGTATCAAAAAAAGTCAGTTATTTTTTTTTGCTTTAGATAATTCGGTTGTTCTCTATCTATAGCATTGTCTAATGCATAAGGTATATGTCTAAGGTATGTCATCTTTCTTCTTTTGACAGCTCTGCACAGCTTCGAGCTCTTGTAACTTTTCAGCGAGACTCAAAGTTTTCAGTTTACGTTTCACAGCACTCATTTTTTAACAATTTTATTCGTATAATGTTGCAAAAATTGATGTGTATTTCGGTAGAACCAAACTACTTGTGACAATTTTTCAACGACAACAAAAGATTTGCTTCGCTAAAGTTCAAAAGAAATCAATAACAAGAACCTAAGTAACTAAAAACCCCAAAATGAACCACCTGGCACCATGTAGGTACATAAATCCCTCTAACACTTCATAGAATTGGTAATCCTATTTATTCTAGTCTTACATTGTTCTTTATGAAACAATGACGAACATGGTCGGCAAATTCGTAAACTTTTGTTTCTTCGAGGTAATTACCGTAATTATAGTTTGAAATGATCGAGTTGTAAAGGTTGTAATATCAAATATGGCTATGTTCGAGATGCAGAGGTTCAATTTATATTTTCGAGTTATGGAGGGAAAATATGTACTAAACTGACTTGTAGGGACTCACTGATTATTTCGACCTATAGAGGGTTGAGACTTCGAGAAGTGGAGGTTTTGGGGCTTGAAGGGAAGGGAACATAACTTTTTTTCGAGTTTTGGAGGTTTTCGACTTATCGAGGTTCGACTTAAAGAGGTTCTACTGTACATCTTACCGTATCTCTGTATGTTTACATTTTCCTCCTGTTGATGTTGGCAGGATCTGGTGGCGATCAAGTATGATTCACCTGCTTATGTAAACTCCACGAATGTTGATACTTTGATTTTAATAGGTACACATATTATGGCAACCGCCTTTCTCATCGGCCACTTTGGCACGCGTTTTGGTAAGAATAATTTAGATACTCAGCTTGCTTGATGCATGGAATAACGAAAAGTGATGAAATCGAAAAAAATAGCTTTAAGTTTATAATTTGAATAAGTATTAGTTGATTTGGAGTGGATGTGAAGATGTGGCGAGACGATGGTGCGAGGCAACCGGTTTGTGGTCATCTCAGCTCACCTGCGCGTTTCCTCTCGCCGCGCGCCCGGCCCGTGCGCCGTCCACGCGTCCGTCGAGAGATGCCCGGTACCTACTTACACAAGGCCTGCTCGCCTCATTCACGACCACGTTAGCTTTCTACGGCGCACACACTAGGAAAACTTCTATGTTAATTACATAAATTCGTAGTAAACAGTATGAAAAGCGTTTAAATCTTCCACTATGAGTTCTATGAGGTAGATACGTGTGTTTATGTATGCACTGTCTGTTCTGTATATTAACCAGTCATCGGTTCGCTCGTTAAACTACTGATGTTATCTTGACAGTACTAACACATCTGTTAACAATTTAGCGTTAATTATGAATAGATTGTTTCTTTTAGCAACTATTTATTTAACTAACGGACCCTTCTTCCGACGCGCAGGTCAAGCCCTTACCTACTTTTCAACGCACTATTGCAGAACATAGACAGACCATCTGACAGATAAGTAGCGTAACTAGATAATGGAGTTTCTGAAACACTGGTACAAAACAATAACGTATATTTAGGATGTCAGTGTGTTTTTGTGTAGCGTGTTGTTATTATGTGTTATTATTTGAAAGATATTTTAATGTATGCGTGTGGGACGTTGTACGCGGCCGGCGCGGCGCAACAGGCGGCGCGGGCGCAATCACGCTTGGCGCCGCCTACAACTACGAGCTAATCATAGTTTATGCTAGACTAGCCGACAGAAACGAACCGTTATCCTCTAGCTTGTGCTGCGACCTATTTAATCTAATTAATATTTATACGTATTTATTTACTTGCAACTTGCAACGCAACATCTCGGCATTATCTGATTTAACTGTCTCAAATAGAGTGCGTTATAGGTACCGGCTACCATATACAAAACAATAAGGAATACAATAAGTATTTGTCTCGATTTTTTATGTAGGTTATTCGTAACATATAGCATTTATACATACCTACATATACAACACCTGTGAGTAAGTCAGCGATAATGTTTACCGAAAGACACGTTTATATTTCGACCTTAAAATAATAGAGCCCGATCATTCTACAGTACCATACCTGCCGGATGCTGATTGGCGGTTTATCGATCTCAGGTCGTAAACTAGAGAAGGCGCTTCGAGTACGGCAAATGTTTGTGATACAATTTTGCAGTCATTCACCGACACAATCACACTGGGCGCGATTGCATCACGTCCAAATATAGCGGTCACGCGTTGATAGAGCGCCAATCACTTCGACCAAGTAGCAAGGCAATGCATCGATTATCGCCAATTTAGTGATGCGCAGCGTTCATTACTGCGCGATAACGAACGTTTCTTTGTTGCCGGTATATTCAACTGGTAATCGATACTGCAGTTTGATGTAATGCAGTACAAATGCACTGTTTGGTGTTTAATTTTTATTTGATAATATTATTGATGCTAAGAGCGATGCTTAGAGGCGACCTTGAGATTGCAGTTGAGTTGGGTTGCACCAAATGAAAAGGTTTTCTCTTTCCCAATGACCGTGGAAACTGAAACCCGTTCTTTCTTTAAGAGAGTACAGCCAGTCAGCCACGGAATATTATGATACCTCTAGTTTAAATTAAGTACCTATACATAAATTATCATCAAGTCATCGATCATTTCCTTTCATTGCTGGTACAGACGCCAGCACATCAAGCTACTACAATCTGTCAAATTTCTTTAAGTAATAGATTTTCATCTTTATCGCTGAAGCATTAGATTCAAGGTTGATTGGAAAAAAATTACAGTTTCGGCTGGCTTGATGTGGGCGTCTGTACAAGAAAAACATCTGTGCTGGAACTGGCACTTTTCATGTTCAAGTCTAATCTGTCCTCACCAGTTCTCACTGACTGAAGCCAACATTAGTTCCCCAAACTTAGTTTCTTCTCTTCTGAGAGCAGCCGTAGGTAATTTGTAGTGGAGAAGTTTCGGTAAGGTATCTACCTCAGCATGTTTAAATGACTGCTGATGTAAGGTTTTTTACTGGTCCGGAACTCCGGATCTATTAGTGTCCTGATTTTGCTACGAATCACAAAACGTTTGTCGTACTTGTGGATGGAAAGTTACCTAAGTATCTAACTTGATATGTTAGTAGAGGTACAACATACCTAAGATTAGACTGTCTGCCCAGCCTAAGGTACTAAAATATGTCAAGTTGTGAGAGGATCGGCCAGTAAATTCTCACTCGATTTATTATATTATTTATAAGCAATTCAACGGCTCTATAGCACCTCATTTACTTATTAATATATTCGGTTTCGCTTCGCACCTGAGTATGAATATTTTATTACCCATGCAATATATCTTATATTATATCCTTTGAAAATGGCAATATTATTAGCTTTAAGTAAAGGAAAAGGGAGAAAATTGAGGAGTATTCATTCATATCTATATATATAAAATTCAAAGTCCTGACTGACTGATTGACTGACTGATATATCAACGCACAGCCCAAACCGCTGGACCTAGAGACTTGAAATTTTGCACATAGATACTTTATAGAGTGTAGGCATCCACTAAGGAAGGATTTTTGGAAATTCCATCTCTAAAGGGGTAAAATAAGGGATTTAAGTTTGTATGAAAAATCTTATTCCTTGAGTTAATAGACTTGAAACTTGTCATGAATATTTATCTATATAAATTATAAAGATTGTCATTTTTAGCTTTCCTAAACTACCCCCTCCGGAGGGATTGGGGGGTGTCAAAGTTTGTATGGAGGAATTTTAACGCGCGGTCTGATTAACTCGAAAATTGGTGTAAATAATCTTTCTGTGAAGTTACGAAAATATCCTAAACGATTTTTTAAAATGCCATCCCTGTGGGTGTGAAAACAGGGAATATAGTTTACTTATATGAAAAATCTTTTTCATTTACTTGGCTCAAATACGGCTGAAATTTAGAGGGAAATAAGAAGTGGAGGGGACAGTAAGGAGGGAAGTGTGGTGAGAGGGAGGGGGGAAGGGTGGTAAGGAGGGTCAGGGGAGGATGATGGAGTGAGGGGGAGAGGCATAGGAGGGCGCAGTGAGGGGGAGGGGTGGTGAAGAGGGTCAGGGGAGGATGATGGAGGGAGGGGGAGAGAGATAGGAGGGCGCAGTGAGGGGGGAGGGTGTGGAGAAGGGAATAGTGGGATGGCAGGAGTTGGTGATGATAGAGGGGAGGGGAAATCGGTTGGGGGGTATGAGAAAGGGTGATAAGGTGAAGGGGAGGTTAGCGGGAAAGAGATGTGGTGAGAGGCGTGAGAAGGATGAGGAGGGTGAGAGGGGGTGGTGAGGGCGATGATATGGGAGAGTGCGAGGGGTTGGGGGGTGAAAGGGGAAAGAGTGCCTTCACGACTTAAAGTTGCTTTTTATATAGCGCTGATTTATTGAAGAAACCCAGCCCGACAGAAATAATTACCGAAAAATAGAAAGCCAGAAACTCGGAACAGCACAAAAAACAGTAAATTCCAGTCGTGCGTCGGAGCTCACACATACACTTTTTTTTTGTTCATTTGAACGTGCAAATCTCAGGAACTATCAGTCGGACTTTAATAATTATGTTTGCATTTGATAGCCCCATTCTTAAGGAAGGTTAAATGCATGTTTAACATCAGTCTAGGACTCCTAGGTGCCAAGCAAAAAGAAAAAAAGTGTGAAAGAACGCTAAGCGAAAATATTAGCGCAGGCAGGTAATGCGATGCGCCGGGGTGGGTCGGGGGAACAAGAAATTTCACGCGGACGAAGTCACGGGCAGAAGTTATGTTAATATACAGGGTGTTTCTTTTAAGGTGTCAATCCAGTGCGAGCTGCTGGCAGAGTAGCATACCTATCGTATGTTCTACGGTTTTTTGTAGTTTCCGAGTTGGTTAAATCGATATGTATGGTACTCTGCTATCAGCTCACACTGGCTTGACACCCTGTATAAAAAGCATGGGCTTGACTGACTGACTCATCAACACCCAGCCCAAACCTTTAAATAAAATGAAATAAAAAATAAATATTTTTTTATTTCAGAAAAAAACACATTTACGGTGCACAAAAACAAACCCTACCTACCTTTGGACCTAAAAAGCTGAAATTTTGCACAGAGGTTCCCTTTATAACGTTGACAAGGAATAAAGAAGGATTTTTGTTCCCGTGGGATTCCGACATCCACGCGGGCGAAGCCGCGGGCAAAAGCTAGTCATGTATATGAATGAGAAAGTTAGTTAAGGGCTAGCATTTTATTGATTTTATTATCAAGTCCCACTCGGTAACTCTTGACTCTAAGCTACATCCGGTCGTTTCCGAGCAAACCAACTCATTATGAGTCAAGCCCTGCCTCGTTGCTATAACGTAAGGAATGAGTACTTATTGTTATATAGAAGTAGTGATAACCAGGTGTGTATAGAGTTCATATCACCACGAGTAGGCGCCTACGTGCGGTAATTCGCGTTGCCAATTATTACGCAGCACCTATAAGTAAATAAAATATATATCTACCACTGTACGACAGATAACAGAATACCACGTGACACTCACTACAAAGCTGCAACAAAGACAATGAAATAATCATCAATGCATTTGATGAGTGATGGTGATGACTAATTTACTTCGGTTCGTTGAATTTAAACGGCCATGGGAAATTCGTTCTTCCTTTCACGTTTAAACTAAGATTAAGTTCCATACCTACAGTTTTTAATCAACACGAAATAGGACGAATTACATGAAAATGTGTGTACTTGACTATTTATCTGATGATAGTATATCAATGAATGAATTGAAAAATTGCTCATAGTTCTTATCAACAATATTTTTAGCACTTAGTACAACTTCCAAGAAAAATTGAATCAGGCTTGAAATCTAAACTGTAGCTGACATCGTAAAATGGCTTAAAATTTAATCGATTGAAGGTCGTGTCTCCTGAAAAACAACATAATTTTCAGATGTGTTTTTACTCACCTAATTAAAAGTCATGTTTGTAATTATGTATTTTCAGAGGCTTTTATTGTTGTATTGGATTAATGGTAAGTATTAGAGAAGATTAGACACACGCGTAGGTTGAAGCAGTCAGTAGAAGTCTTTTTCAGCCTCCCAGTTCAAAAGTGCCAGGTAAATGTAATTCTGTCACGCTAATGAACTTGATGCGATGGCGTTTCGCTCGGGTGAGTGTTGTGCAAGTGTAGCGGTGCGCGCGGGGTGCGCGTACGCACGTCAACGATCGACACGCGATGCAGGCGCCATCACCACTCACCAGCTTGAGCCACGCCACACCACGCCATCGCCACACCGAGACATGTTCACACAAGTACGCCCAGAGAAGACAAAACATACGTGCACTGTTAGCAATACTGACCATGACTATGACTCTACGACAGACCTTAAAGTACCTGCGTTTTACTAATTAGTCAATAAATACTAAGATCTTATTTTGATATCATTTCATGCTTAACTCATACCTAAAGAAAACCCGCAAGAATGCAAGCGGAACTAATGTTGTTAATTTATGGTTTATGTATTTTAATTAGCAGGTATCTTTAGCAAGCCTCGACTGAGTTAGACCACCGCACCGCATCAATTTAAATGTAAATTGCATTCTAGATTATTTTAGTCCACTCGATCTAGATAAATCTGATCTAAATAGTGCCTAGTGTGATAATCTGTCCGAGTTACCTCGGTAGATTTTGCACCTATTGCGCAACGGTGACAGTGGCGCCTAGCCAGCCGACGAATCATGGCCATCCGATGTAACAAGTTATTTGTAGACACAAACTAGTCTCGGCTCCGCTGTCCTAATATTTAGCACCTTCAATCATCGCTGCTTTTAAATTATGTAGTAACAACGATTGATTAAACCTTGCAATAATCTAGTGAAAGAAAGAAAAATGATAACATAATTACGACGTAAAACATTTTTATTGTAACTACGTCACCTGATACATGTGCACTGTGCAGTAGCGAGCCGTTAGTACGTTACCGTGCCGTATGCCACATACATAACAGAGGAGTTCACAGACGGATGTAGATAACATTTCGCTGCGTTGACATCATTCAACTAAAGCTGCAGAGCCGATATTGTAATTTGTAACTCAAGATAACGGGGAAA
Source organism: Cosmia trapezina (assembly GCA_905163495.3). Classification (NCBI taxonomy): domain Eukaryota; kingdom Metazoa; phylum Arthropoda; class Insecta; order Lepidoptera; family Noctuidae; genus Cosmia; species Cosmia trapezina. The sequence continues at coordinate 22,876,171 of LR991022.1, forward strand.
ATGTAAGCGACAGTAAAAGGAACTGGAATAGTTGTGCGCAATTTTGTGATTGCGTAATGTTTCCTGATGCGTCAATTTTAACTTGCTGATAAATATTGTCAACTTGATGCCCTCCCTCACTAGAGCGTGCATCATGGACTTAGTACCTAACTAATGATTACCTATCTTTTGTTAATTATGGTGCAAGGACTTACAATACGCAGCTAATACGTAGCTTGATATTTCTTTGAAATCCAGAATTCAGAATGTAAACAAGTGAAACGCTTTTACTTAAAACCTCCCAATCTCTAGCTTGCCTACGTAACGAAAAAAACTTTTAATTTAACCTTTAATTCCAGTTCCAGAGACATTTTAAATGTTTGGTGTCGTGTTTCATGCAGTTTTTGGGTGAGGCGCACGCGGCGCGCCGCGAGGTGGCACGGTGCGCCCTGTGAACGTGGCGTGGTCGTCGGCACTACCAGTGAGAGGAAACCTGTTTGGTCGGAGAGCTGATGTCGATCGTGGGCGTCTGCCGAGCCTGCGGACCGGCCACACCTAATGCTAATGCGTCTTAGCATAAGCCATTAAACATCTAATTGTTTATAATACCGTGATTAAATGCCATGCTTTCGAAGTAAAGAGTTGGAAAGTCTTGCAATTGCCCCGCTCGATGAACAATAGCATGTCAAACAACCTATCAAAAGAAAAAGCTCTAAAAATCAAAATCGTTGCGAAACAATGAAAAAGCAATAAATTGAGGAATGGCGGCAAAATCTTCACCGACATTAGAACAGGTTGTGATTTTGTTTAGAACTTAGGCGGGTCCGTTTAAGGTGGCACAAAAAATAAGGTGCCAATAAAGGGACGGAAACCCATTGTTTGACTGTTATTCTGGTATCAGGAATTTCGGGGAAAAAAGCGAAGAAGCTAAGGGTCCATTCTATAGAATCGGGCGGCGAGGAATACAATAGAGTCCTTTGTGAGCGCAGGCGCCGAACGGTCTGCCGGCGCAGGCGCGCACCGTGCCGCCGCGCCGCTTCGTCTGGCGCGCTCGCGCTCGCTCCTATGTGTGTACTGTCGTTCTATTGGGCGCTTTGTCACGCACGTCCACGATCCCGATATGGAAGGCGGGTGGACTAGAGCCGTGGCGCGAGCTTGCATCTGCATACAATACGACACTTTATCCTGCCGCGGCAGAGTTATCCTCACCCGTCAACTGGATGCGCAAGCGCAACGCACCTCCACATGATAGAGCGAAGCGCCCTTTACGACGAATTTAATCCGACACACAATACATGTTAAACTTAAACTTAATACCAGAAGCTGAGAATATATTTTGATTAAATGATGCTCCGCTTTGAGGATTAACTCAATAAACACTACAATGTATTGTACATCGATATAATATATTTAAATATATATAAATCTATGGTATTGTGGTTGGTAACGAGCAAATTGTTATGGACTTTTGTAGGTAGGTAAATATAAATTAGTCTTAATTTACCTACCTACGAGCACTTAGCAATAAAAAGAAATAAACAATGTCTCGGGGTTTACATAGTCCACGTGATTCAGCTTTGTCGTCACACATCACACCACCAGAACTTGTCCTATGAAACAGTACCTACGAGCTACGCTACGTGTCTGAGTCAACGAAGGACGTGCAGTCAGTGACGCAACAAAATGCGCGGCATACCTTTCTGTTCCTGTCGATTGCGCTTGATAATATACTTTACCGAGTAAGAAATTACTTATCTTTCTCATGCGTCAGGAATGTGGAATATCTGTGTACCTAGAAGGTGATTACTTTAGAACTTCCTACCATGCACCACAATGAATATTATATTCATGTTATATAATATGTTTTAAATTATGTAATGTGACAATAATGAATTTTGAATATATTGTAAAAGTAAAGATTGATACTTGATATCAAACTAGTATTTAAAGCATACGTTTACTCATATACTGTAAAATTTTGCATGTCAAATAGGTACTTATCTAAAGAAACTTAGTTACTGACTTTAAGACCAACACTGTACCAATACCTACCTTTTGCCAATAAATGATTATGATTATGAATGTAGTAAGTACCTCAGGTACCTACCTACCTACACACTGGAATAATGAGACGTCACTGCAAATCATAGACTTATTAAGTCTATGCTGCAAATGTGAGCTGGCCCGAGCTGATGACGTCTTTCACGTCTTCATATAGGTACTATAGACATTTAACGCTTTACTATTAAAAAATAATTTATTGTGAGCTAACAAACGAATAAATATAACTATTGAAATAACAATAATGGCGTACGTACCTACTCTGTTCAATTCATTCCGTGATGGACCATTGCCGCTGACAAGGTAAAGAAAATGTTCACTTGACCAGAAAATAACGAACAAGAAAAAACGTTCACTACGCACCAAAAGAAAACAATTGAAAGAACGATTACAACAAAGGTGCCATTCAAAGATCATACAAGAGGCAAGACAAATTATGCACGAATAGAACTGAAGAGTAGACCGTTTTTCTGACTTAAATACAGAAAAAAATCTATTACTCACGTTGGCTGGTTGATATTGGTCTGATTGCATCTCTCTTATGATTGCAGAAAAAAACGAAGATGACCAACATAGCCCTAATAATGACGAGAGAGATGGCAGCACTCATGCCGAAGATCAGACCGTGGAAAAGTGTGACAAAACACGCATAACCGTGGGCAAGTCACGCACGAAGTGGACCGTCGCGCGACCTGGTCAAAGTAGCGGGGAAGTTGCATATTGCATGGCCCAAGACCGGAATGGTTGGAATGCAATGGAGAAAACCTACTAGACCTACTGCCTGATGCCTGAACTTATCTTCATATAAAAGTTTTCGGGTAGCCTTGTGCTTCCAAAGTTCTAAATTACCACAAAATTAGTTGGAAGTTGTAAATAAAGCTCTAATTATTTACAATAATTAGACAAGATACAGACAAAACAACATTGATGAAGTGTAATATGAACATTTAAACAATAAGTTATCTTACAACTACCTACATTATATTATTATCTACTTGCTTGTGAGCAACCAAATTCAAGGAACCGCGTAATCAGATACTTATGCGGTTATTATTGATACAGAACACTTATTCTCAAGTGTACGTTACATACTTTGTCCATAATTATAAACTACTAGCTTTTGCCCGCGGCTTCACCCGCGTGGAAGGCGGAAAATATCCCATGGCAACATCCCATGAGAACATAGGGCCGTCCGATATAACTCTGTAAACTCAAATCGCTAGGATATATCGTTGCCATGTATGGTGGGCTTAAAGCTCCCAGTCAGCATGATTTTCATCGTGCATCGTCTACGTCATATTTCAGCCAATTTACACAAAGCCTTATAATGAATTCACTTCGTCCATTTAAAAAACCGTATGAAAATCCATTCGGTAGTTTTTTAGTTTATCGCGTTCAAACAGACAGACATACGCGGCGGGGGGACTTAGTTTAATTTATTATGCCAGTCACGCTCTAATAATAACAAATAATGAAATAACTTTTGACCGAGTGTCCACCCGTACAAAAGTTATTTGTAGTAATAATTTCGTCGTAAAAACCAAGTAGAATACCTCAAGATACGAAGAACTATGACTACATTTCCAATCCCTGAGTACGTACACAAAAATTTTAACATATGAATTTGTGAATTTTAAAATCAACCCCCATTTTACACCCTTAGGGATGATTTCAAAACCTCTGAACCATATAGGTATTTCTTTATTTCCTACCAAAAGCATAAACTTGAATTTTCATAATTAACTAACTCAAGAAATGCTGGGTTTCCCATACAAACTTTCATCCCCTATATCACCCCCTACAGAATTATTTTTGAGACAAAAATTTGCCTATGTCCGTCCCTAGGATGCCATTTATAGCCTTACCAAATTTTATTGAAATCCGTTCAGTGGTTTAGGCGTGAAAAGGTAACAGACAGACAGACAGAGTTACTTTCGAATTTATAATATGGATCTAGTGTTCTATACATTGACTTATATATTACTTTTTATATCAATGGTTCTATATTATTTATATGATCTCTATTACAACGATAGTAACCGCTTTATCTAAGAATATTATAGTCGTTAGTTAGATATGTATATATAAATTGGTCAGACTCAGAACTATGCATTCGATAAATTCCAAGAAATTACGCTTGGCGTCGCTTGGCCTTGTGGCAATGGCGCAGCATTTTTAATCCAAGTCGTTGTGGTCAGAATGACAATAAAATGTTTTAAGTAATATTCATAACTATTGCTTCAACTACGTGAAAATGGAATTAAATTGTTTTCTGTACCTACTTAATTGTAAAAGTAGTAAGTAAGTAAAGTCATGTTGAATAAATTACGTCATAAAATAAAATAAAAAAGCCGGTCAAGCGCGAGTCGGACTCGCGCACCGAGGGTTCCGTTCCGATTTCTGAAAAAGTGTGCTATTTAGAGTCATCGTTTTATTTTTCCAGTAATCTTTACATAAACTTCTATCACATATAATAATTTCAGAATTTTCTCTGCAAACTTCGGAGATAAGGGGGGAACGGTATTTTTTTTTACATTTTTCATCAAAAGTCGAAAACTATGCGGCTTAAAAAAAAAGAAAAAAATGTTTAAGAATGTGCAAACAGCGCTCTTTCATATGACACCCCACATGCCCTAGTAGCCCCACTTTGATTTTTTAAGACCCCCTTTCAGTCCCTGCTGCAAAAAAAATATAAATAATTTAATTTCTTTCTCCTTTTCAAAATAGTTGGGTCAACGTCATCTAAAACTATTCTAAATTTCAAGTTGATAGCATTAGTAGTTCTTGAGATATCCAGCTGTGACAGACAGACAGACAGACTGAGTCACACCATCAGGGTTCCTTTTTTACCATTTTGGTACGGAACCCTAAAAATAAAAAAATCTTTGAGAATGTTCTAACAGCGCTCTTTCATGTGACACCCCACATGCCCTATAGTAGCCCCACTTTGAATTTTTAACACCCCTCAGTCCCTGTTGTAAAAAAATATAGGTAAATATTTTCATTTCTTTCTTATTTGCAAAATAGTTGGGTAAGCGTCATCTAAATCTGTTTCTTTCAAGTTGATAGCATTAGTAGTTCTTGAGATATCCAGCTGTGACAGACAGACAGACAGACAGACTAAGTCACACCATAAGGCTGCCTGTCCACCGGAGCGGAGTGAGGCTGCGGAGCAGAGAAACGGAGAAATATTAACCAATAGAATCTTAAGTCCGCTCCACTCCGCCGTCCGCTCGCGCTCCTCCGTTTCTCCGCTCCGTAGCCTCGCTCCGCTCCGGTGGACAGGCAGCCTTAGGGTTCCTTTTTTACCATTTTGGTACGGAACCCTAATAAGGAAATTAATCAAGAAATAAAACGTTACAATAACACAAGAAAGGTAATAATGGAAAACCATGAAAGGAACCACCAAACTTATGAAAGTGTAAGTACATATTACTATTTGCCTCTAAGAGGTAAACCTACTTATATAATTTACAAAAGTTGAATATAATTCACAATGAATCACAATGTGAAATCTTTTGCTCTTTTCATTGTAAAGTTCATTAATTCCTTCACATGTAATGTAACCGGTCTGCCGCATGCCGTCGCTTAGGTGGTTACGCCGCGTAGGTGGTTACGCCTCGTAGTCATGGCGTACCAGCTTCGTAGCAGACGCGTAGCCGTTCTCCCGTCGCGTAGACGGTTACGCTTTTTAGTCGCGGCGTAGGAGATTCGTAGCACACGCTTAGCCGTTCTGCCGTCGCGTAGCCGCGTAGGTGGTTACGTCTCAAAGTCGTAGCGTAGCAGCTTCGTAGCAGACGTAGCCGTTCTCCCGTGTCGCGTAGGCGGTTGCGCCTTTTAGTCGCGGCGTAGCAGATTCGTAGCAGACGCTTAGCCGTTCTGCCGTGCTGTCGCGCAGCCGCGTAGGTGGTTACGTCTCGTAGTCGCAGTTTCGGCTGCCTGTCCACCGGAGCGGAGTGAGGCTGCGGAGCAGAGAAACGGAGAAATATTAACCAATAGAATCTTAAGTCCGCTCCACTCCGCCGTCCGCTCGCGCTCCTATTGGTTAATATTTCTCCGTTTCTCCGCTCCGTAGCCTCGCTCCGCTCCGGTGGACAGGCAGCCTTAGGGTTCCTTTTTTACCATTTTGGTACGGAACCCTAATAAGGAAATTAATCAAGAAATAAAACGTTACAATAACACAAGAAAGGTAATAATGGAAAACCATGAAAGGAACCACCAAACTTATGAAAGTGTAAGTACATATTACTATTTGCCTCTAAGAGGTAAACCTACTTATATAATTTACAAAAGTTGAATATAATTCACAATGAATCACAATGTGAAATCTTTTGCTCTTTTCATTGTAAAGTTCATTAATTCCTTCACATGTAATGTAACCGGTCTGCCGCATGCCGTCGCTTAGGTGGTTACGCCGCGTAGGTGGTTACGCCTCGTAGTCATGGCGTACCAGCTTCGTAGCAGACGCGTAGCCGTTCTCCCGTCGCGTAGACGGTTACGCTTTTTAGTCGCGGCGTAGGAGATTCGTAGCACACGCTTAGCCGTTCTGCCGTCGCGTAGCCGCGTAGGTGGTTACGCCTCAAAGTCGTAGCGTAGCAGCTTCGTAGCAGACGTAGCCGTTCTCCCGTGTCGCGTAGGCGGTTGCGCCTTTTAGTCGCGGCGTAGCAGATTCGTAGCAGACGCTTAGCCGTTCTGCCGTGCTGTCGCGCAGCCGCGTAGGTGGTTACGTCTCGTAGTCGCAGTTTCGTAGCAGACGCACAGACGTTCTGCCGTCACGTAGCCGCGTAAGCGGTTACTCCTCGTAGTCGAAGCGTAGCAGTTTCGTAGCAGACGCATAGCCGTTCTGCCGTCGCGTAGCCGCGTAGGTGGTTACTTCTCGCAGTCGCAGCGTAGCAGTTACGTAGCAGACGCTAACAGTTCTGCCGTCGCGTATCCGCGTAGGTAGGTAGCAGACGCGACGCTGTTTTGCCGTGGGGTAGGCGGTTACGGCTTTTAGTTGCGGCGTAGTAATTTATCAGCAGACATGTAGCCGTTCTGCCGACGCGTAGTAGCGAAGGCGGTTACGTCTCGTAGACGCAGCGTAACAGTTTCGTGGTAGAAGGAAGTCGTTCTGCCATCACGTAGCCGCGTAGGTCTCATTGTCACAATACTCACAAGTCACAGTCAATACTCACACAACACAACGTAGCAGTTTTGTACTAGACGCGTAGCCCTTCCAAAAAGAATTTCGATGGCGACGAGAAAACTTAGCTTTTTTGTTGCAAAGAAAATTATTACGATAACGAAGAAAGAAAAATAAAACCTATGGGAGGACCTGGACCCATTCTGGAGTCACTCACCTCCCATCATCTCTCCTCATCTCTGGTTCCTCTACCTCTTCTGTCAAGTAACTAAAATTATTATTACATTTAGGTATATTATTTTTGTAAAGTACCAAACATTACCGTCACTTTTGTATGAGCACTGTACAGTGTAGGTACACTGCACTGTCGCTGTCGGTATAGTGAGATAAGTTTCCACTTAACCTAACTATTAGGTAGAGTAGAGTGGAAACTTTTCTCGGTTACCGACCGTACCTACATTGTGTAGGTATCGGTGAGAAAACGTGGCATTCCCGCGGCATCGGCATCTAAGAGCACCGCGCGGTGTGGGTGATGCTATTTCACATAACTTATACCTATCAAAAATAACTTTATACTTAGTGTTAACTGACTAAAACAATTCAACGTACTCCTATTAAACTGAGATGGTGTATGCCATGTGCCATGTTCCCACAAGGAATCTACTGGTCTGAATTCCATAGTTGATCATATCATAGTTAGCTATTCAGTTCAGTCTATTCAGTGGTTTTGCTAGTCCTTGTGTTATTCATGACGCGTTTTAATAGTTCATCGGTATGTCCAGTAGCTAGGTACATTCTAGTAGGTAGTTGTTTACATTATTGTGCAGTTAATTGGCTCACAGAGTCAGACCATACACCGTATAAGGCAAGTTGCCGAGAATCTAGTCCTACAAGTCGTCGGCGGCGCGGCTGGCGGCGACCGGCCAACCGCTTTCATCATGCCTCGATTACTTATGTCAAGCATTATCCTTTTACAAGTAGGTATGCACAATGCTGGCATGACGTGTATGTGGATAGTGCACAACGACTTGGAAATAATCGTTGTACACTACCATAACTTCAATATAATCTACTAGCATGATCGTGTAGAAAAAACAAACACAGGACATTCATGACATAAGCATGCAAGATAGCTTGCTTACGAAGAGAATTCTCTGTCTACGCTTGCTTATAACACTGCATTGAGCATTACTTTTATCTAATACTTAATACGATATGGATATGATTGTGTTTTATAATAGGCGGCGGTGGTATACTTTTTGTTTCACCCAAAAAGAAAACAAAACCTGATGAACGCATTCCATAGTTCCCGCGGCCTTCCGCCCCGCCCTCGCATTCCAGAATAGTTGAAGGTTGAACATAGACGATAGTTCACTCAAGGACCAAATCTCGACAAAAAAAAATTGATTGATGTTACCAGGTAGGTATACCTCTAAACAGCCCCTTCAAATTCTTGATTGCAAATTAATCCATGGTACTTACCTACAGCTACACACGGCTACGGTTATGGCTGCTAATCTCCTCATTATTTTCCGATCCTGGATGGTTTGAAAACACAATTGGAACAGGTAGGTGGCGCTGCCGTTGGGTTCGAGGATCGTTCAGACAGGACAACGTCTGTCGGGTCCCCTAGTTAATTATAAAATTCCTTTACTTTTGAACAGTAGGTATTCCTTTCGTTCCCTCTATCTTTGAAAATTTTGCCTTCTCTGAAAAAAACATGACACGTTATCCCTTCTGTACATACGTACCTACCTACGCGCCTTTTGGAACTAATTAGCCAATTAGCTGGTTTCAAGAGGGTGCGATTCCGTTTACTTATTATGATAGTAATTTTAACGGATGTCACTTCATTTCAGTTTTTGTTGAAATAGTTTTTGCACCTAAGTTTGTGTAGCATTCGCACACACACCCAACATGTGGCCAGAATCCAGATGTCATGGTTCCTAAATCATACTAGTTTGATGCTTTGATGTTCGATAACTTTATAAGTCGGTAGGTTTGTTACCACCTCTCTTACATCATCCATGATGAAAGACTTTAAAATATTTTGTTTCTTTTTAAAATATTTTGAAAATAATAACGGTTTTGTCTGGATGTTAGATTATTATAGTTTTATATCAGAAAGATTCAAAAGTATCTAGACAGGACATGCGACATTGTTTACTCCTTGATGGTACGTAGGTAGAGGGAGTATATAGGGTGACTGGTAATTAGTGACCGATACCTAAACACATGATTATGCACATGATAACAAACAACTTTTACTATGGGACCAAACCTGAAATCGCGAAAAAAAATCAGCTGCTCCCTACATTTTGACGAGTTATGCGAACATGAATGTATGGGGCAGCTGATTTTTTTTTCGCGATTTCAGGTTTGGTCCCATAGTAAAAGTTGTTTGTTGTCATGAGCACAATCATTTGTTTAGGTATCGGTCACTAATTACCAGTCACCCTATATAATTATAATAGTAGTCTATGGGTAGAGGTACCTACATATGTTAGATCTCCAGTTGGTACAAACCAAAGTTAGTAAGCTAAGAAGGTAGGTACCTATTTAGATTGTATGAGATTTTTATACGTAGGTAGGTATTATGTACCTACCTATAAAGTTAATGTATTTTGCCGTTAGGCAACCATGCACCGTTGGCACCGTTTATTCCAGATAGACTTCGAGGCAATCGTTAATTCAACAAAAATCAAGAATTAGACGAAGCGAGCACGGGCCGATATTGTTTGTTTTGATAACAAGATTAAAATTATTTGCCATATTATTATTACAACCTGCCTTTTTGACGTGCGTCAAGCGCCATCTGTCGATCATCAACAATTACATAAGTAGCAGTTTCATGAAACCAACAGATGGCGCTGAATGAAAAGTTTCAGTATTCAAATCCAAACTTATAATAAAAAATAAAAAAACCTTTTATTCCAGCAAACGATATGGTGTTGCTGGGGCGCTAGCTACTAATATAGTAATCTGTGGCTGGGGCCCTCTCCCAGTATTAATGTTCTGTGGGCCCTCTACAAGCGCCGTTCGAAAACTCCTCGCTCTAAGGTCCGTATTACAGAAGGAATCTCAAGCACTGATCCTTGTAGTCTATCTAGTTCAAAACTAGTTTCAACCAATCAAATGGCTTGAATCTAGTTTTAAGTATTGCTTGAGTATTGAGTGACGTTCTGTAATACGGACCTAAGTGTGGATTATGCCGGGGCTCATGGGCTCAGTTTTGGTGTTCCAAACACCTGCACACGTACCACTCGTCCTCATAGATAGACGGTGTTCCTTTACACAGAGTTTCGCGATTCAAATACCTGGGCCACTGGGTCTCGGATGACCTCTCAGACTACGAGGATATTGAGAGGGAGCGCCGGGCGTTGGCTGTTCGATGCAATATGTTGGCTCGTAGATTTGCACGCTGCAGTAAAGCAGTAAAGGTTACATTGTTTCGGGCGTTTTGCCAATCTTTTTATACGTGCAGTCTATGGTTCAAATATACGCAGAATGCAATCAACGCCCTGTGCGTTCAATATAACAATGCTTTTAGGGTGCTGATGCGGCTGCGGAGGCACTGCAGCGCGTCGGGCATGTTGGCCGATGCTCGTACTGATGGCTTCCATGCAATCCTCAGAAAGAGAGCTGCATCATTGCCAAGTCGTGCCCGCGGCAGTGGCAACAGCATTCTTAGCATTGTTGCTGCCAGAATTGACTGCCCAATATTGTGGCATTGTGTGCAGTTGCATATAAAAAAGAACAGCAACTGATGGACGATTATTGTCTTTACTTGTTCTAATTCTTAAGTATATCTACTAACAATCGGATTTTAAACATCTGACGCTCGACGCCGCGTAGCGAGTGCGCGTGTGTGCGTTTTTCCTCATGTACGGCACACAGTTGCGATGCTGCGACGACTAAACGATCTTGATCTGTAGCTATGGCGTACCTATATTTTTTTGAAGTAAAAGCTAGAGGTTTACGGAGAAAATAAAAAGACTGTCCACAATAAATTATTAGTGTATTTTAATTAAATTTATACAAATATGGATGAAGAAAATAATATTATGTAGGTACTTATAAAAACTAAACTCATTTTACTTATTTGCTTAAGTATTTGTAATTGAAGTTTTATAAAAGTATTTGTATTTGACGACACGGTTGGCGCAGTGGCTGAGCAATTGACTGCTGTGCAGCATGTTGTGGGTTCGATTCCCGCACGGAACAAGTATTTGTACGACCTACAAGTATTTGTTTCCGCGTCTGGGTGTTTTTCTATCTATAATATGTATGTATTTACAAAAAAAAATGTATATAAGAAGTTTATCAGCCATCTCGTTACCATAACACAAGCATTAGGTTGCTTAGCTTGGGACTAGATGGCGTTGTGTGAAATGTCCAAGGATATTTATTTATTATTTATTTTATTTATTTGTCTAAGGGGATTGATCGACTTTTCCTTGGATCTATAATTTCTGGGAGAACACAATCAGAATAAAATTTTGTTAACAGCGGCAGCGGAGCCATCTTTTGTCCAAAATCATCGTTTTTTTGTGTAAAACAGTTCAATTTAAGCCCTATTTCAATGTAGATAAAGACGCCACGCGCTAGCTATAATTATTTATTTTTCTTGCGGCATTATAGGTTTAGCAACCGCATCAAGTTCATAAAACAGTTGAATTTGAACCAACAATAATACATAAATACATAAAGCCGCCTCATGCGCAAATGTTTGGTTTACTGTTTTCAAATTTCAAATAGGTAGGTCACCCCGCTGCCACAGAATAAATAATAGTACTGCTGCGTTCGTGTGGGGTTGGTTTTATAATGTTTATTAGCCTAGGCAGGTATTGTACGTGCCCAGTCGACCTAATGACTATACAGTCGACCACACGTCGCACGTCAGTGGTAAGTGATAAGGATTTGTATAGGTTTTCATAGTTTTCGATTTCGACTATAGCCAATAGTGAAGTCAAAATTAAAATCCAAGATGGCGGCTGCGAAAATTTTAAAATTTTTCGTCATGGACGTCGTTTTCATAGTTCTCGAGGATGAAGCCGATAGTGAAGTCAATCATCCTAGAAGGGATGATTGACTGCACTATGCGGCCCAAGAGAGCAATGCAATGGTGGCCCAATGGTAACGATCCCGACATACGAGTAGGTCATGGTGTCGAACTCAGGCAGGCACTTTGTGTAAATAAATAATGTCATCACCACTACTCTCAAATCAGTGAAGGAAAATATCGTGAGGAAACCGCCTAGAACCAAAAATTCGAAGACATGTGACATCTACCAACCCGCACTGGGTCCTCGTGGTGTATTATGGCCCACTCCCTCTCACCGAGAGGAGCCCTGTGTCCCAGCAGTGGGAACATTATAGGCTGATTATGATTGAGACCCATTATGTTGTGAGCGAGCACGTTTCAGTGCCAGAGGTCATCACTTATGTGAGACGAGAAGATATATTACGCTCAACACCGCCGCGCGCGGCCCTTGTCCGATCAGAGCGCGGCTAGCCGCGCGTGGCAGCCGCGCTCAAATGCCGCTCTATATTTGGACACACCTTTATATAGTGCCTTTATCTATGCCTCACTCGTTTCGTATCGTTTAGTGCGGTCGCGATTTGAGTGTATTTCCCATAGTTTTATTGATGTTTTCCTCGACCCCTGTTTTCTTTCTGCGGACTTCTGATCTTGCTTCTTGTACGAACCTTGCTACCACACCGGACACGGTACGGAGAACCCCGCATAAACGTTGGACTTGAACTTGTTATTTTGTATATTACGACCAGCCTCATATTCATATTGGCACCATGGATCGTTGTGTAAATTGTGGCAAAGTGACTAGAGGCTGTAGTTTACGTGGTCGTCGAGCTGAAGAACTTCAAAAATCAGCTGTTAAGTACCTATATATAGATCGTTATGTAACCTCACTTTTATTACATCTCTTTTAACTCGGAACTCAGACCGCGAAAATCCGCAAAATGTTCAGTGATGGTTTGATAATATAGTAGCTATAAATTGACACCAATTTCATCTTTTTACAACCCAGGCCCAGGCCCAAGTTTATATGACATGGTTTCCGTCTCCTTTGTCACGGATCCACAATAGAGATTGTGGCAGTAGAGATTTCAAATAAAAATCTGATACTTATAAATTTTTTCTCCATATTCATCCTCCAAAATTCTTGTAGCCATCTTGGATTTACATTTTGACTACACTATCGACGTTAGCACCCACAAGAACCATGAAAACGATACCCATGATGAAAAATTTGAAAATGTTCGCAGCCGCCATCTTGGATTTACATTTTAACGTCACTATCGGCTTTAGCATCCTCGAGAACAATGGGAACGATCCCCATGACGAAAAATTTAAAAATTTTCGCAGCCACCATCTTGGATTTACATTTTGACCAAATTATATTGTATTATTGATATTGTAATTACAATATCAATATTACAAGTAATACAACATAATTCAAGAATTGTAACATAATTCTCCTAAAGTAAGTGTGCCTACCACGTTAGCTTCTTAAAATATTACTTAAATGAAAGGATTAAAAATATTTAGTCGCACTACAATTGACTATATATCACGCGAGGCGCATGCGCGGCGGCGGGAGGTCAACCGACATAGGTCCTGCGTCGAAGAGCGCCAGAGCGCGACTGACTTAGGCCGTTCGATGCACCCGATTTTATACTCACTTTAAAAAATTATTTTCGTAAATGATTGAAGACCGATATGTTTTATTTTTTACACATATATAGTACAATCTTTCTTCTTACGTATAAAATGATTTGTGTTGCCAAATAACTTTTAGATTCTGAGAAATGACGTGTTTTTTTGTAGTCGATTTCTCGATTTTTGATTATCTTAGACGTGATTAAAATACAAGTTAATGAATTAAAAATCTAACTTTTCTCAATGCATTTTAAATTTCAGGATATGCCTCTTCGAATGAATACCACTTTACCTTCTTAATTGGTAGTAATAATTGGTGTAAGATTACTTCAAAGTTGAGCCTTCGCGCGTCATCTGGAAATCGCGCCTTCGAAATCGACTGTTTTCGTAGTCAATAATTCAATTTGAACAAGTTCTTTTTAATAGACTTTAAATAAAAATATATGATAATTACGATGATTGAAGTCAAAAGAAGCTAAAAAAATAAATTATGTGACCAAAATCACTTCAAAATCTCCCAAGTTCTCGATTTACGTATGAAAAATGCAACAACGCTCTTAAGTAATTATGTCTGATTTACATAAATTAATTAATTAAATTAAATTAAATTTCCACATCAAATATTTCTTTGTTAGTCGTTTGTTAGTTAGTCAAAACATAGACACAAAAAATTAAAACATAATGTAGTAATTCTAAACATTTTATTTATGCAACATCCCAAACTTCTTCAAAGGCAGTACATAATTTAGCACAAGTCAAGGCAGCTGACAATGGATAGTTACTGATTGATATAACATCTTCTGAGTAGTCTACTTCTACTTTACCATGAGCCATGGCACCAATAACCATGACTATTGGCTCATCTTTTGGGACCAACTCTCTACAGTTCTTCACAACTGTGGAACTGAAAGACATAGTAACTTTCCTCACACCAACAGGTAAATGTGATGTGACCGGGTTTTTTATAACTTTCAACAGTTTCATTGGGCCATCTGAAGCTCTTATCGCAAACTTATGAAGAAGTTGAACTGGAAAAAGAAAGAAAATAAATTTATCAACAGTCAGACGAGTATATGGTATAAAGTCTAGATAAAATAACAAACAATCAATTATTATGTGTTTATATCTTAACAACAGTATTTGATTTATTTTACTTGGAACCTACCCATTAAACCAGCAAATCTCTTAAAGGTCCGTGGTATTCTGGTTTGTGGGTTTATTTCTATAAGAACATTTTTCTCTGTGTGAATGTACACTTGCAGTAAGCCGGCCCTGTTCAGAGGAGAGTCCATCAACATTAGAAGTGATTGATGAGTGATATCAGGTCTACATGACCCAGGGTCTCTGTCATTCTTTCTTAGAATATTTGCATGATCATCACAGTTTAACAGCTCAAAGCTATTGCCAGTCTGAAATCAAACTGATAGTTTTAATACACAAGAAAAGGTTATAACCACTATGTTGTTGTGAACAGAGGACTATTTTGTTTACCTTAACTGTTTCCAGCTGAGCGTTTTCCAAAATTACTACGAGGCGTTTTTCTTGTTTTTTTATATGCGAAGTAACTAAATGCCTTGGTATCGGGTCAAATTCAAATTCATCATCTTTCGCTCCAAGTTTCCTTTTCTTTCCCATGATTCACACGGTCTTTTTTTCCAAAAAAAAAAGAATAAAGTATAATTATTGAACGTCTATTGTTTATTACGATACGTCTATGTAAAAACAAGCACAATTTAATAAGTTTTATTAGAAAGAACAACGCATTTCATCGAAACAAGTTAAGCGCACGTGTTTTTGACATTAAATAAATTTGACATGGCAATGACATTGACAACAAGACTGACAGAGACAAATGGCTTGTTTATAGGGTAGTGTTTTTGTATAATTGTAAATATCGATCAATAATGCCAGTAAAAAGTAGCTTACTGGCAATATGTCGATTAATTATCAGGACAGCTACACACCAGTAACTTGTTAGAAACAAAGTCGTTGCTCAGGACAGGACTCGCCACCGACCAAAGAGTAGTTTGCCGCTGTCAAACATTATCTGTTCTAATAATAATGTTTCTGTTATTCTGTCCGAGTCCTGGTTTCGCACACCGCTCGAGGCCTGATCACAGTTGCAGTTAGCAGTAACTATGTTTGCTTCTGGGCAAGTAACTCGCACGTGTCCTGAAGCCTATTGAATTATGAAGACTGGCAATAATAGCAAGCAATAAAATGTTATTGTTTATCTACTTGTCATTGTCATGTCATGTCATCAGTCATAGTCATTTTAGCAAGTGTTACCCCTCACCCCTTCCTTTTGTTATCGAAAAAAAATACAATACTATTAATCCATGCCGTGTCCTTAATATTTCTCTTGTCATTCCTATGAAACTGGTTCTTTCCAATTGAATTCTTTCCATTTGTGCTAAAACTGGTTTAAATACACGACCCTGTGCTTCTTCATGGCTAACGATAGAGAAGTTCTACGTGAAATATGGGATGGGAAGTTGCCAATTTGTTTTCAACTAGCTCAAGAAGAAATTATGGAAATACAGCAACCTGATGCATTTTATGTAATGGTCCCTAGACTAAGCTACTTCCCTCTTGTAACAGACAAGGTTGGTTGGACCTAAAAAACCGTGTTGAGTAACACAGACACTAGTGATATGTTCACATAAAATTACTGATTGTACATTGGTATTTTCAGATGAAAAGACACTTTTTGCGCTATATATCTCAAGAAAATGCTGATAGTGAAATGTGGTTGGATTATAATGGACAGCCACTCAAATGGCACTACCCAATAGGCTTTCTCTATGATCTGTTTTGTGGCAATGACCCTCAACTGCCATGGCATCTAACTGTGCACTTCACCAAATTCCCTGAAGATGTCCTTCTCCATTGTATTAACAAGTAATAGTATAAGTATACAATTATCAGTTACACAAATTACAATTTTATTACATTCAATTATATAATTTTTATTTTGGACTTTTCATGAGTTATTTATGAATATTTTCAGGGATGTAGTGGAAGCTCACTTTATGTCAACTGTGAAAGAGGCTGATGTTCTTAAACACCGAGGGCAAGTCATGTCTACTATGCAGAAAAAAGATCACAATCAGTTATGGCTTGGTTTACAAAATGGTAATAGTTTAACCCTCTTACAAATAAACACAGAATAAAGTTATTCCAAATTTAAACCTATGTAAATGTATGGTTATTCCTTTGTTATCCCTGATATTTTATTCCGTGTTTTATTTGTAAGAGGGTTAGAGTTTATATTAAGGCGAAAGCGCCAGGGTAGCCCGCGAAATTCAAAATTTTTTATGTTTTTTCCAAATTGTAGGTCAGTGTAAGCTTGTATGTTGATTAAAATATGATTCGCGGCCGTAGCTATGCTAACTTATGGAGTTGTATTGCTGATTCTAATGATTATAATTCTGTAAAGCCATAGTAGCTACGGCCGCGCCAAGGTAGCCCACCTTGGCGCATCAACCTTAATGGTATAAAATATAATAATGGTTTTGCTGCTACTTTATAAAGTTATTGAAATGTTTATGCTTTGCAAATGATACTTTTTTCGTCTCATGAAGGGCTAAGATGTAGTACTTCACCACAATACCATTTATCTATATAAAAAAACCTGACTACCGAAAAATCACACTATATAGACTAGGAAACAAGAAAACATTCTCATCTGAAATTTTAAAGACAGACAAATAAAAAATATGGAGTCACACTTCATGTTAGGGCATAAATCGGACAGATTACATAGGTGATTATATGTATATGATAGGTTTGGAGAGAAAATGTTTGGCTCACACCTGAGTCGTGATTTTAGAAATTATTCTCAATTATCGGGTGTATGCAAGCAAAGCCGCGAGCAACAGCTAACAATATACAACGTGTAACGCTAAATGCGCAAAACCTCTTAAGGGGTCATTGTACTCATCATTATGAACAACTTACTATGGGACCAATCCTGAAATCGCGAAAAAAATCAGCTGTTCAGTACATTTTAACGAATTATGCGAACATAAATGTACTGAACAGCTGATTTTTTTTTTATTTTAGGTTTGGTCCCATAGTAAAAGTTGTTCATAATGATGAGTACCACAATGACTCCTTAAGAGGTTTTGCTCATTTAACGTTACACGTTGTATATAATTTTTGAAATGTGCTAATTAAGCCCTTTCATACCAAATGAAAGGGCTTAATTAGCACATTTCAAAAATGAAATCGCGAAAAAAATCAGCTGTTCAGTACATTTTAACGAATTATGCGAACATAAATGTACTGAACAGCTGATTTTTTTTTTATTTTAGGTTTGGTCCCATAGTAAAAGTTGTTCATAATGATGAGTACCACAATGACTCCTTAAGAGGTTTTGCTCATTTAACGTTACACGTTGTATATAATTTTTGAAATGTGCTAATTAAGCCCTTTCATACCAAATGAAAGGGCTTAATTAGCACATTTCAAAAATGAAATCGCGAAAAAAATCAGCTGTTCAGTACATTTTAACGAATTATGCGAACATAAATGTACTGAACAGCTGATTTTTTTTTTATTTTAGGTTTGGTCCCATAGTAAAAGTTGTTCATAATGATGAGTACCACAATGACTCCTTAAGAGGTTTTGCTCATTTAACGTTACACGTTGTATATAATTTTTGAAATGTGCTAATTAAGCCCTTTCATTTGATAGCCAACATGGAATCATTAAAAAAATTTTTTTTAGTTCTTGACTTCTATGTCCTCTAGAGGGCGCCATATTTAATTTAATGTGACGTCACAAAGCCTATAACCAGCGGACGATCAAGACGCTTCCAATGATACCTCAATCAATCTGCCTAGCCTTTTCCCAACTATGTTGGGGTCGGCTTCCAGTCTAACCGGATGCAGCTGAATACCAGTATTTAGTAGTAGTAGCTTCCAATGATACCTCTTTTGTCAAATTATGATAAGTAGTTTAGAAGTTATTAGGGAACAGATGAACATAAATACCAATCAAAATCATAACCCTCCTTTTTGCTTCGCTGTATTCGGGTAAAAAATGAATACCTATTTCCCTTTGTCACGCCACAACTTGAGAATGGCTTAAGCGATTTGAATATATATTTTTTTTATTTGCCTCTTCACTTGGATGGTTTAGAAGAAAAAAAAAGAAAATTAAATTCTGACAGGACTACGTCTGGCAGGTCAGATAAAAAAAAAAAAAAAAAAATGATAAATGAAATAATAATTACACAAGGAATATTTGAAACTTACGCTATTCATTCATATCTATTTTTCAGACAAATTTGACCAGTTCTGGGCTATAAACAGGCGACTGATGGAATCACATGGAGACAATGAAGGTTTCAAACACATTCCTATAAAATTATACTCAGATGATGGTACTTGCAGTCAACGCCTAGTCAGTCCAAAGAACAATGATGGCAGTAGAAAGACATTGCAACAAATGGTTGCCGAGCTGTACCCTGATAAACATGATGGTTTGTACAATTCATTTTACCCACATTAATGAGGCTGCACAAAATTAAGTAACTCGCATAAACTAAGTTCTTTTGTAAAATTAATATGGTACTTATTACCTCTCTTTATTTTCAGTACAACTGAGGACACATGGGATAGTTATTCCTTCAGACACACCACTACAATGGCTTTCTGAGCATATGAGTTATCCAGACAACTTCCTACATTTGTGTGTATTCTAAAACTACTTTCCGCTTAATTTCCAAAGCTATGAGGTAAAGTGTGATTCCTTATAAACAATGCAACTCAATCAAAGACAATGCAATATTTAGTAGTTTAATTGCAAGAGTTCACATTCAGTGATTATAAAAAACACAATTTAAACATAGAGAGAACATTCCTTATTTATTACTTCTTGCAAACAAACATTTACTAAGCCAAGGTATTATTTACAGATCATTCAATAGTATCTACCTATTAAAATTAATTGAAATAAAGTTAGATT
The DNA here is from genome assembly GCA_905163495.3 of Cosmia trapezina. Taxonomy (NCBI): domain Eukaryota; kingdom Metazoa; phylum Arthropoda; class Insecta; order Lepidoptera; family Noctuidae; genus Cosmia; species Cosmia trapezina. The sequence goes on from LR991022.1 coordinate 22,895,988, forward strand.
ATCAGTGAATAGCAACTTTTTTAACAAAATAATACATGATTTTCCCCAAATGAAGAAACAGTTTTAATCACCAAATAGAATTTTATCATGATAATTAAACAAACCAAATACACATTAAAATGCTGCTCTTATTTTGTCATCTTATGAAATAACAACTATTTTGTACAAACAAGATAAATAAATATTATTAACACAACAAATAATAATATCATCAGTTGAAAATATCACAAGGTTGCCGTTAAACTAGAGATTGATTACAACTCTATCTTCTGTTTATTCTTTTGAATGATGTAAGGAATGTGTCTTGTAAATCGCTTGCATCCGTTGTTAGCAAATATAGGCTGGTCTTCATTTGGCCCATATGTTATAACAGATAAAGCTTCCCTGTAAAAGATGAGAATTAAAAATAATGTTATTTTAAGCTTAATAATTGTAAATAAAATATATTTAAATTATAACTGTGTTTTTTTTAAGTGGTTTTTACTTTTAACATAATTTGTATTGAAAGAGTGTAATGTCCTTCAGTAATAATTCAGAGTACTTACGCCATCATTTCCTGAGTAGGGTGATATACAGCATGTGATCGAAACTCAGCCAAGGCACACATTTCTACGTGTTGCTGCTCTAATGGTAAAAATGGCACGTAGTGATCAATCAAATGATTTGCTATTGCAGCTGCCTTTTCAAACCCTCCTGAAAGATTTATTTATTTATAAAAAAATTGCCTTACAACTGTCTACAAAGTTGAAATTATTTATTTCATTCACCATAATATTTTGTTTTTTTCCAAGTGTGTTATTATATGAATTGGGTTGGGAGGGGGGGATTAAATTAATAATCCAATATGACAAACAGCAGGATCCATTAGGTATATTACAGCCAGTCCTTCTGCCAATGTGTCAGTTACAGCAATCAACAGCAACATTGTGTTTGACCATTCATTGCTGAGTGATCATTTGAAGGCCTGGCTTAAAAAGTATATAAACAATTGAAAATATAAAGCAAGATTGTAAAACAAAATAACCTTGGAAATATGCTGTCCTCCTTATGATAGGCTCAAAATCATGAAATTCAACCTCATTCCTCTTTGCACCTTGTTCATACAGATCTAACAGTTTTGATGCTATTTCTTGACCTCCAATATTTGATATGAATATAAATATACTATCTCTATAATGTAAGAGAAAACATGGATATTATAATTATGTTTTATAAACAGTAGCAATACAAGTGGCGAGAGGGGCCTGTGGCTAAGTAATAACAGCCGCATAGGTCGACAGATCAGGTTAAGCTACGCTTGCCGCGGTTGGTCGGTGGATGGGTGACCATCTTTACATACTAAGACCCGTCCGTGCCTCAGAAAGCATGTTAAGCTGTTGGTCCCTCCTGTCATTTGTGGAACTTTGACAGTTGTTATGGGTTGTCAGAAGCCTGAAAGTCTGACGAGTCTTACCAAGTGGTTATCGTATTACCCAGTTACTAGGTTGAGGAGTTCAGATGGGCAGTTGCTCCATGTAAAATACTGGTACTCAGCTGCATCCGGTTAGACTGATGATGAAACAGTAGCTATACAAGGTGTACATTTAAATAATGCACAACGGGCACAACCACTTAAGGTACTCTTAAGAAAAAAAAATCTGCTGTTTGCTACATTTCTGACATGAATGTAGGGAACAGCAGATTTTTTTGATTTCAGGTTTGGTCCCATTCCCATAGTAATCAGTGATGAGTACATCAACCCCTTAAGAGGTTGTGCTTTGTGCATTACTTAAGTTACACCTTGCATAAATACAAGTTTTCATAATGACAATTTTTTACAACAATTTAAGTGTTAAGTTAATTGAGAGGGCCTAACAGGTGTGTGAACGCTATGACTTATAGTACTTACCTATAATCTATACCATCTACAGCATGATGATGATCAAGCATTGGCTTGATGGTGTCCAACACTGAAGGACACATATCATGGATTTCATCAAAAATAATGAGTGACCTTGGACATTTTCTTACAATATTATTTAAAGTTGCCACCAAATCTTCCTGAAAAGTAAAATAGGTTCTTATTGAACAGTTTAATCCAATATTAACAGCTTTAAGCAATCATAAAGCTTTGTGTTTTTAATTAAAAAGATTAATAGAAATGTAATCTAGAGTTGCTTGAAACACATACTCCACATCTGTGTGGATGGATCAAGTAAAGAAGATTTAAAATGAATAATATTCTTAGTTTAATAGCAATATTATGTGCATATAACACACTCACTTTTTTCTGCTGCAAGTTGGAGCAGTCAAAATCTTTCTTCCCCATAAACAGCTTCACATATTTGCTGTGCATACCTTTAGAATATAGTGCTTCAGCAATCATAGTAGCTGCATAGTTTTTACCAACACCTGGCCAGCCGTGCAGGCTTATAACTAGAGCCTTTTTGTTTCTTTTCTTCTCATCATGTACAGACTCTTTGTGTGCATGCATAATGTTAACTAATTCATCAACCAACGGCTGCCCAAACATTCTTTGTGATAATGATAATTTTAACTCTGTAAAAAATAAGTTAGGTCGGAAGGTCATCTTTGGTTTAATTTCTTAAACTTTTACTTCATTAAATTCTCTAAGTTAATATTTATATGAGAATGTTTTAAATGAGTCACCATTGGAAAGTGTACTACAGCCACATTAATTATGATTTCTACTCACTATTTATATCGAAAGGCACATGCTGATCATTACAACATTCCACATACCGACAATATGTGTTATCTTTTATTGTATTCCATTTGTACCAGCCAGCGCCAGCGCTAGCCACTGCACCAATTATGGACAATGTAATGAATTCTGACAAGGCACATTGGAATAACGCTAATATAAATGGTGAAACGATGAAGTAATTTCTAAATAACATTTTGAAACACGGAGTTTTTGACAGGCGGGAATATTGAGTAAACACACTTTATTTTTACACGATCACTATACTAAGTACTTCAACCACGAAGATTATTTTATTGTTCATTTTAGTGCGATTTTATTCTACTCGATAACAATGCAATTACAAAGCTCGCATCTATTTCTATTTCTGCAACTGCAAGTTAAATTCACAGAATCAGAATCACAGCACATAACAGATTGGCAGTTGGCAGATTCTGTTCTGCAGTCGTCAGACAACAGACGTAGTACTGACAACTGATGACTTGACACTTGACAGTGACAATGACATGCACAGAATACATCTATGAAGATTTCAGAATAATAATTAAAAAATAAAAAGATCATTGACTTATATATTACTGCGTAAGGACTGGGCGGACGGCATGTTAAAATGACGCCAAGAACGTGGTCCGACAATGACCCTCCCCTAAACCCAAGTGAACTAGTCCGCGATCGGCTATCTTCGGGTGCGGTCGTAAATTTTAAAGGCAAAAAAGCCAAATTATGTCGTGAAGGGTTGAGTGAACTACAACAAAAACACAACAAAAAAAAATATAACATTTCATATCACCTGTAAGTCAAAAATATGTCAATAAATCAACTTCTAACATTATTTAAAACAATTTTCTTTTCTACTTTCCTGCTACAAGTAAATTGTCCTAGACGACGCGAGGCCACGCCCACAAGACCTTACCGCTGTGCGACATAACTTTGCAGCGGCGTGCGTTGTAACCGATGAAATAAAGATTTAATTATATTACAATAAAATTTAATTTTATACAAACTCTCACTCAATGGAACAACCTGTGTTATTAATCATAAATTACATTTATGAAAGGTCAATAATTGAAAGATATACAATGTCAGAAAACACCACGAATCCAAAATGGAAAATATGTCAAGAATAACAAAAAGGCCAATGAAAATTTTATTATTTATACGAACAAACTGCAATAAATATAATTTTTGAACAATAAAAGTTTTCATAATTTCTTTATGTCTCGAAAAATACCACGCCGCTCTTACAAGGTTACGTCTACGAGCAGCCTGCGCCGATCGACATCGTAGTTAAGAGTAGTTCTAATAGATGGCTTTAGTGTTTCTGTGTGGCGATCGCGTCAGGCAAATGTACGGACGACCGTATCTTTACATTTTATATCAATGAAAAAGATATATAAATGTATTTACATAATTTTAACTATAAAAATCGTCAATGCATCTCTCTAAGTTAGATTTCGTGCAGATTCGTTAGATTTCGTTCGTTCGACGAATCTGCACGAAATCTAACTTAGAGAGATGTATTGATGATTTTTATGGTTAAAATTATGTAAATACATATATTCTATTGCCGCAACCTGACACGGACCTGCAAATTACAAAAAACCCAAAAAAAATTGAATTTCGCGGGCTACCACTGCGCATCCCCCCTAATATTCTTAGATTATAGACTCATAGAAAATAGGTTTTTATCTATATCTATAAAAATCATTGCCACTTTTCGTTGTAATTTTATAACTCAAGAACGGCTGGGCCTATTTAGCTGATTTTGGTTTTGAAATGTTTGACGTAGTCCAGATGATAAGAAAAATTGGAAAAGTTGCCGGGAAAATTGGAAAATTCTGGAAAACTGAAAGTGGATTTTATACTAAGATTTTATATGGGAATATTGAAGTTGGGACAGGACAACGTCTGTCGGGTCAGCTAGTACTGTATATATTTCGACTAATTAGCGACAATTTTCTTGTGTCAACAAAATTAAAATCCCTGATGCTGATGGTGGCCATGCCAGTTTCAGTCACACGCCACAAACCACAAACTATTAGCTATTTATTTATTTCAATTGGTCTTACGAGCTATGTAACTATTAGCTAAGTCTACATTGATATAAAAAACTAAAAACTACGCAGTAATATACTTAGAACCAGAACTTAGATAATGATGTATAATGCTTAGAGCATTTAACCTATGGAGATGGCAAGCAGCGAATCACCGAACAACATTTTCTGCCACTTTATGCGGGAGGCGAGGAAAACACATACAGCACACTACGAAAATTTGACAACCACAGGCAGATACATGCTTCGTATTGCTACCGCTTACCGTCTCTAAATCAATCTGCCTAGCCTTTTCCCAACTATGTTGGGGTCGGCTTCCAGTCCAACCGGATGCAGCTGAATACCAGTATTTTACATGGAGCGACTGCCTATCTGACCTCCACAACCCAGTTACTTGGTAATACGATACCCATTGGTAAGACTGGTTGTCAGACTTTCGGGCTTCTGATAACCCGTAACGACTGTCAAAGAACCACGAATGACAGCCGCGACCAACGGCTTAACGTGCTTTCCGAGGCATGGAGGAGTCTCGGTATGTAAAGATGGTCACACATTCACTGACCAACCCCGGCAAGCGTAGCTTAACCTGCTATTTCATTACATGAATGAATGAATAAATAAAATGTTCATTCGTTTTATTTTCTTGTCTGTACAGGTCCAGGATTGTGTGAGGAATGATATGAAAGAGAAGGGAGTGAATGAGAGCGTGACGGTTGACAGAGGAGAATGGAAGAAGAAAACGTGTTGCGCCGACCCCAAGTCACATGGGATAAGGGCAGGAAGATGATGTATGTACCGGTCAAGCCACCCGAAACTGTCAAATTTTCCCAATCAACCTTGAACCTACTTTAGATTTATAAAGATTGTAGTAGCTTGACGTGCTGGCGTCTATACACAAAAATACGCAATATGATTAAGGGCCCTCGCCCACGGCGACTTTTTGTAGCGATGCAGTAGCGATGCTGTCGCGCGTCCACATCGATACAGTCGCGAAGCGGTCGCTAGCTGTGTGCCCTCGCCCACGGGCCCAGATTCAGTCGCGATGCAAACGCGATACTGGCGCGCTTCTGTCGCGATGCAAACGCGATTCAGTAACGGCACAAAAATACCTGCGATCGCTACAGTTGCAAGATGGACTCCGTTGAGGCAACATTAGTCACGTTATCTTTGGTGCTGCTTTTACGTAAGCAGCCGAAGCGTAGGCAACGAAAGCTCGGTTCTCCACTCACGCGCCACCCTCCCTCTGTTCTCTCCCCGATGTCGTCCGACACGGTCGCGCGTTTGCATCGATACAGTCGCGATACTGTAGCGCGTTAGTAGCGCGTTGGCATCGCTTCTGTAGCGCGTTGCAAATGCGACTAACGCGCGTTAGTAGCGATACAGTCGCGCATTTCGTAAACGCGCGAAAGCATCGCTACAAAAAGTCGCCGCGGGCGAGGGCCCTAATGCCTGCAAAACTACGTAGGTAGCCAGTAATGACAAAACAATTAATAGTGCTTTAGAAAAAGAACGATTGTATTTATTTTTTTAATCAAATATTTTTTTCAAATAACATTATTGATATTGCTGGACCTTCCCTATCATTCTGCATTTAGAAATTCGGGAACCACTGTACAAACGCACCCGGCGATTTTATATACTAGCTACGCGTTAAGGGTCACAGTTCTAACCTAACCAAAATTATTCTCAAGCAATAGAGGTAATGGTCACTATTCTAACCTAACCCAAGTGATTCACCAATGTGAAGTTTCGGACGCGCGGGTGTGATAGTACAGTGGAGCCGCAATTCGGGATACATACTTGAGCCCCGTTTTATAATGCGGGCTTAACGTACGTATACGTGTCAAAAAGTGGGAAGGGTAGAATATAATTAATAAAATAACACATCCAATTTTATTATTTTGTTAAAAATAACACTTACACGTCCATTTTTTGTTTTTTAGAACTATTTGAGTTCGGTGTTTCCTAGCTAACTAATTAAAGAAACTAAATGATGTGTTTGATCTTTTAGTAGGAAAACATGCGGGTGTGGCTTCATAGCCAAAGCCATCGTTAGATCATATTCATATGTCTGAATAATGACGACTACAGTCTGATTTTTAATTCGACGGAATTCTGACATTTCAGAAGTGTTGCCAATAATAAAACGGTCCTACTAAAATCTTTAATTTTGCAGGCGGTTCTTCCGTGCCAAGAATGTTTTTTAAAGTGGGTATCGTACCCTCAATTAGTTTCCTTCTATTATTTGCAAGTTGTTTAAAATTACACGACATAAAATGTTCTGAACAGATTGCACTAGTACGCGTGGGTCCCCAAGTTTTTGTATTACCGCAAAATATCCTCCATTTTTGTCATAGTACAGGATCTTTTGGAAATCTGTTGAAGAAAAATATAGAATAAAAGTAATCAGTTTAAATAAGTGCCAACAGAATCAAACGAAAATCATGTCTATTAATTTAATTGTGTACGTACGACGTTTTCATAACAGCCTTGAAAAAACCTACTAGTAAGTACCTACTGCCTACGGTCCGCGGTGGAATAGTTATTAAATTATTCAACTGCGGATTAATTTTTTCAAAAACTCACATTCGAAACGAACAAACTGTTATTTTTTATTAGCCTAAAACTACAAAAGAAAAGAATTTAAATCGACTCACAAAAAACTGAAATTAATATTTTATAATATATATTTTTTTTTATTTCAACCTGACTTATCCAGATACATTATAAAAAAAACTGGTTACTGAACATACCGACTGAAAAAATCATTTATTTTATCAATCATTCATTCACGTTGTCCCTGCACTATGCAAATTCCTACTTGTATTACCGTGTACTACGTTTGAGCTACCAACGTACCACTGTATTTTTCTATCGTAATGTCAACAACGTACCTATACCTACTCTACTATACGGTTGTCAAAGTTGGACACTAACAAAGGCAGTTACAAACAAACTTCAAGCCTTCCAACGAGCAATGGAGAGGAGTATGTTAGGAATTAAACTCCGAGACCGTAAACGAAACAAAGACATACGACTATGTACTAAAATAATAGATGCTGTGGAATTAGCTTGCAAATTGAAATGGCGATGGGCTGGACACGTAGCTAGAGCCACAGATGGACGCTGGAGTGAAAGGGTTCTCCATTGGTACTGTACTGTTCGTGCACTTAACTTGATATCGGCTCACTGCCTAACTCGCCGCACGCGCGTCCGTCCAGCTTCGTGATTCCAAGCAGAGTGAGTGAGGGAGGGGGAGTATGCCCCGCTCCCCCACCATACTATAGCGCGCGGCGTGTACGCATGAGACGACAGAACTATATCTACAAACACTACATCTCTTCCTTATTTTAATGAAAGTTTTAGATATAATAATAACTTTTATTATATTTAGTATCGTCTTTATTAGAGCATCATAACAACCTTCTACATTTTAATTGACATCACAAAGGTAATGTACTCTTTAGTTTAAAACTATTTTGATCAATGTCCGCCACTTTTCGCCAAGCGGGTCAGATATTCTTTATTATTTTTCTTTATTCCTTTTCCATTAACTTTTCAAATATCATAATCAACTAAAGGTTATGATTTAGCATAACATTAATAGCATCAAATAATCTTTCCAATATTCTGGTTTTAACAAACACTTTGAAATAACTAACTAATTTAATACTTCCTTCACTTTCCAATTAATCTTTTATTATTAACATTTAACCTTATAACACTCCGCTTGTTCCTGTTCCTAACTTCCTTCGCTTTTCTAATGACAATTTATCAACTATAACTAACATCATGCTTCCTAGTTCTTAATTTTAAGCATAACCTAAATCATAACATCCGATTTTCATATATTTTAGTAATTTATTCTTCGTTAGCAAGTTCTTTTCTTCTAATTTATTACTTCTTAAACTATAATTCTTCTACTCCTCTTCTCCTCTTTCTGGAACTTCTGTTTCGTCTTCTCTTATAACTTTTCATTCTCCTTCTACCTTTTTAGGTGTACTATATTTCGTCTCAAACGTTGTCCTGTTTCCTCGTTTTCTACCTCAACATCGCCTCCTAATCGTGATTTAACTGTATATTGTGTGCAATTTCGCGCTTGCGATCCGTCGTTTCCTGACCGTACTATTGACCGGATCGACTACTGTACTATTGACTGGATCCACTACTGTACTATAGACCAGATCCACTACCGTACTATTGACCAGATCCACTACTGTACTATTGACCGGATCCACTACTGTACTATTGACCAGATCCAATACTGTACTATTGACCGGATCCGACACGGCCATCCTGCTAAGCAAACGTCCTCGTGTGTTACTCAGAAACAATGTTCATCGCACAGTATTACATAGCTCGGTCACTCCTGACCTAAACCATAAAAATCAGTTTGTGGACGTCTGATTTATCCGAATAACTAAACTAGGAAACCCCGTTACTGTCAGGAAATTCAAAGTACAGCGGACTTCTCATTTATTGCGCTATCTCACAATAGAGACACAATCGAACCACATAAATCAACACACTTAAGCTCTACATGTGATTTCTGGCTACGCATAGCCCACTAACCTCCAGTTACTATCTTTACTTTAATGCGAACCTCACGGGAACGCCGAGTCTGCCACGGACTCATGGTTTCCACTGAAACCCGACCTTCACCAGAGTTGACTGCTTACTCACGGACTACTAACATAGTAGACGCCGATTTTTACCGAGCTACACGACAAACTCTGGTACGGTCCAATCATCATGCAAACTTAAGTACTCTCCTCAATGTTATCACTACTACTCAACCTCAATTTCGTCAGTTAAACCCTGATTTTCTGGAAAATACAAAATTTCTCCACACTTTCTGCTCGTTCAATTCTGACTCATACGAAGACTAATGAGATAAAGGAACTCGACTTTAAAATCCATTTTATTTTCAACCAATTTGCAAATAACATTCAAATTAGAAATTAAAAACTAACCAATCTACGAATTTGAACTATCTAGTTACGAGATTACCGAGACCAAGCACCATGATTCCACATTAAAGTAATCAAACAAAAACCTCAGGTATCTCTTTCATGGTCAACAACACACATACTATTCCCCACGGGAATACCGAGTCAACCCTTGACTCTACGGTCTTGGCTTCGACTATACCGACCCGACTATACCACCCAGAGCTACCGCGTACCGCGTACCCACGGACTACTCACTGAGCAGACACCGATTTCCAACAGGCTACGGCTACGATACTCTGGTATAGTCTCCAATCCACTCTACGGTTTTCGCTTCTAGGCAAAACCCGACTATACCACCCAGAGCTACCGCCTACTACGATACTCTGGTATAGTCTCCGACCCACTGAACCAAGAACCAGTTTACACAAACTAAAGTGATGCCAACTCATCATCTACTTCATTTACAATCTCAATTGTTACTTGGTCGTCGGGCATCTTCCGAACCGAACACGGTCATGAACGTATTTGTAATTATATAATATTTAGGGATTTTAAAACGTGCCGATCGCCATCTAACACTTAAGAAAATTGAAATGATCCTCTATAAGTCACGTCAAGCTTAGTTTGATTACGATCTTCGCAAATTCACCGACAGAGAACCGCTTGCCTTTGTACTATCAAAACGACTTTTATCATATCGCGCAGACTTCTAAATTCCCTTCAGAACCCACCTTCACCTTCAGAACCTTCAGAAGCCATCATCATCATCATCATCATCATCATCATCATCATCATCATCATCATCATCATCATCATCATCATCATCATCATCATCATCATCATCATCCTCATCATCCTCCTCCTCATCATCATCATCATCAGCATCATCATGATCACCATCACCACCATGATCATCATGATCATCATCATCACCATCATCATCATCATCATCATCATCATCATGGTCATCATCATCATCATCATCACCATCATGATCATCATCAGCATGATCATCATCATCACCATCATCATGATCATCATCATCATCATCATCATCATCATCATCATCATCATCATCATCATCATCACCATCATCATCATCATCATCATCATCATCATCATCATCATCATCATCATCATCATCATCATCATCATCATCATCATCATCATCATCATCATCATCATCATCATCATCATCATCATCATCATCATACGGTCTGATCCATCATACTTTCTAAGCAAAAGGGCCGACTAACAAACGGCGATCTACTGGATCTAATTATCTTACCTTGCAACAATTCGTTAACCCTATCGCGCATGATTCGACATTCGTCCGGAGACAGTCTAAGGACGTCTTTGCACTGTATGATTGAGGTTGACAAATATTATCTCCAACTCACCAGTGTAAACACGCGTTGTAAGAACACCGTTAACACGTTGAACGCCAGACTGAAAACCATGTTTATCCCAGTGGGCCGCGGCGGACACCATGTGAACACCAGTATAGCGGGTCCAGGGGGCCGCGTCGGACACCACGTTTCTACCACAACTTAAGCTTGCTCATGACTACTGTAATCACCATTTACTTCGACTGGTACATGACCTACTGGCACTACCGTTACGCTCCATAAGATTTGTTCTGTGCTGAATACACGTGTTTGACCAATACCAATCCGTCGGCAGAGTGACCCGTACGCAGAGCCTAACCATCTCAGCTGCGTAAGTACTACGCCTCGCAAAGGGCATGCTGCACATAAAAAGCAGACCAGATTTACTTCTTACATGCTCCGGCGCAACTACATACGGACACAAAATAAAAATGTGTGGAAAGCGGAACTCCACAATTTACTGACTATCAATACCACCGAAGACTATTTTAATCTTCTCGTCTAATCTAACTTTAGTAGAAATGCAATACTCAGGGACGACAAGCAGTAATAACTTGCAACGATTATCCCTGTGTCTGAGCTGCAGACAATATTTAAAAATTGCATTGTAACTAGGTTTAACCGTTTTTGCTGTTGTTTACCATCAGGGAGCCTACTAGCCAAACTTTCCCTGATCAGAGAGCACTCAGTATCCAGAGTCCAAACAACATGAAACGACTCACCGGATTCGCCACAGAAGAAACAGGTCACCAGCGTCGATGCTCTCTCCAGGACACTATCTTTGGCCGGTTGCGACCCACAATTTCCGTAATGAGGGTAGCTTCAGAATATTCAACGCACACAAATCTGACCATGATCGCGCTTCGGAACCGGGTTTAGTTTGTAAAAAGTAACCGCCACTGATTTTACTGTCACTATTCTCGTGTGTGATCTCATGGGTTTCGTGCTATGAAAACACACTGGGTGCCTATACTCGGTGACTATTAAAATCACAATCTAACACAATCACTTCAAATTAAAATTACCACAACTACTGAGCACAACGAATCGAATACAGTTCCGTGGCGCAGTAAACCCGACGCGATCAGACACTAGACTCATAGACTACTATATATGACTGTTCTGTCCTGTGTATGACTGTATTGTGGAAAACACATTTATGCAAGCTTCCATCATCACTTACTTATCATAATACTTCTGGTCATGAACGGGCATCATCCGTTCTGACCAACTACATTCATCATAATACTTTTAGTCATGAAAGGGCATCATCCGTTCTAATCAACTTTTAAGAAAGCTTCCATCATCACTCATCCTAATACTTCTAGTCATGAACCGGCATCATCCGTTCTGACCAACATAATTCATCATAATACTTCTACCTAGTCATGAACGGGCATCATCCGTTCTGACTAACCTTCACGAAAGCTTCCATCATTTCTGATCATAACACTTCTAGTCATGAACGGGCATCATCCGTTCTGACTAACCTTCACGAAATCATTACTGATCATAACACTTCTAGTCATGAACGGGCATCATCCATTCTGACTAACCTTCACGAAAGCTTCAATCATTACTGATCATAACACTTCTAGTCATGAACGGGCATCATCCGTTCTGACTAACTTCCCTATGTACGCAAAGTAACCGTAATTAATAGGATAATTCAACCCATTAATCAACACCTTATCGCTCAAAATATGTAAACAATACGGCATCAACCGATTTGTTCTACAATAAAACAATAATCTTTTCAAGTTTTAAGCAACAGCCATCAGATACTCTGTATTTAACTAATTACGATAAAAACATATATCAAATAATAAATACCCACAATGGAAACATAATGCAATAATATAAAGCTGTTAAATTGTTATATAAACCAGAAATCAACCGACATTTAATCGGGACTCGAACCCGATAGACTAGTGGGTAGGTACGATAAAAACATACTTCAAATAATAAATACTAATTGTTATGATAACCAGAAATCAGCAGATTAAATCGGGGCTCGAACCCGATAGAATAGTGGGTAGGTAACTAGAATAACTACAGATTTATAATATTAACTGTATGTTTATTATTGGTATACCTGCATTATACACAACTACCATTTTATTGGTGTTTGTTTCCATTTAGCACTATATTTGTTAAAATGAAATTCGAATAATGTTTATATATGCTACAAAATATAGACGTTAGATGGTATTGTTTACATAGGTACGTAACAACTTCCTTTTACGTTTTAACATGATCTTATCACATGATAAAATAAAAATGTTTAAAACTATATGATACTACCCACGTTTATATAAACAAAATGATCAAGCTATGCATTATCATCAACGTATATTATAAATATTTAACTCATGTCCTTCTTCCCGCAAAAGTTAATTATCCACAACGACAAAGCAAAGTTTTGTTGCAGTAAATAACCCACGTTAAATTATTATAAACTTGCACACTAATATTAAGTTTTCTTTCTAACCTTTCCTTACTAGAAAAATAAACGTTGACAATTTCGCATTTTTCAATCAGAAAAAAAAACACAGTACTTACAATACTCGTCGCCAAAATGTACTGTTCGTGCACTTAACTTGATATCGGCTCACTGCCTAACTCGCCGCACGCGCGTCCGTCCAGCTTCGTGATTCCAAGCAGAGTGAGTGAGGGAGGGGGAGTATGCCCCGCTCCCCCACCATACTATAGCGCGCGGCGTGTACGCATGAGACGACAGAACTATATCTACAAACACTACAGGTACCCTCGCGATGCACCACGCTCTCGAGGTAGACCCAGGCGCCGGTCGCGGTGGTGCGACGATATTGTGGCCGTAACCGGCCCCACCTGGACTAGAATAGCCCAAGACAGAGAGGTGTGGCGAAAGATGGAGGAGGCCTTCGCCCTTAAATGGGTACCCAATACTTAATATTAATTGAACAAGCGATTATTTATTTTATTTTATTCAATCTAATTAATTAATCTATTTAAAAATCTATTTTTATTTATCTAATTGTTGTTATAATGCATGTTTAAATTAATATGAATGAATTATTGTTATATAAATTAATATTTTTTGATATTATCTAATGAATTTTTAATGTATTTTTTTGGGAAATAAAAGGCTTAAATAATAAATAATAATAATAATAATGTCAACAACGATTATTTCGACATTATACTTAAATAAAACTATTTGAATGTATAATTTATACTTACATGTGGTAAGAAACACCATGGTTTCGCAAATTTGAAGTCTGCCACTTCAAATTTGCGAAACCATGGTGTTTCTTACCACATTCGCTTTTTGCACGAGGATACTGCACAATTAACCATTTTTTGGGAGCACTTTCTTGCGACACAATACGATACACAATGACAGCACAGCAGTCGGCGAATGAAATAGTTTTATACCCCGTTTACATTCAGCCGAAGTGAGCAGGGAAGTGGGCAGGGAAGTGGGCAGGACGAGTAGGTATGTAAACACGATACTTCTCCTGCTGCTGCCCCTGCTACTCGCGCTGCCCGGCGCTCCCCAAATTAGCGGTTTTTTGTGCCGAAGTCAAAGGACGGGCAGCGCGAGCAGCAGTGCGTGTTTACATTCAGCTCCGTCGCTCACTTCTCGCCGAGCGCCTGAACGAATCGGATGTGCGTGCCGCCTTATTTTCTTACTGTCAAAATGAAACAAAAAACAGTTTTTTATGTATATGGGTATAGGTCATTAGAATTTAGTTTACCCACCCAAGTATAGGGTATATGCACACAAAAATCAGTTATGTAGGTGGTTAGGTACTTACAGAGTTCTATTACGATGGATAGATATCATCCACCAACTTCTACGACGACGAATTTTCTTTTTTTGAATTTTATATCTTTTAAACAATGAACATAATTATGTATTGTAAGAAGACACAGAGCGGACGCTGTAATTATTTCGACGTCTGCCATTGCCGAAAGTCGAAAGTGATGTGAGTGGTAGGGCAGTATGTAAACACACACTTCTCTCGATCCTGCTGCGGCAGTATTTAGGGACGTATCGCCGGCAGCGCGAGGAGCAGCGGCAGGGGCTGAATGTAAACGAGGCATTATATAACGTGCATGGTCGTATGGCCAATTGACTTTGGCAGAGGGGTTCGCTCAGCTATGCCATCTCCATAGGTTAAATGCTCTAAGGTATAATTCTAAGTCAATGGTATAATGTCATTGACTCAGAACAATAACTAAAGCTGAGGCTTAGATTATGACATTGAGGTAATATATAAAGCCCGATTTAGACTAAACGAACATGGAACCAGAACAAGAACATTCTTTTGTCGATATTCTTGACATTTTACCAACGAAGGAGTGCTCTATCCACAAAAAGAATTTGGTAGAGTGGGAATACAACTTTGATAGAATGAGCATTCGCTCGTTTGGTCTAAATCGACCTAAGAAATCGACCTAAGAAATCGACCAATCATCAATGTATATCTCTATCGTCGGCGATGTTGGTGAACAAAATATGACAATCCTTATCCTTGTCACCACAGAGTACAATATTATACTTGTCACTAAACTTAGGTTTCGTCCGGGTCAGCTGCTGCAGATAAGTTTGTGTGGCACGATTATAGAAATAGAATATGTTCTACTTGTACGAGTATGTACAGACGCCAGCAGGTCAAGCCACCCGAAACTGTCAACTTTTCCCAATCAACCTTGAACCTAATGCTTTATAGGCTAAATCTTGAGATTGAGAATATTCAGTTGTTTCCCGTGGCGCATTTTTATTATTATTATTTTTTACAAATTATAGTTTAGTATGATTTTTAATCGAATTGTAAACACATTATTACATCAAATAGGGGTCATTTTTAAACGACGCATTACAAAGATATTTGAAAACATATTTTTTGGGTCAGGGGAATCAAAAGACGATGACAAGGGAATCAAAATTAACTTTTGCCTCGTTTGTTTAGGAGGCATTGTAAGAATCTAAAACAGAAACGTACAATATTTTGAAATTAGATACAGGACCTAATGTAATAGTTGCAATACTGCTGAACATTTTGTATAAGGATTAGCAGTAATCTTTAAACAAAATGTTCTTGGAAGTCTGGGGGCACGGCAGTGCTCAGAGCTTACTCAGAGCTACACCCTACACCTAATGAGGATCTTTACTGCCATTTTTTCACGATAGGTGGCGCATCGTCGGCATGGCCATTCAAAGCTGTCAATTACATACATTTTGTAACCTATCATTTATTACATTTAATTTTTCTCGACAATGCCTCTGTGTGCTGTACCAGGATGTAGTAACCCCGGCGTACATTTATTTCCCAAAAATAAAACCTTAAAAAAGAAGTGGGAAATGGCTATACGACGCCTATCAAAGTAACTTTGAATATGCCGTTTGGTAATCTTCGGCAGTACGGTGGAGCTATTGACGTCTTGGTAAAGTTCTATAGCAGGGACGTCAATTGCTTGGCTTTCAGATGCTTGAGGGCTTTGATTGCCGAAATTAAAATTTCGATCATAAGCTTCTAACCTAAAAAATAAAGAATACCATTTATCATTTAAAGTAATGTTCTTTAGTTTTTCGTAAATTTTCTTACCATGAGTTAGTAAAAATCAACAAGTTACAAGTAAAAAAATTCCAAATCTAGAGCAAATCACTGATAAAATATATTTTTACTAGTTAAAAGGCTACCTCCTTAGATTATAAGGCTACCTCTCAACAAGATCTGCTTTCCTTCCAGTTATCCTTCCTCCTCGTTTTTTTAGTTCGTCTTTCAATTATTTAAGCTTCCAGGTACAATACATGTTATAGATTACGCCGGTGGACCGGTTTCAACGCAAAAATAGCGAATAACCTGAACGTAAACAAAGCGAAAACGATTTGACAGCAGCCGTCCCGCCGCTGGCGACATCTGCGCTGAGCTTTGCGTGTGGATCCCCATTGTATGTATCTACACACGGCTGCACATCAAGTTATACATTTCCAATTTACACTGACCTCTCAATCTAAGGAAATCCTATACAATGAGAGATCAGCTTATACTGGAAAACTATAGCTTGATCTGTAGCCGTGCGTACAAGTCGATTCTATCTTCAGCCGGCGCCAGATACAGCTCAAACATTTGAACACTTCTTTGAAGACTTTGAATTATATTATTGTCGCAGCCTGCCACACATGCTTTACAAACATTTTTCTCCACAGTATGCTGGTAGACGAAACAACATGGACAAAGATTTTGTGGACGCGGTGTGCTTGTAATTATTTATTACATGTGCAAAATCTACCCAAAACGTCCGAGAAGGCGCGAACGGATGTGTGAAATGTATCGTAATAGAAATAAACGCAGTCATAAACAAAACTTCCTACCGCGCACGACCTTCCGCCACAGCAACGGTCGTCGCGCACAACTGAACTTTGCTCAAGTGTGGCAGGCTGCGCAAACATTTGAACACAATCCAACTTTGAACGCTTTGATGTGCGCTAAAAAACCGATACCGCATGGCAAACTGCAAATCTTTGTTCAAACTTTGAACACACATTCAAAGTCCCGTGCCACAAATAACAATCAAAGAAGTATTCAAATGTTTGAAGCTGTGTCTGGCGCCGGCTTTCTGCTAATATTAATCCGGCGCCAGATACAGCTCAAACATTTGAACACTTCTTTGAAGACTTTGAAAACATGTTTACTTTGACCAGACATACTTTGCAAACATTTTTCTTCACAATATGCTGGTAGACGACAAACAAGAGATGGACGAAGATTTTGTGGACGCGGTGTGCCTTTAATAAGCTTGTAATTATTTATTACATGTGCAAAATTTACCAAAACGCCCGAGAAGGCGCGAATGGATGTGTGAAACGTACCGTAATAGAAAGAAACGCAGTCATAAACAAAACTTCCTAACTCCCTACCAAACACGACCACACAACCTCACAACCACAACCCACACCCATCACCACAACGCCCACACCACACACGCAACTGAACTTTGCTCTAGTGTGGCAGGCTACGCAATTATTTGAACACAATCCAACATTGAACGCTTGATGTGCTCTAAAAAACCGATACCGCATGGCAAATTGCAAATCTTTGTTTTTTGAACACATACAGGGTGTAAGGGACAGCCCTCCGCAAACTAACAGGGTGCATTCAGCTCCTTATTCTGAAGTATATTCCACCGGAAATTTTCTCAGGAAAATTTTCATTTTTTTTTATCGTTTTTCAGTTACTTTTCCTTTATTTCAATGTAATAATACATTGTGTGTACGCAGCACTCCATTTATGTCAAAAAAAAAAAACAGAAAAAAAAAAACCAGCAATGGATGTTGAAATACTCTAACGACCGACGCGTGAAATCTGCTGTCCACCTTTTACCTAGGTTACAGAGTTCATCGAACTCACCGCATACCTATTACCTACCCCCCCAACCAATAACAGACGCTCCGATTTGTGCACAAAAACACAAACAAATCAGGTTTATTAGATTCCACGTTCCTGAAATAATTTCATGTACCGGTCATCTTAGTATGATATACTGAATTCACCCTATCAGTCTGCGGAGGGCTGTCCCTTACACCCTGTATATGTGATATATCAAAGTCCCGTGCCACCCACACATAACAATCAAACAGATAAATATTAATATTCTGTGGATTATACGAATTATACTGATTCTGTATAATGTGGCCCCGGCATTTCAGTGTAATTTATAGTACTGTGTAGTCAGAGCGAGCCTGTGGAGCGAGCGTTGAAAGTCAAATCCATGCTTAGATAAAGATAATATACATCTAGATCGAACCACCGCGTGACCGGTCATGAGACAGCAATATTAACAGTGAAAGTACTTTGTTTGGCAACATTTTTAAATTTTGCTATGCAAAGTACTTTGTTTGGCAACATTTTTAAAGCAAAAATACGGCACACCGTAAGGGACAGAAGATACGATGCTTTGTCTTAATTTTCCTAATTATTTCGTATATATTTGTCTCACTTCCACACTTCACACTGTAATCATAGCAACGTCCATAGACTTATAAAAAAAGATGGACTCCGCACCACGCATATCGAAAGTGAAGCACCCTACCGATCTATGTGTGCGTGATTTGAGTACCTGCAAAGACGCCGTCGCTCGTGTAACGTAATGGCGGCCGGTAGACTTACTATGGTGTGAATGTGTGCGTGCTGGCTTGTAGACATTAGCGCACTGACTTACTATGGGTGCTTCAGTTATTGTTAAAGGAGACGGCGTCCGCCTTTTTTTTTTAGGTCCATGGCAACGTCTAGATGTATAATGTCATTGAATCCATGCGTCCATCCATGCGTAGTGTGAAGTATTATTTAGTAATAAATCTATAAATAAAATCACTATAATACAATCGGTATTTTTTATATGTGTCAAAGCATGTTAATTTTTAATAACAGTTAGTAAGGTAATCAGTCCTATAGACAAACAATAAAAGAAGTTTGCATTACGAAGGTTGTACAATCTTTACACCCACACTTCTTTTAAGAATTTGCTCGAAGACCAATTCCACGAGACAGGTCATTTAACCTCGGTCCATAAAGAGGTTTTGTAAACATATCTGCTAGTTGCACTTGCGCTGCAACTTGCTTAACGACTAGTTCTCCTTTTGATACACATTCTCTAATGTAGAAGTGTCTCAAACTAATATGCTTTGTTCGACGGTGAAACTCATAAGGCGGATTATATGATAATTTCACAGCAGACTCATTATCAATACATAGTGTAACTTTTAAAAATTCTGTGTTAGATAGGTCTGCCAAAAGCTTCTTCAACCACACTATTTCTTGTGCTGTTTCGCTTGCTGCTACAAGTTCGGCCTCTGTTGTTGACAGAGCAACTGATGTTTGTTTCCGACTCTTCCAGGCAATAGCTGTGCCGGCATAAAGGCAAACCATGCCCGTAGTAGAGTGCCCAGTTTCTGGATCTCCTCCATGATCAGCATCTGAGTAGCACATTAAGTCATATGCTTTGGATTTACTCATTGGATAAAATGTTAGACCTTTATCGAGAGTTCCTTTAAGGAAGCGAAGAATTCGCTTTACAGACACAATATCCTCCTTACTAGGTTTTTCTAAATGCCTTGATGCGACTGACACTGCATAACAGATATCGGGTCTTGTTGCGACCATTAGGTAAGCCAGTGCTCCGACACAATTTCGATATGGAAATTTCATATCTTCATTTTCATTAGCCTCTTCCATTTTTGGCATCTTAATAGCCGGAGATGTAACTGGTTTGCAGTTTTCCATGCCGAATCGTTTTAGGACCTTTTTGGCGTAAGCTGTTTGTCTTAAGCTTATTGATCCGTCTTTGTTTTTATTTATTTCCATACCAAGGAAATAAGACGCTGGCTTCGTTGTTATTTTGAAGTTTCTTTCAAGTTCATTTAAAAACTCTTGACCAGCGCTGTCAGTGGAAGCCACTAAGCCGTCATCGACATAAAGTCCAACAATGACTTTTGAGTTTCCCCTAATCCTTACATACAAGCAGGGATCTGCCTCACTTCTCTGAAATTTGGCGTCTATCAGAAACTTATGTATGCACTCATTCCAGCATCGAGGTGCTTGTTTTAAGCCGTAGAGGCTTCTCAGAAGTCTACATACTTTTCCTTTAGGTACATTAAGTCCATTCGGTGGTGCCATATAAATTTCTTCTTCCACTGTACCGTTCAGGAATGCAGTTGTGACATCGAATTGTTGTAAATTCAGATTTTCGCTAACTGCAATTCCCAGTATTGCTCTAATAGTTGCAAGTCGTGCTACTGGACTGAAGGTTTTATCATAGTCAATACCTTCGCGTTGAGAGAAACCTTTGATGACTAGTCTCGCCTTGTAACGTTCTACGGTTCCATCTGGGTTCCTCTTTATTTTGTATATCCATTTGCTCGGTAAAGCCTTTCTACCTTTTGGTAATGTGGCTAGTTCCCACGTATTATTTTTCTGAAGTGAATTCATCTCGTTTTTCTTAGCTTCTTCCCAATTTTCTCTATTTTCCGATGACATTGCTTCATTATACGTTTTGGGCTCAGTATAATTGTCTTCTAACTCTGCCACAGCGTTCATAACAAAATCATCAAAACGTATGGGCTTATGTATTAATGAATGATCACGCAAAGCTCTGGTTTCTGTTTGCTCTTCGATGACTTCATTCTGAGGTGGCATTGGTAGTTCTTCTTCTTCTGCTGAATAAATTTCATCTTCTTCAGAAATTGAATTATTGTTAGTTCTTGTTTGCATTTCTGCTTCAACCCAAGTATCTTCTTCTCTGTCTTGACTTTCTTGTATTTCGCTATTTATATTTTGTTCTAGAAATTCAATCTCGACATATTCTTTTTCATTTCTTGTTTCATCTTTGTTATTTTTACTAAGATTATCTCCTTCCTTTATGTCGTAGTAGAATTTCTTCATTATGTTTACATTTTTGGTTACAATCACTTTTTGCGTTGATGGTACCCAAATACGGAAAGCCTTGGATATTTCAGAGTATCCAATGAAGACTCCAGGTATTGCTTTGGCATCAAACTTATTTAAGTTTTGTCTTCCTTTTAAGAGAACGAATGCCTTTGCTCCAAATCTGTTAAGATGCGCAACACATGGTTTTCTGCCAATCCATTTTTCAAATGGTGTTGCATTTCCAATGCTGTTGTTTGGACTTCTGTTTGAGAGGTAGTTTGCTGTGTAGATGGCTTCGCCCCACAGATACATCGGTGCGTTAGACTCAATCATTAGACTCCTTGCTTTTTCCAGTAAAGTCCTGTTTTTCCTTTCCGCAATTCCGTTTTGATGCGGTGTATAAGGTGCAGATAGTCTTCTGGTTATGCCATTTTCTTTTAAGAAATTGTTGAATTCATTGTTACAATATTCCGTACCGTTGTCGGATTGTAGGCATTTAATTTTCTTTTCTATGAAGTTCTCTACTTCAGCTTTATACACTTTGAACATATCTATGACTTCATTTTTATTCTTTATGCAAAATACTCGACTATATCTGCTGAAGTCATCAATAAATGTGACAAAATATTTGTTTCCAGCACAAGAAGCTTTTGACATCGGGCCACACACATCACTGTGTACAATCTGAAGTGGTTCAGAAGTACGAGGTTCAGTACTTGGTTTCCCGATCGTAGCTTTCATTTTGGCTTTAATACAAACTTCACATTCTTCTGGTTGTTCTTCTATTTTGAATTTAAGCCCAATCAAACTTTCATTCTTAAGTGCTAGTTTCATATCCTTATAGTTCATATGTCCCAGCTTTGAATGCCATTCGGAAATATTATTATTTGGAACAAAATTTACTTTTTCATCTTTTACGTTTAACACAGTCTTGGGAAAAATCGCATAGAGACCATCTTCAGTTCTCTTCGCTTTAATCACAATACCATATTTTGGATTTTTTACTGTAGCTCCATCCTTTTTGAAGAGTACTGTATTACCAGCATCTGTTATCTTCCCAATAGATAGAAGATTAGTACATAGGTCTGGAATAAACAGTGTATTGTGAAGATTTATTTCTTTATTTGTATTTAGTAAGAGATCAACTCTTCCTTTTCCCAGAATGTTTGTGTTGTGATCTTTAGAAGCTAATTTCAGTGTTTTATTTGTTTGCTCTATTTCACTGAAATATTCTTTGCTATAGCACATATGAGATGTGCATCCACTATCCAAAATCCATTGTTTCTGGAATGATTCATCTTTTGCCAATAATGCCAAGCTATTGAATTCCTTGTTAGCATTATTCCCTTTATTGTTGGGATTATCCTTGTTCTTATTTTTGTAACGTTTCCAACAGTTCTTAGTCATATGCCCCTTTTTTTTGCATATTTTGCAGTATAAATTTGTTTTTGCATAGAACGATTCTTGTTCGCTTGGGTTTGTACTCGGCTGAGTTCCTTGAGTGTTTTTCCGCGCTTGAAATTCCTCTATAATTTTTATTTTTAGTTCATCCGGTTTCGGAAGATTATCACGGGATTCAATTGCAACTCTAAAGTTTTCAAAATCTGAGGAAAGACTGTACAGCATCATAATACTTAACAAATCTTCATGAACCGCGACATTCATTTCTTCCAGTTTGTCTACAACGTCCATAAAGTTGTCTAGATGTTCCCTGATGTCATTTCCTTTCTCATATTTTGTCAAAATTAATTGCTTTAGTAGCGTTGCTTTCCTCGCAGGACATTTGCTAGCATGAGTTTCGTTTAGCTTTTTCCAAATTTCATGAGCTGTTGTGCAGCTTTTAATTTGTTTTAATTCCGACGGCGATATTATGAGGACTAACTCGCTGATAGCCAGCAAATTTCCTTCAATATCCGACTCACTTGCATTCTTCAAATCTATTTGTTGCTCTGCATACTTCCATAGTTTTGCTTTTACCAGAACAGCTTTGGCCTGTATTGCCCATGTGTCATAATTTTCTTTATTTAAACTTTCTATTCTATTCGACATCTTTGGTTTTCTTTTCTTTTCCGATTTTGTATTCTCCGCGTTCGTGTTTTTCCACTTTTTACATATTCAACCACATGTTTTTTTTTTATTCACTTTTTATATTAGTACACGCTCTGCTACCATGTGAAGTATTATTTAGTAATAAATCTATAAATAAAATCACTATAATACAATCGGTATTTTTTATATGTGTCAAAGCATGTTAATTTTTAATAACAGTTAGTAAGGTAATCAGTCCTATAGACAAACAATAAAAGAAGTTTGCATTACGAAGGTTGTACAATCTTTACACGTAGCATCTCTACTTAATCTGTGGTCAAATCTGTGAGCTGTTCAGGGTGTGGGTCGTTACGTGATTTTCGCGAAACGTAACGTAACTAGTGACTTCGAAGGCGTCACCAGGTTTGAAAACACGTGATTTTAGTAACTAGTTATTTTTCAAATTCTGTTCAGTGATTCAACATGGTTATTCTATCGAAGTATTACAGTTATTTACGAAACGAAAACATTGTACCTACCTAATGTAATTTACTTACGTTACTTATCACAAGTTTAGTTTTTGTGGCTATGTAATTACATAAATAACAAAATTAACGAGTTTTAACAAAGTATTGCAAAAACATGCATGAGGCAATTAATAATTCTCGACCATGAGCGAACTAATTTGAACTAAACGTAGGTAAATAAACCATCAATGATATCTTTCCTTCCTCGGTCACTGCATTGTAATGTAACTACTTACAAAATCACGTGTTTATAGTTGCACTCGAAACTAGCTATTCGGTTACACGCCCATAACTAGTTCGGATTAATTCGTGTCACCGCTCGGGATTTCGGCTCATTCATTCGGTCACTGCATTGTTATGTAACTAGTAACTAGTTACAAAAATCACATGTTTATCGTTTCACTCGAAGCTAGTTATTCGGTTACATGCCCCGTAGCCAGTTATTGTAACTAGTGACGTGAAATAACGCCCATACCTAGTCAGCTGTGTCTGTGAGTCAAAGAGTAAAGTAAGTATAGAGAGAAAGAGTGGCAACTCTGTGGTAAAATTTGCATGTATGGAAAGTGCTGCCACCTTATGTTTGGTGGGTGAACTAAGGGTCTAATGTATACACCTACCTATGCATACTGAGTAGGTATGAGTTGTATTTATGGAATATATAGATCAATGAAACTGCGATTCCGAGTGACAACTGATTTATTGTTGCACATACCCACATGGCCCACATATATCATTTATTAACATACCCTACACCTCCCCCTTTAAAACATTACTACATTAGCTTTAAAACAACTTTATACTTTAAATATATATATAACTACTGTAGATTACTTAAAACATGGGTGCTCTTACATTTGCTTTGATATTAAATCATTAACATTAATTAACGATAATTAACGAAAAGATTTTTGATCATTGGCCGCACAATCAATACATTTTTAAGATAAAAGCATAAGAGTGCCATTTACAATGTCGTTCACAATAATTTCACGTTGGTAGTGTACCTTGTGGTGATTTGTTGATCGTTGATATACTTACTTATAGTTGTTAAAATTGTATGAACGAAATAACCACCAAGTGCACTACCTTTGTGATACGTGATTACATTTGTCAACTTTTAGTTTTAATTCAACTTGTAGACCGACTTTAACTAATTATGACTAATGTTACATTATGATTAATTACTTTGCGTATTTGCCTTGGTATAAGCATTTACGCCTTAGTTTAACACTATCAATATCAGAAATTGGTACTGGTTTTGCTGTCGACTTTTTGGGACTGACAGGTGTTTTAACGTTTGGTTCTTGTTGATTCTGTAAAGTCTCTTCATCACATGATACAGAAGTGTTCTCAATGTGTTTGTCCGGACTGGATTCAGAAGCGTCAATCTCAGTTACGGACTTATCCGTGCTACTCGTTATGGAATGTCTAGAAAATCGTTTCTTTTGTGGTAGTAATTGATCGATGTGACGCTTCCATTCCTGTCCATCCGACACGCGTACTTTGTAAGTGAGTGGATCAGTCCGTGCCAGCACAGTAGCTGCTGCCCATTTGTCAGCGCGAGCACGGTAATCCCGCGCCAGCACCTGCTCGCCGGGCTCCACATGCCGCTCGGCGCCGGGCCGCGCTCGCCCTGCTCGCTCTGCAGACGACTCCACTGCACGCTCAGTGGACGGTTTTATATTATCCAACCGACCTCGTAATCTCCTACCAAACATAGCTACCGATGGTGCCACTCCGGTTGTGGCGTGCTCACAATTGCGATATTGAAACAGAAATTTCGAGAGAGCAGCATCTACATCTTCGCCCTCATGTATTGCCTTTTTCATGGCCCGTTTGACAGATTTTACTGCATTTTCAGCCGCCCCATTACCGGCTGGTCGATATGGACTTGTAATTGTGTGGTTTATTAGGTTTTTATTTAAATAGTTAGTAAATTCTAATGAACTAAATGGAGGTCCCCCATCACTAATTACATGTGAAGGCATTCCAAAACGGGCAAAAAGTTCTCTTAACTTATTTATAGTGGCGTTTGCATTAGTTCCTAACATTTTTTGAACTTCTATCCATTTACTGTGTGCATCCACCGTCACTAAATAATATTTACCTTGAAAAATAGCAAAGTCAATATTTAATCGTTGCCACGGGCGTGTGGGGAAAACCCACGGATGCAACTGTGCACGCGGCGGCGCATCGCGCTGTTGCAGGCATGCACTGCATTCTCGACATAATGTTTCAATTTCACTGTCCAATTGTGGCCAGTAAACATAGTTACGAGATAGATTTTTCATTTTGACAACCCCTAGGTGTCCCTCATGCAATTCCTGTAGAATTTGCTGCCTAAGTACGTTAGGAATTACCACTCTGTGATTGTACAATATACACCCTCTGTCGATAGTAAGGCTGTCCTTACGATAGAAATAAGGCTTTTCTTCACTTCGTGTAACCACTGCTGGCCAGCCATTAATAATATAATCATAAATATTTTTAAGAACCTCATCTTCCTGTGTTTTGTTTGAAACGTCTTTTGCTCTTATAGGAATCGATTGTTCTACGTAATTAATATATGACACCGTTTCCAGCCCCGTTTCCATTTTACGTTCATACGGCAGTGGTAAGCGTGATAATGCGTCCACGTTATAATTATCTTTTGATTTTACAAATTCTATAGTGAAGTCATAGGCTGCTAACTTTGTAGCATACCTTTGTAATCTGCTTGCCGCAGTCTGCGGCAAACCAAACTTGGGACCAAAAATGAATGTCAAGGGTTTATGGTCTGTTTTAATTATAAAAGCACGACCATAAAGATATTGATGGTGTTTTATGACTCCACTAATTATTGCCAGCGCCTCTTTATCTAATTGACTATAAGCGCGCTCTGCTGAATTTAATGTTCGCGATGCAAAACATATAGGGCGTTCCTCGCCATTGGGGTACCTATGCGACAACACACTACCAATGCCGTAAGAACTGCTATCCACTGCTAAAACTAATGGAAGTTCCGGGTTGTAATGTACTAATACTTTGCTACCTGAAATAGCCTTTTTAACTTTGTTAAAACTGTCGTCACAATCATACGACCAAATCCACTCTGTATTTTTCCGCAACAACTTATGTAAGGGATATAATATTGAACTTAAGTTGGATATAAACTTTGCATAGTAGTTCACCATTCCCAAAAAAGACTTAAGCTGCGTCACATCCTTTGGCCTTGGTGCGTCCACGATTGCTTTAATTTTGTTCTCATCGGGATGCAAGCCGTGTTTGTCAATAACAAACCCAACATAAGTAATACTATCCTGCATAAATACGCTCTTATCTAGTTTGATCCTCAAACCAACCTCACGCAAGCGACTCAATAATGCTTTTAAATTATTCAAATGTTCACTACGGGACGTCCCAGTACATGCTATATCGTCGATGAAAACAGCGACTCCTTTGAGTCCTTTAACCGTTTGTTCCATAAATTTCTGAAACTTTTCTGGAATACACGTAAGTCCAAATGGTGTGCGATTGTACACAAATGTTCCTATATGTGTCGTTATAGCGGTACATGCCTGGGATTCCTCCTCTAAAAACAATTGTTGATAAGCATGCGTGACCTCGCCCTTTGTTCGATTTACACATTACTTTAATGTGACCCTTCTGGCCACATATATCGCACGAATAATTTTTAAACCGACACACTTCTGGACTATGGTTTCTGCCACACCTCCAACAAGCACGCGTTGAGCGCGATGTTGCCGCGCTCGCCTCGGTAGACGAGTTGTTGCTGCTCGCAGTTCCGCGCTCGGGCGGCCGGCCTGCCCGCTTAGCCGTCACCACTTGATGCACCGCCTCAAACGTTCGCGTTCCAACCGCCGACGCGTTCGCTGCGCCCGCGGCGCTTGCACCGCTGGTCTGTGAGTGTCGCTCGGCCGCTTCCAACGCCAACGCCAACTCGATGGCTTTTTTGTATGTAATCGTTGGTTCCGCAAAAATGCGTGATCTCATTTCATCACTAGCCAAACCCGACACAAATTGATCGCGTAAATTTTCCTCCAGTGCAGTATTAAAATTACATGTACTGGCCAGGTGTTTCAGGGTTTGTAGATATTCACTGAGAGATTCTCCCGTGTTCTGACGTCTTTGTCTGAAAACATGGCGTTCAGCAATTTCGGAACGTTTTGGTTCTAGATGATCTTCCACTATTTTTACTAATTCTCGAAATGTTTTATTTTCTGGATGATTAGGTGCACATAAATCACACATTAAATCATAAGTTGCTGCTCCCACCAACGTCACCAACGTTGCAACTTGTAACTCCGGTTTTATTTCGTTTAAGGTTATGAATTGTTCCACGCGTCTGATATACGCCAGCCACTTTTTGCTCGATAGGTCAAATTCTTCAATTTTTCCGATAGGCATCTTGAAGTCCTCCACTTAAACGATGTAAACCACACGAATTTAATTGTTTTCCTCGTCGCCAGTTGTATTTATGGAATATATAGATCAATGAAACTGCGATTCCGAGTGACAACTGATTTATTGTTGCACATACCCACATGGCCCACATATATCATTTATTAACATACCCTACAGTATGCATACCAGCTATAGGTAGGTACCTATCTATATAACTCGTACGAGTTTGTAAATTATGGGCAATCGGGGATATAATATAATTTTAAAAAACACGTATGCAGTTCAGGAAAATGTCAGTTTGTTATTGTTGGAGGTTGTATGCATCACAGAGCATAATCTCTATGTAGCGTTGCTATGGAGTTTTTTCCTAACAGTCTCGTCATTCCTTGTAACTATCGTATTGTGTAACATCTATTAACTAATATATTATATAACAATATAATGTGTGTTCAATCACGTTCTCATTAGCACCTTAGACTGTACCTCACCAGGTACCAAACTATCAATTGGTAGCAGAGCGTGGTTTGTTCGAGGAACGATGTCATCATCGTATCGTATAGAACCACTTAGTAAAACTAACTATGATACCTGGTGCATACAGGCTGAGGCCATCCTAATAAAAAATGAGCTATGGGAATACGCGAGCGGAGCCACAAAATTATCCGTGAGCGCGACTGCAGAAGAGACAGATAAGTTCCTGAAAAGGGACGCGATGGCTCGTGCGGAGATCATGCTATTGATGTCTCCACCTCAGCTCAAGCAGATAACTGGCTGTAAAACATCTAAAGAGGTTTGGGACAAGTTAAAGTCTATTCACCAAAGTTCGGGACCTGCGCGAAAAGCAACTTTGCTTAAACAGCTCGTTCTGAAGAAAATGTCTGAAAAAGACGATGTGCAAGATCACTTAAGCAATTTTATGGATGTGGTTGATAAACTAGCAACAATGGGTGTGGAAATCCATCCAGAACTATTAAGCATTATGATGCTGTATAGCCTGCCACAAAGTTTCGAAAATTTCAGGATTGCCATCGAAACTAGAGACAGTTTGCCAAGTCCAGATAATTTAAAGATTAAAATTGTTGAAGAAAGTGAAGCCAGAAAGAACAGCAACAATACAGATAATACTGAAGATGCTTTTTATAGCAGAAATAAAAGACAAGGAAGTAACAATAACAGCGGAACTTTCAAGTTCAGATGCAACAAATGCAAAAGAAAGGGACATAAAGCTTCTGAATGCCAAGCGAGAGCCGGATATAGTGAAAATGATAATTCAAATCATGAGAGTTTTAATGTGCAACCAATTTGCTTAACGACTGCGAAGCATTTCAAGAAAAATATTTGGTGCCTCGACAGCGGATGTACATCTCACATGTGTGGCGATGAGGAAAAATTTGACAACATAAATAGTGAGTCTGGAACATTGAAACTAGCATCCGATCAGTATGGTACTGAAGTAAAAGGCAAAGGAAAAATCACGGTTAGAGTGAAGGATGGACACTACGATTTAAATAATGCTCTATATGTACCCGAATTATCCATGAACTTGTTTTCAGTTGGAAAAATCACTGATAATGGATATACTGTAGTATTCCAGAAAGATCAGGCATTAATAAAGAACAGTGTCGGCAAGATTATTCTCAAGGCAAATAGAGAGAATGATTTGTACTACATGAGATTTGACGAAGTAGAAAAGGCCAACGCAGTAGAAGAAGATACAAATATCATGAAGTGGCACAAGAAACTCGGACATTTAAATGAATCTGACCTGAAAGCAGCATCCAAGAAAGAACTAATAAAAGGATTAGAAATTAAACAAAAGGAAAAGCTGGGAGACTGTGAAATATGTCTGAAAGGAAAGATGACGAGTTTACCATTTAATACCTCAGACGGTGTAAAGACAAGAGAACCACTGGAAATTATACATACTGACGTGTGTGGACCCATGCAAGTCGGAACTCATGCTGGATCAAGATACTTCGTGACTTTTATTGATGATTTTACAAGATATTGCTGTGTATATTTCATGAAAAATAAAAGCGAGGTATTCCAGATATTCACAGAATACAAAAACATGGTCGAAAATGCATTAAAGCATAAAATAAAATACCTACAATCGGACAATGGTACCGAGTACATAAACAAAAATTTTAATGATTATTTAATGCGACATGGAATACAACGCAGATTAACGTCACCCTATACACCTCAAAGTAATGGACTTGCAGAGCGAAAAAATCGAACATTAGTCGAGAAAGCGAGATGTCTAATGCTTGAATCAAGTGTTCCAGAGGAACTGTGGGCAAATGCCATTCATACAGCAAATTATATAACGAATAGATGCCCAACTAAAGCCCTGAATGGACAGACACCTTTTCAAAAATGGATTGGTCGTGAACCATCTGCAAGACACCTACGTATATTCGGTCAGAAAGCGTTCGTTTTAAGGAAAGGACCTAAAAGAGGATGGAAATTTGCTCCTCGAGCCACCGAAGGCGTATTTGTTGGATATGCAAAATGTGCCAGAGGGTACAGAATCTTCATCCCTGATTCAAAAGAATTCATAATAAGCAGAGACGTGAAATTTGTAAATACCATGTTTTACAGAAAGGCATATGCAAATTTTGAAGAAACAAGGGAGAATAGAAGAGATATAAATAAAAGAAATTCTGATCAGACAGTAAAACCTAAAAGACAACAAGAAGAAGAAACAACCGAGAATATAAAAATTGACTTCAAAATGAAACATAAATCACCAAAATCTGACGCAGTACCTAGTTCTTTGACGCAGTATGAAACCCCATCATTGACACACCTTGATACTCCACCACACGACGTTTTCGGAGACACGTTCAATGATGCACTTGATGAATTTAATGAAAATGTTGATGAAGCAGTAGTCGAACATCATGAAGAACATGAAGCAACCGAGCGTGAAAAAGTTCATGATGATGCCAATAACAAAAGACAATCTCAAAGAAGAAGACAGTTGCCAGTATGGGCTCAGGATTATGAGATGGAAGGCAGAAACGACAAGGAAAATATTTCTAATAAAATTTATGCGAAGAAGAAGAAGAAGAGGGAGACGAAAGGTACTGGCGTGATGCTATAAAAGCAGATAACAAAAGAGTGTAGTCTTATCAACAGCCGAAGCAGAGTACACGTGTGTAGCTGAAGCTGCTAAGGAAGCAATCCATCTAAGACGTTTAATAAATGACATATCAGAATTCGAAATCAATTGACGAAAAATCCTATGATTGGTTCTAAGACAAAACATATTGATACGAAACTACATTTCATACGACAGTTGAAAGAAGTTGAAATAGAATACCGTCCTAGTACCCACATGGAGGCAGATATGTTGACTAAGAGTTTATCTGGACCAAGACTTAATGGATTGAGATCCTCACTTGGTTTAATATAGCGATCATGCTAGTGATGAGGAGGAGCGTGTTGGAGGTTGTATGCATCACAGAGCATAATCTCTATGTAGCGTTGCTATGGAGTTTTTTCCTAACAGTCTCGTCATTCCTTGTAACTATCGTATTGTGTAACATCTATTAACTAATATATTATATAACAATATAATGTGTGTTCAATCACGTTCTCATTAGCACCTTAGACTGTACCTCACCAGGTACCAAACTATCAGTTATTACCAATCAATCAGTCTTGAATGTGGGATCAAAATGGTGATCACTGCTTTTGTTCTTAAAATCTTCATACAATCACTTTCTCTAACCTCGCCGCCAACAGCCGCTATCCAAGCAGCGAACAAATCGGGCCTCGTAGTGGTTGTCAGGGTTTGGGAACCGGTGAAGAAGTAGGTACACCGTATGCCACTGAAATTGGAATGAAATTAATGAATAGCAGAATAAAACTTTTTCTTACTTTTATTAAAGGTACGGTACGGTAGTAAACACTTACATAAAGCATCACAGCCAAAAATACAATATCTTCTTGGGGGTTCACTCATTCCTGGGAGTTCGTTCAAAACAACTAATAAGACTAATGAACATTGCTAACGAAAAACAAAGTATAACAATAATAGGAATAAAAACAAAACTCAAACAGTAACATGAAACAATTTTAACAGAATTAACTGAGATAAACTCGAGAAGCGCATCAACAACGTCGGGAACGAGTTGACAATTGCCGAAAATCCCACAGATTAGATAGCTAGAAAATCTGAAATGTTTTTATGACAAGCCAGACAAGATGGCTGCCAAGTTTTGTTATCACACCAAACTCCAGATGTCTCTGTCATCTATGGAAATTGATGACAGTGTTAAGTGTGCCCCCCCTTCACAGACTCGTCTGTGGAGTGGAGCGTTGTTTTGTTTTTGCTTTCTGCAGTGCTTGCACAGATTAAGTAGTATTCAGATGGTGAACTCCCATAGAACAAAACTCGCTATACGAATCTGCAAGCTAGAAAGTGAAGTTTGTTTTTTTTTTAATTTTATCACACATTATTTTGAAACTCGAAACAGAGTCGATTTGCTAGGGTTGGTAATGGTTTGAATACTAGCCTTTTGAGCCGCTTATCCGACCCACCCACACGCCCGAGAGTATTAGAATTGGAGATTGTAATGAATAAAATGCATTTGACTTCATAAATTTACTTTTATTTAATTGTGAAACAAGTAGTTGACAAACAAGTAAGTAATACATAAATTGACTAAGCTTTCACTGAATTTAAATTACTTCCACGATTTTACAAATTCACAACACAGTTTAATAGAGCTTGGTATAATTTGCTGACAGACATTGTTCAATTAAAACAGGCCTTGTTCAGACTACGTCTTCTTCTTCTTGAGACTATTAACTTCAGGAATAACTGCATCATCTGTAAAAGTGAAGACAATTAAAGCAAATGATAGGAAAACGAGTCTTAGCAGATTGTACAACCAGAAATATCTGCATAGTGCTACATGGAGTTGCTCACTACGGGTTCCGTATTCAGGACAATTATTACAGTTCTCATCATCTTTATTATTTGTTTCCTTTTTAAAAAACAGCTAGCACTATTATATAGCCGGATCAATACTCTTGGATTTTAGTTTTTTTGCCATGGTTGAGGCAACAAACATCAGTAGTGTAAAGAAATATCTGTATAATGTGGAAAAAATATCCATATTTGCTGCAACACTACTGGTCAATGAGAATTAAAATAATCAAATCTTTTACCGTTCCTGATTTGTTTTTCTGAGGCTTCATTTCCACAGCCCGAAGTGGTGGTATCACAAGATTTGAGTTTTCAAAACAAGCAGCTAGAGAATTAATTCCTGGAAATGAAAATTTGTTTGTTTTAATTCAATTGTTGGACTTTTAATGAGATAGGGCTGGCTTTTCTTATAAATAATTAAATTTATATTGATTTATTTATTTTTATAGTAGCTAAGGTGCGGTTACACATCAAATCAAAATTTCTTTATTTGGGCAACAAAAATCCACAATGTTAGTAGCTATAAGGTGTGTGTGGTGTGTGCTTGTGTTGGTAATTATTATACTTAGGCATTACATGATTGTTGAATAGTGCACTTTAGTCAATGACAAAAATACTGATATTCAGCTGCATCCGGTTAGACTGGAAGCCCCAATGTTAGAATTAGGTTACTAAGAATAATAAATATACTCGTGTAACTTGCAGTGGTTATATTTGAGAAAGTAAAAGTATATTATAAGTAAAACACAAAATACGTTTTTCTTCCATTGACAACTCTAAAAGACAGTAACTAATAAATAATCAGTTGCCAGGGAACAATAGAGAAGACTCTACTGTTAAACCATAGTGGATTACAACCTTCATGGTTCAACACCCCCACTTAATCCACTATGTTGTGTGCAGAACACATGTTTCTGCTTACCAACTCCCTTTGTCATCATATCAGCAGGCATAAGGGCAGTCTCACAATATTCAACACTAATTACCCTTTGCTCTGCTAACTCCCTAACGATCAGGATCATCGGACACATGGAAATTAAATACCATGTCTTTCTCCCGCCTCGGAACCCTATTCCGAGCAGGGTAACGTCTCGAATTTTGCAAATCTTCTGCCACAGGACGCTCTAAGTCGACAGAAGCTGAACTTTGCAAATCCTCAGAGTCGTAAAAATTATCTCCAGAATCCGATCTCATCAGTGAACTAGCCCTCACTGTACTAGATGCACTTCCAGTTTCTTCTTCGTTTACATTCGAACTAGCCACCGGAACCCCCACTGCAACAGGACCAGCAATCCTTGGAACCTCTGGTTGAGTAGTGGAACGACTAATTCCAGGAATGTCATACGGTAGTAAATCTACGATCACAGCATCCTTCTTAGAAACAGGAACAGCGATTTCATGTTTCTTTTTAATACTCACGAAAAAATTTTTCCATAAATGTAGCATCTCGAGCGATGATAATCCTCCTTGGATTATCCTCCAAATTGATAAATCGGTACGCCTTCGAATTGGTCGAATACCCAGTCATTATCATTTGAACAGTCTTTGGATCAAACTTCTTGCGACTATGATCCTTTACCAGAACCTGAGCTCTACATCCGAATATTTTCAGATTCGATAGATCGACTCTCTCTCCTGTAAAAACCTCCTCTGGAATTTTATCCTTGATGGCCATTGTAGGAGATCGGTTCTTCAGGTACATGGCACAACCAACAGCTTCTCCGTTGGTATACTCAGTGCCATTATCGCTACGAAATTTCTTTATTTTTTCACACTTTCTTTTAGTAACGCTGCCATCACAGTTTCTGTCGAAATCTGTATGTTCGAATGCTCTAATGTCATCACCAGAGAATTGAAGGCATCTGTCAAACCAGCCAGCATTACAATCCCGACGAACTCGTCATCAAGACCAGCTTTTATGCTTATTAACGACTGACTCGTAGTCTGAATGTCATTCAAGTACTCCTCCATAGTGCTGAACATTGATAGTTTGACGTTGAACAGCTTCCGCAACAGATATAGCCGCCGCAGTAGTCCACCGTCAGCATACGCTCGCTTTATTACTAACCAAGTATCTCTCGCTGTTTTGACATGCATTATCATGGGATATATCTTCTCCGTGCACATAAGGCAAATCTTGCTTCTAGCTTTGGCATCTATCTTTTTTGCCTCCACTGAATCTAGCTTAAAATCATCACTAATGCAGTCCCATAAGTCCACGTCAGTCAGAAACATTTCCATGGCAAAGGCCCATGTGCCATAGTTGGCCTGCCCCGAAAGTTTCTCAAAACTCCTAACAGCTTCCATATTTGAAATTGAGATCAGATACTCAGATTATCATTCCAGATCTAGTCTGGGCCCATAACCTGTTAGAATTAGGTTACTAAGAATAATAAATATACTCGTGTAACTTGCAGTGGTTATATTTGAGAAAGTAAAAGTATATTATAAAGTAAAACACAAAATACGTTTTTCTTCCATTGACAACTCTAAAAGACAGTAACTAATAAATAATCAGTTGCCAGGGAACAATAGAGAAGACTCTACTGTTAAACCATAGTGGATTACAACCTTCATGGTTCAACACCCAACATAGGCTAGGCAGATTGATTGAGTGAATGATAAAAATATTATCGTGATATTTAGGTTCTTACCTGTGTTTTGGTCCGGGTGCGTAGTTTGTTTTATGCTACTGCTGAGTTTGTCGTTTTAAAACAACGTGGGATAGACGCCAACACACAGACCAAGGCTCACATGTCTCTAAGCGATAAACTTCTTCACAAAATGTTCAAGACACTGATAATGCTTGCATGAATTCACTTTTGAAAAGCTTGAATCTCAGTCTTGGGAAAAGTAAATATTGACGTTAATTCGTCAACTACCACAATTTATTCACAACATAGCACTTGTGCGATATACTGCAAGTTGTTAATACATTACACTATTACTGGAGGCAATTTGAGAGGAAAGAGCAAAGAAATTATCAGAAAAACTGTATTTTGTTATTGTAGTATTAGTAGTAATGGATGAATGGATGGCGTAATGGCGTTTACAACCACAGACTATTATAGACTTAGCCACAAACAAATATGGCGTCGATTGCACAGGCGACAAAGAGGAAAGGGACGAGGGGCAGTTGTCACTTTGAAGAAAGCAACCATAGACAAAATAAGTCTATTACTGCCAGGATATTTTGTTCTAAGTTCACCTGCCGTGAGTGCTTGCTACTGCTCACAGAGTACTTTTTCTACTGCTAGGCTAGCCGATATATTACTTTATGTGCTAGGCCTAGCCATTCGTATTCAAAATTCAATGAATAAAGTGTGAAAGGCTGCAATTACATAGCAAGCAAGACCACAACAAAATTATAAATTTATAACACACTTCTAGGAAATTCAGGAATCACAGAATGGCACTGACTAAATATAAGGTTGAGTCAGGAGTGCAACTGCTAGCAAGACTGAATAAGAAGCCAGTTATTGAAAAATTTTACTCATATTTATTCCAGCCTGGATTAAAAAATGATGATGTTGTTGAAATATGTGGTAATAATAGTTCTGCTTTATTGATTGATTTGATAAGTGAAGCATTATCTCCTGGCAGGTCTAATGCAGAACCATTAGGTGTCCTAATATTTAACACAGTCGGACAATTAAACTACAAAGAATTGATTAATGCATTGAAAAGAAAGATAATAATATCCTCAGTGAATACCAATATTGATTGTGATGCTGAAATGGACCCTATTCTTCATAAAACTCTTAACAATTTGTTTATACTAGATGTTTATGATGCAACACAATTATATACAACTATTCATAATTTAGACAACATATTAGCACATCATCAAAATATTTCATTGCTAATTTTTGATACTCTAACAGCATTCTATTGGTCAGAACAAGGATTCAAAATAACAAAGATGGATTTATATATAAAAAATTTACTTAGAATGATACAAAAAGTTTCTAAAGAATATAAAGTCATATTAATTTATACAAGACCAGGATATTTCAGTTCAAGCACAGATTCGGGTAATAATGTTGAGGTCCAAATCACAGAAGGTGTGAATTTTAAAGTCCAGTTAATAGATAATAATAACACAGGGGCTTATCAAATAAATGTAAGATCAATTGATTTATTTTATAAGAAATATATGAGTATAATAGACAATAAAATAAATTGGCAGTGAATATGAAATTTCTTGTATTAATTTTATCCAATACTTTTCTAATAAATAAGATGAAATATTTAGATTAATTACAAATAATATATTCATATTATTGCTCATTGTGCATTTGACATAATAATAATAATGTGCATAGAAATGAGCATCAAATTTTTTTTAACTTATCACCTTTAAATTAGGACTCTTACACTCTAATATTATATAGGCGAAAGTTTGTTTGTGTTTGTATGTTTGTTACTTCTTCATACTCAAACGGGTGGACCGATTTGGATGAAATTTGGTATGTAGATATTATATAGGATTAAGACATAGGCTACTTTTTATACCAGTCTACGCGGGTGAAACCGTGGGGCGCAGCTAGTGGTTTTATAAAAACTTCAAGTATCTAAAAATGGTGTAAAATCAATAATGTAATATTCTTTTAATATAAATTCAAGCCATAAAGCTTTCTATGATGGAGATATATTATTTATCAAATCTAATTTGTTCAATAATCCTTGTCTTAAAAGAAAAATGTAAATGTATTTAATACTGTAAGAGATCACAAGAGGAGATTCAGAAAATTCTATAAAAAGATGCTTACTCACTAGGGATATAAGATATAACTTATCACATCAGTAAATAAATCACATACAAAAAGGCAACAAAACCATGACTAAAATAATTAAGATTTTCCCATTTACTTATAGTATGGAAGTATGAGTAACCTGATTCTTGTACTGAAAATGATGCTTCAAACATCACACCTAAATAAGCAAGGTGAATAATAGTAATTATAGAAAATATAGTGTTTGTGAGTATAGCGATCATACTGTTCTTCTTATACTTGTGATCACATTGTTTACTGCAAGGATTTGCTAAACAACACACCTCCAGGGTTGAGGCTACTTTGTAACGTAAATTGTACTCAACATACGAGAATGTACCTATACTGAGAAGAACTGCCGAAAATTGGAAATTCAATCCATGAAGCAATGATGACACAGCATAGGTAATAAATATGGCTGTAAATTGACCATATGGTTGGCAAGTCTTAAAAACATAGTTCTTCAACCACTGATGCATGGGAATATTCCAATAAATCACCACTTGGACTAGAGATCTTGGCAATTCAATGAAAAATGGTTTAGTGACATGAACCTCAGAGTGACAATCATTTGTAAGTCCAAATCCTGCACTTATCATTGATACAATAGACATGCTTGACACAAAATAGTGTGACATTCTAAAAGCTTGTGCATCTCTATATGCTATTAACCATTTAGGCATTTCATCATCAATATACCAAGGTACAATACAGTTGGATAAAACCAAGAATACCATGGACAAAAAGAGATTAATCATAATAATTTTAATCCACCGTTTAGACAAGAATTTAACTTCAAGGTATTGATTGTAACTGTGGAATGATATCCATGGGCCTAAAATACAATTAGCTGGACAAAGTATGTACCCTCCAAATTCAACAGGGTTCAGCATTCTTTTGAATAAATCTCTGTCTAGTTCGATAGCTACAGAAATTATCTTCATAGCTGCTATCATCTGGATGCCTCTTATTTGTTGCCACATTTTTGGATTAAGTACATAAAGTTCGCATAATAACAAGAATGCAATAACAGATATGGACATTACCAGTCCTCTCCATTTTTTTGTAACAAATGAGGTTAATATCATAAATATGTAAGCACCAGTTGTTAATCCCACAGTCCAAATAAATGGGGGTCCAATATTATGATACAAAAGAAAACTTCCAATAACTAAACTCAGACTATGGCGAACATTATGAGGCAGGAGGACAAACTGTATGATAAGGCGCAGAGTAACATTAGCAATAATTAAGTCCTTGGCAAATCGGAGTCCTTCATAAAGAGTGGGTTCACCACATAATGCTATGTAGGTCCAAGCAGTTTCAGTGTATTCCTCTTCTTCATCCATGTTTTACCCGGCTACCAAACCGGTTTCTTTGTTTCGTGATCGGTAAGTTTGTGCTACTTTCTCATAGTACGAGTCTTAAAATAATTCCTTATTTATTTTTGTTTTTTATCAATTACTACACCGTTGAATATATGAAAACCAACGCTTGGGATTTCCAATTTATT
Organism: Cosmia trapezina; assembly: GCA_905163495.3. NCBI lineage: Eukaryota > Metazoa > Arthropoda > Insecta > Lepidoptera > Noctuidae > Cosmia > Cosmia trapezina. The sequence goes on from LR991022.1 coordinate 22,935,690, forward strand.
CTACACATCCACATTTTGTATGCAATGTAACGTGCATTTGATTATTTATTGATATGTCAACGAAACGTCAATATCACCGGGTCAATATTGACAGTAGACTAGTAAGATAAGCAACCACAGACTACACTACAGTACAGGTTAGCAACAAAACCTATATTTTGTTTTATTAGCATTTTAGACTGGTAAACAGCTTTAGGTAAGTAACTTTCGGTATCTCGGTTCACTCGTCCAAAGCGATGGCGAAGTAGATCGGACGGTTAAGCACAGAATGGGGAGCCACACGCAAAGCTGTTTGTAGATGGCGCTCTGAACGACTGTACATTGTTTTACAAACAAATCCATACAATTTGACAATCGTTCGTTATGTCAACTCAATGACAAAAGGACAGTCGATCATGTGCCACCTAGCGTGATAAAAAGTTAGTTTTCCTCCCCATTAACACTGGATGGATGAAATGGCGGCAGGTCACGGGAACAATCTGCGACTCCCGCATTCCCCTTAAACTTAAGGGGAAGATATATAAAACAATGGTTAGACCTGCTGTCTTGTATGGATCAGAATGTTGGGCCACAAAAGGGATGAATGAAAAGCAACTGCATGCAACTGAGATGAGAATGCTAAGAGGAATGTGTGGTGTTACACGAATGGATAGAATAAGAAATGAGTACATAAGAGGAAGTTTGAAAGTGGCACCGGTGACTGAAAAGTTGTGCGGAAATCGGTTGTCATGGTATGGGCATGTGATGCGGAGGAATGAGGAAAATGTGGTGAGGAAAGTTTTGAGTATGAATGTCGATGGCTATAAGAGTAGGGGAAGACCAAAGAAACGATGGATGGACTGTGTGAAAGATGACATGGCTAGAAAGGGTGTGACTACCGAGATGACGACTAATAGAGAAGTATGGAAAAAAAGGACATGTTGCGCCGACCCCAAATAAATTGGGATAAGGGCAGGAGAATGATGATGATGACTGGTAAACAGCGACATTTACCTACACATTGAAAGATTTTATAGATTACAACCACTGCGTATTATTAATATCCTCCATGAACAGTGTTATTATATCGTTTATTTATTTTACATCTTATCTAATTACATTTTTTAAAACAGATATAAAAAAACATTTAAAAATATAACAAATAGAGGTCCGCCGGTGTCGGGAGCAGGGTCCAAGCTACCGGTGCAGGTGGTTAGGGTTGCAGAGACAGGAACCTTCTCAAAATGCGAGGCCGTATCAAGGAGTACAGCTGCCTTCTGAATCAGGCCCTTGATCCAACCGCCTAAGGAGAGCCTCGGGAGATGTTGGTCGAGGCTTTCGGCCATCGTCATTTGCCATTTGCCGTTACGACAATCCCAATGACAGCCGAGCTTAAAGTGTTTATTGTTACGGTTAGCGGATTCTGCCAATATTTACTGCCTAATGGTATTGGTTCATTAGGCAGTAAATATTGGCAGAATCGCTCCTTTATAAAGTAAGTCCCATTTTAATCGCCCACACGAGTTAGGTCGGTGTTTAACTATTCTTTGTGTTTCGTTTTCTGTATTTTTCTTCAAATTAATATTTTATCAAAAAATATTAAGTACATAACTACTATATTTCATAACTAACGTATTTGTGACTTGTCTTGCTTTAGTACTGTCGCACACTATGAGAAACGATGGATGGACTGTGTAAAAATGATATGGCTAGAAAAGGAGTGACTACCGAGATGACTATGGGAGAAAAAAGACATGATGCGCTTACCCCAAATAAATTGGGATAATGATGATGATATACTAATTCCACGGGCAACTGTTAAAAAATGAGAATTCTGTAATCTGTGGTAACTGTGGTGTTAAAAAAAAGTACTACTACTTAATTAATCTGTGGTGGTAATGTAAGTAAAATAACCTGTTCTCTATATAGTCTGTGTGTAAAATGTTGCATTGATTGTGGTTTGGGATGTTGGTTGTATTATTTTATTTTACTGTTTTAAATGGAAAAATCTCTACATCAGTGCTCCAAGGGACAGGTGTGATACTTTCATTCATATCCAACGTGTGAAAACTACGGAATTGTGCTCTAAAGTACTAGTAATTATCATTGACAGCTTTTCTCTGAACACTAGAGTTGGCGTGTGTAACTGTTTGGTATAAATCAATTTGATATGTGCATTCAGTGTTAATTGTTTTGAAAAGATGGCTAGTCCGTCACCTCAGAATAGCCCAATGCCGCCGCCACAGGCGCCGAGCCCAATGGGTCCACCAACTCAGAGTCCGGCTCCGCCACAGTCCCCACACAGTCCTTATAACCAGCAGCATGTCAACGGACCGCCACCGTCGCATCCATCTGGTGGCGGACAGCCTCCGATGCCCAATCATATGACGCCGTCAGGTCCGGGTCATCCTATCGCGTCAAATACTAATGGCCCCCCTGGTGTGCCTCAACAACATCCTGGCATGCCGCCAAGTGGTCACCAATTGCCTCCACACATGGTGGGCCCCCATATGCCAGGGCCACCTGGTCATCCAATAGGCCCTGGAGGTGCTCACCCACCTGGACCCAACGGTCACCCTGGTGCACCGCAACATCCTAACATGCCTGGGCAAGGCCCACCACATGGCTACATGCAGCATCAAATTGGACATATGCCACCTGGACAGGTAAATAATAATTTATAGTATATTCTATGTAAATTTGTCTATTTAGTTCAGATTGATCATGTCAACAGCTCCGGCAATGGCTTCTGTAGTCAAACATTAATCTCAATGTTTATAAGGGCTGGTGTCCGCTACTCCATGGCATGTATTTTGCTTACACTAGCGGTAGCTATAAAATATATCATTTTTATTAATATGTAGTTGCATTGAGACATGGCTCCAAAGCATTAAGTTATTCATGAACTATAAAATACCTTTACAAAGCCAATGACATAGTGAATTTGATGTTATTCTTGTATGAAATAAGACACAGGTACAATATTTTATATTATCCAAGTACAAACTATATTCACAATTATAACAATGGTCTGAATGGAATGTCTAATCTGATGGCTGAATATTGGACTGTAGATACTGCTACCCAAGAGTAATATTTCCTTCATTATAGTTGATAATTGATTTGTCAGTGGTTGTATATCCTTGGCACTAGGCAAAAAGTAATCATCAGCCTTCATATAAAATGTATATACTATGGGAGTGTTTAATTTCTTCTTTACCCAATCAGCAACATTACCAGAAAAGTTATCTGTAGAAAAAAATATTGTAAAATGTTGTGCAATTTTACACTTTTTAAAATTATCTATCTATCTATATAAATAAAAAGAGAAGTCCTGACTGACTGACTGTCTGAATGACTGATTGACTGACTTATCAACGCCCAGGCCAAACCCTTGGACTTAGAAACCTGAAATTTTGCACAGGTTCCCTTTATAATGTAGACAAAGAATCCACACATCCATCCACAACCATTCCGACATCCACGAGGGCGAAGCCGCGTGCAAAAGATAGTGTTATTATATTTTTCTGGTGCTTAACAAAACATGAGACTCACATAAATAATCAGAAGTCATGCCATAGAAAAAGGTTTTACTGTGCACCTGTCTTACTCTATCACACACAGATGATATTATATCCAGCTGAAAATAAAATTAAGTACATAGTGCTTCATTTAAAATTTTTTGTTTGCTTAGAACATTTGTGTTAAAACTTTTTACTATGTTGGATGATGATTGAATCATATTTTTAATTACCTATTATGAAAAATAATTTATTTTATCATAATATTCATATGCTTACCAAAACAGGGTAATTATTACAGTATTCGTGATCATATCCATATGGTATTGTTACAAGGTTTTCAAAACTTCTCACATTGACAAATGCCAACATTTGAAGACCAATGCTGTCCAAAAACTTAGCCAAGCCTGCAGTTTCTTCCTCAGATACAGATTTAGAACCAGAGTAAACTGGCTCACATTCTTCATCTCTTACTAATATTTAAAAATAAAATGGCATACTTAATTCAGTTCCAAGTTTGTTATTAAACTAGTTACTAATAAATAAATTATTATTTCCTTTATTTCATTAGTATATAATACATTTATATTACATTTTTAAATGTTGAAATATAAAAAGTATAAAAACATTTAAAAATATAAAAAATAGTAGGCTCTTGGCTATTATGCCATTGGCCGTCACGACTATCGGCACAATGATTGCTGTATCCACATCCCACATGTCGACAACCTCGCGAGCCAGGTCAAGACACTTAATTTGCTTATCTTTTTCGGCTTTCACTAGGTTCTCATCATGTGGGACCGCTATATCAACAATCACTGTGCGACGCTCTAATCGATCTATCATCACTATGTCAGGCTTATTTGCAACAATAGTCCTGTCAGTGATGATAGACCGATCCCAATACAACGTGATATTGCCATTTTCGAGAACTGGGTCGGGCACATACTTATAGTATGGTACTTCCGATTCAACAAGACTGTATTTCAGAGCAAGTTGCTGATGGATAATCCTGGCTACAAGGTTGTGCCTATGCAAGTAGTCTCCGTTAGCCAGACGAGAACAGCCAGAAATAATGTGACGGATTGATTCCCCCGGACGGTGGCATGCCCGACAGATGTCAACCGTGCCGTCCTCACAATATATTTCCGGTAGTTGTTCGTCATCATAACTTCGTCCATAATCGCAAAGACAAAACCTTCGGTTTCCCCGAACAGATCACAGAATCGCAACCAGGATACGGACGTTAAGAAGTCTACATCGGGCCGATGTAGGACCCGGTAAAAGCGCCCGTGAAGCTCTTTGCTCTGCCATACCTCCCTGCGGTCATTAGTATCTAATACTACAGGTTTGCGCCAGTTCTCGTTAGCTAAGGAGAGCGGGGTGAGGCCCTTATCTACTGAGACCACATCTCGGTGCATACCCACGTCGGCTTCTAGGAAGTATTCCCTGAGACTGCATACCTCACGGTTGTGAGGGTCTTAGCATTTAAGAAGCCACGACCTCCGCACTTCCGCGGGATATACAGTTTCATCACCGATGACCGTGGGTGATGCATCCGATTTGCGGTCAGCAGTGTGCGGACCCTCCTATCCAGGGGGTCAAGTTCCGTCAGAGTCCATTTGAGTATGCCAAAAGAGTACATCAAAACCGGCATGACCCAACCGTTGAAGGCACGCACCTTGTTTCCGCCTGATAAAAGACTCTTTAAAACTTTATTCAGGCGGCAAAAGAAACGTTCCCTTAGCGATTGTTTCATGTCAGCAGCGTTGATGCCTAATGCTTCCGACATACCCAAATACTTGTAGGTTTCGAGTGAGGAAAGAGATCTTAGGTGTATGGAATCCGAGAGTTGGGTTCTCACGGATTCCACAATCTCCCCTCGCTTTATATGCATGACCGCACATTTGTCCACACCAAATTCCATCCTGATGGCCCTACTGAAAGTTTCCGTTACCTTCAGTAGCTCCATCAGTTGCAAATTGTTGGGGGCAAAAAGTTTTAAGTCATCCATGTAAAGGAGGTGAGATATACCTCTCCTCAATTGATAGCCTAGACCTGAATCCTCCAGCAGTGTGCTTAGAGGATTCAAGGCTAAGCAGAACCAAAGTGGACTCAAACTGTCGCCCTGAAATATACCTCGCTCGATCCTTATCGGTTCGCTATTCCTCTGGATATTTCGACATCCTGGATAGCGAAGGACTATACTCCACTGACACGACATCAGGAAGGTGCGCAAAGTTGCATCTATTTTATACAACTCCAGCACCCTCATGAGTCATGTATGTGGCATCGAGTCATAGGCCTTCTTATAATCTATCCAACATGTCGACAGATCCTTTCGGGAACGATGAACCTGTTGGCTAATGGTCTTATCGATGAGGAGCAGTTCCTTAGTACCGCGGGACCCGTTCCTACATCCATTTTGAGAGACAGACAGATGGAGTTGGTGTCTATGTGTTTGTTAATTTTAGCTCTCAAAATTGATGTAAGAACCTTATAGACCGTCGGTAGACAAGTGATCGGTCTATAATTTCTGGGTTCCGCAGTACTACCTGATTTATGGAGCGTATGTTATTCCTGTCTTTAGGAACTGGGGCAGTGATCCTGACTGTAAGGCTGACCGGAACTGGGATGCCAAGCGGGCGTGCGACCTTTGGAACCACTTTATCCAAAAGTTGTGCAGCCCGTCCGGCCCTGGAGATTTACAGTTAGGTAACGGACGGACTGCACGAGCTACATCTTGGGGGCTGATGGTAAGTGCCTCCATTTGTGGTAAAATGATCGCACGTTCGCTCGATCTCCCTAGTCCAATCACCTTCAGTGTGATTGACAGGCACCGACCAGATGCTTCGCCAGAACGAACACATGGCGTCATCATCCGGCAGTTGCGTGTCAGCCACACCTTGGTCAGGTCACCTTTCATCGCTCTGGAATGTGCGATTCTGAGTGTACCGCTCCACTCTCCGCCTGTACCGACGAATACTGTTTGCCCATGCACAGATCTTCTGCTTCAGGAAGTCGATACGCTCTGTGACGCAGGTCAAATAATCTCGAGGACTAATATCCGTCCCCGAGAACGCCCGCCTCACAAAGCGCATCACTCTAGGGCTCGTATTGCCCTCCCTGAAACAGATTAGCTTGCCGATGAGTGCTCTAGCCTCACCTACACGACGCTCAATCCTGCACTGCCAAGCTGGTATGGCTGGTTTTGGTCGTGGCACTCTGTCACTGTTAGGAAATTTAACATGAGCTACACGACATGCCGCAACAGCTGCACAGTACAAGATTGAGTGGGTATCGGCGAGGTCTTTGCTGCCATCAAAACAATTTGACAGCTGCGAGTCAGTACACACCAGCGCCTTGTTTTTCTTGTGCATGGGCAAACGAAGTAAACATGGTCTTATCCAGGCGGAGTGGAACGGTACTCCCGGAAAGCATCCTCCAAAGCGCTCCTCAACTGTACATTGCATTAGGAACTCACGGATATAGCCCCGCTATCATGCTCTTCACCTCGTCACTCAACACCAAATTATTATTATTATAGTTATCTAGTAAATAATAGGTGACGTTATTTTACAATACTAAGTAAAACTTTAGTTTTTGAATCTTTCTATTTGTGCTGTTTTTTTTTTTTGTTGTTTATGCTGTAATTACAGAAACAATTAAAAGCCTTTGTGTCTTGTATAGATCCGCATTTCCGGGAATTAAAGGGTTTAATCATAGTTGTGTTAAATTTTACAGAGGTCCTTCATATACTTGGTAATATTTTATCATCATGCATTGTTAGAATCAAGCCAAACGCCTTTGTGACTCTGTACAAACACAAAGTGCCAACTACCTACTGAGATTTTTTGCAAATGCATTCATTAAGTACATTTTTGTTTATATTAAATAAAATGTTGCTTACTTATATCATTGCTGAAATACCAGTTTCTATCTATGTTTATACCAACACCTGATTGATTGTTTTTGGAACACAATTTTTTTGGAAAATATATTTTTCTATTTTGTGACCAAGCCCAATCCTGTAAAGTAGAATCAAGTTTACATTAAGTTTATCTGCCACTACCAGATGAAATACTTAATTATAATAATAAGTAAAATTAATATTTACTTTCGCCATACTAAATTCATAACCATCAGGATTCATGATTGGCAGAATGTAAAAATCATAATGTTTTATCAGTAGATCAACATTTAGTTGAGGTTCTAAAATGTAACTAACAAAGTTTAAAAGTATTGCTGGAGATAACCAGTCTCTGCCTTCTTCACCTCCCATTAGAAATACAGCTGTATTCTTTCTTCCTGTAGATATCTTTAACACAAATATTTCTCTTTTCTCATAAGACTTTGCTATTTTAATTTTTCGTAAAGCTGGAAACTTTTGTAGTTTGGATTCTACCCAAAGCATGAGTGTTTCCCAGCTATGAAATTCTTTGGTTAAATTAGGCACATTTGCATGGGGATAAGAAGTTTGTTTAATATTAAGGTCCAACTTATTTGCGATCCTGATAAGTAATAAAAAGTAAGTTTAAAAACTAAAAAACCCAACTACTAAATCACTCTCGAAGTATGAAACAAGAAAATATTCTCATCTGAATGAAATAGACAGACAAATTAATAATCCGTAGTCACACGTCATGTTAGGGCATAAATCAGACAGATTACGTGTGGCTCCGGATTTTTAACCGACTTCTAAAAAAGGAGGAGGTTCTCAATTCGAATGTTTGTATTTTTTTTTTTAATGTTTGTTCGCGCAAAAAATTAATTTTTCAAATCGGTAACGCAAGCGACGGAGTTAGTTATCTCCGTCGCTTGCCAATTTGAAAAATTAATTTTTTGTTGGAAAGACTTCCCCTGGGTGAACCCTGGGTGCGCGAGTCCAACTTGCTCTTGACCGGTTTTTTTTTATAGTAGCTCGTGCATTTGCTCTCGGAAAGCACCACTTGGTGAAGTGGAACTGATAATGAAGACCACAGATGGCTACCGGAACTACTCAATGATAAATATTTGACGGGTTTCGATTCGATTACTTTAATATGGTTGCTAAGCAATTTCCGTTCGTCACACAATGCGTGTGGTGAGTGGTTGTTGAGGAGTTCTCCTGGTTCTTACCAGCAGAACTCCTCAACAATTAACGTCCCAGCATAGGGAAAAGCAATATTTTGTAACATGTGATGAGCAATTAAAAACCGAATTCCAAAAATCACTACAAAGTGAAAAATAACTTTGATTTCGGAAGTCAGTGGCAAAAAAAAAGAAAGTAAATAAAAAACGAAAGACCGACTTCAAAGAAATCAAAAAAATCCGAAATCAAAGTTATTTTTCACTTTGTAGTGATTTTTGGAAGTCGGTTTTTTTTTTGTTAAAAAGTTTTTATTTATTGTCTTTTTTACCCGACTACGGCGAAACAAAAAGGAGGGATATTATTTTGACCAGTATTATTGTATGATGTATTATGTTCAGTGTTCATAACTTCTAAACTGTTTATCATAATTTGACAAATGAATCGTTAGAAACGTCTTGATTGTGCTGGCTATATGACGTCACATTATTCAAATTTCAGATGAGAATATTTTCTGGTTTCATACTTTTTACCGACAAAAAAAAAAAAAAAAAAAAAAAAAAAAAAAAAAAAAAAAAAAAAAAAAAAAAGGAGGAGGTACTATGTTCGGCTGATTGTATGTTTTTTTTTTTTTTTGTATGGTTGTTCATCGAATACTCCGCCAATTGTCGACGGATTTTCAAAATTCTTTTTTTGTTTGAAAGGTTATACTCTCGAGGTGGTCCCATTGTCACCAAATCAGAATCTGATCAGGGGATCCCATGGAAATCGAGGGGAACCCTCAAATTTTATAGGCACAACTGTAGCGATTTGGGTATTTTTTTATAGTAACTCGTGCAAATGCTCTCGGAAAACACCATTTGGTGAAGTGGAACTGATGATGAAGACCACAAGATGGCCATCGGAACTACTCAATTTATAAGTATTTCACGGGTTGCGATTCGATTACTTTAATTAGTTGCTAAGTAATTTATGCTAGTCAAAATGCATAGTGGTGGTACTAGGAGAACTCCTCAACAATTAACGTCCCTTCATCGGGAAAAGCAATATTTTGTAAAAAGTGTTGAGCAGTTGTCATTGGGCTATTGTAACTTGGATAAATTACAAACTGACCCACTAAAAACTGAAAAACAAAAACTCTTTTACAAAAAAAAAAACCGACTTCCAAAAAAAAAACGCTACAAAGTGAAAAATAACTTTAATCTTGGAAGTTGGTGGCAAAAAACTAAAATACAGATCCCAAAGACACCAACTTCCAAAATTAAAGTTATTTTTCACTTTGTAGTGTTTTTTTTGGAAGTTGGTTGTTTTTTTTTTGTAAAAAAGTTTTTTTAGTTAAATTATTTTGTGGTTAAAAAAAAGTATTTGCAGAGCCGCTTTACAATTTTCAAAGAAGATATATGTACTTATGTATTTTGGGTAGGTTTAGAGAGAAAATAATGTTTGGCGCACATCAGGCGTGATTTTAGAAATTATTCCCAATTATCGGGTGCACGCAAGCAAAGCCGCGAGCAACAGCTAACAATATTATATTTTTGAAATGTGCTAATTCAGCCCTTTCATTTGATACCCAACACGGCATCATTAACAACATTTTTTTTTAGTTGACTTTTATGTCCTCTAGAGGGCGCCATATTCAATTTAATGTGACGTCACAGTCTATAACCATCGGACAATCGACCCTTCTAACGATACCTGATTTGTCAAATTATGTTGAAGATGAAGTTATTAATGAGGGAACAGATGAACATACATAAATACCTTAAACGTATAAAAAAACGATAAATACGTACCTTCATACTGGTCAAAATCATAACCCTCCTTTTTGCTTCGCCGTAGTCGGGTAAAAATATCGTTTTGTAGTACGTCTGAATGTTTCATATTTTTGTTGTGATTTAATTAATCTAACACAGGTTTATGACTTAATTATTTTTATGCTTTACTATTTAGTGCATTTCAAAATTGCATACTTACAAGTTCTCTTTTGCTAACTTAACGTGTTCTATGTCATTTTCTCTCAATTTTTCTTCGAAAAATTTTGTGCAACATCCATCAACAATGACATGCATAGGGAGAGCAGCTTCATTCGTAATGCCATTAAGGAACGCTATCATTTCATTTCTTACATAAAGAAAATATAGAAGGGCTCGTTCTCGAGAATTAAATGCTGTCACTTCATATAACGTGTAGTTATCAAATTTATTGTAATGACACATTATTTGTGAGATTATCATGCAAAAATAAATAACAAACAAATTCGACATAATGGCTGGCGTATGTAATCATTTTATTCAGTAAGGCTATGGCACAATGATACAACAATGAAAACTATTTAGTCTAAGAAGATTAACAATATTTAAGAAATATAATTTATAATGTTATGTATGTTCTACCATCGAGAACAGAACAAAGTAAATGAGAATGAGAAGTATAACACTCGTTAAAACGGATGTATTGTAAATATTAGTATATATACTTAAATAATGATTAATTTAAACAGGCTCCTATGCCGATGGGTGGGGGACCGGGTGGAAATGGGCCGCAGGGTCCGCCCGGCGCGCCGGGCGTGCCGCTGACGGGCCCGCCGCCGCACGGCATGCCGCCCGCCGCGCCCGGCCACATGGCGCATCACGCCATGATGCCCGGCCAGGGCCCGCCGCCGCACGCCGCCTCGCCCGGCTACGGCCACGCGCCGCCGCCAGGTGCGGCCGGCCCCGCCGCGTCCCCGTCCGGCGCTGCGCCGCAGGGAGGCGGGCCCCCGCACCCACCGGCCGCGCAGACGCCGCCGCACGGCCAGGCACCGCCGACCACGTCCTCGGCCAACGGCGCTCCACCTGCTTCGTCCCCGATGCAGGGCTCGTTGCCGGCGCCCGGCCCTGATAACTTGCACGCGATTCAACGGACTATTGATTCTATGGAAGAGAAGGGGCTACAAGAGGACCCGAGGTTTTCGCAGTTGCTAGCGCTAAGGGCGCGCTCAAACCCCCAGGACCCCGGCAAAGGATTGTTCAGTAACAATCAGCTCTGCCAGCTCAAGTAAGTACTGTGATACCGATCGATTATTATTATTTACTAGCTGACCCGACTGACGTTGTCCTGTCCAAAGGTCTTGAGTTTATACAAAAATCCTATAGAAAAAAAAGGACGATAATTAATAACGAATTTGAAAAAATCCAGGTAGTTTTCCAATTTTTCTTCACATAAAAATCTAATTACGACCGGACTATTACGAACATTTCAAAACAAAACATAGTCGTTCTCAAGTGATACGCTTACCAACTAACAGCATTTCATTTATGGAACGAAGTTCTTTAACGCAGCTTCAGGTAGGTAACTGATAGAAATCGTCACGTAATGAAAAAGCGTTATGACCCCTCCATGCATGTATGTGTGAATTTGGTCAAAATGAAATCCAAGATGAAAATCCAAGAGCCATCTTGGATTGCTGCGAAAATTTTAAAATTTTTCGTCATGGGGGTCGTTTTATCGTTTTCATAGTTTTCGAGGGTGCTGGCTGAAGTCGATAGTGAGGTCAAAAATCCAAGATTAAAATTTTGTGAGATGAGGAGGAAATTCGTTCCTGACAGGGAGTCCTCCGATCGCACACGTTTTTATTTTTATAGATGATCTCCATGGGGTCTTAACCACTAAACATCTAATCTTAGGGCACAAATAAACGCCTACCGGAGTCTCGCGCGAAATCAGCCACTGTCGCAGCAGATAGCTATGATGGCTTCCGGCAAGCGGACCGGCGAAGCGCCGCCGGAGTGCCCGACGCCGCCCGCGCAGCCGCCGTACGGCGAAGGCCAGGGCGGGCCAGGCGGGCCGGGCGCCACGGGCGGCAAGGCGGGCGCGGGTGGCGCGGCGGGTGAGGCGGCGCGTGGTGGCGGGGGGGCACCCCCCACGCCGCTGCCCATGACCGGCCAGATGGCACCTCCGACGCAGCTAACTCCACCGTTAGTGAATCCGGTAAGTTTCTTTTCGGTACTGTTTCTTTCTTCTTTTTTGAATTATCTTGATATTCTCAGGTTATAAGCGCTCCTCCAACCCATACACGATGTAAATTTGGCGCTTTCGCTCCATCAAAGCGCTTTTGCTCATAAATTATTAGTATTGTATTTTCATGTAAAAGTACACAACTAAAAATTCAATGTCACTTGCAGCCGATGAGTGGTGGGCCGCCAATGCGGGGCCCCGCACCGCTGCGCCCGCAAGCTCCGGGCACGCAGCCGCAACATCAGGTAACTCCGTTGTTAGCACGTTTTACACCCAAATTGAAATCGTCAACATAATAAGTACACCTAATGACATGTTTAATACCTTTCTCAGCCGGGCGTACCTATACCAGGAGCGAAACAGAATCGTATTACCAGCATGCCCAAGCCAGTAGGCATCGATCCTCTTCAGATCTTGAATGAAAGAGAAAATCGGTAAGTGATTTATAAAATCAAATCTTTTAATTAAATGGCCAAATGGGCAAATCCCGTATTTTTAAGAACTTTCACGTTCTAATCTGTCAAGAATATCTCGATTTTGAGCATTTTAATAACGAGATTTGGCTTTCAGGTACTTTTGGGTTGTCAAGAATATAATATAATGCTCTTCTTGACAATCCAAAAGTACCTGAGTACAATTCATTCATTCATTTATTCTTTTGTTTTTTGCATAATAATAGAATAGCAGCGCGCATCGCCCATCGCATCGAGATGTTATCCAACTTGCCGGCCAATATTCCCGATGACCTCCGCCTGCAAGCACAGATCGAGCTAAGGGCACTTCGAGTTCTCAACTTCCAGAAACAATTACGTTCTGAGGTATTTTCATAATAGATATTACGTTGCTGTGGTAGGCCTTTAGCGGCATTATGTGACTTGGTAATAGATAATTTATGCTCTGCAACTATTCAGGTGAAATTTATAAGGTGTTAAAAAATACACTCTAAAACTTTATGGAGTGCTTAAGTGTCTAAACACACTTGCCGAAGTTACGCGACCGAAGTTCCGCGGCTGATTCAACAACCGTAATTTGGCAACGTAATTTCGATTGTAATGTGTCGTGAGTAATTCAAATAGCATTGCAGGCGTAATCATGCCGGACTTCCGTCGTAGATCTTCCGCATAGTGTGTTTAGACACTTAGACCACAAAACTCACGGTCCGCCCCTGCAACTAGTTGGTACCATAGTAAAAGTTATTTAATTCGATGGTCTAAAGCATGGATGTTACGGAGCTTCGACTCCGGTTCCGTTAAGTCGGAACTTCCGATTATTATTACACCTTTGGTTCCGACTTCGGCTCCGACAGTTTTAAATCGAAGGTTTTAATCGGAGGTTTTTTAATTGTTTTTGTTTTATTTTATAATTGAAAATTGAAATGAAAAAAATTTGACTAAATAATGTTTTATTTGTCCTTAAATAAAAATTCTCTCTCACGCCACCACTTCTGATCCTGCCTCTGACTCCGATTCCGACTCCGATAAAGCAAATTTAAAAACTCCGACTCCGCCTTCGGTTCCGATAAAACTACCTCCGTTACATCCCTGGTCTAAAGCACTCTTTAAAGTTTTTAGAGTTATTTTTTTTATATATAAATAGATCCTGGGCCAAGTTCGTCGCGACACGACGCTGGAGACGGCGGTGAACATCAAAGCGTACAAGCGCACCAAGCGGCAGGGCTTGCGAGAGGCGCGCGCCACCGAGAAGCTGGAGAAGCAACAGAAACTGGAGGCCGAGAGAAAGCGGCGCCAGAAACACCAGGAGTTCCTGCAAACCGTGCTGCAACATGGTCAGTCACTACATTTTAATAATGATAATAACTTATTTATTTCAGAGAAAACTCCATTTAGTCACAAAATGTTAATGTGTTACTAACATATTGTTCCTGTTAAAACAAAAATCATGCTAGAACTAGTTTTTGCCCGCGGCCTTCGCCCGCGTGGATGTCTCCTCCTCCTTTTTTTTTTCTTGAAAAGTCGGTTAAAAAAGTCAGAAAGGACGCTAAGCTCAAACAGTAATAGCTCGGGCAGGTGATGCGGAAGGATATAGGTTATTTAACAGCACGCTACGGCCCTTAGGAGCCGACGCTAAGCGCAAAGGAAGTAATAGCGCGGGCAGGCGATGCGACGGGTGGTGGGCCGGGGGGGACAAGAAATTTCACGCGGACAGAAGCTAGTGTATCCATATAGATGTTTTCCGACTCCCACACAGACAGAGTAGGAACAGCTAGTAAAATAAAATGTATACTAATAGGTAAGATTACTCTTAGGCAACGCAAATAGAAAGCGGGTAGGGGAAACTGAATTCAATATCGCTACAAAGCTACAGCTATCATACTAAATTGCCCTGCTTTATTTTAGCTAAGGACTTCAAGGAGTACCACCGCAACAACGTCGCTAAGCTGTCGCGCATGAACAAAGCTATCATGAACCACCATGCCAACGCTGAGCGCGAGCAGAAGAAGGAGCAGGAACGCATCGAGAAGGAGCGTATGAGACGGTAAGATTCGTTTTTTACGGCAACTCGTTTTTGAAATGCTGCCAGAATTAAAAAATCTACGATAGGAACAAAAATAATATAAAAAGTAAATCGAGGGTATGACATAGGACGTACCACGTGCTCATGACTCGCAGCGCATTCACATTCGCAGCTTAGTCACATCTCGGCAACACAAATATTGTTTTCAATTTTCAACCTTATTTCAAGCCAGCTAATGGTGACAATAGATTACGCGGTTGTGTGCCGTTTAAAATCGTAGTCAGTCCGCGCCTTAAGTGCAAGTTTGTCAAGGATAGACAGCTCTTGCTCCATACACTACACGATGTTTAACATTCCAGTAGGTATACCGATAGCCGTTTTCAAATAAGGCCAACCTGAATCTGCCAAGCCTTTTCCAAACTACCTTAGGGATGGCTTCCAGTCTAACCGGATGCAGCTAAATATGTGCATCTTTTAATTCTAGTTTGATGGCGGAAGATGAAGAGGGATACCGTAAGCTCATTGATCAGAAGAAAGACAAGCGTCTGGCGTTCCTTCTGTCGCAGACTGACGAGTATATCGCCAGCCTCACGGAGATGGTGAAGCAACATAAGCAGGAGCAGCGCAAGAAACAACAGGAAGAGGAGCGCAGGAAAAGGGTTGGTTTTAGAACATGCTGTAGATAAGGCCTCTCACTCTTTGTCTTCCTATCTTGCAGCCATATAACAAAAGACAATCACCGCCGATTGCCGTTGCGAGCGCTGCTGTGTTCCGTTTTTACAGGCTTTTATTTAGTGTCCCCTGTCCTGGTGACTGTCTGTCTGTAATTTAATCTTGCAAGTTAAATTTGACCCACTTCCCGGTTTCCAATTGACCTGAAATTTTACATGCATTTGTAAATTGGATGACAATGCAATATTATTATGCCATGGAGCTGATCTGATGATGGATCCAAAAGGTGGCCATGGGAACTCGGTAATAAAACGACGCAACCCTATCGAGTTTGGTCTCATTGGGTTCGTATTGATAAGGTGGTCCTAGGTGACATCCAGACTAATAAAAGCTTGTTTTTTTTTTTTTTTTTTAATACACTTGAATAGTATGTGTACATACAATGCGTTTCAACTAAGAATAGGAACGTCAATGACCTCGAACTGTCAACTGAAACTTGAAATATACGGCTTGCTAAGTTTTGTAGTGTTATCCTTATCCATTTTAGTTCTGTTTTTGGAATTTGTTGTTGTTGATATATGTCACTGACTTTGCAAAAGTGTAAATAAGGCGCAGTTTTGCTAAATCTTCACAATATGGCGCAAGGTCATTCCTATTCTTAGTTGAAACGCATTGTACATGAGACATTTCAGCTTTGTCTTTGGAATGGCAACACACCTGAAATTCCTCTGGTATCGCAAATGTCCATAGATGGCAGTCACCACTTACCATCAAGTGGTCGAGAGCTTGATTGCCATACAATAGTAAAAAAAAAATAGGAAGAATTGAAGAGTGGCTTTATTATACCTTTTGTGTGAATGTCCCCTTTAGGTTAGGTTGAGACGACGGACTGGATCGAAAAGAATTCTATAAGTTAAATTGAAATAGTTTATAATTCAAATGCAGAAGTCGAGAAAGAAGAAGCTGCTGGAAGGCGGCGACATCGATGCTATGGACGACAGTTCGCAGGCGTCAGATTCGCGCGTTAACGTCATGGATCCCAAGACGGGCGAGGTGAGCATATACCTTAGAGTACACCCAGTATTTCAATTATTTTATTTAAAACTGTATTAAAGTATCCTACTAATATTATAAATGTGAAAGATTGTGAAGATTGGATGTTTGTTGCTCAATCACGCAAAACGGCTGAACGGATTTGGATGACATCTGGCACAAATATAGTTTATAACCTGGATTAACAAATAGGATACTTTTTATCCCGGTAGTCTAGGTTCCCGTGGGATAAGCCGCGGGCGGTTAGTTTGACATAAAATACATAAATAGTATTTTCTCCTTTTTTTGGATTTTGTAACAGGATTAAATGATTATGTATTGTTCTTAACTGGCAAAAGCGCGCCTCTATCATTACAATGAAAACTTACATCGACTTTCCATACGTGTTCATGATTAGCCACGACTATAGTAATAAAGTCAATCAATCTGCCTAGCCGGTCGGCTTCCAGTCTAACCGGATGCAGCTGAATACCAGTATTTTACATGGAGCGACTGCCTATCTGACCTCCACAACCTAGTAACTGGGTACTACGATACCCCTTGGTAAGACTGGTTGTCAGACTTTCGGGCTTCTGACGACCCGTTGCCCCTAACCCGTAACGACTGTCAAAGATCCACGAATGACAGCCGGAACCAATGGCTTAACGTGCTTTCCGAGGCACGGAGAAGTCTCGGTATGTAAAGATGGTCATCCATCCACTGACCAACCCCGGCAAGCGTAGCTTAACCTGATGGATCGACCCGTGCGGCTGTTATTACTTAGAAAGTATCATACATTAACGAGTTGAATGCCGTGATTACAGACCCAATTAAAAAGCCATTGTCTCGCGTGGATTCACGTTCACATTGCACGAAAAATTTTGAGACCAAAACTGTTTAATTAAAATATTATTCAACGTATGTGTTGTACTCTACAGATACTGAGAGGAGAAGAAGCGCCGCTGTTGTCTCAGCTGAAGGACTGGATGGAGACGCATCCCGGCTGGGAGGTGCTGTCCGACTCCGAAGACTCTGGAGATGACAGCCAAGATGATGATGGTAAGAAAGGTCTCGGAAATTAAACAAATATTACTATTTTTCTTTCTTGCTATTTAGTTTACTTATGAGCCTAGTCAGTGAGATTATTACCGTTAATTATTACCAAATTGCAATCTTATTTCGAGTTGAGTACTTGCGACTGACAATTGCTTCTCTAACGACAACGGTTCAGCAGTTCAGCTCATGTTTCCGACCTGCACAGCTGTTCGTGTAGGGGGAACGCTACAAAATGGTCACTTCTATGGTAGAAAATGTTTAAGTTGTTAATAAATTATTTTTATTCGGTATTTCGTAACATAATGTAAGTGTTATCAGACGATTACGTTGTTATATGAATCAGAAGATCGTTTATGTTTTGTTTTTAAATATTAACGATCTCGATTCGCCATTCCTAAAAGAACAATGGCCAATATCCTAACATGCTGGCTGCTTGCATGCTTTTGCCCTAACGATCTTGTTACGTCAGTACCGTTTTAACTGTTACTTGAAACTTATCAGAAACATCAAATTCTATTTATGGCTTATTTTATTTACATAATTAACATACGGTTGACATTGCCTGCGATTTAATTTCGATTAAGAAACAAAATTCTTTTTTTTTTTTTCCTAGTCTAAAATGCCCATTGTTCTTTTAACTCAAATTGTCTTGTTTTGCTTACAGAAAAGAGGAGAGGCCACAGAGACGAGAGGAGTGATAAAGAGAAGACTGAAGAGGAGAAGGCGCTGGAAATGATCAAGAAGGCCAAGGTCGAGGACGACGAGTACAAGACAGAAGAACAGACTTACTACAGGTATGTTCCTGTACACAAAATATGCCGTTGGATACACATGCCTGTAATTGCACAAATTGTGCAAATTGCGTGCATGCCGTGTGCCATAATAACTTCTGATTGGTGAATATCTCAATAGTATGCCAGCTACTTGCATAGTTTTGTACAAGCTACAGGAACGTGTATCCTTTCCCATATGCGAGTAAACGAAATCTCCTTATATATAAAAAAATATTAAGTTTATTCATTCATTTAATAACAGACAACACAGCATAAACGGAAGTTGTGCAGAGGAGTTCCATAGGAGAGTATGGAAACCACTTAATATGTGTAATATAATGAAACCAAGTAATACTAGTCCACAGATGTATAGCAATATTGAATTGCAATTGCACGGCGTGGCAACGTCGCTTTTCAATGTTCAAGAATTCAAGTTCATTGAATCATTGACCACAGTGTGTTCTTTGCTCAAAATGAAAACTCTGCTTTTAGACCTAATTACTGTATCGATTTTGTTTATCGTTAGCAAAGGCGATTAGCAGTTTGTGGTTGTAACTATATGGTGTCTCCATAAACGACGGTAAGCACTAGGAATTTTGAAAATTCGCCCCCTAGAGGGTTTAAATAGGGGATGAAAGACGACGGACTGTATTAATAAACATGAAAAGCGTTATGCTGATCGTCTAGCCTCCACCCAAATGCTCTGGCTGTTACGAGCTGCTCGTAAATTGCTGGACAGTAGCGAATCTGTCAACCGACATAAGAGAGGTCAAGTAATCTGAAGAGGTAGCAGTGGTAATGGCCCCTGTACCTGAAACACCAACTGTCTCACGCAAATAAACTGATAATAGTCCAGAAAGGACTGATGACAGTTATTGAAAAAAAAAAATAGTTGTCAATGGGAAATCTCAGGGCGCACGGCGTGTAACAGATAATTTATGCACTTAGCCGTCTGGTAACTGGTATATTCCCATCTCGGCACATAAGAATATAATTATCATGCCCACAAAAAATTCCCAATAAATTCATAGATGCCGAGATGGGACTAAACCTGTTAACTTGTGTGGAGTGTACGTTGGAAGACAGAATTGTGGAATTTAAGTTATTTAATTTTTACAGCATTGCCCACACTGTCCACGAGTCTGTCACCGAACAAGCCAACATTTTGGTCAATGGAAACCTGAAGGAATATCAAATCAAGGTACAGCTTCAAACAATTTGTTAACAATCTTTATAATAACGTATCTCCTTTAATTCTTAATTATCTTAATTTACTTTTTAGGGTCTGGAATGGCTGGTATCTCTGTTCAATAACAATCTGAATGGTATTCTGGCAGACGAGATGGGTCTCGGTAAGACTATCCAGACTATTGCGTTGGTCACCTATCTGATGGAGAAGAAGAAAGTCAATGGGCCTTTCCTTATTATTGTGCCACTCAGGTAAAGAGACATATATTTTCTTGGTACTTGGTTTTTTGTAAACTGTTCTGTGCTTATAACTCTTTAACTCTCTCTCCCTCTCTCTTCTTACTCTTAGTTATCATTGGGAGGCTCATGTTCAGATTTGATTAAATGATCCAGGCTTACTGAAAATCATATTGGAATTAATTCGAATATCGATTATCATTTGATTCAAATCAGTAAACGAAAATTTCGAGTCTGGGAATATATCACACACTTCTTTGAGTACCTATTGAATTCCAGCAAGAACTCAAACATAAAGCATTTATTTCACTTTTGAATTGTCAAGGAGTTGGTCAGTCAGAGATGCAGCTAGTTGCCCATTCCAAAGCGTAGTGGGTTCCTCCATACAACTTGTCAAGTCTTACAATAGAATGTTAATTTCAGTACCCTATCCAACTGGGTGCTTGAGTTCGAGAAGTGGGCGCCGACAGTATCAGTGGTGTCGTACAAGGGCTCGCCGCAGTCGCGGCGCCTCGTGCAGACGCAGATGCGCTCCACCAAGTTCAATGTGCTCCTCACCACTTACGAATACGTCATCAAGGACAAGGCTGTACTGGCTAAGGTTAGTCCTACTGCGATTCAAGTTTTAAGCCTCCTAGACAGCCGAATCAACAGTGGCATACGTAACATAGTTGAGTTACTCTTAATACATTCTCACTGTTGATTCGGCTGTTTGCAGGCGCTCGTGGTCCTCTAAATTCGATAAGCGGCCATCATATAAAACAACATAACTTCAATAACATGTAGCATACTAAAGTGATCAAATTATTAAACAGTACTGCCAAATGTTAAATTAAAGCCGCGATTTGCTATTAACCGAATATCTTATAAGGACGCTTAATCCTTGCAATCCCTCAGGTGCAATGGAAGTACATGATAATTGATGAAGGTCACCGTATGAAGAACCACCACTGCAAGCTGACTCAAGTGCTGAACACGCACTACATCGCGCCGCATCGCTTACTACTCACTGGTACACCGCTGCAGAACAAACTGCCCGAACTGTGGGCGCTTCTGAACTTCCTCCTGCCCTCCATCTTCAAGAGTTGTTCTACTTTCGAGCAGTGGTTCAACGCGCCTTTCGCTACCACTGGTGAAAAGGTAACACTTTTTTTATTCTACTACAGATCATGCACTATTATAATTCTAGATAAAATTAAACTCTCAATTATTAGTATTGCACATCATGGTCTTTGTTTTATTACATAACTAGCTTCTGCCCGCGACTTCGTCCGCGTGAAATTTCTTGTTCCCCCGAACCACTCCGTCGCATCGCATCGCCCGCGCTATTACTTCGCTTTTGCTTAGCGTTCTTTCTGACTTTGTTCCTTTTGCTCGGTTCCTAAGGGTCTTAGCGCCTATAACCTTCCTCAAGAATAGGCAGACCAATGCCTATATTTTTACGTAATTATTTCTCAAAAATATTAATTAATCTAAAATCATTTACAAAACTTAAGTTGAATTTGGATACTTTTAGCTCACAACCATTCTACATAATAAAATTCATAAGGTATTTTTCTTACTGCCAACTAGCCTATTGGGCTATCAAATGCAAAAATAATTTTTCAAATCCGACTGGTAGTTCCAGAGATTACCGCGTTCAAACATACAAACAAACTCTTCTGCTTTATTATTAGTATAGACCTAGATATTCTCAGGACATGTATTACATACAAGTCAAAATGGAACATAATTAGAAGCGTTCCGGAAACTGTTTTATAGATCTCGTCTCTTATACGAATATCTATGGCAGCCGTACGTATTGGTGAAGCCCAGAAGTTTCTTTAGAATATTGGTATTGCCAAGAAACCCCTATTTTTTTAAATCGCGCCCCATAACTTTTTTAGGAAATATTTTGCAAATCATCATGAATAGTTGTCAAAGATTGCTTTTGTTACTAGGTGGAACTGAACGAGGAAGAGACGATCCTCATCATCCGTCGTCTGCACAAAGTGCTGCGTCCGTTCCTGCTGCGTCGGCTCAAGAAGGAGGTCGAGAGCCAACTGCCCGATAAAGTGGAGTACATCATCAAGTGTGACATGAGCGGCCTGCAGCGAGTGCTGTACAAGTGAGTATACAGTGATAATATTACATAAACTCCAGCCTTCTTCCCATGGGGGTAGGCAGATATAGAGAACGCCACCTGCTACGATCCTTACATACTCCTTTTACCTCGTTTAGAAAGAAAGAAAGAAAAATGTGTTTATTTGGCATTACAGTAAAATATACATACACCTTAAAACTATAAAACATAAAACAATTGTTGTAATGCCAAAAGGGGCTCAGCTCAGCATATTGTCAGATGACAACACAAGGTCTACCATCTGGCGCTGATTTTCAGCTTTAACCCACGAGTGCCATACGCTAGAATAATCTGAATAATTAACACAAGGAAGTGTGTGTCCGATTTAAAATAAACTTAAAAGAATTAACAGAAATGAAATGATGTGACAAGCATGCGTGTGTGTGTTGTGATTAATTAAAAACCGAACTGTTTACTTTCATACATTTCATAATATTACGAGTGTTAAATTTCTCTTCTACCATATTCTTTAATATCAATGTAAATACTAATTCTCTTACGGATCCAACAAATAATATTAATTTTACAGCAGCAGAAAACTTTAAGGATGATGCGCAGTGGTAGCCCGCGCAATTAATTTTTTTTTTAGTTTTATGCAATTTGCAGGTCCGTGTCAGGTTGTATCTTCAATCAAATCAAATCAAAGCACTATACGGGCAATAAAACATACGTATTTATATAATTTTAACCACAACAATCATCAATACATCTCTCTAAGTTAGATTTCGTGCAGATTCGTTAGATTTCGTTCGTTTGACGAATCTGCATGAAATCTAACTTAGAGAGATGTATTGATGATTTTTATGGTTAAAATTATGTAAATACATAATTTTTATTGCCGCGTATCATACTTTGATCAAGATAAAACCTGACTCGGACCTGCAAATTGCAAAAAACACAAAAAAAAATGAATTTCGCGGGCTACACAGCGCAATCACCTTATTCACTATTTTAAGGCACGCAGAGAAGTGTGTTCTTTAAGTCTACCTTCCCTTGTAATTGATATTGTATTGCCCAATTTGTAAAAAAAATACTGTTTGTAATTCAAACAAATTAATTTTCTACACAGGCACATGCAGTCTAAGGGAGTCCTGCTAACCGATGGATCAGAAAAAGGCAACAAGGGCAAGGGCGGTGCCAAAGCACTCATGAACACTATCGTACAACTACGCAAGCTCTGCAACCATCCCTTCATGTTCCAACACATCGAGGAGAAGTTCTGCGACCACATCGGAACAGGCGGCGGAGTTGTTTCTGGGTAACTCATTCACGAATTTAGCTGTGTATTGATATAGAATTTTGAAGTTGAGGAGGTCATGCCCGTGCTTCTCGACAGTGTCAAAAGCTTGCACACAAAAAAACTGAGGGCATTGTTGACTGAGCGATTAGCTGCTGTGCTACGTGTGAAGGATTCAGTTCCCGCGCGAAACAAATATTGGTCTACAGATAGTTGTTTTGAAATTGTGTTTGAATTCAATGTTATTGTTTTAATTCACAGGCCTGACCTATACCGTGTTTCTGGTAAATTTGAACTCCTGGATCGTATCTTGCCGAAGCTCAAGCAAACTGGCCACAGAGTTTTAGTGTTCTGTCAAATGACCCAGTGCATGACCATTATTGAAGACTACCTTTCCTGGAGGGCTTTCCAGTATTTGAGGTAAGAGACTAAACCTTATGGCATGTACATCTCGGTGGTGACGAGTAGCACTTGATGCGACGAACAAACGTCACGATTATACTCCAATTTTTATAAGGAGTTGCCTAGTTCTCTGACACTTGCAACAGCTCTCATTTTTTTTATTTTACCTCAATTATCATGACAGCAAAAATATTATTTTACCCTACTACATATTAATTTTTTCCATAGATTGGACGGTATGACAAAGGCGGAAGATCGTGGCGAGCTACTCAAGAAGTTCAACAGCGTGGGCTCGGAATTCTTTATCTTCTTGCTGTCGACGCGCGCCGGTGGTCTCGGACTCAATCTGCAGAGCGCTGACACTGTCATCATATTCGATTCCGATTGGAATCCACATCAGGTACCGATCATTATTATTATATCATCCCACTGCTGGGCTTTGGAAAACAAAAAAAACTCTGAAGTTAAGTCAAAGTAAAAAATCTAAAGTTTGTGAAAGAAGAAGTGCTTGTGTTTTATCCTGCTTTCTGTTTAATTTTGTTGAAATCAATACTTACTGATGTTTAATTGATTGTAACAGGATCTGCAAGCGCAAGATCGTGCGCATCGTATCGGACAACGTAACGAGGTGCGAGTGTTGAGGCTGATGACCGTCAACTCCGTGGAGGAGAGAATTCTCGCAGCCGCTAGGTAACATCGCCTGCCCGCGCTATTACTTCGTTTTCGTTTAGCATTATTTCTGACTTTTTAGGGGTCCGTATCAAAATGGTAAAAAGGAACCCTTATGGTGTGAGTCTGTCTGTCTGTCACAGTTGGATTATGACTCACAGACACCTGGATATCTCAAGAACAACTAATGCTATCAACTTGAAATTTAGAACAGTTTTAGATGACGTTTGACCAACTATTTTACAGATAAGAAATAAATAAAAAATTATGTTTTTTTTTTGCAACAGGGACTGAAAGGTGTTTCAGGCCCTGCTGTTGCAAAAAAAAACATAAATTCGAAGTGGGGTTACTAGGATATGTGGGGTATCATATGAAAGAGCGTTGTTTGCTCATTCTCAAACAATGTTTTTCTTTTTTTGAGGCCGCATAGTTTTCGAGTTTTGGTGAAAAATGTTTAAAAAAAACGTTCCCCTCCCCCAATCTTCGAAGTTTGCATAGAAAAAAATCAGAAATCAGTATATGTGATAGAAGTTTATGTAAAGATTACGGGAAAAATAAAACGATATCTCTAAATAGCAAAAGTCAACTTGTCAGAGACGCTCATGATAACCCTAGCGCCAACCCTGACTAATGTAGAGACATCGTTTTTTGCCCCGGGTACCATAATTATGCCGCTTTTATTATATTGCCCATTAAACTATCTTGTATCATCACAGATATAAGCTGAACATGGATGAGAAAGTCATCCAAGCTGGTATGTTCGATCAGAAGTCGACAGGCTCTGAGCGTCAACAGTTTCTTCAGAGTATTTTGCATCAAGATGGCGATGATGAAGAGGTTTGTAAAACCATTTTTATCACAAGAAACATCAAACAGACACTGCAATAACTTCTTAGTGAAATGTTCAATGTTTTATGTTAATGAAACAGAAACATTATAATGATTAAATTTGTAGGAAGAGAACGAGCTACCAGATGACGATCTTATAAACGAGATGATTGCACGGTCAGAGGAAGAACTGGAGATATTCAAACAGATCGACATTGAACGCAAGAAGACCGAGACTCAAACCAGACTCATTGAGGAGTCAGAGCTGCCTGACTGGCTCGTTAAACATGAAGATGAAGTTGTTTGCAATAAGGTAATTCATCCTAATAAGTAGAAGAAAGACTACACATATTCTTTTCTAATGCTTTTTTAGACTGTCCAAAACTTTCAACTATGATGAACTTGTTAGAAGAAAACACTTTTGTGAGATATCACTACATTCTTCATGAAAATTACTTTATGTTTTTGATAGAATTTTGAGATTCAATGTTAAAGGTTTGGATATCACTATAACCTGCAGTCTCAATAGGTGCCCCGCAGGGTTCATAGGTCTACTACTATACTGTGCCGTGCTAAAACATATTCACGTTTAGGGTCAAGGCTGGAGCTACCTAGACGAAGACGAGACACTAGGGCGCGGCTCGCGGCAACGTAAAGAGGTTGACTACACAGACTCGCTCACGGAGAAGGAGTGGCTGAAGGCCATCGACGAGGAATTTGAGGAGGAGGAAGAGGAAGACGACGATGATGAAGTGCTCGACAAGAAACGCAAGAAGGGACGCAAGCGCCGGTAAGATACACGAACTAAGCTATGTGGACCACTTTTATTTTGTTTTGGCCAAAAACAGCTGGAGGCCTAGTTGTGAAGTCTTTGTTTATCCAAAATGTTAATTCAACGTGAGCCCAATTAAATATGCTTGATTGAACGTAATTTTACAGCCGCCAAGAAGAATCTGATGAAGAAGAAACACCAAGTTCGTCTAAGAAAAAGAGTAAAACAGAAATCAATCAACAGAAGAAGCGATGGAAGAATATGATGAAGAAAGTTATTGATTATGCAGATGAGTAAGTACAGTGTATCTGATGAATATCGCCATTGGGCACGAATATCCTTTTAGATTCAATAGTGTTTACAACATACTAAATAATAAAATGTTTCAGGGCTGGGCGTGTGCTATCTGAGCCGTTTATGAAACTCCCTTCACGCCGCGAGTTGCCAGATTATTATGACATTATTAAGAAACCCTTGGATATTAAGAAAATTATTACCAGAATTGAAGAAGGCAAGGTAAATAGAACTGATGAAGAATTTAAGGAAATTCGAATAATCCCATTGGAGTGATGATGGCTGTCTTCTCTATGTCTTCTTCTCTTACGCTCAGCTGTTGGTATGCACGGTTGAGGTCTATTGTAGAGAAGATAGTTTTTCCTGATAGTTGATGAGTAAAATCTTTGATGCGTGGAACGGGATAGCGATCTGGTATGGTGATGGAGTTGAGTCGACGATAATCACCACAAACTCTAATATCACCATTTTTCTTGGGCACGATGTGTAGTGGTGATGCCCATGGACTTTTGCTTGGTCGGCAGAGTCCTTGCTCGATCATATTTTCAAATTCTTTCTTCACTATTTCGAAGCGATGCGGTGGAATTGGTCGGGCGCGGCTGTATATCGGTGGTCCTCGTGTTTCAATGAAATGTTGCACGTTGATGTCGGAGTTCAATTGCATTGATGTAAGTCTTGTTATGCCGGGATATTGAGCTAAGATGTCGTGGTATGATTGCGACATGTCGATACTGCGTACGGTAGGCACGTTCGATACTCGTACGGGGGCGTTGACCTTTAAACTCGTTCGGACGTGTGATGGAAGGTGGTTGGTCCACATGAGACGTAGAGTGGAGTCGGGAACTTTGTCTCTGGCGAGGTTTCGCATGCGGCGGAGTAGTTGGGTCGGCTTTTGGTCTCCGAGTTCCATCTCTGACAGTAGTTTTTGAAACTGGCGGCTGTCAGATTCCTCGTAAGCAGATATTAGCCTTTCTTTGATGGTTTTGTACTGGTCCGTCTCTGGTGGGTTGTACAGTAGGTCCATGATCTGCTCGATGTCTTGACGCTCCAGCTGTGCTATGACCATCTGGGCGAGCTGTGCTTGTCCTTTCTTCAGGTCGTTGGTTGCGGCCTCGAAGCTAATAAACCAGAGTCGTGGTCGGTCGCGCCAGAACGGTGGGATGCGCATGGTGAGAGAGATACCAGCAGCTTCAGCCTTCGTGACGGTGTGTGATGTAGATGAGCTTGACTGATCTTCGGATGAGGAATTCGGCATCTTGAAGTAGTTGAGAGTCGATGGTTCTTCAGCGGTTGAGTATTTTCTTCAGGTGTGTCTGGTTCGGGGTCACCACTTTGGAGATAATTGGCGGTTAAATAAAACGCTTGTCTCCAAGTTGAAGATTGATTCAGAATGATTCTTTATTTCCAAAATGTTCCCGCTTATATCCTATTTTACAATTATGAGCTAACCAATAAAACTACAGAATTAATATTTACAAAATATTAGCCAATCAGGGCGCAGCACACTGTTGTCCGTAGGCGCCGCGAGGTGGCGCTATTGTCGCTTGTGACGCGCGCGCGCTCAAGTTTATAAATATAGGTGACGCGTGCCACGCGTCATTCGGCGAGGCGACCGGGTCCAGTGCAGATGTGTTGTTTCTGCTCGCGAGCGGCGAGAGCGGGCGACAGAAGATCGTAGTGTTAATCGGTGCTGCTGGTCGGCTAATCTTGGTGAATGGGATCCGGAGTGTGGTTTCGCAGGTTCCTGTTTCTTTAGTGGACGGACGTCAAAAACGTGTAAATAGTTCTTTTCAGAACTGGTGTTTCTTTAGCGGGTGTCAAAAACGTGATGTGATAAATAGTTCTTCTCAGAGCTGCAATCTCCAGTGAACGATAATTGTTCACTGGGTATTTCTTTAACGGAAGTCAAGGCGTGATGTGATGTTGAAGTGTGGTGGCTACACTATGTTTCTTTATTGAATAAAGTGAATATACCAAACCAAATACCAACCAACAAACCAAAACCCAAAACAAATACCGATTAAATCAAATTACAACAATAATATTGTCTCAATTTGTCTACAACAATTTGCGCGCGCTAGTGCGATATCTACCTCTTTATTTATGTAATATCATTTTATTCAACAGTATATCGACTTAGCGGACCTCGAACGTGATTTCTTCACGTTATGCGCCAACGCTCAGACGTACAACGAAGAGCAGTCGCTGATATACGAGGACTCGGTGCGCCTGCGTAACGTGTTCATTGAAGTGCGACGTCGCTACGAGAGCGGACAGAACTCTGACGATTCCGACGATAATGATAAAGGTACTTGTGAGATATTATTCTTAGTAATTCCTTTTGACATAAGTGGCAAAATACGGTAGGCCACACTACAGTGATAACAAAACCAGTCTATGCTGGCTTCTTAGGGATTAACTACACTTATTCAGCTTTTACCTTAGAAAACAAACAGTTTTGTATGAACGACGCGGAACGCTGAACGCATCCAAACAGCTTTTCGAGCTGAAGGTATGCCTACGCATCTCCATTCAAAACAGTTTTTTTCTGTGGACAAAAGCTGAATTGATTTAAATAAGTGTAGTTAGCCCCTTAATCTCTGGCCAGCTCAAGGTCAAAGTACCTACGTCACTAGGTCGTCGTAGTAGCTCACTGATGAGTGACGTGCGGCTTACTGTAGCTGCAATTGTAAATAATCATCCTTCTATACATGTAACCCAAATAGGCTGTTGTACAGACACATCAGGTTATACCAAACCTTAAAATGTTGTTAGTTAAGTTCAAAATCGAATGAGAAAATTTTACAGTTTGTGGTAACTTGACCTGCTGCTGTGTGTACAAGATCAGCACAAACAATGTTTTTAAAGTAAAATTCTGTCAACAGATGACGATGATTCGGATGGCGAATCTAACCGTTCTGTCAAAATGAAGATCAAGTTGAAGGGCAAGGGCAAGAGCACACCAACCAGGAAGCGCAAACAGAGAAAGTATATCTCTGACGACGAAGATTATGAAGAGGATTAAACTTAGAGTATCACCCTTCTATTACTAAGAAATATTTGATCTTATAAAAATAAGCCACTTTAACTCAACTCCGTAGACCAGTATCAATAAAATAAACTAGCCTGCAGACAAAATTCGATTTTAAATCTTAATTTTGACAATTAATAAATAAATATATTAAAATTTCAATTATTAGAACCAATTGTGTATTTATTATATAACAGAAGGAAATTAGGGTATTCCAAGTAGTTGCATTAATTTGGTAACTTCTTACTATTGATTAAGTATAGGTATTGATAGGAATAAAATACTTATAGTTAAGCATTAAGGATGATGCGCCAGGGTAGCCCGCGAAATTCAAAATTTCTTACGTTTTTTGCAATTTGTAGGTCAGTGTGAGCTTGTATGTTGATTAAAATATGATTCGCGGCCGTAGCTAATATGGCTTTACAGAATTATAATCATTAGAATCAGCAATACAACTCCATAAGTTTTTATAATAAGCATTTACCTCAAATCTAGCGATTTCATGAAATCATGAGGTTTGAGGTAAATGCTAACTTATGGAGTTGTATTGTTGATTGTAATGGTTATGAGTCTGTAAAGCCATACTACCTACGGCCGCGAATCATATTTTAATCAACATACAAGCTCACACTGACCTACAAATTGCAAAAAACGTAAGAAATTTTGAATTTCGTGGGCTACCCTGGCGCTTTCGCCTTAAACTGACTTTTATAAAATATTTAAATTCAAATGAACTTCACAGGCAGGCCAGGACGTAACATTTGTATGCATAGCAGCAACTTGGTCGATTTATGGCAAGAAGCCCATCAGGCAAAAATACAGTGAACCTAATTGAATCTTATTACTTGCCTGAATTCCTGGTTGCATTAATTTTTATATATTTTATGGCAATGAACATTAAATCTATAATTTTACTTAAAGTAAGACCTAAATTATTTGATATTTGACTCTGATTAACACTAATATTTTTACCACTAGACGTCAAAACATTTAGGTATTTAGGGTTAGTATAAAATAGGGTTTTATGTATGTGCTTTGGCATCAATAAATAAATTTCTATGTTTAATTGGTGTTTTATTTGACTTGTATCTTATTTTGACGAATTGGGTACATTTCCAGTCTTTTCTACAAGCTTCACTAAAGTTCCCTTCCAGTCTGCCCATTTGTAGTCCACTCCATGAATGGTTTTCATGTGTTTGTTTAAACTTGGACTGTAACTGAACTTTTGCACACAAGTTGGACAAGAGTATGGTTTGTCGCCGGTGTGCACCCGCAAATGTCGCCGAAGGCTGCTTTGTGTATAGAAGCCTACATGGCACAAGTCGCATTTGAAAGTTCTGTTGCCAGTATGTCTGAAAGAATAAGTGCAAAATATTATTAGTTGTTTTTTTTTAATGCTATTTATTTTTATATTTTACTATGTCCTACTGTATAATCATATTTTGGACTGCTTGCACTAAATAATGAAAGCATTTTATCTACGCTTACCTTTTTAAATGGATAATCAGATTTTTCTTTGTATGTGTTTTGTATCCACACAAATGACATTGTAATTTCTTTTCCAAACTATGTTTTTTTCTGTGATTATTTAGTTCTGCAGATGTGACAAATGTGTCTCCACAATCTTCACAGTTGTAATTACATATTTTGTAATGTCTATGCATATGAGCCTTGAGTGATTCCTTTGATTTTAATGATTTAAAGCAAATATTGCATGAGAAGCTAGCACTCTCATGGACACGCATATGCTTCTTCATTGTAAAAGCGTGTTTGAACTGCTTTCCGCATACACTACAAGTGAAATATGTGGTTGCACTGTGTGTTTTATAGTGAGCTGCAAGGCTTGATGACTGTGTAAAACTTTTACCACATTCACAGCTGTATGGTCTCTCTCCATTGTGGGTTCTCATGTGACTCACTAAGGTCTGGCTGTGCGGTGTAGAGTAAGAGCATGATGTGCAATGGTATCTTCTGGCTGCACCAAATCCTGACACTTTACCTATATGTTTTCTTTTTTCATGCATAGATTCATAATGTTTCAAAAGTGTTATCTTTGTCTTTAAAACTTTGTTACAAATATTGCATTTAAAACTATTCTTTGCATTTATTACTTTACTTTCATTACTTTCTTTTTCAGTGGCTTTGATATAGAGATCATTAAATTCTGAAAAGTCACTTGGAACTGGGCCTGTGTCAGCGTTTTCATTATATGTTAGCACATTATTAGTTCTAACATTTTCAATCTTAAAAGTGGTCTCTTGTAAATGTTCTTCGTAATATAGTTTTATTCGTTCATTGAGTGAAATGCATTTGAGTCTAAAGCTGTTAGCACTGTTTAATTCTTGTAAGCATTCACCACACATTAGAAAGGGCATGAATTTATCGTGCGATAAAGTAACTTGAAAACAAAGATATATTCTGTTTAGAACCTCTTGAGAATCATCATTCTTAGAGAAAAGACTAATACTTTCTTTAGAATTCTGCAAACAAATTCTACACAACCCTTGCATGTTTAAATCTATATCAAAGGGTACATTGGAGTATGCCATAATTTTAAATTAATTACTCCGGGTACGCTCCATACTTTGTTGTTCCGTTGATAACGATGTTGATTTTACTCCCAACCCCAAACATAACTGGTTTGTTCTCAATTTTGTTCTAATCACTATTATTTACACA
Organism: Cosmia trapezina; assembly: GCA_905163495.3. Taxonomy (NCBI): domain Eukaryota; kingdom Metazoa; phylum Arthropoda; class Insecta; order Lepidoptera; family Noctuidae; genus Cosmia; species Cosmia trapezina. Next base: position 22,967,721 of record LR991022.1, read on the forward strand.
ACCAACAAACAAAACGAGATGAAGGGGAAGTTCAAAGCCGAATTTAATTGATAATAATCATAATTAAATTCATTAGCTCTGATTTTTAAATATATCATAAAAAAAAAGCGGAACAGACCAAAACGACAGCTGTTACGATCGACGGCGCGGCCATAGACTATCTCACAGATTAAGTAATATCGGCGCGGCGACCTTTTTATTCTTGAAATTGTTTTGTTTACGGTTTTTTTTCCTCTTTGGCAACATTTATTTGACTGGTGATCTCAGAACAATAACAAAGCATAGAAGTAGTGTTAAAATAGCAACTGAACTCAATATATTTGTTTCATTTTGACTTATGGAGCCGCTATGATGTTAAAGAAGGACACGTATACAGAAGACGTTTCGAAATTTTGTAGGTTGTCATTCATTTTATTCTGACTAGTGATGTACCCACTAAATTTCAACGTCGATAGAATCAATGACATTCTTTCTTACACTGCCAAGAATAATAACCGTAGGTACACACGGCTACACATCAAGCTATACATTTCCAGTTTACACTGACCGCTCATTGTAAGGAAATCCTATACAATGGGAGATCAGCTTATACTGGAAAAGTATAGCTTGATCTGTAGCCGTGCGTACCAAAAATTTTGAAGTAACTAAGCATACTTATGATACTATGGAGATGTATGCTGGATGCCACAATACCAATACTTAATATATTCGTTCAAAATGAAACAATACTTTAAGTATGAACTAAATAGTTCGTCATCATCATCACCAAAGTCTTCCTTGGTTCCCGACAGCTCTTCATGTATTAAATCTGACCCAGCTAAACCCGAATGTATTTAGTTGCCATAATAACTGATGAGTTTATTGAAAAGAAGTGGGAGACATTCGGTTTTGCAAATGTTTTTAGCAACTTACTTTCTCATATTTATTTGAATTTTAGATTACATCATAGTCTACTCAACAAAGTCTAGGGAAAAAGGGTATTCAAAGTACCTAATAATTTTTATTTTAATACTTTTTATGTAACATATATTATTGTAAATCAGTAGAAGCGTAATTTAATAGAGATTTGAATTATTTGATTAAATAAAATGGTTGTTAGTGAAAAAATAAAATTTATTATGAAAATTTAAAATGGTACCAAAGCGACAATAACTTTTCGTACATAAAAAAATAAATAACGACCAGATAATATTTTAAATAAAAAAATAAAATGCCTAGCCACTTTAATAATCTGTTAGTCGAATTCCAGCCCACACCATAATCATTCCGCCCTGGTACGGATGAACTTCCTGAGGATTCTGGAGTCGGCTCTGGCGACCAGGAACTCACCAAAAGCGCAGTCTTCTTGAATCGGGATGGAATCCAATTATTTCTGAATTTGTTATTGTCATCTGTGTCAAGGATTCCTAAAACAAACAGTTCTCAATAAAATCTATGTAAGATTTTTTATCAACGTTTTTATTTAGGTAAATAGTTTTATTTGTATGTCTTACCTGACTGATGTGAGATGATTTCACGAGATGTCAAGATCAGTGGCGATTCATTAATTTGTACCGATGTAGTACATCGGTACAAATTAATGAATCTGAAATGGTCCTGTTTCAACTTCCATTGCTACGGGATCCTACAATTACGTATTTTGTATTAAAAATAAATAAATAAATTTGCACTCGATTATATTTCCGACTGGGATAATTAGAAGAATGATATCGCATCAATGATATTTTTAATATAATATCATTGTATCGCATATATCAAGTGAACATATTTCTGAATGTTATACCTGTCTTCATGTTAGATTACTGTTGATGGTGAGCGGTTTTTTTAATTTGCAGTATTGCGCTATGTCCTTCTTCGCAGACTTCCATAAGTATTTCCTGTAATGTAATAAATCAAGTTTTAATTTGAACGGGATACTATTTATTGCCAATAAAATACCTTAATTATATCATAATATATCAAGACCATTTCATCTGTTCTATCCATAACAAATAATGTAGGAACAGCATGTACTCTAAATGACGAGAACATGCTACATCCATTTCATAGGTTCATTACCAAATGAATACAAAGTAAAATGTTTGGAGCATATTATGTGGCTGTGCTGTTTGGAGTCCAATTTCGTCTACCAATACAATTTATCCATTTTTTTTTCACATCGTCTAGGAAATCTGTAAAAGAAAAGTATCGACAACATTATTTACGTCACTATGGCTGATCAAGATAACCCCAAAACAATTTCCGAATATTCGCTAATAACTTCTATTGGAATAAATATTACGACTGGTTTCAGCTATATAGTGACACAGCAATATTTGTTATGTATTTATATTCGTTTATCAGATCTTAGGCAACAAGAAATTGAGCAAAAACTTACCGATGGAAGGTCAATATTTGTTGTTCATTTTATTTTCGCTATGAATGGGTGTTGCAGCCCCCAACCACACAAGAAATTGCTCCACAGCGTCCACACATTCACTATTTGTAGTTAAACAAAGAATTCATGCAATCTAACAGTAGAAATATTATTAAAACATCGCAAAACCATGGAATATTACGACACACACGTAAACAATGAACACGCGAATAAGTCAGCTAGTTCAATGAACGAACTGTCAGACATTGAAACAAAGTACTATCAAATTTGGCCGCGTCATACTATAACTTTTTTAACCAAATGACAATTGATCTTGTGACCATGCCAAGAAAGTAAAACAAAGAGTAAAACATTTATCTCTTTCCCACATCCTTTATCGTACCTTTATCGTACCTAATAATAGAACGGGAATAAAGGTAGTTACAGAATTCTGTTTTTAGCCTTCCTTCTATGCTTTGTTATTGTTCTGAGCTGGTGATAATGCAGTGTCACAGACAGTCAATCAATCTGCCTAGCCTTTTCCCAACTATGTTGGGGTCGGCTTCCAGTCTAACCGGATGCAGCTGAATACCAGTATTTTACATGGAGCGACTGCCTATCTGACCTCCAACACCGTAGTCCACAACCCAGTTACTGGGTAATACGAAACCCCTTGGTAAGACTGGTTGTCAGACTTTCGGGATTCTGACGACCCGTAACGACTGTCAAAGATCCACGAATAACAGCCGGGACCAATGGGGAGCCACACGCAAAGCTGTTTCTAGATGGCGCTCTGAACGACTGTACATACATTGTTTTACAAACAAATCCATACAATTTGACAATCATTCGTTATGTCAAATCAATGAAAAAAGGACAGTCGATCATGTGCCACCTAGCGTGATAAAAACTTAGTTTTCCTCCCCATTACGGCTTGACGTGCTTTCCGAGGTACGGAGGAATCTCGGTATGTAAAGATGGTCACCCATCCACACTGACCAACCCCGGCAAGCGTAGCTTAACCTGACGGATCGACCCGTGCGGCTGTTATTACTTAGCCACGAGCTCCTCCAGTGTCACAGACGGTAAAGACATAAATTATAATGGTGTTAAGTAGGTATAATGCTAGAAACACGCAACTTATTCAAAAATCAAGTCATTTATTCAAATTAGGCTGAGAATCAGCACTTTTGAACGTCGAAATTACAGTAAGACAGTCCCCACAAAACGCCCGCCCTTCACCACTTCCTAGTGCTTTAGCTGGGAAGAAGAAGTAGCGGAACAAACTCCCCAGCAGCACAGCTGTCTGTTCAGTTAGAAGAACTAGATTCTATACAATAGTACCTATGCAAAATAATTTACGCAAAACAATACATTAAATTATATTTTTGACAAATAAAATAAACAATTTTAAAATAATAAAAACGTCTTTTAATCAAAAACTTTCGAGGTACAAAATATATCTTATTTTAAGGTCACTTCTTTAAAACATATATTTTATTAGATTCAGACACAACACAATACAGTTTTTCGTGGAAACAATCCCAATATAATTTTATCATTACAGTAAACTTTATAACATCGCGAGATTCGCGGAGAATCGTTGTGTCGTTCGCCATTCTACTACCCCTCTTCGCCGCCCGCGCCCCTCTCCCTGCGCTCCCGGCATGAGGTGCGCGGGCGACGGGAGGGGGCACGCACGGTATGGCACTGCGGCTGCGTAACAACACCGCACTTACTACAGCCATAGACCCCGCGTTACATCCTCCCCCTCTAGTCCAACTAGGCGCCCTCGCCGTTGGGCTAGTCTAAATACCGGCGCGGCCTGCCACGTCGGCGTTTCTCCCTAATGGGTGGCTCTATTTGACCGGCGAAGGGCGTGAGATGCGAAACGTGATACCTGCCCACGTCCCTACCGGTCTGCACGTTCTGCAGAATGTAAGTTGTTGGGCTGACAATTGTCCCTATCTTGTATGGGCCGTCGCGACGTGGTATGAACTTCGCGGTCTGTCCGCGGGATGCGTCATTAGGTCCCTGTGTTTTTAACAAGACAAGATCACCTACCTTGAACCCTGGTGACGGCCCTCTCTTTTTGTCAGCATTCTCCTTCTGGCTGGCCTGCACCTTTTCGTGAGTATCCCTGGCCTCGTCTAGGGTTGCAGCCATCTTCTTCAAGTAAGGCGTAATGCTAGGTACGAAGTTGTCGTGGTCTACAATAGCCCTCATGTCTATCGCAGAATCGGAAGGAGCTCGTAACTCTCTCCCGAAGGTTAGGTAAGCCGGCGAATACCCTGTACTACTGGTAATCGCGGAGTTCATAGCAAACCTGATTGCCGCGAGATGCATGTCCCACGTGGCATGGTCGTGGCCTACGAGCATAGCCAATTGAGGTTTGAGGTCTCGATTTTTCCTCTCTATGGGGTTAGCCTCGGGATGATAAAAGGGCGTGAGTGACTGGCTGATCCCCAGCACATGGCACACCTGCTGCATTACCTCACTCACGAACTGCACGCCGTTGTCGCTGATAAGGCGGCGTGGCACTCCATACCTGAGGAACACCTCGTTCGCGAGAGTCTGAGCACATTCGACGCTGGTGGCACTCTCTAATGGAAATAATTCCACCCAGCGCGAGCAGACGTCCTCTACAATCAGTACCCACCTGTTCTTCCTAGGCGTCTCTACAAGTGGACCAAACAAGTCCACGGAGATTACCTCAAATCGTCGGGACACGGCAGGGGTTTGCAGCAGTCCTGCTGGTTTGCGGTTGCTGGCTTTATACCTTTGGCATGGCACGCATTCCTTTATATAATTTGCGACGAACGTGCGCATACCAGGCCAATAATACCTTGCTCGAACGCGGCCTAACGTGCGTTCCACGCCGAAATGGCCAGCTGTCGGCGCATCGTGAAAGTCAGCCATGACCTTCCTACGTTCGTGCTCGGGCACGACCAGGCAGCAGTCTTCTCCATCGTCTGCCTCTAGACTGTACCTGTATAATATACCGTCGGAAATGGTATACCCGCGGTCGGACCATGGTCTCCCCCTAGAGGGTTGGTCAGACTCCATATCTTCAATAATTTTCCCAACCTCTGGGTCCAATAACTGATTGCTGCGGATATCCCCACTGCTCCTCTTCGGTATGTCAACGACCGTTAAGCGCAGGTCACACCCATTCTGGTCCTCTGAACAAAAAGGTCGCGACAGCGTATCCGCAACCGCGTTCGAGCGACCGGGAATGTACTCAATGCTGAGATCGAACTCTTGCAGTGTGAGGGCCCATCTGGCCAATCGGCCGCTAGGTGATCTCTGACTCATCAGCCACCGCAGGGGCTGGTGGTCTGTCCTAACCGTAACCTTCGCGGTTTCTACATAACCACGGAACTTACCGAGTGCCCACACGACGGCGAGAGCCTCCCGCTCGGTCGTGGAGTAGTTCCTCTCAGCACTAGTGAGGAGCCGACTTGCGTACTCAATCGGCCTCTCTTCATGTCCCTCCCCTTGCATTAGAACGGCTCCAAGGCAATAGGCGCTGCTGTCAGTGCAAAGGGCGAAGGGTTTCGATTCGTCCGCCTGACGGAGGATGGGAGCGGACACGAGCAGAAGCTTGATGCGTTCAAACGCCTCCTGTTGCTCGACGTCCCATCGCCAAACACTCGACTTCTTCAGTAGGTTAGTAAGGGGCCTCGCGACTTCTGCATAATTAGTAATGAAGCGTCGGTACCAACTCGACGTCTGTAAAAAGCACTTTAAGTGTTTCACGTTCTGAGGGGTGCCCATATTGTCGATGGCTGCTGTCTTGTCTGGATCCACCTGAATTCCGCCTGGTACTATAACGTGATCTAAAAACTTGACAGATTCTTTCGCGAAGAAACTCTTGTCCCTATTGACCCTTAACTTAAACATGGCTAGTCGTTCGAAGACTGCCTCCAGGTCAGCCAGGTGCTTCTCGAAGGGCCCTGGTGACAGTAATATCAGATCGTCAAGGTACGCCAGGAGTTCCACTTCTTTCAGGTTAGACCGGAACCGGTCCATCATCCTCTGAAAAGTAGCTCCCGAGTTCCGTAGGCCCATCGGCATCCGCCTAAATCTAAAGGTACCAAGTGGCGTTGTGAAAGCGGTTTTGTCTTGGTCCTCTGGGCAGACACTCACCTGGTAGTAGCCTGATCGAAGGTCTAGAGTGGTCATGTACTCACTGGTCTTGGCCGCGTGCAGTATGTCTTCGATGCGTGGGAGGGGGTATCGGTCAGGTTCGGTCACTGCATTAAGCTTTCGGTAATCAATACAGAGCCTTAAACTTCCGTCCTTCTTACCTACAAGCACGACATTGGAGGCCCAAGGCGATTCACACTCTTCGATGACGTCATCACGCAGCAGTTTATCAAGCTCCTTCTGCAAGGCCTCTTTCTTATTCTGTGACATCCTGTACGGTGGACAAGCAATAGGTTCTTGGTGTGCACTCACCTTTATACGATGCGTTGCGAACTCTGTCGCCGGGCCGTCGCGCGCGAACTGCGGCGCGCGATGTTCAATGAACGCGCTAAGTGTGCGCCGCTGCTCGGGGTTTAACATCGAACCTTCGTCAGAGCGCAACGACAACTCGGTAGATGCGGCGCTCAACAGGCCCGCGTCAGTAGGGTCAAGTGTGTAAGTGTAAACAAAATCATAACAATGACCCGGACTATCCGAGAACGACCACGTGCGTCGGGCGACGTCTATTACCATGCCGGCCCGCGCCAAGAAATCTATACCTAACAGCGTCCTAACATTATCACCAGGTAATATTAAAAACTGACACATTACCCTGCGACCTTTAATTATGATATCTACATCGGCTGACAACAGGTCTCTCCACCCTTGTGTACCGTCAGCCAGGCGTACAAACCGTTTAGTTTCGCTAAGTGTACTTCCTGAATCTACTAACAATTGGTGCAATAGCGGGCTCGCAATGCTATGTGTAGCGCCGGTATCTACGATAGCCACGCCGTTACGGCCCATAACACTAATATTTATCATTGGGTATTGTTCGCGCGCACTCATATTCGTTATTTGAACGCACGAATCAGTATCACTCGCGCCAATGTTATTATTACAACTATCATCACGACAACAAAAATCTACATCAACAGTGTTGAAAGATGTTTTCTCGTCCGGTTTTAACAATGTTTTCACGCAAACATCACATTTCGATCTCACGACGCCTTGTTTACCACAACCATAACAACGTAACTCCTTAGGTGTAGTGTCGCTATTATTCTTATTAGTGGTCGCCTTATCACGATTACGGCACTCATCACTAACATGCCCAAATAATTTGCAATAACTACAACGGGGTCTATTTCTGCTGTTGCCACGCAGCGCCGCCGTCTCACTCGTGGTATTAGAACTCGACTTCGAAGTCGATTGTGTGAGTTTACGGTCGGTAGTAGCCTCCGCTAATGTTTTTGTTTGCGTTGGCGTATTATTATTATTAGTAGTAACGGAATTTGGTACCTTTAGTGCCCTGTATGAATCCTCCGCGATCCTCACCTTATACATTAACTCATCTAAACTACGTACACAATCACGCGGCACTCGTTTCATCACGCGTCGGTGCAGTAATCCGTAGCAAGAGTCTACCTGCACTACCTCGTCGAGTTTGTATGGTAATTTGGCAATAAATGCCCGCACTTTACACAAGAACACTTCCGCGCGTTCTTCTTCTTGTTGCTCCGTAGCGAAGATCTGTCGCAAGACTTGATACGCGGGCTGCGCGACGCCGTAGGTCGCGCGCAGGCGCGCGACCGCGTCCGACCACGTCGCCGCCGACGCCTTGACACCACGCCACCATACTGCGGCTTCACCTTCCAACAGCATCGGCAATCCTCGGAGGGCGTGCTCGTCGCTTACGGCGGCACATTCCTTGAAGACCTCTACGGCGTCCAGGAATGCTTCCAGGACCTCAGCGTCCCGGGAGGTCCCGTCGAATCTCGCCGTGCATCTTGTGAAATTGGCGCTACTTGCGTTCGTGGTAGGCGCGCTGCCGACTGGGGTGGAGGCCCTAAATTCGCTATTGGTTGACAACAGCGAGTTGATGAGGCTTCTATTGGCTTCCACTTGCGCACGCGTTATGGTCTCAATCAGCGTGGATAGGAAGTCTGGGGAGACTTGGGGAGCTGGTTGCTGTGTCGATTTCGAGCCGGCGGCGCTCGCGGTTGCGTCCGCGTGGCCACGCTCGATGACACTGTTGTTGTCGTCGTCTTCTCCGGTGAGCGTGACGTTGTCCTCAACCTCTCCTTGCTGTTGACGGAGCGCTTCGCCTCTCCTCGTTGTCGGCATCTTCACACTCGTGATGACAACGGTAAGGTCGAATGTCCGTGCTTATACCTAACAAGGTGAGTAGGTATTCCGTTGGTCACGTGTAGGCACCGGGTAACCGTTCGTAACGGTTCGAGCCACTAGTTTGGGCGCCAGTTTAAGGTCACTTCTTTAAAACATATATTTTATTAGATTCAGACACAACACAATACAGTTTTTCGTGGAAACAATCCCAATATAATTTTATCATTACAGTAAACTTTATAACATCGCGAGATTCGCGGAGAATCGTTGTGTCGTTCGCCATTCTACTACCCCTCTTCGCCGCCCGCGCCCCTCTCCCTGCGCTCCCGGCATGAGGTGCGCGGGCGACGGGAGGGGGCACGCACGGTATGGCACTGCGGCTGCGTAACAACACCGCACTTACTACAGCCATAGACCCCGCGTTACATTATTTATTTTCTTTAGGTACAAAATAATGTCTTTATGACAAGCTATCACCTTTTGATGAATCTCGTTGGGGCCTGTCAGATAGACGCACACGATTTTAATATCTCACGCACGTCCAACGTTCCAACCGTAACCAAACGTTTAGGGCGAGCGCGCATTGCGGTGCGTTTCCGGTAGTTCTGCCGCACTGGGCGGGGCCTACGGTAACAAAACGCATGACCGCAGTGCGCGCACTTCAAAGATATTCCATACTTCACAGATTTTGCGGTAGAAAAACGCACCGCAATGCGCGCTCGCCCTTAAGGGCGAGCGCGCACTACGGTGCGTTTCCGGTTGTTCTGCCGCACTGGGCGGGGCCTACAGTAACAAAACGCATGACCGCAGTGCGCGCACTTCAAAGACATTCCATACTTCACAGATTATGCGGTAGAAAAACGCACCGCAATGCGCGCTCGCCCTAACGTTCTATGTAGATACACCACTTTTGAACGACCGATTTCAACAAATAATGCCTTAATTAGTACATTATTGTTCAAAGTTTGTGAATAGCTATGCAGAAAAAAAGATAATAATTTTTTAAAGCCATCATCTCGTTGAATCAAGAAAAGCACTTATCGAAAAAAAATATAACTCGAAAACTACAAAAAATCGTGTGGCTGGCACTGGCTTGGCCACCATCAGGGATTTTACTTTTGATAACACAAAGATTTAGTCGTTAATTAGTCGAAATTTGTCGCCAAATATCAGAATTTGTCGGTCACTGGTTCAAAAGTTATAAGGGGTCATTGGTGGCCAAGCTGGGGAGACTCTCCCCAGCTTGGCCACCTTTATATCTCAAAAACTAGGGCACCTAGCGAAGATCTGTTTTCTCCCAGATTTAGTCGCTAATTAGTCGCCAAGTCACAGATTTAGTCGGGTCTTAGTTTAGAAGATATAATGAGTTCAATTTTTAAGTATAGACCAAGAGCTAGATTGAAGAGTTTACGATAAAATCTTTGATCTAGCTCTTGGACTATACTTAAAAATTGAACTCATTATATCTTCTAAACTAAGACCCGACTAAATCTGTGACTTGGCGACTAATTTCGACTAATTAGCGACTAAATCTGGGAGAAAACAGATCTTCGCTAGGTGCCCTAGTTTTTGAGATATAAAGGTGGCCAAGCTGGGGAGTCTCCCCAGCTTGGCCACCAATGACCCCTTATAACTTTTGAACCAGTGACCGACAAATTCTGATATTTGGCGACAAATTTCGACTAATTAACGACTAAATCTTTGTTATCAAAAGTAAAATCCCTGATGGTGGCCAAGCCAGTGTCAGCCACACCAAAAAATCGTACAACATACATGGGGGTTAAATCGTTAGTTATGGTACTATGCTATCAGCTCGCACTGGCTTGACACCTTAAAAGAAACATCCTGTATACGTGTTCTGTGAGCAACAGTTGGCCTGCCCTGAAGTCTCTGGTTCTATCAGGCGGCTTACCGTCCAAGGCCTGGGCAGCCTGTAACCGGCAGTCTCACACCTCAATATCGCCTGCCGGCAGTGGCCTGAATAGCAGTTCAGTGCACAGACCAATTAGCAATTACCTAGCTATGTTCGGTGTCAGTTCACGAAGTGATAATGTTACGTAAAAAACGATGTGCTAATTTCGATAATGGCCATGCGATCACGGACTGTCCGGCCCAGCATGTTCGATGCATGGGTGACAATCTTTACATATCGAGACCCTCAAACCCATGGATAATACACTATATAAAGTAATACTCAGACCCCTCCGTGCCTCGGAAGGTCCCGGCTGTCATTCGTGGATCTTGGGAGTCATTACGGGTCGTCAGAAGCCCTAACTCTGACAACCAGTCTTACCAAGGGGTATTGTATTACCCAGTAACTGGGTTGTGGAGGTCAGAAGGCAGTCCCTCCATGCAAAATACTGGAAGCCAACCCCAACATAGTAGGAAAGGCTAGGCAGATTGATTTCTTTCATGTAGGTATTGTCTCTAGAAAGTCATCATTCTAAATATTTATGCTCATTTCCAAATATAAGAACTGGGGTTGATGAGCAGGACTCGAAAGGTTAGAAATGAAAGTACGATATTTATAGGGCACAGGTATATATTGTTATAAGGCCTATGCCTCTTGTTGAGCCTGAAGCCTCTTGATGTAGGATGCCTTCTTCTGCTTGATCCTGTTCTTTCTCTCGGCCAGGGTCAGCTTGCGCTTGTTCCAGCGCTTCTGCTTGCTGCCAGCTTCCTTCTTCTTGGCTTCCTTCTTGGTGTGGGACGGGTCTGCGCGGATCAATTCATGTGCTTTCTTGTAACTGGCTTCAATCTGAAAAGATCAAAGCAGAAGTCAATATTTATTCAACTAACTTAGTTTCATCCTGTTGTGGTTTTTTCTATCATCATTAAAAAATCTGTAGCATTATTTTAGTACTTAGAATCATGGAAGATTTTGAGTGTGGAAAAACATTGCATTAATTTTGTCCAATTTCGACACTGCTAAGTATGTTTACAAAAACAGTAATTTGGTTGGACGTCAAAAATTTCAAGTAGTGTTTATAGTGGGATATACTTACAGAATCAGCATTTACTCCAAGTTTGATGTATTTGCCGAACTGTCGCTTGAAGGAGTCTTCATCGTCTGCTTCAAGACTGCGCATGTATTCAGCCACGTGTAGACCAAAGATGTGTGCTCTGTAAAATATTATTTATTATGTAATTTCTAAGGCATTTAACATGTGTATGCTCAAGCAAGATACATTTTTAACACATTCTGAAGAATGTTTTCATTGTAACTCACAGAATATTGACACTATCCTCTAGTCTTGACTAAATGTTTTTAAAACCGGTTTCAAAAAGTTTGAATTAAACTTTTTATCACAACCAATTATCTTAACATTTTACTGTTGCTCCAATAACGCTGTCCAAACAATAGATAAACCATAATTCAGAGGATGAAAGGAGCTAGCATATAATGTCATGAAAATTTGATATGCTGTTAATACAAATAAACAGGGGGGCTCACCTGTGTACTTCAGCATTGAATTTCTTTGCTTCTGCATCATATCCTGGGAACCTCTTGATGGAGTGAGGAACATTTAGGCCACCATCAACTGCACCTTTCATGGCTCCGAACACACGAGCACCAGTGGTGGTGCGTGCTAGACCCACATCAAGGTAACACCTATGATAAATAAAGTACATTACTAAGTAAAAATGCATGTATAACAATAAATCTTGTCAGAGATAAAATAAAATCAGAGAATTACGAAACAACATACTTTTTTAGCATTGTACGTGCTTTCAGACCGCCCGTAATGACTTCATCATCAAAAACAATATACATATTGTTTGCTAGCACATTCCAACAGGAAAGCTATGCCTCTTGTTTTGCCAAATTAAAATACACATTGATTAACGCTTTCGTGCACGCTTGACGTCTGTAGACGTCATAACAATAATACTTTTATTGTGTCTCGTTTACTATCCGCAGTCTGATAAATAAAATATTATAATGCCATGTACTAAATTTATTACCTGAAAGCACCTGGGCCATTGTCTACTGGTTCTACATTGTATTCATCACCAGTGACCTCAGTAGCGCCACTGTATAGGGAGTCAAGGCCGAGCCTCTGGAGCAGTCTTCTTGCTAGCAGCAACCCAGTACTGTAGGCAGCGGCATAGTTTGTCAAACCAACCTAAAAATAAAATATTATATTCAACATTTTAAGAGGTAATTTTTAATGAATAACTCATCCATTCTAATAATAATTATTAGAATGGATCAGTATTGAACCTTATAACAACAGGGTTGTATGAGTTTGTACGTCTCTTCAGACCGCCCGTTCAAAATCATCATTGAAAGCCTGATTCACTTAAGTAATAAAATTGATGCAGCAGTCAGTCAGTGACCTGAGCGGCAATTCCCGTACTTTTAACAACATTTGCAATCTCATCTCGGTCTGAATCTGTCAATCCAATCCAATTTTATATGAGTGGCTCCATCGTTTTAACGATGATTCTGCCAATGTCAAGGTTGAAGGAAACAAATAGTATTCGCTGAGGCTGATCGGTTATACAGCCTATATTACGGTTTACTTAAAACTGGATCTGTTAGCCTGTAACACAATATATTTGTTAAAAAGAATAAGTAGACCTACATTTTTGACATTTGGTTGTCGCTGGGATGAGATTGCGAAGTTATTCTGAACGTTTTTAGGTACGAGAATTGGCCTTCAGGACTACTTATCTTGCTACTTATCTTTGTCATAGGTATAAAAATTACAACTAGAGGTACAGCTTGGCATCAATATATCTAATACAATCATTATAAACAGGTGACTAACCTTGACGCCGTAGCGTGGCAGTTCGTGAGAGTATGCGGCACACACAATGTGGTCACCCTCAATACGGGAGTAAGCCACCTGGCAAGTCACATCCTTGTTGGACAGACGGACGATCAGGCGGTACTTGGGTGTGTTGTATTTGTTCTTGTCCTGTTAAAAATGGGACTAAAATTAGAACTTAGGCAAACAAAAGTAACCTACTACAATAAATCTTAAAAACGACTACTTACTTGAACAACGAGGCGTTTACGGGCATAGTAGTCGGTCTTTCCCTCACGACGCCTCTTGAATTTAACTTGGTACCTCTTGAAGTATTGCTTGTTCTTCACAACTTTCACGAAAGCCTAAAACATAGCTTTGATTCAAACAACAGTCTTAACAAATAAACATTGGTGTTTGACTATTTTAGGTTATCAGAGACACTTTATAATCAATTGTGCTGCAGTCTAAAACAAAACCAATGTTGTAGTACACATAAAACATGGCACTACACATCAATCTTGCTTCTTCTGCAGCATCAGATGACGCGCATGTGTCGGTGGTTCATCATTTAGGTTAGGAATTGAAAAACACACTAGCATAAGTAAGGTCTTTCAAAAACGTCTCATTGATTATAAGAGGTAGTGTTGATTCATAATCAACGAGCGACATGAATTAAGTTATTGACCCAACTAACAAGTAGCGTAAACTTTTTTCTGACATGGCGCAGAGTTATCAATCCTTATTTTCACAATCACAACTCGAAATTACAATAACGTTTCATAATACACACAAGATTTAACCACACTAAGAACTATTGAAAATATTTTAGCACCATTGCTCACCATTTTTATTTGTTCCTAAATATATTTAGGAATCGGGCATCCGAGAAAGGACACCACCGGAAAAAGAAACTTTTTTAAAAGATGACAACTGACATTTTCCGGGATGTTGCCAGCTCTTGTATTCTGTGCTTGTATTGTAAGTCAAGAATAGACAAAAAATTCACAGACGACCTTCGAGGTGCATTGAAAATGAAATATTGCTAATATAGAATAATTGCTATAATTGATTATAGCAAGAAATACACAACAAATACATCCTAGATTTTTTTATTAACCCAAAATCATTGACTTATATAGTAAGGACCGGGCCAACCGCGCGAAGAAATGGCACCAGCGCGCTGGCCCTAAAATGAAAGTGTAGGGCCAACGTGACTCAGTCAGCCGGTCATAGATAATACACTATATAAAGCGTAGACAGAGATATAATTCACTGTCTTCGATATAAAGTAATAGCCGCGGTCGGCGCGCGGAGAAGTCACTCTGTCAAAAAATGCCAAGCTGCGTGTAAGGCTGCAAAAATTACGATACTAGGATTAAAAAGCAACATGCAAAATGCAAAAAATTGCAAAACATGCAAAAAATGCAAATGCAAAAAATTCACAGACGACCTTCGAGGTGCATTGAAAATGAACTCAATTATAGCAAGAAATACATCCTAGATTTTTTTATTAACCCAAAATCATTGACTTATATAGTAAGGACCGGGCCAACCGCGCGAAGAAATGGCACCAGCGCGCTGGCCCTAAAATGAAAGTTTAGGGCCAACGTGACTCAGTCAGCCGGTCATAGATAATACACTATATAAAGCGTAGACAGAGATAGAATTCACTGTCTTCGATATAAAGTAATAGCCGCGGTCGGCGCGCGGAGAAGTCACTCTGTCAAAAAATGCCAAGCTGCGTGTAAGGCTGCAAAAATTACGATACTAGGATTAAAAAGCAACATGGGATATCGTATCATCAGTAGGTAACCTTATATTACATTTGTTGCAATTAAATTATTAAATAAACACATCTTTAAAGTGATAATTTTAGTACTGAAATCCACAATGGCGGTCATGCGCGCGCTGCTGTCATGTATGAGTTATGACAAATGTCACAGATGGCGCTACTTTTTGCTTGTATGAAGAAGGTTTAGGTGAAATGTTCAGACGGGCGTATCCTTACTTTTAAAATCATTGCCCAAAATACAAGAAATGTGAAATTTATCATTTTAACTAACTGTAAACCCGGAAAGCGCCATGAATTATGACAGCCCGCGAAATTAAAATTTTCTTACTTTTTTGCAGTTTGCAAGTCGTTATGTTGATCAAAGTACGATTCGCGACTGCAACAAGTATGTATTTACAGAATTTAAATCGCTTCAGTATCGGGTCCCATTTCCAGCGAAAATGCGAATTTATCCTGGTGTCGGGGCTACGCGAGTGATTGGGCTGTCATCATTGACTTGCTATCATTGATTGGGTGTCATACTCAAAACGCATACACACGGCTACACATCAAGCTATAAACAGGTCAGTTTACACTGACCTCTCACTGTAAAGGAAATCCTACACAATGCGAGATATACTTGAAATGTATAGCTTGATATGTAGCCGTGCGTACCTAACATAACGACGAGGGCTACAAGATGGTGATTTTTTTTTTTTTAATATGTTAATAATTATCAAAATTTTTCGTTAATATGTAATCGTAAAAATAAACTTTTAAACATATTTAGAAATACACATTTTAATTAAACTTTTGTACTTCTATAATTATGAATAACTGTACCTACTTTCACTCAATTGAGACCTTTTCTCTTTTTTTGAAAAAAAAAAAGTGAATTTCTGAGATATGATTTTTTTTAAATATTTCACGGTTTCACTCGTGCCGTAAAATGTGAATATACTCGTGACTTTATGACTTTAATAACTGCTAATATTTAGACTAGCAGTTTATAAAGACTAAAAGTAGAATGAGAGAATTGGAAAAACCTAATATTTTTTTTTTAGTAAATGTGTTTTTATATTTTACGGGATTACGGGTTACAATTACAACTATTACAAGTATGTTTATTAATATCTATAAAAATAAAAAGAGAAGTCCTGACTGCACAGAGGTTCCCTTTATAATCACTATCACTATCACTACATAGTATAAAACAAAGTCGCTTCCCGCTGTCTGTCTGTCCCTATGTACGCTTAAATCTTTAAAACTATGCAACGGATTTTGATGGCGTTTTTTTAATAGATAGAGTGATTCAAGAGGAAGGTTTATATGTATAATACATGCGCGGGTGAAGCCGCGGGCAAAAGCTAGTGTAGAATAAGAAAGAGAAGGAATAAGAAAGGATTTCCCGGTAGTACAGTAGTACCCAACTGATAAGGCGCGTCGTGAATCTTCGTTCGCACAGAAAAGAAAGTATGGCCCCGAAGATTAACGAGAATGCTTAAAACTTACAATCAACCTTAGATCACTACCATAAGGTTCATAATACATTGCGGTACAGGAAAAAGCGTGGAGCGTGCCGATTGGTCAATAGCATTTCCAGCGCTTTGAAAATTCATCTTCTGCGCAGGTACAGACGCCAGCCAGCACATCAAGCTACTACAATCTGTCAAATTGATTTAATAGATTTTCATATTTATCGCTAAAGCATTAGGTTCAAGGTTGATTGGGAAAATTTGACAGTTTCGGGTGACTTGACCTGCTAGCGTGTGTACATCGATAAGTGGGATATCTTCCGACATTCACGCGGGCGAAGCCGCGGGCAAAAGCTAGTTATTCATAATCGTCCATCACAGTCATTCGATTAGGGTTTCATTTGTATTATTGATTAAAAAGTGCTGCTGTTCTTTGCTGCTGCCCTTGTTCTTTTTCCAGATGAATCCAAACTATTACAGAAATAACAAATATCACTTTTGTTTTTGCTTTTCATGCATTGAATGATTTTTCCTTTTACAAATCCATGTGTTACAAGCTTAAGATACTAAGTTTTATCCATGGAAGTACTACTAGTACTTCCATGGTTTTATCTTTGGAAAATAATGGTAAGACCTTTATTGGCTTTTTATTTAGTCTGGTAAACTTTATATATCTAATGTCAAATAATTAAATTCTTCGTTATGGCTTCCTCCTATTCATATCCTGAATTATTTTTGGCGGGTTTTTTATTTACCTTGCCATTTTTATACGAAAAAAGTAATCTTTTTCGGTATTATTTGAAATTTTTTTTGTACTACGCTTATGTGTTAATAACATGTACGGCGCTTTTGCCCGTAGTGTTAATTTATCCTCGCGACGTAACAAACTTAATGTAAGATATCGATTTATTTATTATTTCGTGTTCGAATACATAATATTCACGAATGTCGTGTATTGTAAATCGTTTTATTTCTACAGAGTTGCTTCCAGATTTTGTCGGTATGCCTCACATATAGTAGGTATAGAATGGGAATTGCGGGGGATGGAATATTGGAATACCGAGCAGTGCTACATTGTTATATCTAATCATCAAAGCTCGTTAGATATATTAGGTAAAATCCATTTTAAAATTTTTTCTACCACAAATTTAATTGCATGCTACTTTTTTCTATATGTAATGCTTTGTTTTTTACATACCAGGTATGTTTGAAATGTGGCCTCGCATGAAGCGTTGCACTGTCGTAGCAAAGAGACCTTTAATGTTCACTGGTGCTTTTGGATTTGGTGCCTGGCTATCTGGTCTTGTATTTATTGACCGGTTAAGAACGGAGAAAGCTCGACAACTCATGAAGGATGCAACTGCGCGAGTCATTAAAGAAAAAGTTTGTATCTCTCCATATTCATGATTTTGTTATAGATAATCTGAAAAAACTTAACATCCCCAATTTTTTTTTAGACAAAGCTTTGGATATTTCCGGAAGGGGCAAGATACAACAAAGGCAGTATACAATCTTTCAAGAAAGGTGCATTTTATTTAGCTATTGATGCTCAGATACCAATAATGCCAGTTGTCTTTAGTCAATACTACTTCCTAGACAGTGAGACTAAGACATTTGAACCAGGTATGTAATCTAATGTTAAACACATAAATCTCTAGCACTTTTAAAAATACTAAAGTGGTTGTTAATACTTAAATATTTTATTCAAACAATTACAGGAAAGGTGGTCATCACTACATTGCCTCCCATACCAACAAGTGGAATGACACGTAATGATGTTGAAACTTTATCTGAAATGGCCCGTCAACAAATGATTGATGTTTTCCATGAGAGTTCCAAAGATCTAGTTATGCAAAAGAAAATTGCTATTTAAACACTGTCCTAACCCACCTTACATTCAATTGGTATAAAACAAATTTAAAAGTAATTGTAGAATCTCATCTTAAAATAATTAAGAGTTTAGTATTAGATTTTTGTTTGGAAACAATTATTGCTATTTTGTGAGCTTAGAATATGAGGTATTTGTAATTTGTCAAAACATGTACACACCAAGTGGGCATGTTGAGATATTTTCAAACAAGTGCCAGTCATTCACTTAGTTAAGTTTAATCCAAGAAAGAAGCCATTTATAAGTTAATTCATATAAACTTTATGTCTAATTTGTTTCTTTTGTAAAAAATTTATCTAGTCATGTTTTTGATTTGCTATTTAGTCAAAATGTGTTGTTGATGTAGTTATTAAGAGGATTATTTCCTATTAAGTACATATTTTACTAGTCATATTTATAAGTTAAAATCACCATTTAGTTGACTGATATACTTATTACCAAAATGTTTGATCTTCCTTTTTGCCCTTTAGAATGTTCTAAAGTAGGTAGGTATTGTAAGTTATTGATATTGTAAGTAATGTAGTCAACAATCAAATTATAAATTAGTTTTATAATTTTATTTTGAATTCAATCAGCCACAATATAATCGCGTTTTTTTTGGCTCAGTACCAGCGATTTTTTTTTTTCTCTCAAAAATAATAGGTAGAAAGTCTTTAGGACTGTGTGAAACAAACGCCTCATGAATGCGCGCTAATAGAAAAATGTGTTCATGCATATAGATTTCAAGCTAGAATATCGGCGCGATGCATCGCATTTTGCGGCAAGCTTTCACTTTGATTACTGGCATAACAAATTGTATTATTGTGCCACAGGGCAAATACTTAACTTAGATTTTGCCTAAAACTTTAGTTGGGTGTGATATCATAATGAAACAAGTTTATAGAAATATAAATATTTATTTGGCTAAGCCAATTAAACTATAGGTAGGAATTGCAATCTAATTTATTGTTTGGGCTGTGTTTGTTATGATAGGTACTATACCTACAATAAGTGTTTTTTTTTTGTAAGGTGAGGTTGTGAGTTAGATTTTCACTTAGTTTCACCTAACACGAAGCTTAATAAAGCAATGGTGAACATGAAGCAATCTATACAAAATGTATTAACACCAATTAGTTTTGTGACAGTTTAATAAACTTCATGTGACAAAATTGTATGGATATATATATACCTTGCGTTAATAAGTAGGTAGGTACTTTGAGAATTTAGCATAGCCGACGTACGCTCGCGTAAATAAATCGCGGCGATTTTTTTTCGCGCAATGCATTATCATTTTCAGGCTTATCGCCGGGAGTTGAAAATCCAACAGTGTTTTTCGTCGCGCTGGGATGCACTCTGTTGTTGTGAGGTTGGATTCTCGAAGCTCGGCTCAACACCCAGAGTTGAAAATCTAGTGCGCGATAAATTCCCGCCGCGATTTTTTTTATGTCCGTGCGAACGTCGGCTTAATCTGACAAGCTTTATCAGAGCGCGCGTTACCATGCGGGAATTAACTGAAAATAAAATAATATCAGTATTCTTTTATTTCTATTTTAATGCGTCTCTCTCTAGAATAAGCTGCAACAATCGTGTGACTGACACTGGCATGGCCACCATCAGGGATTTTAATTTTGATACTTAGGTAACACAAAAAATTAGACGAAATGTGCCGTCAAATCAACGAATTAAGAATATCATTCTTAATTCGTTGCGTCAAATATCAGAATTTGACGGTCACTGGTTTATAAGGGTTCATCTGGAGAGCTCCCCAGCTTGGCCACATTTATATCTCAAAAACTAGGCCACCTAGGGAAGATCTGTTTTCTCCCAAAAGTCGCAACTATTCACCAAGTCACAGATTTAGTCGGATCTTAGTTTAGTGCCTATTTTTTTTGCGCACTGCATTTTCAACGCTCTGTTTAGCGCCGGGAGTTGAAAATCCAACAGTGTGTTTTTCGTCGCGCTGGGATGCACACTGTTTTTCGGCTAATTTTTAGTGTTATCAACATTAAAATCCGTGATGGTGGCCATGCCAGTGTTAGTCACACGCAGCAATCGATGGTGCTTATTTTACCTAAAGGCTTAGAGCATTATTGATCGAAGCCTAATGATGATGACAAATTAAAATGAATAAGTAGGTACGCACGGCTACAGATCAAGCTATACATTTCCAGTATTAGCTGATCTCGCATTGTATAGGATTTCCTATGGGAGGTCAGTGTAAATTGGAAAAGTAGGTATAGCTTGATGTGTAGCTGTGTGTACTCAATTGTATGCTATGGCATGAATCACATTTTACCTGACTGTTGTTTTGATAACAAGCTACTTTATTGCTTCCTTAAAATCTTCGCAAGTACCTACCTACTACCATAAAGGTATTGCAACAATTACACTGTGCATAAAATATCCTATAGGTACTTACATAATCAAATCTGTTTCAATATGTTAGGTACACATAATAATGTAATTAGGTATATAAAAATGGTTGATATAATTTACTAGCTTGTCACAGGTACCTACATATAACATTTTGGAATACATTAATATTCTAATAAAATTAAATTGTATGCAATAAGATAACACGTGATCTAATTGTACTTTGCGAGACAAAAGAGCAAATAAAAAATTGCACATAAAAATAAACAGTTTTTACTACCGTATTTCAAGCATCATCAGCATCATAAACGCGACGAGTTATTCCACTTTGCCACACCGAGACGCCACGCCGCGCCCGCCGCCCGTGGGGCAAAGTGGAATGCCTAAAATATTCCAGTGGAATCTGCTCCAGTAGGTAATTCGATGTGGTGGGTCAGATTCCATTCCACTAGGTAGGTACTCTAAATCTTGTTGGATTCTGGCCGCCAACTAGGGTTGGCACCGTAGAATAAAATTCCGAAAATAATTGTTTGGATTTTTTTATTTCCTATTCGTTTCTGGAAGGAAACGGGTTGTAAATGATGAGGACTAATTACACGGTTTGTTACAAATAAAATATAAGTATTTTTTTTTTTTTCATATTTTGAGCTTACCTAGTATGAAAAGCATTAATGAACCAGTAAAGGCTCTTACAGACAGAGGCGATATCGCGTCGCGAAGTGTCGCGTAGCGGTGTTGCGACGCGATAATATCACTCTGTAAGAGCCTTAAGAACAAATGGTATATCTGACACTTTAAGTTTAGTGTACCTAGTTATATTTGATTTGTAACAGATCGTGTAATAATTAATAGCCGTTTCCTTTCACAAAACAAATAGGAAATGAAAAATTCCAAACAATTACTTTTGTACTTTTCTTCTAAGGTGCCAACCCTAGTGGGGCAGAATCCAACATGATTTTAGAGTAGTGGAATCTGCCCACAGAACAGATAAAGAGGTTCCTCTTTATCTGTTCTGTGAATCTGCCCCACCAAATCGAATTAGTGGTGCAGATTCAACTGCAAAATTTCAGGCATTCCACTTTGCCTTGGCGGGGCAAAGTGGAATAATTCAACGCGACATTTATGATAGACTAGCTTTTGCCCGCGTGGACTTCGGAAAATATCCCACGGGAACGTACCACCGGGAATTCCTTATTCCTTGTCTACATTATAAAGGGAACCTCTGTCCAAAATTTCAGCTTTCTAGGTTCAAGGGTTTGGCCTGGGCGTTGATGAGTCAGTCAATCAGTCAGTCAGGACTTCCCTTTTTATTTAAGTATATAGAAGATAATTTCCTATCACAAATGTTATCGGAATTATTTTCCCTTACATCCATCCAGTCCCTGAGACTAACCAGCTTATCTACATCTACTTCTGTTCAAGTATGTTTAAAAATCTAAACGAGACTAAAGGGAACACATTATAAGCCGACGTTCGCACGGACGTCAAAATATCGCGGCGGGATTTCATCGCTCACTGGATTTTCAACTCTATTCGAGAATCCAACTTAACAACAACAGAGTGCATCCCAGCGCGTTGAAAAAACACACTGTTGGATTTTCAACTCTTGGCGCTGAGCGTTGAAAATCCAGTGTGCGAAAAAAAAATCGCCGCGATATTTTTACGTTCGTGCGTACATCGGCTAACAGTGCGCCGCGCCGGCAAGCGATTCACTCATGAAAACTGTTGGTCCATTTATGTAGCTCCGTAGGTACCTCAAAAGGAAAAAACGGAACCCTTACCTATAGGATCACTTCGTTGTCCGTCTGTTTAATCTGTCTGTCAGTCTGATGTTGAAATTAATATCAAATACGTAAGTCTATGGTCCCTTGGAGTTCTAAAAAAATGTAGCTTCCAAGTCATTGACTTAGAATTCTACTAAGTCAATGTTCTAAGTCAACGCAATAAAAAAAAAACCGGTCAAGAGCGAGTCGGACTCGCGCACCGAGGGTTCCGTTCCGATTTCTGAAAAAGTGCTATTTAAAGACATCGTTTTATTTTTCCTGTAATCTTTACATAAACTTCTATCACATAGAATAATTTCAGTTTTTATCTTTGCAAACTTTGGAGAAAAGGGGGGGGAACGGTATTTTTTTTTTACATTTTTCATCAAAAGTCAAAAACTGTGCTGCCTAAAAAACAAAAAATGTTTGAGAATGTGCAAACAGCGTTCTTTCATATTTTACCCCACATGCCCTAGTAGACCCACTTTGAATTTTTAAGACCACATTTCAGTCCCTGTTGCAAAAAAAAAAAAAACATTTTTACTTCTTTCTTATTTGCAAAATAGTTGTGTAAACGTCACCTAAACTTGTCCCAAATTTCAAGTTGCTAGCATTAATACTTAAGTAGTTCTTGAAATATTCAGCTGTGACACACAGACAGACTGAGTCACACCATAAGGGTTCCTTTTTTACCATTTTCGTACGGAACCCTATAAATAAGGCCATCTAATCGATATATTTTTATACTGGCAAGTAAATCAAAACCTAGATACTTTTGACCTAGAATAATGAAATTTGGCAAGAAGCAAGGTCTCACAGCACAAAAAGTTCGAAAATTGTTAATTACTAAAATTTTTTTTGGGATTTAGTACAATGTTAAATTTGCTTTTGGGATAAATTCTTTTCAACTACGGAACCCTTCTTCTTCTTCTTGTGCGTGGTCCGATACGCACTTGGCCGATTTTTATGAGTGGATCGACTACCCCGAAGGACTGTAAATAAGAAGGGGAGGGGAGAGGGGGGGGGGGCTTGAAACAAAGCGCAACTTCGTTCGTTCGACATCATTACGAAATTAATCAATTTTATTATAATACTAGCGGGTTGGTATCAGAATGACTGGATCGCAAATTGACCACGTCGCTCTTAGTCCAAATCTCAAAATACCTAAGTCGCAAAATGACTACATCGCTTTTAATCCACATCTCATAATGTCTAAATCTCAAAATACATAACTCGCGAAATGACTACATCGCAAAAAGTCCGAACAGTTGTGTAGGCACAGGTAGGCACCTATACCTACATTAATCTCTGGTTCTTAAGGTGACTTTTTTTCTAACTTTCCCTAGACTATAAGGGTGCGTTTCCACTGTTGCGGAGCTGGGCGGAGCGGAGCGGAGACGTGCAGGAATCGTCCAATTACAGACGAGACAAGAGACGCGATGAGGATTTCAACCATTATGATTGGTCGATTCCTGCACGTCTCCGCTCCGCTCCGCCCAGCTCCGCGTCAGTGGAAACGCACCCTTATGTGCTTCCCCAAAATCCACTCTTTACACCAAACTTGAACCAAATCGGTCCATTTTGATGCTTGAACAGACAAACCTACAAACAGACAAAAATGTTAAAATCACCTATTTTGGGTAATATAATACTGGTATTCAGCTGCATCCGACCCCAACATAGCTGGGAAAAGTCTAGGCAGATGACGATGATGAATGATGATGTATCCAGTCATTCTGATATCAACCCTGTACAGGTGCCTACACAACTGTTCGGACTTTTTGCGATGTAGTCATTTTGCGACTTAGGTATTTTGAGATTTGGACTAAGAGCGACGTGGTCAATTTGCGATCCAGTCATTCTGATACCAACCCTTAGCTTGTGCCCGGGACTCGCTCGTCTTCGTGGATGTCAACTATATAACCTAGCCCAGCTAGCCTTACCTATATAACCTAGGTACCATAAAACATATTCCTATGATGACGCTCGGCAAGTCTACTGTAGTTTTCTAACAGTGAAAGAATTGGTGTGGCTGACACTGGCTTGGCCACCATCAGGGATTTTACTTTTGATAACACAAAGATTTAGTCGTTAATTAGTCGAAATTTGTCGCCAAATATCAGAATTTGTCGGTCACTGGTTCAAAAGTTATAAGGGGTCATTGGTGGCCGATCTGGAGAGTCTCCCCAGCTTGGCCACCTTTATATCTCAAAAACTAGGGCACCTAGCGAAGATCTGTTTTCTCCCAGATTTAGTCGCTAATTAGTCGCCAAGTCACAGATTTAGTCGGGTCTTAGTTTAGAAGATATAATGAGTTCAATTTTTAAGTATAGACCAAGAGCTAGATCAAAGATTTTATCGTAAACTCTTCAATCTAGCTCTTGAACTATACTTAAAAATTGAACTCATTATATCTTCTAAACTAAGACCCGACTAAATCTGTGACTTGGCGACTAATTTCGACTAATTAGCGACTAAATCTGGAAGAAAACAGATCTTCGCTAGATGCCCTAGTTTTTGAGATATAAAGGTGGCCAAGCTGGGGAGACTCTCTCCAGATCGGCCACCAATGACCCCTTATAACTTTTGAACCAGTGACCGACAAATTCTGATATTTGGCGACAAATTTCGACCAATTAACGACTAAATCTTTGTGTTATCAAAAGTAAAATCCCTGATGGTGGCCAAGCCAGTGTCAGCCACAATTGTTGAAATCGGGTCAGTACGTGCCCAGTTTCGGAGATTACCCCCTACATACAAACAAACAAATTTTTTCTCTTTATAATATTAGTAGGTAGGTATAAATTGAAACTGATAGATATGTAAACCAAGGTTACAAATCGAGCGATAATAATTATAAGCAGAATAATCACCTGATATAATTCATACAAATTAAGTTGCTACCATCTATTTGACTCTGGGTTGTAGTTTTGTTCATTGATCATCTTATTTATAAAATGTAGAAGTACTCAAACACTATTCATCGCTTGTAGATTTTAATAAATTAAATATCCCATAACTATTATAACTCTGCAATATTTCGGTTCTGTACTAATCATTCCAACTCTCGCCCCAGCCTTCATTCTCATCAACATTTTCATCTGGAACAAATTCTAATTTGCTGCTTACGTTTTGCGTACCGCTATTTTGAGCAATATTTACAGTGGTCGGCTTTTCTATTACAGGCGTCATATCAGCAAAAAAATCGAATTCATCTGAATTCTTTTTAGAATCGTATTTTTGATTTTTTATGTCTAGTTCAGAAATATCTAAGATATTCTTTTTTGCTTCGATTGCAGCTTTTTGCAGTAACTTTTCATGCATAATAGCTTCATCTAAAATTGGAGATGCACTTTTTGTCGTCAAATGGCGATTATTATCCCAGTCGCTCCAGTCATCTTCACTGTCTCCTTTCTTTGTATGTAATTCTGTTGCTATAATCTCATCATCTATGGATTCCCCACCAACTGGAGAAGGTCTTTCATTTAACGTTAATGACTTATCAAAAGAAATTAACTCATTTCTATCGTCACTTTCGTATATCTCTCCAGAACATGGCAAATCACGCAAAGACTTACTTGGTAGATATATACTAGTTTCAGTTACTGGACTGGCTGCTGGCAACAAAGGCTTTGTTTTTGAATTTGGTCTGCCATCTGAGAAAAATTTCGATCTCTTTCCTCCTATAACAGTACCAGCTCCTAATATTGGTACCAATTCACTTAAACATATTAGAGTTGCTGCCACTAAACTATCATCTATATCCTTAATGCCCAAAAGTAACTGCAACAAGAATTTTTTTTAAATTAAATTATAGTCATTATTACAGAAATATTCTTGCAGCCAGAATTACTTTTGATATAATAATAAACTAGTATTTAAAATGCTTGGTACACACGGCTACACATCAAGCTGTACATTGCCAGTTTACACTGACCTCTCATTGTAAGGAAATCTTACACAATACGAGATCAGCTTATACTGGAAATGTATAGCTTGATCTGTAGCCGTGCGTACTATTGGAATTATTGTTTCGTAATAAATTTATGAAATAACCTCTGGAAGGATGTGTTGAGAGAGCTCTTCATGTGAAAATACATGAACAAACTTGGAAAAGTGTCTTAGAAGTAGCATCCTGATTTGACTGTCTCTCACTCCAAATAACTGCATAAGTCTGGGTTTAATATGTTCTTTGAACACACCAAGACTGAAAAATCCTGGTACTTCTCCATTAGGTATGCGGTCTGGAATTTAAAGCAGATAATATAATTATATGCATTTTAAGCTCAGCCTAAATAAAACACCCAGACAGCACTGCAAACAATTCAGTGAAGCATGTGCAAAACTACACCTCGCTCTATGCATACACAAGCACATGTACACGTTTACACAAAACTACATTTAAACTACACCTCATTATGTGCACGCATGTTTACGAAACCAGAAATGTGCGGCCTCACGCACTGTTGACAGCGCTATGTCTTGGTTTTTTATTTAGTCTGAGATTTTAAATAGTAATAATTCTTTAATAGTTAGTCTCAGTGGAATCATTACCATTTTTTGGTTTGAGAATAAAAGGAATGACATCTCTTCTTGCTGTCTGGTCTAACATTGTAAGCCTGGATAGCAACAGACCTCCTAGTTGCTTTGCCACAGTTTCCTCATCATAACATTTAAGATTGTCCAAAATATTAGAAAAAAACTGGCTCTTTTCCTCTTCTGAATTTAAAGGGAGGAAATTAAGAAATTTATAGATTGAAATAAATTCATGATTGAAAAAATTGTGCTGCAATAAGTCAGATAAGTTGGGCCTTTTGACAGGATTTTGATGCTGCATGTAATCTCTACAATATTTCTTGAATTCTTTCAAATGAGGTACTTCATCTGAAAATAAAGCATACGTAATTACACATATATAGCAAATGGCAAGAACAAAATATAAAGATGTTGTAAAAATATGGATTTAGTACTATACCATCTTTACATTCTTTGAAAACATCATCAACCAATACAGCAAATGCATACTGATCCACTTTTGTAGTAATCTCATAAGAATCTTCATTTGGATCAACTGCTTTATCATACCTTAAATATGACAAAGATGTTAGATATTGTTTACATAAAATTGAAAAAAACAGAACTTTCTCTACTGTCTATAAATTTTTGGTAAGTAATTTTCTCAAACTAGGCTGTCAGTATACAACATTAATAATTCAATATTATGCATACTATACTTTAAATTCTACCTGTGAATCCTGGCATGTCTTAAATAAGCTGCCGTCAACTCAGTAAACGGGCACAGGTATTGCAGTCCTCCCAGTTTCCACTGTCCATCTCCGGTCACATATATTGCTGACACACTCACATTATTATGAGACATACCAGCCTACAAATAAGATAATTTCAGATAAAAAATAATTAGAAGCAGTTATTGCTATGGTGTTAAACAGAATATGCATAATAAATTTAAATTTATTTGATGAACACATTACTCAACTTTAAATGGTAGGCTACCCATACAGTTTCATACTAAATTAAAATGAATACAAACCTGTTCGTGAATAAACACTAAAGCTCTTAAAATATTGTTGAGTCCTATGCATATCTGGAGTGGTGTTAAAGACTGTAGAATATGCAACAATGGCTGCACAAATTCAGTGGCTAAATGCAGAGTAGAACGCTGTTGCCAAGCAGAAATGTAACGAACTATGCATGGATGACGGTACTTCAGAAGATTCTACAAAGTAATTAAAAACATTATCAACTGTATAGCTTGTCCACTCTGAAATGACGAGCCCCACTACCGCATAAACCGTAGTGCACGTATACAAATTTAAGTAGTGGAGCGCGTCATTTCACAGTTTTAGCCACAAACATAAATCAAGTTTGAAAAACAATTTGAAAACGTACATTCGAAAATTTTTCCAGTGGTGTCGAAATTGACCAAAGCGGACCAACCGCAGCTTCTCCCTTAAAAACAGAAACTGAGCCATCCCCTTTTAGGCTGAAATACCTGCAACTGTCTTTTATAGTGGCCTGATAGTGGCACCAAAAATCGGTAATCTCTATTGCTTTTTCTTCAATTTCTAGGCCACTTAACTGTGAACTGTCGTTACCCATCATTTAGGATTTTAACTGTATACATATGTATATCATTGGAAAATTTTAAATATCTAGTATGAATCAAAACTTCGTCATTAATAATACAGCGAAACAAGAATCAACAAAATCTATGAAAAATGTTAAACGTGACATTTCGAAACTGACAGATGTGACAGATTACGTCTTGTGTTGCTAAATCAAAAATTGAAAAAAAAATACCGGTCAAGCAAGAGCGAGTCGGACTCGCTTCCGTATCAAATAGTATTGTCGAACACAGTCTTAGAGCATTTAACCTATGGAGATGGCAAGCAGCGAATCACCGAACAACATTTTCTGCCACTTTATGCGGGGGGCGAGGAAAACACATACAGCACACTACAAAAATTTGACAACCACACACAGATACATGCTTCGTGTTGCTACGAACGCACACGAAAGAATAATAGCCACACAATAAAAAAACACATACACATTGACAAATTTGTGCGTATCTACGCAACTGTCCTATGACAACAAACACAAAGTGCTAGTAATGGGACACAAACAATCAGTGGTATTTGATTACATGAATCAAAAATCAATCTGCCTAGTCTTTTCCCAACTATGTTGGGGTCGGCTTCCAGTCTAACCGGATGCAGCTGAATACCAGTATTTTACATAGAGAGACTGCCTGTCTGACCTCCACAACCCAGTTACTTGGTAATACGATACCCCTTGGTAAGACTGGTTGTCAGACTTTCGGGCTTCTGATGACCCGTAACGACTGTCAAAGAACCACGAATGACAGCCGGGACCAACGGCTTAACGTGCTTTCCGAGGCACGGAGGAGTCTCGATATGTAAAGATGGTCACTCATTCACTGACCAACCCCGGCAAGCGTAGCTTAACCTGCTATTTCATTACATGAATGAATGAATAAATAAAATGTTCATTTGTTTTATTTTCTTGTGTGTACAGGTCAAGCCACCCGAAACTGTCAAATTTTCCCAATCAACCTTGAACCTAATACTTTAGATTTATAAAGATTGTAGTAGCTTGACGTGCTGGCGTCTGTACACAAAAATACGCATTATGATTAATGCCTGCGAAACTACGTAGGTAGCCAGTAATGACAAAACAATTAATAGTGCTTTAGAAAAAGAACGATTGTATTTATTTTTAGTCAAATATTTTTTTCAAATAACATTATTGATATTGCTGGACCTTCCCTATCATTCTACATTTAGAAATTCGGGAACCACTGTACAAACACAACCGGCGATTTTATATACTAGCTACGCGTTAAGGGTCACTGTTCTAACCTAACCCAACCTAACCAAAATTATTCTCAAGCAATAGAGGTAATGGTCACTAACCCAAGTGATTCACCAATGTGAAGTTTCGGACGAGCGTGTGTGATAGTACAGTGGAGCCACAATTCGGGATACATACTTGAGCCCCGTTTAAATAATGCGGCCTTAACGTAGGTATACGTGTCAAAAAGTGGGAAGGGTAGAATATAAATAATAAAATAATACAGCCAATTTTATTATTTTGTTAAAAATAACACTTTTACTCGTCCATTTTTTGTTTTTTAAAACTATTTGAGTTCGGTGTTTCATAACTAACTAATTAAAGAAACTAAATGATGTGTTTGATATTTTAGTAGGAAAACATGCGGGTGCAGGCTTTGGCTATGAAGCCACACCCGCATGTTTAGTTCATATTCATATGTCTGAATAATGACGACTACAGTCTGATTTTTAATTCGACGGAATTCTGACATTTCAGAAGTGTTGCCAATAATAAAACGGTCCTACTAAAATCTTTAATTTTGCAGGCGGTTCTTCCGTGCCAAGAATGTTTTTTAAAGTGGGTATCGTACCCTCAATTAGTTTCCTTCTATTATTTGCAAGTTGTTTAAAATTACACGACATAAAATGTTCCGAACAGATTGCACTAGTACGCGTGGGTCCCCAAGTTTCTGTATTACCGCAAAATATCCTCCAATTTTGTCATAGTACGGGATCTTTCGGAAATCTGTTGAAGAAAAATATAGAATAGAAGTAATCAGTTTAAATAAGTGCCAATAGAATCTGTGACGTTTAATAAACAAGTTATGCGTGCTGTGGTAGGGGTTGCGCAGTGGGGGGATTGTGGAGTGGTGCGCCACACTCAGTCTGGTCCGGGCGGCCGTTATGACCGCACGCCTAACGCAGTGATAATACAAACAGTGTTTTATTGTGATACCTAAACCTAACCAAAACCAAGACACCACAAGTGGCGACGAGGATTAAGGTATGTCGTGCATAAAATTTAAAATTAAAACAACCTAATGGTTGCGAGATATGTTGGCAAGTTAACGAATGAGGTTTCATGTAGTTTAAGTTTCCCCTGAATAATTTGTGGTAAAACATAGCATATATTCATAAAACTACCAATACCTAAGAGTGTACCTATTGCTCTTAAGAAA
This sequence comes from Cosmia trapezina, assembly GCA_905163495.3. Classification (NCBI taxonomy): domain Eukaryota; kingdom Metazoa; phylum Arthropoda; class Insecta; order Lepidoptera; family Noctuidae; genus Cosmia; species Cosmia trapezina. Next base: position 22,998,955 of record LR991022.1, read on the forward strand.
ATACACATGAAATGACAGTAAATAATCGTGAAAACCGTGAATGTCATTTAATGCATCATCATCATTGTCAAATCAAATCAAATCGTCAATCATTCGTGAGTGGCATTTCATTTTCTTTGTTTATTTACCGTGACTGGGTAGTCACGAATAAAAAATAATGTTTACTTACCTACCTACATAAAAAAAAACAAAAGAATAATGACCTCATTTGTTGATATGTGTGCCAACTAAACTATAACAAAATTGCCAAAAATGCAAATGAGTCGTGGAAAGTGCGAAACTGATAGATTATGTGGTTAATCGGTATCAAAACATTACACGTAATTTGGAAAGGTAAACTATTAAATGAATAGTGGGTACCTAAACTGATACATTATTTGGTTAATCGATATCATAACATTACGAAGTAATTTGAAAAGGTAAACTATCAAATGAATAGTGGGTACCTGTAAGCTAAATAAGCTTAAATAAATCCAATGGGTATCTTACCTGGATACCTGGTAACTTAGTGGATAAAAAAGGAACTAGCTAAGTTGTTAGTGCTAGAAAAAACATATTGGTATGGATTAAATAGTGAACTGCTAAAATTAGTTAATACAAACAAAACTATTATAAGCAATGTCAAACAACAAACAAAAGACAATAGTAGCAGATAGCCCAAAGTAATCTTGAAAACATTCGGGCATAATTATCAAATACCTACCTACCTACACATTTTCACAATTTGCAATGTGAAAATAACAAGTGAGTTACCTATTTAATCACGCTATACCTGTGGTCGAAAAACCACGGACATTGGTAGATAATCATATAAACATTTTTGCAAATATAGACTACGAAATCCAAATACGTTATTAATCCCCAAGAACGAGATTTCAACAGAAATTCGGTCAGCGCTAGTGAAAATAAAAACCAACATTTTATCAAAACAATTATCTCGAAATTTAAACATTATTATAACACCTTTTAGTGTTACAAGAAACTTATAATTTGAATATAGTTTTTAAAGTTTCATATTTATAATAAACACTTTAAAGATTGCAAAGTAAAGTATCCCTTCGAGTGAAAATAACAATGTTTCGTTTGGTCTACTTTCCAAGCAATATTATTTCATTGATCTTATAAGATTAATTATCAGTTATCTTATAAGATTAATTATCAGATAAATACAGACAATTTTAATGGTTTTCACTATAGTTACGCTATAATAATAATATCCTTCTTTATGACGAGTATACTATAAATTTGTTGTTCTGTTTGAAATGGAACAGTAGTTTTGAATGTCTTTCGTTGCATTTTAAATGAGTTATTATTAATGTGGTAATTCAGTTAAGTCTGAATGGTACCAGATAAATAGGAAAACATGTAAGTAGGTATACATGTAAGTAGCACAATTAATTCATGCAAATGTACAAGTTACTAAATTACTGAAACAAAACAAAAAGAATGTACTCTGGCTATGAAAACTAGTAACTTATATTGAATAATATAAAACCAATTTCAACATTTCTTCCTTACTAAACGTAGACCTTACTGAAGTTTCTATATAGAAAATTTAAACATAATAATAATAGTTATAAAGTAACTCAAAATAAAATGAAAAAATATGCAAAACTAAATAAAATCATAAAAAGATGCAATAAGGAATAAAAAAAATAAAAAAAACGCAGTTCAAATATAAGAAAAAACTTGTTTTGCTACTACTAAATAACTATCAAATTAAAGTAAGAACATTTATGAGATTGACATTCAACGCTTAGTCTGAAATTCAGGTATAAGAAGAGTCAATACAGTCACTTTATACTAGGTATGTGAGGTCTGGAAAAAAACTAATTCAGAAGCATATCCTTGCTGCAAATGAGTTAGTGGACATGTGCAAATCTAATGCAGACAAGTGGACTCGCCAACTCTCAGCAGCTCTCACTGTTCTTTGCTAAGGAAATCCAAACTTGCCACTCTCCAAACTGAGGCAACGGAGAACCCGTCCCAGTTAGGAAGTGTTTGGGTCTGTATCCCCAATCAGGATACACCAGGCATTGAACAAGGTCCATTGCAAGTAGTTCAGTTAAAAACTAGTTCTCTTCCTTGTAAGTAGTAAAGTTTTTACTGCTCCATTATGTTTTCTGATAGTTTTGGAAAAGGGGACTACATAATTTCATCAATTAGGAATACATTTATGACCCTAATGCCATTATTACTCTAATAGTTTTTAAATGAAAAAAGATTATATCAAAACAAAAAAGAAATAATGAAAGAATAAACTGTTTGGACACAGAACGTGAACATAAGGTCAAGTCATTATAGTGACACGAACCATTGCAGTTAAATTGCATGAAAATAATATTGTGTGTGCTGGTTCACTAATCCTAATCAAAAGTTGTATTCAATCAAAAACTCGTAAAGACAGTTGAATTATCTGTTGAACATACCTAGCTGTGAACTTTCTTGTGTTGTGCTAGTTAAGCACGTCATAATATACTATATGCGTTGACAGACCCCCAAATTATTAAAAATACTCTATAATTGAGTCAGTAATTAATGTTTTGGCAAAACTTGAAACTGAATGTTTTGGCAAAACTTGAAACTGTAAATAAAGAAGTAATTATGTGTGGTGACTTCAATATATAAAAAAAAAAAAAAAAAACGCTAAGGCGTTGGTCCCGGCTGTAATTCGTGAAACTTTGACAGTCGTTACGGGTCGTCAGAAGCCCGAAAGTCTGACAACCAGTCTAACCAAAGGGTATTGTATTACGCAGTAACTGAAGGTGAGATAGCAGTCGCTTCATGTAAAATACTGGTGTTTGACTACATCCAGTTGGACTGGAAGTCGACCCCAACATGGTTGGGAGAAGGCTAGGCAGATTGGTATTACTTTGTTTAAATACTTCAAATTGTCAATGTTTTCACTTACCAATATAAAAAGTGCAGATACAATCAGACCACATCTGTTTATTTAAATAAAATTAAAAGCACTTTAATTTGTAAAGTAGGTAAGTGATCAAAATCTTGCAATGAACAATGTTAGTATTTTGTTTAATTAATTCTTTTGAGTTCAATGTTTAATTAATTCTTTTGAGTTCAATAAAACTAAAAAAAAA